>CM046724.1:44492449-46929647 GCA_025584915.1 Monochamus saltuarius | reverse complement strand
ACCAGAGTCGACTCGTCAGGGGCTAAGAATGTTAACAGGAGCGGAACTCAAACAAAGGCAAACAACTGAAATTTGGACAGTTTCTGCCTTGGATGGGTTCGTTACTGTTAACTACATCTACAGTAAGTTGAAGCTACTATTCGTGACACAAGATAGAAGGCAAATGGAAGTAGGAAATTAAACTCCATTACTGCTTGGTGTAAGTGTAGTAATATTTAAGGAGATATAACATTCTTCATTGCAAAAAAAAATAAATATTTTATTCTTTATTGAGGTATTTCAGTAGAAACCTGGATATATGTATAAGGGTCAATTATTTATCAAATATGTTATACCAAACATTTAAAAAAAAATGTGAGCATAGGCATATACATAATAGTATACAGAGTGTTAAAAAAAGATAAAATATTTCAGGAGGTAATAGTATGAACCAAAATAAGCAGAAAAGTCTTAATAAACATGGGTCCGCAAAGTAACGGTTGCGGAGATATAGACCACTATTCGTTTTTCAAACATTTTATTTTATTAGGAATAAACCGACAAAGGAAGCTTTTAACAAACAAAAAACAAAGTTACAGAAGATGTTCAAAGTGCCCTCCGTCTATTACCAAGCAGGTACGACATCTTCGTCTCAACGATATTCGAACTCTTTCGAAAACACCCTCCTTGGTTTGGATTTCTTGACACTTTTGATTAATCCGTAGCTGCAGCTCTTCCAGGCTATTTACAGGAGTACCATACACTAATGTCTTCAAATATCCCCAAACAAAGAAATCTAGATGGTTTAGATCAGGCGACCTTGGAGGTCATAAAACCGGTCCGGCCCTTCCTATTCATCTATGTGGAACAGTTTGATGTAAATGCCATGGAAAAAAGAGCTGGAGCACCATCATGCTGGAACCACATTTGTTTCCTCTGATTTAAAGGAATGTCTTCCAAAAACTCATACAGTGTGTTCTGCAGAAAGTTGAGGCAAGCAGCGCCTGTTAATCGGTTTGGTAAAACAACAGGACCTAGAAACCTGTCACCTACAATACCCATCCAAATGTTTAATGAAAAATGTGCCTGATGTCCTGATTCTATTAGAGCATGAGGATTTTTGGCTGCCCAAATATGCGTATTGTGAAAATTAAACACTTCATTTCTTGTGAACCCGGCATCATCAGTAAAAAGAATGTTTGCAAGAAAACGAGGGTCTTCAGCATCGTGACGTAGAAACCAGCGGCAAAAAACCAAACTTGCTTGATGGATTTATTGGATTTAAGGTCTGTACTCGTTGCACATGGTATGGATAAAGCAGTTGCTCGTGAAGGATTCTCCAAACAAGAGGATCACTAATTCCTACCTCGGCTGATATTCTCCGCACACTCGTACCTGGATTCTGCTCTACCAGTGCTAGAATTTCTTCTTCTGCTCTAGGAGTGGATACCGACCTTGGTTTTCCGGATAAATGGCACTGTTTGCTCAAAGAACCGGTATCACGCAATCTTTGGTGAATTCTTCCAAATATGCGTTGTGAAGGAATCTGGCGATTTGGATAAGCGTCAACATAAAGACGTTGCGCTTCGCTGGCATTCCCATTAGCACGACCATACATGAAATGCATGCCTGTTAATTCTGCGTTAGTTAGAGTAACGAGCCATAGCGACAGAAAACATGCACTGAGAACAACTGTCAAATACGTACTGTTTATTTCACTAAACATCAACCAACTATTATAAGAAAATACACAACGTTTTTGCAAAATAAAAAAGGGACTAAAAAACAAAACATTCCATATTTCACAACCATTACTTTGGGGACCCATGTTTATTGAGACTTTTCTGCTTACTTTGGTTCATACTATTACCTTCTTAAATATTTTACACTCTTTTTTTAACATTCTGTATAAGTAGAAGCAATGTAGAGTAATGTTGGTGGTTGCCGATACTGTTTTATATTTTTATTACAAATGTAATTTAGTACTACTCGCCAGCTCATAATTTCGCATATGCAAAAATTTATTGCAATATATTTATCAGAAATAACATTTAATGTCTAATAGCGACGTATAGTTATGATTATATTATACAATCCGCATTACAGACGACGTCTTAAGTGTTTAGCCAATCAATAAAATATTAGTAGGTATTGTTTATTTTTGCATTACACCCATACAAACTATTGTAAATTTCTAATAAATATGCCATTCTTGATATTTGGGCATACTATGGATACCTTATGAGGTTCAGATAAATATATGATCTATTTTT
This sequence comes from Monochamus saltuarius, assembly GCA_025584915.1. Classification (NCBI taxonomy): domain Eukaryota; kingdom Metazoa; phylum Arthropoda; class Insecta; order Coleoptera; family Cerambycidae; genus Monochamus; species Monochamus saltuarius. The sequence goes on along the minus strand of CM046724.1, from coordinate 46,927,395 downwards.
CTTTATACGAGCGTATCTTCAGAAATCGTTTTTCTGTAACAGATGCTAGCAGTATCACCAGTTTTGTCAATTTTAATAGCAGCAGCTAGTATCAGATAATAACCAACAATGCCAATGTATCAATTAACTTATTTAAAAAAACTAAATTTACCAAGTACCGCAACCGATGTTACCTTTTGTCTCAAAATAGCGGCTGCTTTAATAAAATTTTAAAATAATTAATTAAAATATTTGAGCAATTTTCCACATTTTTATTATTTTCAGTCTATTTTTTACACTTTGTAAAAAATGTGTTATATTTCAATGTGGGCAATAGGGATTTTGTAAAAGAAACGTCACATGTCACATGTCCACAAAAGCACGCGATGAGAGAATAGAAGAAGCATTTTACTATTATTTAGAATACTACATTTTGCTTCATTTTAACCATTAAAAATTATAGTGAGAAGCATTTCTTATATCTATAACAAAACATTGATTTTATTTTAAAAATACAAATTATATTTTCTACGATGTTGTTAAACAGTGGACATGTGAATTTTCTGCATGGTTTAAGATGAAAGTTTAATAATAATTGTTATTTAAATTTTATTTCAGAAATGTTACAAAAAAGTTCTGAACTTCTGAATTCAGTCAGTAGCAGTTGACGAAAGAAATATTAAATTGTAATATTCTTGATAAGCTTTTTCTGCAAATGTTGCAGATTTTTGTATGTTTTGTGGATGAGAATTGATAATAACTTTTGTCAATGGATAGGCGGGTTTAAATGATGACAGTATGATATTGTTTCATGTGTGTAATTCTCAGAAACTACCATTCTCTTTCCCTTGAAAATATTATTTTCCATTTTGCACAAACTACCACACAGAACAATATTTAAATGAAACACATTACAAGTTGGTCAGAATGGTAATGTACCACCAATTTGATAATACAGGTTAGTCTGGTTGATTCCATCTGTCCAATCAGAAATCAGAATTTTTTAAACAAACCAGTAATATTGGTGGATTTTATACCGCACCTGACTGCTAAATTTAAAAATAAGCCTAAATTTTATATTTTGCAAAAATTGCATATGACTTGAGCTTATTATCTATTAAACAACTCATAGTGTGCAGCAAAAGTCAAATAGGTCACATAATATGCTTTGTTCACAGTATGATGCGAAAACCTATGTGGACTCATTTTCTGCAATTACCCGATTTTAAGCATAAAGGAACAGTTTCGCTTGTGCGACTGCGGCTGCGGCTTGCGACTGCGGCTCGTTACCAACCAATAGACAGTCTAAATGTTCTCAACTGAAGCATTTAGACTGCCTATTGGTCGGCGACGAGTCGCAGCCGCGAGCCGCAGCTACAGTCGCACCAGCAAAACCGTACCTTAAGGCTTACGGTGAGCGCTCGATCCAAAGGGATATAGTTTTCCCTCAGTAACTACTCAATGAAAAACAATAAAAATATGTGTTTTTTTAATAGACTACAAATATTATTTTACGTCGACGCTGTGTTTTGAAATTTTTAAAATACGCAAAATTCATTTAAAAAAAATTTATTTTACACTTTTTCAAAATTTTAAAACACAGCGTCGACGTAAAATAATATTTATAGTCTATTGAAAAAAACTGCATGTTTTTATCATTATCCGTTAAGGAGTTACTGAGCGAAAACTATGGATTTGTTCCAACACAGCAAGAATAGATTCCGAACCGTCCAGAACTAGTCAGTCAGTTCAGTTGTTAATGTACTCTCGGCGAATGCGACGTAAGACGGTATTGGTCAAATATTTCTCACGGTTCTGAACCAGTTCTCGACGGTTGTTGTAACAGACCTTATATATTGTTTGATAGAGCGCTCACCGTAATCCTTAAAATGGATATGTGTCATTTTTGCTTATACCAATTCATTTATCCTTATGTATTACAGCATTTAACAATTTTGTTGGATTAAAAAATATTTACATGTATTTAGACATTTTTCCTGTAAATTTTTCACATAAATCGGATCATGTATCGCTAGTTTGAGGGAAAAATCTTAATAGAATATAGTTGCTGTAAGAATTCAAACGACTTACGTCATACGAACAAACGATTAATTCATTATATTTTCATAAAAATATTTAAGAATCTGCAACTGATAATTATAAAACTATATACTACATTAATGTGCATTAATTAATTTAATTATTTGCATTAAATTACAAAAAATTATTTTTAACGCAAAAAACTATCGAAGATTATATTAACAATAAAAACAATTGCGTAACGTCAACCATGACGTAAGTTGTCTGAATTCTTGCCGAAACTATTTTCTTTTCACGATCATATTATTTTTAACATTGACACTAACTTCGAATAAGAGCATATGGAAAAATAATAAATCTACAGTGGCAAATACTTTGGACAGTTGAAGAAAAAATATTGTTTATATTTCTTACGCGAAATCAGTGTTTTATGGCGCTTTCGAATGTTTTTTTTGTCTCGACCTACGGTCCCGACCAAAAATTCATATTCCCACGCGCCATTAAAAAAACAGATTTTGTGCACTTAATAAACAGAACCATTGGATTTCAAAAAACCGCTAATATATTTTTTGATTTTCAATATTTATGAGAATATATGAGTTTGAACATCAGTTGTATTATAATAATCTATAAACAAAAGCCATTTAAACAATAGTTATTCCATAACTATATGTATTGCTGTTACACGTGGTGTTAAAAAGTTCACACAATGTGCTGACACTGTATCAGTCGCAAGGCTTCACAATAATCCTGTAGAATATGTAAAATTAGACCTCACTTGAGGGGCTTCTCAGCACGGAAGGAAGGATATCCATCCGATATGTAGGTGGGTCCAGGCCCTTCCGCTTGAGAACCCTTCATTTTTACTGATAGGGGATAACGTCTGATATTGTTTAAAATAGGTACGAAAATAAACTATTTCTGGTCAAACATACCTGTTTTCCGGAAGAAATGATTACAATCAGAATTTGATGCCCCTGTGTCAAAAAGCAACACAGAAAATTAGTTATTCAATAGATGCATAGTCTTAGGAATGGCTTAATGAAAACAGTGATAAAGAATCGATATTTCCTTAAAACTTAAAAATTTTGTCATTAAGTATCGTAGAGCATAATATGATTTTGTTTGTTGAGCATTTCAGGAAAATATTTAGAATTAATGTGAATTAGTTTAATATTTTTTAGGAAACTATAGTTATTTGTCAAATAAAGTTAGTAGGTTTAATATATTTGGTCATTGAAATGAACGCGCTTTTCTAATCAAGCTTATATGGTGAATAGTAATTTGGTAGTTCAGTATATCATCGACAGTTTCAGTTATAATTGAAATTCTGAAGTAAAAATATATGATTGACACTTATTCCAGCGATAGCTTAGTTTCACTATTCCTCAAACTTTATAATACTTGAAATGAAAAATTAACTTATTCTTGTATGGTAAGATTATATATTCTTCATTTAAGAATAAAAATTACTTGAAATCAAGAAAACTGTAAACTTAATATGATACCAAGTTATGTTTGTTTAATCTTTAGAGAATTGTTTTGAATTGAAATATTTGAAACAATATTAAATAATTTTAAATAAAGTAAATAATAACATTGCAGTACGATTAAATCAAACTAAAGTGCATAACTAGTATTTCAGTATTCTATTCATTTCAAGAGCATGGGCGAAGTTAGGCGGGAGAGATTAGCCCCTCCAAAAATGTTCATAAAAGCTCCGGATGGACTGTGAAAATATGATGATCTAACTTCGCCCATGTTCTAGAACAGTTACTACTCTGCCCACCCGCCTTATATAAATATAATTAAATAATACTCACTCAGTAGACTTATACCAAACTATCAAAGTCAGTCATTAGAGGCACATCAGACATATACCGCTTTTGAGGTTGTTAGCTCTCTTAAGTTTGCCATAGGAAGCGAGGCAACCGACGACTTATCCGACAAAAGGGTACCTCAGTAGACGTCTCTCTATCTATAAATAATATTATTATTTTGCACTATAGTCGCTTTTAAATTTTACGGTATGACATTTGTTACAAAATATTAATAATTTAAATTTGCTCAAATCTATAAACCTATAGTTAAATGAAGAATAATCTATTCTATAATTTATCATATTTTAACAAATTATTATTAGGAGGATACTGGGACTGGGACATGACAACATTTGTCCATGTTGTAACATTTAAAGTAAATAAGAACATTCAGGGGAGCCAAGAGCCTCCCTTGCCTCCCCCCCCCCCATGGGTGCTCCTGATAAGTCTACATTTAAAAGTGATTGTATAAAATAAACAAGTTTTGAACGAATCAAGCTTGCATCTAATAAAATTACAAAAGATTCTAGTGGGTGGATTATGACGACCGTAGTTCGTACTGTGAAATTTAATATAAAATAAAGGTGATTTACGGGGATAGCTAGTGGTACTCAAATACAGGATGATTTTGAAAAAGTGGGGTGATAATTTTAGAGCAAAATACAGCCCAATAAAATGTATAAAATATTAACAACCACATATATGTAAATTTTATACGCGTTTCCGTGCTTGTTTTATAAATAAACAAATCGTCGTGCAGAGGAATAAAATCCATAAGGAAGTTTCTGTATATTTCGTCCAGCAGTACCCGCCAATTTGGATTACACTACCCGTACACAAATAACATATCCACAGGTCATTATTATCAATACTTGGGTCATTGTTATCACTGTGCCAGCAAATTACGTTCAACACAAAATGATACAACGCACACACTACAAAACACCAAAACTTTAACCATAACACGATTTTTTTCTAACACGTATAATACGTTGGTTCAGTTGGAATGGAAGTTTAAGGTTAGTAAGAATACCCAAAGGACATTTAACAACGACTGCGCTCCATCGTGTTACCTGTCGCTTATCAATGTCGTATCGAATAACATTCATGAAACAGCCATTAGATTTTTATTACAGAACCGGTAAAATTTGCAATAAATTTAAACACAGTTGTATCGGTTGTTAAAATACATTTATTAGGGCAATATAATATAACAAGATTTATTTTAATGTCTACTGTAATTAGTTAAAATTAATACCCTACTTTCAAAGTCACCCTGTATAATTCAAACTAATTCAGAACAAAGGAAGGCCGCTAAAAACTTTATACAAAAAATCGTTTCAAGCTTCGAACGTCGATTTTTAAGGATTCACTCAATTAAGAAAAACAATGTGCCTAGTGTGTAAATTAAATATTGTCGCCATAGTGTCTCGGCCCTTTAAAAAAAACTAAACCTGTACCTACTAATTGCTTTTTATTTTATAAATTTGCGTGCACTAACAATCCTTTAAACTGTTTTATTCATTAACCCATTCTAACAAACTTGTTGGAAGCATGTCACAATCGTTTTTTAATTCGGATTTTTAGGAAATTCAGTCCCATGGGTTCTTATTCAGACTGACTTGAAACACTAATATACAAATTTTTGTGATACTTGTATGCCATATTTCAAACAAATAAAAACAAGATGTTAGGTATCCGTAACATGTTTTAAAATAACGAGCACAATTTTTGGCATTAACTACTACATATTTTTTGGAATTCTTAGGTGTTCTGAGCAATACTTATAGGTAATATTTATTACAGTGATTTTTTTCAATGTGCGTGCACTTAGTCCCTCATTTTTTGATAAACTAAAAAATAAAGGTTACACTGAATTGTGCCGAATTTGTGCTACATTGTGCTGTAAAATTTGAAAGAAAAATAATAGCCATTTTCCTATAAAATGAAAAAATCGTGTTTTCCACTTCGCGAAAATCGTATTTCTCTTTAATGTGCCATATTGTGCTATTTGATATCTGCCTCCATTCTCCAGAAAATCCGAAAAAACCGGAATTTTCTAGCCCCCCATTTTATCACAATCCGATTTATTTTCGATGTGCTGAATTGTGCTTGATGTTCTGAACATTGTGCCGTTTAAAAAGATTTGATATCTGTCTCCGTTTTCTGGAAAATGGAAAAAAAATTTTTACGTGACCTTACTGTGCCCTCTACTTTGCGAAAATCGTGTTTTTCTTTAATGTGCTGAATTGTGCTAGTTGTTCCGAATATTGTGCTGTTTAAAGAAATTTGATATCTGGCTCCGTTCCCTGGAAAATCCGGAAAAACCGGAAACTTGGGCGTGAACTTAGTCCCCCATTTCTTTCCAAAATTAAAACACGGGATTGTGCTGAATTGTGCTAGTTGTTCTGAACATTGTGCCCTTTAAAGAATTTCGATATCTATCTCCGTTCTCCGGAAAATCCGGTAAAATCGTAAATTTTGACACGACCTTACTGCGCCTCCCATTTTTCCCAAAAATTGGTAAAGGTGGTTGTGCTGAATTGTGGTAGTTATGTCGAACGCTGTGCCGTTTAAAGAAATTTGATATATGCCTCCGTTCTCCGGAAAATACAAAAAACCGGAAATTTAAGCGTGAACTTAGTCCCTCATTTTTTTCCAAAATAAAAAAAACGGGATTGTGCTGAATTGTGCTTGTTGTCCTGAACATTGTGCCGTTTAAAGAAATTCGATACCTATCTCCGTTCTCCGGTAAATCCGGGAAAACCAGAAAATCCGGAAAAACCGGAAACTTTGACACGACCTTACGGCGCCTCCTATTCTTCCCAAAAATTGGTAAAGGTGGTTGTGCTGAATTGTCGTAGTTGTATCGAACGCTGTGCCGTTTAAAGAAATTTGATATCTGCCTCCGTTCTCCGGATAATACGAAAAAACCGGAAATTTGGGCATGAACTTAGCACCCCATTTTTTTCGAAAATTAAAAAACGAGTTTTTTACTGTATTAGAAAGATATTTTAAGCTAATATAAATCAAATCTCCTACAATTCCTATCAATGAAGTCATATGTATGTTCTCTGATACCAAACATCTAGGTATGCTAATGAACAATTCCACAGACAAAGCTATTGAACAAAAGCTGGCACGTCATTTAGAATAAGAAAAAACACATTGCACATTGAAAAAATTGTATACGGCATTATAAACATTGTCACACCGTGCAGAATTAATTTAAAAAACTAGTAGCACTTACGGTACAATTCACGGTTTCGCATGTTCTTTAGCGCATTTACCTCCAAATTTAAAGAAAATGATTCAATAAATAAGAACCACTACCTACTGGCTGAATTTTTTTGTGCATCTTTAGATACGATTTTTTGTTCTTCAAATGCCAGTTTTAAATACGTGTCAAAAATAATTTAAATTCGACAAAATCTGAATATATTATAAAGGAAGGTCGCCATAAAATGATCAAATCTGTGGTGTTCTTAGATAGACATTTTCTAAAATAAAACATGTAGAACAAAAGTAATATCAAAAATAAAGTTTATTCATTGTTAGATACTATTTAAATTTTCCTCAATTACTCAAAATTTTGAAAATAGGATATCTGATTGTTATAAAATATGTTCCATCTTTTCGAGAAGTACCCAATCCTCCTCATTTTTTTTCGACCCATTGTCCAAGGGGGCGGCAAGTCATATTCCAAGTAAAAACCAACAAGAGATAAATTGTGGGTTGAATCGATAAATACAAGGTATTTACTACAATACTGCTTCATACTTATAAAACAATAGATGGAGGGGATGCTACCTTATATAGGGGATGAAGCCTGTTAAAAACTTAGTTAGATATACATGTTGGTGCAGAAAATATAGTGTTGTGACTCAAGTTCAATAGATAGGTTTTGGTTTACCTACATATCTATGCTTCGTATGAGGTAAGTATGACATACCTAATACACACTTTTCTAGCTTTTGAGTTTATATGAAGTTACTAACAATATTTATAAATTATTTACATAAATGCAAACTGTAAAATAAATAGATATTACATTATTTACAATTCAAATACCTAAATTCCTTATAAAATATGATATTTTAACAACGTTTGAAATTACACTGGGCTAATAATTAAGCAGTTACGAATGTTTGAAAAACTAAACAAAAATAAGTGCTTCTAAAACCTTTTGCGGTATTTTATGCTGCTGCTATGCTTATATGGAAAAAATAAAATTAATAAAAGGAGGCTAAACATTTCTGGAAATTTTTTCAGTCACCATTACTTTCCTCTTTAGCATCTTCACAATATTGATATTTATTTACTGGCAACAAATAAAATAATTTCATACGAAACTTATTTTTTTATTACTTTCTAAGTGGAGGTTTCGAAATTTACATAAAACACCATATACAGGGTGTTTCAAAACAAAGGCGAAAAATTTCAGGGGGTGATTCCTTGTTGAAAATAAAAGATAGTTTGTTATATAAACTTTGGGTCACAAGTCAACCATTAAGGAGATATCGCGTTGCAAAGATGGCGGAAAAAAGAGTGTTTTTATTGTTTTTCACGGAAACGAAAAGCGTGGGAATGGTAAAATTTTATGGAAGTGTCACCATCATCAATAGACACTTGTGACATATTTTTTCACTTTTTGAAAATAATTGGAAAGGGTTGAAATAAACTACCCCTTTCAGTTTTTTTAACTACACTTTCAAAAAACTTCCTTAACGACGTAGAAAAAAATAAATTAGGTATAGCCGATTCATTTAGAAACTTTTTTATCTCTTATATTTTTTTGAGAAAATTAACTGTTTCGACGTTAAAAAATAAAATGTAAAGTATTGCACGTCGGGAAGAGGCAGTTTTACTACACCCATTTTTAGGAAAAACTAGTTGGCTGCTGTCAATTTCCGGATGTTTCTATTGTTGCTTTGACAAATAGCAAATGGTTTGTACTTCCCGGTGTCGGCCTGCATCAAAACTTCTTTTTTTCAATTTTCCGGATTCACATAGCCTTCGATGAAGCTTAGCAAATATATTGTGATGAGAAATTCTACGATTAGGATACGCTTCTGCATAAAGGCGACAAGCATGTAAGGAATTTCCATTTGCCCGGTCGTACATAAAGTGCATGTCTGTCATTTCTGCATTTGTGAAAATAACCATTTTTGTTGTATTAAGTATTGAATCCCAACGTACTCCGCAATCAAACACATCACACTACGAAAGGCAAATTATCCCGTAAATCACTCTCAAAATGTTAAAATAGTACAAACCATTTGCTATCTGTCAAAGCAACAATGGAAACATCCGGAAATTGACAGCAGCCAACTAGTTTTTCGTGCAATACTTTACATTTTATTTTTTAACGTTGAAACAGTTAATTTTATCAAAAAAATATATATAAGAGAGAAAAAAGTTTCTAAATGAATCGGCTTAACCTAATTTATTTTTTCTACGTCGTTCAGGAAGTTTTTTGAAAGTATAGTTAAAAAAAACTGAAAGGGGTAGTTTATTTCAACCCTTTCCAATTATATTCAAAAAGGGAAAACATATGTCACAAGTGTCTTTTGATGATGGTAACACTTCCACAAAATTTTACCATTCCCACGCTTTTCGTTTCAGAGAAACACAATAAAACCACTCTTTTTTCCGCCATCTTTGCAACGCGATATCTCCCTAATGGTTGACTTGTGACCCAACGTTTATATAACAAACTACCTTTTATTTTCAACAAGGAATCACCCCCTGAAATTTTTGGTCTTTGTTTTGAAAGACCCTGTATATACAAGCCGATTCACGACGATGGACAGTTAGAAATTTTCATGGTTGTAGTGATTATTAGTTTCTGAAAATTTGACTCCCTGTATAATCGAATATGATCTTTTCATTGAAAACTATTTTCAAGAATATGTCAAATTTAAATGGAATGGAATTTTTATTCGATTTTAAAATCCTCAATGTTATTTCAATGAGACTTTCATAAGATTTTAATAATCATTTTTCATCGCTTTGTTGGTAGTTATTAGCTATATCGAATGCTCTGGAAGTTAAAGAAATAAGCTTTTTAAGAATGTTTTACAAGCGGCTTAATTTCATACATTTTCCTGTACAGAATTCTATTCTCTACCGATCTGTATTACACTTCCCTATAGCTATCTATCTTATTACAATCATGTCTGTGGGTTTTCAAACCGAACTATGTCTGCACAATTATATCTACTTGACAAACAAGAAAATGATTATTCAAACGATGATGTTTTAAATCAGTTTATTATTCAAGGAGAAACTCAAAATTGTAGGCGAGATTTTTAACGAAAGATGCCCACAATTATCACTAGTAATTGAAAAAATATACATACCTACAATCATTATCAGTTTTTTCTAAATTTGGAAAAGTAACAACTATGTTTTCAGGGCGAATTTAAAAAATGACAAATCTTGCATTTATGTTTTTTAGAAATTTATTTTATAGACGAATAAGGTAATGCCAAATCGGTTGAAGACAAAATTTGTGAAGGTATGCAATTACGTTAATCTGATTATCTCGTTCTATAACTGGGGTTATGGACTTCTATGTAAGTATGCTTTTAATTTTCCAAATTTAGAAAAATTTTATAATAATCATCTACATACTTTTCCGATTACTGGTGGTAATAATTATTGTGAACACCACTCGTTAAAAATGCGACAAGTTCTGCCTACAGTTTTGAATGAAAAATGAATTTAAAACACTTTCATTTTAAAATCATTGTTCATTGTTTGTCATTATAATTGTACATATAGATTGACAGAGAATAGAATTCTACACAAGAAAATATAAAATTATACATATTAAAAAAAATAGTTTGGACGGATTGAAATTAATAAAATTTGGCACTTGATTTTTCAGCAGCTTGTATGAAATTAAATTAAGCCACCAAATTTTTCCAAGACAAATATTCAATTTAGTTAAAGCTACATCCAAACTTTTATGAGATACTGACAACAGTGTATCATCGGCAAACAAATTCATGAAATCACAACTGTGACAAGCCAATATCATTAATATAAATCGAAAACAGCAAGGGACCTAACGCACTACCCTGAGGTACCCCAAACTTTGTGTTAATCGGTTTTGAATACACATTATTCACTTTTGTGATTTGTTTTCGGTGATTTAAGTAGTCCTTAAACCAATTCAATACAGTTCCGATAGCTTCCATTTTTTTAATAGTGTATCAGCCCTTTTCAAATCCAAGAAAACAGCAACAACATAGTCTCCGTTGTCAATAGATGAGTCCATTTATTTACAGTTACAGTTATAATGTTACATATATACATAAAAAACATAAGTACATAAAGATGAAAAGCATCAAAATACATATATAATAAACATTTTTTAAAACTACAAAAAAGACAAAAATGAGTTAAAAGTAAAAATAGTTTGGACGGTTTGAAATTAATAAAATTTGGCACTTGATTTTTCAACACCTTGTATGAAATTAAGCCACCGTTAGAAAGTTTAAATATGCAATTATTCCTCGTGTAAAAGTTACTTTCGTAGCTTATCGCATATCAAAAGCGGTGGAAAGTTATTATTTTCTGAACTATTGTAGATATATTGAAAAAGACGAAAATGAGGATTAGGTAAAGAAAGTATTATGAAAGTCTCATTGCAATAATATGGGAGATCGAAAGTTTGAAAAAAAAATTATACCTATCATTTCAGTTAATGAATTACTTTAACATAGAATAATCAAATTTAGTACATAGTTTAGGTTTATTATTGGTCTTCTTTGACTATGAGAAAAATGCATTAATTAAAACAAGATTTTAATAGTGTTTATTAGAAGACATCAAAAAGTCAGAAGCAGATTATACAGAAAACTGTGGAAGAATATCGTAGATTTCCAAATCCAGTAATTCCCCATAAGAAACATGTTCTAATGCCGAAGATGGGCTCGAGAGAGAATAATTTTTCAATAATATTCAAGAACGTCATAGTGTAATAAGGGTACAAGATGAAGAAAATATTTAGCAAATAATCAAAGATGAACAGCAAAATAAGTAAACGTTTTTTTCGAGATACCTGGATTATCAAGAATATACACACTATGTATATATCTTTTTGATAATTGTATAGCAAAATTGAAAACTACGTATTTTTACATAAAAAAGTACTCGTGTTAAAATTCGATGTCGGCAACAGTTTTCGAGAAAAATGGATTTTAATATTTAGGCACTAAATCTCATTAAAAATCTATGGAACTTGAAACATAAGTTGGATTTTAAATGAAATAAAAGGGACAATTTCGACATAAGTCAATACTTATATGTATGCAAATGTTTAGTTCCTAGTTTTTATAAACAAGTAAATTTTTGTAAACTTTCGAAACTAAAAATATTTTTTTCATATATTTTCAGGTATTAACAATATTGTGTGAAACTAACTACTCAGTGGACAAAAGCCCCAACCTGCGTTGAATTACACCCACAATATCTACCCATATATTCCTTATTATTAGCTTTTGTAACATTTTTTACTGTTTAAGAAAGGTATTTTAAGCTAATATGTATCAAATCTCCTACAATTCCTATCAATGAAGTCATATGTATGTTCTCTGATACCAAACATCTAGGTATGCTAATGAACATCCATATACAAAACTCTATTCAATAATTATCTAAAGAATTTAATATATTTACTAACCTCTGGAGTGGGAACTCGAAATTCAACCACAATAGATGAGATCTCACTTATTTCTGCATTTTATTATTAGGATTGCTTCATCAGGTGGCCTCCTTTAACTTGAGTCAAATATCTAACTATAAAGATGATTATACCAATAAATTAAAATTATTTGAAATTGAATGTCAAAATGAAATATCGACAACGTCAAACTGATTAACTGTCAATGAATATCATAACAACCTACTAAAATAAATAAAAATTAATTAAAAAATTTTACCTTTTATGTATAGTTTTTTCATATATTTTCAGGTATTAACAATATTGTGTGAAACTAACTACTCAGTGGACAAAAGCCCCAACTTCATTGATAGGAATTGTAGGAGATTTGATACATATTAGCTTAAAATACCTTTCTTAAACAGTAAAAAAATGTTACAAAAGCTAATAATAAGGAATATATGGGTAGATATTGTGGGTGTAATTCAACGCAGGTTGGGGCTTTTGTCCACTGAGTAGTTAGTTTCACACAATATTGTTAATACCTGAAAATATATGAAAAAACTATACATAAAAGGTAAAATTTTTTAATTAATTTTTATTTATTTTAGTAGGTTGTTATGATATTCATTGACAGTTAATCAGTTTGACGTTGTCGATATTTCATTTTGACATTCAATTTCAAATAATTTTAATTTATTGGTATAATCATCTTTATAGTTAGATATTTGACTCAAGTTAAAGGAGGCCACCTGATGAAGCAATCCTAATAATAAAATGCAGAAATTGTGGTTGAATTTCGAGTTCCCACTCCAGAGGTTAGTAAATATATTAAATTCTTTAGATAATTATTGAATAGAGTTTTGTCTGTGAATGTTCATTAGCACACCTAGATGTTTGGTATCAGAGAACATACATATGACTTCATTGATAGGAATTGTAGGAGAATTTATACATATTAGCTTAAAATACCTTTCTTAAACAGTAATAAAAATATTTTACTACATTTTTAACTATTTGTCATTTTTTGTCCGTAGTTATAATTTCCCAAGTGTATGCCTATAGACTAAGAACCACCTTGTATAAAGAACGCTTGGATCGTTTCTGGAAGTCCAACTTATAGTTGTTAATGTTCATACTTGATCTTTCTATTTCTTTTCCTCTTTATATAATTATTGTTTTTTTCTTTCTTATGTGTATTATACAGGGTGACTTATAAAGAATGGGTCAACACTAAGCTGAAGATACTAAACACCAAAATATTATGTTTGAGCTCAGCATGCCTTATACGAAGTTTTGATAGCATGACTGAAAATTGGTAGTGGTGGATTTTTTGGTGTGAAAATTACGAATTTGAAACTTATTTTGACGTTGCTCTTACTACGCTATTTTTACTGTATTATTTAGGTAAATTAAAACATATATATTTTATCTGTTGAGCTATGCTATGCAAGTTAAATACCTAAAAAAACGTTCAATTCTACATAAACAATGTACTCTTGTTTAGGTCGCCTAACTTTATCGGTTTCTGAGTTATTTGCATTTAAAAGTTTCAATGTATTTTGTGGTGATTTTCTTTCAGGCGCCGCTATTTCTTTCCTTAGTAGGCTTGTATCAAATTTCCATGTCAATTAATATTGGCATATTTTGCGTGCGTACGATTTATTAATGGTGCAACTATCGAGAAATTTCAAAATAAAATTTAAACCTTGAACACCCTGTATTTCTTAAACAGCGACATTCGTATAAGACATGATGAACTCAAACATAATATGTTGGTGCCTTCTTTCTGACTCATTCTGTATATGTACTTAGGACAGCAATTACTTTTGTTAAAGGGCAAAATAGAATTTTTCTTTGTCCAAATTCAATTGTAAGAATAATAACAATGATCAATTATTTCAGAAAAACAAAATTATTTGATTATTATGAACACCAATAATTTGCTTTGCTGAAATGTTCATTTGCCTACCTTAAATATAACTGAATTTTCTCTTGATTTATCTTAATACCTTTGCAATATAGAAAAAAAATACAATAAAAATTAAGTAGAGTTCATTGCTATTATTAGACGCAGTCTTAAAAATATATAAGCGAATATATCTCTTCACTGTACCAATTATACAAGTTTTCTCCAGGGGTAGAAGAGATTACAGATCGCCAAGACATTTAGAATAAGAAAAAGATTTGTTGTAGTTTGGCTTTACACTAATAGGAATTCTGGGTGGATTCTCTTTTTATTGTTAAACGTCAGCCTTAATACCTAATAAAAATAAACGTATTTAAAATAATTGAATATATGTACCATTTAGAAAAAATACTGATGATCATGAACTGTCGTTAATTTTTTTGTAACATTCATTAGACTTCGTCAGTTGCAAATTCTGGAACGGCTATTCAAAAAGACATCTTACCACTTAAAATGTCATCTAATCAACCCTTCTCTTAAAAACCTGTTTATTGCGGCCCACCAACTATATGTTTTGCGTTGCAACCTTGATTCCTGCTCTAAAAGTGGGCGGCTAACAATTTTCCTATATTCGTAAATATTTCTTAATAACCAGGTATGTGTAGGGTGTCTACCTTATTGCTTTCTATATTACTTTTATTCGCTCATTTTTAAACAAAATATATTTACAGATACTGATAGATACCATATCTACTTTTGGATTTTGATGCCAAATATCACCATTGATTCCAAATTAAATAGATTCCGAAACAGTTTTCCAGTGATTATTTATTCATAAATAAAAAATAATTCAATCAATACATCGGAGCAAATCCATATTTATTGAAACCATCTGTCCGCCGGCAAATAATTATACCCCGCTGTTCTAGGTTTCTGGGTAACAGCAGATGTTTATACATTATTTAAAACGTATATAATATGGTATCTCCTCAGTATTTCAACACGCAAAGAAGTTGCCACTTTGAACGATCCATAGTTTTAACTGTCAGCATACTAAACCTTTATAAATATTACAGTAACTTTCCTCTTTAAAATGAAAAGTATTTGCACAGTTGACGTGTGCTATTATTTAACATATAATTTCGACCTTTACGAGGACGAAAATACGAGTACTAATAGCTGTAAATTACATTTACTAAAACTGTTGAAAATTAATTTGTTAAACGCTTGCAGATTTCCAGAGAATCCAAATGTGCGAGTGTACACCAAATCGATCCCTTCGTGGAAAATCTTGAAATTATGATTCTTGAACATTTTTTATATAATAATAATTATTATTATGTTGTTTGTTTCATATAGTACCATAGTGTTACAGAAGCTCACTTCTTTTTAGTTTGTTAATTATGTTCTTGTTTACGTTAGAATTTATAATTGATTCTCAATACTGGAACTTTCTGGAAGAACTCTTTATCAGCTTAATTGCCTCTTCTAACTTGATATTGTCTTCTTGTAAACTGGTTTTCATTTCGTTTTTTAATTGTTCCTGATTATTTTTCATTTCTTCTAGACTGATCTTCATTTCCTCGTGATTCTTTTTCATTTCCCTTTTCAAGTCTCCCATCATTTCATATTGGCTACTTTTTGTTTGATCTTGACAGTTCTTCATTTCTTCTAAATCTGCCTTTATTTCTTCTTGGCTGCTTTTCATTTCTTTCTTTAAGTGTTCCTTCATTTCTGTTTGACTCCTTTTCATATCTTTCATTATCAATCCATCAATTCAATTGCTTGAATGTTTCCTCCATTTCTGTCGCTCTTGATCTCGTGACTTGCATTCACTTATCTACTCCAAACGTATTAGCCTTGAAATACGTTACGTAGAAATACAAACTTTATTGTCACTTCTTGATTACATAGCAACTGTACTGCAAACGAATTCACAACTGTGCTGGCAAGTAAACATCAAAATAAGAAGAAGCAGGATCAGTGAACCGCATAATAATAACTGTGTCAGTAGTCCTTATGCATGATATTTTCAATTTATTATACGATGAACTAAATTACTTACATGAATTATAAACCTAAGATTACTGTTTAGAGAAAGTCTTACAATTCTGCATGAATTAACTGGTAGCAAAATTTGCTTATTATTTTTTGTAGTAAATCGGGATTTTTAAGTAGAGTTACCTTTTACCAGAAAGTGTGGTCTTTTTCATTTAATACAAGCTAGCAATAGACGCAATAGCTTTTAAATCATGAATAACCGTTGGATTATTTTCACGAAAAGAATAATATAACTGTGTATTGTCTGCATATTGATGTATTTTGCAATATTCAAAATGTTCATAGTACAAAGAAAGAATAGAGTTGATCCAAGTATGCTACCTTGAGGTACACTTTGCTAAATGAGTTATTTAACCAAATCCATTGACGCCGGTTAGAAAGATAAATATAGAGATAAGATAAAAAAAAGAAATGACATTATTACTAGCTCCAAAATTACTCAATTTTTTAATTAAAGTATCATGATCCAAGGTATCAAATGCTTTACTAAAATCAAGCAACACTACACTAAACAGATTTTTAAATTATTGTCAGTAGCTCTCAATACATCATCTGTAACAATGCAGGGCAGTAACAGTGCTATGATACTTCCTAAATCCAGATTAATAAGAAGGCAAGATGTTGTTTTCATTCAAATGCGATTTAACACTCAATTCTTTTCAAAATCTTAGGGTAGGCAGAATACTTATAGGACGATAATCTGAGAGATTGTTCTTCTTTGACGGTATTACAAGAGCATTCTTCGAAAGCATCGTGAAATATTCACTGATGGTTAGAAATACGTAAAGTAAGTAACATTTTTTGACAAATATTATCGGATACTTTTGCTTTAATTTTAATGTGATAGATAATTGTATCAATTTGGTCAGAACTTACAGTGCTGAAATCATCATTCAAATTAGAGTACTATCCATTGTATTTATTTAGCATTCATTTCACATTAACATTGCTTAAAGCTTGAGGTAATTCGTTGTGCACAAAAAATTATTATAATTATGTGGGCCTAAATCAGGAGACTATGCGGTTATCCTCAGTAATATTTAAATACCTCAGCGTTTTCCAAAAAGTTTTAGATTCAGTAGTAAATTTATTTATATTAGTTGTAAGAGGTATTAGGTTTTTTGAAAAATGCTTTCCTTTTAAGACCAATTTAAAATTTGAGATTCCGTGTAAGCAAGGACCAGGTTCTTTTGTAACGAGTAATTGATTTTCTAGGAAAGTACGCCTTGTGATATAAAGGAAAACATTTTCTTGGTTTGCTATTCTCGCAGAAGGATTTTTATCTATGGTGTGCAAGATATTTGCTTTAGTTTGTAAAAACCACGGGTTTCTCCACGACCTGGTTGTAATTGTTCCGTATCCTGAGCTCTTTGTGCGAATGGAAGATTCTCTGTGAGGATGAAACTTAGTAGAAAAACTTTATTCATACAGATGAGCTGCTGAATTTTGATGAGCTCCTCCACAAATTAGCAGCAAAAGTCACAAATAGTAAAATATTACAACTACAATCAGACATAATGACATCAGTTTTATCAGATCACACATTTCTGACGGTTCCTAGTTAAGTACATCAATTGAAATTTATTATTTAAAATTAATGTTTTGCTACAATTTTTTTTATTTCATAAACACTCACTTGCCAGAGGTAAATTGAACCAATACAAAAAAATTAAAACACTTTAATATTTGACAATTAAAAATATGTTACAGAAAAGTCCAAGTTGATAAATCTATTACAGTTTCTGAGAAAAAGAGGATATGATGTTTTTGGACAATAATGCTACCGTCATATTATTGGAGCTACAATATCGGTTAAATTAGGAATGATATTTATTCTGCTGATTAGTGGTCAAAACAGAGTCACGTTTTCACAAACGAGTATACTGTTTAAGAACGACGACAAAGTCTCAGAAATGTAATTATCGGTATTGAAGAGCACTACTGAAAGCAACTTAGTTAAGTATTTAAAAAATTTTAAGAGGTGTTGAGATTGCATAAAACAATAAGGCAAAATTTGTGTTAGAGTCAGTGTAGTAAATAATGGTAAGTATATGTTTGACATCAATGTTAATTGTTTCCAGAGCCTTCTTTCACTTCTGTACTTATTAATTTTATAAAGGAAGTTAATAGGAGTTTATTTTAATCAATTTTTAATGCTCAATCCAATAATGTAAACATATATTTTGAAATATTTTGCAAAATAAATCATACAACTTTACGAAATTAAGTACACTGTAGCTTAAATAATAAAAAAGGTAGCAATAAAGCCCATTTAATTTGAAACATAGTGTAACATTATGAGAATTCTTTTTTAAGTAAAATTTTTAAATGATTTTGATGTTACTTTGTCGAGTTTTTTTTAATTGTTAAAAAGGCATGATCAGATTTGAATCATGATTTGTTTTTTATAAGTTACAGCACTGTGTACGGAACATCATTTCTTATTATATATAAGTTCGGTCAAATTTTGTAAAATATATTTGTTATATTAAGCACAAACAATCTAAATATAATAACTCCAGTCACCATAAGCTGGAATATTGGTAACATTTCCATATAAAATTTTCGTCATTTAATCATAGTTTCTGCTGTATTATAGTTGCGACAAGGATTCAGACGACTTACGTCACACGAACAAATTAATATGTTCATCAAAATGTTTAAGAAACTGCAAGTGAGAATAATAAAACTATATAGTACCACTAAATTACAAAAAATTATGTTTTTAACATGACAAACTATCGAAAATTATGTTGGCAATAAAAATAATTCCATGACGCCAGCCGTAACGTAAGTCCTTTGAATTATTGTCGCAACTGTGCCAGTTTGTAAAGAAATTAAAAATATATCTATTTTAATTAGTTTCCGATTCTTTTTAAATGTTTATACATTTTTTATATATTATATAATTTATGTATTAAGGAATTACTTTGTTAATTCTATTTAAAAATGCACAAAAAGGATTTTATACTGTCTTAAAATAGTTATGAATCTAATCTACAACTAAGCATATCTTACTGCGGAAGAACTTTTGGATGTATTTCAAAGGCGGAACAGAAACTCATTGCAGCTGCTGGACGCTGCACAAGAGACTTTTAAAACTCTTGTGCGTGTGACAGCGGCTATTGTGGGTATTCATTTTCTTCAGACTTGAGAAAACTAGATGATATGATTCTTCTTATGATTGATTGACAAGCAGCATAGCCAGATACACAAGAGGGTGTAGTATTTCCAAACAACTGAAGAAAGGTGTAAAAAAGGAAGTAACTTTAAGTTTGCTATTCATTTTTTTTTTTTTCACTATAAAATCTACTAAATTTAAGTACTGTTTTTAATAAATTTTCCACACTATCTAAAATCCGCTAAAAGTAAACAGTGGTTTAAACCTTAAACAAGTACAAATAAGTACAAATATTTTAACCAGCAGTACAGTTCACTGTGCAGAACACATAATTAATAGATTTTTTACAGAAAATCAAGAATATAAGTCAAATTTTAAATAAATTTCGTGATTTTTCAATCGAAAACTTGTTGAGGACCACTGATCCGACTCAGATATTAATATTTTTAAGAATCATTGTGGATGAGAATTCCACAGGGTTGCCAGTGTTACACTAATGTCTTCGAATGGGCTTCAACAATGTTAGCTAGAATTTCAAGACACGTCAAAGAATGATTGAAATATGTTTATTTATGAAAATATTAACTGGCATCCCTGTGTCATTCCTATACCTCACCAATCAATTGAAAATATAAACCAGATTCTCTACTCACAATCATAGTTCAATCTAGAATTTTGTTAGTATCCATTTTTACTACACTCCAACTGATTTATCAGTTATGACTATCACTCATTATCTCTATTTAACAAATATGCTTTTAGCATGTCAACCTTTTCACTGTTTGAATAATGTGCCATATTTTATTTAATCACACTGTATTCCACGAAAAATATTAATTAAATTCACAACTCTTACTTACTGCCCGTGAAAATAATAAGACGATTTAAATACGTTTTATACGTTAGTGCCGCAACTTTTAAAACAGATGCATCAAACAGTGCATTACTTAAAGAAACCAGTAGCTTAGTTCAGTTTCAGAAGATGCAAATGTATCTCATATTAACTTTCAATTTACGTGTATTGAAATGATCAAATCCCTTTCCACTTGCCTTTGCCACAGCTTATTCCTTTGCCCTGGACCACCGGTATCAACATAACCTCTAACAATCCTAGAAGATGGGGCTGGTGCGCAGGACAATTCGCCTACTGCTCGTGACACCTACCTGTTGCCTGTGTCTACACCAGTTTTTTTTGCATGCGATTGACTCTGGTTTTAAATATTTTCCTTTGCCTTCTCTTGATATTGAACGCATAAATCAAGATAGTTATTTTGTTTTAAAATCTGTTTCACCCACTACGAAACTACGAAGTGGCTCGAAATAGCTACCCTCACTAAATACATTTTTTATATTGTTTGATAATATTGCGCCTCATTGCAAAAATGATCGCTTGTTATTTCAGACTGCATTTGGAACTTCATTAACAATATTCTTGGAACCAGGCGACTAGTCCCACGAGTTGTTACGATGTAAATCTGGGCTGCAGGAAAATTATGACGCGAAAATATAAAATTCATATGCTGAAGACATGACCATCTTGCAACCGATCTAGTTAATCCTTTACCAAAAATGAAACAATAGGTATATACTCTATTGAAAATAAGGACAACTTTCCGTATTTCCGGAAGTAGCCGAAATTTTTTCCTTTGAAACACCCGTAGGTATCTGAAATACCCAGTAAGTATAACAATTTTAAATATATATATCCCATTTGGTTCTCTATCAAAATACAGCTTTACATTGACGCGTTCGAATCTGGTAAATTAAATGTTTATTGTTACTACTTTTTAGTATTACCACAGAAAATTTAGCTATATATTCTGTGGTATTACTAACATATACTACTTTTTCTGTCCTATTATAAGAACGCATATATCATATGACTTGATCGCGATAGAAGTGTTGTGAAAGGCTCCAGTAATTTTGTCAGTTGCAGTGGTTATATCTAACTGAAAATACCAATATAGTCAATAGGTTATAGGTAACTATTTCCCAAATACCATTGGTTGTAACCTGTGGTAATTCTTCAACTGCATTTTTCAAAGTTTGAATGAAGGTTTGATTTACGGTTACAATTCTAGTCCGTCTGCGTTAATAAAGTAGTTACCGAATACACGTAGTGCTTTCAAAAGAAACTCTTTCTTGTGTGGTATGGATGAACACAAAAATGGGGGACTGTGGAGTTAGTGTTGTCGTTAATCAACAAAACCTTACAAATGGAGTGTTCATTAACGGAAATTGATAGTGCCTATCGAATTGGAAAACTTAATCCCGATGCCAACAAGCCGAGATCGATAAGGCTCAAATTCATATTGAGGACTCAAGTATTTTTATCAAAAAAGCGATTAAAAAATATCGGCATTTTGATGTTTGAGGCCCTTACCAATTCTCAGCACTATCTTTGTACAGCAGCTAAATATGAAAAAAATATGGAAAACCCAAAGTGTGGACATCTGGAGGCAAAATGTGGGAAATACAAACTTATTATAAACTCCCTAGAAAATTTAGGATTTATTGTTATTATTTATTACTCTAGTAGGGCTATAAATACATATAGGTATTTGTTTTTTTTTTCCTAAAAATTTTTTTTCATTTTTATTCTCTTCTTTCATAAGTTATTTCATTTTTCTTTTTTTATCTGCAAATTTAAAACTTTTTGTTACGGGTACATTAAAATTTTGTTGATTTTTGCCTTTACTTTCATTTGGAGAAAGAGACGACCTTACTTTCCTTCAGGGTCTCAATACCAGAATAATTTAATTATGATTTGATTTAATAATACTTTGACCTACTGTAGCCTTTTCGCTTACGTTTATTAAACCTTTTTGTTTTTTGTGGTACCAGGTATAGGTTACTTTACTTTAGTATAAAGTAGTATGTAGTTAAGTTAGCCAGAAAATGTTTATTTATTGCCAGAACTGCAGAGGTTTACGGACAAAATTAAATCAACTTGGTTGTATGAGGGAACATATGATGGTGAAGTTTGTAGCAATGTTTTATATGACGTATTTCCCTGTGATAGCAAGCTTGATGGAGGTGTATGCATTTTAGTAAAGAAGTCAAATAATATTAAAGTATTTAAAGTTAGTATGCAACACGCCCATTACGAAATATTAGTATTGCACTTTCTATATAAACATACAAAGTTTACATTTATTGTTATTTATATATGCCACCTAAATCTAAGCACGAGCATTATAATTAATGATATGTACAGTTTTAATACTAGAATGCATGAACTTCTCTACATCTCCATTCGTAAAACAACCCAGTTTGCACCACAACTGATACTGTTTCGACTAGTTAACCAGGTTTCCTCTGAATAGTGTAGATCCCTTTGGATCTTTAGGTGTTTTTTTAAAATCCATAAAAAATATATATTTGATTGATAATCTATAATTATTTCTCTGTTTGTGTTATCTGCTGTATTTATGTTTAAATCCTGCTAGTTTTTAAGTACTTATACTGTACCAGTGCTATGTAATTAGGCAATTATGTTTGTTTGAAAGCAATGAATAAATAAATAAATAAATAAATGAATAAATATTGAATTTTAAGTGCCAGCTCTGATACCGACCCATATACCATAGACGGTGATGCAAAACTGTCACATTTGCGAGCCAAAGCGCGCTAACTTATGGTACCATCTGTGTCCCAAATCTGATGGTTCTGTCAAGTCTATGTGCGAAATGAAGAGATTCCAGCGAGTTTGATTTTGCACGTCAGGTCGCACGCAAGATTCACCATATATGCTAGTGTGTCAGTTTTGATATAGTTTTTGGATAAATATTGTTCACTTAATGGACAACAATGGCTTTACGACGCCAAAATTAGATAATTCAAGATTTTATCAGTACCTACCTATCAGAGGATTGATCAGGTCTCTGAAAGTAAAAAAATATATGAATAAAAATAAGAGGAAGGAGGCTTTGGATGATCGGCTATTTTATTAGATCTTTTATTAGAAATTTCGAGTAAAGTAATTTTATTAATCGGTAATAGCTTGTCATGAATCTTACCTACTATTCAGTCATGATTGTAAAGCTAATGCGCGAGATAATATGTTGTTTTTCCACTTCTCTAAGGAGTCTGAAATGTAATACATTTATAATAGATGTATTCAGGAATTCAAATTTATAAATGACACTTACTTATAGATACCTGTCATATTTTAGTTAATCATAAAGTATTACGTATTTCAATTATGAAATATTAACGTTGTCAACAAAATGTTTTTTACTGTATTAGAAAGGTATTTTATGCTAATATAAATCAAATCTCCCACAATTCCTGAATGAAGTCATATGTATGCTCTCTGATACCAAATATCTAGGTATGCTAATGAACAATTCCACAGACAAAGCTCTATTCAATAATTATCTAAAGAAATTAATCTATCTACTAACCTAGTTCAATGAACACATTCTATAAATATTTACTTTTGAAACTGTGGGAACTCGAAGATTCAACCACAATAGATGAGATCTGACCTATTTCCGCATTTTTAGGATTGCTTCTTCAGATGGCCTCCTTTAAGTTGAGTCAAATATCTAACTAAAAAAATTAGTATACCAATAAATTAAAATTATTTGAAATTATATATGGACAATGTCAAAAGTGACTTTAACCTGTCAATCGATTACCTACTTAGTTACCAGTCGCTATACAAAACCTGAAGCTAGCTTGCCATGTAAACCGTATATGTGTGTGTGTGTGTTTGCTAAGTTGTACTTCACATTTTTTGCTCGCGTGTATGCGCGCATCAGTTTTGCGTCAGTGTGACCGATATAAAAAGTATCTACCGTAATGCATTGTTTTTGTTCAACCGTCCGTCATTTGCGCACTACACATGTGGTCACTTTAATATACAGTCTTGCGTTACGTACAATTAAAAAAGTAAAGTAGTAAGTATGTACCTTTCCTTTTATCCAATTTATACGTTATTTACGTGCGTATTGTATTTTTTGTATATTCAGCACGACATTTGCATATTTTCGTACATTTGCGTAACTTATATACCTGCTGATCTGTAGAAAATTTCAAGGAGAAAATATATTTAGGTGTCATAGGTAGGCGTCATTATTATGTGCGGTGACGCCCGAATCCATCCAATCGCACACACTATCAACATCAACCCGCGACAATATTAACTATACAAAGAATATCATTACAAAATATAAATGGAAAATGAATTTAACATGGATGAATATGTTGATATTAAATGCTGAAAAGTGGTGATATAAATTTATACGGTACGTAAGCAGTCTTCCAAACTAATAAACCCATCACAAAAATATAAAAATAATAGCAAGTTAATAATAAATAATTTGAAAAGTTTGTTGATGTTAAAAGCTGCCAATCCTTTTTTTAGCTGGGGCGAAATTTGTTCTATTATTTAATACCAATGTAGTAATGCAATGAAAATAACGCTCAATATCTATTGTTGACAAAGAACAAGGTTAGAGAGGCATGGACCATACAATATTAATATTGTCACAGAATTTGCCCCGCTCGCACCCAATTCAACGACTGTGGTAGCGCAAAACGTTAGATTGTCCCGATCGCCCTTACCCTGTGGTAAACAAACAAAATAATGCCGTGTATCGAGGCGCGACTGGAATATTGAGAATCGACGAGAATCTTTCGAGAAATGGATCTAGAGATGCTAGAAAATACCTGGAATATTCGTTTGGTCTATAAAAGAAGAATAAATAGCCGAGTTAGTCAGATTTGAGTGTTTAGTTGGAAATTTCCTGGAGATTCAAAGTGACTTAGATAGTGATTAATTAAATAGTGTTTTGTTGAGTTGTAATTGGTATTTAGTAGTGTTTAGTGAGTAGTTAATAAATATCAGTAAAAATTAACTGTTTATTTTTCTGGTAAAAGAAACAGACGGATTGGGAAATCCGTGGCAATATATTTGGTGGCAACTCCCGACATGTGCCAGTTAGAACTTTCTATATGCGTTCCAAAATATGGTATCCAGTATTTTTCTAACACGCTTCGCGTTAATCTTATATGCCACTTAGCGATAGTATGTCATTATTTCATTACTGCTTTAACTAAAAAGACATGTGCGTATATTGATACAAACATGATAGGTATAGAGTTGTTATCCAAATATACAAAGAGCATATTTTGTTTACTTTGAAATATTTGAATATATTCTTTAAAAATAGCAAATTTTGCATAAAATCCATCGAGTTACATAGATGTTTGGCGGGCATTTTTATTCTTATAATTTTGGAATACATTTGTCTACCTAGAATACAAGGTGATTCACAACTTATCTAAAAAAAATTCGGAATATATGTCATGAAAAGTGGAGTCAATATCGTAAAAAAATGTTTCTCCTTATAGTTTGCGAGTAAAAAATTATTGAAGTTGCAGTAATTTCAACCTTTACATCGCTGGGCTACTGTAGTCTCTAGCAAGGCGATTCCGAATTATAAAATGCGATTACTTATAGTCAGTATTAATGTTTTTGTGATGCGAGTATTTACATTAGTTATTCAGGTGTCAAAAATTACTTACATGTATAGCAAACTCGGAGTTGATAAATTATCGTTTTAATTTATGGTGATGTAAAAATGCTTTAGGAAAACGATTTCCTGGTAAACATGTGCAAATGTAGCTACTTTTACCGCAGTATGCAATGAGTGCAAGTGTAGTACAACGCGAGAGTGACACAGAAAATTTGAAACCGAATCGTAAAAAAGATGGAGATTCAAGGCGTCCACGGTTTATTGCAGCAGCGTGGCGTATCATACACAAAACTCAATTATTATATTTGTACTATGCACAGCATGTCCAAGCATTAATACCAATGGATTGGACAAGGAGGACCGGTACCATATGGCCGCCACGACGTCCTGACTTTAGATCATTTGGAATTTTTTTGTGGAAATATTTAGAAAGTGAAGAGTATCGCAGCGAAGTGGAAACTATTGATGATTTACGTAAACGTGCCATAGCTGCTGCTAATAACTTACGAGTTCAAAACGGACTAGCAGAAACATTTGTGTTAGTATGTAGAAACTGAGTAAGACCCTAAAATTTTCTTGTAACATAGTATGTTAAACTATTTTATTAATTAAAAGCTCAAATTAATTCTATTAATAATTAATAACAATAGCAGCAAAAACAGTTGAATTTGCTGTATAAAATGTGTGTTGTAAAATGTAATTTATTTCGTTCCTTGGGAACTTTTTGTTCTAACGTCTAGTATACGGCTTATATAGGTTTTACAATGTCCCGTTTCCAGTGCCGTGCGGAAATGTATTTTAATTCATTTCTGAACTGCTTTTTTTAATTGTGTGAGAGTCTCCTGTACATTCTATTTTTTTCATAAATTGTGTGGTTGAGTAATAGAGTCAGGTATTATTGTCTAAAAGATTCTTTTGTCCCTCATAAGGTTGAAAATGCATTGTTTTAGTTGGAATGCGCATGCACCTGACTATTGAGAAACTAATTCTGGTGTTGTACGAACACCATTGTCTCAGATAATAAAAACAAAATCCTGGTAAATTATAATGGGAGAGGTAGTTAAAGTAGGCAAATAATGAATTTCCACATTTTAATTCTAATTGTACCTGTGAAGTTATGTTATACGTAAATTTTTATTTCTCAGATATTTTTTTATTTGCAAATTTTTCGTACTTTGTGCATATTTTAACTAATTTTTGTGTATATTTTTAATATTTCCACTTACATAATTTGGGTATCCATAAACATATACCTTGACGAACGTTTTGATTCTTCAATAAATTCTGCAATTTGTGTATGGACCTGTCATTACTTGGAACTAAAGCTGAATAAATAATTTTATGCCACTTGTTTACGCCGCTAATTTTATCTATTGAAATATTTAGTGTACTAGTAGTAGTTAAAAAGTCGTCGAAAAAGCTGTTAAGTCGAGCCTAAATGGCAATTACCAAATTTTTGCGTTGCTGTAGAATATTTTTTCCCATGTCAGTTACCAGTTACCAAGCGTTGCTGCGTTAAATACTAGTTGTTGATTATCCTATAACATTTAGTTGAAATCCACTCAGATTAATTGGTTAGAAATTACGTTTTAGTAAATTTAGGGGCCGGTAAATGACGGTGATAGGAAATAACATCTGTTTTGGAAAACTATCGAGTCAATAGCATCAATCCAGCCGAAAACTTGATTAAATAATAGCAGAATTTCCTTTTTTCCTATCTCTTATTTTTTCGAGATAGTACCGGCAGCATTGGTAAGTTTCATTTTTTGTACCTCGCTAGATACAAGTTTGGATACTTAACCCAAAAAAAGTCTTCTAAGTTCTCGCAATTAATGCCAAATTATCCGTTTGGTTCTTCGAGTCAGATAATGAAATGATTCGTTTGGTCTTTTAAGCCGGATATTTATTATAGTATACCACGGCTCCTAGCCAAATGCTCCCATTGATTTGGTAAGCAAAAGAGTATCTGCTAAAATATTCGTAAAGCGTCTGTTTTTATAGGTACTTTAATAAAAAAAATCTAGTTTTAAATTACAGTGTGTTCCAATAAATGAATATTGCGTGAAACCGATCCCTGGTCGGTATAGCCCAGACGTTCCATATTTGCGCACTACGGTAAAAAAAATGACTAAAATTTGGCCATTACCTGGAAATAAGCGCAAAGCTTTATTTTCGTGCCATTGAAGGGTCCAAACATGAATTAGTTGTTGACGTAGGAAGTATTGTAGCTCCTTTCTTTCTTTTTTTAAATTTTTTATTTTTTTAAATTTTATTATTTTTTTTATTTTTTTTTATTTTTCTTTATTATTTTTTTTAATTTTTATGTCTATTCACTGTGCAATGCTACATTAAGAAAATCCTCTTAAATCAATTCGATCCTGAATACGGTGAAATCATATGATTTTTTCTGGCAATTTGAAATCTTTTAGAACCAATTTTCTGCCAATTCGTGGCCCTCAAGTGACAATTGGGATGTGCGAGGTCTTATCCACCAACTGATTCATGTTTGGCACGGAGATAAAGCTTTGCGCTTATTTCCAGGTAATGGCCAAATTTTGGTCATTTTTTGACTGTAGCGCGCAAATATGGAACGTCTGGGCTATACCGACCCTGGGATCTGTTTCGGGGGCCAAAAATACATATGGGGAACCATAGGTCGGAGCTCGGGCACAGAACTTATTTTTTGTGTGCCTGTGTTATTTATGATTGTTTCTATAATTTGCCGGATGCGCCAGTGTCGATATAAAATTTCGAAAAAGATTACATATCTCCTTCTCCTTAGGGCTTTATAGAAATTAATTACGGAGAATCCAAATACTCCAGATTTTTTTAAGATTCTCTGAAAAAAATTACCTAAATTCAAAAATACACAAAATATAATTAAGTAGGTACCTACCTAACAACATCTGCAAACCCTGTATTTGCACCTACTGAAAATAACAGGTATCTTGAACCACATTAGCCATAAATCATTTTATTATTTATAATCTTAAATACATAATATGCAGGGTGTCCGGAAATGATGAGCAAACAATACAGGGGATAATTCTAGACCGAAAATAAATGCTACCTCTTTCTAAAACATTTTTTCCAAAACTGATTATTAACGGAATTATAGGGTGTTAAAGTTAACAAATAATGTTTACCTTTTTTATGTCAACGGTTAGGAGAACAAAAATATTCAGTCAAATTTTGCATAAAGTGTAGCACAAAAAAGTTGGAACCATTCAAATCAAAATAAAGGCTCGTATGTGGTACAAAATGCGAAAAACTGTGAGCAAATCCTCATCCCGAAAAACCCCCATATACGAAATATCGTCAAAATATTATGAGTGTGGCAAAAGGTATTGCAAAAAAACTGCAAATAAAATTTAACTTAACTCCGTTAATAATCAGTTTTGAAAAAAATATTATAGAAAAAGGTAGCATTTATTTTCGGTCTAGAATTATCCCCTGAATTTTTTGCTCAACATTTTCGAACACCCTGTATAAAATTGAGTTATAACATCAAACAATTTCGTTACTTTTTCACAATATGTATACAATTTAAATCAGTACCTAATGAGTTACTGTATATGTATAATTTTATTGTTGTAACAAACTCAAAATAATGATGATATTTCATTATGCTGTGTAGTTTCTTACACAGTTTTTATAAAAATTAGATCTAAAATCTGCTAAAAACTGTAAAGTGTTCATTTTCCCAGTCCTTTAACAGAGTTTCAAATTAATTGTACCCCTGTTCCAAATATTTCAAAATAAACGTGTTTAAGAAAAATAAACATAGGCAGCCTACTTCTAATTAATATTAAGCTAAATAAAGCACAAAACAAATCTGAAAAGAATACAAAATGTTAATTTAGATTAACGTAAGTTTTTATTTATTAAGATGTTTCAAAAATATAATTAATATTCAGTTGATCCTCCTCTTGCTCTTATGCAAACTTATATTCTTGTCTTGTTCTTCAACTTGTCCCATGCATGTCGATCGGATTTAGATCTGGAGACTTCGATGGCAATTGTAAACTAACAATATCCTGGGTATCTTTAAACTCAACTACCTGTCGCGCGCGAAGGGAAGTCGCGTTGTCATCCAGAAACAAAAAAATTTCTCCTATAGCGACCCTCCCCAAACAAACAACTGGATTTAACACGGGATCAATGTATACCTGAACAGTCATGTTGCTACCTGCTACCGATCAGAGTAAGAGGGGTCTCATCATTACACATTATGCCTCCCCAAAACATTGCACTGCCATCTTGAAATGAAAGAACTTCTTGGTAATTAGTTGTTCTATGATATCGTCAAACATGTAACCGACGATCGTCCGACACTAAACCAATTCTAGTTTCATCCGGAAACATGACATTCTGCCATTGATCCAAACCACAGATTAACCCCAGTTCCGATGTTCACGGCACCAATTCAAGCGTGTAATCTTGTTATCATTTGTAAGTTTAAAAACTCTTAAAGGTCTACGGCTCCTTAAATTGGCCTTATGAAGTCGTATTCTAATGGTTTGACAAGTTACTTGAATATTGTGCGCTTTCTGAAATTGCTGTCTGATGGCCTCGGCTATAATGGTCGGAATTCTGAGGGCTAATTGAACAACAAATCGATCCTGATTCGGACGTGTAATGCGATGATGACTTTCTATTGGACGATTTTCCAGATTTCTGAGATCTAAATATCGTTAGTAGGATCTCGATACATCACTTTGGTTGACCCCAACAATTGCAACCTGTTTTTTCAAATGTCCCACATCAATAAGTGGTACTATACGACTCCTGTTTAACGTTCAAGTTGCCTGGAAAGGCATTTAAAATCAAAAACACAATTGTATTTAATAAAGATACCTAAAAGGCATAGACAAAGTACACTACCTACTGACTAAACAATATTTTTATACGGCCAGAAAAAATTCCAATGTTATCACTTGCCCCTGGCTTCTGAATGAAGAAATATGGGATGATGCAGTATAAAAGTTGATGAGTTTATTTATCAATTGCTAATATAAATGATATACTGAACGCCAGAGAGAAGAGGGGGTTAGAAATAGGGAGAAAGAAAGGGAGAGAGAGGGAGAAACAGAAAGATAGATAAAAAGAGAAATAGAAGATCTCTACCATAATGTAATGTAAATGTCCTGACTATACTACTATAGCTGTTACAACTGTTTCTGGGTCTACTACGTCATTCAACTTTTTGTAATTTTCATTTTTTGATAAACGTATAGACCTTTATAATGTAACAAACTACTTCATTGCTACGGTAAGTATACTTGAGAAAGGCAATAAAAACATTCAACCCGAAAAGTTCAACATGAGTTATGGCCAGTAAAATATCAGCTTGATCTTCTATTCATATAGAGTGTATCGCATATCATCTGAATGCTGATATGTTTCTATAGTTTTTTTTATATATATTTTTAGGTATTAACAATATTGTGTGAAACTAATTACTCTACGGACTAAAGCCCCGACCAGCGCTGAATTACACCCACAATATCCAATGTCTACCCATATATTCTTTATTATTAGCTTTTGTAACATTTTTTACTGTACCTATTGGAAAGGCACTTTGTACGATAGGCAATGATATGTACCTAACGTTTCATGATCTAAATGATGATGACATACTGTCCATTTGCAGACCCACCGTGTTGCATTGTAATATCAAACTAACGAATCGTGATCAATACTGAATTGGTAAGCAATAGGAAGTATGGCCGGAGGAGGGTTCAAAGTGGAGAGTAAACTGACTTATTAGAATATCAGTGGATGGTGGTGTAATCTATTGCAATAACAATATAGTCTCTTTAAACAAATTTAAAAGTATGCAGATTACGTGAGATGTAGCACGTAGCGCGTGTCTACATCTAGTAGTCACAATGATATCTGCAGTATGCTAGGTCACTTGGTGTTGTGATTGCTTAGGCTCAGCATGGAGTGCATGCTAAGAACTACATCTCGGTACTCAGGTTTCCTTGTCGGACACAAACACC
Organism: Monochamus saltuarius; assembly: GCA_025584915.1. Taxonomy (NCBI): domain Eukaryota; kingdom Metazoa; phylum Arthropoda; class Insecta; order Coleoptera; family Cerambycidae; genus Monochamus; species Monochamus saltuarius. The sequence continues at coordinate 46,895,304 of CM046724.1, read as the reverse complement.
CAGGGTTAGTCGTCGTTATATGTCTGGTGCATATCTGGTGCCGCCGCTGATGAATGACTTCCACTGTTTGCTATATAGGTTGGGGCATTAACTCGCAGAGTAGTTGTGAAATTTTGCTTTTGCTGACGTATTTGTAATTAAACCTATTTTCAACATTGGTTCTTAGCTGTTTTTCCACTGACCAATAGAGATCTAATGAAACCTGGAAATTTCTACTCAGGACTTCCAGTAGCTCAAAAACTGATTTTAGGAGTGCCATATTCTTATTGCAATAGATTATACCTAGTGATGTAGTCGGGACGGGCTATTGAAATGAAAATGCTATTTTTCTAACTCACTATATAAGTATACCTACCTTAAAATAAGAGTTTATTTCATATTGTAGACTATACAGAAGGAATATTTCAGTCTTCCGAGTCTGTGTAGGCATCAGAGATTACTTATTACAAAAAATAACATTTTAGGGCTCAACGAGTCAGATAAATCAGCCAGCATCCAACATATTTTAAACATATGATAGATCTACAGGATGTTCCACTTAAAAGTTCTCAGCCCCATATCTTGGCAAGGAAAAGAAACATTTTGATTCTATAGAAAAAAACAAGGTTATGGCAAGGAGTTCAATTTGATTTGGTTGAAAACAAATTGTAAATGGCGTCAAAAGACTTGTTTCTCATTGGCAGGAACTTTGCAGTGGATTATCTGAACCTTTGTTTAGTTTTAAACGCTGTCTGGCAAGTGGCTAATAAATATTTTTCAAGAAAGTAATAGTGTCTGAGATACCGTTCTCACTTCAAAATTTTAGAAACCTTATTGTCTTATCTAATAATTCATGTATTTTGTAGCGTTTCTCCAAAAATAAATCCTGAATAAAACTTCATCACAGTTTGAAGTAAATATTTTGTTAAAATTCACTCAGAATTACAAGTTGTCAAAACAGCTAATTTGTAACAGTTTGAATTTTGTTTTTTTTTTTACTGTTTAAGAAAGGTATTTTAAGCTAATATGTATCAAATCTCCTAAAATTCCTATCAATGAAGTCATATGCATGCTCTCTGATACCAAACATCTAGGTATGCTAATTAACACCCACAGACAAAACTCTATTCAATAATTATCTAAAAAATGTATTCTATTTACTAACCTGATATACTCTATATATGAAGTGGGAACTCGAAATTCAACCACAATAGATGAGATCTGATCTATTTCTGCATTTTTTGGATTGCTTCATCAGGTGGCCTCCTTTAACTTGAGTCAAATATCTAACTATAAAAATTATTATTCCAATAAATTAAAATTATTTGAAATTAAATGTCAAAATGAAATTAAATAATGTCGACAGCGTCAAACTGATTAACTGTCAAGTATCATAACGACCTACTAAAATAAATAAAAATGTACCTTTTATGTATAGTTTTTTCATATATTTTTATTTTTTTATTATTAAAATTACTCTTTGAAATCTACCAAAACAAAGACCTAACGAGAAATAAAGGCAAAACCGAGGGCAAAATTGAATAGATAGAGGTAGGTATCTACAATATTTGGGTACTTGAAATGTCCATTATTGTAGACTGCTCTCTTAATAATTAGCAATAAATACATAAACGGGTATGGCAGTCGACATATGGATATGCGGTGTGTGTGCTGTATTCACGCTGTATTGCAGTGATTCTTAACTCTATTCCGTAAGGGTACCTACATTTTCTGGAAACAACAGATTTTACGACCCGTGAGTCACCCTGCGTCACGTCAACTGCGCCTCAACGTTCGCCCGGCCTAACAATAAAATAAATTAGAAAGTTTACGTGGTTAATAACTTTTAAGTAAGTACCTGTAAGTACCTACTTACAATGTAATATTATGATAAAATAGCATAACATAATGCTTTTTAATGATATAAAAATGGCATTACAAAAGTATTAAAAATTAAGCTGTGTCAAGAGGTGTTTTTTGATAAATTAAGCCATCTCATGCTTTTTTCTCCAAATCTCATGCTATTTTGAAATTATTCTCATGCACTGAATTTCTCCCACCTGGCAACACTGCCTTATGCGAACAGTGGAAGTATGCGTGTAGCATGACACAAATACACGCAAACGGCAAAACACAACTCACCATCAAAATCCTCACTTTCCAAATGTGTATATGAATACGGTGGTAAATGATCAAGTGTGCACAATAATAAACCCCAAACTTCATTTAGAAATATTTCCTAAGGAACTAACATAAATTTCGTCTTGTCATAAGATACTGTCCAGAAGCAAATTTGATCAATATTAGGCACATATTGTTGACGTGAAGATTCCGATAGAAGAAAGAGGGTTTTAGTTTTGCACCAAGACGACAATAATATCCTTAACAAAATTTATGGAATGACAAAAGTTCATTGTACCTATAATAATAATCTCGTCAACAGACATAACTCCCATACTGGTACGAAAATAATTTGAGATTTCTGGTGTGGCATATTAGATAGATTTATGTTTTTTGCAAAGTACCTATTTTAAATTTATTAGAAGAAAATCCTTTGGCAACAAGACACGCTATGTGGAGGCAACAAGAGGTTGCTCCTGCCCATAACGCACAGCTAGTTACAGATTATTTGCACAGGTCCTACTCTAGAAGATGATAGATCGGTACAAATGGACCAATGAGATAACCAGTAAGATCGTTAGATTTAACACCATCTGACTCCTGGTTACTGAGCCAATAGAAGATATGGAAACTTAATAAATAAGATTTCTGGCAGTTATGCAGCAATTATCTGTGGTTATTTACTATCGCCTTGCGATCGGAAACTACAACGTTGCTTTGAAATATGTATTAGCAAAAATTGAAATGTTTCTGATCAGTTGCTGTAGTTTAGATTTATTATTTTACATATTCATATTTCACTATTCCTTAAAGAAGCTGTTACTTACTAATATGGATACTTGTTTCACTGTTTAAGTTAATAATACGACACTATAAAATATTCTTCAAATTGTGAGCCCAGTAGAAACTATTAGTTTCTTGAAAAATATTATTTATTTGGCAAAAATTGTTTTACAATTTTCTATTAAAAGAATCAAGTTAGACTCTTCGACACTGCCTTCGACGAGCTTTATCAACCGGCTTTATATAGATTTTAAATATTTTTCTGTTGCCAACATGTGAGGCTGATGACTTTTACATAGAACACTTCGTTAGTGGTTTCCTAGGTTGTTATACCATGACCTAGGCAACAGGTCGCTGCCAGTAACAGAATTAAAGTGCACTTCCATATTCTTAACTGAGATTCTTTGATCTGCCTTTGATGTTCTCCGGCAGCCTCTGTGGAGATGGACCCGCCATCAGTACCCGTGTGTCAACCCATGTATTGATTTCAGTTTGACGTGAATGACCTGATTAGCAGAGCAGAGCTTTTGAAAACTTGAGATGGGTCCAGTTGCAGGGGTGACTAATCATATCTTGGAAGGCCTCTATTATCTGAGAAGCGGTTCCGACCATATCATCCGTAATATCAATAACAGAGGCACACATGTAGTAGCACCGGTACTATATAACACTGGTCTTAAAAGTTGCCAACAGTGAAAAACAGAAAAAGGTTTAGGAACATTGGTTACAAGTAAGCCCGAATTAGAAAATAGTAGAAAGTGACTAGTTTACAGCACTTAGAGAAGACAAAATCACAATTAAATTAGCGAATATACCTGAAATTTTCCTATGTGCACACCCATGGTAGTGCTGTATATGGAACAGCTGGATCTGTCTGTACCAAGAGAAATTGAGCATTCTGATGTGGCACATCCATAATTACTTCGGCAGAAGCTGTGTAATCAGATATGCTGTGCGAGATATGCAGCACTTAAATTTTATACAATATACAGATTGTATGTATTGGTCTTTGTGTCAACTGCTTTAAATGGTGAGCAGGTTTATAACATATATCACTCTTATACCATTTTGAAATCCGACTATACAGGGTGCTTTTGAAAGTGGGGTATAATTTTAGTATGGAAGAACAAGTGATATGCAAAAAATAGCACAATAAAATTCACCAATTTTTGTGTTTTTAAATTCTTTAAGCCGGTCCTGTACACTTATTGTAAATGTTGAAAATTATATGTCTTTTGCATTTGCCTGTTATTCCGGGTTCGTTGTGTTAAATAAACACAACACCGTGCAGAGGGATGAAATTTATAAGTAAATTTTCTGTGGATTTCGTGGAACAGAGTTAACCGATTTTGATTACACTCCCCATTGCACTAATAACATATTCAGAGGTAACTATTATTAATATACCTGGGACATTGTTATATCACTGTCAGTAAATTACGTGTAACACAATGATACTATGCCACAACTATAATATACTAAAAATAATACCACGAATCGTTTACATACGTGTTACATTATTATTTAAGGTTACAGTTATAATTAATTTTTTCTACGTTCATGCAAAACACAAAACTTTATTGAACTATATTTAGTGGAAAAAGTGGTTCTAGGTTCTAATGTTGTTTATTCAAAATTAGAGAAGCTGTTCTAATTATTAGATTCTGAACCCCAGATCAATCGAATTAATAAAAAAATCGGAATATGTCGATTTCGAACAGTTTACTTTGCACAAATATTGTAGAAATACTGAATATTACTCTAGTCCTGCAGTGGAACTCTGCGCTATGATAGAATTCTATTCATCGCCTCAAAGCGAGAGTTTGGTACTCTGCGTTGAGTTGTCTACTTTTTTCTCCTCGCCCCGCAGGTAAATAGCGGTAGCTTTCTGGTGATGACTCGATCGTTGTAGTTATTAAAACAGAAAATATCGACTTCTGCTAAGCACGCTTAAGAGCGAGTGAGATAGATACAACCCAATAAAACTATATGGGGGTAGAAATACCAAATACCCAACAGCTGATCATAAAAATAAATTATATATAACGTTTACTTGTGTTGAGCGAAAACATGCATATTGTGAGGAATTTTGAGTATACGTTTTTTTTTTATTGTAGGTATGTGTAAAAAAATGTATGGAACATTGGAGAATTAATTTTCTTAGATATAGCAGAGGAAAATCGTCAGTTAGTTCCTAACAAATACAATCTAAATTGACACAATTTCTCTCTCTCTTTCCACTGCAAGCATAGCAAAAATATTATCTATTTGCATTTAGAGGAATCATATAAAATAAAAATGTAATTAAAGAAGTACCCTCTTATTTATAATAAAAACAATTAGGTACTTTAACTTCTGCAATATGTAATATACAATTATTAAACAAATTTATTGTGATTATATGCTAATCTTAAACTTTGCAAATCATCGTCTGTTAAAATGCGTCGATTTATCACGGCTGCTGCAATTTAACAGTAGTGCGAATTATACGATTTAAGAACAATAGACAAATACTTTTCAGTCCTTTTCAAATATAGAACATTCACAATTAAAAGTTGACAGTTGATAATTAAATATACAGGGTGAGTCAGTCATAATGTCATTAATTTTAACCACGTATTCGGGAGGCCTAATAAAGGCAGAAAATCGAAACAAAAATTTTTACTCAACCTTTAAAAAAATAAACAAATCACCATATAAAAATCAGTAACACGACGCTCCTAGTGCGCTATGAACTTTCTGATAGCGCACCCGACGAGAATCTAATGCCACAGACTTGCCGTATTAACCATGGATGCCACATCATGTTTACATACATAATATCGTCTAACACATCAGCGTGTTATTCAAATTTACCTCCATTTAGCACTCTGCATTTCTTTCCCCCTAAATTTGTAGATCATGCCACACATTTGGAGGGGGGATGGAAGAATACAAGCAGTAAGCAGTAGTTTGTTTATTTCGGTCTAACCTCCCGTATTTGGCGTAAATTCACAACGCATAATTTTACAAATTCCGAATATGTGGAAATGATAGTGTTATACGGAGAATGTTTACGAAATGCGACTGACCCTAATTTTATTAATAAAGTGCTATGGACGGATAAGTGCAGTTTTACTTAAAATGTGGGCTGTAAACAGGTTAGTACCATACTACTTAAAAAACAATACATTTCTAGGCTAGATGTACGTAACTACAAACTGAATAATTAATTGTAATTACGAGTAATACTAAAAATTCATATTTATTTGTAAAACGTAGTGAAAACGTAATATCAAAATTATTAAACTGTAATAACCTAACATTCGAAAACTTTTATTTATTATCTACATTTGTTTTTATTAACATTTTTTTTTAATCACGTATTCGCATTATACTCATTATTTCCTATCACCTCTTAAAATTAATGACATTATGACTGACTCACCCTGTATTATTATGATACACACCCTCAAATATATTTTATTTGGTTACAAATGCAAAGTTACTACTTTGAAGCTTTTATTTACTTAGGTTGGATAGTATAGCTCCGACAATTCCCAAACAGAAGTCGATGTTTATGCAGAGTACCGTTTGAAGTAGAAATAGAGATTGCCAATAGAAAGCAATAATAGCGTTATCTCTATTGTACACAAGCATACGCAGAGTACCACTGCTGCTCCGTTTATTCCTCCAAATGACTACTGCACTGTGATTGGTCGAAACTTACCAGGCAACCTAATCTTTTTTAATAATCTTCGGCTCAGATCAGCTCAGCCCCACCTTGCTATAGGAAATGTAGCAAACATAAAATTTTCTGTGGAATTCGATATGCAGGAAGTTCTAGATTTAGTTGTGTTTGACATGTTGCCAAATTTTTCAGATCAGTATTTTTCCAGATCGACACAGTGGGACACTCTAAATTGTCATTTTAATACGCTACTAAATAAAAAATTGAGTACATAGAACAATTTATTTTAATTTTACAATAAATAATGGTCAGTCTATTAAATCATTTTGCTTCCGCATGTTTGCATCGTCGAACAACAATGTACACAGAACTGCTTGAAGTCTCACTCTTGCTGGTTCGAAATTGGAATCTAACGCCAAACATGCTCTGTAAAAGGTAACTGCTTTCTCAAATTCTCCCTATAAAATTAACAATAGTACTCAGGACTTTAAAGGTGAGTGTTATTACCATTGATATATGGATGTTTGCCACCGTGAAGTGATTCAAAACAAAACTATGGTGTGTTTTCAGGGCTAAGTGAGCCACATCCAGGGCATCTGCATGAAATCCAACCCTAGAAATAAAATTTCTCATAACTCATTTTTTAATAACTGGAATTTTTGTATTAAAAAAATTTACAGTAATAACCATTGATGGTGCTTAAAGGAAATTGTTATTAAATCTATTTCTTAATTTAACAAAACATGAAATAATTATTATGACTATATTGACAAAAGGCGAATAAAAACGATTTCATAATATTAATAATTTACCTGTTAAGAAGATTAGCCAAATGAATTAAAGGAATGTCCAAACGATCTGGTGGGACATAAGCCAAGGCCAATCGAATGCAAGTTACTGCTTCCAACGTGTTGCCCACTATCCTCCAATAAATTGCAGAAGCTGTGGCTAGAATCCATGATGTGGCATTCTGGAAAACACATAATTTATAAGTTAGACTTCTGTGAAGCGAGCCATTGGCGTGGATACGGCGGGGTCGCACTTTGCAATGTACAAAGTAAATATACTCGCGTCAAGAATTCAGACGTCTGTTTTTATTGTCAACGTAATTTTCAATATTTGGCCGCGTTAAAAACAATCATTTTTATAGTATATAGTTTTATTACTATCAGTTGCAGTTTCTTAAATATTTTGATGAAAATATAATGAATTATTCATTTGTTCGTATGACGTAAGTCGCCTGAATTCTTGTCGCGAGTATACCTTTCTATGCTATTCACAGCTATACAGGGCGATTCAGAGTTTATCTAAAAATAAAAATTTTGAATGTACAGGAAACTTACAAATACAATTTTATAAAAAAAAAAAACAAAAAGGACTGTTTAAAAATGATTTAAACATACACTTATGCAGGGCACTGGAAACTCATCCACTATAAAACCTGACAAGGCAAATCCTGCAATTAGTGACGAGACAAAAAATTCCCAAGGAAATAAATAAATAAAATTTTATAACATCTATTTTATGCAGCAAATTTAACTGCTTTTGCCGCTATGGTTAATTATCCCTTTCGCACCTGGAACCGAACAAAACCGCAAGAATTGTTCATGATGTGTAACCGGGAACCGCACTACGCACCGCAAGAGATACACTTAAATACGGGAAACATCGCTTATTGCGTTTTGTTTCAGTTTTCAATGTTCGTTTCTGTTGTTTTTTATTAATATTTTATATATTTATATTTAAGTTTGGTAAATAAAAATCTTGTTTCTTATATTAGTGATTTTTATTGAAATTCTCAGCAAATTCATAATATGTTGTTAATAAAATAATTGTAAATGTACCGTTCACGGCGGGAACCGTACGTATCCGTCCGATTTTAGGAATAGTTTGCGGCGGCAAACGGACGAACCCGCAAGCTCCGTCTGCTGCCGTCTGTGCAGCGTGACGCGCTAGAATTGCTACCATCCTGAAAGGGTTATTAATGGAAATAATTAGTGGTTTAATTATACAGGGTTAACTATGACTTAGTACAAATATTTTAGGAGGGGATAGGGAAAAATAAGAATTAACAGAATACCCCTTCAAAAAAATTCCAAGCTTATTTATAAAGCCAAAAAAATTTTTTTCGATATTATTTTAAATCCCTATTTAACGCCGCCAATGTTAACTGGCTTGTTGGTTGCATACTCTACAAGCATGCAACAGTCACTCATCAGTCAGTATGTGGTCAGTATCGCTGTCATGTTATAATTGAATTCCTGTGTTTACGGTGTTTTGTGTCCTTCAGTTTTCAGTGCCTTATTTTAATTTTTAAACTCTTATAGGTTTGGTTTTCTAGGTTATGAGACAAGACTGCCGCGTGCCGTGGTTTCATAAAAACGTCTATTTACTCCATTTGTTCGATTTTGTTATAATAAATGCCTATTTTATCTAATTGTACCTACGGGAAGTATCTTTTATCGGTAGTGAGTGGCAGTAATGTGCGAATATGTAGTTCTACCAGTTTATAACAAAATAATGGAAAACGAATGCAAAATACTGGAGTAAGTGGATTAACTGTTACCTATCTATCAGGTATTATTACCAATAAGAATGTTAATTTTCGTTTTTACATTTAGAAATGCTGCAAAAAAACGACGATGGTAGTAGATATTGTTGACAGATGTAAGTTTTATCTATGGATCTAAGCCATTTCAGTCGGTTCTTATTATAGGCGCCGACTTTCCGTAGGAAAAAAGGGTTTTGCCCCATTTTTTAAATATCGAGCTAAAATTCTGGAATAATTTTTTTATGGTCGTTTAGGCTTCCCTGAGCACGTGGTTAAATGTTTTGTACTTAGTCATAGTTAACCCTGTATTACAACAACAAAATTTTGGGCCTGTCTTACCCAGTTTTACAAACTAAAACAAATGTTTCTACTTCTTGTCCGTTTTGAACTCGTAAGTTATTGGCAACCACTATGATACGTTTCCGTAAATGATCAATAGTATGTATCCACTTCGGTGCGACACACTTAATATTTGAAATATCCCCACAAAAAGAAGTCCAAAGGATTTAAAGTGGCGGCCATGATACAGGTCCTCCTTGTCGAATCCCTTGATATTAACGCTTGAGTCTCGTGTATGATACGCCACAGTGTTGCAATACCCCGTGGACTCCGTGGACCTCCTTCTCATCCATGATTCTTTAGCAAATTTTCCATGCACTACACCGTGCACACTGCACACCGTGGTAAAAGTATCTGCATTTGCCACATGTTTACCGGGAAATAGTTCTGCTAAAGCATTGTCACATCACCATAAATTACAGTATCCATCAACTCCGAGTTGTTATACACGTAAGCCATTTTCGACACTTGAAAAACTAATGTAAACACTTGTATCACAAAAACGTTACTACACCAGTAATCAGATTTCAATATTCACCTGGTTACAGACTACACTAGCCGCGATGCCGCAGCGATGTAAAGATTGAAAACACTACAACTTCAATCATTTTTTTCTCGGAAACTATAGGGATTTTACAAAAAATTTTTTTACGATATTGACTTTATTTTTCATGACGCATCTATTCCCAAATTATTTTAGATAAGTTATGAATCACCCTGTACATAATGGCTTGACTGTTGCGAGGCAAACCAGATTTAACATGATGTATTTAAGAGCAACTGTGGTTCGGAATTGATACAAATGAATAAGAAATTTATGTGACTATTGGTTTGAGAATTTGCATGAACAAGAGCAAATTCCAGATGCAGACTTGAATATACATGAACATTGTTGAGAGTAAGTTAATTTGATAGAATTCATATATTTGAAGTTTTTAATTGACAAATTTTAGGAAACAATAGATCTTTGAAAAGTAATGTCACTTGTCAATTTTTTTATAATTGGGCCTTTAAAATTTGAAAAATAAGTAAGTAGTTGGGAAAAACGAGAATAACGGAATATAATTCCACAAAATTACAGCAGCAAATATTTTTCCTATATTTTGCACATTTGAACACACTATTCATCATAAAAATTACCATTCCTTTGATAATTAACTAATGTAGTTAATTTAACCAATTTTGTATTTATAACAAAGTACGTATAACTAACCTCCCTTAAGGCCAGGCCAATTTTCGCGCCCAATTCCTTAATTGAGCTTTTCTGATCACTAGCCATCAAACCAAGGAGTTCTGCAAGATCTTTCTCTGGAGAACTCGGCAACCGATTCTTCAAAATCATGTTTGTCAGATGATCCAATACTATTGGAGGAGATTCTGGTACCTCAAGACAGTGTGGATTGTAAGCTCTATTGTCATTCTTATCAAATTTGGGTTTGAGGTAGGAAGTGAGACTAAAAAGATTTAATTGAAAATAAGAAAAAAAAGAATTCCGAAGCCAAACTAAAAAACCTCAAATTTATGATTATTTTAAATATTTCAATGAGCTTGTTTTATGTAGATATATAACATATGAACATTAATGCAGCTATATGTCAAGACAAAAAGATGTTTATTAATTTCAATTTTTTTTTTTTTTAGATCTCAGTAATTTTTTATGATTCAATTATTTTGGTATATGAGGAATTTTGGCATAGTCAAAAATTAGCATAGGTTTATTTTTCCAAGTCCAAGAGAATCCTAAATAGTAATTTGTTTTTCTTTTCCATAATTTTATGTGATCATACTTACTCAATGTCTTTAAAAATTCAAACGAAAATTTTTTGAAAGCGGTTAACATTTTAAGTACGCAAAATATTAAGGTATCTTTTAAATTGATTTATTTCCTTCAAGAAAACCCATTTATTTCTGGGCACTCTACACTATATAGATTTAGATGAACAATTTCACTCACAATTTATAAAATATTTACAAATTGTGACTAAAGCCCGCTTAACATTAACAATTACTTTGTCTATTAATTGATCAAGTGGCGTCAAGTTAATTGACAAATGTAAATACTAAAACTTGGACGTCAAATTAATTGATATTGACAACTTCTAACTTGTTCTAATTTTCGCAATTTTACTTGAATTCAGGAATACCAACCTAAAATAAATGTAAATATTTAACTAATAACCGAGCAGTAGCAGTAATAAATGCAATGGAAGCTTTTTTAACTACTTCTCACTGTTTTTGCCTTAAAATATAATTTAAAGTTATCTTTCATTTTTAACAGTTTTGTTTCATATACAAATGGAAATGATATAACGCCTCAAAAGTTAAAATTACTTTTAGGTTGGTACTAGTGACATCTGAAAGCAAAATTGATAACAAACTTGACAAAGCCCTAAACACATGTAAAACCAAAGTGCGGTCTTGAAGAAATTGATGAATTAATACATCAATTTCTTCGACAATAAATTCTTAGTATAATGCCCGCTTAATACACAATATATTTTCCACAGATTGTCTTCAAATAGGTGAATAGGGTTATGACTATTGTAAAAATTTAAATATATTTCAATGGTAAAGTTTTATGCAGAAGTTATACAAGAAAACAAAGTTTTTAGAAAAGAAAAACCTTCAAAATTTTAATGAATTATAGACAAGACTATGTTTATTTCAGCTACCACAAAAACCCTCAATATCAAACTTGATACAAATAAAATTGTAGCTTATTAGGAAAATATAATTATACTGTAAATTAACTTTATCCCATGAAGGATAGCCCATTTGTTCCCAGATACTCTATAGTATAAATAATCAAAATCAATAATTGCTTCTGAGAGATATTTGAAAAGTTCTAGTCTCGACAAAAAGATGGCACAAGTATGACAATTACCTACGATACTCGTCAAGTACGATCTCTTAACCGGGCATTACACTACCAATTTATTGTTGAAGTTTGTCAAGTTTCTTAACAATTTTGCTGTCAGACGTCACCCATACCAACCTAAAAGTAATTTAAACTTTTGACGTTAAATCATTCCCATTTGTAGACGAAACAAAAACTGTTAAAAATGAATAGTAATTTATTTATTTTCCTTAGCGACATTAAATGTATGTATAGGAATAGTCAATAAAACTTACAAACTACAATCTTACAAACTAAAATAAAGTGGGTAAAAATTCTGATAGAGAATAGTAACACTTCTCCATTAAAAACTGCTTTAAAGCACTCTTAAATAAATATTCACTTTTTATAATTTTTAATTCAGCAGGCAATTTGTTAAAAATTTTGGGCCCCAAACAATCCGGAGAGTTTGAGGTTATCTTTATTCTGGCATATGGAACATGTAAGTCCATATTATGTCCATAGAAATCATAAAATATATAGAACGCCAAAAGAGGTATCGAAAATAGTCAACCTATGGAGAAAACGCGAGTCTGGTAATATTGCAGTAACTTAGCTTTCATGAGTTGGTTACATTTTAAAATATGACAATTTTACGTCCAATTTGTGATTTCTATGGTCCTTCCGTTTTGAATTCAATTGTATGCTAGACTTAAAATGCAGTGCAACCAACTGCTTCCATTAAGTTTTCCCTAGATGGCTGATTTCTAAGCCCCTCCATAGTCTGACTATTTTTGAGTGCCTAATGTAACGGCTTCTGGCGTTCTATATATTTTATGATTTCTATGATTATGTCTTGTATTGTAACCGTAAAGTGAATTATTTACAATAAATTTACATTACATTTATTTTTATAGACATATAGACACATTTCATATATGAAAAGACACGGCAAAGTTAAAATTCGTAAATTTTTAAAAAGTTCTTTACATGAATGCCATCTAGGAACACCCAACATACACCTCAACAGTCGCTTCTGACTAATAAAAACCCGTGGGGAAAATGTAAAGTTTTCCCAGAAACAGAGACCATACCTGAGACGAGACTCGGCCTGTGCATAGTATAAACAGAGGATTTGCTCAATACTCAAAACAAGTCTTAAATTACGAAATAAATAAGTGAAGGTCGATAATTTATTGGATACAATTTCACAATGCATTTGCCAATTTAAGTTTTTATCTATATGTAGACCTAAAAATTTCACCACTTCACTGTCAGAGGATAAAACGTCACATACGTTAAAATTTAATGTACTACAATTTTTTTAGAGGTGTGAAATCTCATAATGGTAGTCTTGTTAGTGCTAAAATATAAACTATTTTCTGAAAACCATGTTGTCAAATTGTTCAATAATACGTTGCAGTTTGTCTCTAGTTGAATGTCACTGGAATTGGAAATAGTTAAGGAGGTATCGTCAGCATAAGTAGTAAAACATGCACCGGATGTTAAGGAATCCAAGTCATTTATGTACACTAAGAAAAGCACCGGGCCTAGAACGGAGCCTTGTGTACACCCATCCGCACAGGGCACTGTACAGAACAGCAGCGACCTACAGTGACACACTGGGTCCTACTTGCGAGAAAAGTCTCTATCCAGTTAAAAGATAAACCCCTGACACCATAGGAGAATAACTTCGATAACAATCTCTGATGGTTGGCGCAATCAAATGCTTTACGCAGAATATTCCAAGAGGACACTCATCAAGCTCAATGGAATGGTATATATTTTTCAGAACTGACAGGATGGCTGTGCTGGTTGATGAAATGAAAAGTAATTTTAATAATTAAGGTAAAAAAGTGAGAAATAGTTAAAAAAGCTTCCATTGCATTTATTATTGCTGCCGCTCAGTTACTGGTTAAATATTTACATTTATTTTAGGTTGGTATTCTAGAATTGAAGAAAATTTGACAAAAAATTAGAACAAGTTTTAAGTCGTCAATAACTTGACAAAGTTCTTCATTAATTTATTTGATGTTCAAGTTTTAGTATTACATTTGTCAATTGACTTGACAAAGCCACTTCATCAATTTATTGACAAAGAAATTGTTAATGCAAAGCGGGCTTTAGACAACATATTGCAAAATTTCAGACGTGTGCATTAAGTTGTTTGTTCCAGGCAATTAATAAAAACAAACAAGTTTTAACATTTGGTTTGTCTTTGCAAAGTTCCTTGATCTACACTTCAAAGTGCTCCAAGATGTGGGTCTCATCAATTAATTCCTCTTCCCACACCTAACAAAATGGTTTGCTGAGCAAAAAATTCAAATGATAAAATGTAGTGCTGAGAGTTGCCCAGAAAATGGCAATGTTTGCTTTACTTGATTCTTGATTGTCAGAAGCAGACAACTAAACACAAGCATTCAAAATTTCATCTGTCATCTGAAGAGTCATACATGACAAATATCGAAATTATCATAACTGGGCCATCTCTGTGATATTCCCAACTGTTCAAATCATTTCATAAAATGTCAGTAGTTTTTATCCCTTAAACACAGTTGTAAACTCAATATGCATGTAAAAATATTCATTACTAGTATCAAATAAAAAAATATATAGAACATGCCAATTTCAAAATAAAAAATGAATTTCTACTAATACTTACTCTAAGCTTCTGGCAACTATAGAGGGCCAAACGGAGGAATACTTGAACTTGTGTATAATTTTGACATTTTTACACCCCGACGCAGACAAGGTATATGTGCCATACTTGTCATAGACATGGAGGAGGTTTTCTGAGTTGGGATCTTCAGTGAGAGCTACTGAAACTAAATGATATGAAGAATAAATGGCAATGAAATGCCAATAATACAGTATTACTGGCAAATAAAATATAAACTTAAGAGTTGTCAGTATTAGATTTAAATTCGGTCACGAGCAGTTTTATATACAAGGTGATGAGAATGACTTTGGAGGGTGTGTTCCCAAGGGGTTCTTTCCATCAAATTTTTCGATTTGAGCCCTTTCTAATTAAAATAAACAACAGATCTTGGTGGTTGCCATCCTTTTAGACATTTGGTAAAAATTGTACTCAACAATGCCACTTAATATATTCACGATTTTCAGATTTATAAGTTTAACTGTTCTTGAGAAAAAAAAAATGAAAACCGAAATTTTTTCAATTTTTTAGAAGCCCTTATCTCATCAGGGAGGGCTCAAATCGAGAAACTTTATAGAAAGAACCCCCCTTACAATGACCCAAAGAATCATTATGGGTCACCTTGTATATTTTGGTGATGCATAGAACAACCATTACAAACAAAAGAATTATATATGATTTCATCATTATACATATTTGGTCATACTTTCATCTGCAAGTTGAAGTCTTTCTTGTTCTCTCTCATACCA
Source organism: Monochamus saltuarius (assembly GCA_025584915.1). Classification (NCBI taxonomy): domain Eukaryota; kingdom Metazoa; phylum Arthropoda; class Insecta; order Coleoptera; family Cerambycidae; genus Monochamus; species Monochamus saltuarius. Next base: position 46,879,620 of record CM046724.1, on the reverse strand, counting down.
CATATTTGCAAATTCTATAGAAAACTACTAACTATAATATTTTCAACATTACAGAATTTTCCGGTCTTACCTCAAAATGAGACATAAATTGTAATCTCGATTTGCCAAAAAACTAACATAAATACAAACTAACGGTAAGTAATCTATCCGCAGGCTGAAACGAAGGGTTAAGTACCAAAATGTTGAAACGCTGCATTAGATTTCACAAACTATTTTTTTTTGTTTATCATGTGTTTTACTGAAATTCCTCAAAACATATATTAAAATCAAAAACCGATGACGTTGGCAGTTTAGATGAACACCTGCTATGATATAATAGTGTGGTGGTAGGTGACCAACATAAAAAATGGCCAATGTTAATTTGATGAAACACTAATGGTTGAATATGTCACCGCTCCATCCTATTACATTTATTTTAGTTGTCAGTTTACGAGAAGATGTTTATAATGCGTTTGGTAATTTTGTGATTTTCTATGCAAAATACCAGTTTTCACTTGGATCAATACAGAATTTTTTTGTAATTTTGTACAAAAATATTTTTAAATTTGTTTATTATTTACATGTTTATGAAGAGATCGTTTTTTACTTACTTACTTTTTATTGTCCAAAATTATTCAGTCCAAAACGAAAATTTCGTATTTTAACTTAGAAGTTTGGGTTTGAATTAAAAATTATGTATTTAATCTCAAAGTTTTCAAACTAAAAATTTTGTGTTTTAAGGAAAGCCAAAACATGTTATTTATTTTTACATAACATTCCATTTGTTATTCATTGAGTTTTAGCTACCAAATAATGTATACACACAAATAAAAACAATTTACCATAAAAGTCCCCAAGTCCAGCGTGCTCATGCGTTGGATGTTCCTCCCCCAACGACAACCTCATGTGAAGAGCATGTGCTGATTCGGAATGTTGCAGATTCGGATACCTTGGAATGTCTGTCATTCTCTCCAACCTAGACTGATCAGGTTCCGTGTCTCCAGATCCCTCAGCAGCAAGTAAAGAGGATATTATCGTTTGTCCTAAATTCGAGCGTTTCGTACCACCACAAGCATCAATGGTATGTTTTATCACAGGTCGGGCTCTAGATTCTAAAAAATTGTAGTTGATATCTCAGTCAGTAACTACTAACCTCATCCAAATTTATAAATATTTAGAAATGACAATTAGAGTTGCTATATTTGTTATCTATGTTGCACCTATCGTTAATTATTTCAAATAATTTATCATACCGGTTGCGATTGACTGCTTTAAAGCACTCTGAGTCTGAGAGTATTTCTGTCCTTTTTAATTCTTTACAATGGAAAAGGATATATATTGTTACGAAAGCTCACCTACCTTTTTTAGTTGGTTAATTATGTTCCTGTTTTCGTTAGAATTTATAATTGAAGCTCACCTACCTCGTTAGTTTGTAAATTACGTTTCTGTTTATGTTAGAATTTATAATTTTTGTGATGCCTTTATTTTGACGTTTTCCGGAATATTCCAGGCTATATTCTATTTGTTTCTTGACACGTTCTCGAGATATCAGAAACTTCGAGAACTCTAAAAACTTATATAAGCAGACCATTTTCGGCCGCTGCAGTGAGTTTATATTGAGCAGTCGAACGCGAATGACTGAAACGTCAAAGTAAAGCATTTGACAGTTGTGAATTTGTTGAAGCAGATTTCTTGTATAATCAAGAGTGACAATAAAGTTGCTTGTCTACGTGACGTAATTCAACGATAACCAAATTTAGAGGTTACAATATACTCTAAGAGCAAGCCAGCATCAGTCAGAATGTTACAAGTTATAACATGAAAAATTAGCTCAAGTATGTATCACATTTTGGTCAGAATACCATTTATATTATTTCCAGGTTAAATGTTATATTCATAATCTTCAATTTTTGTAGTATCACCTTGTAACTGTTAAGAAATAATGGCGATGTTATTTCTTAATAGTTACATCCTGCATCTTCAAACTTTCACATTTTGTTAATGTTTTTGAGGCTTCTTTATACAATATTATAAATTATTCACCAATAAAAAGGTACTCCAAGGATCAAATTTGGGGCCCCTGTTATTTATTATATTTATAAATGATCTCTGTACTACTCTTGTAATAGATTGTTTCATAAAATAACTTTATACGGCTGTCAATTATTACAAAATAATTTTCCATAGTATTATAGTCTAAATTTATTTACAATTTACTGTTCCTTGTTACTGTCAAAAATTAATTTCAAAATAACTACTATGAAATCTCATTTAAATGTACAATTTTATTGTTTGTGTAATTATACGAATACACTTAATAATTTTCCAGTTCATTTGATGATAAATAGGTACTTATAACAAAATTAGTAATCACTGTGAAATTTATAATACTATTTTCAAAAGTTTTATGACATTTCTTGTCCAATAGAACATTCCAACTATAGAGCAATACACCAAATCTCTTCCATGTATTATACAAAATAAATTAAAAACAATAATTGTTATGTAAATTTTATCTAATGGTGAAATAAAAAAAGAAACACAAAGCCCTCAGACCAATGCGAAAAGCAGGCACGGTGATGGCAACCACACGTACTATGTCTAATAGCTAGTTTTTTTTCGGTATAGGCTCTAGCTCTATGTTGCATTAATTTCAAGACACCCTGTATTGGCGTGAAAATTTATAATAACCGAGTGAAATAAAATCGATACATAACAATTAAAAAATATTTCAAAGACCTAATGTTTTATGTTTTTGAATATTTTGTATTGCATGTTTAATATAACTATATAGGGTGATTTTGACAGCGGGGTAGTAATTTTGATATACATCTACTTATTTGAAGAACAAGTGATATGCATAAAATAGTCCAATAACATATTAATATAAAAAATCATAAAAACTCACTTATTTTCACATTTTTATTATGTGAGTTGGTGCTGTACACTCACAACGTAGAAAATTGTATACACTTTTCACGTTTGCCGGTATCCTAGGTTCGTTGTATTAAATAAGTCTCTGTACACTAATAATATATCCACAGGTCATTATTATCAATATAATCCAGTAGATTGGATCGGTTGCGTGGTTTAAGCATAGAACTCATAAAATATATAGAACGCCAGAAGCCTTTACATTAGGCACTCAAAAATAGTCAGACTATAGAGGGGCTTCGAAAACAGCCATTGGGAAAACTTAATGTAAGCAGTTGGTTACACTGCATTTTAATCCAGGCATACAATTGAATCCAAAACGGAATGTTTGTAATTGCACCACAGAAATCAAAATTGGACGTAAAATTTTTATATACTCGAGTCAAGAATTCAGACGTCTTACGGCTGACGTTACACATTTCTTTTTATTGTCAACGTAATTTTCGATATTTGGTCGCGTTAAAAACAAGCGTTTTTGCAATTCAGTGCAATACATAATGCAAACTTTTAGTTTAGTATATAGTTTTATTACTATCAGTTGCAGTTTCTTAAATATTTTGATGAAAATATAATGAATTATTCATTTGTTCGTATGACGTAAGTTGTGAATTCTTGTCGCGAGTATATTTTGAAATTCCCGCCTATTAGTGTAAAGCTACCCCGTTAGTGTAACCAACTCATGAAAGCTAAATTACTGCAATATTACCAGACTCGCGTTTTCTGCATAGGCTGACTATTTTCGATACCGTTTTTGGCGTTCTATATATTTTATGATTTCTATGGTTTTTAGGCGTCAGTACTTGAATCGAGGTGAATAGATCGCTGTGGATATGACCCCCGCAGCCGGTAGACCATATATCAGCTATATTCGTGGATAAAATTGGTACCCTCTCTGCGGGTATGTTAGGGTGGAAGAATGTTGGCTTGGGTCAATGTAAGAGATTGATACCGATAGATTGATATGTTTGACTACCCCCCTAATTAATGAGATTTTTCAGATTTCCCTCATTCCTGCACTGAATGGTGGTTAGGGCCTACCAACGTAGGTCATTCCTGGGCGCAAATGTGGCCTGCTTAATAATACTATGCCGCCCCCTCTCCCACACAAGTCTTTGACTTCTGGGCTAATCGTCCTAATTAGAATGAGGAGTACAGATATTATTAATACACTTGAACCACTATTCTAACACTATACAGATTTGGAAAGTGAGGATCTTGATGGTGAATTGTGTTTTGCCGCTTGCGTGTATTTGTGTCATGCTACACGCATACTTCCACCACAGTGTGTTCGCATCAGGCAGTGTTGCCAGGTGGGAAAAATTCAGTGCATGAGAATAATTTCAAAGAAGCATGAGATTTGGAGAAAAAAGCATGAATGGCTTAATTTATCAAAAAACACCTCTTGACACAGCTTAATTTTTAATTACTTTTGTAATGCCATTTTTATTTCATTAAAAAACATTATGTTCTGCTATTTTATCATAATATTACATTGTAAGTAGGTACTTACAGGTACTTACTTAAAAGTTATTAACCATGTAACCTTTCTAATTTATTTTATTGTTCGGCCGGGCGAACGTTGAGGCGCAGTTGATGTGACGCAGGGTGACTCACGTCGTAAAATTTGTTGTTTCCAGAAAATGTAGGTACCCTTACGGAATAGAATTAAGAATCACTGCCATACCCGTTTATGTATTCATTGCTAATTATTAAGAGAGCAGTCTACAATAAAGGACATTTCAAGTACCCAAATATTGTAGATACCTACCTCTATCTATTCAATTTTGCCCTCGATTTTGCCTTTATTTCTCGTTAGGTCTTTGTTTTGGTAGATTTCAAAGAGAAATTTTAATAATTTTATTATTTCTTTTTGTGTCTATTAAAAAGCATGAGATTTTGTAATCAAAATATGAGAGCATGAGATTTCCTCGGAATGCATGAGATCTCATGCAAAAGCATGAGACCTGACAACACTGGCATCAGTTGACCGGACAGTTAGATTTGCAATGGCGAATTGGCGTTGGCGATACGGAACCGATTACCGTAGTAGTGGGGAATGCTAGACCAATGCACGTCGCCGCACCTCTTATACTTCATACCTTCCCTGAAATAAAGCGGCAATTTCTACTTTCTCTGTAAAGATCCGCAATTTCCGAATCTGTATATGTGTTACGTTGTTACCTAATGAAATTTTACGGTTCAGATTATAAAATGTGACTTTCAACAAAAACTATGCACGCAATTTATCATATCTCTTATCAATGATGTACTGTGAAATAGTTCCTTGATTTATTAGGGCAGGTTAAGGTTACATAAAGTTGGCTTCAAAATTTACAATAACTTTAAACTCAGTTATATCGCTTATTAAAAAACATTTATTAGGACAATATATTGTAAAATGATTTATTTTAATGCCTACTGTCATATGTTACAATTAATCCCGACTTTCAAAACCACCCTGCATATTAATCTGTAATGTTTGTATACAAAATAAGGGGGGGAAACAATTTAACATGTAACCTTAAAACATACCTTCGTCATTCTTTTTATAACAGGCGATGGCAGCATTCTTGCACTGATCACCACTGAGAGAACAAACAACACCCTCCGTTTTAAATGACTCCTTATTATCACACACCTCTTTGATGTGTGTTTCACCATTCTCCTTCACTGGACTATATGAACCTAACTTTATCCTACATCCCCAGGTTTTCAACAGAACTTCCGCTTGCCCATCGTAATACTCCGGATCGACCCGAAGTACATTTTTCATGTAGTACATGGCAAGAAGGGGATTATTATTTGTATAATGCAGAATCGCTAAGAGAAAATTTGTGCTCGGCTCTACATAATTGATTTTAAAGGCCAGAGTGGCAAATTTCATTGCCTGCTCCACAAAACCCAGTTGGTACACCAAGGAACCTATAGAGACTAGAACGACATCTGTTGGGTCTTTGGGAACTATTTGAAAAGCTAGGTCAAGACAGTCTAATGCTCGCCTAGCATTTCCTCGTACTCGCCAGTACAGACTCGCTAAAGTGGCAAGGACCCATCTGGGAGCACTTTTCTGTAAAATGAGATTAGTTATTCAATATTTTATAAAATAAAATCTACACGATGGCTTTGTTTGTAACATGACAACAATTTTACAATTTACAATCACATATACCCGAGGTCCAAAATAATAAGAGTGATTCATTTATAGCACTTAGAAGAGTACGGGAGGTGAGGGTTGCAGGAACCAGATTCTATAGGCGTGCCGCTTTAGAAGGGTTCAAACAACACAAAATACACCAAAATTAAGTTAACGTTGAGTTAATCTAGCTCTTTAATAGTTTACTTTAAACAGCTTTACTCACCTATACAGGGTGTCTCGCTTAAAAGGAATAAACCCAGAATAAAGCAATACATTCCATCTTTGAATGTTTAATAAGTAAATTATATTTATTTTTAATGAATTTTGTATAACCAAAAACCGAACAGAAATTTTCATTTGAATATTATATCATGCTTAACCTTAGATATACAGTGAGTAAGAAAATATAGTTTAAGTGGGTTGAATCTTAAATTATATTGACCACTTATTTCGATAATTTTTGTTGTCAGTTTCTCACAGCGACTGTAAAGTAGCGCCGTCTAACTGAAGTACATAACACGTATTTCGCTAATATTTTTATTTAGTTTTTGATATGAGGCAATGTGTATGTAATTCTTGCCACTATTCGTTTTGAAGAAACTGCAGAAATAAATTACAATAAAAAATATGGTTCAACTGTGGGTTTTGTCAATAATTCTTTACACATTAATTTTGTAGATAGGCATGTTACAGGCTTGTTCCACTTTTAAGCGAGACACACGAGTTATCCTGAGCACCCTGTATACTATGGCAACAAAAATTTGGTTGGTAAGGTTTTCTGCGGTCATGATCAAGAATTTGTAAGAATTATTCGAATCAAATAATCCCTAATATGATTTTCCGATTTTAAGCCACATAAATTGTGTCGTAGTCGGCCACGGTTTCAAATTTTAGATAACACCATGTATGTCCAAGGTAGACTTTTTGAAGATGTATTCAAGAAAAAAAAGTTTATTGAAATCAGTCGAACGGTAGGCATGTTACAGGCTTGTTCCACTTTTAAGCGAGACACCCAAGCTATCCTGAGCACCCTGTATACTATGGCAACGAAAATTTGGTTGGTATGGTTTTCTGGGGTGCTGATCAAGAATTCGTAGGAATTATTCGAATCAAATAATCCCTAATATGATTTTCCGATTTTAAGCCACATAAATTGTATCGTAGTCGGCCACGGTTTAGAATTTAAGGGACCACCAAGTATGTCCAGGAAAGACATTTTGAAGATGTATCCAACAAAAAAAGGTTTATTGAAATCGGTCGAACGGTAGGCATGTTACAGGCTTGTTCCACTTTTAAACGAGACACCCAAGTTATCCTGAGCACCCTGTATAATGTGGCAACGAAAATTTGGTTGGTAGGGTTTTCTGGGGTCCTGATCAAGAATTCGTGGGAATTTTTTGAATAAAAAAATCCCTAATATTATTTTCCGATTTTAGGCCACATAAATTGTATCGTAGTCGGCCACGGTTTCGAATTTTAGAGAACAGCAAGTATGTCGAAGATAGACTTTTTGAATGTGTATCCAACAAAAAAAAGTTTATTGAAATCGGTCGCACGGTAGACATGTTACAGGCTTGTTCCACTTTAAGGCGAGACACCCTGTAGATACACATAATACACTGCACTATTTACATACACACTATATACTACAGGTTACTAGATGTCACTATAACGGTCACACGTTAACAGATAATTGTCGACTCCTATGCCTGTTCGTAGACGGTTTCCAAGCGTCAAACGCATGCGCATAGTGTTTATAATGCCCACATAAGATTGAAAACACTGTTTTAGATGCAGTGTGCATGTTTCTGATGGTTGGAAACTGATTGTAGTGTACTACAAACAAAGCTATTATAGGGTGTATTATTCATAAAACCACGGTACCATCAAGTTCCATATGTGGAAAAACAGTGCCACACTTTTGTCATCATATACACTACTCACAGACACTCTTGTTAATGAACTACATATTTCAACTGCATCACTTACACTCATATTTTGGTCTCGAGACCTAATTCCTTCATACAATTTTTTTATCAACGAGTAGTCTTCACTATTTAGATAAGGCGTGTACAATTTTGAGAACACACTGTACAGCTTAAATTATTATCCATTCTTAATTACAATTAAATTAGAGGAAGACATATTCAAACTTTTCCCATGTGCACGCTCTTGGTAGTGCAGTAGATGAAACAGCTGGATCTATCAAGAAATCTTTACCAATAGAATTTGAGCATTCTGGTCTGGAGCATGCGTATTTGCTACAGCAGAACCTGTGTAATTGGATATGCTTTGCGAGCTACACGGCACTTAAATTTTATACCATAAATACATACAGGCTACATGCATTTATCTTTGTGTTGACCACTTTAAATGGCGATCGGGTTTATACCATGAATCACTATATTATTTTGGACCACGTCTATAGAAAAGGTGAAGTTTAGCCTAAAGTTATTTTTCTTAAAACGAATAAATAAAAATATGGCACGGTAAAAATAAGAAATGTACCATGAGTACAACTAGTTGATCAGAAACAAAATCTATGTATTGCTTTTGAATTTTAAGTTTAAGAATTAATATTAATAACCATCACAACTTACAATAAGCATACACAAGTTCAAAAAACAGTCTGTAAATGGGAATCTCTGGGAATATTCATGAGAAACATTTAGCAACATTCCCAAAACGTGTTTCTTCTCCCAAATTTCTCACCCCTTTTAAATAATAAGAGTATATTACAATTATTTAATAAAATAGAAACATTATTTGTTTAGAGGTTATTTTTTAGCAACTCACTTTCTCCATAGCAGTAATTATTCTTTGTCCGATTTCTGCTTCATCTGCTTTCCCATCATTAACATACTTCAAGAGATGATTTCTTAGATATTCATTGCTCTTTATCTCATTGTTCAAAACATGACGTTCGGTAGATGGCACGTACTTATCACCAAAAACATTTGGATAATCGCAGAGTGGAGGATACCAGGGCAGCTCATGCTGTGATCCTTCCTCTAAGCCTATGTATTCCGACAATATTTTCTTTATTCTAAAACACGACACCAGAGGATATCAATATGTATATCCCATGAATAAGTTATTTTTGGTCAAAATAGTTTTTTTTAACGCTTAAATATTTTGTAATAAGATGGTTGTAACATATACAGAGTGAGTCAAGTTTAAAAAGTTAAAGTTCAGGAATAGCAAAGCTTATAAAACCAATGGGTTATAAATAACTGTAGATAGTAACCTTGGTTTTTTATTAGTGATCGATGGTGGGAAAATAAGGCCAAATTTGTAAAGAAACACAATACAAGTAAAACAGACAAGCAAAAATATTGTTTTCTTTGATAAGTAAATGCTAGTTAAAACAATAGATGTACCAATGTTTTTTGTGACCCTCGCTAGAGGGCATTATTTGAAAAATACCCTTTTTCAATTTTCCTCCAAAATTTTAATTGGATTGACATTATTAAATCATAATCGAAAAGCAGATTATATTTGCAAGAAAAAATGTGACTTTCAATTCGATATCTTAATGTCTGAAGCATGCTATACAGGGTTAACTATGACTTAGTAAAAATATTTTAAGAGGGGATAGGGAAAAATAAGAATTAACGGAATCACCCTTCAAAAAAATTCCAAACTTTGTTATAAAGCCAAAAAAAATGTTTTTAGATATTATTTTAAATCCTTATTTAACGCCGCCAATGCTTGTTGGTTGCATACTCTACAAGCATGCAACAGTCGCTCATTAGTCAGTATTGCAGTCATGTCATAATTGAATTCCTGTGTTTAAGTTGTAATTTTGTGTTCTTCAGTTTTTAGTGCCTTATTTTAATTTTTAAATGTTTTATAGTTATTAAATAAAGATATTTGTGTTGGGTGCAGATACTTTCCCACAATATAGTTCGCCGGTTTGGTTTTCTAGGTTATGGGACAAAACTGACGTGGTTAAAATAAAACGTCTATTATTCCTTTTGTTCGATTTTGTAATAATAAATAGGAATCTAATCTATCTAATTGTACCTATGGGAAGTGTCTTTTATCGGTAGTGAGTGACTGTAATGAGCGAATCTGTAGTTCTACCAGTTTATAACAAAATAATGGAAAACGAATGCAAAATACTGGAGCTAAGTGGATTAACTGTTACCTATCTATCAGGTATTATTACTATTAAGAATGTTAATTTTCGTTTCTACATTTAGAAATGCTGCAAAAAACGACGACGGTAGTAGATATTGTTGACAGCTGTAAGTTTTATCTATGGATCTAAGCCATCTCAGTCGGTTCTTATCATAGGCGCCGACTTTCCGTAGGAAAAAAGGGTTTTGCCCCATTTTCTAAATATCGAGCTAAAATTCTGGAATAATTTTTTTATTGTCTTTTAGGCCTCCCTGAGCACGTGGTAAAATTTATTGTACTTAGTCATAGTTTTAACCCTGTATAAAAAAAAACTTTTCGTTAACTGTGTAGTATTTTCACTTTTTATTCCATTATTATTGCCTTTAATTTACTTACCTGCTGTATTATTATAAAATTATCTAACAGGTCATGAAAGAAAATTGTTTGGTTTCCAAGGAAACAAACAAAATGTAAATAACGCCTCCTAACAAGGGTCACAGGACTCACCGTGACACAGCTATTATTTCGTTATAACATTCCTTCCTTTTTTAAACACGTTTGTCAAATTTGATTGAGCCAAACCAAAATTATAAAGAATTTATCACTGTAATATTTTTCTGATAACACTGTGAGGATATTTTCCAGAAAAATGCCTCTTTTTAAAAGACCATAGCAATTACGCAGTTAGAAATTTAAAAATTATTTCAAGCAATTTGTCTTGGCTACTCAAACAGGATTTTTTTCAAAGCTTACCTCACCTTTAATGAAACACCCAGTATATAATAAACCTTAAAATGATGAATTATATGGCAGGGAGAAAAATATTTTCAACACCCAGTATATAATAAACCTTGAAATAATGAATTCTATGGCAGGGAGAAAAATATTTTTAGAATAGTATGAAAAATAAGTTAATTATAGTAGCTATTTCATAAACAACAGTTTCAACTCTTTATGCATACATGCAACCTTTTTGAATTATTTTTTATTGGTCACTAAAAAAATAATTTGACTTACTGATAACCCTTGTTCTCTGGCGGTAAGAACAACGGCAAATTTAACTCATCTGGCTGCTCCACCGGTAAATTCCAACTTAGACACTCTTCCTTCATTGGCCAGCCTGTGCTATCAAAATATTGGTTGCTTGATGTTGGCATGGTGGTTGGGAATTTGGGATACAGCACAGGAGGAGTTTTTATATGATTCTTCTTATCATCATTCATTTCGTCCTGTCTATTTGTTTTTTCTTCTATTGCTCTACTAAAATATAATATCCACATTGCAATATTTTATGTGTGAAATGATCAAATTTGTGATAATTTATGTACAGAAATCTCGAAAAATAAAACATGCAGAACAAAAGTAATATAAGAAATATAATTCTTGTTGTTTAGTTTATTCATTGTTGTATATACTTAAATTATCCTCAAATAAAGTCAACAATCTTAAGGGCCCCACATACACAGAGACTTGCGTTAAGGGAAGAATGCATGCCACGGGTACAGTTAAAACTCCCAGTGTGTGTCACATGTCTAGGAATGCGCAGTTAAGTCTGAACATTTCTAGCAATGCTTGAATTTTGGCATGCGAGTTAAATTGCGCGAGCATACAGGCATGTCTGTGGGCCTAAAAGAGTACGGGTACAGTTTTTAGACAGTGCTGGACGTGGTTATGTTTATCTAGTTCGTAAATTTATTTAAGTACATAATGTCTGACTTACGTGGAATGTCTAAAACGTTTTTAGAACAATTTATAGAACTCTACAGAGCACATCCGTGTATCTGGAAAATTAAAAGTAAGGAATACAGCGACAGAAATAAAAAAAATCAGGCGTATGAAGTACTCGTTGAAAAAATGAAAGAAGCTGTATCAGAAGCTACCAAGGATTCAGTCATAAAAAAATTAATACAATTAGAGGATGTTTTCGAAAGGAACATAAAAAAGTTGTGGCCTCATTAAAATCTGGGAGAGGAAGAAGTATACCAGTCTTTTACCCTCCGCGAACGTAGATATTTTTTATTAGCACTATTTCTGTGCTTTTTAATTATCACAGCGCACGCCGCTGTCATTAAACATAATTCGCTCGGTGACGCCATTGTAAGGTGACGCTGCACTGAGCACTAAATCAAAACTGACGGCTTAACTAATTCAAGTGTGTGGGCCAATAGAGAGTACAGTTTTGAGTTAAGATTTCATTGCACATTCTTTCCTTAACGCAAGTCTCTGTGTATGTGGGGCCCTTTATATGTAGTACTAAGTTTATGTTATAAGAACAGTTAAATTTTTTTAAATATGTATTTTCAAAGATTGTACCTAAAAATGTGTTGGTTAGACAGATTTTTCTCCTTATCTATTCTTATTTCGATATGTAAAAAAACACTATTTCAAGACGGCACCCTTTAAATTTAAATATTTATTAAAGATGCAAGTAAGAAATTTCCAAAAACGAAACATTTATAAATAGATATATTTGCTAAAGAATTAAAAATTTTATTTTACTTTCAGGAAATTTCAAAATGAACACCAATCCCACGATAAAAAAATTGTATAAATAATCATGAATGCATAAAGTTTTCCCTTAGAAATTGAAATCATCTAAAATAAATTTAAAAATAAATATGTACAAAAAGCAAAAATTTTTAAATTTACTGCCACACTGCCGCTGCACAAACAGGAAAATTATAAACGGATCTAACCTTAAAAAAAGGTAGGACAAGTTTTCATTTGATTTCTCTCAAAAATTACGTGGTAAACTATACAGGGTGTGGGTCTTTAGTGCTTATTATTAAAGGCCTAGACTTCTGACATCAAATGATGTAAAATATCATCTGTGAATACAAAATACTAGTAGTCTTTTCTATGCACTGCATTTTGTTACTACAAATATTTTATCTCGGAACACACATTACTGTACAGAGAATAACCAATTCACTTTTACAGTTTATTTCTCTTTAATAAAATGAGGATTCTATTAAACTGCCTAAAATTATTAATTAATGTCCTCCACATTTATATTGATTTAGGCTTGTTGAAAAAAAAAAACACTTGTTTTAAACCTTTCTCAATTAATTTTTATCGTTCTAGTCTAGCCCTGAAGAAACAAGAAAAATAATTGCGGGCAGCCCTTCAAATTGACAACCAAAAAAAGAAAAAAATAGGAAAAGTAAAAAACAGGTCTACACTATACAGCAGGGGCGCCGACTGCGTGGGTGCTCCGGGGCTTGAGCACCCACAGAAAAGATAATGAGGATATGGTAAATGGTATGTTTAGGAATCCACTTCCAGGAAGAAAATAATATTTTAATTTTTTTTTATATCTCTTTGCAATGATCTATTTTATTGGAAATATTATTTATTTTTTCAAAATATACAAATAGTGCTACGCTGCGCGTAATCTAAAAATATTTTATTGTTGCCTAGAACTGTACCCAATACACCGTTGGCACTACCAATAATAAAGTAGCATTTTTGACAAAAAATATAAATGTGTACAAATTATACCGGTGTTCCCTCTAAGACTTTCAGTGCGAATATCTCAGCTACTATTGCAGCTAGTGCGACAAAATTTGGTATACTGGCACTAGATGGCGTGTAGAATTCGACGATGCCATTAATTTTTATACAGGGTGTTCAGTTTTGCAGATAATCGATTTAAGTTCGATTTCTTGGTAGTCAACCTCGGTAAAATTTGTATTTTAATTGGAATATTCTTAATTATGAACACATTCTGATAAAAAAAGTCCCGAAAATTTTTATTTTATCATAAAAACGCCTATGAAAAGTACCCAAATTTCATTGTTTTGTCATGCAAAATGTGTATAGCCGTGAGTCCAATTTACACACACGCAACAACCGCATGGATAGACGTCAAAACGTAAAGTGACAGGAACTGTCAAAGCAAGTTTGACTATTTTTGTAGGAATTTTATTATAAATACGTAACACCACGAGGTACATTGAATCTGCGTACGTATTTGCAATAATGCTAGTTTTGTTAAAAAAATGGAATTTAGAGGTTATTAGCTGTTCGCGTACGCTGAGCTTTATTCGGCATGAATACTCTGAAAATATGTGAAACATGTTTGTTTAATTGTATAATACGACTATTCTGGGAAATAATAAAAGCGATAAAGAACAATCCCTACGAGAAGACATTAAATTTATGAACACGTCACGCCCTTGACTCGCTGCTTTACCACAGACAGAGGACTGTTGTTTACTGTGAATATGCTGCAGAGCGCAGACGCAGAGCCCGACTCTCTCGAGGTCCGAACGATGTGTAAACTTAACCTAGAGTTCCAAATAATGAATAAAGCCTCTTCAACAAGTGGTAAAAATGTTTTAAAGCCTAGAAACAATCAGATAAAAATGCAATGGATTCCTTGAGTGAAAGCTTCAGTTCCAGTATTACAAAAATATATCTGTTATAAAAACTACTCCACATCAAATGTGAGTAAAATTTCGAGCCATATACCTAGGTGTGCTAAAAATTACTTTCATACAGTAAAGCTTGATAGAACGAGATGTGTAAGTACTAAGTATAACGATTAATGGGAACTGAGACGAAAGACGAAGGAAAAATATCAGTGTACTTAGTAGGTAATTATATCTTGCATATTATTTTTCGTCTTTTTACATTGAATATGAGTTGTAGTTCCTGGTACTTATGTTTCATATTAGCTAATTCATTTCAAAGAACTATGGGGTTAAATTTATAAGAAATAGCCCAGTTACGCAAAATCTAGGATTATCTTTACCTAATTAGTTTCAGATGGAGAAGCTATTGGGGGCTTACTTTCAAGAACAGAGATGAGGAAACATATTTCAGTATTTGTAGGAGACCAGAATGAATATAAACATATTCATTTCATCTTGTGGTATGCAGAAATTAAAAATGTCTACGAAAATGTTTCGTCTCACCTCTAGGTAGGAACTTAGAAAACAAAGTGCTGTTATGGAAGCAGGTTTACATACACAATTACGTTAATCATTGATTAAAAGATTCGATAAGATACTGAAGAAGCCAGATGCCAAGATTAGTTTATATTCGTGCGACAGAGAGATGGGAGACGAGGAAAATTTTGCTAGAACACATTAGACTTTACGTTTTGCTATAAATAAAAACATACCTAACTTTCTGTACTTGGTTTAATTATTTAATAAAATTAAAGTTCATGGAATGTGTAAGTTAACGAGTGAATTAAATAAAAAATATAAATAATGCAAGTATGGCGGAAATTAAAGTTTATTAAATTGTTATCGTTTGTATTTATTATACACTACAGCAAATAATCCTTGTGTTTAATAATTCTATAACAAAATTAACATGTCTAAAACATAAATATCAGTGAGAACTGTTAATATTCAGTTCTTATAAGGTAGGTATAATTATAAAAAAAATAGATAATATAAAAAACTCACTTTGAAAAGTATTCTACATTTTCAAGAGTAAATGAAAGATTTTTTTCAAAAAGTAATACGTACCTACAGTGGTTTATTTTTTTTATTAGTGGCTAAATTGATTAACTTGACCGTTCATCTTCAAGTATTCATTATTTCTTAAGCATCTGTGTTTAATAATTCAGGTAGAATAAAAAGACAAATACAAAATTTAATTTATTTACAATAAAATAAAACTACAATAAATTAAAAGTACCTAAGTACTTACATACATTTAATCGATTTTATGTTAAACAGTTCTGTATTCTAATTTGCAGAGCACCGTTCAATCTAAGGGATGGTCAAGCATGTACGATTAGAAACAAATCTTGCCATTTCATTGTTCGATACCTACCTTATTACGTTATGTTGTGTATATTGTAACAACAGTTAACTTTCAACATTTTTAAGATATTCTAACGAGATGTTTTCATACTCTACATAGAATTATGAAATTAGTTAAGTTTCTTAAATTTATTCGTTTAGAAATTTTAAAACCCACGACAACTGAATTTAATGTCTTATAGAATACTCTTCAAAGTGAGTTAGATACTTCTTTATAATATTATCCATCATTCCATATTTAGAATTATTTCCAAGAAAATTTCTGTGTAATATTTTTCGCTTATTCTTTCTAGTGTCTGTTTTAATGTAGGTACTAATTTGTGGCACTAAACACACATAACTGAAACATAAAAACAATAATTACAAATTATTATCTAGCTTTAAATGACTATTTGATAGGTACCTACTGGGTATAGTAGGTTTGCAGGTGATTCTTCCTAGCAAAAACCAGTTGCTTTATTCTAGTTCTGTACCATATGAAATACAGAAATTGTAGTTCATTGTTTACTATTTTACAGATGTAGAGTTCTTCTTAAACATCTTCTTCACAAAGTGTTGAAATATGTGCACAAGAATCAATCATTTCTAGGTTATGCTTTCGTAATATTTATTTAGTCGGGCTGGGGTACCTAGGTTCAGTAGGGGTTCAGTTCAGATTAGATCTGACTTTCAACGACAAACATGTTCACATTATAATTATAAAGTTTTAGGAATCGTTTTGCTCGAATTTATTTGTTGCTAAATAAGTAATCAATAATTACAGCAGTTGGAAAAGTGAGATATTCTTTAAGTACTTACACACTTTTGTAAATTATTTTGTGATATAACACCATTGTGTATACGTAAATTGCATTAAATACATTATTTAGCGTTTTTTATGTAAAATAAAATACTTTATGCCATTAATATTTGACAATTCATATTCATAGTTTTGACGTTTAGCGATGTTAGTTTCTTCTGTGTAAGTCTGGCTCAAGGCTATGCACGTTTTACATGACAAAACAATGAAATTTTGGTACTTTTTGGAGGCGTCTTTTTATGTTAAGATTTGAAATGTTTGAATGTTTATTTATCAGAATGTATTCATAATTAAGTATATTTCAATTTAAACATAAGTTTTAGCAGGGCTGACAACCAAAAATCAAAATCAAATCGATTTCTTGGAAAATGGAACACCCTGTATAAGAATTGATGTTATCATCAGATTCTACTCCGCATCTAGTGTCTGTATACCAAATTTCGTCGCACTGGCTATGATGGTTTCTGAGATATTCGCACTGAAAGTCTTAGAGGAACACCGGTATAGTGTACTTTTCATTATTTAAGCAAATAACAGTTTTAAATGGTGATATTTTAATAGGCAATTTGCATGAAATTTTTAAATGCTTAAAAATATTGTTATTTTATTATATATTAAGTACTTAACAAGAATATCTTGCTAATTCTGTAAAATTGTTCTTATATTTTTCATAATTAATTATTTTATATAGCAATTTATTCAAATATAGTCACGGGTTCGGAAACAATATTCTGATTCGTCCACGTCACAGTATATGGAAACGTCCATGGTGACCACAGTATACTAAGCAATCAGTAGGGAAACTCAGCTTTCCCGCGTCTTCCAAAAATCCGCCATGTTGTTGGCGACTGACAGTTATTACTATAATTTCTCAATCAATACTTCAATTTATATGAAACTACACTGGATTACAACAGTTAATTAAGTATTAATACAAAGTATTATAACTACGAAACAACTTTGGTTATGTTTACGCCAAATTATTAGCTATTTTTTCGTATGTTCTGTGAAATCCGCCATATTCTTAGCGACTTTTTCTAGAGTGGGGGTATTTAAAAACTGCCAGACGTATTTCATTCATAAATTGTCTAAGATTCCGTACTGATTGCTTAGTATACTGTGATGGTGACACATGTCAAATTGTCAAATCGATGTAGTTTAGTTAAGTCGGTTAGCAAACTCGTTCCGTAGCTTCCATAATCTGTGTTTATGTGGCATTGATTATAACATAAGTTTTGGATTGCCGAAGGGGATGGAACCGATAAAACACAAATCTCACAAAGTATTGTGTGGTACCAAAGTGCAAAAACACTACAATAACCACCCCGAAAAATATTCTTCTCAGTTCCTAAACATGAGAAAATGCGTAAGAAATGGTTCATTTCAATGAATAGAGACTGCACGGTTTTACGTACAATAAAGCTAGGTAATTGTTATTCTAAGAACTAAGTACCTGACCAAGGGATGGATAACCCCTCCCCCGGTTTGTTGTAGGTAAGAAAATAATTGTAATTGAACATTTGTATTTCATAGTGTCTGTAACCAGAGATAGTTATTAAACAAACTTTCAACCATCAACATCAAATCATTTCAACACATCTCAAGTTAAACGTTATTCATATTAAACACATTCATTCGAACATACGACCTCACGGTCAAACAGAGACGAAAAGAGAATGCAACATTATTGAACACAACACCGTTATATTGTTGCGAGAATCATTTCACGGTAAGTCATTTTTCACTTTATTCAAAGATTATAAAGATGATGTGTGTCTTAAAATTAATAGTTGGAAGACGATATGGAGAATTATTATTGGCAGCACAAATTAAATGGGAATGTACAAAGACTACAACTAAAAAAAGTGTTATACCCCATAATTTTAACTGTCACGGGAAAATGGTACCTGAGCAACAAAGTAATGCAAAACGCAGACGTCTTGAAATTATTCACCATATAATTTGGAATTTCTTCCAGAAACGAAAACATTGAAAATGAGTCAATTTTGGGCAGGTTATCTAATTGTCTTTTGACAAATCCACTCTCTGTTGCCATTATTTACTATAATTATATGCATATTATACACAATGCACAGCAACAAAACAAATAATAATTTTACTTTGACAGTTCGATTTTGACATTTATGTCACGCATATAAAACAACATGACATGTTCATATACTGTGACGTCACATAACCGCCATTTGCATTTCTCGCGTTTTTGTGGTTGGGAAAGATGTAATGAATTTATTAATTTATTACCGCTTTATTTTTGCAGAGAATGACATAAAACTAACACAGTACACATAAAATGATCTGAATAATATTGTGGTAATAAAATAAAAAAATATGCAAATTGCTCAGTGAGAATTTGGTAAGTCGGCGCCTTTGCTATACAGCAATACTCTTAAATTGGTGCATAATCACACTCAACAATTCAAAGCTCTTTTGTATTTCTATTGCTGCTTAAGCTGCCTTTTTTTTGCTATGGCGCCCGTCTTGTATAGTGGCACCTGATACAGCCACCTCACCGCATCACAGCAATACCCTGATTGTGAGATGTCTGTAAGGTTATACCAGTTTTTTTTAACAACTAGACTAACCTTCCATTAAATGCAGTTCAAAATTAATTAGTGTATAAAAACACTTTATCTTTTTGTTCTACAAATTTCCATAAAATTATACTATCTAGCAACACTGACGCCCAACACTGACCTTTAAATAGGTCACCGATGGGTTCATAGCTGTCAAACATTTTGGCCAGGGTCATACTAGGATTTATTTGACCACTACAAAATTGAAGTTCAATTTTCTTGACAAAGTGTAAATATAGGACTTTTGATGATGACTTTTTTATACCGAATATTCCCAGGAATCTATATTAATATTGTTTTTTCCGCATTGTTACTGAAACTATACCTGTCAGTCATGGGAATTGCAAAAGAAGGAAATGGTAATGTATTTGAACATATGCTCTAAGTTCAAGAACTTGAATAATGTGAATATATTAATGAAAAGTATTTTTGTGGCAGAGCATGCTCAAATCTTCTCAATATTATTGTTGGGCAACAAAAACAATTTAATGTTAATTGCATTCATTACATATTCTAAATTAGTATGGACTAAATGGGGTGAAAAAATATGAGTTTCTAAATTAGTCAATTAAACTTTTTTTTGGTCTAATTCTAGAAAAAAAAAATATTTAATAATGTTGCACACAGGCTGGCAATGAGTTGATTTCAGTGTATGAGTCTAGGCTATCGCCAGTCAGTAACAGCCTGAAATGAGGTTTAAATAATGATTTAAAATTATTTTTTTCAGTAAAAATACACATTCACATTAAAAAAATAATAAATCATATTAAATGGATAATGGATTATATCCATTTTTCCCTATCTCCCCTTAAAATTAATGACATGACAACTGAATCGCTTTTACAAACATTTAGATGCAAATGTCATACTCGTTCATGCATTTTAAAATTAAAATGTACAATATCTTAACAATTTTTTACTGAAAATAATTCACAATCTGAAACAAGATTCTGTAATGCCATTAGAAATGAGTATTTATAATACTTTGATTAATCACTTAATCCCCCGCACAAGTCTTCGACTTCTTGGCTAATCCTCGTGATTAGAATGAGGGGTAGATATATTATTATTATTATTATTGATGTTCATTATTCAAATTGTATTACAAATTTTAATGGAAACCTTACCAGTTATTAAAGATATCTAAGAAACAAGCAATAATATTGAAAAAAATATTAAATTTAAGCAACTGTGATATCCCATAATTAAATTTTCTGAAATATTTATCCTCACCTAAAAGTTCCAAGAAAAACATTGTTTTTCCAGCATTACCGAAGAACAAATATACAAAAAATATAAGACATATGTTCATCGGAAATAGAAAAAAATACCTGATTTGGTCATTAATTTTTTGTTTCTCGTGTTCAACATATTGAAATAAATTCTGCAAATTCAAATGATCCACATCAGATGCATGGTTGTAAGAATCACACGAGATGATTGCTTTAGAATTGTCAGATGTCTTCTGCACACATCTTTGAATCTTTCTTTCGGTTGGCCCATTATCTGCAGTGCCGGGGTGAAGCCCCTCATATTGGTACTCAAATGAGGCATGTTCCCACATTAATCGTTCCTGTAGCCTCAGCCACTGCTGCTGCTGGCTGTGGAAATCATGAAGATCAGAGAGAATTCCTTGCAAAGATCTGAAAAACAACAAAGACATACCTAAATAAAATATTGCTTCTTTTAATTGTACAGAGTATCACAGTATAAACAAAATAAATACTTTTTAATCAATCAGGTTGGAAAATTCTGTAATTATGTTTCCTAAGATGAGAATTTAAAAAGTAGTACCTATTTTATTCTCACCGGTAAAGAACGATAGTGGTGCTGGTGGAATTAATATAGTCTCATATATGTTTTCCTCATTGCATACAGACGAGTTGGTAAAAACGATAAAATAAATAATTAAATCATAATAAATCCACAGAAGCAAAAATACGCATGGGATGTTGATACCGGGCATTCAGTACTTACACATAAAACACACCATATCGGCTAATTCTTGATTGAAATAAGGCATTTCAGATAAAATAAGAAACATTACAGTTGACGAGACACATCCACACCGTTAATCACAGTAAGACTGAACTTCATCTAGTTAATTCATTGTGAACAGTTAAACAAAGCCGATTGGCTTGTTTCTTATAATAATGTTTTATTAATTTCTTCACAAGTTGTTGAAATAAAATTATTTATATTCACATCCCATATACCCCCTTTAAAAAAAATGAATTAATTTAGAAACATCTGGTGTATACCAGCGGCGGCTGGTGAGATTTCAGGTATGTCATATCTCAATAATCAGACATGGGACCCAAACTAAACTTTAGGATATATGTACTGTGGCTATATAGACAACTTTTGTAGAAGAACCTTTTTGCAGTTTGTGAAAAAAAGTTTCAAAAAATCACTGCCTCGCCTAGTAATTTCCAGATTGGCTTCTTTAATTTTAGTGAACTATTTTTTTTCCCATAAATTAGATGTAATTCTATCTTCAATAAAATTTTTTGTCATATTATATTGTTCTGACAGACATTTTACATTTCGGTACACTGGCGTTGGTGTAGGTTATTTACAGGAGCATTTTCTTAACCACAGATGTGCAGTAGTTGATGGTTGTTAAATCAGTCGCCTAAATTCAAAACCTGACAAGTCCATTAAAACGAATTTTAGGAAAATCACAAAAAACCACTCGAGCTTCAATTTTTTTGGTTAGTAATAAACGAGACATTGTACTATTTTCTTTCGATATGTTAGAAACCAAAAATATACCAAAAAAAAATCTATGGTCCCCCATTTGGTTGTTATTTTAGTTTAAATTTTGGACATGTCGGGATTTGCTTGTTACCATTGTGGACATGTCGGGTTATGACATAAAATTATGGTTTTAAAAACGAAAAAACCACTGAATAGGTAGGTACCTAATCGTTTATTAACGACGTTTATTACAAAGAAAACATAAACATAATTAATTATTATTAGCACGTATCACGCTCTAAACTTCTAATTAATCAACTTGATTACTGAAACGGAATGAAAACAAGACCACGCCACTGCGTTTGTAAAACAGGTGATCTGTCTTGGCCTCCCATTGGCCGGCCTGGACATGTCGGACTTTGAAAACAAAACCTTTGTGGACATGTCGGTTTTTGCATGTAAGCCTAATTTTCAAGACAAAATTCACCGTGTTATATGTCGGAATTTGCACTGAGGGAATATCGGAGCGTGTAGACCTCTGACTGACGAATAAAATGGCGTATAAAAGTCAAACTTGAAAAATATGTGACTTGTCGGGTTTTGAATTTAGACGACTGAAATGCATTAATTAATTTCTGCTAATTATTTTTGCTTTTCCAAAAATATCACACACGATTCTGCTTAAAGATGAATCCTTGACTTTTAGAGGTCATTTAATTTTGTATAATTTATAGATAAACTGTAAAACTATTATTTTAACACTGATTTAAACAAGTGCCTATATTTGGTAGCATAACAATATGAAAGTAGTAATGCTGATACATGTATATTACCAACACGGGATAAATGATAAATATATTAAAAAAAGCTATAATTGATTTAAAATTTTCAGTTTTATAATCATAAATAATATCAAAATATTCATAAAATACAAATCATTACTTTGGCTTAAGTAAGGTGTCCAAACAATATAGTTTTGTTTAAAAAACAATTTTCTGAAACCATACTTTTGTTTGAGTGCAGTTCACTTTAGTGTCAATAAATTTTTAAATATCTTAAAATCTATTTCAAGTAAAAATAACATAAACGCAAATTTACTACTTACTCCTGGAAACTAATAAGCCCATTCTCCAACTTCCAATAACAAAGAGTGGCATGCTTATTGGCCACAACATCTTTTTGGCCAGGCTTTATTTCAAGAAACCTATCATAGTATGTCACGGATTTATTATAGTCACCCAGGGCAGCATATACATTTCCTATAGCCAGGTAATGTATCGCTTGATTGGGAGCAGTATCAATTGCAGTGTGCAGCAGCAGCGCCGCCTCTCTGGAATGTCTAGCTTGGTGGAGGATGCCTGCTAAATTATGCAGTGGAATATCCTGGTATTCTCTGAAAAATATTTTTATTGTTTTTTTGCGGCATCAAGAAAAATAAAGTCAAATTATAAATTTATATTTTTTTTTTTACAAAAAATACGTGATTCCATCAAATAACAAATAAATAAATTTATTAATGTCAATACGAAATGTGATACTCCTATTTTGATACATAATATGATATGGAGAGTAACATTATTGATGACGTTATTGTCTTTGTGAGACAGAAATAGCTTGGTTGCTTTTACTTTAAATAAAAAATTATTAAAAATATTTGCATTTAAAAATTTAATTACGTTATGTTACATTTTCTCTTTTAATCATGTGGTCACTGACAATGAAAGCAAAATTAAGTTATCTGAACTTTGTCAGATATTAATACCTACATTACCTAACTTTGTCACATATTAATTAATCTCAACTTTATTATTTTATGATTTGTGAGTGAGCTGCATGTGTGTTATGGTGGCTAACATTACTAACCAGAAGTACAAAGATATTTTGCTAATTTATAGAGCTCATTAAAATTCAGCATCGACAGTTCGTATGTATAAATCTGCCAGGAAGACGTCATGTGTTCAACCAGATTTCATTCACAAAATATGTGACAATTACAACCAAGATGTGAGGATGCAGGTCATGAACAACTCTGTCCTATTTTACAAACTGAAAAAAATATCATGCACACCATAGAGAAAAATACTGCAAACTTTCAATGGCAAACCAAGAAAATGTTTCCATTATGTCGTAAAAAGTACAATTTTGTGAACGGTTTTAAAACAGTACATTCTCCATGAAAACTTTACTGTTTATATTCATGTACTAGATAAAGCTACTTTCAGTTGACGGCGTCATTAACAATTTATAATTTGCACTGTTTCAAGTAGGTACTGATAATCCATATACTCATTTTCAATAAGAATTTTCAATAAAGGCCTGGGCTGCTATCATGAGTAGATTACTATTGGGTCACTTATTCTAATTATTTAACGGTACGTGATTTAGTAGAAGCACTATTAAATGTTTGCAACAATTTGTGGTTTCAAATAAACTGGACAAAATAAACTGATTCCGTGACCTTCCAGAAATCCAGATTTACATGTCGGATTTGTGTTTATTGGGACATATGAAGTCATATGTATACCACTGAAACTAATACCTTAAATACCAGAAATCAACTTTTACAGCAAATTGACAATGCTAGTTCAGAAATTAAAAACGAAAAAACCCTTAAGATACAAACTGTAACCTACTTGCTGAAGTATATTTGACCACATCAGAGAAGTGACTGAACTGAACTTATTAGAATATCTTTGGATGATGGCTAAATTATTAATACTTGTTTTTTTGCTATGTAGCATACACTTATTAAAAATAGCGACTAATAACTGAATGCTTCACCATTCAAAACCTGTTCTTTACACTGCCACGTGAGCACACCTATTACAGTTTAAATTCAACTTTCAACTGAATGAGACATTTAAATGAAAATATCAGGTTGCGTTTCCCTTGAATGACATATAACAATGTAATTCTTGCAAGACAATATAAAACTCCTGTATTTATACTTTCATTATGTTGCTGAGTAAATTATAGTTGATATACGTACACCAGTACCTTGCCTCTCTCTGATTTTACAAAGATAAATATGTAATAAGTATGCACGCTGAAATTATTTTTTAATATTTTCACTACAACATAACACAAAACAACACAATGGTATAGTGGCAGAAAGAATTCAGACGACTTACGTCACAGCTATCGTCACCCAATTGTTTTTATTGTAAACATAATTTTCGATAGTTTGTCATGTTAAAAACAATTGTTTTTTATAATTTAGTGTAATATTTAGTGTACTCGTAATATATAGCTTTATTATTCTCAGTTGCAGTTTCTTAAATATTTTATTGACAATATAATGAACTGAAAGTACTTGTGTGATGCAACTTTGACAGTGTCCCACCAAAAACTGTTTTGATTGATATCTGGGAAAATACTGATCCAAAAAATTGGCAACATGGTAAAGTCCCTGTAGTAAATACAACTAAAATATCTAGAACCCTCCAGTACTTCTGGTTATATTGCAAGTTGCCACCAACTTCATTATTTCAAATGGAACACTGTATATTATTGCATTTTGGATATTACAGAAAATTTTAGTCTTTGTATAAAATTCCCAAGGAGTTGTAGAAATTGCATCCGCAACTTTTCCAGGAAATAGATATAAAGTTAATTTTTGGTATTCATAAAAATCTTAAACAACGCTAAAGTACGGGATACCCGTAAATTTAAAAAAATTACCAAGCGTTATATATTTTTGACATTACATTTTGACAATATCAAACAACTATAACTTTTTTTTATCTCAAATGGATCACTGTTGTATGTTTTCACTCTGTCTTGTACACATTTAAATTATCTTTCAACCCATATAATGGCCATTTCCACCGTTTGTTTTAAGCTCCGCTTACCCGTTAAGGAACCTTAAAAATACAATTTGCCTTCCACCGTTTACTAAACCCGACATAAAATGTCTTAAACCTTCTTAAATATAAGCCCTCGAAATTCTAGGCTTATCTCTTTTAACGGTACTTAAAGGTTCTACATAACCTAATTCAATAATTTGGTTTTATTATTTCCACTGAAAAATAAACAAAAAATAATGAACTATGATGAAAATGATATATTTAATAATGATTTAGATATATTAAAAATAATAGAGTATGGGTTTCCTCGAAAAGTGTACGAGAGAAGTGATCACTTCCATACGATGGATAATTTAACTTTTTTTAGCAGACACCGGCTGTATAAAGAAACAGCTGCATATTTTGACCTTAATCGAAGAGGATCTTGAATTTCCAAGTAATATGTAAGCTCTTAAAAAGAATCACTGATAAAATTACAAAAAAATACATTTATTTTTAATCTTTAGTAATAATTCTGTATCGCCAATAAAACGGACTTCCTTTTTTTGTTTTCAAAAAACTTTTAATGATTCTGCTGTTCTGTGAATATTATTTGGCGACAGTGAGTTAAATTCACCTGCTATCATATTTCTTGTACAGACATTATCGGTTTTTTTATTCTCCACCATACTTTTATAATTTGCTATTATATTAATTAGTAATACTTTTTCTTCATTGCTAAAATTTGCCAATCGTGTTTTTTTTTCGGAATTATTTCCATTATAAATCCTACCAATTCGAAAACAGAACTTAGCAGAACAACATAAAGTCAGAAGTCAGAACAGTGAGAGTGAAGTGTCACACTTTTGAGGTTAAGAAATAGGCATGAAGCTATACCCGTCAAGAATTCAGAAGTCTTACGTCATGGCTGATGTTACACATTTGTTTTTATTGTCAATGTAATTTTCGATATTTGGTCGCGTTAAAAACAACCATTTTTGCAATTTAGTGCAATATATAATGTAAACTTTTAGTGTAGTATATAATTTTATTACTATCAGTCGCAGTTTCTTAAATATTTTAATGAAAATATAATGAATTATTCATTTGTTCGTATGACGTAAGACGCCTGAATTCTTGACGCGAGTATAACAACTTGTGCAAAAAACCGAAAAATTATGAATATTGGCTTTTTAGGTAGACTTTACAAATGAAACTTAATAATAATTGTGCGGTGGAAACATTACTATTTTAAACTAGGCCTAAAATTTTAACCGCCCTTAGTTAACTACACTTAAAAGGCAATGCGGTGGAAATGGCCATAAGTATTGTTTGGATTATGATTACTACTCTGGACTGTTATTAAATATGCAAAAAAAATACAGTGTTCTATTTCAGATAAAAATGTTGCTGTATGAATTTGTCAAAATGTAACGGCAGGAATAAAATGCTTGGTGTAATATATTTAAATTTACAGACATACACTGTAATTTAGTGTTGTCTAAGTTCCTTACAGATACGAAATATCAATTTAATATACAGGGTGATTGAGTCATTATGTTATTTATTTTAGTCACGTATTTGGAAGCCTCAATAGACAGACAGACAGGAAATGGAAAAAAAAATTTGTACTTATGCGTATTGAAGCTATATAGAAGTCCAGCAGCATTGATAGGAACACATGCATATATTAACAGTATGTTGGGTGAGTGGAGTGATAGATTTTTTTCTAATAAAAAACTTCTTGTTTGCAATCTAAAATGTATACATTTTGTATATTCTTTGAGGTACCTTTAAAAATTGTTTGCATTTTTAAGGTATTCATTAAGCGTTTTGTCAAGTTCTGAAAATTCATTCATCATGCTCTTGTAATGCAAGTTCTAAACTCAGCAAAATTTTATACAGTAAATAATTTTACTTAAAACATTAGAAATTTTGTGTCACCTTTTTGTTATGTTCTTGAAAGCAGAATCATATTGAGCTCGTACGTTGATATTCCCAAATAATGTGAATCACATTTGATTATGAATATGAATCAGAATCAAATCCATTACTCAAGATCAGTAGGTACCAAATAACAGATGCACATGGAAAACACAAATGCACATGTCTATTAAAATGTCTTTTATAATTTTTTCCAAGATTGTTCAGCAGAGGACAACCGCTGTCTTTCACTACTTCATTTTACCCATCTTCAATTGCATTTTTAATTAGGCAAATAGCAAATTTTATTAATAATTATAAACTACACTGGCGACACAAATACGCAAAGTTCATCAACCTCTACTACGAGAAAATAATGACTGATGGATGAAGATGGGAGAGAAGTCGGGCCGCGTGCATCTGTTCCATATCGAGCTCATCTGCGTAGGAAAACAGACCTGAACAATGTTCGACTTATTCCACCAGTAACATGTTAAACGAGAATTTGAACTGCCAACTTTTAGCTGTACCGACTGTGCTGATTACGGCCTATCTGATGTCGGTGCTGACTACTGCAGTTAGCACTTATTATAAAATTCTCATCATTTTGTATTGATATTACACCGGGTGTTTAAATGCAAATTTAATTATTGTTTGTTTCTGTTATTATTTAGTGGTTCTGCAGCACTTGTCATTGAGTAGACATTAAAAACAAGTTTATAGACCTAAATTCAGTAGGTCAAGACTCGGATTGCGAGATTGTTGATTACTGAATCGGTATGTCCCGGACTGTTTTTTGTTGACAGCATGAGGTTTTTTTATTACTGTCTGTATTTAAATACAAAAAAAAACCAAAAAAACGTTTCAGCATCTCTTAATAATTTAACCTAGTGAATATTGGATTTTATTTCACTATTTATGTAATGAAATGTGAATGGTTTATTTTGATCCGTGGAGTTTTGTAATTTATATTAAATATTTTTTATGTTAAAACTTAATGTCAATTGCATACTTTTAAAAAATAATTTATAGCTTTAATTACATATTACAATAAGTACGTACTGTAGGAAAGTATTTAAATTAGGCAACGTCGGCCCGACACTGAGATGAATTGCCGCCAGCGGTCAGTGACAGTCTGAAAAAGGGGTTTAAATAATGATTTAAAAATATTTTTCTGGGGAAATGTGCATTTAAAATTTTTTTAAATCGTGTATTCATATTATACTAATTTTCCCCTATCTTCCCTTAAAATTAATGACATTATGACTGAATCACCCTGTATATTTTCAGAAAGAAGTTGCAAACACGTTGCCTAGCAAACGTGAATTTTTCTCAAAATTTATAACTCCTAGCTGTATGGAGCTATTCAAAGCAACCCTGAAATTATCCATACGAAGCAAAAATCCAATATTATCCCCACTCAAAATAATTGTATGTTGGTATTAACTTCCGGTATAATTGGAAGTGCAAGGTTTGCCATCTTATGAAATTTTTCGAATCAGTAGTTTTTCAAATAACGATCGATGCATTTCCCGGTGGGACATCCTGTATGTATTATAGAACCAACAGAATTTAAGCATAGTGTGGTAGCCTCGTAGATGAGTACAAAATTGCTGTTATGAATTATGAATCAAATAGTTTAATTTTTATTACTAGAATCAACTTCAGAATACTATATTAAAACAAGAATTAAGTTTGTTTTTATATCACATTAAAACTATACCTTGGTACATATTGTATAGCTCTCTTGATACAGTCTACAGCTTTACTTCCATCACCTTTAATCCTCCAAAAAATTGCAGCCAAATTATAATGCAGCCAAGAGCTGCTGTTCTTCTTTAAAGCTACTGCAATTTCATGGCCAAAAACTTCAACTGTTTCCACAGGTATAAACTGGTTTAGAGATTCATCAGGAGTTATATTAATATTTGTCTTGTTTTCCATTTCTGGTAAATTCGAATATTTCTTATTAAGTCGACTGAATTTGCTGCAATGTGGCTCCTCATACCATTTATACACATCGCTCCTCTTCGAAAAATCAATAGAAATTCCTTTTCTGTCGGTGCCATTTGTAGCAATATTGGCATATAAGTCAATATCAGAGAACAACTTTCCTGCCGTTAGGCAATCTGGGTCCTGAGAGGTTATCTTAGCACCTACATTTGAATTTCCTTCTAAAGAAGACCATTTCTTCTCAATTATCTGCTTACGAGTTATGAGGTCACTGTACAGTTTATTTATGTCATTATTCCTAGTCTCTTGATCTAGCAGAGCCAGAAGGTCATAAGGTCTGCGCAAGTTAAAGGGCGACTCTAACTACAATATCAAAAGTAAAATAATAATTCACATAAAATATAACTGCCAATATCTAACAGTAATAAAAATTCTTCTGTCCAAATAAAAAGGAATTCTAAAATTCCTAATATAGGGTAGGTACATACGTAGTTTTATCACAGGATATATGCTATCACAAAAATACTTATCAAAATACTTAAGTTCATATTTTTTATTCTGGAATATTTATATTCTGTGGACATTACTCAAGTATACATAACAATCATTCACTGGGCTTTTATTAAATTCATACTATTATTAAAGTGATGTTTTTTGTATTTAATAAATTTTTGAATAATTTTACCTACTTATTACTAACTAAATTTGGTGATTTTTGTTCTGCAACTTAAATCATAAATACATTAAATTAAAAAAATTTTATTTAAGATATTTTAAGAAATTATAAGTTTAACCATGAAATGTTCAAAAAACTTAAAAATTATATCTAGATTTCTCTAAACCATAAACGTCAGTGGCTTTCTTATCGTAGCCACAAGGTTTGTTTACTGTACGTTTTCATATAATGTGATTTCAGGTTTCTAATATTTATATTTTAAAATGTAATATTTATCAATAATTAAACAGCTAGGTAGGTAGGTATATACATTTTTAAAAATACATACCTACTTATGTAAAGATTTTGAAACTTGTTGCTTTTGAAATACCTAGTTTTGTTTATACCTATTCTACGAAACAAATTATTTGATTATTAATTTGATATTTACGAAATATACATAATGAATTGTCTTTTTGTAATATTTTGGAAATTTTAACATTGGCACTCCCGTCCCAAGTAGAAATATAAACATTGAGTGGCAAATAAGTAACATGGTCAGCTGATTGCTTGTATTGATTTTTAATTTTAAACAATATTATTTGACTAAATAACTATTAATATTGAAAATGTAACTTATTACAAAATTACAGTAAATAATTTTTGTAGACAAAATGCTTAATCTATGGATTTATTCAAAGCATAATTAAATTTCGATATTAAATTAACCTTTTACATTGTTTTCAAATACATGCCACTACTAAAAACACTACTTAATACTTACGTATGCTTGAATTCTTCCTGTCTCTGTAACTACCCAATGTGTTGCTCCATTTATCACTACGAACTTTTCAAAAATTACAAAAATAAATATACATAATCCTAATTTCACCATTTTCTTGCTTGTATTTTTCTGTCAGTACGCACCCGTACGCACTACGCATGACTTATCAGCATCATCAGCACAGCTAAGCTGTGTCATCAGCATGTGTTGGCGGTGAATAGGTATTATATATTCTGTGGTGAATAGTCTAGTCCACAAAACATGTCTAGTCCATACGAGTAACTAAATAAGAGGCCACAGAGGACCTAATATAGGTCCTCTGTGAAGAGGCTTCTTTTCTCTGTCTTTCATGGGAAGCACGACTTGCTCCAGACATACCTAGCGGCATCTTACGTTCATTTGGAGAAAAAATAGCAACTGTAGTATCCTACATTTTCTGTTTTCAGAGAACTATAACTCAAAATCTATACAATAGATGTCGCTGTGTAATTATCTTCATTACGCAGCAGTTGGCGGTAAATTTGAATATATCATCATAGAGTACAACGTACATATGAAATAAAATTCATAATCCTCGATTACAAAGTTTCGTAAAAAATTATAAGTTCAAATATAAAAGTTGACCAGATTTTTTACAAAATTATGTAGTCAATGATTTATGAATTTTATTTCATGTAAGTTACAAACTATATAACAGTATAATAAAACAATGAATTTTGTAATATATCTATTAAAAAAGAGCTATGATTATAATAAAAAGAGTAATTGTTTTTTCAATGCATGTACTTAAATTTATTCTGTTATAAATAAGAAAAGAAATTGATCACGTGACCTGTAATTAATAGCAATCTGTATGATAAAAAGTAGATGCATACTTACCTTCTTTATGCTAAATATTATTGATAGATACATTTGTTTCGAACTACATTGGTTCTCATCAGTACGATGTACTACTGATAATTTTTTTCTGTGAATATTTAAATAGTATGAGTAAAAAAATCAGTAGAATCGTAGACATATGTATCCACCATTACTAAAAAAACTCTTTATATTTAGTAAAAAATCAAAACAACCTTCAGTAAATTAAACCGAAATATACATTTTGTATAAAAATGGAATAAAAGCAATTGGAATCAATAAATATGCCAAGTAATGCAGATTCTGCCGTTACTTTAAAATAAAAAATATTCTTTAAACAAATCAACAGAACATAAACTTAAATTAAACATAAACTATAAAAACCAATAACAATTAGTGAGCGCGTACATATAAATAATTGTTTTCATTGTTTAGGTAACTAAGGTTTAGATTGACTAAGGATTTTCATTTTTGTCTGAATTGCCTTTCTGCGGGTGTGACTTTTAGCATTACTGTTGAGATCCTCAAAATGTTTTCGAATTATTAAAAGTGAAGATGTATCTAATAATTGATTTTTAATTTGATCAAAATGTTCTGAACATGAAAACCATGAAAAATCTATTTTACTTAATATTGATAAAATTTTTGTTTGTAACGAAGGGATGAGACCGAATGAGTTTAAGAAACTTATTATTGTATCATGGATGTTAATAATATAAATTACCAAATTTCGTGTAACATAGGGCGCATTCAGCAGAGAATAGCAATGAGTAATCGATTAGACGTGATGATTACTAATCGGACGCTTTCTTCTGAATGATCTTATTTTGATGTTTTTATTTTCAGTTGTCAGCTGATTTATTTTAGTTTAGATTAGTTATAATTGCAGTAGATTTAAAATCGAAATCCCATTGAATGTTTTTTAATGATGAATTAGATATCAATATTGTTGAAAATATAAGAGTTAATCGTGCTAAACTATTTTGCAGAGACTGTTAGGTTATGTAATGGTAAACAAATCACTAATCATGATTACTAATCGGTCCCGAAGAGCGATGCAAAAAATGGCGTCCGATTACCAATCGCCCGATAACTCATCGCTTCAACTATGCGCATTCAGCCGAAAATTGGTAAGCGATTAGTCAGCGATGAGCTCTGCTGAATGCGCCCATTGTTCAGTCGACGGGAATCATCAAACTCTTTAAACATGGTTAAAATATGTTGTGGTTCTAAATTTTCTGTTAGTAAACAATTTTTACAATTCATACATTTTGCTAATTTAATTTTTTTTATCAAAAATCCGCAAACATAAGCTACTGCTTGACTATCAAATTTTTCATCAAAAATATCTGATTCTAAAACAACTGGAATAACAAAATTTTGAAATTCTTCATTTTCATTATTATGGTTTATAATACTACTGTTACTAATCTCAGAATCATTCACAAAAAAATTTTGAAGGTTTTCCAAAAGTGTTGCTCTGTCTTCTTCGCAATTTGAACCTCTATTTTGGTTACTTACTAAATTATTAACAATACATGTTTTTAAGGCTGCAATAAATTGTAAAGGGGTTGGGTTATCATTGAATCTACCACACTGCCGAATAGAACTAAATAAATTCTCCACAGGGTCCTGATTTAAGTATCTTGTTCTTAAATATGTGAAGCCATGTTTCTCCGAACATTCTTTCCAAATTTTCTGAATACCTTCAATTGTAAAAATTAAACCAGATTTTACCGGAAGAATATTTTTAATTTTACCATTTTCAAGGGATTGAAATTGCCAAGAATTAATTTTTTCTAACATACTGTTCCAAAATTTCGTATGTGGTGAGTTTTTAGTAACACAAGATTTTAAAGAACTATTTTTATCCAATTGAATTATACGAGAATTTAAACTATCAAAAAGATCATTAACGTCATTAACAAATTCTGCTGTATGAATAGCCTCAGAAGGTATACCGGTACTGGGATTACTAACCATTGATTCAATCTCATGAGCTACAGATGCACTTAATAGTGCTGCAATTTTAACTTTCATTTTAATGTTACTACGACTGAGACCAAAATGATGGTCATGTAGCTTTCGTAAACCTTGGAAGCGTTTTGATTTATCTATTTCGTAACATTGAACAATATGATTTAATTTACCTGTTTTATTCTCTGAATATTTTATGTTATATTTATACAAAGCATTTCTAGTATTCTTTAGTAAATGGGGAACATCAAAAATAGGAATAATTTCTTGACCATTAACATTAAAAGTAGATTTATCTGGCGATTCTAAAGTTAACTGTCTGATGGCTGATCTATTAGTGGAGCCCTGATCACAAACTGTACAAATTAGTCAATCCACAAGATTGTAAGGCTGAAGTTACTTCAATCAATAAAAATTTTAAATCCTGTGTTTTTACAACATCTTTAGTAAAATAATATGCAATAGGTTGCTTCCAATGCTTACTAATACCTTGCACCATAAACACTAACGCGTGATTTGCTACCTCATTTCGTCTACCCAGAGACCAAGAATATCATAATTTAATCCAGGAGATAATGCTATTTCATCGAATGTTAAACAACAAACCCGATCTCTTAAACACATTTCCTTTACACGTTATGATAATTTACATAAAACTTTCTTATTGATTCCTGCTTCTAAAGGTATCTGACCTAAATATTTCCTTATGGAAGATTTTGAAGGTAGTATGAAAAATTTTTTTAAAAACCGATAGCACCTTGGACCCCGTTTATAAATAGCTAAAGCAAGTGCTTTATTTTCTGAGTTATATACAGGACGTCCTTTTTTACAATTTTTAATTTGCGATTCAATAAATTTTACTCCAATAGGATCGAGACGTTCGAGATAAATTTGTGAATAAATTTGAATAAGTGATATTACGAACATTCGACAAATTATTTCTACATTTTAATAATTTTGTTTTTAATTTTATAATCTGATTTTTTTGTTTACGGTCTAAATAATAGAATTTTTTGTTTTCTTTTGAAAGTTGTGACACTCTTTTTACATTGAGAGATTTTAAAAGTGTTTTTTGTTGTCTAATATTCGATTTAATAGTGGAGTTTCGACAAAATGAAGTATTAGGTGAAGTACTTACACAACCAGTATTTGATTCTGCTTCATCCGACACAATATCAGCAATAAAAGTATTAGTACTCCCAGTGGTATTTACAGATGGCAATTTGGAATAAGTATATTTTGGCTTTTTAAATGGTGGTTCTGAAAAATCATCTGAAATTGATGTTTGGCATCTATTACTTTCAGCATTCTGTAATGCTTCATTAACAAACTGTTTAAATTTAAATGAGTGTTGAGTAGTTTGCCCGCAAATATTACTATTAAGAGAATTAAAGGATGACAAACCAGTATCTGATTCACAAAATATTGTTGGCACAGCAATTTTGTTGAGGCTATTCTTCTTAGTATTCTTAAAACATTTTAATTCAAAGTGGTCTTCACAAAAAAAAAACAATTTTTGTTCGTAAGGTTAAAATCTGGTTTACATAATTTGCGAACTGATTCTACCCAAAACAGTTCCCTGTCTGCATCAACTCTGAAAAAGCTTTTATTTTTGTAAGAAGTATCTGTGATATATGAATAATATATATTCTTGCAGTTTGGTGCACAGCAGTGATATGTATTCTTCCCAGGCATTTTATATTAAAAAAGTCAAACAAGCAAAAGCAGTAAGACAATTCAGATGATCAATTCACTATTTATGATTAAATTATGTGAGCGTTACATTAAATTTTAATCTAAAACAGAAAACAATTATCAGAATGAACTAGCGCGAAAACTTACCTTCATAACATTGCAAGAAACTAATTTTCATATTCTAACCTCATATTTACTTTATATTGTTTACAGCGACCTCTATGAGTTACAGTACAAACGTTGCTATTTTAATTAAAATTGTGACACAGTTTTCTCTATACCTATTTTTCTTACGTAGCAGTGTTTTTCCAAATGACCGTAAGAGGACGCTCGGGATCGCGATGTTAAGCTACCTATCCTTTAAACGCGTCTTATTTATTTAGTCTTATGGTCTAGTCTATCTATAATCTGGCAGAGTATATTTAACAGACATCTATTGGACAATTTTGGTACTTAATTCTTAGTAGGATCCAAGCATAACCTGTGCCAGTGTCGTATTCACAAACCTAGAGAAAATATAGACGGTGCCAGTGCCATATTGCCGGCGACCGCAAATTCATGGCTGCCCTAAAAGGTCCAAATCGCTAAAACTTGGTTTTTATGCCAATTTACGTTGGCTGTATTGTAGCGTGAAGCTAATTTGTTTACTGTGATTGGTCCACGGATTGTTTAATTTAAGAAATCCGTGGATTGGTCACATTCTTTAATGACATTTAAAATGACAGCAAGTTAGTTAATTTCAGATTGCAATGCAGCCATCATATTTGCACAACCGCCAACATAAAGCAAATAAAATATCTATTTTCTGGACCGTAGGTCCCTAGAAAACGCGGCACCTGTCACGTGACCTATATCATGAACCGACCCAGTCTATATTTTTTCTAGGTTTGTGGATCCAAGGCATCCAAGCAAGCCTAGATAAAATTGCAAGCAAGTTTTAGCGATTCTGGACCTATTAGGGTGGCTATGAATTAATAATTATAGCGGTTGTCGGCAATTTGCCGCTGGCACCGTCTATATTTTTTCTAGGTTTGTGTTTGCCATATCGCAATACCTATATCGTGTAGGATCCACACACAAACTTAGGTCACGTAATAGGATGATGGCTGCATTGCAATATGAAATTAACTTAACTTGCTGTCATTTTAAGATAAGTAAACTTATCTTTATTTTTCCAAAATATTGACTTCTATTCCTTTTCTCCACAAACCTATTCTCAATAACCATTAAAATGGCAATAATTGAGAGATATAAACAAAAGAATAAGAGAATCCCATCCGTCAAATTATTAACCAATAACTATATTTTTCTGAACAAAATAAGGGCAAGCAGTATTTAAATAAAGTCGTTCCTGATACTGTTTGGTAGTATTAAAGGGATTTCCAATAACTCTATTAAATATATGTAACAACAAACCTAGACAAAATATAGACTGCGTCGGTCCAGAAAATGGATATTTTATTTGCTTTATGTTGGCGGTTGTGCAAATATGATTGGTTCATTGCAATCTGAAATTAACTAACTTGCTGTCATCGGTTTTCGGTGTGCTTTCTTGTGCTTTTGGAGTTTTGGCAGAGAGCCTTGTGCAGGGTTGTTCAATGTTGTTGTATGTACAATCGTTTGCAATAATAATGACACTCTCTTAAAACAGTTTTTGAACTTCTGTAAGTTCTGAGTAGAAATTTCATTAAATCTCTGTCGGTGAGTGAAACAACTAATAACTAATATTAAAAATGTGAAGTAGATTTCATTAAAAATACGTTAGAAGTTGTAAATAAATCGCAAAATTCATTTTAATGAGTGTCATTATTATTGCAAACGATAGTACAATAGTACAAAATGCTGTACTATTTATTGTTAGATTGTACGATAACAAAATTGAGCAAAAATTGTACTATTTATAGTGACAGTAGGGCGGGGATAATAGTGATAATACCTACACATGATGCAAGTTAGAATTTCTAACTAACAGAATGAGTATTTCTAACTAGAAACGTTAACGTATAAAATATTCCCATCTCTAAAATAAATGGTCAATATTACAATAATCGATATTAACAAGAGTACATGCAGATACATGTGAAAATTTCAAATTTTCTTCCATGCGCTGAGTGTTTTATCAGTGCCGTGCACATAATTTTGCCATGGGAAGTTCAGACCAAATAATATAATATCACCACAGAAGAACATTCATAAATAAGTCAAATATCCCATTTAAATAATTTTATATCAAACACTCAAACAGACCCTAAACCAGCTTTCTGTAAACAATCTAATTATGAGATATGGATCGATTTACCCTTTTTTGAATCGATGAATCTAATAACGTATATGTCAAATTAAAGCATATCGTATGACAAAGTATTATTTTTATATGAGTCATATGCCTACGTATTTTTTTCTGCTACTCATAATAAAAATAATACTTTTCGCTCCGCCCGGTACGTCTCTGTGCTGCGCCGATGTATAGAAATCGAACTAACTGACGTCGCATTTGTTTTCCGACGCCTGCTTATAATAAATGCTATTGCGGTACTCTGTGCTATTGCGTTCTCGGGTGTTAGATAAATTTTACTTTTGTTACCTACCGAAGAAAAAAATGACATCTCAGGTGCGCCAGAATTTTCATAAAGATTGTGAGGATGGGATTAATAAACAAATTAATCTTGAGCTGTATGCCAGTTATGCGTATCTATCCATGGTAAATATATTTTTTTGTAGTATAAATTATTATTTTCACAATTTCATCTCATATTTTAGAATATATAGAATGGGTGCTAACAGTTAATGGTAACTTTCAATAACAAAAGTTTCCATATTCGAATATACAAATATTTACAACTAAAGTGCCTACACAATACACAAGCATGATATTCTTCTATACCTACATACTCGTGTAAATATGTTTGTTGCTATCGGAACAAACAACCTTTTTACGGAGGTGTAACAACGATGTTGCAACAATTTTTTTAAATTGAGTTTTCCCATTGAGTAAGTTAATAAGTAAACATAAAACAATAGTAACATATTACACTAAGATTCCTAAATACTGCACTGTTTTCTGTGGTAGGGTGGGATGTATAACACGTACCTACGTTTTTTAAGTAATTAATTAATTATAGAGGCAGTAGATTAGAGACAATTTAAAATACATACTTCAAACTTGGCGCAATGTTTTGT
This sequence comes from Monochamus saltuarius, assembly GCA_025584915.1. Taxonomy (NCBI): domain Eukaryota; kingdom Metazoa; phylum Arthropoda; class Insecta; order Coleoptera; family Cerambycidae; genus Monochamus; species Monochamus saltuarius. The sequence continues at coordinate 46,840,763 of CM046724.1, read as the reverse complement.
AGCTACATGAAAAATTTACAATAAATTCCAGTGGCGTCGCATATTAAACCTTTCTAACAAAGAGACAGTACAAACATATTTCTAAATATGAAATCCATCTAATGTAGATGTATATTTTGTCAAACGGTATATTGTATTTTAATAAATATTTTTCTTCATAATTAGGTACTATCGTTTGCAATATTAATAACACTCACTAAAATGAATTTTGCGATTTATTTTGAACTTCTGACGTATTCATATTGAAATCTGCTTTAAATTTTTAACATTAATTATTAGTTGTTTCACTCACCAAGAGAGATTTCATGAAATTTCTATTCAGAACTTCCAGAAGTTCAAAAACTGTTTTAAGAGAGTGTCATTATTATTGCAAACGATTGTACATGGTACCATTATGAGACACATATCCATCATATAGTAATTATTAGTATACTTTCAGTTTTATTTATTTTTATATGCATACCACTATACAGAAAAAATAGGTCAAACAAAAAAACAACCTTATAAAATCAAATTTTATGGTCATATCTAATTGAATAAGGCAATTAGAGAAAATGGAAAACCATTTATTTTTAGGTAGCCACCTCTCCTTTGGTAAATTTTGATTTTTAAAAGAACAATTCTTGCTAATTAAAGTCGTTATTTAGATTAAAGTCGTACCTACCATTTCTTTAACAAGATACTCCTAGATGTTTTTTGAAAAACGTTAAATTTTTTTGCATTCAACATTAGCAGCATTAGCATTAGTAGCTTCATGGCAAACTACAACCAGCACTAGAAATTAACAAATAGCATTTTTTATCAGAACATTATTTAATAATAATAATAATAATATATTTTATATGCAATGGACAAAATTAATAAAAGTATTTAAATCGGAAAGTTTTCATGTATAGGGTTTGTTTCATTAAAAATGGGACAGCATCACATTCATCGATGAAGCTGAAATTCTCAATATTCAATATTCATTTTGATTTCACAAAGGACGTTATAATTATACTATGCTGATACAAACACGGTGTTAAAATCTTGTTTCTTTCTCCATGGATAAAAAGATGAAAAGTAATGCAAATGTACTTAGTTTCATGCAAAAATGTATACCTACTAGAAAGTTGACATTAACGAAACTACATAAAATCTGTATGGCACGCAGATATTTCAACAAATTTCTATAAATAAATGTGTATACATTTTTATCAGACATGAGCTCGTTGCATACAGAAATATTTTTAGGTATCTCTTTACAATAATATTTTGAGAATTTTTTTCAAGTACGCAGATTGAATAATATACTATACAACACGGTTGTTGTCCCGTTGCCAGATTCTCAATAAACATAACTGTACATATTTTTTACTACGAGTTTATTTATTGTACTTTATTGTAGCAGTGCGTCTATATTTTTGCTAGATATATATTAATATATATTCTTTTCCGGATCCTTTAGCCGCTAAATGTTTTCTATCTTGTATATTTACGATCCGCTTAATTCCTTTTGTACTTGTATTGTTCTGGCTGAGACCCTGACACAGTAGTCGCTGGACTCTCTTCCGCAGCGACTGCTACTCTTGTCCTCAAAACAGAGGATGTGTGGCACGATGCTGCAAATTAGGGATAGGTGGCTGCTGGTCATTCTCCTGTGTAGTAGTGTCATTTGCCCTCCTTTTTTTTCCTTCTTGTTTGTTTAAGCTGCACTGCGCTGATGAAGGGCAATAACCTAGAAACAACGTTGTCCGCAGTTGCTCGTTGTTCCTTATCACCTTCTTTTCCGGATCCTTTAGCCGCTAAATGTTTTCTATCTTGTATATTAATATATTTTTGTATATGTACCTATATACAGTGTGGAAGAAAAGTATGGAATAAATTCATTATTTCTAAAACAACGAAGTTTCATGAAATTTCCTCGGACACGTCGATTTTGCTTTTTAAAAAGACTCTTTTTTCTGTACCAACGCATTTCCGACGGTCATTTGTTTTCGCGTGATGACGTCATCGGATATATTTTTTTAATAGAACCCCTATATTTTTTCATCGGATTCTTGTAGAGCTTATAACTTGCTGAACTCAAAAATGTTTAATTTCAATACTTTATTCCTTCAACTTTCCGAGAAAAAAAATAATAACCGATCCAATAAAATCGGCTTGAAAAAAATGTGAATATTCCCATTTATGTCTGTGATGGGCTGGTTGGGAGTAAAATGGATATAGTGAATTCATCGGCAGTATCACAAAATAAGGACTCTTTATTTTTAAAACAATTTAACAATAAGCAACTAATTAATTAATTAATAATTAAATTCTGGTTGCCTCAATCGTATTTGACCCCCTAATTTATTATTTTGTTTTATTATATTGCATGTTAGAATATTACATCTTTTGATAGCAAAAACAACAAATTAAATCAAGTCACCTCAGAAACTGTTTCTGACAGCTAAACAAATTCTAATCAGAATTGACATCTGTCAACTGCAGCGTTTATTTGATTGTTACAAATCATTAGTGATTATTTGCAAGATGTATTTAAGTTACATAAAGAATTGATATTCTTATTCTTGATTTCATTCTTGATTTTATTATTGGATCGGTTATTATATTTTTTCTCGGAAAGTTGAAGGAATATAGTGTTGAAATTATACATTTTTGAATTCAGCAAGTTAAGATCTACAAGAATCCGATGAAAAAATATAAAGGTTCTATTTAAAAAAAAATCCGATGACGTCATCACGCGAAAACAAATGTAAACACACATTACGGTGTGTAAATTTTTTGATGTACCTATATTTTGTAATTTCATAGCAAAAATTAAAATTATAAAGATATTTACACAGTCTTGTTGAAATTCAATATTGGCAACAGTTTTCGAGAAAAATGGATTTGCACGGACTTGAAACGTGTTATGGTTTTTAAATGAAAAAAAGAAACAATTTTAACATTTCCATACATAGCTATAGGCATTGATTTGATTAGTGGATCGTGCGATTTTTTGTTGTTACCATCAGTGTAGTTAATTGGCGGATAAAAGTCCGATTTTTAGACTTTTTTTATAGGTACTTCGGATCTTTAAGTTTTGGCGTATGTGAATATTGTTGCGGCTGCACTGGTTTACTGTTAACCTCTAACCTAACCACGGCTCTTAATAACATATACCTATGTATTTAAAAATGTAGGTAGATGGATTTTCACTTAATTTCAGTGAGCGGATAATATTTGGTAAAATCGGACCTTTTTCAGAACGCATATGCGGATACCTATTTAGAATTGACACATCCAACAACACTGGTTACCATAAAAGTGTTTCAAATGCTGAATAAGAATACAATATATACATATATGTCAAAATTATTTCCTTTCATTTAAAAGCTAAAATAAAATTATACATTAGAAAATGGAACCCGAATGGTAAAAAACCCAGTGTTGCCAATTGGTGTATAATTATACGAATTTTGTATATTTTATCCTTACTGTGTATAATTTTCTAACCCTAAAAAAATCGTATAATTTTTGTATCAGTTGAACTTGTCAGAATGTTATTTGTTAAATAAACGCCTATTTAAAAAATAAAACAACAGAATAAATAAGTCAATTATTTTTAGCATCATACTAATTGAATACCAGATCCGAGATCCTTGCATCAAAATTTACAATATATGTTGCTTTACTCGACAATATTTTCAGTGTTTTTTACTTATCATTTCTGGTACACTTTGTTACCCAAACATCGTCGCGTTGTAGGTGCCACACGTTGAGTGAAATAACATATTAAATTATGTGAACTTTGCTTGAATCTTTGATTTCAAGCCAACTAATATTCGCGATGAGAACAAATTGACTATAACACTATATGTGTTCTATAACACTTCCAACTATTAGGTACTGTTTTTTTTATTATAAGGTAAATAAAGGGGAAAAGGTTTAAAGTCAAATCTGATACGATAAAGCTGATAATGCTCGCCTCTGATGGGTTATTTTTCTTTGGGAAATAATAAGGATACACTAATTATTACGTAAATAGAAGTTTACTTTTCCTCTTCCAATAAGAACATTTGTAGCATTCGTGTATTGGTGTATAAAAGTGTATATTTTAAATCTAACCAACTAAATGTATAATTTAACCATTTGATGTTGGCAATACTGAAAAAACCTAACCGTAAAAAAATTAGAACATACAATTTAATAGGAATGTTATAACCAGCGTCATCTATGAAATATCTAAAAAATAACTAGACTAGCGTATTTGGGTCCTTAAAATTCCCGGAATACCAAATTTCAAAAAAATATTTGAACATTTTCGTAAAAAATTCAATTTAAATATTTTATTTTGTCACTCTGTATCTCGAAAACAAGAGGATATATTAGACATTTAGTTCATAAAACAATTTATTTTTATTTTTTGACGTACCTACCTACTACAGTGTCTTCATAAATGATTACAAGCCAGGTGATCAGGGTTGAGATTCTCAAATCAATCATCAAGCAATAATTCATATGCGAATAATCTTTTCTTTTTCTTCACTACGGCAATTGAGAGAGACAAGAAATCTATTTGCATATGAGTTGTTATTCGAGAATCACAGTCCTGGTCACGTGCCTTGTAATCATTTATGAAGGCACTGTACCTTCTGTATTTACGGGAGGTCTTTCTGAAACACCCAGTATAAGATGTTTTAAGTTGACAATTGAATACCAAATTAAACTAAAAAGGCAATAGTAAAAAATATCACTATAGGTACCTATATTTATTTATATTTATTGAAAAGCATCATATCAAATAATTCGGCAGTAATATTTTAAGTCAATAATTAGAATTATAAATAACATAACACTGAAATAATGGATAACAAATTTTCATTAAAATAAAAATATTATTGAAATAATTTGGAATGTTTATGTTATAGAAAGCATTAAAAAATATTTTAATTCAAAACGTAAACATTAATAAACCTTGAGTTTTATTTTGTTTCAATACTAAGTACCCACTTGTTTGTTTAACATTAGCAATATGTTCTTGAAAAGTATAAATATGTAACATTTCAATATTTTTGAACGTGATTAAAATTTAGAAAAGAATGTAATATATCAAGAAGTTTAGACAAGGGTGGTTATTAACGGAAAGAAAGTTAAATCTGATAAAACAATAAACGAAATATGTATTACTATAAATAGTTAATAAAAGGTTTATTATTTTTCATTATTCTACTAGTGAAATAAAGTTACTTTATTCCACTAAAGGATAGAGTATCACTTTAGACGGTTCATATGTGTGGATAAAAGTACGATTATAAGGTGATTGTGAATTATAGTATGTTTAATTTGATTTTTGTTTCTAAACAAATTTAATAAAATGGCGTTGTTTAATAATAGATGTTCCGAATTCATCTGCCTCCTGAGGATAAGAAAGAATTAATGGAAGTTTATTAAAATGCTTCAATATGTCCTCTTGAACATACTATATTTTTACTTTTCTGTTTAGGCAGGTACAGAGTACCATTGTGAATCAAGCCATTTACGTAAACATGCATTAATTTATCTTGAAAAGTTATAGATATATCAATTTATAATAGCTATTTATGATATACGTGTTAAAATCACTTTTAACACGTATTTCATACACTATTTTTTCTACAAAACAATCGGAAGAACTTTAAACTCAATAAAAATAAAAAATCAAAAAATACCACACAGATCGCAATGTTTATGAACCAAAATTTTCGTAGCAACCAAATAAACTTTGATTTACTTTTAACACTAGTGTTAAAAGTAACTTACTTTTAACACGCGTGTCAAAAATGACATTTTTAACATCAAAAATGACAATTAAAAAGCCCACTTTTAACAGTTTTGTAGAAAAAATATATTTTGAGGAATACCTGCATTTAGAATTATACACTATTTATGTCTTATTATTAGATTCGATTCGAACTTCCTGTATAAACTTTCTTTTTGGTTCGATGTAAACGATGGCAAACTAAAGAGCGATAAACCTACCTAATAGTGCAATTTTTTATTTTTTTTCCTTGGTTAAATCTAGTTATCACACCTTTTATTCCAGCTAACATATAACATAAAATATCTATTCTCTAGTTTTAATATTCGGCAAAAAAAAATGTGTGGAACCGCTAGTATAGGTTTACTATCGTTAATAATTAATTAATACGTCCATGCCCCTCTAAAAGTCTAATTCTTGGAATGTTGTTTAGTCATGGTTTCAGTTTTAATAGTGTACAAGCAATAAAATTTCTTGTATCTGTTAATGAATGATTCATCAAAGCTTTATGAAATTGTTGGACATTGCAAAACGTAAACAAATCTTAACCTAGAATTTTGACATTTTGAATTTGACATTTAATGGGGGCGTGGCTACGTTGCTCTTGCGTGGAAACTGCAAATAGGCTCCTGTATATACCACGTTTCCAAGAAAGAACCCGCTTGTACATACGTTATTGTTTTTAAAAATGTTTCTTAAAAAAGTTTTTAGTTTTTTACTCCCTATCAAGTTTAGAGGAAAAAAAATATAGCTTTCCATTTGAAAATCCAAAATTAACCTCGCTATAATCTTGAAAACATAGTCAAGGTAAAAAAACTGCAACATTTTATTTGCCCCCCGGCACTGGCCAACGTCTATTCGACACATTTTCGCCGTTTTCGAAATATATAGCTTTTTCAAGTTAATTATTTAGACCACCCGATATATCAATAATAGCTTTGCAGGTATAAAGGTAGGTACATAATATTTCGTACTAATATAAATTCCAAATTTATCCAATGAGTGTGACTCCATGAAAAGTAAAACACCATGTTTCACTTTTCATATGAATTTTAGATACCAGGGTAAAAATTGATTTTTTTCGAAATTCCTTTGGTAACTTTTAATGCAATATGTTACAATTATTGTTATTAAATATATTAATAAGTGTACCTATTTATATTTTAAATTATAATAACTATAATCTGTATGGGTTTTCCGTCATAACAATATTAATATCAAAAATTAAGAAACATGTAAATATCGTGTAAAATATTTATTGTACGAGTAATCGCCATCATATTCATAATGTCATAATGATTAATATAATTATGTATATTATTAGACACTGATATTTCATGGCCCGAATTAATTAATCAGGGTTAAGCTATTAAATTTAAGTGCACTGAAAAAAAATACCAAATATGCGTCAGCTCACAGTTATCTTGCATTTTTAACTAAATAACAAGATACCTTTAGATAATTTGAATACTTTGTATGCATGTTATGTTAATAGATTGGCATTGAAATTGAAAATGTTCAAAAAGATATACTATATATATTTAATTTCTTCCGAATCTGGATTTCTGATAGATGAGTACTAATAATTAAGCCTTAATAAGCCTTACAGTATTAACTCTTTGGGTAGTGTAGCTTGTGTCATGTGCATCATAGAAAGTCTAGTGCTTATTAAGAAGTCTAATATCAATATCTGTCAGTTATTAATTTAATGATGTAAGAACCAGGATGGTCCCTAGATGCAGTTCTCTTAATTAGTTTGTTCTCCTGTAATAAAGGTGGATGACTATCCCCAGATCTTCAATAAAAATAATGTGATTGAAACTGGCAACTTTAAAATAAAAATGTATTCTAGCCTGTAAAAATAGTGAGATATCAAGAATTACACTCGACATTTATAGATACGGTTGAAATACCTATATAGATTTTTGAATGAAAAAATTTCAAATTATAAGGACTTCCAAAATTGTAGAGAGTGACTCATGTTATAAACCTGCTCACAATTTATAGCAGTCAACACAACACAAAAAAATATACATGCAGCCCGTATATTTTTCCTACAAAATCGCGTGCAGCATATGTCTGAGAGCATATCCGATTACACAGCTTCTGCTACGCATGCGCGCTGCTTTTGATTGGCTGCGACGAATTATCTGTTTCATTTCCAGCGCTATCATGGGCGGGTATATCGTTCGGGCGGGCAAAATTTCGGGTATATCTTCGCTAATTTAATTATGAATGTAATTGTTCTAATTTAACAAGTGAGGTATATCAGATGATGACTTGTATGAAGAGTTTATAGCGCGAGGTCAAAATATGAGTGTAAGTGATGTTGAAATATGTATTTCATTAACAAAATTGTAAGTGAATAGCATACTGTGTGCAAATAAAAAAGTGGTAAAGAAAGTACACCGTATACCTGTGAAACGGAAAGTGATGGAAACTCTCGGAAGGAAGATTGTATTTTTAAAATGAGTTTTCGACAAAAAAAAATTCTATTGATAAGTATATATCTTACAAGATGAAACTTAGTTCGTATATATGAAATCGAATAGTATATATAAAGGACGAAATAGTGATATGGCGAAGAAACTATTTAAAAGAAATATTAATAAGAATCTGGATCGAAGAATATATTAAATGATGACGAAACATAGACGTATTGAAGGTCATACGGAAAGCGGTACGATATGATATAATAAGTGTTAATATGTGACCGTTATAGTGACAGTGCTAGTAACCAATAGTAAATAGTGTGTATGTATTCTAAAGCCTTTTGTCCTTTTGAATGCGGAATTCGCAAATATTTGCGCGATTTATTTAATGGTGGAAAAATCTATTTGTAACAAATTTTGTCAACTACCTATAACATTTTCTATCATTTTCATCATGAAACTGCCATGGTAGATTATCAGTAGCTCAAAACAAATTTATTAATACCACATAATAATGAAAGGGGCAATAATATTTGACAGTTTCGCAAATTTGAATTGTCAAAAGTTGAGATTTTCCCGCCATAAATAATTAAAACAAGTTGCAAAATTCGTGCAAAAATCCGTTAATTTCGCGTCCATGAGGACAAGCCTTAAGTGTGATATCCGCGGAGTGCCCATCAGATAGGTGTAAGTGGGTGGCGGTGGGAAATAGCCGTCCAATAGGACGGCATTCTAATTTGTAGAGAGGATGACACAGGTGCCACATTTAAAGTTAAAGTTAAATTGTTAATGTACTGGGTTCAGCCGACGTCAACTTATTTTTGTGTGCTTTAACTTTTCAAATGGCACGCTTAGGTAATCATGCCACCCATATCTTCTGTACTCATCTCTGTGTTGTGAATTAGTTACTCTCTATTATTTTCGACCTTGAGTAATTGATAATACAAGATAAAAACTTTAAATTTTGAAATAATTCTTATTTTTTATTATACAGGGTGTCCGGAAAAGACGTGTACAACGGAAGACCACAGACTCCTGGGTTCAAAATAAGCCGATTTAGCCCAATTTACTTATTTCCAAAATTGCTTCGTTTAGCCGCTAGAGAGCGCCAAAGTTTGCGAAAAATTTTTGTTTATTCCGAATATCTCGAAAACGACTTGATCGATTTTAACCATTTTTAGGCCACGCAGTTATAAGTCTAACCGACACTTATTGACCTTATTTAGAATCTTTTCATCATTTCATTAGAAATATAAGAAAAATGATGTATCATGCAAATATAAGCACATATTTTTTTAACCTCCTGTACAATTTCTCTCAGTTTTTTTTTTGTTAGTAGCTGACTTTATTTAGAAACTTTTTTTATACTTTCAGAATTTTGAATAGATGAGTAGTTTAGGCAGAAAAAATATTTTTCGTATGTCAACAATATCAGCATTCGTTCTGCAACAATGAAGTACCAGAAGTTGGCTCTGTTATTTTAAGTGTATTCTTCTTGCTCAATTACTTAGTTACTTTAGATCTTACTTTATTTGTTGTCGTTATTGTTGTGTTTGTTTATTTTTCTCATTTTTCATTATTTCATCATGGATACGTATACATATTCCGAACAAGTAGATATGCTTTTGGTTTATGGATTTTGTCAAGGTAACGGCCGCAAAAGTGTTAGGGTCTACATGGACAGATTCCCTCATCGACGAGTGCCAAATCATCAAACTTTTGCCAACATCGAAAGGCGACTTCGCGAATTTGGTTCCTTCCACCAAATGAATGCGGCTCAAGGGCGTCAACGTACTACGAAAACTATAGAGGTGGAGGAACAAATCCTAGATAAGATAGAAGAGAACCCAAAAATTAGTGCAAGACGCATTGGACATGAAATAGGGATACCAAAACCATAGTTCATGATGTTTTGAAGGAGCAATTACTACATCCGTACCACATTCAATCGGTACATGAATTGCTACCCATTGACCCGAAAACGTTTAACATTTTGTAATTTTATACAACATCAAAGAGCCCATGATATCAACTTCAGCAAAAACATTTTATTTACAGATGAAGCATGTTTCACTAGGTCAGGCATCATTAATAACCACAACAAACACGTTTATGCTGATGAAAATCCACACTGTACTGAAATAAGACATTTTCAATATGAATTCAGAGTAAACGTGTGGACGGGAATTATCGACAACTTTATTATTGGCCCAGTTGTGCTTCTGCATCGATTAAATGACGTCAACTATTTTAATTTTTTTACAGCAAGTATTACCTAATTTATTGGACGATTTGCCGTTCTTACTTTGTCGTAACATGTGGTTTATGCACGATGGTGCAGTATTTACATAATCTGTATCCTAACGGTGGATCGGAAGAGGAAACAATGCTTCTATAAAATGGCCGCCTTGAGCACCAGACTTAACCCCTTGCGATTTTTTTGTGGGGTGCAGTAAAACTAAAGTATATGCCTCTGCAGTTAATAATGAAGAGGAATTGTTTAGGCGAATCCAAGACGCAGTTAATATTTTACGAGGTAATGCAGGAATCATGGAGAGGCTGCACTACAACTTCGTAAAACGGACTACTTGTTGCATAAGAGAAAACGGTGGTCACTTTGAGCATTTATTGTAAAGTGATCATAACTCTTTTGTTATATTTTATTATCTTGTATTTATTAAATAAAATATAAATGAGAGTTTTGGAATTTTCGTTATTTGTTGCAGAACGAATGCTGATATTGTTGACATATGAAAATATATTTTATGAATAAACTACTCATATATTCAAAATTCTGTTATTATAAAAAAAGTTTATTAATAAAGTCAGCTAATAACAAAAAATAACTGAGAGTAATTGTACAGGAGGTTAAAAACATATGTGCTTATATTTGCATGATACATGATTTTTCTTACATTTCTAATAACTGCAAAAGATTCTAAATAACGTCAAAAAGTGTCGGTTAGACTTATAACTGCGTAGCCCAAAAATGGTTAAAATCGATCAAGTCGTTTTCGAGATATTCGGAATAAACAAAAATTTTTCTCAAACTTTGGCGCTCTCTAGCGGGTAAACGAAGCAATTTTGGAAATAAGTAAATTGGGCTAAATCGGCTTAATTTGAACCCAGGAGTCTGTGGTCTTCCGTTGTACACGTCTTTTCCGGACACCCTGTATAACGCCTCTAAATTGGTAAAAACTGTTATATCACTGTTTCTACTCTAAAAATAATGGATGAAGAATGTAATTATTTTTGTCATTTTTGTATTTTTTATATCCGATCGCATTCAAATTTAGTACGCCTATGAAATGTTGCTCCCCGCATGCTTCGCCCGTCGCGTTTGTCTACAAACTAGCGATTAGTCACTCTCTACAATTTTGGCCGTCTACTTTAACACATCACAAGAACAAATATGTATATAAAGTTCCTCAAAGTTCCTCCTCTGCGTGTACTTAACTTGAATTTACAATATAACTACACAAAAATTTGACATTATTCTTACTGGTGACATGAATATGAATAATATCACAATAATTTTGATTTGTAAAAATAAATAAGACATATTTTTAGGCATACCACTTCCAAAGGGATGATGTTGCTTTATTAGGATTCCATAAATATTTCAAGGAAGCTTCTGAGGAAGAAAGAGAACATGCTTATAAGCTCCTGGAATACCAGAACAAGAGAGGCGGTCGTGTTGTGTTGACCAACATTGAGGCTCCTGAGAAACAAGAATGGCACAATGCTGCTGAAGCTATGAATGCTGCTCTTGATTTGGAGAAAAGAGTAAATGAGGTATCTTCAATTAAATATTTCCATAAAATGTGTAAAATTAAAAATTGTATAGCTCGGAGTACAAATCCATAACCTTCCACTTTCCAGACAGATGCTCTAACCACTGAGCTGTCAAACCACACTTTCCAATTCCACTATTCAAATATTCCAAATTTACATAAGATGCTACAATACCAAATTTGATAAACTTAATTTTACCTAAAAATCTGTATGGTCTGTATACGCCACTGGATGTCGATATTTTATATTTTGTAGAATGTTACATTCAATAAGGTGTAATTAACTATTACTACAATGAGTGGCATATAGTTTAGGTTTGTTCCAATACATGCTAGAATTAAAATTAATTCTGTACCAGGTGGGGTCTGCGCAGATGATAAACAATTCAGAACCAATTTTAAAGTGTGTTGGAACAAAGCTATTATTACGTTTAGGGTTTGTGAAAGGGTAATTCCAAGCCATCAAAATTTTTCATAAATAAAAAAAAATCTGAAATCAACACTTATACACCTGACCATAACTTTAGTATTTTGCATTTTCCAGTTGTTTCCAAATCCTTGAAACACAAAAAACTTTAACTACCGTTTTTGATACATAGATACAACAATAAACAAACATTGTGTGATTGCACAACTGTTGTATGCCAACCGCCTTGATTGGGTCGGCGAAATGAGGGACCCAACGATACTTGTGATGAGTGGACTGTATTTTGGTTTTATTGGCTGGTTCCCTTTTCTTTTTGGTGTTGAAATAAACTGCACAAGCTTGTGTATGTACAATTTATTTACACTATGTACATGAACGAATGAATGAGTACAATGGCAATTACAATACAATAATGCGTGCTGTGCGCATCTAAGATCTTAACTGCACTCGTGTCTGTTTTGTACTGTCTTGTCGTTTGTAGGGGTACTTGTGAGACCCTCTTGTCCTTAAAACTAACGCCCAAAGTCACGTGATAGGGCACTCACTAATCGCATGCAAACGCTCCAACATGCCCCCGCCTTGAAAGACTCGCCTTCAACACCTCACTATCACTAATGGGCAGCGGACACATTTTCACGTTTCACAATATCTCTTGGGTTGATGTTTGCGGCCCTTGCTGCATGGTCCTGTCCTGGAAGGTTTTGGATGACGCCTGATTCATTGGCAATACCTTTCCAATCCTGATCTGGTATAGTATTGAGCTGGCTGCTGATTAAGAGTGAGCTGGAGTGATAGGGTTGAGGTTTTGGGAGTTGGATGAAATGAATACAATGAGTGAGAATTGAAAATTGCCTCTGTTTGTGTTAAAAGAGTAGAAAATTCCTTGCATGCGAGGTGAACCCTGTCTACTACTTTCTTTAAGTGACGTTTACTTACGAAATTGAGGAAATTTTCAATGACACCTTGACTGTGTCTCTACATATGTGGAAAATTACGCTTGATTTGAATTTGTACACGTTCATTGCTCTAGTAGTGAAGCATTCAAACAAACACCCAATATTTTGATACATTGCACCTCTGCCTCCTTCGGTACATGATATTGAAGGGGCTGGTGCTGCTAATTTGCTATTTGATTTGACGCGATTATTTTTGTACAATAATCTGAATGTTTCCACAATTTATGCAATGCTTAGTGCACCTGATTTATTAGTGCATGAACTCGTCAATTATTAATAAATCTTGAGGTGTACACCACTGACATTGTTAAATGATGTAATTATTGGAACATCTGTTGATGGCGTCAAATTTGAAGTGTGGCCCTACTTGAGTTATTGCGGTTAAACTTGTGGTTTTAATTGTGGTAATGCCTCTGTTGAAGGCTTGTTTATGATGGGTCATTGTGTTTCGACGTGTTGTAAATAAAAGGGCCCGCGCCACCATAAACTTGAGATAAGAATTGAGCCTGGACTGACGCCACGTGAAATCAGGTCAACCGGGTTATCCCTTGAGGTACTTGTCTACATATTTGAATTTTAGCAAAGTAATTATTTACGAATATTTGCAATTACTTAAGTGATGTTCTCAATCAATCCTGAATTATAATCAAGTTACATCACAGAGCAATTGTGTCAATTCTAATGAAGTAAGCGCCCTGTGTATGAATTGCGCACTTTCTCATTTTTGTAGTATTTTTGATATTTGCTTACAAATTTTGGACGCCCCCTGTATTGCGTCCGACCCTGTGATTTGGATAAAACTTGACTAAAGTTACATTGAACTTCATTAGAAATGTTACTGTCTAGCATGCCGGCGACAATCCAACCCAGACGCGTTTTTTGTAAAATAGGTTTACCTGCACCTAATGAAATGCGACCAACGCAAAGCAAATCCCAAAACAAATCTGCTCCTATTAAAACGTCAACTTTAGAAGGCCCGTGAAAGGTTGGATTGGCCAATTTTATGTTAGGGGGTATTTTTAATTGAGATAAATTTATTCTTGCCCCCGGTATGTTTGTTGTTATTTCGGGTAAAACTAAAAATGATAAATCTGTATTAAATGAATTATTTAATGATTGAATTTTTGCGAAACATCCTTGATTTAACTGCGAAATGCCTTGATTTATTCCTGTGACCTGTATGTTTACCCGTTCTTTGCGCAATTTTAGTTTATTGACGACTCTTTCTGAAATGAAACTTGACTGAGATCCACTGTCTAAAAGTGCCTGTACTGTATGTGGATTACCTGCTGCATCTATGATTTGTAACAATGCCGTAGACAATAACGCTTGTGTTCCTTCCGCATTGGATGAGGATGATAATGATACGACATTTGAGTTATTTTCGTTTGTGTTGTCTACCTCATCTGACGGTTCTGAATTGTCGTTGATATGTAACAGGGTGTTGTGTTTAGCTTGACACACCTTGCATGCCCCGTATTTGCATTCTTTCCCGAAATGCCCTGACTTTAGACAATTTGTACATAACCTTAACCTTTTGATTGTGTCTATTCTTTGCCTGATATTTGATTTAAAAAATTCTGAACAATGAAAAATGCTGTGATTGTCTTTACAAAGAGTGCAAATGACTTTATTTACATGAAATCCCCGTGTTCTTTCTGGATACTTAAACTCTTTGGTTTTAAATATTGATTTTTGTAATTTGTGTGTTTCTGAATCCTCTAATATTTCTAAAAGGTCTGAACGTTTTTCATGAATTTCTTGAACAATTCTAAGTTAGGAACATCTATACATGATCTGAATTTTTCCCATTGTTTGTATGTTTCCTTGTCCAATTTTGAAATTACTAAGTTTATTACTAAAATTTCGCCTAAATCGAATTGATTGTCTTTGTTTTTCAATTGTTCTAATGCAAATAAATGTTTTGAAATGTTATCGTTTAATTGTCTAAGCTTCTCTGATGAAGCCTCTTGCATGTGTTCTAATTTGAATAATGCTTTAACATGATTGTTTACTATTAATCTTGTATTGTTATATCTACTGTTTAAGATATCATAAGCTGCTTGATAATTTGTGGCTGTGAATTCTAGCGCTTTAATAATTTGACTTGCCTGGCCAACTAAAGATGCTCTTAAGTAATGAAATTTTTGAATTGTGCTTATATTTTGATTTGTATGAATTAGCGACTCGAATGTTTCTCTAAATTCAAACCAATTTTCGTATGACCCATCAAAAGTTGGCAATTGAATTGTCGGTAGCTTAATGTTTTGAAAAGTATTGCATGAATGATTCGAATTGCGTTCACTACCATCGCTTGAATGTATTGCTGCATCGCGACTATTTGCCGCTACTAGGCTGTCTGCCTGAGATAATAATTGTGTAAATTCTTGCTCAAATTTATCCCTTTCATCATATTGCTCATCTGAGTTTTCCGCTAATTGTTCGATTTCGTTCTGAACCTGATCAAACTCAGTAAGTACCTTTTGAAACCGCGATATTTTGAACTGTAGCTCGCGACTTTCAACATCACTCAAAGAGATGTCGACGCTTTGTTCACCTTGTATTTTGTGTATGTATCTTTTGAAATGAGTTAGTCTAGCCTTTAATGAAGCTCTCTTTTTGATTAATGATGTTAGATCCATGATGTGTATTTAAACTAAATTTTTCAAGAAATGTATGTCGTAAATTTTAAGATAACAAAACAAATGTGCACAAAAAGAGGCAATTATGATTTTGTAAAATGGATAGTGAAGTGTGTTATGGTTAAGAAAGGAAAAGGCTCACCCTTGTTAAGTAGGTAGGTACTTGATGTCTGTTGCGTGTATTGGCCCAATTCACTTGTGCTGATGTAGCCAATGCTGTTTGTTGCGTGGGATGGTTTCGACCACCTTCAACTTAACTGGACGACTGTATTGTTCTCCAAGAACCGGTGCCTTGTCTCCTTTCTGCCGAGGATTCACTGGGATGATCGTTGCCAGATGTTATTTTCCTGGTATTTGTGACCTGGTTGTGCTGCCTTGATGCGTCCCCTGAATGCACTTTGGTAACTATCACTATGTGTTGGCTTGATTACATCACAATGATGCAGAATTTTTTAATATGTGTTGATTGAAAACTACACTGATGACCGACCTTAATCCGGCTCGAAGGACCACTATGTGTGATTGCACAACTGTTGTATGCCAACCGCCTTGATTGGGTCGGCGAAATGAGGGACCCAACGATACTTGTGATGAGTGGACTGTATTTTGTTTTTATTGGCTGGTTCTCTTTTCTTTTTGGTGTTGAAATAAACTGCACAAGCTTGAGTATGTACAATTTATTTACACTATGTACATGAACGAATGAATGAGTACAATGGCAATTACAATACATGCGTGCTGTGCGCATCTAAGATCTTAACTGCACTCGTGTCTGTTTTGTACTGTCTTGTCGTTTGTAGGGTACTTGTGAGACCCTCTTGTTCTTAAAACTAACGCCCAAAGTCACGTGATAGGGCACTCACTAATAATCGCATGCAAACGCTCCAACAAACATAAAGCCTGTAAAATTTGATAACCAATACTATTTCCTTAAAATAATTTTGGTAATATTCTGGAGTTATGTTCCTTGTACTATTAGAGGGAAGAAAGCGATGACGTTGTTCAGGAGAATCTCTTTAATATAAGGCCAGCGTGTTTCCAGTACAGATTCTCTTGTTGACGAGACAGCAGTGTTTGTCTTATTGTTTGCTACATCTGCAAAGCGGTGTTTCATACTTCCTCATATAGTAACGGTGTTGCCTTAGCCAACAGAGTCCAGTTTGAATAGTTGTCACCAAGTGAAAGTTTTTTCTAAACATAACCAGGTACTTTGTTGTTGTGTCTTCATTGATTATTTCAACAAATGACAACGGAAGCATTCTGGAGGGATTGTGTTCTAAGATATTGACACCTGATGCACTTCTGGCTAGATTGTCAGCTTCTTTATTGTCATTGACGATTGAAGCCACTACCAGTGCCTGATGGCATTGCTATTGCTGATCTAGACATTATTTTATGATTATGCAAGATCAGTCATACTTGTCTACTGTCTGTGTAATGGAATTAAATTGTCAATTATATTGCTTTTGGTTCTACTGAAAATAATGTATTAAAAAAATTCTCTTAGAGAAATATTATTTTAAATTTCTAAGGTATCTTCTTGGACCCATAGCTTAGAGCTTTAAAAAATCATAGTTAATTAATGTTGCAATGATTTTCTTAACTACTAGATAATGCAAGTTTCTTAAAATTCATTGTTATCCATCGTTTTGATAATAGTTGTTAGTTGCATCGGTAGTTGTATAAAAGGCAGAGGTACATGACAAAGATGTCTGTAACTTTTACACAAAATCACCCATTTAACTTACTTTTTGACTTTTCAAATCAATAACTACTTGCTTGCATTGAAAATATTGTAATTTGAGGCACTTGCTAAATAAGTCTATGGAATGCAAATGCATACCTTTTTTTACTTCTTTTTAAAACACATTTTAAATATAAATGTACCTCTCAACTATTATGTTAATTAAATCACAGTTTGTGATTTGGAATAAACAATTTTAATTATTTCATGGCGAAAAATGTCAGAAAAAGAATTGAATTCAAAACTTATGTCGGTGAATTGAATGGACAAAATTATTTTCGGATTTTGGGATTTTGTGGTGTTGGAATTATCAAATTATTAAAAAAATTATAATATTATGTGTAACTTTTCTCTGGAATTACTCCTCAGCCAACTTTTCAGTTATTGGAAAACAAGGAAAAATGCCACATGCGGTATCTAGTATTTAAGGATGTACTTAGCATGGCTTCATGACATTTTAGTAACATATATTTTTTCAGAGCCTACTTAACCTCCACAGTATTGCTTCTGGACATATGGATGTGAACCTCTGTGATTTTCTAGATACACATTACTTGCAAGAGCAAGTGGATGCTATCAAGGAAATTGGGGATCATGTTACTAATTTGAAGAGAGTTGGTGAAGGCTTGGGTGAATTCATGTTTAATGATAGATTAAATGAATAAAGCATTTTTTTTAATATAAACTAAGTTCCTACACATAATGGGATAATTATGTATTAAAATTTATATTTATTTTTATATATGTAATTGGTTTATTGTTTAATTTTAAATATAGATAATGGCCATCATTAATGTAGCTAATGCCATGTTAGGAAATTTGCCTTCAAATATAAATATATTCAGCTTTCAAGTACCTATAGGTACCTTAGAATTTTGCAAATATATTTTGGCAAGTTTTACTTATATGCTGATGTTTAAATTAAGTCAAAATTTATTTGGTAATAACAATGAAATTTTTCTGAGAAGGCTGATGATAAAAATATTAAGAGTAGTGGTTATTGTAATTAAAAGCATTTGACCTCTGATGGTCAATTAAATGCATTAAAAATAAACATATAGACTAAACAGTGCTTTATTTTTTTACAAATTACTTGTACACTTTGTTTTCTGGTTCATCCTCTAATTCCTTTTTATACATGAGGTTATCCTTGGTTTTTCTAACAAACGAATTATATAACAATTTGTCAAATAAATATTCCCCAACAGGATCATCGGACATTTGTGAAATTTTTAAAAGTCTGGCTAATTCACAAATTGAACGATTCTACAAAACAATATTCTATTAATTACCACTGCAGAAGTAAAAAAAAAAAAATGATTCGTTATGGAAGTTACAAAATTACCTGCTCCTTCATAAATTGAGTTGAGACAATATCCATTACTTCCAAGTCTTTATGTTTCTCAGCAATTTCAAATACACAATCTAATTTCTGAAATAAAATCCGGTATTTAGTTTTACTACACCTGTTTGCTTTAGCAGAAACAAATATATTTGCCATTGCCCTTTCTACAGCATGTTTAATTAAAAATTAAACTTAATAGGGAGGCTCTCAAGAACAAAATAGAATGACCAAAACTCAATCAATCAAATTGCTGCCTGTTCGATGTTAGAATTTTGATACTATAAGACTTACTAATGTTGCAAAGTTCTTTGGATCCACTAGAACCTCCCTATCTAAGTAACGTATTATTATGATGATAAATAGTTAAGATAAAGAGTTACGTCATATTCCTTCCAACTGAATTTTAGAAATGATTATTGTATACAAATTAAAAGTTAATTTTATTGCAAAAAAAGTGAATTTCAAATCTGTTTTCACAGATATCTCTAATGTAACAGATCAAAATAATTTTAAGGCAGCAAAATGTTATTAAAAAAGAGTGGTCACATAAAAATTAAAATACGTTCTTGTATTGCATGAATTTAAATAACTAAAATTTTTTCAGTCATAGAAATTTATATAAAAGAGCATTTGCATGGGACTACTGTCTACAGGAGTGTCTTTAAAGTATATAGCCAGTGTATGAACACAGATTCTTTGAATCAAAATAAACTGATTTAGGTCAACTTACTTACATTATATTAAAGTTTACTGAGATATAGCCTCTTCTCAATGTGGTAGACATAATTTTCTTTCTTGTAGCTTTAAACAACTAGGTAAGTATGTTTTCCTAAGTTGGTATGCATATTTATTAATTTAAATCTAATATGCATGATAAAAATACTAGAATATTGTCACGGATTTCCCAATCCGTCTTAATCTACTACCAGAAAAACAATCCGTTAATTAATCACTTATCTTTATTAACTACTCTGTACACTACTGCATACTAATTACAACTCAACTAAACACTATTTTACTTTGAAACTCCAGGAAATTTCCAACTAAACACTCCAGTTCAAGACTATAATACAAGACTGTAATTTAAAACTGACTCGGCCGTTTATTCTTCTTTTATAGACCAAAGGAATATTCCAGGTATCTTCTACTCTAGCATCTCTAGATTCATTTTCTCGAACGACTCGAATGCTTCTCGTCGATTCCCAATATTTCCAGTCGCGCCTCGATATCCGGTATTATTTGTTTATTTACCAGAATCGTGTAGGGGCGACCAGGGCAATCTAGCGTTTCGCGATACCACAGTCGTCGAATTGGGTGCGAGCGGGGCAAATTCTGTGACACTGCCCCCTCCTTAGGACCGATCGTCCCGATGGGATGCACCTCTATACGGGGACAGACGCTCTAGATGGACGACCTTCATCTTATTCCTGGGAGTCCTCTGTATCGGGTAGACGACGTCATTGATCCGTTTAACGACGGAGTAGGGGCCCTCCCAACGGTTCTGTAGTTTAGGCGATTTTCCTTTCTTCCGCGTGGGGTTGTACAGCCACACCAGGTCATTTTGTTGGAATCCGACTGTATTGGCCCGGACGTCGTATCGAGTCTTCATGCGATTGCTCTCTAGTCGTATTGGAGATCTGATTTGGTCGTGTACGGCTGCTAGTCTTTGTTCTAGCTCATGGGTATAAGTGTCTGGCTCTGTGGGCTGTTCCGCAGGACGACCAAATACCAAATCTGCTGGAAGGCAAAGCTCTTCCAAATATGATCCTTGCGGAGTCTTCCCATAGTTTCATGGACAGCTGAGCTGTAATCTAACAGGAAGAGTGGAATGAGCTTGTTCCAGTCTGTCTGGTTCTCGTTCACAAACCTCAGATTGGTTTCTAGTGTGGCGTTGAAGCGTTCCACCATACCTGGGGATGCAGTGGGGTGGTTCTGGTTTTCCGGATTTCCCTAAGCTCGCAAACCTTACGGAATACACCTGATTCGAAATTTCTGCCCTGATCTGAATGTAGTTCCATGGGTACACTAAATCTGCAGAACAGGTTGTTGACTAGCGCTTCTGCTACGGATGTGGTCTCTCGATTGGGAAGGGGGTATACTTCTGGCCATTTGCTGAAGTAGT
This sequence comes from Monochamus saltuarius, assembly GCA_025584915.1. Taxonomy (NCBI): domain Eukaryota; kingdom Metazoa; phylum Arthropoda; class Insecta; order Coleoptera; family Cerambycidae; genus Monochamus; species Monochamus saltuarius. The sequence continues at coordinate 46,819,537 of CM046724.1, read as the reverse complement.
CCATGGCTACTAGCAGATATCGGTTCCCACTTTGAGTTTTCGGAAATGGGCCAGCGATATCAATGGCAATCCTCTCGAACGGTGCTCCTACGATGTACTGACGCATTTTGCCTCTGGAACAGGTCTTCGGTCCCTTGCTGGCTGCACAAATGTCACATTTTCGGCACCAATCTTCTACATCCGTCCTACAGCTCAACCAGTAGAACCGCTCCCTAATCTTCGGTAGAGTCCTATTGATACCAAAATGTCCACCCCCAGTACCTTCATGTCCTCCCTGCAGCACTTTCTTGACCCGGGACCTCGGAAGTTAGTACATGTTTCTTGGCCTTCATTCCGTCATTGTTCTCCCATGATTTTTTTAGGACACCGTCTTCCAACACCAGGGAATTCCATTGAGCCTAATAGCTCTTTAATGCTGGGCTTTTACTACTGACTTCAGCCCAAGAGAGTCGATTAGTGGCTTCTTTCAAGTCTAGTAAAGGCTTGATGTCACAGTCAGCCTGCTGGTCTTCCCAAATCGCCGCTGAACTGTATCGGTCTTCAGGTTGGGCTGCTACCACCTTGCAAGGAACTGATGAGATGTGCTCTTTATTTTCAAGACTACTACAGTGTTTGCAGTTGACAGGACAGGGAATCCAAGAAAGGGCTTCTGCATTTCCATGTTTCCTTCCGGCTCGATGTTCAACAACAAAGTGATATTCTTGCAGCCGTTCCAGCCATCTGCCCTTCAGGGGTTTTAAACTGTAGCAGCCATTTAAGGGAAGCGTGATCAGTTCTTAGGAGGAATTCTTGGCCATACAAGTATTTATGAAAGTGTTCTAGGCTCTTGACGATGGCAAGTAATTATTTCCGAGTCACACAATAGTTCTTTTCGGCTTTTGACAGAACTTTGGTTTTGACTTTTGGTTTTGGTTGTCCAGGTATTGGATATGTCAAAATCGGGGTAGTGCAGAGAGCCTCTTTCAGCGTCTCAAAGGCTCTCTGGCATCTCGAAGTCCATTCGAGCGGGATGTTGTCTTCTGTCAGTTTATGAAGAGGCTTGGCAATGTCAGAAAATCCTTGGACAAACCGTCGGTAGTATGTGCATAGGCCGAGAAAATTTCGAACTTGATGTTTGTCTTTAGGAACCGGCCAGTTCTTTATGCACTGTGTCTTCTCCAGATCTGTTTTCACACCGTTTGGAGTAATAATGTGGCCTAGGTATCTAACCTTCTGAAACATATTGCAATTCTTCGGGTTCAGTTTCAGGTTTGCTGCTTTCAACTTTTTGAACACTTCGGACACGTTCTTCAGGTGCTCCTGGAAAGAGCGTCCCAGCACCACCACGTCGTTAAGTAAATCAAGCAGGTCTCCCAATGCAGACCATGAAGTACAGTTTCCAACAGTCGTTCAAAAGTGTCAGGGGCATTACATAGGCCAAATGGCATTACATTGAACTGCCACAATCCATTTCCAGTAGTGAACACTGCCTTTTCCTTGTCTTGTGGGCTGACCTCTACTTGCCAATATCCACTTTTTAAATCCAAAGTAGAAAACCATTGCGCACCAGCCAAGGTGTCTAGAGTATCGTCAATTCTTGGTAGTGGGTAACTGTCTTTCTTGGTGACGTCATTTAATTTTCTGTAGTCCACACAAAATCGGGTGGAGCCGTCTTTCTTCTTGACCAGAACTACAGAAGAAGCCCAAGGACTTTGAGATGGCTCTATGGTGCCTTGGTTTTGCATATCAATTAACATCTTGTTAACTTCTTCTCGCTTGGCTAGTGGAAGTCCTCGTGGTGGCTGCTTTATAGGAGATGATGAACCAGTATCTATTCGATGCTGCACTACATTGGTTCTCCCAAAGTCGTCTGGTTTAAGTGCAAACACCTCTTCATTTTCACTTAGCTACTCTTCCAGTTGTTCCACTTCCACCTCTCAACATACGGCCACAAATACCTACCTTCCACTAGCAAGGAATCAGAGTCCCAGAGACGTGACAACGTAATTACTTCTCGTGGGGCATGGTAGAACGCAGCAGGCTTTTGCCCCGTCAAGCCGGCTGAACCTAGTTTTCCTTCGCAGCTGCAGCCTGGGAGTCGCGCTTTTGCTGATCCGCGACTGGGGCCCTACACTGCCTCTTTAGATGTCTCGTCTGCCCACAATTCCAACATTGAAGATGGCGATCTCTTCGGGTACCAGGTTGTTCTCTCTTCGGCTTGGTAGTTGGGCTGATTTTATCAATGACCTCCTTTAATGTTTTGATTATGTCTCCATTTCGTATATTATCGCTGTTATCACTGATGACCCGAACTTTAACATGTCTACCAGATGCCATCTTTGCTGCCTCGAATGCCAGTGCATGCGAAAGAGCGTCGTTCAACGTTTTAGGTCTGGCGAGTCGTAGTGCCTGCTGGGTTTCGCAATCTCTTAGGCCGTCGGTAAAAACTTGGATGGAGAGCTGGTCTAAGAATTTGGATGGGGCCAATCGAACCAGTCGAGCAACAACGGCCTCATAATGTTGTAAATTCTCTCCACTCTGCTGGTGACGATTTTTCAATTGTGCCTGGTACACTTGCTGCAGGTGCTTATCCCCATATCTTATTTCCATATGCTGTTTTAGAATGTCGTAGTTATTCGGCTGCCCAGCAGGAACTCCTTGTAAGACGTCAAGAGTTTCCCAAGTAGAGCAAGTAGCAGTAGCTTTCTCACAATCAGACCATTCGTTTGCCGCAGCCGCGCTTCGAACTGATACAGATAGACACTCCAGGAAACCTTGCCGTCGAATTCAGGGGGTTCCCTTTTCTGAGTTCGGATAACAGATCCTTCTGATTTGATTATGCCCTCCTTTCTTATTTTGCCCAGCTTATGTCGAAGTTCTTCACAGGTTCTTCTACTGTATTTTATAATTTTTCTAACATCGCCTGCATTTCGTTTGTCTGAGCTCTCATTTCGTGTTGTATTATCTGCATCTGATCTTCTAAATTCTTTTCTAATTTCTCTTGCATCATTTGGGTCGGATCTTCAATTTTATGCCCATGTTCTTCAAATTTTTCTGGCATTGTCTTTGTCTGGTCTCTTATTTCCTGTTGCAATGTCTATATCTGATCTTTCATTTTTCTTGCATTGTCTGTTCCTCTAATTTCTCTTGCATCGTCATCACTTGTTCTTCCATTTTATTTTGCATTATTTGCATCATTTCTAAAAGTTTTGCCATTTGTGCATCCATATTGACTTGGCTTCTAGTTACAGGTATTCACTCTATTTGGAAAGTTCTAGAATGTCCTAGATTGTCCTTTGCGAATAACACCATTCACTTCCTTAAGTCACGACGAGTGCTGTGATATGTCACACTTGGGTCTTTGTCTCACTTCCGTATAAAGTTCTAGAATGTACGAGATTGTTCTTCGCGAATAACACCGTTCACTTCCTTACGTTACGACGAGTTACGACAAGTCAAATTTCTCGCACTTAATGATCAAATTTGATTGATCTCTTTAGGTATCAAAATCTTGAAAAGTAAAATATGCAGAACAAAAACAGGCAGAAAATAAAATTTTTGATGTTTTGTTCGTTATTACTGTAATAACTATATACTATAATTAACTTTTCCCCAAGTAAAATAATAACTTTTAGAAAGAGATGTATCCTTGAAAATACCCAGGTAACATGAGATAATATTTCCAATATTTGGTAAGCATTATCCAGGATGTTAAAAAATTCGTGTCGTAGTAGAACTAGATCGGGTAGTTTGGCTCAAAATAAGTAGAAATGTTTTAATGAACACTTACAATATATATGTAATAAATGAATAACAAAATAAAAAAACTTTCAGCAGATGTTGGATGTGTTCTCCTTCCAATGCAGACCAGTCACAACACCTCTGCCACAAAGACGTACAAACCCTTTCGAGAACCTCAACGCTAGCTTAGATTTTGTCGTATCCCTGAATTATCCATTGTAGTAGCTCCTTGATGGTATCTACAGGCGCGGCATAATTCCTTCAAATATCCGCAAATAAAAAAATTTAAGAGGTTTAAATCTGGTAATTTTGCAGGCTACGCTACAGATCTCTGTCCAAATGTTCCGTTTAAATATGCTCAAACCGCAAGAGTAAAATGCGGCAGAGCCTCAACCCGTTGAAACCACATCCGTCACCTTTCTATCAAAGGTACGTCTGGTGTAAAAAGTTTAAGTAAACAGCGCCTGCAATTCGATTTCGAAAACAACCAGACTAAACAATCAATGAATCAATCTGCTAAAATCCCATCCAAATTTCAGTGAAAAACAAACTTGGTTTTGGGAATGTTGGCAGCAAAATTGGGATCCCCTGGATCATCGCATAGTAACCAGCAGTACAAAACAAAACGTGGTAGATGAACTGAGAATTGAGAGCTTGGACTCATATGTGATACAGGTGAAGTTGCTGCTCATGGAGGACCCTATTTCTGCTATAGTCTTTCTGAAACTACTTCTTCTACCTTAAAGGTGCACACAGACCTTCGTCTTCCTATGTTACAAGTCATTCTCACAAATGAACCACTAACATGCAATCTTTGCTGTAGTCTTGCAAACCACCCATTAACATATAACCATACATAAAATACATTACCGAAAAGGAACACACAGCAAAATTGTGCACCAATTGTATAATGATAACTACACATACTTTAATTCTTGATAAGAGTACATGTCCACCGTGATAGTAAAAGACAAATTTCTGATAATGAAAGAAGTGATAAGCAAATAATCCTTTTTGACAAATATAAGGCTTAACTTTGATGTGAGTTTTTACTAGATACATTCATTAATAATTATAAATGTAAATTGGAAATTACAGCAATACCGCTCATCCAATCGAAAATTTTCATTAATACTTTTTTAAGGCAAATTGAAAGAGGATTCAGATGTATCATAAATTGGAAATAGGTGTACATATTTTAACAAAATAGGGGCAACTTAGTTGATTTCTAGGTCACTGGAATGGAAATAATTGACAAAGATGCAAACTTTTGAGTAATACAAACCCCCAACTATTTTTTCAACTTCCCTTTGGACAACTTAGAGATAATTGGTTTATAAGTGAAAAAATTTTCAATACCCTGTATCTCGATAATCATTGGATTAGAAGATAATGCTCATTAAAACTTTTCTGCTTATTTTGACCCAAACTACCCCCTATCGAGTTCTTACTTATTAAATGTTTAAATTCTTCATAAAGGAAATACTATTTCGGCGCCCTTACCTGGTACTCACAATATTGACTCTAGTAATTACATCTATAACTAGAATATAGTACAGGATATTATATTTCGAGAGATTGGTGTAACTACCTCTTTTACGAATTTTTCCATTTCCAATGCTACACTAAATGCTTTCTTTATGGACTTCCAGTCCTGGTTTTCTGGTACATCTATGTCAGATAGAGCAACGTGGGCACCTCTCAATAATTGATAATTAATAAAGACTGTAGCATGCTCCAACTCCTCCTCGTACATATTCATGAAGAATCCCTGACAGCCAGGTAAGGACACCTCTGTCCTGCCAAAATAACATGCCATTGAAAGATAAGAAAAAGCGGCATTGAGCTCTGCTCCAATTTGCTCATTGATCGATTCTTCTGTATCTTTGTGAAATTTATGACGTCCTGGTGGATCCTCGTCATCAGGATCTTTTTTAGATTTAGTACAGAATTTTGTCTGAGATATATTCTGTTTTATCAGATTTTCGTATACATTTGTATCTTTCATCTGCATGTTTCTATGTGTGGCAGGCAGCAAATTCTTCTTAGGGAACACAACAGCTTCACTTTTTAATATGGGCTTGAATGATTTCAGCGGTTGAATATGTGGTACAAGAAGCTTAACAAGGTTATTGAGAAATATTAATTTAATAGTTTTAGTCAGGTTAGCAAAAGCCATAATAAAACATTATATATATTAAATATTATCTAAAATTTTGAAAATCAATTTGACAGTGGCAGTTTTGTTAACCTATAATTATGGAAACAAAAAATGCTATTTATCACAAATGCTAAAGAAGACAACAAACCTAGACCCCTACAATGAATATACTGAGCCCAACAGACATATCTAGGTTTGTGCTAGACAATCGTACCAAGAAAAAAAATTGAAAATAACAATGACATTTGTCTGTTGGGCTCAGTATGTTCATTGTAGGGGTAATTGATGTAAAAAATGTTTTTATAAGTGAATAATTCTAGTTTGACTTTCTAAAAAAGTAACAAATTATGTTAACAGTGTGAGTTATGAGATTAATAAAGTGACTGATTATAGATTAAGCAATTCACAATGGGATATAAATTAATAGATGAAAATTGCTGAAGTTAAAGTAAATGTGGCTTTTTTCAATTTATTATAGCATGTCAAATCTTTGACCACCGACAACTATTTTTTCTAAATATTTCCATTTATCTGTATAAATATCCATAAGATATAATATTTTTCGATCATGATAAATCTACCAGATCTAAAACTGGCCTCCTGCCTAGAGTGCCTAACATTAATAGAACTGCAAACACGGAATTCCAGGAAACAACTACTCTGCGGGCTAATGCCCCGACCAGCATTGAATTACACCTGGAAAACCTATAGCAACAGCTAGAGTCATTCGTCAGACGCCCACCAGACATATACCGGTTTCGAGCTTATTAGCTCTCATCAGTATGCCATAGGTGAGGTATCCGACGAATAATCCTAGCTGCTTTCGTCTGTCTAACCCGACAGAAGGGACCATGAGTACGGTACTCGTACCTAGAAAACTCATTGTGGAAACTTACCTTTAGAGAGTGATTAATATATGATGTAATATATACATTATCGAAAGCAATAGTAGATATATACTTACATGTGGTGTATTTATAAGAACAAATTTGTAATATTTTTGAACTGAACTTCCCCCACGTATAAGGTAACTTTTGTGGGGTCACCCGTTTATTTATCAGATTTTATCATAAGTATTTTATATCATGTGAACTATATATTTGTAATTTAATAATGTATTATTTATTTGTATACATTTATGTGAATGGTAAATAAATTATTATTATTAAATTTGAGAGAATTTGGTTTCAACATTGATTTTAATCTTATGCAAGATTATATATAAAATTAAGTAAATTTCCATTATTTTTTTAGTTCAACTTATCCACGTGTAGAGAATAAAAAAGAGTTTACAATTATATTTGCTTACTAATAAGGTATAACTAGTGCCCTCTACTGGGATCATTAAAAAACAAATATTTTTGAAATTCTTATTCGAAAAACAAAACTGAAATTTGCACTTTGAAGAATAATATTCAAATACATAAATATTTCAATATACCTACGGTTTATTCTCAACTATTTTCTTCTTCCTGTCACAAATACGATGGAATAACTTTCACAGGTTTCATTAATAATTTTATCACATCCATAAATTACAAGATTGCTAATATTACATTCAGAAAATCACTATTTAAATCACTTCAGAATCTCCTTTCTTAATCTCAACTAAACTAACTCATTCTCTCTCACCTTTATAATAATGCTAAAATATTGAAACGTTAGAAAAATCTCGAATTTTATAGTTTAGAATTCACAGTTCTAGTGCAGACTCAATCTATCCAGATGAATGTCAAGCACCACTTTAGAATCAATCGACTTCTCAGAAGCGCAATAACGAACATCGCAGTGGGGGCGCTCGGTATTAATCTTGTGACAATATCAATGGAGTCCTTAAACCTCAGAACTTCCTATTCGCACTAAAACATCCTGTACACTCGGATCGTGTTATGCTAATTTTCTTTTCATTAAGGTATGATGTACAGAAAAAGTCTTAAACACTTTAGCATATTTGATTGTGAGTTTCTTGAAAATTGCTGTTTTGTTAAATAAATATCCAAAATAGTTTTTGATTAAATAAAAACTGAAAATTTCTAAAAAAGTAATTTTCAAATAAAGTGGTGATTATAATGACTAATGTAGTAATTTGATTTTATTAGATTTTTTTCGATCACTAACTCTAACTCACCATTGGCATCCCGGAAACTGTAAAATATGCATGATGACTCAAATAAAAAAAAGTTGCGCCTTTTCATGGCCATTAAGATAAACCCAACAAATCCAAGATAACTGTTACCGTTACTGAAATATTCTAAAAACTCGAAAACAGCAATTTTAGAAAAGGGAGCTGAAATTTAGTACATTGTAGTGGGTGCTTCAAACTCGATAGTATAGGCATACTGTGAGGATACAAATAATTTAAATAAAATTTGGGACACATGCTGTTAAATGGAATGAGGTAAGCTCTATTTTTAATTGAAAGTATTATCTTTGGGATTTGACAGAAACGACTAATGACCTCATTTTTTTTTCAAGAAACAATAAAAAAAATTTCCTGTTAAAAAAGCTCTCTTTTTTCTAATAAACATTTATTAGAGAATTACTTCCCATTTAATAGTTATCCGCAATAGTCTCAAAAGAAATACCACCAAAAAATCACATTAGTGGTGGACAGATCAAGTACTTGTTGGAAAATAATTGAATGTTTGTTGTTTAAAGTGCACAAATGGCATTAAGAATAAATAAAAGTATTAAACTCGATAATTCTTTAATACAGTTAAAACAAAAGGTGACTATAACAATAACTAAACTTTAAACATGAGGCAGACTCCCTCATACTACATACATATTACAATCTATTCTCTGTATGAGCTCCTCTTATTTCAAGACACATATCCAACTTCTTTGTGGGCTGCGTTTATTAATATTTTGCCGTTTAACCCTTTCAGTACGGCTGACTGATATATTCGTCATTAAGATTATTGGCAGTTAGACGGATATTCGTCAGATGCTAATTTGTTTTCTGAATATCTGCCTTTTGGAGTCCGACGCCTATAAAATTTTGATTTGGCTCACAGACAACTGACGACTCATTTAGTTCGTTTTTGTTTGTCAGACAGACAGATGCCCAAAACTGTCGGCACTGACGAATATTTACGGCAGCCGGCAACGTAGCAAAGTCAGGTGGAAGTTGTGGTATCGGGCTGTGCATAACACCGTGCTTTAAAATTTATCATCAGCAGGTTGAATATTGACCTTTTCTGTTATTTTTATACTTTATTTATGAAACTAGAAAAATAAAAATTGTTTTGTTATATTTTTTTTTTCATATCTTTATCTTGTTCCATATCTTGTTTATATGTTTTTTTTATTTTTTATGTTGCTTTTATACCTGTTTTTGCCAAATAAATACATTTGATTTTGTTTTATTTTGTAATTTTTTTAATCAGCTTATTTTTGATTAGTGACGAATATAGCCGCCAGCCATTTATCTGCCACTCCCAAAACTTCCGTCTATATGGCACGAAGCCTATAAAATGCTGCCGTCCTGAAAGGGATAACTCATTACAAGCGTTTGTGATTTTTTCTTTCAATTGATTAATATCTCTCAAAGGTGTTTTGTAAACCTTAATTATTAAACCCCCCCATAAAATAAATCGAGGGGATGTTAGATCTGGTGATTTCCCGGGCCACTGAATAGATTCATTAATCCCAATCCATTTTTTTGGAAAAGGAAATATTGCTGCACAATCCTGACCTTGGAGTGGAGCTCCATAGTACTGAAACTATAGGTTTCTCCTTAGCTGCATAGGCACATTCTCCATAAGTGCAGGAAGTTCTTGAATGGAAAATAAGGCACAATTAAATGCCTACCAACGATGCTGCACCATACATTTAGTTCCAAATGGCCTTGGTTTTGGACTGGATTTACAATGTGGGGATTTTCAATGGACCGACCAGTAGTGTTTGTTGCGCCTGTTTGGCAAACCGTTTTTCATCCATCTAAATAACGTGCCGAAAAAGGTTCTGATCAATAGTCTCTACATTTACTACAATTTGAGCTATAAAATTAAGTCTGTTTTCAATGTAACGTTTAGACAAATTCTCTAAATTGTGAATTTTGTAGTCATGATACCCATTGGTCTTTAGCATTCGTTGAATGATTGATTTTTCCACATTCAATTCTGGGCTAGCCTGACGTGTAGAATTTAGTGGATTTTGTTTGAAATACTATAACAATCTAGCTGTATTAACATTGTTTCTTACCCTTTGGTCAGTTATTTGATTCTACCGGACAAATGTATCTTCATTTCGCCGCAAGGTCATCTCCGATATTGTAAAGGTTCTATGATCAGGAATGAGACCCTCTGGATACATTTCTCAAAATAACTCTACAGCTCTTCTTGAATTTTTTTTGTCACTCATCATAAATTAGCAACACATCAACTTTCTCTGAATTTGACTCTTTAGGGCAATATTGCTTATAATAACCAGATCATCGACCGTGACAGATGTGTTTTGTTTAGAGTAAATAGTTTGATTATTTGATTGTGTATGATTAGTAATAATAGTGTGTTTTGTGATTATGCATTGGTTTTCACTCATACAGTAACATAACTGGAAAAATATTTGATGTTATTTGTATTGACAAATATTTTGTTAAAAATATTTAGTTAGTTGGAGTGACCAGTGTTCATGAAAACAACAGCAATCAACTTTATGCTTATAAAAAGAAAATAACAGAAAAACTTAGCCACTTATCTTGGAATTCTTCTGTACAGGACCGGACTTTTAATTTTATATTGGATAATTTGAAATATATCTAAAATGAATAAATCATGTGCGAAATGCACAAACCAGCAAAAGGATCCTTTATATGCCTGTGATAGCTGTAATATTTTATTATGCAGTACTTGCTCAGAGTTAACTGCTTCTGAAATCAAATGCATGTCTCTCAAAAAAAGAAGAATGAAATTTTTATGTGATGAATGTGACAACGGACTTTCACAAATTCCCATTTTGATAAATAAAGTAAGAAGGCTTAAGGCTGAAATAGATCAACTGAAAAAAAATGCGACACCTTTAAATGATATGTATAATCAAGAAGAAGTGATTACTGAAATACTCGATCGTCAAAATAGGGCATCAAACGTTATAATGTTTAACATCAAGGAGTCTGGACAGATGTCTCGTTCTGAAAGAAATATAGAACATATTAATATTGTAAAGGACATTCTGAAAGATATTGAGGTGAGGAAGGAAGGTATAAAAGTGTTTCGCGTTGGTAGATATGACCCAAATAAGACCCCTGTTAAGGTTATCTTTAATTCGGCTGAAGATGCACGTCATGTCCTCAAAAACAAAATGAATGTTAAAGTACCTAGCATTAGAATATATGCAGACCAAACAAGTGCACAGCGACGTTATTTTGCACATGTTAAGCAACAACTTCAGGAAATAATCGATGGTGGGGACAATTCTAAAACCATAAAATACATAAATAATAAACCTACAATTGTTACTAAAAAACATAATTCACAGCAAAAAAACTAAAGGGCTATCCTAATATTCATGTTAATTCAGATATTTTATATACAAATATTCAGAGTTTGATCAATAATCGTGATCAGGTTATAGCGAGTATTGTTTGTTATAATCCTGGTATAATACTTCTAAGTGAATCTAGAACAACTGAAGATATAATGGACTCTGAACTTTTAATTGAAAATTATAATATAATACGTTGTAATTCTACTAGTCGTCATACAGGTGGAGTTGTTATGTATATCAGAAATAATATATGTGCTACGGAATTTGGAACTTTTATTGAAGATAATAATTACTGGTGTAAAATTGTGGAATGCACCTTTCCTGCTTCGAAGTGGTTAATTGGATGTTTGTACCATTCTCCTTCTGCATCTCACTCGGCTTTCCTCGAAAAATTGGAAAATTTGTGTGATGTGGCTTTCGGTAGAGGATTACCTTGTGTCTTGGTTGGTGACTTTAATTTGAACCTTTTGGAGTCCAGTTTTTATAGTGATAAAATTATGAATCTGTTTAGAGCTTATGGCATGAGTCAACTAATATGTGAGCCAACACGAGTTACTAACAATTCTTCAACACTTATTGATTATGTTTTAACTAATCAAAACTGTATTAAATCAATGGTTCATATTTATCCTAGGATTTCTGATCATTTTGTTATTTCTGTCTGTTTTTCTAATCATGCCAACTATTCTGCAAACTATGTTCAAAGATTATTTCGTAATTTTAATGATACTCGATTGCATCAAATTCAGATTAATTTGTGTTTGTGTGATTGGTCATTAGGTTCTATTGATGTTAACAAAATATATGATGAAATATTAAATAATTGTGATAGAGTTGTTAATGAAATTTCTCCCATTCAAAGTTATAGATGTAATCCTAATACACCATGGATCGATGATGAAGTTCTAAATAATATGAGAAAAAGAGATTTAGCTTATAAGATGTTTTTGAAATCAGTGGCACAGGATAAACAATTATATTGGAATAATTTTAAATTATTGAGGAATAAAGTTGTTAGCTTACTCAAATCCAAAAAACTAAAGTATTATAGTAATGAAATTGATAAATACGTAAATAATTCAAAATTAATGTGGAAAACCTTAAAAATTAGTATATGCTAATAGTGGACCAATCGATCATGTTGAATTCCAAATTAATGGCTGTAATACTGTCTTATGTAAGAGCATTGATATAGCTGATAATTTCAACATATATTTTGTGAATAGTATTAAGGATGTTATAGCTAGTATTGGTGATGTGGTTATATCTGATAGGTATATTATGAATTGTAATCTTTACGCCTTTTAACGAGTTTAAATCAATTACTTTACATGAACTAATTGACATTGTTAAATCTTTAGACAATAAATGTAGTACTCATGTGGTACTAAATGCAAAGATACTTAAACAAATTATGAAATCCATTGGTCACGTCTTCTTAAATCTTGTCAACACATCTTTACAAAAAGGTTGTTTTCCTGATAAATTAAAAATTAGTACAATTACTCCTATTCAAAAGGTACCTAACACTGTTAAGGCTTGTGATTATCGTCCTATTAATACGCTACCGCCAATTGAAAAGATCTTAGAACTTGTAGTTTATCACCAACTTTTGAATCATATTACTATTAATGATATTTTATTTACCAATCAGTCAGGTTTTTGTCAAAAACATTCTTGTGAAACAGCACTTCAATTATGTGTAACCAAATTTAGATATGATATTGACAAGAATAAATATGTTTTAGCTGTATTTTTGGATTTAAGGCGAGCTTTTGAGACGCTTGATCGTTCTGTCTTATTAAGAAAATTAGAATTATATGGTGTTGGAGGTGTTGTTTTACAGTGGGTGAAGGATTACTTGACTGATAGGATGCAAAGAGTTCGAATTGGAGAATATATTTCAGAAAATGTTATTAATAATTTTGGTGTGCCTCAAGGCAGTGTTTTGGGGCCTCTTTTGTTTCTTTTGTATTTGAACGATATGCCATTGTTTGTTGACTGTGAATTTATAAATTTGTTTGCGGATGATACTTTATTAGCAGTGGATCGAGTTTGGCTGAGTGTGTGAATTCAATGAATGTCGTATTGACTAGTGTCAGCCAATATCTTAAAATTAATAAATTAAAGCTTAATGTTGACAAAACAAAAGCCATTATATTTGCAACTAAACATAAATCTAGTAAAATAAATATTGATAATATCAATTTAAGTATCGATAACGAAAGAGTTGCTATTGTCACGAAATTAAATATCTTGGCTTTTTACTGGATAATACACTTGCATTTAACAGTCACATTAAATATGTTGTTAATAAAGTATCTAAAAAGTTGTTTTTCTTTTCAAGAATTGCGACTAATTTATCAATGCAATCTAGAGTCACTGTTTATAACAGTATAATTCGACCACATTTTGAGTATTGTACGTCGTTGATGTATATGTTCAATCTTAATCAGCTCGCTCAATTGCAGAGGTTGCAGAATAGAGGCATGAGGGTCATATTGAGGTGCAATAGATATCCACCGATTAGCTTTATGCTTTCTGCACTCCAATGGATCTCTATTAGAAATAGATTGTTTTATTGTGGCATGATATTTATTTATAAGTTACTAAACAACTTGTTACCTAATTATTTCAATCAATATATTGCATTCAATTACGACATTCATCAACATTTTACTAGAAATGCAAATTGCATGCATATTACAAGAGTCAACTTTTCTCGTACGCAAAATCTTTTACTGTATAAGGGTATTGTTGCCTATAATAAATTGCCTAATAATATTAAGTCGTTGGGTTCCTTAAGTGTATTTAAGAAAAATCTGTTCCAGTATATTTTCAATAATTTTACTTAGTCTGCTGTTCATATTGTGGTTGTTGTTATTCCAAATGTTTGTTATTCTAAACAACAAATGTAGTTTATATTTGTATTATTAGGATGTTCCTATTTTCAAATAAAGTTATTATTATTATAACTTTTAAACGAGAAGTAATATAAAAAAATTCTCTAATAAAGGTCTATTAGAAAAAAAACTGGGTCTGTTTCTGGAAAAAATATAATTGATAATGTCGTAGTCGTTTCTGTCAAGTCTCAAAGATAATACTCCCGATTGAAAATGGAGCTTACCTTATCTCATTTAACACCACGTGTTTCAAATTTTATTTAATTATTTTTTGTAGCCCATACTATCGAGTTTGAGGAACCCTGTGTATTCTATTTAATGAAGTGAATTTTGTTTTATATCAAGAACAACTATACCTTGTCCAACGAGAGAATGGACTTGCTTCGCGCATTGGCGATTAGAGTGGGAGAAGTCTATAGCGAGCTACACAGGACCGTTTTACATTAAACCTTAGCCGTAGCCGCTTCTTCAGTGTAGTATGTTAATTAGGTGTAATAAATTTATCAGCGTCATGTAAAATAAACTATAAATATGTTTAAAATAAGTCATTTATTATTGAAAAGGTAAAAATATTAATTAAAGAAAGATTTTATTATTTAATTAATAAAAAACTAGTTTGTACCGCTGGTATCAGAATCACTTTCACCGTTCACATTAATAATTATGGGTTGTACTTCATCTATTATTCTGTCAACGATGTTGTCAATTTCCCAAAATTTGTGTTCCTCCGATACCGAGTGTCGAATAAAATTGTTCCAATGTTCGGCTGTTACTCGAGCAACGCCTCCTTGAAGCAATCTCTTCACCTCCGGTAATTTGAAAGATGTATTGTTTGTTTTTACGTATCCCTTGACCATCGACCAAACCATTTCAATAGGTTTAGTTCACAATGATATGGTGGAAGTCTGAGCAGTTTTATTCTGTTCTTTGGCCGTTTCATCAATCACATATTTGTTGTATTTCACCTTTTCTTCTGCAATCACTATTATATATTTGCTTATTCACATTCCACAAGATTTGTAACTTATTTCGTAACTAAATAAACTGACCGTCACTTGCTACACTTCAATATAAACTGGGATCAGGTATCAGGTGCCAGGTAGGGATCGGGTCAAGCACGGCACCAGCCCTGGTAACTACTGAACCAATTGCGACTTGGCAGGGACTGACCCAAAACAAACGAGTTTTGTTCCAGCGCAAGTCCATTCTCTCGTTGGACAAAGTATAGATTTTTTATTTAAATTATTGTATTTTTCAAATTTTATGGGTTATTCTTCAAATAAAATAATAGTGTTACATATTGATATGTTCATAATTTTATTCTAGATCTGATACTATCAAGATCCAATATGGCATCCATAAAAAAAGCAGTTAAATGTTGCATAATTGAAACTGTGGGCATGCCATAGAAATTTTATTTTGACCAAAAATCGATTTGTTGTGCGATCTTATCCCTCTGTTAGTATATAAAAAATACAGAGAGAGTGGCCACTTTACAATAAACAGCAATATGTTGGTACTCTCCGAGTGTAATATTTTGTGTAGAACACAATGTGCATGGTTCATGGTCAAAAAATGAGTGAAACACCCTCCAAAAGCTAAAAAACACCCCTTTTAGGGGTGGTTCCATGAAAATAGGTCTCTAGTTCCCAGTAGTATTTAAAAATAAAAAATGTCTTTTTTTTGTCTCGTGCATATAAGACTGAAGGCGGTTTGAGGATGGTGATGTCATCATCTCCTAAAAAATTAACATTAGAATAAATTATATATTTCCATTTTTTCCTCATTCGGAGGTAGTTTACTCACTCTCATCCTCGCCCTGGAGGTTGCAAACAGTGATAACTCCTAACAAGATAAGCAAAAAAATCACCGGAAACTGTCTAGGGTCCTTTTTTGATGAAACCACCCATGAAAAGGTTGTTTTTTGGATTTTTTAGAATATTTCGCTCATTTTTAGTACCCCGGATGACCCACATTGTGTTCTACATGCAAAATTAAATTTAAGAAGTATCAACATATTGCCACTCGCAAAGTGGCCACCCCTATGTACGATTTTAAATATTGTACAATAAAAATAAGACAAACATATACATTCTCATTTTTTTTTAATGGATGATGACAATCTCAGCATCCCCAAACAGTCCTCAGTCTTATTTGCATAAAACAAAAAAAAAAAAACGGCATATTTTAATTTTTGCCCATTTGGGAGTAGTTTGTCCACTCTTATCCTGAGGCATTGCAATCACTGTTAAACCCTTCAGCATACACCGCTATAGTGACCCTGATACGGTGTACTAGTAAAATCGGCAAAAAAACTTTTCAGAGCTGAAACCATAAGGAGCTTTTTTTGAGGGTGTTCCATTCTTGTGGCATCCGAGACCATGCACATCGTGTTCACACAAAAAATTACACTAAATGACTGTCAAGTGTTTGTTTTATAAATATTTTAAAAAATGCATTAAAATTAATTGATATGAAGTCTCATGCAAACGACACAGCTTAAATAACAATCAGCTCACAGACTCTACAGCGGCACCTTTGAAGTATTAAAACCTGAAAATTTGTCCTTGAAGCTTGTTGTCTCTCTCGTTTGGGATACAAGTCAGGACCGGATTAAAAATAGTTGTCCCAATTTAGAAAGTGTCATACTAAATATAAATTTGTTTTACTTGAAATTGTTTAAAAATAAAATAACATAACAGTATAAAATACAAGAAAATCAACAAACCACAAAATACAGCATTCGTGCGCCAATAACGCAGTCGTTGACGGTATGGCTATAAGGGCATATTTTACAACCACACGTCCCTGCCGCGATTTATCCCAAAATGGCGGCATGCGCGAAGATCTGCGCGAGACGTTCCCGCTCATACGAGTCTGTGAGCTGATTGTTATTTAAGCTGTGCAAACGAGGTAAAAAAAAATAGATAGGTTAGTGTTTTAAATAAATTTGACATTTTCATCTTTATCTCTGATGATCAAAATACAGTCTTTATCTTCATAGCAATTAAAGCATAGCAATCCTTACTTTCTAATTCTAATCATAAAAATAATTACAAACGATTTTCTTTAAAACTTTATATTTTATGTTTAATATCCTAATCGTTCAACTGGAAACACTGGTTGATATCAAAACACAATATATGCAACATTCCACTTATTACTACTTCAATTTCACTACTAATGAATAATTGGTAAATTTTACATAAAATAAATCTATTAATTCATCTAAACTGCATCATCAGTTTATATCAACTACTATTTCAGTGCCATCACTAGCAATGATTATGTTGTGTTTTACCCTCTTATGCAGACTCATGGCTGATTGTTGTTTGAATTTTTGTCCACAGAAACGGCAAGTGTAAGGTCTATCAGTTTGATGTACCATATTGTGTTTGTAAAGTGAGGAGTATTCTGTAAACTTCTTACCACAATCCTAAGATGGGAAATAAAATTAAAATTGATTACACTTTCTACTGTACTAGCATGCATATGTATGCAAATATGTTTAATACATTAGGGGGTGACTCTACTCTAATGATACAAGTTTGTTAATGGAGCCATACAAAACCTCATAATCTCAAAGTACAAAAAAAACATCAAAACTTTACAGCTATAATTGCTTCAATTAATTGAAAAATTGTCCATAACGCAACAAATATAAAAAAATAAATAAATAAAAATCATGCAATGATATTTATATTTTACAAAATTGGTTAAGAAATTGCCACAATTTACTAAACAGGGTGTCCGGAATATGAGTGCCGTCATTTTAAGGGCTTATATATATATGACCAAAAGCAATAACTTTTATGAGAAAAAAATCTAAAACGAATAGTTTGTCTATAAATACATGTCAAAAATACAACCACATTAATATGCAAAACTATGTTACCAAATTACAAACTAAGGTACAATTAAGGTTAAGTAAAAGCGCCTGTAACACAATTTGTTCGTAATTAAATTTTTGGATCAGTATTAATGAAGTAAAGAATTGAAGTTTTCGAAAAACTCGTCAAAACTGTAACATTCGACAACGTTGAAGTGTCAGGCTACTGCTGATAACGTAAAAGTAATATTAGTCATAGTGGTGCACATAGCTAATATATTTCATTTTTCTCTAGTTTTTCTTTGATGTTTGTGAGTGTACACAAAAATGGAACAAGTTATAGTAACCATAACCAGCTGCATGACATGTTAATTTACGGCGAATCTAGGCAAAACTCTCTGGCTACGAGACGTTAATACAGTAAACACTTCTACCAAGGAACAGAAGTCATTTTAAACACTTGTAACTATTATTCTGTTAAGTAGTAAGTAAAATGTGTTTTGTTTAGTACAACTTATTATATAGCAAAATTAAAGCACTCATATTCAGCCTGTATTTGTAGCATCTTTATTGCAATGTAATATAATTTGCTATTGGAACTGGCTTGAATTCTAGGAAAAATTTTCTCTAGTTTTCTAAAGTAATAAGGTGAAAAACATCAACCCCTAAATTTTTTTTGTTTACATGCAGTTTGAGCTTAACACCCTGTATCAAATTATTACTTGATAACAAGTAATTATTAAATATCTGCTTACTTAAAAACTAAATATTTTGAATACCAACACTCGATAGGTAATAATAAAAAAAAAACAGTACAAACCTTTACTTGACAAATGTATGGCTTCTCTCCAGAATGTATGCGTATGTGATTTTTGTAGTTTGTTGATGAAGAAAAAGCTTTTCCGCAATTTGGGTAATTGCAAGTATAAGGCCTCTCTCCTGTATGGGATCTCACGTGAACTTTTCTAATATTGGATGTGGTAAATGACTTTCCACAATACTTAATAGGACACATAAAAGGCTTTTCTCCTAAAATTTTTTAACCGGAATATAATTAATAACGCAGCTCATTGTCAGTATAAAAGAAAATATCTACCTGTATGAATTCTGACATGTTTTTGAAGATCGCCAGAAGTTTTGAAAGCTTTCTGACATATTGAACAGCTGTATGGCTTCTCTCCTGTATGAGTACGTATATGAGCTTTTAAGGAGTAATTAGTAGAAAATGTTTTGTCACAGCCGTCTTCAGTGCATGCATATGGTTTAAAACACAAATGATTTCGCATATGAACCTAGAAAAAGACCTTACACCTTGAAAAAAGTTAAATAAAACATATTCTGAAGTAACATGTTGCTTATAATTTTTAACAAGTTGTGGGGTCAGTGGGCAAATATTGCTCTAACTTTCTTGTATCTTGAGATTTTCATTATCAGATCAAACAATTTTGGTCTATTTTACATGACAAAGATACTCCTATTTCAATCCAAGAAACTGCTCTGTTTTCGAGTAATCTTAATTTAAAAATTTTGTGACGTACCACAAAAATTTAAGATGGAAACTATAAATAGGCAAAATATCCCTAGTAGGCTCTAAGAAAATACTATACTCGCATTAAGAATTCAAACGTCTTACGTCTGACGTTACACATTTGTTTTTATTGTCAACGTAATTTTCGATATTTGGTCGCGTTAAAAACAATCATTTTTTGCAATTTAGTGCAATATATAATGCAAACTTTTAGTGTAGTATATAGTTTTATTACTATCAGTTGCAGTTTCTTAAATATTTTGATAAAAATATAATGAATTATTTATTTGTTCGTATGACGTAAGTCGTCTGAATTCTTGTCGCGAGTATATCAAGTTATTTAACTCATATTAAAGGTGTTATTCAAGCGTTTTAATATATTAAAATACTTTTAAAATGCATATCAGTAATGTAATTATTTGTAAATTTTTGAATTTTAATATCGCCTATTATAGCCTATTAATATTTCAAACATTTTTAAAAACATGAAATATATGTCAAATAAACTGACAAATAACTTTTCAAAGACTACTAGAGACAATTTGGCAGCTTGCATATCATATCTAATATTTTTATGGTATGTCACAACATTTTTAAATTAATATTACTTATAAACGGAATAATTTATCGTAGTAAAACAAGAGTACCTTTTATTTGTAAAATTGTTCAACATTTTTAATTTTTTTATCTGACGACAAAAACCTCGAGACATGAAAAAGTTAGAGCAATATTTATCCAATAACCCCTCCAGTTTGGCACGCCTGTGACTAATTAATTATGGTGTTGTTTTTAAAACATTCCATTTGCAATCTAATTGCGATTCTCAATTTTAAATTTGATTACTTTATCTCGATTCGTTTTTTACCTCTACTATAATTTTAAAATATGAAAATGAAAGAAAACTTGGTAAATTCAAAAATATTTTTAAAATACGACTGTAATTTTTTAAAAAAAACTGACTGTAATATGAGAAATTCAAGTATCTCATTTAAAATAAAATATTAATGTATTAGATATAAAACAGGATTTATTCACAAACTGGTAAACTGCAAATATTATTGTGATTGTCTAATATAAATATAAAGCAAATATTTTTATACAATCGTCCCTTTAAGATAATATTTGCACAATTCACAACTATACAGAGCCCATTAAGTATTTATTTGAGTTTATTTCAAATATTAATATATTTTATTCTATACCCATCACACAGGATATTCTGATATTAATGCAAATATAGAGCAAGAGTAGATTCCTGACAACAAAAGTACCTACAGAGAATATTTCAAATAGGATTATTTTGAAAATGATTACTCCTAACGACTTCAACAAGGTATACCTGTTTCTCATAAAAACGGTAGGAGAATTGATTGTTTCAACAGCCAGATGTATACCTACAATAAGCTACAAAAAAAATCTGCCATTTAAAGAAGCATGATGTTCCATATGTGGCGCCCTCTACTAGTGACATCCAAATTAGAAACAAATTTAAATTTCTCTCATCCAAATACTTCCGATTTCCAAAGTGTAAGCAAATGTTTGGATTTTTTAAAAAGTTATTTATAAATATTGAAAACAAAATTTTAATTTTAATTTTTAAACATCAACTTTTGACTAAAGTAAGTTTGGCTACATCACATTATTTTATCATCAGGAATCTACCTTGCTCTACGTTGAATTAATTTCAGGACATCTACATATAAAAAAGTAAAATTTCAACCATTGACGCTTTAAAAAACATATAGAACTCAAATCCAAAAAAAGATTTAGTGGTTTTAGTATATTTAGTGGATTTTTAAATAATACTCACATCTAACTGATGTGCCATTGTATACATTTTCCCACATCCTTCATATAAGCAAACATAAGATTTTTCATTCTTTAAAGTTGGCTGTGTAGAAGGTGGATCACAATACACCATTTCAAACATTTCCTGAGAAGAATTATCAAGCACCTGTACAATCTCATAGTTCTCATTTACGCAACCTTCATTTTCTTCATTTAAATTTCCCAAGAGTCCTTCTTCTTCGACATCTTCCTCTTGTTCATTTGTACTGTCCGTTACTAAAAGTGGGTCTTTTGAAGTTCCATCTTAAAAAAATATATATTCTGTAAGTTCAATTTAAAAACAATTTTTAGTTACCTTTAGTAATAGTAGTCATAAATACTCTGCCATCGTCAAGGGTAATAATTTGAACATTGGAATTTGAAGAAAAAGATGGAAAGATATCATTTTCTTGACTATTGCTATCACATGTTTCCAATGTAGATGATTCTCTAACATCACATACATCATCAACTGTAAAATATACAACCTGATTGTTAGTGCCTTCCTTTTCATCACAATGTTCATTAGTTGTATCATTTATAATTGTATAATACTGAAAAACTTCTTCACTCTTGTTGTCTTCTGTAAATGCAAATACCCCTTAATTAGTTCAGTAACTCTGTTACACCGAACTCAGTTATATATAAAGAAAATAATATTTCTAATTTCTATTTCATAAAATTAACCAAACTTTTTGAAATTGAAATCATGTTTATAAAATAAAATAATAAATATAAAGACGGGAAATTACCCATAATGATCTAAAAAGAAATGTTTCTGTCAATAAAATGACCTTGCACCATTGAATTTCCATACAGAAGCCCATTATATTATTCTGTGGTTAAGCTCATATTCTGTCCTTCGTGTGCTAAATCGCAGCAGCCGTGCTTTTTCAAGGCGACGCAACTGCTATAGAGATGGGCTATTCGAATCTTTGTCAAGATCCGTATCGTTCGAATAATTTTACAAAATGATTCGTACCCATAAGATTCGTACCAAAGATTCGTATCATCATAACACAAATTGAATCCTAGATAAAATATAAGGGAATGTAAAGTACAGGCCGTATGACACGGTGTAATATTTCACATAGCTTTTATTTGATATTATAATTAAAGTGGTTCGTCACGTATCATACAAGCAAAATGTAAATTATTCTATATATAAAACTGAAAATTAAAACATGTTCTATTTATATAAAATTCAAAATACATTTTTATGTGAACAATAATATAACATCCAGTGCATCTTTCCCATATCTTTCCTGTTTGCTTAATTTATTGGTTATTGGTTATAATAACAATAATTATTATTAATTAGTACTAAATATATACAAAAATGCTTATATAATTCTGTGCAAAATTTTGTATATAATTTTATACCGTGTCATACGGCAAGTAAGAAGTACTAACAAATAGCCCGGTCCGTGCTCGTATTTCGAACCGAACTGTGAAGTGTATAATTACTATAATTATTTGTTATGTGAATGTGAATCAACAGTCGCGTCACGTAGGTACGGTTCCGTTCAGATAAAATTTGGTGTCGGTTTTCTATCGGAAGTGCAGTTATCCCACTAAACATAATTAAATTTCTTCAATGTTATAGAAACATTTCTGTACTAGTTGTAATGTTGCTCTCAGACTTATAATTAACTGTATGCAATGTCCCAGGGACCTTTATTCTGCAGGCTAGAAACATTGCAGTGTAAGGTTCCTAAGGGAACACATTACTAGCAAATTTCATTTTAATTTCTATTAATATTGCACACAAGTCGCAGTGCAATGTTCTTTTATAACATTCCAGACACTGCATTTGGAATGTTGGTAAGAATGGAGTACCTATTGATTTTTTTTAAAAATTTAAATATACAGTATACAGTATACACTACAGGGTGTATATTTTCTCCAGGATTTTATGACCAAGCATAAATTACCCGTGGTGCCAATCGTGCCAATTGCCAAAGCTCAAATCTTGTAGATATCCTACCAAAATTCGATTACACAGTATCAGGGAGATATAAGTGGCGCCATCTGTCGGCTATTAATATACATATAATTAACTGAATCGTTTCGTGATTTTGATAAAAAACGCATATTCCACAATTTTAAAGAATATTTATAAACTGGCCCGCTCGTTTAGCTGAAGCATAATATTTCTGAGAGTAACTATAGATTCAAAATACTAAATAATACCATATGAAAAAGATATGCAAATCCGTTGCAGAAATGTTGTAGAATTAATTTACCCTCAACATTTTTAAATAATATTATATTATGAAACATTGTTTAAAGCATTCCACAACTTTCATTAGTTATGTATCGTAATTCAACTCAAATTCAGCTGTATGCAACGTTGCACAGATATGCTGTAATGTTTCATGCTTAGTGGGATGTGGTACGACTGGTACGAATCATTTTAGTATAGAGGATTCGTATCATACGAATCAGTGTCTTGATTCGAATAATTTAAACGAATCTCTATTTAGCAGACGATGTTCTGTTCTGTGCATCATCCACATACTTCTGTATGTGACATCATCTGCATCTGCATCATCTGCGCAGCGGCCGTGCTAGGAGACGCCATTTAGCAGACGATGTTCTGTGCGACAGTTCTATGTTCTACAATATCCCGCGCACTTCATATCTTTTCAATGTACAATCGTTTGCAATAATAATGACACTCTCTTAAAACAGTTTTTGACCTTCTGGAAGTTCTGAGTAGAAATTTCATTAAATCTCTATCGGTGAGTGAAACAACTAATAACTAATATTAAAAATGTGAAGTAGATTTCATTACAAATACATCAGAAGTTCTAAAGAAATCGCAAAATTCATTTTAATGAGTGTCATTATTATTGCAAACGATAGTACAAACTTTTGCAATATTAATGGCACTGCTTCAAAACCACAGATTAAACAAGAACAGTTTGAGAGCCACTAGAATTTCAGTAGAAGTTTATGCCCTACAGTGGCTTTACTGTCCGCATTGCCCTCTTACGGCGGGAAAATACACTGTATATGAATAGTTTCCCCGCCGTGAGATGGCGATGCGATCGAAATAATTTAGTGGGATATGTCCCGTATAAAAAAATTCGACCAAGGTCAAATGTGTTACATTTATTCACAAAATATGTAACTATAAATATTTACTGCTATCTTTTCTTTTTGGAATAAGAGAGAAAATATAATAGCCAAACAACTGTAATATTTATACCTGTGACCTATACTATACAGGGTGAACCTTAAATAAGTACAAATATTTTAACTGCTGGTGTAGTTCGTCATATAGATCCAATCTAGTGAAAGCCATTTTTAAAAATTTCTAATATTTACGGAGATATTAATTTTTGAAAAAAATACCCACATTTTTACATATTTCATGTCTTTGTGTCCTGAAAATTAAATTTGAATAGTGAAAGTAAGGACACAGAGACTGTAAAAGTACTCTCCTTTCCTTCCAAAATAAGACATGTGGCAACCCTATCTCCAACAATATTGAGTCAGTTTGTGAACTTATTTGCAATAATTCATGGATACTCTGAAAATCCCTAATGTAATATTTGTATGAATTATAAAAATTGGTAATTTGTTTTTAATTTCCAAAATGAATAACTTTAGTGAGATATAAATCT
Organism: Monochamus saltuarius; assembly: GCA_025584915.1. Classification (NCBI taxonomy): domain Eukaryota; kingdom Metazoa; phylum Arthropoda; class Insecta; order Coleoptera; family Cerambycidae; genus Monochamus; species Monochamus saltuarius. The sequence continues at coordinate 46,794,447 of CM046724.1, read as the reverse complement.
TACTTGATCTTGCCTGTCTTCTACTTCCACAACTCAAAATGCAAGTAAATTATAAATTTTCCTGATCAATAATAATTAAAATTCCCTAATATTTTTTTGGAAAAGATATCTAAAATTAGATTTTTTTAAATTATTTCTAACATCCTGTAACTCAAAAATAAAAACGATAGGCTGTGGTCCATGGGAAATAAATTTAATTTTTTATTTATCAGTCGCTGATCTTATATTGTAGCCTTTATCAAATATCCTGCATGCATGGGCAGTAATGTAAAATTAAAATGAGAAATAAAAGATAAATTTCTGCTTGAACATTTATTCACGAATTAAAGACATCACAAACTAACTGCTAATTTGTTACACGAATATTATTGTCATATATGTATCAATGGTCAGTCTACACAATACAGTCATGTTTGGTTCTACCCAATAATTCTCATTTCACAATTGTGTATTGTGAAAGCCTTTATTATTATTATCAAGATTATTTCAAAACAACATGCAACGTAATTAAACTAATTATTTTAAAAAATGTACGGAGTATCACTTTTAAATACAGAAAATTTCAGAAATGTCACTTTCTCAAAGTGTGACAGTATAACAGTTTAGTATATCGCTTTATAATTTTGTATGTAGTATTCTAAGAAAGGCCATAAAATCGATTAATATATAAAAACTGTCAAAAATAATTGCATACCTATCTATGAAAAATATGAAACAAAGGTTCCTTAAAAAAGACAAAGTTTTCAATATGTATGGAGTGATGTTTATAACTTTTTAGAAACACCCTGTATAAAAAAATTATTTGAATCAAATTTTTGTTTTGTTACACCTTGTTAATGTAGAGTATGTTTCAGAACCAGTAATGTCATTGCTATTGCAATCAATTTAGTTTTTTTAAAGGGTAAAGGTTGATGAAGATGATGGATCATGAATACTATATTAAATGAAGTGAACAATGTAATTATGTACAACAATGGTCTTAATGTGTCTCTGTCTTAATGGTTGACAAAATGCTTACCTAATCATAAATTTTTGTATAGTCCGTATTTCATAACCAACTAATCATTAAAAGTTGGTACACGTTTTATTTTTTTATTCTTTTTTAGAATGCAATCATACTATGCCATGAAATACAAAAATGTATAGCTCTTTTTGAGTATTATCCTTGCGTATATACAGGGTGTCCCTAAAAGGTCTTTACAACGCTCCACCAGATACAGTGCGTCTCAAACTAAGTCGGTTTAGCTAAACTTACCTTCGTTCAAAGTTGCTTTGTTTGAGCGCTCTACGAGCCTGAAGTTGCAATTTTGAAAACTTTTTTTTTATAAATTTAAAACACCTTATGCAATTTTGCTAAAATTTGGTATGTTGACCCTACTCTACAAGACAATAAACGCCATATCAAATTTATCAGTAATATCAATCCATTGGCGGGGAATGTGTTTTTTTTTAGTAATTACACCTTCTATCATTCTACGCTAATGGAAGAAATCAGTATAACAATAGATTAAGTAAATTATTTACTACAAAAAAGGTAGGGATAAGACTCGATTACTCTCATGGTTTATTAGAAATTTGTATTTTAATTATTGGCAGCAATTTTGACACAAAAGTTAAATTAGGAAAACATGAATGCAAATAAAAAAAATTGAAATGTACTCTGCATAATTTGCACAATAAATTATTTGCATAAAGGCAAGTACCTGGAAACTTGTGAGAAACCCGTATATATCATATGGCATACGCGGAAACGAATAAGTGTGTCTGTTAAAAAGTCTTATTTTTATTTCAAGAATATCAGGAACAATTGTAAATAATTTAATTTTTATGTCAAAATTGCTGCCAATGGTTAAAATTACAAATTTTGAATAAACCACGAGAGTAATCAAGTCTTATACTTCTAAATCTAAATTTTATACTGAAAATTATTTTCTTTCATTGGCGTAGAATTATCGAAGGTGTAATTACTACAAAACCCAAGTTCCACGCCAATGGAATGATATTACTCATAATTTTGATATGGGGTTTATTGTCCTATGGAACGGTGTCACCTTACCAAATTTTAGCAAAATCGCATAAGGCGTTTTAAACAAAAAAAAAAACTATTTAAAAATTGCAACTTCAGGGTTGTATAGCGCCTAAGCTGGGCAACTTTTAACTAAGGTAAGTTTAAGCTAAATCAACTTATTGAGCCACACTGTATCTGGTGGAGCATTGTAAAGACCTGTTAGGGACACCCTGTATAATATAGCTGGTCAACTGCCAAACTTAGGCGTGAAAACAGTAGATGGTGATACTCTTTTAAAATCCATGCCATCCTTATTTATACTATGGACAAGGGTCACTCAGATCTTATATTTAAACAACAGTGTTACATATTAAAAAAATAATTTTAAAAACTGATACTTAGATCCGCTAAAACATTCAGACTATTGGCAAGTATCAAATTGAAATATATACTATGTATACTCAGATATGCCAAATAAACCAATTCTAAGAAAAGTTCATATTCTTCTGAAGTTGACATGGTTTGTTAAAATGAACAAAATAACCATAACAAATTTGAAAACCGAATAGGCGTTATAAATAAGACATCAGTTATGTTTCTTCCTGATTAACACTTCCATTTTTTCTACCTACATGACTTTTTTTGTGTGTTGCTAGAGCTCCTGACTGGGCAAATCTATGACCACAAATATTGCACACATAGGGTTTTTCACCGGTATGTATGCGGATATGAGCTTTCAATCCTTGACTCTCAACAAATCTTTTCCCACAATAAATGCACATGTGGTTACGTTCTCCAGTATGTGACCTCAAGTGGACTTTCAGGTGGCTTGATGTGGCGTACTGCTTATGACAATGATTGCAGGAAAATGGTTTTTCTCCTGTGTGCGACCGTAGGTGAGTGCTGAGATCACCGGATCTCGCAAAAGTCTTTCCACAAACCTAAGCAAATGATTATACTTATACTTATTTTCATAAAGTTACAGGATGTCCCAATATTCAGTGCACATGCACCTACCACAGGTTCTTGATGACAAATGTTAACATTTTGCTTAGTTATATAGGTAAATTTAATTCTACTCATGCACTTTTCGTTTTTTTACAGATTAATAAATTGGTTCTATACTCTAAATGTAGATATATTTAGAGTATAAAAAATCAGATAAAGTCACATTCGAAGGAAGGTACTGGCTTACTCATTTTTTTTACACATTTGTTGTAAAGAGCAGATAAAATGTACCATTCTGCCCTGTCCAAATCACTCTGTAAGGCAATATTTTGTTTACGACCCCTATCACAATTTCACTTAATCCTTTTAAATTTACTTATTTAGAACATTCTAAAGGCCGCTTTACATTTAGGCAATGGAGCATGCAATGCAATGAAAACTATATTGCAGCAAAATCTTTCATGCAATATTGTAAGGTGTCATTTGTTTTATATTTATGCAATATATTGCCCATTGCCAAACTAGTAAAATGAAAATGATTTCGATCTGCTGGTCTGCTGCAAATCCATCAAAACATACAGGTGTTGTGTACTGTGGTATGAAGTTTCAATCAAGTTAGAGTTTCAATGGATGAAATAAAAAAAAGAAAATTATTATGGTTACTTGACTTTTTACTTAATTCCTCGCTGTTAGTTCCTTTTGTGTAGGATGGCAAAACAGAATATTACATACCAGAAAAGGAACCAGAATTTCACGTGCAATGCAATCAAATTAGAACAGACTCTATATTCGTGCAATATGGACTGAAAATTGCGTCGGTCATTAATTTGAACTTTAATGTGCATGCAATAAGAATTGCATAAATGTAAAGCGGTCTTAATAATTTTTTGCCAAATTCGCCTCTAGGGGGTAAATGAAGCAGCAACAGAGAAATTTAGTTAGACAAATTATGAATATAAATTCAAAAATGTCGTTTTATACATATATAGGATGCCAAATTTTTATTATCAATTATTTTCACATGCTTGATGGTGATTAGTACCAAGTGTCGTATTGACTTGTTAGTTAGGTTATAGAAGTTGATCCCATTGTTATATTTTATACTGGCCAACACTTAGTATATGACATAGTAGACATGTGTTTACAGGTATTAAAATCATAATTTAATCAATACTTAACATACAAAATAATTGTACATAAAAAATTTAAATTGTTAAATGATATGGAGGTTGTTTGTACTCAAAAGAACAGGGAAATGTTCTCGAAAAACTGTTAAAATACTGATTTATTTGGATTTTCTTGAATGAAAAAATTAAAATGTGTAAAATTATAAGTAAGTATTTCTGGATCTGCGACTGTTATTATTTCTGGTGAGAAATTTACCTGTACCATTTTGTCGGTGGAATATTGGAACACCCTGTATGAAACAAAACTTTTATTTTACATTACACCTATTTATTTTTATTTACCTGACACACATATGGCTTTATTCCTGTATGAACTCTGAGGTGGATTTCCATTTGGCTATTTTGAGTGAAACCTTTATGGCAAATCGTGCACATGTATGGCAATTCTCCAGTATGCTGTCTCATATGAATTTTCACGTAATGACTCTAGAAATACATACAGTTTGATATTATAAAATATCTTCATAAAAGTTTTAAATATTTATGCATATTTTCAAAAAAATTAAAAACATGTAATAAAAGTGTTTTTGTTAAAAAAAAGAATGGCCATAAAGATTTAACAGGTGACTAGTATTTTCAATTGTAGTGACTAATTTTGATAAAAGGTATAAGGAACTAAATTCAAGTCTATTTATGCAGTATAGCAATGTATCGTTGAGTAATGTAAAAATACCTATGTGGGATATATAACAAAAAAACTTCTTAAAAACACAAAAAAGAGAAAGTGAGCTTTGGTAAAAAAAAAACAAAACTAAAAAAGAGATAATTTTTGTCATAGTATGCCTTGATCAAATAAAAAATCGACTAATTTGAGCTTTTATTTTCTTCATATTATGAACTAGTAATAATAAATAAAGGGAGAGCATGGTTAATAATAAATTTCCCCACTGCTTATCAAAATGTTTTTTTTCTAATACTCACTTGTGTAAAAGTCTTGCCACAAGTATGACAAACGAATGGCCTTTCACCAGAGTGCACCCTCAAATGTTTCTTTAAAACAAATGAATGTGAAAAAGACTTGTTGCAAATATTGCAAACATGATTTTTTTCACCGGTGTGAGACTTCATATGACTTCTCAATCCATTTGGATCTGAGAATTTTTTATTACAAATATCGCAAGTTATTGGTTTTTCACCTGTGTGAATCCGCATATGGACTGCCAATACATTGGCTTCATAGAAACCTTTTCCACATGCTGAGCAAATGTGTCTCTTTTCGCCTCTATGCTTTCTTAAGTGACGGGTCAAACTGCCTGATTCTAAAGAAGTATATCTATTATAAAAAATTCTAAAGTAAAATTTGGGCATCATGCAATAGTACCTGAGAAACTTTTGTTACATATATTGCAAGGAAATGGTTTCAACTGCAAGTGTATTCTAACGTGCCTTCTTAAAATTTTGGCATCATTAAATAACTTGTTGCAAAGTGTACATTTAGGTACACCATCACTAGGATGACCTATTTTATGTGTTTCAAGATCTGCCTCTAATCTAAAAGTTTCTGAACAAATACTACATTTATAAATATTGTCTATCAAAAGTTGGCTAGTATCTTCATTGTTAGTTTCTTCATTACAGTTATTAATATGTTCATCTAATATTTCTTTTATTTGTTTGTCAACTATATCAATGACATTTTTCTCTTCTCTGGGAAGGTCATAATTAATATTTATATTGGGGTCGCAGAGATCTGTATGTAATAAATCGCTTAAATTTATTTCAAAATCATCCAACTTGTTTGATAAATATTCCAGTAATTCATTATGTGATTTAACACACAAATTTTTAAAATTATGAGCTCTTAATAATTCCGCTTTGCACTGTGTACAGATCAGACCTGGTAATTTATCATCGCTGTTTATCTAAAAAATAAACTAGTTTTCTTTAACAATTTAAGATGTATTCAAGCTTACTTCTAAGGAAGTGCAATAAGTAAACATGTTTTTAATATCCGGATGGTAAATTGAAATCATATTTTCGTATTCGTTCAAACAGGCTCTGCAGACTTTATCATATTTTATTAATGTGACGGTGTTTATACTTGGATCATCACTGTTTCCGATTTCCATTTCAGTTTTCTGTATATGTTTGTTGTATTTTATGGTTTGTTTGTTTACAGTTTTGTTTTTGAGGTTAAGGTTAAGAAATTAAACAAAATTAATTTTTAGTTTCTTCAGGTTGGCAATAAAAAAGCGGTATTCGATGTTTTTGATGCTCTCCATGTTCAAAATCCTTGGTGTTCGCCATTTTGGTGCACTATAGTCTAAAAAAAGAAGCCGGAGACATGAAATAAACTAAACTACCATTTTTGGGGACATAAAATTTTCATTCACATTATTTATATTTCGCAGTAAATATATAGTGTGTTCCGGAATCTGTTGAAAGCACTGTCAGCACTAATTTTGGGTCCCAAAAACAAATACAGCAGATTACAGCTGCTGCTCAAATGTCAATATACTGCCATTACTGCCTCTTCTTTAGTTACTCATTTAACATTTTTGATATTTGAGAAGAATAAACCATTGGAAAACTATCAATACGAATCGTTCTCATCTTGAGAACTAGAAGAGAGAGAATGTGTGAATAGTCATTATTCAACGATTACTTGATATTGCTGAGAATACTGAGGCAGTTCTTCCGTTTTCAATTTCTGCAATGCTCAATGTTAATTATGAAACAACTTGATATCAAGAATTACAGCATAGCACGGATAGTCGTTTCTGCCTATTTCGCAACATAGTCATAAAGCCACATAATGGCTACTATAATTGTAATATAATATCATTGTAATAGAGCCTTGTATAGGCAATTTTTATTCTGCAAACTAGATTCACTTAGCCTGTGCTCAAATTTCATGCATACCTGAAATTTTAGTTATCATGAGCTACCTACTAGGTATCCAACTGATTGGCATTCAGGTATCGTGTCAGAGGTCATAAAAAATAATTCAGGATATATAAAATAAACAACTTATAACTGAGTGATCTTTTAAATTACAAAAATTGAGCTTTTTACCACATTCCTAGAAAACTAGGAAAACTAGGTCTGTGGATCTAGTGTTACCAGCAACACGAATCACTTAACTCTCAGTTAATGAAATTAATTGTATTCGCTGTTGAAGTTGGATGAAGTTCAAAATTTCCAACTTCAATCCAGAGAAGCAACCCAGCAAACACGGACAGGCCCATTTATGGTTATATATACAGCAGCTAGCCGTAACATAAAAGTACTTTAATGGTATGCCAGATATGTACCACAAGCGAAATGTCCCACCGGCCAGCAAGCAGCCGGCCGCCAGATAGTTAGCCTCCAATTTGCTTATACGGACCATCAACGAGCCAATGCTGATGCCATTGACTGACCCCACTAAACATAATTAAATTTCTTCAATGTTATAGAAACATTTCTGTACTAGCTGTAATGTTGCTCTCAGACTTATAATTAACTGTATGCAATGTCCCAGGGACCTTTATTCTGCAGGCTAGAAACATTGCAGTGTAAGGTTCCTAAGGGAACACATTACTAGCAAATTGCATTTTAATTTCTATTAATATTGCACACAAGTCGCAGTGCAATGTTCTTTTATAACATTCCAGACACTGCATTTGGAATGTTGGTAAGAATGGAGTACCTATTGATTTTTTTAAATTTAAATATACAGTATACACTACAGGGTGTATATTTTCTTCGGGATTTTATGACCAAGCATAAATTAGGAACTATTATTCCCTTGCCCGTGGTGCCAATCCTGCCAATTGCCAAAGCTCAAATCTTGTAGATATCCTACCAAAATTCGATTACACAGTATCAGGGAGATATAAGTGGCGCCATCTGTCGGCTATTAATATACATATAATTAACTGAATCGTTTCGTGATTTTGATAAAAACGCATATTCCACAATTTTAAAGAATGTTTATAAACTGGCCTGCTCGTTTAGCTGAAGCATAATATTTCTGAGAGTAACTATAGATTCAAAAACTAAATAATACCATATGAAAAGATATGCAAATCCGTTGCAGAAATGTTGTAGAATTAATTTACCTCAACATTTTTAAATAATATTATATTGTGAAACATTGTTCAAAGCATTCCACAACTTTTATTAGTTATGTATCGTAATTCAACTCAAATTCAGCTGTATGCAACGTTGCACAGATATGCTGTAATGTTTTATGCTTAGTGGGACATAACTAATATAATGGCATAGGGACATTAATGGCTCACCAGGTAATGACCACAGTTCCTTCAATGAGTTATACACATTAACAAACATCTCCTAAGCAAGATAAAATTGTACATTTTAGTACAAAGTTAATTAAGAAATTACCAATAAATATTGTCATTTGCTTTAAATATTTTAAAATACGTCTGTTTTCACAACAGTCAGGAGATTGGTGGTTTCAAACTTTTCGACCAGTTAATTTGCGAAATATATAGTAGTTTCACAGCATAGTTGTTTTCTATGCTGTGGTAGTTGTCACAGTATACAAAGCAATCAGTAGGGAAACTCAGCTTTCCCGCGTCTTCCAAAAATCCGCCATGTTGTTGGCGACTGACAGTTATTACTATAATTTCTCAATCAATACTTCAATTTATATGAAACTACACTGGATTACAACAGTTAATTAAGAATTAATGCAAAGTATTATAACTACGAAACAAATTATTAGCTATTTTTTCGTATGCCATATTCTTGGCGACTTTTTCTAGAGTGGGGGTATTTAAAAACTGCCAGACGTATTTCATTCATAAATTGTCTAAGGCAAGGCGCGCACTGAAGTGGTGTGCAAGTGACGTGACAGTGGCGTGGTGACCAAGTGGCCGGTGGAATCATTAAAACATATGTAAAGATATTAGTCCAGGAAGTTAGGAAAATAGCGGAAATTTTTAGGCACAGCAGATATCGAGATGCGGTTTTCTGCATTGTGTTAAGGAAGGTCACAGGAAAAAAGTCTATATCATCTGGTTTAGCCATTTTTGAAAAATGCCTTCTGGGCCGGAAAATGCATTACACCATTATAGGAACGACTGGAAACTCGGAAAAATCGCTCGGAAATCGTTACTCGGGGGTTTTCGGGGCTGCCGAACTCGATTCTGGCATTAGAATTACTTGGGGATGCACGGGGGTGGCTCTGTGGGGGTGCGCGTGGGGTGAATTGGGGGAGAAATGGCAACGTGCATAAAATCGCACGCCACCACTACTCCGTTCTGATACTCGCGTCTTCATATGTTTACATAGGCTTTAATAGGCTTGTTTTGCAGCAGTTCAAAACGGTTTGGAAACTGTGAGAAATATTCGATCAGTTAAGTTGAGAACGCGATACCAATGAATTTGACGCAATAAATAGTTGGACGGACATTTCTGATAGTGCTGCTGCTAAAACAAACCTAATGACTCCACCTGCCACTTGGTCACCACGTCACTGCCACGCCACTTGCTGACCACTTCAGTGCGCGCCTTGCCTAAGATTCCGTACTGATTGCTTAGTATACTGTGTCTCCACTCCACACCTCCCAGGATAAACTCCTTCGACGAGGTTTTCCTCTGCCAGTGCAGCAGTGACCAAACATAAATTAGGAATCTATTATTATTCCCTTGCCCTTGGTGCCAATTCCCACAGAAAATAGCCAATTGCCAATGCCTACGTCTTGTAGATATCTTACCAAAATTCGAGTACACAGTATCAGTGAGATATAAGTGGCGCCACCTGTCGGTTGTGAATATACACATAATTAACTGAATCGTTTCAGTTATTTTTATAAAAATTATCTGAGAGTAACTATAAATTCAAAGAAACTAAATTATATTTATTACATTACATAAAACAAGTTTGTATACCATATGATAAAATACCATAAAATAAACCATAAGATGAGAAAAGCAGATTTGACGCAAAACACTAAACGGCAAACAATGCGCATGAGCAAGTTTATTAAAAATAATAGGAAGGGGAGCGGAGTAATGCAAATGATTGACCATGAAAAGTCCATCACAGTAAAAACTGAAATAACCTAATTTATGGCCGAGCAATGATTGGACATTTTTGGGCCTTATGTGGCAAATCAGAATATCACCGAATAATGCTTAACAGGCAAATAATTTATGATGTACCACAAATGGTTTACCTGTGCCATTTTGACTGTAGGTTTATAGACTTAATATTTGTCTATATTATAAATTACGCCCTTAATTGTGGGAAAGTACGCTACATCACTCCTTTGCTAGTGCTAACGATATTTTAAGGATAAATGACAAATTATTTTACGACAGTTTAGGAAAGAAACTAAGATACAATGAAGGTTATTACTAATTATTACTTATATTCGTATAATGTTTGTTAACTTATAGTCTTTGTGTGAGTCTTACTCTTCTACCTGAACGTGTTGTCATAGTTTTTTCTGATGCCACTACACTATTACCGTTATTTTGTACATTCACTGACACTTCACTCCTGCTCGGTATCGCGGTGATGTCCTCATAGTCCTGGCTTAGTAGGTGTGCTAGTTTCAATCTGTCTATGGTTACATTGACTTCTCTTTCGCCACATTGAATGATAAAGTTCCGTTCTTCACGTTTCAGAGCTATAAAGGGACCGTCGTAGGTAGGTGCCAGGCTCGCGCGTGGTCGTGTCTAACGAAAACATAGGGTGTCGATTTTAAATTTTTGAAAACAAAAGTCGAGCGCTTTCAGTGTCGGCGCTTGTATTTGCTGGAGTACTGGGGTGCGTAGCGATTATTTCGCCTGGTAAGCGTAAATTGTCTCCGTAAACCATTTCTGCTGCGGTAGTACCCATGTCTTTTTTAATAGATGTACGAATACCTAGGAGTACCATCGGGAGGCAGGTTACCCAATCATCCTGCTCTTGGCATTCAATGGCTGCCTTTGCCTTGCAATCCTTTTGTATAGATGGCCAAACGTAGCGTTAACTGATCAATTTCTGCGTTGCCCGAATTCCCGGGTGTGATAACCCGTGCAGGGATAGGAAAACCTTACGCCGCATGTTCTTCGTTACAAACGGGCTTACCTTGTCCGTGGAAATATCGCATTAAATTTCGACGTTTGACAACGGAAAATTAACTTTTTTAATATAAGTTCTGTCTTCTTATTGTCAAAAAAATTATTCAGGTCTTGATCGTTTGTTTGTGATGATGCGAGCTCCACGGGGTCTATTGCGGTGGTGACTTCTTCTATGCGAGACAAAGTATCGGCGACGACATTATCCTTGCCAGAAATATGTTGAATGTCTGACGTGAATTTTGCGATAAAATCTAAATGCCGAAATTGTCTTGGTGAGCACTTGTTGGTTTTCTGCTGCAGGGAAAATGTTAACAATTTATGCTCCGTAAAAATAGTAAATTTCCGTCCTTCTACTGCAAAACGAAATCTTTTGACCGCCATGTATGTAGCTAATAACTCGCGGTCATACGCACTGTATTTCCTCTGGGCGGATTTTGTGAATTTTTGTGATTTGACTGATTGTTGTAATGCGGTGGTGCACCTGCTACGGGGTGAGCGAGCATCGTGGCGTCTGCAAGACTGTTCTTTAAATTGTTAAACGCTTTTTCTGTCTCCGGAGACCAGTCGATTGGGGCGTCTCCTTTTAGCTTAGGTCATTTTAGAAGCACATTCAGCGGTTGCTGTACTATTGTCGCGACGGGTATGAAACGTCGGTAGAAGTTTACTATACCTAGAAAATGGCGTAACTGTTGCACGTTTTTTGGTTTAAGGAAGTTCAAAATTGTTTGTACTTTCTCCGAGAGTGGCTTAGTTCCTTCGGCGTTGACGGAGTATTTTAAGAATTTCACTTCATTTGCGCCAAATACACAATTCCCGGGTTGATAACGATACCGTATTGTTGGAGCTTTTCGAAGACTAACCTTAGGTGTTGGAGATGCTGTTGTTCGTCTTCTGATGCGACCAGAATATCGTCCAATTATGTGTAACAAAAATCCAGTCTTCGCAAAACAGAGTCTATGAACCGTTGAAATGTTTGTGCTGCGTTACGCAAACCGAGCGGCATTGCGTTGAATTCGAAAAGTGTTGTTACTGCTGTTTTCAGTACGCCCTCAGGATTTAGTGGTATCTGGTGGTAGGTTATGATTAAGTCAAGAGTAGAGAATAGTAGCCGCAAGGACGCAGGCCTTCATCTTTTTTGGGTACTATGTGTAATGCTGAGGCCCACTCACTTTCCGACGGCTGTACAATTCCATTCTGTAGCGTTGTTTGAAATTCCCCTTTTGCTGCTTTTAAACGATCCGGGGGTAATCGACAGGGAGTGACGTTGAGCTTCTTGCAGTTCTTGGTTCGAAGAAGCCCCTCCGCTTCTTTGGTTGGTTTTGGACTCAGCTTTTACTCTTGTTAATTAAAATAACTACCCAAAAAAAGATATTCGTTCTTTCTAATTGTGTTTTATTTAACTAACAGCAGGTATTTTACTAAACACAAACCAGAGTTAGCTCAAATCTTTAACAGCGTTTTGACTTGATTAAGACTGAACTGAACTGAAGCTGAAAAAGTCTAAAAAATATATATATATGAAACATACGTAATACAAATTACTAGATTGCCTCGTGCACTAGGAACAATGAACAATAGATAATTTCTGGAATTAACATAAGGTTACTGATAATATACGGTATAAAAGATAAACTTCGACAGGAATCTTTGTCAGCACTTCTACCGCACTTTATCACTTATGGTGTAGGTCAGTTAACACAGGGTCGGCTCAATGTCTATGTAACAGGTAACTCCTCCCGCCTAAAATGGAAACCTAGGGTTGGACTGGTTGGCTGGGTGGATCATCATTAAGAGAAGAGGCCTCATTCGGATTTTTCTTCCTTCTAAATAGTTTGATTGGGTAAGGGTAACAGTTTCTATAGTAGCATGTTACTCCAATATAGGTGATAGCACAAATAAGAAAGCAAATAATAATAAGAAGCCAGGTTGGTATGGGATGATTTTCCTTTGGCTCCACAGGTAAAGCTATTTCATGATGATTATTCATTTTATTTGCCAAATGAGAAAGCTCTTCGATATCCATGCTATTAAGTTTAATTTTATTTGATCGTCCTCTCAACTTGGAACATCCAATGATGGAAGTTCAATAATTGTAACAGGCGAAAGATCTTCATTTTCGGAAGAAAACTGTTCTTGATCAATAGTATAATGACATTTTTCAGGAATTGTTATTAGGTAACTTCCAGGTTGAAGTTCTTGATGTTTTTCTATGGAACATCATTCCGTAATTATTGTGTAGGAAGGTGTAGTTAACAAAATATTTTGGGGAGAAATTTGATTTGCAATCATCTTTTCTACATGGACAGACACAGTAGAACAATTTTTGGCTTCATTCTTCAAAATAATATAGACTATGCAATCTTCTTCGGCTTGAAGATGGTTATGGCAATAAAAGGTATCTTCGATCTTTTCACACAATTCTTCTTGATATTGATAGAGTTCATTTTTCTCATTAAGGATAAGATATGGTTTTGAGGGGATTATTTTATTCTGGATAGGAACAGGATATAAAAAATGTTTTAAACGCAGTAGTCATTAAAATTGGACAATGAATTAAGAAAATTATTCTCTCGTCTTTATATAATAGTTGAATACCAAAAACATATAATAACTGTGTTTACTTTTGAATTGAGCAATTTGATTTAGTGAGTATAAGTTTTGCATTTTATTTATTATAATATTCAAATTTTCTATAGAAAGAAAAGTTGGATGAATTTTATTAAGAGTAGCAAATGTTATAGCATTAACGATTTGATTTAATTGGTTCTGTAGAGTTATTAGGCAATTAATAATTAATTCCAAAGTATTAATTTCATTTATACTATCCTGGTATTTATCGATTAAACTCTTTATAGTTAAGATGTTTGATTTGATTTGAAAAAGGCTATGATTTGTTTTTGACATAAATTCCTTTGAATAAGAAATTTCATTATTAATTTCATCTTTAAGTAAGTGATCATTATTGTTAAGGTAATCTAATATAGTATCGATTCTTTTTCCATCCTCAGAATCAAGTGTGCCAAATAACCATTTTGATATTTTACCACCAAGATTTATCAGTCCACGTTTGTGTCTCATGTTAGGGAAAATAGTTTCTAATAAATGATCATTTTGAAATAACAGTGATTGTGCTTGTTTTATTAGTTTGTCTGACATATCAGTAAAATTTTTTCTTTCAATAATAAAATTGACTTGTTCTTGTAAATTAGATTTAATTTTATTCAGTTCAGAAATATCTAGATAACTGACGAATGTATGTTTACTTATAATAATTCTCGAATTTTCCAAGTTCATTGGTAAAATAGGGTTGGTTAATTTTTGAATAACTGCATTATTTAAGTTATGGATAAGGATAAACGAGAAAATGATCAATATCCTCATCTGGAAATAAAACATTAGTAATTAATATTTTTACGTTTCTTTAAATTATGCTTAGAATATTTTGATGTTTCAGTTTTCACCTTATTTTTGTTTGAGCTACAGGCGAAATTTTGGAAAATTTATTTGCTAATTTATCTCTTGTCTGTTCTTTATGATAAATTTGGTCTTGTTCTGATATTGTCATTGGTTCTTTCCGTTCTGCGTTAATTTTTTCCAATTTATCGGTTTTTTTCTTGTTTATATCGTCATTGATTTGTTGATATTTTCCTTTTAATTTTTCTTTATGGTCATACACATATTTAGAGATTATATCTTTTTCTTCAATATCATAAGGATCTTTAGTATTGAAATGTCCTGAAACGATCTCAAAAGGAGTGAAGTTTGTACTCGAATGTATGGAATTATTATAATGTAATAGTGAATATTTTATTAAGTTATTTAAAGATTCTTTAGGATTTTGTTGCGTTTTAACTCTAATTTGTTCCAACAATGTAGAATGAAATCTTTCAATGTAACTATTTGAGTTCGGATTTTTTGGTGTAGTAAAGTGTATATTTACTTTATGAATTTTGCAAAAATCTAGGAAATTTTGATTATTAAATTCCACACCATTATCACAAACAATTGTATGAGGAAGTCCATAATGTGATATAAAAGTTAATAATCCGTCAAGGACATTTATAGAATTTGTTCCTAAAATTGGATAGGCTTGCGCAAATTTTGAAAAAGTATCAATTATCGTTAAGAATTTTTCTTTAGATACTGACAAGGTATCGATATGAATTCTTTCAAAGGTTTTGTACCTATAGGAATTGGTTGAAATTCAAAATTATTAGGTTGTCTTTCATATTTAGATTTTTGACATATGACACAATTATTGACATAGTTATTAACGTCTTTAGTCATGCTAGGCCAATAGTAATTTTTCTTTAGAGAGTCAATTGTAGTTGTAATACCTCTATGACCAGTTTTATAAATATGATGATAATTCATTTTGTCTTGTTTTTCAGAATCTGTACAGATATCAGTTAATTTTGAAGAACAAATTATTAATTTTGATTGAATTCTAATAAGTTTTTCTTGTATATTTTTTATAAAGTATTTTTCATGTTGTTTGTCAGGAAAATATAAATAATATGTAAGTTTATTATCGAGATTAGCTATGAATTGTTCTAAATCTTCATCTATATGATTTTTTCTAATATTTATGTAAAATCTCTGATTATCAAAAATCTTTTCTTTAATACAATTAGGAACAGGGGATGATTCTGAAACTTTAATAATCATTTGATGTTTATAATGATTTAAAGGTTTTTCTGTATAAGGAAAACTAAGTAGAGGAATTTCATCTGCAGAATGTGCTGTTGTTACATTATTTTCATAGTTTAAATATTCTTGAATAACGTTATCAATATCACCTATTTCGTTTATCAAAGAAATATTGTCTGAAGGATTTCTAGACAGCGCGTCTGCAACGACAGTGTTTTTACCTTTAATATAATCAATTTTATAATTGATAAATTCCGATTTAAAACAGTGATTATTAATTGTTGTTTCTGGGATATAATATGATCCATCAGTAACGGCGTTAGTTGGAATTTTGGTTCTTAAAATTTCATTTTCATTAACAGTGATGTTAAAGTGTTCATATTCTGAAGGAGAACATTGTCGTACAGGAATTTTCAAATTATTTCTCTGTAGATATCCTTCTTGTAAATTCCAATTAAATCCCATATTTTTTAAGTCTGTAAAGCTGATTAATCCATCAAAAACGGATGAAAGTCAAATAAAGTGAAAATAATTTTTCCATTTGCTTGAAATTCTTTAAAAACTGGATATGTGCCTCAAATTTTGCTGTTTGTTGACCACAAGATGTTTTTATTAAACTTGGTTTTATAATGATGCACTCTGGGAAATATTTTTACTAAAACAGGGTTCATTAAAGATATATGACTACCAGAATCAATAAGAAAACGTAAAGGTCTATGAAATCCTGAAATTTCGATAAATGGCAATTTGCGTTGATCTATAATATGATTTAATTCTAAGTGATTTTCTGTCCAGAGGCTAGGTGGATAAAATTTTCTTCATCGTTATTTTGTTCTTCTGTATATCGTTCCATACCTTCTTGATCTTGCATGGGTAATTCTTCTTGTTCATAACCATATGCTGCTGGATTTTCTTCAATTGCTTCAGTATAAATTTCTTCATCAATGTTGTGTAATTCTTCTGCCATAAATGTCGGTCTCGATTGGGGTTTAAACTGATAAGGTTGCGTAGTTGTTTGCCTAGATGTTGTTAACATAGGAGTAGGTTTATAAGTAGGTATTTGATTTTTGGGTTTCCAGACGTTGGTTGTTGATGTACTTTGTTTACCGAATACTGGTTGATTTGGGTAAAATTTTTGTGGTACTTGTTTTGGAGTTATTTGAATTGGTTGACTAGGAAATATTTTTTTATTTTGTTCATGAAATCGTTGTTGTAACTGCGAATTATTATGTGAAAATGTTTGACTTAGAGTAGGTTGAATTTGAGAATATTTTTGAACAATTGCTTTAATATTTGGAGATGGAATATGTTGATTTAAATTTCTCTTTCCTTCATTTACAATAGAATTAAAATTTTCTTCTTCTATTACGTATTGCATTGCTATTTCTAAACAATCTGGATTTTTAAGTCTAACACCGGTTTGAATTTGTGGTGGAAGATATTTTAAAAATGTTACCAAAATTAATTTTTCAATATTAGAAATTTGAGCAATTTTTGTACATGGTCCATTGTATTATCATTATTAATAGATGAAAAATTAAACTTCTAGTATATTGACAACGAATACCAAAATTATAAGGACTTTCTTTAGGATTTGGTTTCAAACTGTGAAGTTCATGAAGTAAACAAGTAAATGACCTTTGATCAGTAAAAGAAACTTTCAAAATATCTTTTATTTTGTCCCAAGTGTCTAATTCAATTCTACTTGAAATTAAAGTTAATGCTTTGCCTCGTAGTTTGCCAATTATACCTCTAAAAATTAATTTTTTTATAACTTCAGATTCGTTAGCATACTGTACAAATGTTTCATCACAAGCTCCAATAAAATTATTTAATTCACATGGGTCTCCACTAAAATTTGGAATAATATCTAAAAATAATTTTAATTGCTGATAATTTATTTCACGAGCCATATTGTCACTATTATTTCTTTTAGATTTTTCGTATTCTAATCTAATCGCAGATAAATCTTGGATAACACTATCTAAATCTGAATCAGAATCTTCAGAATTAATACTTCTACTAGCTCTAGTTTGTTGTCTAAAATTTTTGTTTGCTTTTGACGTTTCTTTAATATTTCTAAACATTAACCATTTGTTGAGAGAATAATTTTTTATTTCCAAACAATAAAAAAAACAAGTTTTATTTTTGAATATTATTTTACACAAAAAAAATGTGAAAAGTTGGGGTGAGAAGGAAAAAAAAATGGATTATGAGAAAAAATGACTAACCTTGTTTGTGTGCAGCTTTGCTTTGTGTGATTGCTTGATTTTGTTGTTTTTTCTTTCTAAACCTGTCCAGGGATATTCGATCCTCCAGTAGGTTGCTAGCCAATTTTCTGGGTTTGTGTCCTAGAAGATGGCCCCCGTATGTCGACAAGGAATATTCAGTTCTCTTCTCGAAACACTCTTAACTTGCAGTAGTCCTGTCAGTAGAAAAAACACTTTCCAAAAGGCACTATGTCTTCTTCTAAACAGTGACTATCAGATCCGTTTCCGACTGCGCCAGTGACGTTGAGCTTCTTGCAGTTCTTGGTTCGAAGAAGCCCCTCCGCTTCTTTGGTTGGTTTTGGACTCAGCTTTTACTCTTGTTAATTAAAATAACTACCCAAAAAAAGATATTCGTTCTTTCTAATTGTGTTTTATTTAACTAACAGCAGGTATTTTACTAAGAACAAAACAGAGTTAGCTCAAATCTTTAACAGCGTTTTGACTTGATTAAGACTGAACTGAACTGAACCTGAAAAAGTCTAAAATAAATATAAGTATATACATGAAATATACGTAATACAAATTACTAGATTGCCTCGTGCACTAGGAACAATGAACAATAGATAATTTCTGGAATTAACATAAAGTTACTGATAATATACGGTATAAAAGATAAACTTCGACAGGAATCTTTGTCAGCACTTCTACCGCACTTTATCACTTATGGTGTAGGTCAGTTAACACAGGGTCGGCTCAATGTCTATGTAACAGGTAACTAGGGCGTGCAAAATACCGGTGGGCTGCTTGTCGTCTTAATGTGGTGCGTCACGTTGTGTTTCACTGCTTGAGACATACCGGAGGGGCGTGTAATGTCGATATATTCAGCTAATAGCCGATGATATTTCGAGTTACCATTAATGGTCCTTATTGTAATCGTATTGATTGCACATGTACGTCCAGTTGTCAAGAGTGAAGTGGCACTGTCTATTAGACGATGGTTGCGAATGTCTACTAGTAAACCGTAAAAACTTAAAAAGTCTGCACCTATGATGGCTTTGTCAACGTCCGCGATCACAAACCTCCACTTGAACTCATGTCAAAGTCCCAGGTTTAGGTTCACTGTAAGAGTTCCGTAGGTGTGTTACAGTACTAAATGAATAATACTAAATATTTATTTCCCGCCCCACGTTGGGCGCCATTGTTACAGTACTAAATTAATATAGTACATTTTATTATTAGTGATGTAATTGAGAAATCTTTGTTGGTTGATTTCCAAAAGTGAACCGAACAAAGTTATAGTATTTTAAGTGCCGTTACTCACGGAACAAAAATAAAATAGAAAAGAGAACGACACTGCTAGCTGAGTGGGCGGTGGGGTGGGTAAAATGGTGAGGTGTGAAATAAATATATTTAGTATTATATATATTTTCTTCTATATATTTTTTTACTTTATGCATCAATACTCTCACAGATATTTATCACAGAAAGCTTCATCTGGCAGTTATGCACCCAAAAAGAAGAACAGGTTAAGATATAACAAAAGAATAAAATTTAGTAGCATACCTTCGATGAAGGGTCCTTTTTATTTGATGAATGTCTGAAATTGCGTGGTATTTAGTGTACTGGAGAAACGCTCAGAATCCTAATAAGCAGCAACTTTCTTCACTCAATAATCACCTGCCAAGAACAAACAGCAAATTCTAGCTCGAAAATTGCTATGCACCTTTTCTTTAAATTAATCCCCAATAAGATGACACAAGATCAGTTTTATTTTCAAAGAACCATCATACACACAACTCTTAACATAGGAAGGAAGTGAAGTCCCCACCAAAGCCAATTTCCGAATCAAACCACAAGAGCACCTACTTAAAAGAAACTGCGAATAGCTAGATTCGTACAAAATTCTAAACCACTACTCACCAATAGGGGGCGATACAAGATTGATAAATTTTATTTTATTTTGAAGATTTAAGTTTACGAAAACGTCTATATTTATTGGTTAAGTTTGCATTTTAATTTAATAATTTAATTTTTGACAAATTGAAGTAATTTAAATATATTTGGATTAGAATTAAAATTATACTGTAACAGGTGTTGATTG
Organism: Monochamus saltuarius; assembly: GCA_025584915.1. Lineage (NCBI taxonomy): Eukaryota > Metazoa > Arthropoda > Insecta > Coleoptera > Cerambycidae > Monochamus > Monochamus saltuarius. The sequence goes on along the minus strand of CM046724.1, from coordinate 46,774,323 downwards.
TAGATCCGTGTGCTGCGGCTAGTTCGTACGTCGATTTTTGTAAGCGATGGCGGATGAACTTTCGTGGGAAAACACATAGGTCTGCCTGCCTGGTAAAATTTGGTACTGTCTGCTGTCACACCACAAAGTGCGAATTGTCCTTCGAGCTGGCACCTTCACTGATACGCGGTTTACTTCTTGCACTGCTGCTGTACTGGTAGACTGCTCGTTTTGCTGCATGTTTTCCTTAATATACGGCACTTAGCCAGAAACAAAAATAGTCACGATCGCGTGCTTTCTACCGGATCACGTCGGAGTCGCCAATTGTTCCGAGTGTGTAACTAAAGAAAATGTTCTTTGGAAGGAAATATTTATTTAATAAAACTTAACAAGAAATCTAATACATAAGAATTTACAAATCGTTTATAGCTAGCGCGCCAAGTGAACAGTACGAGATGAGGCAAATAACTAAATTGTTTTTGGGTCAGATACCAGTGTTAAGATTAGGTACCCGAGGTTGGGGAGGTAACAAAAGAACTTCCTTTTTATTACGGTCGCTTATTGTAATTATTTATTACAGTATTTACTGTAGGTAGGCTTAATATTTGCCGATATTATAAATTGCGTCCTTAATTGTGGAAAAGTACGTTACAGTTTGTTCCCACTAAGCATGAAACATTACAGCATATCTGTGCAACGTTGCATACAGCTGAATTTGAGTTGAATTACGATACATAACTAATGAAAGTTGTGGAATGCTTTGAACAATGTTTCATAATATAATATTATTTAAAAATGTTGAGGGTAAATTAATTCTACAACATTTCTGCAACGGATTTGCATATCTTTTTCATATGGTATTATTTAGTTTTTAATCTATAGTTACTCTCAGAAATATTATGCTTCAGCTAAACGAGCGGGCCAGTTTATAAATATTCTTTAAAATTGTGGAATATGCTTTTTTTTATCAAAATCACGAAACGATTCAGTTAATTATATGTATATTAATAGCCGACAGATGGCGCCACTTATATCTCCCTGATACTGTGTAATCGAATTTTGGTAGGATATCTACAAGATTTGAGCTTTGGCAATTGGCACGGTTGGCACCACGGGCAAGGGAATAATAGTTCCCTAATTTATGCTTGGTCATAAAATCCCGAAGAAAATATACACCCTGTCTGTAGTGTATACTGTATATTTAAATTTAAAAAAAATCAATAGGTACTCCATTCTTACCAACATTCCAAATGAAGTGTCTGGAATGTTATAAAAGAACATTGCACTGCGACTTGTGTGCAATATTAATAGAAATTAAAATGCAATTTGCTAGTAATGTGTTCCCTTAGGAACCTTACACTGCAATGTTTCTAGCCTGCAGAATAAAGGTCCCTGGGACATTGCATACAGTTAATTATAAGTCTGAGAGCAACATTACAGCTAGTACAGAAATGTTTCTATAACATTGAAGAAATTTAATTATGTTTAGTGGGTTAGTTTTATATTTTAGCAAGTTATGGATGATATCACAATCAACCTTAGATAATGTTGAATGACATATAAATACGTAATCTCTAATTGACCCCTATTTTGATCCTCATGATGACGTTATGAACGACCGCTTATTGTAACTGTTAAAAATAGTCCTCTTTGTGAATCATATATTAAATTATCATAGTTTATCGTAAATAAAAACCTGTGATAAACAAAAAAAAAAACCAAGATCAGTGTTGTTTTGGATGGGAAGTAACTTCAACTTTGTATCCACCAATAGGTCCAGTTTATGTAGTATCATCATAGCCACATTTTCAAATGTTTTAAATTAAAGTTAATAAGTATGGATTTTCCGATTAAACTTAAAGATATAAACAAATTTGAAACATTGAATAATATATTAATTAACGTATACGGTTTGGAAAGTATTTTTGAAAATAATAAACTAAAATATGAAATAGTCGGACCATTACGTTGTTCATTAAATTGAGGTATCATATAAATTTATTACTTATTACATGCGGTCAAAATAATCACTGTAATATGGAATGTACGAAAAGTCATTATTGTTGGATTAAGGATTTATCGAAGTTAGTTTCCCGTCAAATTTCACAGTGATCATAAAAATATTTTTATGACGGTTGTTTGTTGTATGTTGGTAATGAGAGATTGTTATCGCAGCATCAGAGTAGAAAGAAACAGTTGAAGTTTCTGAGACACTAGTTAAAACTGTAACGTACTGCAACGTTCGACAACATTGCAATTATCAGGTTGTTACTGATAACCTAAAAGTAATATTAGTCATAGTATTGTAGAGCAGCTCATTATTGTCTAGTTCTAGTAACTGTGATCAGTTGCATGACATGTTAATGTATGCCGAATTATCATTTTCAACACCAGAGTAACTATAATTCTGTATTGTGAAAAGAGCTCTAAGGAATCCATTCACAGGAAGTACTTTTACGTGTACCTATTTATTATTATATACAAATACCTAACACCCTAATACGTGAGCGACGTTGTAACATATTCAAGACCCGTTTTCTGTTATAATTCTGTTATACTGTTATAAGCAACTGCTAATTTTTATATGTTACTTCCAAATTTATAATTTTGGCCAAAAATGACGGACGATTATGGTACTTTATGAGTTTAGGGAAGTTACTGAAAATTCTTCAATTTCACGTTCTCTATTAGGTACCTCTTAGAAGGATCGCAATATTTCATAAACATTCTATATAAGAATTACCAAATAAGAAACTATTCTCCCAGATATAACAAAACAGCATTTGCAAAATAATAGCTGCTTAACTAGCTTAATTTGTCCTATAGGTAGTGTACCCTTGTCAACCGAGCGTTTATGAATAAAACATTGAATTTCAGATGGTTAATTTGAAAATGTTATCATATTGAATATGTATGGAATTCAGCGATGCATTCCTTTTCGCATGGAATTTGAATCTCTTGGCTACGCTGTTTGTTTGTGATTCGGTTTAAAATTAATAAACTTGGATGATCGGTAGATTATAAAATATAGGTACAAGAATTTTATGGACACTTCCTTTTGGAGATTCTATATGAGAAAACATATTTTTCTTTTTTACTCAAAATGACGGTAGGTGCATCTGGAGAAGCTATTTATTACAAACCCATTATAAAATTAAGAAAATAAATCGTGTGCGTGTATACTGCAGTCCCCATTAAAAATGCGGAAGTACTAAAAAGGTCGTGAATAAAAGTTTACAACATAACACGTATATTGCAAATACTTTTTAAAGAAAATGAGCCGGTGGACTACTAATAGTAGTATTTGTTTTTATCTAAGCACATGTATAGTGAAGAAGCGGTTAAGCCGTCATAATTTAAACGAGATATGATAGTGATTCGGGCTGAAAATCTTGCTGAATATTATGGCTAGTGTACATTGTTTAAATTTTTACATTTTACTGTTTTTAATAAACAGGGTTTTAAGTGGGGGTCCCCTTTGAGGAGTAGTAATACATATTCCCTAGATTCCGAATCAGAAATGATTTTTTTTAAATGTAATAAACAGTCGAGTTATAATAAATTTAGGTAAAAATGTACTGTAAAAGTGCGTAAAAAGTAAAAAAAATGACCAATGTATTGACTAATTATTATTATTTAATAATAATATTGTTAGGTAGATTATCATACGTTACCTACTAATTATTGCCAGTAAATAACAGTTTTTAATACAAATTATTTGTTACAATTTTTTAAGCGCTATGTCTCTTAAATAACCCTGACATTAACCTAGTATATAAAATACCGCATAAATACTGCACATAATACATCAAACCAGACAAGATGGACGATGGATATGTTTATTACTTTGTACTTTGTGCTCGACAATGGTCAAAATCAAATTTGCACTTCTGTTTCCCATTCTATTGCGCAGAATTATTTGTATCCAATTTTGTGTGTCGTTTTATGGAAAAAAGATTATGGGAGTTTTGAGCGCCAGTACATTAATGTTGAACGAGAACAAATTCAGAAAGCAAGAATCTTGCACCAAAGATTTTAAACGCTGTAGAAGAGGACTCTCTTATAAATGGCAGATCTTATAATTTAATTTTGACCTCGGTAGTTAATTTTCTTTATGTATATGACTATATAGTATGCAATTAAATGTATTTATGAAATATTTCTATTTTAGATGTAGGTACTATATCCAATTTTATGATCATGAAGATAAAAAAATCATTCATTATTTAATCCGAAGTAAGCTAGAAGTAAACAATAATCTCACGTAACTAAAAAGGATTATTATTGAGGTTTCTGTTAGTTGACTTCTTGCTGTCTTATAGTGCATTAAACGTAAAAGAATACATTTTTTGTTTATCACACACTCAAAAAAAAAGTGCCAAAAAGGCCACCTCACTGGTGGCGTGGATATTTGCTCTCTAATAGAACTTCTTTCCCCATTTCACTTCAATAATGAAATATGACAACAATGCTGGGGACGTTGTGACTAGATATGCTCAGCGCTGGCCTGCCCAGTGACGTATTATGAAAATTAGGACAAAACAAAAATCAGCTTTTGTGTCGGAATTTAAGAAAACAAACTCATACTTCATACTTTACTGGTCGAATATTTCTGACAGTCTGAAACCATTCCAGATTCCTTGCTTGAACAGACCCTGTAACGATTGTTTTCAGTTTCAGTTAATAGTACAGAAACAGAAAAAAAATTGTAGACAAAATATTACTTAAATAAAAATGTCCAATTTTTGTAAGTAGATAAAATTATTGTAAAATTTTAACTTGTATTTTTCAATTGCAAATTGCACAGGCTATTTAAGATAGGTTTCGTATAAAAATGATTTTAGGGAAATGTTCACCTCTTAGGAGATATCGCCTTTTAAAGTTTCTAAAAAAATATATGGAAAAGCGGCTGCAATTTAAAAACCGAAGAATTTATAAATTCTACTAATCAACAGAAGGTTATAGCTCACTTCGCTCAGATTCGCAAAGTTTTTTTATATTGTTGAGAACATTTGTCTGTGATTTATGTGGTTGGGTGATATACAGTGATTCAGAACTTATCTTATAAAAGTTTTTTTAATGTACAGGGGACGCTTAGAAACACAATTTTGAAAAATAAAATTAAAGGGGGCAGTTCAAAAATGATTTAAAAATACACTTTCTCACGGCACTAGAAACTGGTCCACTGTAAAACCTTATAAGACGTATAGACGGCGACCGGACAAAAAATTGAAAGAAATTCCCAAAGAAAGGAATAAATTACATTTTACAACACCTATTTTTATTCAGCAAATTCAACTGCTTTTGCACTATTGTTATTAATTATTAATAGAATCAATTTGTGATTTTAATTAGTAAAATAGTTTCACATACCTGACGTTACGACAACATTTTGGGCCCGTCTTACTTAGTTTCTGCAAACTAACACAAATGTTTCTGTTTATTCTCCGTTTTGAACTTGTAAGTTGGCAGCAGCTGTGATACGTTCGCGTAAATCATCAATAGTGTCTACTTCGGTGCAATACACTTCATTTTTTAAATATCCCCACAAAAATAAATCCAAATTGTTTAAAGTCAGAAGATCATGGCGGCCATGGTACCGGTTCTCCTCCTCCAGTCCCTTAGTATTAATGTTTGGACACTCTCTACATGGTATGGATATAATTGAGCCTCGTGTCTGATACGTCATACTGCTGCAATACGCCGTAGACGCCCTGGATCTCCACGATTCGGTTGCAAATTTCCCATGTCACGCCAGCGTTTGCACCACACCTGCACGCACTGCACACCGTTGCACCGCTACATTTGGAACGTGTTTACCGGGAAGTCGTTCTGCTAAAGCAGTTTCAATTCACCATAAATTAAAACGATATCGCGATGTAAAGGATGAAACTACTAGAACTTCAATAATTTTTTTCTCGGAAACTATAAGGATTTTACAAAAAAAAAAAAATTACGATATTGACTCCATTTTTCATGACGCATTGTAGTACATCGAAAAATCTAGTAGATTTTAAATAGAATTAAATGAAGCTAAGGCTAGGAACAGGCGAAATAGAATTTATTTTAAAAAATTACTCTGGCAAGGTCCAGACAATGAATCTTTGTTTTAAACTTATCGCAGATAGACGTTCTCATAATAACTTTTAAAAAAGGTAGTCATAATACAGGATGTTGTTTATCTAGAACATGAAACTTAAAAAGTGCGAATTTAGCAGTCTCCATGAGAACGTAAGTTATCGGGTATATTTTTAATAGGTTGCAGAACGCCCATTTTTCAAAATGGCCGTAGTAATAAACAATTGATTAGGTATAAATTATGGGAAAAATTAAGCGTTAATTGGTGGGACTGTTTCGGCCATTTTTGGTACAGGAGGATTTTTTACTACGGGGAGGGAAGTTAAGTGAGTTGCGAAAACGCAGCCGGACGAAGAAGTAGTTGCGAAAACGCAGCCGGACGAAGAAGTAGTTGCGAAAACGCAGCCGGACGACTAGTTGCAAGTTGCGGGATCACGGTCGTTGGGTTAGATTCTGAGAGAAGTTAGAGTTTTGTGGTTAGTTATTGTGTTGCTCTTTGGGATTAACATCAATTTCGGGGATTTTATTGGTAAGTCTGCTGTATAGCATACTTGTTTTTTTTTTATTATTTCACTAGGTGGTACGTTGCGAGATCTCTCTCCGAAAAAGTTTTACATTTTGTTAAATAGGCGTGTTTCTAGCCTTGGAAACAGAAAAAAATAGCAGAATTTCTAGACCAGTTTAAAGTTTTATAAGAAAAAGTAGCAGCTGAGTTTACAGAAATTGTGCAGTATTTTTCTGTTCAATATATAATAATTTTAAACCGAGTTTATTTCGGAATACTGGCAGTGGAAGCCACTGTTGTATTTGAGTGTGTTTTTTTTGTATAGCCTCAAAGTATCGTTCGCTTTTATGAGCCCATTTACTTTTTGTTTATTTTGATTGCACTTCCTCAATATATTAGTAATAATTTTGTTGAGGTTTTTAATTAACCACCACACTCTCCTCAATTCTCCATAAAGACCACGCACGAAGGATTTCAATCCTTCAACGTTAGCCGTGGCCGAACCTAAAAGCTCCAGGTGAGTTTAATATAACATATTTTGGTGTCAGGTGTGTAAACACCACTTATTATTTTATTACTACAAAACACATTTAGCGAGCGATCACCACTCCCCGACCGTGTGTTGTACAGCATCTATTCCCAAATTCTTTTAGATAAGTTCTGAATCGTCCACTATACAGGGGTATAGTAGAGGACTCTGTACGATAAAATTTTAGAAGTGTGTTTATAGAGAAACGAATTCTTACAATTCATACATTTCCTTAGATGTCATCAAGGTTCATCCCAATATGAAACAGGCATCGATCTTCATCTTCAAATAAGCTCTGGTGTCTCAATTAGGAATGTTGCTTATTGATATTTCTTCTTTATTGAACTTAAACTTACATTTTTAGATCTCATATTTTGTTAGCATATAATATTTTGAACTATACACTATTTTCAGCTCCAAAAAGTAAGCAAAAAATATTTGTATTCTACTAGGTAGGTACTATCGTTTGCAATATTAATGACACTCGCTAAAATGAATTTTGCGATTTCTCTTGAACTTCTGGCGCATTCATATTGAAATCTGCTTTAAATTTTTAACATTAGTTATTAGTTGTTTCACTTACCAAGAGACATTTAGAGAAACTTTTATTCAGAGCTTCCAGAAGTTCAAAAACTGTTTTAAGAGAGTGTCATTATTATTGCAAACAATTGTACATGTTCTTTTCTTAGCATCAATTTGTAAACAACATTTCTCATAACTATACCAATAAATGCAAATTTGCAGTCTCTGCTTTTCCTAGAATAGATTTTGGTCGGTTTTCGTAGAAACCATTTTAGAACTTTTTTAATTAAAAAAAAAATATATTAAAAAACTGAGGAAGTGCTGCAACGTGCATAAACTACATTATTTTACTAATAATCGGTAGCGTTAGTTAAAGAAAAACGTTGTGGAATGGTGTCGTGTGAATTTTACATTCACCAATATGGGTATTATGAATGTTGCACATACTGTTTCTTATAAATACAACTAAAAGTCTAGGATTTTCTTAAGTATTCACACATGTGTGTGTGAAGTATATGTGCAATAGAAGGCATTTTTCAAAAAATGGCTAAACCAGACGATATATACTTTTTTCCTGGGACCTTCACAATTATTAAAAGCAGGGTAACTTATAGTTAACATGCCACCAACTGAAACTTGATCTGCCACAGTGACTCCCGCAAGACCGATTTTTTTTACTTGTGTCTTTTCCACTATGAATTATTTTCTTACTATCCCAATCTTATTAGCCACCGACACTTCCACATAACTTTCTGCTACAGACGACGAACGTCAACCTCCATGTCGTTTAAGCGTCAAAATATCTCAGATAGTCAGCTGGTTATTTCATTTATGGCTGTTTTATACCTACTGGATGGACTGTACATTTTCCCAAACGATAACACAAAAAGAATCTTCTCTCACTAAGATGTGAAGGGCACAGCGCTGCATATCATATGAAATGAAAAAATAACATCACTCGCAGAAGCCTGATAGTGCAGCTGGTTTTGGTGGTAATATTGCCCTTTGTGAACGATTTCTAAATTTTCCAGTCCTTTGACGGTTTGCACGCTAGTGATTGGTACCAAAATATAATAATATAGAAAAATATTGTCACCCTGCCCTCTAATTCTCTAATGTTAGTATATTAGTTTTAGCACTATCATTTCCATTCTGAGCTATTTTTACCTTTTACAGTGTAGCGTCAAAAAGCAGAGAAACATTATCTTTCTACTGATCAAGTTTCAACCTGTTCATATATTTAGTGTCGATGCTAGTATTTCCACTCCTGTCCCAGAGAAAAATATTAACATCCAATTTACTCACACAAGTTTCAACCTGATAGAATTACTGATATGTCATCAAATCATGCGCGTTTAAAACTATTAGCACATTATAGTTTTGATTTTCTGTTAACCTGTCTCCACATCCGCAAAACCTCAGGTCTTTGTAAATTGAACAACGTACAGTTCAATTAAGTAGCATTCAATAATAATTTTATCTCTTGATATGCAAGGAGAAAATTTTTTTTTTAACTGAATCGACTCCAAGTTTGAGCTACATGGGCTAACTTTTTGCCTTTCTTTAATTTTGACACATATTAATTTAGCTACTGACGTTTGTAACAATAGTTTTAGCATTGGTTTTTGAGTATAACCTCAATGCTTTTAGTATTGTTATTAGTTTAGTAAATATAATTTAATTTAAGGTCGCCGTATTTCTCGGCGTAAACTGACCAAATGTGTGGTGTTTTTTAGGTACTGAAATCTCAAAAAATAAAACACGTAGAGCAAAAGTAATATCAGAAATAAAATTATTGATGTTTTGTTCACTTTTACTATTTAAATTCTCCTCAAATAATATAATAACTTTTAAAATGCATGTGTATCATACACACTGTTTTGCTATTCTAACCACATTTTAACAAGCTAATTATTTTCATTTCACATACTTATAAACAAAAGTGAACAATATTATATGCAGAACTATGTAAGCTTATGTTATAACAATGTTTGCATCTATAGTTGAATTTAAAAAAACACGTATTTTGAAAGATTTCAGTACCTAAAAGTATGTTGGATAGATCGCTTTCTGACATTATATATTGATTTTACTTCGGTACTTTTGAATATTTGCAGGTGGCATGAGATAACATTCTTGTTATTTACTAAACTCTATATTATTCAGTTCTTAAATGTCTAAAATTACTTGTATTTGTTGAAAACACTATTTCAAGAATACGGCGCCCTTAAGGAAACGTATATATCTAAAACCCTTTTACTGGGTGAATGATTTTATCTTTCATTGCATACTACTCGTATTTCTCGTACGCCACTGACATGAAATGAAGTCCTATGAATGAGCTTTAATCAATAACTCCTTTATCAGCAGCTGGAAAGCGCCTCAGCGACATTATTTGCCTTACTATGAAGCTGTTTGGGAAATTGAAAGCCTTAACCCCAAACAATAAAAGAGAACTAAACAAAACTCTCCTTTTTGTGGCGCTATTCTGGTACTATGTCAGACGTTTTATACATAAAGTTATTAAATTTTCATAATAAACGTGACGTTAATTCGCTCGAAGAAAAATGAAGAGACATATAAATTCTCACTATGTTGAAGTTTAAAGCTTTTAGCGCATATTATGTTTTTTTAGACTGTATAATTTTAGCTGATAATGCTATTCCATGATTTATTAAGTAAGTTCTTGAGTGACATCTTTGTTTCAGTATTCCCTTTACAACTTTTCTACAAAAAGTCAGACATAGACAGGATTGAAAGGTACTTTAACATTTTTCAGTTACATAGAATAAAAATAGTTTATGAAATTCTATTAGGCATTCCTGAAGAAATATTTCTATACTACATATATGCAAAAATGTCACACAGTGAAAAATAATAACAGGGATAATGGAATACTGCTGAGGGGAAAACTAAGCACATTTTGAAAACAAGTTGAAATAAATGAATATATTTGAGTGCAGTAATAGTATATTACATACCGAGGTGGAAAGTGTGTTTCATTCTTGTCGAAAGAAAAGGATGGTTTACCGAGGTGAACCATTTCTCGAGACAAGAATTAAACTTTCCACCGACGTTTGTATACTATTTTATAACTATATCTTTTAAATGCAAGGGTTTTTGTAACAAAAATAATTACGTGAGAAATTAACAAATATCCTTCATGGCATCAGTCTACCTTGCGGAGATTTCGGCCACCCCACCACCAACAAGGGAAATGGAGGAACTGGTGGCACACTGCCGCGCCCAGAAATGGGAACTTATCATGGCCTGTGACATTAATTCACACCATGTAGCCTGGGGCAGTGAAGACAACAACACAAGAGGTAAGTCTTTATATGATTATATTAACGCAAGCAACCTTTATATAAGCAAAGGCTGTGTACCGACATTTGTTAACTCTAGAAGTCAGACATTAACTATGGCGTGTATATCTAAGGCAATCCGGAACTGGCTCTATGTCAGATCATCGCTGGATAAATTTTGAGATTAATCTAACTAAGACTCCTTTAAAACTGTTCCGGGACCCTCGAGGAATTGACAAGGCATAAATATCTATGTTACATCCGGGAGAACCTGGTAGCGGTAAAAGATCAGGAACCTAAAAATAATGGGGATATTGAGGCATTTGTGGATTCCGTACAATATGCCATAAAGAGAGCCTTTACAACATCCTGCCCCCTCAGATCAGCCCAGCAGTCTGGTGCAACCGCTAGTTGGTGGAACCGGGAGCTGAGCGAACTAAGGAAGAAGGCCAGGATATCATTTAATAAGGCAAAAAGGACTAGACAAGACTCAGACTGGGAACTGTACAAAACCCACTTGAGACTTTTCAAAAAACTAGTCAGGAAAAGACAAAGGGATGCTTGGAGAGCCTACGGCGAGGAAATTGAAGACTACTCGCAGACTGCTAGGCTATGTAAAGTTCTTGCAAAAGAAAAAAACCATTGACAGACCCTACACGGTACTTATCAGGTATGAAGAGACCGCCAGTGAAGATGTTATCAACATCTACACAGACGGGTCAAAAAAGAAGGATGTGGGATTTATTCCAGATCCTTGCATATTGGTTACCAGTGGGCAATTGATAGGCATGCTACCGTAGTACAAACGGAATTAGCAGGTATAACCATAGCCGCCAAAGAAATTGCTCGTAGACATACAACGGGCAAAATCATTAGAATCTACACAGATAGTAGACAATCACTACTGATCTTACGTAATCATAGATAACAACTAGATCAGCATGGGAATGCCATCAGGCACTAGTAGTTGCCTCAGCCAACAACAGCGTATCTGTATGCTGGGTAAAGGGACACGACCGGTGCAATGGCAATAAAGTAGCTGACAAGTTGGCTAGGAGTGTATCGGGTCTGAATATTTTTGGACCTGGTCCCTCCAATATGCTTCCGTTGTCAGCATTTGTTGAAATTATCAAAGAAGACACCCACAAAGAGTTTATGAAACGTTGGGATGAAACCAATGACAATTTTGCAAAGGAGTTCCTAGAGTACCCCTGCAAGGATACAGCAAAAAAGTACCTGGCTATGTCTAGGACAAACCTTCGTCTAGTGACAGGTATTGAAACTGGACATTGCTGGCTAAGAAAGCACCTCTATTACATGAGGAAGTGTGATACACCTCTTTGTAGGGGTTGTGAACAGGAAGACGAGACAACACTCCATGCACTCTGTGAGTGCACTGTCATCTCGTCAATAAGAGAGTCCGTGTTGGGAGAGCGATGGACTTCTATGGCCTACATTAGAGAGATCCCCCTGAGCAACGTCACCACCTTTTTCTCCTTATTAGGCTGGCTGGCGGCTCAGGTGGACTGATTTCCTAATGGGGGGAGGTACAAGGGGCCCAATGGGGCCTAAGTGCTGTAGCCTTTTTGCTGCCCTCCCTTAATTCCAGAATTCCAGAACAAATATCCCTGTATAAAAAAACGTTCAGTTGGCATTTTGGTACGAAAAAGTCAAACATACACACTTACATTTTTAAAAGATTTATTACCTAAGAAGAGTTGTACAAGGTACGATAATGTTTGTGATGCTTTCGAGAGTTGGTGCTCGCAAAAAGGTGTTCAGAAAGCTGTTTCTCAAACTATTGTGCTGACATATTTTAGTGAAATTGCCAAAATCAAACAGCCGTCAACTCTTTGGTCCATTTACTCAATGTTGCGTACTACTTTAAATATTAAATATAAAGTGGATATCCTCAAAGTTATTGACATTTTTGAAACAACAAAATCTAGGATATGTATCCAAAAAGTCAAGCACTTTCTCCAGTGAGAACATTGCGGCATTTTTGAAGAATATACCTAATGATATGCTACTTATAAATGTTGCACTCATAATTGGTGTATTAGGTGCATGTCGAAGTGACGAGCTGCATAAATCGAAATTGACTGATAATAAGATCGTGCACAATAAAGTTCACATCGACATTCCAACATCAAAAACCTATCAGTTAAGAGTATTTATAGTGAGTAATAAAGAATGGATAACGTTAATTAAAACATAATTATGTTGCACTTCGTTTAGACGTTCTAAATGAAAACTTTTTTTACAGTTAAGATTCGGTAAAATTACTCACTAGCCATTTGATCACAGTTCGATAAGTTTGCCAAACATTTTTAAAGCTTCCATTGTGAAACATACACAGGACACTATTTCTGAAGAACGGCAGCCACACTATTGGTAAATAGCGTTGGTGATATTCTCCAGTTAAGAGATTAGGGGGATGGAAATCTTCCACCGTAGCGGAAGAGTACGTCGATAAGTCGACAAATTCTTAGGTTAAAATTACCACAAAAATATCTGGCGCAATGCCAAACTCCAGTTCTAAAAACGTTACCATTTCTACGGAGGATGTTCAGCATGGTTCAACATGTTCTGTTGCCGCTTATATCCAATCGAATGTTGCAATTAATTTAGTATAATAATTTGTAATACTTAATGTGAATAAAATTTGTTGAGAATGTTTTAATGTACAATAAGATATGTTTTGAAACAAACATTTTGGTTATTCAATGAATATTGACATTTACCAGGGTTGAAAGTGAGAATTGTCTGGCCGGAGAGTAATTACTTTCCATCTTGGTAAATCTCACATTCCATCTGAATATGTCAAAGTCAGAAATATGTTTCTTTCAAACTTACTGTAAGTTTGAAATATCAACATTACATACATACAGGGTGAGTCATTCATAATGTCATTAATTTTAAGAGGAGATAGGGAATAATGAGTATAATGCGAATACGTGATTAAAAAAAATCTAAATGCATATTTACGCCGAAAAAAAAATATTTTCAAATCATTATTTAAACCCCCTTTTCAGACTGTCACTGACCGGTCACAGCCTTGGTCGGTTACAGCTCACAGTTCAACTCGATATCGACCTGATGCAATGTTGTCAAGTTGTAATATTTTTCTATATAGTACCTACCCACCTAGGTTTTAGACACCACAAATAAACGGTTGTACTGACTATTTTAGAATATAATTTTTTCTTGCTCAGTTCAACTTCAGCCAATAATAATTTAAAATGTTAATACCCAATAAAATCAAATAATAATAATCAAATAATTCTATTAAAAATTGCAAGTAACGCGGTCCACTCAGGTTTTCCCGTAGAAAATACGGCCCAATCAAACGATACCCGTACACTCGCGTGTCGATTTTTCTCTGAGCAAATGTAGCTGTTATGACTGCAACAACACTCCAACGTGTCTAATAACCATTTACGTACATTACATAAAAAACCTATACCCAATGGGTAAATTATTGAGAAGCTGAAAAGTGTTTCGTGTTTAAATACTAAGTACTTAATAAAAAACCATCGTGTTGTCGACAGAAAACTGTCCAAGACCGAAATGGCACGCCGCTAATCTAAGTTATCGAGAGTTAATCTTGACCTTGACCTACCGTATTATTAGGTCAATAACCTAGTTACCTAGTTTTTGTACTGTTATTTAACGACAAGGAGTAAAACTTTTTCCTTAAATATTGATTTATTTGTTAATAAAAACAAATGTAAATAATAAATAAATGTTTTCGAATGTTAGATTATTACAGTTTAATAATTTTGATTTTACGTTTTCACTACGTTTTACAAATAAATATGAATTTTTAGTATTACTCGTAAGTACAATTAACCGCACACATAACCAGATGTACAATTTGTAGTTACGTACATCTAGCCTAGAAATGTATTGTTTTTAAGTAGTATGATACTAACCTGTTTACAGCCCACATTTCAAGTAAAACTGCATTTATCCGTCCTTAGCACTTTATTAATAAAATTCAGTCGCATTTCGTAAACATTCTCCGTATAACACTACCATTTCCACATATTCGGAATTTGTAAAATTATGCCTTCTGAATTTACGCCAAATACGTGAGGTTAGACCGAAATAAACAAACTACTGCTTACTGCTTGTATTCTCTCCATCCCCCCTCCAAATGTGTGGCATGATCTACAAATTTGAGGGGGAAGAAATGCAGAGTGCTAAATTTGAATAACACGCTGATGTGTTAGACGATATTATGTATGTAAATGTGACATCATTGGTTAATACGGCAAGTCTGTGGCATTAGATTTTCGTCGGGTGCACCATCAGAAAGTTCGTAGCGTACCAGGAGCGTCGTGTTACTGATTTTTATAGGGTGATTTGTTTATTTTTTTTAAAGGTCGAGTAAAATTTTTTTTTTCGATTTTCTGCCATTATTAGGCCTCCCGAATACGTGGTTAAAATTAATGACATTATGACTGACTCACCCTGTATATGGTTGTAAATAAAATTTATTAAACGACATAATATCGGTAAAGAAAAATAGTAAGTGATTAGTAGATATAAAACACATGTGATTGGTCTTTATAAAGTGAATTCCACGCCCATACGATTTTTATTGAAGTTGTATAATTGAAAGTCAAAATAATTTAGGAGCTGTTTTAAAGATAGTACATAACTACCCTTAAAAAATATGAGCCGATAAAACTTTAAAAATTTGCCTTCAAAAGCTGAATATGATGTTCAGAAGAATTTTAATTGGTGTGACTGAGAGCTGGCATTAGACATCTTGGGGTGGTTAGTAACAACCCTTAAAAAAGTGTATACTACAAAAGTACACTTATTAGGAACTGAATTTGATGTTCACATACATTTCATTGAAATCGCATTACTCATTATTAATTTGATGTTCACATTTATTTGAAATTTTGACAGTTGAGTAATTTCAGTAGCTGTTTTGAGGGTAGTGTGTTACTGCCCTTAACATTTGTTGCTTACGATGTAATTAATTTTGCAGAATCAATTTTGCATAGTTATATGAAAATGCATGGCCAACTATGCATCATAAGGTGAATTGATATAGGACATGTCATGTTTAGAACAATATTGATAAAATCATAGAATTAATTACCTAAAAGTAAAAGCCACAGCTGTAGTAGTAAATAACATTATGTAGGTACTTATAGAACAATGTACACTACACACATATACTCGAGACAAGAATTTAAACAACTTACGTCATACGAATAAATGAATAATTCATTATATTTTCATCAAAATATTTAAGAAACTGCAACTGATAGTAATAAAACTATATACTACACTAAAAGTTTGCATTATATATTGCACTAAATTGCAAAAAATGGTTGTTTTTAACGCGACCAAATATCGATAATTACGTTGACAATAAAAACAAATGTGTAAAGTCAGCCGTGACGTAAGACGTCTGAATTTTTGACGCGAGTATATCTATTAAAATATTCATCAACAGAATAAAAAGCACAATGTATGAGGAATTTTATTAAATCATTTTTAAACTTATTCATAGATACCTATATTATTTTTCAAGGTATCAGGTAACTTATTATAAATTCGAATGCACATAGAATGTGATCCTTTAAGGCATAATTCCGTTCTGCATTGAGGTTGCCTTAAGTCGGATTTCTGTTTAGTGTTGTAAGCGTGAGTGTTTAATTGTTTTGGGAATTTATCTATATTTCTTTTTACATACACTGCACAAGAATAAATATACCTATATATATATTAGGAACGGTTAATAAGTTATAACTAAATTTTTTTGAGCAACGAAGACAGATGAAGCAGATGCGGCATTTCCCCAGCAAACCACACCGTAGAATAATTTTAAGTAAACATGCCCATAGTAAATAAAAAGTAATGTGGACACCCTAACCAGAGGCCGGAGTTGTGAAAGTTCAGATTATTTCAAATTCACTTACCATTAAGTTTACTTTACTGGATGTTGAAAATGTGTACAGTGCGTTGCCTCAATTCTATAATGATCGTAATGATTCAGACTGTGTGTCATAAATTTTTGTATTTAAATGGCTCCACAGAAAAAAGTCCAACGGAGACAAATCTGGTGAACAAGCGACTCGACCTGGTTCGACGTTTGAACCATTCAGTAGATTTTCATCAACTAGTAATTTAGTATTTTATAAAACTGCAAAATGTTTTTCGAGACAAATCTTATAAAACAGCATAAGTCACAAAAACATTTTATGAATGTTTATACAGCAACTTTACAACCAAAATGGGCACAGCGTTATAAAGCACTTTAGTCGCCCATAAGGTTTTGTAAGGTCTGTGGAAACAATTAAAATAGTTATTTATGCAACAAGTACAAAAAGTAAGTGTTTATTGCACGCGACGTGAAAGTGTCCAACGAGGCCGTCACTATTATAGTGTATAATACAGCTATTTGCTCTTAAATTATCTTGAATATATTTTAATACAATAGTTTTATAGATTGACAAATCACACATAAGAAACAATTATATTAGTTATTTAGGGCGCAGTCAGAAATACTATGGAACTTCATTAAAATAGTTTATAAGCTTGTCACAGAAACGTTTATAAAATAGTTATACAGGGTATTTAGAATTTATATAAAAAATTTTTTTGAATGTACAGGGGACTTACAAATACAATTTTCTAAAAAAAAATCAAAAGGGCAGTTCGAAAATGATTTAAAAATACACCTGCACGGCACTGGAAACTGGTCTACTGTAAAACCTGGCAAGGCAAAGCATGCAATCCGCACCCAGACAAACAATTGAAAGAAATTCCCAAGGAAAGAAATAAATAACATTTTATAACACCTATTTTATACAGCAAATTCAACTGCTTTTGCCGCTATTGTTATTAATTATTAAAAGAATTAATTTGTGAATTTAATTAATAAAATAATTTGACATAAGTACCTGATGTTACAACAACATTTTGGGCTCGTCTTACCCAGTTTCTATAAACCAACACAAATCCGTTTGTTCACTTGTCCGTTTTTAACTCGTAAGTTATTGGCAGCAACTATGATACGTATGCGTAAAACATCAATAGTAGGTATCCACTTCGGTGCGATAATTCATTTATTAAATATCCCTACAAAAAGAAGTGTAAATGAATTAAAGTCAGGAGATCGTGAAGGCAATGCTTGAACGCGTTGTACATGGTACGGACATAATTGAACCTCGTGTATGACACGTCACACTGCTGGAATAGGCCGTGGACGCCCTGTACCTCCATGTCTTCCACGATTCGATTTCAAATTTCCCTCGCGTTATACTACACTTTCACTAACTGCACACCGCGGTAGAAGTAGCTGCATTTGGCACATGTTTATCGGGAAATCGTTCTGCTAAAGGACTTTCACATTGCCATAAATTAAAACGATATCCACCAACCCTGAGTTGCTATACATGTAAGCCATTTTTGACACTTGAAAAACTAATGTAAAGACTCGCATCACAAAAAAGGTTAATATTTACAAAAAGTAATCGGATTTCAATATTCAGAATCACCTGGCTAGAGACTACAGTAGCCCAGTGATGTAAAGGTTAAAAATACTACAACTTCAATAATTTTTTACTCGGAAACTATAAGAATTTTACATAATTTTTTTTTACGATATTGTCTCCATTTTTCACGATACATTTTATTCCTAATTTTTTTTAGATAAGTTCTTAATCACCCTGTATATTTGCTGTATATACTGTTTTATGATTTAGCTGCCTAAACGTTCTTGTGATAAATTTATATAATATTTCAATTGCTGACAACAAAATAATGATAAAATATAACAAAACAAATTTGAGATAACTCCTTTGTCTCAAATGCATTGCATAATGTCTCCTTTAGAAAGAGTTTTGAGACCCACGTTTATATAATGAAAAAGTAATCGTTTTCGGCAATATGGAGAAATATTATTCTCTAATTTCGGGACACCTTGTATTTTCAATAGTGGTCGATTAATTACTCAAACACTGGTTCATTTCAGAAATCAGCGTAAAACGTTACTCTGCATACATTTTACTTTATCATATTTGTTAGAATTTAATCAATATTATAGTTATATGGTTACGTTTACATTCCATCAAAATTAAAATAATGTACCAATTCGAAGATTTCATAAACTCACGTAGAGTGCACCTACGTCTGATGGTTACCGGTGTCCTAGAGCTTGTTTAAAACTATATAATTAGTAGCTCCAAGAGAATAATGCTTACAAAGTAAAATGTGAAAAGCTGAGTTGCCCATTGTCGAGGAAGAGGCTCCACACCGTCGCGCATGTTGAAGTACCCACTTCAATAAGTACTCTGAAGCCGCCGTGTTCATTTAGACCACAAAAGTCCCAGTCTTTTATTATTTCACAACCTCCGTGGTCACAATGAGACCGATACATCCGTTCCAAAAGCACTTCTGTGTCTTGTTCTTGTCCATTGCACTCCTCGCCACGTTCGCCACTTTGAAGAAGAGACACGGGCTCTCTTCAGAAACACGTCCTGTAAATTATACAAACGACTTTTTGGCTTATACCAGCTCGAATACTTCTATTACACAAACATACTTTGGCATAGGCAAGGATCTTTTTAAATTGAATTCCAGCAGTGACATGGATGTGTTGGATGACCACCGTGTAGTGTACATTTTGGGTTTGTTCGAGCTCACTACCAGATGGGGAAGAAGATTTGAAGGAGAAAGTGAAATGTCAGCTGCGAAACTAGCTGTTGATCATGTTAACGCCCTCAATGTTTTATCTGGATATTCCTTACAACTGCTGGTGAACGATACCGAGGTAGGTCTGATTTCAATTTGAAGTTGCGACTTTTGTATCGGACGTCGATGTCCAATTAAAAAGGAATTCTCATATAGTTTTTATTACAGAAGACGTCCAGTTTTTTTGGGCGGTAGCTAACTTTATTTTTTCAACTGCAGCATATATTATCACATTTTTGTTAATTCTCGTTGAATTTAATGCCTACTTTTCTAAAACGTATCATTTCGGTGAATTTTGGTGTTATTTTAGAAACGTTTGCAATGTTCGAAAATATTAAATATCTCCGACTAAAACTAAACATAATAAGAAACCCTAATTTTCACCATTCTTTGAATAAAATATCCTGTCCTTTACAGTACTATGTCATATATTTGAGATAAGCATATACAGGGTGTTACGATAATATCAGCCAGGGTGTCTACCGATGAAAATAATTGCGGTTTGCCATATAAAAGCTTTTGATTTGATTCGCAAGGCATTTACAGAGTTTCAGAGTTTTATACAATACAGGAGTACTCAGCGCGTCAAAATCTGTACTCTTTGGGGCGAACTCTTACAGAATTAAAGAGTAAAATGGATAGCACGTCATAGCAGATCTATGTAGTGGCCGTTACACAACTTCCAATACATGATTTGAAAGGTTAAATACAGGGATTTTAGTTACACACTACTTTATTTATTGTACAAAAACACGTAGTAACAACTTATCAATGAAGTTAAAAATATTAGAATATTTGGACCACAAATAAACTTTGCGCTGTTACTTCCAATGGCACGCACGTACTGACTTTAAATTTTAGTAAGCAACTGCTGCAGTCATAACAACCTAAACACTGTAACTCTCTTTGAAATGTTTGCCAACTACTAAAACAAGATTAATGCGTACTCCAAAGGAGGCGCGTACTTTTAAGGCTGTAATGTTCGAAATTTTTAGGAGCCGTTTTCAGACGTACACGCGCTTTCATTTTTCTCCTCAATGGCACTTCATATTGGAATAAAACAAGTTTTGATTAACTAGTGAATGTCTATTTTATAGACAGCAAAGCTGTCTTTTAGAAAAAAAAATCGAATCTAAACAATTTTTCGGCCGTAATATTGCCTATACTTAGAACTACGCTGAGGCGTTGTTATATACTATTATAAAAAAAGAAAGTTGTAGGCTAGTAAATTAAGTCTTTTATGTAACAAGAAATTTTTCATAGTTAAATTTTTTACAATTCATGAAATCTGTCTGCCAAGAAGACATGTTTTGCTCAATTTCGGCACACAATTGCCTAACTTCCAGGGGCAGAAACTTAAATTCGTCGCTGATAAATTGTGAGCGATGCTGATGGGCGGACCTTTGTGGAAGATATACTGTAAAAAATCATTCTTCAAGTTGATGCAGGGATAATAAATAATATGAGCACATTAAATTAACATTAAAATATACAGGGTTAAGAGTCAAACTGAAATCAACAAGACAATACCTAATATTTTTTTTATTCAATTATCACATTTATTTAAGTTTATACTTAGGAAATCATGTACTTATATCTATTAAAATTAAGTTAAATTTTTCCAATTCTGATTTTAATATAACTATATTAGATTAGGTACAATTTGAACAGCAGTTGAACTAATTTGAATATCATTTGCGCTAAACACATTACAACGACAGTTACAACTGTATATTTAATACCTAACGTAAAACACATAAAACCACAGATAAGTAAGTTTTGTGCAAGATTTAATATTAAAAGCAAAAATCGCCATACTTTCAATACCTATATAAATTTACAAGTGGAAGCTTTCTGAGAGATAAGCCAAATGAAATTAGTTGTTCAATTGCGTTCAGTTCTGTTTTGCTGATGCTGGAATAAGAAAACATTTTAAAAAGTTTATTAAAACAAAAATTAGCAAATAATATTCTTCTATAAAACTCAAGTGAGGATGTCTCCATTTTAAACACATCTATTAACAGAAATAAAACAAATTACAATGGCATTTTTTAATCAAATATTTTGACCGATTTTGACAAGTAAGATAAATAGTATTTTGGGTATAAAGAGATTGAAAAATGCTTAGATTGTAAAGGTTTTGCAGAATTTTTCATGATTGAAATATATTTCCAAATCTATTTTATCTGCTGTAAATTTTGAGATATTGAAGAAAATATGAACACTTAGTTTTTATTTATTTTTTAATGCACGGTACCTACTTGTAAGTATTCATTCATTTGTCCGATTTTCCTTTTACTTGGAAATTTTGTTAAGTATTTATGTCATGGTTATAAAGTATTAATAATAATAATATTTACCTCCCATTCCAATCACGACCATTATTCCATAAGTCCGAAACTTGTGCAGGAGAGCAGGTAGCATATTATTCAGCAGGTTGCAATTGAGCTCAGGAACGACTTGAGCTCATAGGTCCTAACTACCATTCAGTGAACGAATGAGGAGAACTTGGAAAAACCGAACCACTATATGACCCTGTAAAATTCAAGATATTGGATGTAGGGGTGATCAACAATTTGTTGACAATTGACAAGATTATAAAGCTTTTATTTATCACAGATATTGTGTTTTACAGTATCATTTTTGGTATTTTTTAGATGAAAATGTATTTAAGGAGTTATCAAACTTTAATGTAAGACATATTCCTAGAGTATGTTCATAACCTCAACCTTTAAGATTCAGATATAAATGGTTCGGTCCGAGATATCTATAATAGAAATCTTGAATTATTTGGGAGATCGTGTGCGATCTCTAAAAGAAGCGAGGCACATAATTTTGTTTGGGGCAGAACGTGATGTAAAAAACCAGTGTTTACAGCTTACACAGACGTCTGCTTTAGTGCAGTCACCTCATGAAATATTTATTTTATTAAATGTAGCAGTATAATACAGATTTAAGAACGGTTTTAAATGATTCACAACATAACCTTGTTATAATTTACCTGCATAAAATCCTTTATAAGAAAATGTTTACTACATACTTTCATGTGTTTTGTTATCGTTTTCCGATTCGCAATTTAATTTTCCACTGCATACAGAAGAGGTACAGTAAGAGGAGCACTGGGGAACAGCACACACTTTCCAAGATTTTGTACAACTATTCTTGCGTATGTTTTGCATTTTTGTACACTTTTTATAACTAAATATCGTACAATCTCAATAAAGTTCGCAAAATTACTGAAAAATACAGAAAATTTCCAATACACCTAGACATACAAAAACCATTTGTTTCACCTCCACGTCCGATTTGTTGTCATATAGATTCTGCACTTTTCATCATTCAAAATAAAATTATACTATTTTCAAACTGTTCTGGTCCTATTTATGCAGAAAAAATTTTAGAAAAATATTAAAAATCATAAAACTTCACACTTCTATTATGCAAGTAATTTATTGTCACCTCTACAGCAGTTCCGAAATATGTCAACAGATGTCAGCCACTTCGTGATTTTCGCCAATTCATTAAGGTACGGTTTCAGTGGGGCCGTTTCGGCTCGCGGCTGCGACTCGTCGCCTTCCAATAGGCAGTCTAAATGCTGCAGTTGATGAGAACATTTAAACTGCCTATTGGTTGGTAACGAGCCGCAGCCGCAGTCGCACCAGCGAAACTGTACCTTTAGGAATTGGTTTAACGTCAACATTGTCGGCAACCAGCTGCCCTTGAAACGTCTTGGTGCGGCCCGCACGCATGGGACGGACGGTATCGTACGCAATGCAGTGAGAACGTTGAGGGGAGGAGTTCAAAAACAGGTTTGCTGATTTCAAAAAATCTCACGTAAAATGGAGATCTTCGATTCTCGGTTATCAGATTTACATTTAGACGCATTACTACGCGTTTCTACTTCAAAAATGCATGTTGATATAAAAAAACTTGCAAGCCAAGTCACGAAAATCTCATTGATTTTATTAACTAAAATAAATATCATAAAATAAAAAATTAGCGTTATACTTTTAAAACAAATATTTGTACCCGCACAAATGTTATGGGTATGCTGAGATGGCATGACCAAAGTGTGGCCCGCACTAATCCTTACGTAAAATATTTGGCCCTCTTATAACAAAAGTATGCCGACCCACTCTATATATTATACTCGGAGAAATTGTGTCTAATTCTGTATACAGGTATAGCTGATCTACGATCTTCCGGTCGCCAATATTGTAACCCACGACTGTGACACCATCGATTCAACTACGGACGCCCTAAACTAGCCGACTATTGGGCCGTTTACACGCTCGGTTTTTCTCACAGTTTTGAAGCGTATGCTTCGATCGCAAAGGCCAAAATTAAATATGTGCGTCTGTATCCCCTACGTCAGTTTATCAGTGCAGCTCAGTTAAAGAAAGTTGCACAATAGGAAGCGTATTGAAAAATGTATTCTTTTGGAGGGTGGTTTGGTAGAAAAAGGTCCAATATATGAAAAAACTTATTTGTATTTATTTATTATGTTAGTTAATAAATGTTTCATTTATTTTATTTCATTTTAGCTTCGACACAGTGTCGTTTATGCGATTTATTTTTTCATAGCAGACCACATTAATTAATTAACGTGCAGAAGAAACCACTCTCTATTTTTTGTTCAAATTTCACACATAAGGGTTTTGAGGGGTCCTGATTAACACCACCTTATCAGATTTTAAATAAAAAAATCGCTAAACGTTTTTATTGAATTTCGGGAGTATAAAAAAAATCATAGCAGGTCTTGGATCGTCATCTTAAATGCCGTGATAGGGTCACAGGAAGCGGTTTTCGATGACATTTGAATAGAAAAAATATTTGTTCCGTTATTTTAAAAAATAAAGTTTTATGAATTTTTATAAAAATAAAACTATAAGAACGTATAGAAGAAAACACTCTCTATAATTTTTGTTCAAATTTCACACATAGGGGTTTTGAAGGGACCTGATTAACACCACCTTATCAGATTTTATATAAAAAAATTGCTAAACGTTTTTGTTGAATTTCGGGGGTAAAATCATAGCAGGTCTTGGATCGCCATCTTAAATGCCGTGGTAGGGTCAGAAGAAGCGGTTTCCGATGTCATTTAAAATAAAAACGGCAAAAAATTTGTTTTGTTTATCTTGAAGAAGTTTTTACAGATTTGTACACAAATAATAGTAGACACCCTGTATATGGTCCAACTAAATTTAAAATGAAATGTAATGTGAAGTTGTCCATACGTAAGTAATTTTTGAAATGTTCAGGATTATTTTCCAGAAGTTCAAAAGTATGCAGCATATTTTGCCAAATTTTTCTTTAATTTTTTTTTCTGAAATAATAAAAACATATAAGCCAGCACATGCGCGCCTTTTTCAATTTTTTTTTCAAAAGTTTTGAAATTAGCGGAAACTAAATACAATACCATATGGACATGTAGTGTGGCTATGAGTGGCTAAAAAAGGCGGACTTGGCGGAAATTACACACGCCACTCTAATACCTTCAAATTTTGCGTTTACATTTTTGGACTGGATGCTGCAAATCTGCAATTCTGGCGTCTAGGCTTGGAGCGTTATTCTTTTTAACACACTTGTAGTGTACGCTTCAAAATCTAACTCCAGTGTCAGCGTTCCAAAACCGATGAATTGGCGCGTACGTGTAAGTGGGCCTATTAGGATTTTTAGAGTTTTGAAGCGTATGCTCCAATCGCAAACGCCAAATATGTGTGTTAAATACTCTATGCAAGACAGACAAAGAGCGCGAGATCGACTTGGATACAAGTCAATTAAAGGATAACTACCATCCAGCTTATAAGAAAGACATTTTAGAAAACGTCACTGAACATTTTCCAAACTTTTTACATACATATTGTACCCAGGTTGCCATACCAGAGACGTCTATTCGAGTTTTGACTTGACAAACGCATTGAAGAGCAGCAGTAAAGTTTGTGTATCAGTGAAACCTTTTGAGTTATGGATCACAAATCCCAAATTTCTAAAAGACGTCTTTATAACTTTATTTACATGCAAGTTAAAAGTTAGTCAAACTTAACCCCCAGGTCTGGTCGATACAACTGTGCCACCGATACTATAGTTATAAACAAATGGAACACTTTACTACCACTTATTTAAATTGCACCAACCGTTTACTCCATTCAAACAGTGCTGAAGCCTCAAACAATCAGAAATAGTATATATGGCACAGTAAATTTTCACATCATCTGCATACAGTAAATAGGACACATCTGTTTCTTCAATTATATCATTGATGAAAACTATGAAAAGGAGTGGTTCAAGAATTGATCCCTGAGGTACTCCTGATGTTACAGAAATTTCTTCAGATATAAAACCATGGCATTCAACATTTTTTTTCCCGCCTTTTAAAAAATGTTTAAGTTTCTCAAGTAAAATGCCATGATCCAATCTATCAAAAGCTCTGGAAAAATCCGTATAAACTACATCTACTTGAACATTGTTGTTCACATTTTCAGCAAGCAATAAATTGAGTTACTCAAAGCAGGTTACTTGTGGTTGACCTATTTACCATAAAGCCATGTGGGTCAATGGAAATTTGTCCTTGAAGGTATGGATATATCTTATTATAATAAAGCAATCTCCATAACTTTGTCAAAGTTATATATAATAGTAATAGGTCTGTAGTTCTCAATATTGTTTTTGTCACCTTTCTTAAATATGACACAAATTCGTGAATACTTCCAAACATTAGGGAGTGAACACGTGCTCAACGCCAAATTCAATAAAATGGTGAGTGGTACCTACTACTAGAACATGTGCGCAATCACGAATAATGAAAGAAGGAATATTGTCAGGACCTCTAGTATGTTTAAGTTTTAGCTTCAATAGAGCATTGAGGACATTAGTTTCAGTGAATTGTCTAAAGTGTAAATAATTATTATGTACATATTTTGGCATATTGAAAGTAGTACACTAGGTTTAGGTTTTATAAAAGCAGTTTTGTAAAAGTTAGCAGAATTCAAAAATAAATTTGACAGAATGGCTATGGATCTAAGGGAGGGGGTAATTACCCCTGCCTTAGACGCGCCTATGGATAAAATAATATAAATAATTGGAATACCAAAATAATAATATGTCGTATACATTAGTAGTTCTAAATATTGATTTTAGAGATATGTCTACTACAAACTCGTATTTATGTAATGTGGATTAGTGGCTTAATTAACGATTAATTAATGGTTGTATTTACCATCAAATTATGCACTTAAACTATTAGCTGTTCTATTATATTTCTAATATTATAATATTATTTGAAGTTGCAAAACATAGAATCGCATAACAGATGTATATACAGGGTGTTCCGGAACACGAAAACCTTAATTTATTCTATGATAAATTGCACCTAACAAAATATAATTGAGAATAATTTTTTTCTCTGGCCAACGGTATCAGAGTTATGACAGGAAACAGGTTCTGAATATGTGATAATATCGCACATCAACTGTATTAGGTGTTTCTCATTTAATGGCAAATACCCCTAAACGTACTTTTAATACACCATACTAAGTTAGTTGTAGTTATATGACGTTAAAGTTACACTTAACAGATTTACTTGTTTTTGTTGATTGACTGAAGGTTAGGTTGGATGTTGACTTTAGACGTTATAGATATACAAAGTATAAAATATACAGCGTGTCCGTAATATGAGTGCCATAATGTTAAGGGCTTATATATCTGACCAAAAGCAACAAAAATACTGTCAAAAACGAATAGTTTGTCTACAAGTACATTTCAGAAATAAAAATACAAACCAAAGTACATTTAAAGTTCCTGTAACATAATTTGTTCATAATTTATATTTTATATCAGTATTAATGAAGTAAACAATTGAAGTTTCCGAGAAACTCGTTAGATCTGTAACGTCAGGTTGCTGCTGATAACATAAAAGTAATATTAGTCACAATGGTATTTAAGTGCGGTTCATTGTTCTCCAGTTTTTCTTTGATACTTCTGAGTGTACATAAACAAAAATGAAACAATTTACAGTAACCAAGACTAGCTGCATGATATGTTAATTTATGGCAAATCTAAGTGAAAATCTGGCTATAAGACGTCTGTATGTTAAACGCTTCTTGCATGCAATATAAATTATTTTGAATACGTAACTATTATTCTGTGCTGGAAAAGAGCTCTAAAGAAAATATTCACAGTAAATACCTATTGTAATTATTATCTACAAATACCTAGCAATCCTAACATGGCATGTGAGCGATGTTGTCACATATTCAAGATCTGTTTGCTGTCATAATTCTGTTACCGTTGGTCAGAGAAAATAGTTTTGTTTGGTACAACTTATCATAGAACAAAATTAAAGCATCCATATACCAGACACTCTGTATATACTTTGTGGTAGTAGTGTGGTAGTAGATATAAAGTAACAGTAAAGTACAAGACAAGTAATGATTGGTCGCAATATTATCTCGTTTTAGTACGATACAGTTTGTTGGATTTTTGGGAAAGCTTCTATTGTTTGCTTAATGCTCATACAAAGTATTCAGATTAGAAAATTATGTTAAGAGGATTTTTGCTTATTCATAATTGGACCATGGATTACAATTTCGTAACACAATTTTGCATTATAGTTGTTGTATTTTTATTTTTGAAATGTATTTGTAGAATAACTATTGGTTTTAGACATTTTTTTCATAAGAGCTTATTGTTGAATTTAGACAGATAGAAGTCTTTTGAATATAGGCGATCATATTACCCTGTATCATGGAACTTAAAGAACCATTAAAGTAAAATTAACAGGAAAACGACATTGTTATATTCCTTGTTTTCTTGTATGTCCAGTTTTTGATAACACTCTCATATAAAGTCAATGGAATTTCATCAGTAACTCTGCTAATGTCGGTTATTAAACTTACAGTTATTTGAGGAGGTGCAGTGATATATACCTATCAGATGACTTTATTAGAACAATGTTAAGGTCGCTAATTCATAGGACCTTGGTAGTCCATATCACCACTACGCTAAAATATGAAACCTCCAAACAAAGTGATCGCACAGATACCAAAAGACAGTCTAGATTACAAATAATCGGTTATTTTTCGCTATTAACAGTTAGAGCAGTATCAGCATAATACATTTGAACCTCGACTTTAACAATTTGGACACTCTGAGGGTTCGTGTAATTCTTCATGAAAATTTGGCACAACTATCTACCGAAATATACCAAGTATCATACCAATGTTACAGCAAATTAGGTGATGAAATTAGGACGTCTCTTTAATCTTATACAAAAAAGTTATATCTATACGCTTTTTTTGTACTTTGGCCGACCCTGTGTTATTTACTGAATATCGGAAACGTTTTGCAACCTTAATAAGGTCAGTATAATAAAAAAAGAAGGTTACCCACATTGTTATAAAAAAACCTGTGCAATCAGCTGATTCTGTAATCAGTATTAATTAATTAGGTATACATCCAAAACCGCCTTAGTGAAAATTGATTTTTGAAATTTAATTTACATGAAAAAAAAAAAACGCACAGATAGAACTTTTTCGTATAAGACAAAAATTGTCAGAAAGCTGCTGTGAAATTTTTAAATGAAAAAATATTTGCCTTTATAAAATTTATTCGTTGAAGATAGAAAATACATCTAGTGTTTCCTGAAATAAGTAGTTACTATAAAAATCGCAGGTCTGTTTTATTTCAGCTTAATATTGTAACATTTGTTTCATAAACTGTCAAATTTAATATTAAAAAAGTGTTGCCGTTTAATAATAACTTCGCACAATAGCTTTGAACAAATTTTCAGTGGATCTCTATATGGATAAATGGAACAACTAAGTAATAATGTGGAAGTAGATTTCATTATCAATACGTCAGCACTTGGAAATAAAATAGCATTAATATTGAAAGCGATTGTACGTCTAAGATACGTACGATACAATACTGGACAATAATTGCATTTTTGATATATTGACGGTCAGTTCACAAAAAATTCAACGGGACACGTGCGCTCCCACACCGTTATCCTATTCAACCAATCACGGTAGTCCGAGGCGGAGCCTGGATAATATAGTTGATTGTTGATAGGGGAGATGTATCTAACTTTGTTAATTATATTGGAAATAACTAGTTGGCCAGATGTATACAGGGTATTTGCAATATCTGATATAACCAGAAGTGCTACATTCATGGCATTATTTTCATTAAATAGATCATTGCGAGACAAATTTTCAAATTTTAATTTAATCGTGATATGTCCAGCCGGCCCAACACCCTTTACATGACAGCTATATTTTTAAATAGCAATCTTATAATTTACTATGATTTAAATTATATATACAAGGTGTCGTTTTTCGTAATGGAGAAAAGTATGGCAGTGTGGCTCTGAACAGAGTAGAGATTTATAAAATTACTCTAAAATTGTATTTTGTTTATATTATTAACCATCAGAAATATAGAATTTTAGTATTATTCATTATAAGCAATATAAAACTACGACCAGATTACCTACATGATGGTAGAAAGAGTTAGACGTTAACTAATTGTAAAGGTATGAATTCGCTGGTGCGACTGCGGCTGCGACTGCGACTGCGACTCGTCGCCGACCAATAGACAGTCTGAATGTTCTCATCAACTCCAGCATTTAGACTGCCTATTGGCCGGCAACGAGTCGCAGTCACGAGCCGCAGCCGCAATCGCACCAGCGAGTCCGTACCTGAAGTAGGTATACCCGTATATAATATTATACCTTACAACATACACGCTGAATGTACAGTCATTGAGTCCACTGTTTATAGGATGGATCGCTTATATGAATGGTACAATACCTATATCCTAGATTAGGACAAAAATTTTCAATCAAAATTAAAATAGTTTTATAAATATATTATATTTCTACACTGAATGTGTAGCATCAATAGACAAAAAAATGGGTTCTACTTAAATTCGTTTGTGATAATTCATATATTTCAATATTTTTTTAATATTAAATAATAATGATTTTCCTTTGGTGCTGAAAGTGCAAGAGTCTTTGAATTATTCAAATTCTTCTTTTCTTAAATAATTTCTAAGGATAAATTGTGCTTCCCATAACGAATTTACCTTTTAAAGAAATAATTTACTAAAATTTCATTACATTGACTGCTCTCGGAAGGAAATCTACGGATATTTTATCTTAAAAATAAAATGTTGGCGAGATGTACAAGAATAGACTTTATCGTCGTTCTAAATAAAAAGTATTTCGTTCATATTTTCATTTTATCAAGAGGGGCTTCGAATATAATTTAATAGTCATTGCGATTTGTTTGAAAAAAAAAAGAACGGAAAACACATTTTGAATAATAATATTTAGTCATATGGGTAAGTGAAGTAACTGTTAAGCCTATTATAACCATGAATTATACAGGATGTCCGGAAAGTAATGAGACCTAGTTTACACATAGCTTTCTGTGATCAAATAGAACCGATTTAGACAAACTTATCTTACAAGCATGAAATTCCAGGAAACAACTACTCTGCAGGCTAATGCCCCGACCAGCATTGAATTACACCTGGAAAACCTGTAGCAAAAAGCTACTCATCAGCAGCCCACCAGACACATACCGGTTTCGAGCTTATTAGCTCTCATCGTATGCCATAGGTGAGGTAACCGACGAATAACCTTAGCTGTAGGGACAGTAAGTAAAAGTAGTAAAACCACATCTAGCGGTCATTCGCTACTCCATCCTGGATTGACCAGTCACAGACATGAAGCGCTGTACGTCTTAGTAGAAACCATTGAAAGCTAGTGACCTCTATATATGTATTGCCAGCGTGGGAGATGGAATCAAAGACTGAATACATACAATAGCTAATATTGCGACTTTTCAGAGCTCTGAAATTAAATCAGTTGTGGATACTTTACGGATAATGCTCAACAGCATATGGACAGCAACTGCATCGTCAGCATGCTGATGCTGTTATCCGCATTTATAACATATTGACATTCGTACTGGAACAACTCTCAACACCTTATTTGAACTCTTCATATCGAAGATTGCGTCTCATCCCATGGATGATGTTTATTTTATTAGATGGATAGGAAAACAAATAGTTATTTATGCCACAAGTACAAAGAGTAAGTGTTTATTGCACGCGACGTGAAATTGTCCAACGAGGCCGTCAGGCAGAGTAGGACAACACGTCGAGTGCAATAAGCACTTTTTGTACAAGCTGCATACAATATTTTTTCTACGTTTATGCAAAAACCAAAAAATGATATTTAGATGACACTAAGTCTAGGAAAATGTAACGTCGACTTGAACGTTTATGTTTGTCATGATGATAAAACGCTGTAGTAGAATGACAGATGAGTGCAATAAACATTTTATTGCACTAGTGCAATAAAGAACCACTTTTTCCACTAAATATACTTCAATAAAGTTTTGTTTTTAGCATGAACGTAGAAAAAAATATAAATCGAGATATTGGATACGTAGGCAGATATTGTGTTTCAAATCGCGCTATCTACGACCTCTATATGAAAGACTAGCAAAAAATCATTTTAGCGGAGATACTCTGTAGGTGCCATTTCAGTAAAACTCTGTGCAGTTTCTTTAGCAGAGGACCATGTGCTTTTCGGTGGTAATTTCTGTTTTGTATGGTTGGGACCATTATTTTTTTGCTTCGTTTTTATCCATAAAATTTACTTGATATGAATGTTTGTTGTTTCATTTGCAAGGAGAGTCGTTAAGTCCTCTTTGTTTTCTCTTTTCACTGCTGATATTGAAGATTTTTTTGACTCGTTTAACGCTCGTCGCCTCAATATTGATAACCGTCACGAAATACTTATGCTCTTGTATGCCGATGATTTGGTGCTATTGGCTGATTCAGAAATTGACCTTTGCCGTAAACTCAATATCCTGGAAAGGTATGTAGCACTAAATCAATTAACAATTAACACTCAACAAACTAAGATCATATGTTTCTCGTGGCGATCGCAGTAATACTATTCCTTCTCTACTTAATAATCAGCCTGTTGAGACTGTTAATTGTTTTACCTATCTAGGAGTAATTTTTCCTCCTCTGGCCTCTTTCGAATAATGACCGAGTCAATGGTCGCAAAGGCTAGGCAAGCAGTTGGGTCTGTCATTTCTCTAATGGCCAAATCCAAAATAAACTCTTGGGATTCACGTTTAGTTCTGTATGACTCGATCATTGTAAACTCCTTAACCAATTCTTTGCAAGTCTGGGGACTGCGTTACACAGACTTGTTAGAAAAGGTGCAAGTCAGTTTTTTTAAAAGACTTTTATTGTTGCCTCTAAACACGCCTGGTTATATTGTTAGACTTGAAATAGGAATTAGCAGTCTGTCGCTACTGGTTTTAAAACGGCTTTAAACTGGTTACTTAAACTTTTGGCAATGGAAACCAATCGTTATGCTCGTGCGTGTTTTCACAGGCAGCTGCAACTACTAAATGATGACACTCGTTATAATTGGCTCCTTCAAGTCAGACAAATGCTTCACAATATAGATTGTGCGGATGTCCTGGACATATGCCTACCATGTTACAAAAATATAAAGAAATGCTTTATCAGAGAGACATAGCTTTAGTTATGATGTCTACAACACCTATTCTGTATAAAAACTTTAATATAACAAGAGACACCACATCTTATTTGAAACTTCAATTGCCTATTTACATTATTAGACTTATCTCACAACTCCGCCTCTGCAACAAATTTTGTATGAATTTTAGTTTTAATGGCATTTCATACTCTATCAATTCTTCTGAATTGTGTACATTGTGCAACCAGCACAAATTAGAAATCATTGGACATATTTTTATGGAGTGTCCTATTTACGTCGGTTTAAAACCCCAGAACTGAGAAATCTAACACTTAATTGTTTTATTGCTATGCTCGATGGTTTAACACTAAGTAAAGCCAAGTTGTTGGCTGGTTTCATAACGGGTTTTCTGCGACTTCGCTCTTTTGTGCTCAGTGAATGATATGCCAGTAATATACTAATAATTGTTTGTGGGTTTGTTCTTAATTTACTCTTTTTTTTTAGTTAGCACAATATTTGTATCTTAAGTATTGCTTTTTATTTATTTATTTGAATTTTCTATGTACGTAAGTCGTTCGGTTCTTTCTTTTGTCACCGAACATAGTGTAGAACCTCTTCCTACAAAAATTGTAATATTTTTTAGAAGGAATAAAGATTATTATTATTATTATTATTATTATTATTATTATTATTATTATTATTATTATTATTATTATTATTATTATTATTATTATTATTATTATTATTATTATTATTATTATTATTATTATTATTATTATTATTATTATTATTATTATTATTATTATTATTATTATTATTATTATTATTATTATTATTATTATTATTATTTTTTTTTTTTTTTTTTTTTTTAAGTAAAAACCTTACGAGGCTCCGACACACTCGGAGATGTTATGGAGAGTCAAACAATGACCACTATCCACTCCGTGGAGTCAGTAATCATTGCGCCCGTAAATCGTGTGTTCTGAGCAGACGTAGCGAACCAAGGACGATTGCCTTCTGCATTCTGCCGGCTAAGATCTCTGCCGAATTTCGACAAGCCGGTATGATCTTTAACTCAGAAAGCAACGTATGTCTCATTCCACCCAGGACGCCTATAATTAGCACCACAATCTTAACAGAGTGGTCTGGATACAGCCTGCGGAGCTCGGAGAGAAGATCTCGATACTTCCTCCGTTTTTCCTCCTCTTTTAGGACGATGTTGTTCTCTGCGGGAGCCGAGAACTCAATCACAAACATCGTCCTAAGCTGGTGGTCGAGGAGGACTACATCAGGCTTATTGGCTTGGATTTGCCTGAGGGTGGGGAATGAATAGTTCCAATAAATTCGGCACTTCTCATTCCCCACTACGGATTCTATATCCCCCGGAGCATAAGGCAGCACTGGCGTCTCGTCTATCTCATACGAATGTCGTAAATGATAATACAACACCCGTAAGGCTGAATCGTGTCTTTGGATATACGCTGTGGCCGCATATACCGGACAGGCAGACAGGAGATGCATAAGCGTCTCCGGCGCTTGGCGGCAGGCCCTGCAGCTGGTATCAGGAACCTCGATACCCAAGACACGACTACGATAGACGAGTGTGTTAATTACACCATCTTGGCAAGCCATTATGAATCCCTCGGTCTCAGAGTTCAGCCCCGCTGACCTCAAAAAAGCTAAGGTCAGCCTTTCAGATAAGCCAAGCCCCTCTAGATGACGGTAGAAGAGACCATGCATTGGCTTATCCTTATGTAGCTGCAGAAGATGACGCGTTTCTGCAGCTTTAATTAGGGCTTTTAACTGAGCAGGGTCCGACTCGGTGACAGAGTCTGGATTTCCCCGCTCAGTATCGAACACGAGACCAAGTTCATCGGCTGCTCTTCTCGCTGCCTTATACACAAACGCTCCTATCCCTGCTGCTTCATGGTCTTGGACCATGCAGAGAAGAGGATCCGAGCTCCTGATGACTTTGCAGGCCTCCTCCAAAACCACTCTGCCCTGGAGACACTCCAAACTCAAGAGTCCACGGCCTCCCCGATTTCTTGGGAAGTATAGCCGCGGAACGGACGATCTTGGATGCAAACTCCGATGGAGATGCATCATTTTACGGGTCCCTACATCGAGTTGCCTCAGCTCTTCTTGTGTCCATTTCACTACTCCAAAGGAGTAGAGAAGGATCGGAACGGCAAGCATATTTGTGGCACTCACCTTGTTCTTACCCGACAGCTCCGAAGACCAGATCTGTCGGAGGCGGTGCCGATACCTGCCGCGGAGAGCGTTTTTCGCCGTTGCCACCTCATGAGTGCCCCGCTGTGGGACACCCAAATAGGTGTACGACTCTCCGGCATCTAGATAGTGAAAGATGCTTCCGTCTATGAGCTGGGCGTCCTCTCCGTATGGACCGCATCGTCCTCTCTTGAGATGAACCAGTGCACATTTGTCCAGCCCGAACTCCATCCCAACCGCCTGCGTGTACTCATGTACCACTCTGAGGGACTGATTTAAATCCCTCTCTCCGGAGGCGTAGAGTTTAAGGTCATCCATATAGAACAAATGGGTGACCTTATGCCTCCGGTCTATTATTATTATTATTATTATTATTATTATTATTATTATTATTATTATTATTATTATTATTATTATTATTATTATTATTATTATTATTATTATTATTATTATTATTATTATTATTATTATGCCTTGTCACACAACCTCAACTCTTAGTTGGGTCTTTTTCACCAACACCCTGGAGTCCTTCGTCAGGGCGTGGCGCGGACTGCTGTTAATCCTTTGTAGTAGGTAAGTTTAGGTTGGAATCGTTACTCTCACCTAACGCAATCCATGCATTTAAGGTAAGGTAAGTGTAAATGTAGAGGGTAGTTCTTATATTGTGTTCTCTTTTCAGGTTTACGACAATACCTTCCGCAGTATGTGAGCAGTGCCTAATATTGCCGTTTGCTGGATCTGCTCTGGGCGATGTTCTCCAGGAGTTGCTCGACGCATATTTTAAATTCTTGACTAACATATCCCGTAGCCCCAATTATGACAGGTACTATAATTACTTTAGTCCGCCACATTCGCTGGATTTCGATTGCTAAACTCTTATATTTCATTCTTTTTCAGCTTCTTTTGATAACATTCGTGTCTGCGGGATGGCTACATCTATTAGGTAAGTTACTTTTTCAGCTCTTATAACAATGTCTGGTCTGTTTGCACCTCCTCCTTCGTTAGTTCCCGTCACTGTCCTGTCTGTTCTAATGGGGTGATCGTATAAAATTGTGACTCTTCCGTTGTTAGTGGTTACATTTTCTGGCTTATTATTATTATTATTATTATTATTATTATTATTATTATTATTATTATTATTATTATTATTATTATTATTATTATTATTATTATTATTATTATTATTATTATTATTATTATTATTATTATTATTATTATTATTATTATTATTATTATTATTATTATTATTATTATTATTATTATTATTATTATTATTATTATTATTATTATTATTATTATTATTATTATTATTATTATTATTATTATTATTATTATTATTATTATTATTATTATTATTATTATTATTATTATTATTATTATTATTATTATTATTATTATTATTATTATTATTATTATTATTATTATTATTATTATTATTATTATTATTATTATTATTATTATTATTATTATTATTATTATTATTATTATTATTATTATTATTATTATTATTATTATTATTATTATTATTATTATTATTATTATTATTATTATTATTATTATTATTATTATTATTATTATTATTATTATTATTATTATTATTATTATTATTATTATTATTATTATTATTATTATTATTATTATTATTATTATTATTATTATTATTATTATTATTATTATTATTATTATTATTATTATTATTATTATTATTATTATTATTATTATTATTATTATTATTATTATTATTATTATTATTATTATTATTATTATTATTATTATTATTATTATTATTATTATTATTATTATTATTATTATTATTATTATTATTATTATTATTATTATTATTATTATTATTATTATTATTATTATTATTATTATTATTATTATTATTATTATTATTATTATTATTATTATTATTATTATTATTATTATTATTATTATTATTATTATTATTATTATTATTATTATTATTATTATTATTATTATTATTATTATTATTATTATTATTATTATTATTATTATTATTATTATTATTATTATTATTATTATTATTATTATTATTATTATTATTTTTTTTTTTTTTTTTCCTTCCGAGGCTCCGACACACTCGGAGATGTTCTGGAGAGTCAAGCAATGACCACTCTCCACTCCGTGGAGTCAGTAATCATTGCGCCCGTAAATCGTGTGTTCTGAGCAGACGTAGCGAACCAAGGACGATTGCCTTCTGCATTCTGCCGGCTAAGATCTCTGCCGAATTTCGACAAGCCGGTATGATCTTTAACTCAGAAAGCAACGTATGTCTCATTCCACCCAGGACGCCTATAATTAGGACCACAATCTTAACAGAGTGGTCTGGATACAGCCTGCTGTTATTATTATTATTATTATTATTATTATTATTATTATTATGACTATTTCACATTTCTTCAATGGATTTTACGCAGCCATCGGTCACATGACAAGATGGTGCGTTAAACTGCTACTTTAGAAATACTGATGTTGGTCACCAATTACTCTACGGACTATACTACACGTGTCCAGTAGTACCGACTTTTGCATAGTTAGGTATAGCTCCCATTCTAAACCCAACAGTTTTAAATTGTTTTTTATATGTTATTATTATTATTATTATTATTATTATTATTATTATTATTATTATTATTAATCTTATTATTATTATTATTATTATTATTATTATTATTATTATTATTATTATTATTATTATTATTATTATTATTATTATTATTATTATTATTATTATTATTATTATTATTATTATTATTATTATTATTATTATTATTATTATTATTATTATTATTATTATTATTATTATTATTATTATTATTAATATTATTATTATTATTATTATTATTATTATTATTATTATTATTATTATTATTATTATCATTATCATTTGGCTGTTATAAACTTTTCTTGCTATATAAAAAATATAATAAAAAGATCTCGTATATGCTACAATAACATTTCTAGCTGACACCGCGTATGTGAACAATGTGTTTAGTGTGTTTCAAAGAGCATAACTAAATTATAACTTTTTATTAAGTCAAAATGGTCAGGTAGTTTTAGATCATTTTTAATCTTATGTTTGCTCTCTTTTCAGAAAATAAATGGATCTTAAGTTCTTTTATAATGTTCAGTAAATATGAAAATACAAAATATACATCATATAATTCATATTTGTTCACAATTGCTCAACAGAACATTACCGAGTAATTTTTGTTAATGTCAATTATGTTGTTACTATATTTTTCATATTACAAATTTTTTTTTTCAGTGCGACCCTGGAGTTGGCATAGATAGATTTTTCCATGCCCTCTACTCTAAGAAAACTATATTAATGTTGCTTGGAGCTGGTTGCTCGAACGTGTCGGAGAGACTAGCACATGTAGTGCCATATTGGAACATAATTCAAGTAAGTATTTTCCATGGCAATATCCAAAGAACAGATACTAGATTAATTATTATGTTCACCCCTTCTTGAATTCTTAGAATAAACATACTATAGACAATGGCAAAGTTCTGCTTTACCAATATTTTCAAGTAAAGGATAATTTTACGGTGTTACAATATTCCACCGACAAAATCCCCTGCATGTCATATCTGATCAAAAGTAAGAATAATATTCATATGAACGAAGATCGGCTTCGTTTTTAGAATACAAATTTGTTTTTACACGTCTCCTGGTAGCACTAGTGGTATTAAATATAGCGCACATTATACAGGGTTAATTATAACTAAGTACAAAAGTTTTAACCACGTGGTCAGAAATAAATAAATATAAATATTTTTATTAATAATAATATTTATTAATAATAGTACCTTAGTTGCAGTATTTTGCATTCGTTCTTCGTTGCACACTGCTAACTATATTTTGACTCATTACAGGTCGGTCAGAATTATCCATTAACAGAATACACCGACTGTGTTAAATAAAATACCCTTCTATTTCTCAGAAAATTGAAATTTAATGTAAGAAACACCTACTAAAAGAAAACTCGGAATGCACCCGCGACAGTCTAGTACTTATGTAAAATCTAAAATCGTGTACTATTGCCCTTGACGCTAAAAAAACAAACAGTACACATTATAGGGCAAACTATGTTATAGGGAAATATCTGTACCCGACATAAATTGCTTTATTTAATTACTATAATAAAATCTAATTAATTCTTTTAAATTTGACATCCTGTATATCCTAAACGAAGGGTTTCCAGACCTAAGTTCATAGGAAATTTTTTGCTTAAAATTGAACGTAGAATAACATACTGAAGTATGTACATCTCGTCCTGAAACACTCTGTATACGGCCGAGGGAAGGAAAGGCCCCCAAAGAACGAGATAGCAAGTAAAAAAATCTTGCATCGACAAGTTTTAACGTAAACAAGTAAGAAAGCAGAAAATGATTCAACATTCTTGAAATCTCCAAATATCAATTCTAGAAATAAATATCAAGTTAGGTGCTACCTCCTTGTGCTGCCATATCGTGTTTCTCATTAAATCATTAAATATTTATCTATATTTTGAAAATGACCTCTTTTTCTTTTAAAGCAACGTAAATCGATACACGTGATAACGTGGTGCCCTGTCACTACTTTTGACACCTTTGACTTGTGACATATATAAAAACAATTGTAAGCTCGAGGCTGACAACATTTCACAGTCGACGATAAATATAGATTCGAAAAAATTTCTGTTTCTGTTTCTGATTGGCGCCTAATTGAACCGTTTAAGGTCCATTTACACACATCAGTGACTTATCAGTTCAGTGTCAGTTCAGTATCAGTGTATTTGTGGTCGATCACAGGCGCCAGTTTACATATATCCGTAGTCCGTAAAAATTAGTTAGTAAACGATCAAATAAAGTGATATGCTGAATATATTTATCATGCAGTTTGTGACGGACCTGCGTCGTGATTGCAAGACGACACAGTGTCATTATGACGCCTGAGCGGTGGCGGCGGTAATCTCGGCCGCCAGTTTCTGTTTACAGTGCAGAAACACCACTACTCGGGCGGCTACAGTGAAGACACGGTATGTCCAGAGGGTCGTGAGGGAAGAGTTAGACTTTCGGTGTCCAGTAAAACAAGGCACACTTGATAAATATTTACATTTATTGAGTGCAAACCTAAAGATACAATTCTAATTATCTTAACTAAAAAAAATATCACGGGGCAAATAATTCGGTACAAAAATACGAGGTAAACAGGTACGGTCCAGAGTCAGCGGTGCGGTTACGGGGTAGCGGTTTCTACAAGCGGTTAATACGAGTACAAGCTACGTGCAAAATCAGGCAGAGGAAGCAATCAAGCGGGCAAAGCAAAGTTAACCTAAGAAACTAAATACTTGGCCACTATTACTAAAAATAGAAACA
This sequence comes from Monochamus saltuarius, assembly GCA_025584915.1. Taxonomy (NCBI): domain Eukaryota; kingdom Metazoa; phylum Arthropoda; class Insecta; order Coleoptera; family Cerambycidae; genus Monochamus; species Monochamus saltuarius. The sequence continues at coordinate 46,733,536 of CM046724.1, read as the reverse complement.
ACAAACGTTGACAGCGGGGCTTCTCTCCAGGGGTTGCACGGCTGGGCAGCGGGGCTTGTGAAACGGCTAGCTGTAAGGAAATGTATGGTTAGTTACGACCCACGTTTCAACTCATACAGACGGATTGGTAACAACATCCTATGAGCAGCGTGGTGATGTAAAGTAAGTCGGATAAGGACAAAAGCCTATCTACCCAGTCGTAGTACGGACGGAAAGCTGAAAAATAAGGTATGATTAGGTAAGTAAGTGAGATTAGCTACGACCCATGTTTCAACTCATACAGACGGATTGGGAACAACATCCTATGAGCCAAACGCGTGGTGAGGTAAAGCACGCCGGATAAGGGCAACAGCGTATCTACCCTGTCGTAGTACGGACGGAAATCTGAAAGGCAAGGTATGATTAGCACAAAGTTAACAGCGACCAAGTTTTCCCTAACCTTCTACTTACTTCCTCTGCTTGCGGACAGGCACGTCGGTACAGCTTGAACGGTACTGACCCTCGCAGCGGCGGTAGTCAAGCCCTCGTGTGACTTGCCGGACATGCGCACTAAGCGTATGCGCAATTTACTTACTATCCTTAGTTGACGGTGCCGGACTGGACTCCTGGCGGTACTGGACTGAACTTCTGGCGGTGTTGGACTGGACTGCTGGCGGTGCTGGACTGGACTGCTGCTGGCTGGTCTAGAACTGATTCTGCGGCTTCGACGGTGGAACACCTAACACTCCTAGGCAGTAGGCGGCTGCGCACAGGTCCCCAGACTCGACCAAAGGCGGCTTCTCTGGTGGGCTGGGTAGGCAAGACTCTCCTCGTAGACGGCTGGCCAGGAACTGAATGGTCTCCTGGTCAAGTGGAAGCCCTCGATGCTGGTACCCAGTTGGCGTCTGCGCAGTAATCTTCGGACTGGACTCTGAAATTTCTTACCAAAAGCAGCTGCGGCTAGTGGTCTCGGACAGCTCCTCAGCTACTGATGCGGTAGAGAGACAGGACTACTCTCGTGGACGGCTGGCCAGGAACTGAAGTGCCACCTCGGAGTTTGAAAGCCCTCAGTGCTGGTCACGGGTTGACGGCTGCGCAGCGGTCCTCAGACGAGATTTGTAAAAATCTCACCAAGCAGTTACGGCTAGTGGTCCTAGCAGAAGTTTTTAAGTTCCAGAAAAATCACGAACAGCTCCTCTAGTGCGGAAGTGGTGGACAGGCAGGACTGCTCTCGACGACGGCGGGCCAGGAACTGAATCGCCTACTCGCTGTTTGAACGGCTTCAATGCTGGTCACGGATTGGCGGCTGCGCAGTAGTCCGGAAATGAGACTTGTAAAAATCTTACCAACAGCTACGGCTAGTGGTCCTGGCAGAATTTTTCTAAGTTCCTTAGAAAAATCACGAACAGCTCCTCTGGCGTGGAAGTAGTGGACAGGCAGGACTGCTCTCGACGACGGCGGGCCAGGAACTGAATCGTCTACTCGCTGTTTAGAAGTCTTCGGTACTGTAGACAAATCGGCGACGGCGCACTGCTCTCCCTTTTGAACTTGTAAATTTCTTACCTTAGCTCGGAGTCTTCACAAAACTTTTGATTCAGCGACTCAGAATAGTTTTAGTCGGCGGTCAGCGCGTGGAATTTTTCTAAGTTCGTCAGCGAAAATTTCAGGCTCTCGCGCGGCAGCGAGTGCGTCTCGCGGCAAGTCTTCTCGCTTCGACGGCCTGGGCAGGACTGGCCTGTCAATGCGCTGCGACTGGCTTTGTCTCGATGCGGACGGTAGCAGATGTGCGTGCTAGCGCTCGGTAATTTAAATACATGTCGGCGGTCGGTGATAATTTTATTAATAAAAATTCACTTCATTACAAGTTTATCAAAATTTCGTACCAGCTTGATAAGCTCTTCATCCATTCGAAACAATAAAAATGTGGTCAGTTCGTCAGCAGAATTACAAAAATATCTTCGTTGGCATATTTTGGCAAGCTACTGAACGGACACTGAAGCAGCACTGACAGCACTGATACGGCACTGTGACGGATGTGTATAAACACGCCAATTTAAAATCTAAGCAACGATTTTTTATTTTTCACTGATACTGATACGGAACTGATACGGCACTGATGTGTGTAAATAGACCTTTATATTGCCCAAATCGTATGAATGGATAGAATTTCTTCGCAATGATCTGCCCGGCCTTTAGTACGGCAAAATAGAATGAGGCGTGCCTAAATGTGTGTAGAAGTCGAAAGACAAAATTTTAAACAGTTTTTGTAATAAGGTATGTGATAATATTTTAAATTTCATGTTTCAAATAGTGATAACATAATGCAATTATTCTTCAAAATTAGTGTAATAAAATTTTATTAATTTTCAAGACTCACTTTGGTCAGATCTATCTATATTTAAATTTACTTTAAAGTAAAAACATTGCAAACCTTTTGCGCCAGTGTCAGTTTAATCACTGAACTTCCGATGTTTTTTGGGCGATATGTGGCATCGCCAGTTTAGATCATCACTCCGTTACAGTGGACCAGATTCCAGCGACGCGTAATTAAATATTTTTAAATAGTATATTATTATTTTTGCATTACCATATTTGTACATGTTTGCTGAACAATCCCAAGTTTCTCTTCGGATAGGTTCTGAATCAGTATATCTATCTGTGATGAACGAAGTTCAATTTATTTTGTCAGCCCCAGTCGCACCAGCGAATCCGTACCTTTAGCGTAGAATTTGTTTCCACCTCCATTGGAAAGGATATGCAGAATAATATAAGGGTACTAAGCTTCAAGCATAGTATAGCTTTATAACAGATATTTAATTTTATACAAATAACTGCTATTGAAGCGACTATTAAAATTAACCCTTCTTTACGTTCCATTTTTATAAAGAGAAACTTGTCACCACTTCGACTCAGTCAAAACTGAACAAACTCTCAGTTTCCGTTTTAAGGTGTTGATGCAAATCAGGTCGGTTTTTCGGCGGCCTGTATTGGCTGCTGGAAAGGCCGCCTTCGTAGTAATAGCTAAACTATTCATGGCTCTACACATACCGTTAACTGTATATTACGTGATCTCATTTTTAAACAACGTACAAATCAACATGTTTACCTTTCTCTTCTACAAAACTTTTAACCTCGTCGTTTTTGTTATAATTATTATTGTTAAATTCCCTATTTTGTTTCTCACCTATTACAACTAAAGACGGCACAGAAGGTGTTGATCTAGATGTTCGAAATTTTAGGAGCCGTTTTCAGACGTCCACGCGCTTTAATTTTTCTCTCAATGGCACTTCGTATTGGAATGGAACAAGTTTTGATTAACTAATGAATGTCTGTTTTACTAGACAGCAGAGCCGTGTTTTCGAAAAAAATTGAATCTAAACAACGTTTTGAAAAACGTCATAATACGAAAGTGCGCGATAGTGATGTGATTTTTGTTATTTTTACTTATCTGCTTTTTCAGTGAGATTTTTGGTTAGGCAAACTTAGTTTTTAAAAATAACCCTTGACTGTTCCGTTTGGCGCAAGGGCTTATTTAATTAATCTTTATTATTTTTCAGAAGTGTGGCAAAACCCAATAAAACTAAAGAAAAACTAAAATTATGCCACAAATAAATAGCTTCAGACAATATATTTCTGCATGTTTCGCGAGGACTAATACCAAATATTTTTCTAAGAATTCGTTTTTGCGCCACAAAAATCCGGTTACTGCTGGCCGAATTACCCCACAAAATAACATTATAAGAAATATGGCAGTATACTAAACTGTAGTAAACGTTCAATAGTGCACACAGGGGCATTGTATTTTTAACACGAGAAATTGCGTAAAACGATTTGTTGAGTGTTCTATTAAGTACATTCACATGCTCACACCATTTTAATTGATCATCGAGGTAAACACCTAAAAACTTAGTGCTTTCGGAAGGTTGTAACACGAAATTGTTATAACATAGGTTAAGTTTTACCTCAGGTACGCAAAAGGAGCGAAAGTACAGAGCTTTTGTTTTTAAGGTTAACAATGAGATTGTTAGATTCGCATCATTTTACAAAACAAGTAATAAAGTTTTCACAATTGGCACTGAGTTCCTCAGGGTCCCAGCCGAGACCACAAGAGAAGTATCATCAGCAAACAAAGTTAATGATGATGAGTTTACATGTTTTGCCATATCGTTAACATATAACAAAAAATTAGGGGACCCAGCACGGATCCCTGAGGCACCCCTAGGTCAGTAATTTTAATTTCTCAAGTGCAATAATTTATTTTAACACAAAATGATCTATTAGTAAGATAGTGGATCAACCATTCTAAGAATATCCCTCTAAATCCAATGTTATATAGCTTGCTTTCAACGAATGAAAATTTTAGACAGTAAAACGCACGTGTCAAATCAAAGAAAATTCCAGCAACATGTTTATCTTCGTCTAGCAAGTTATAAATATGCTCCGTAAAATTACACACTGCTGATTAGGTAGATTTCCCTACTCGAAAGCCATGCTGGCAATTTGTCAGTTTGTTAAATTTATAAATCAATGCCAACACCTTGTTAAAGACTACTCGTTCATATATTTTGGAGATCACACTCAGCAACGATATGGGCCTATAATTAACGATATCCTCAGGGTCGCTATTTTTATAAACGGGAACAACTATTGCCTTCTTTAGCACTTCTGGAAAGTGGTCACTGCTAACAGATAAATTAATTAAATAAGCAATATGGTCAACTATACATACGGATAATTTTTTGATCAACTTTTACTGACAAATTATCAAAACCTGTGGTATTTTTTATTTTTTAAGTTACATATTACTGAATTTATATCACTTTCCACCACCGGAATAAAGAAAAATGTGTTGTTTAACATTACATCGGTAGTACAATTTGTGGATCTAAGATGTTCAAAATGATTTTGTAAGGTATCTTCAGTCACTGTTGCAAAATAATTGACAACAATGTTAGCCAATTTATTAGAATTTGAGCAAAACTTACCATTCACATTCAGAGTGATTTTCTTTCTTTTTCTCACCCGTCTCTCTGTTCGCAAGATTCCAAATAGATTTACTTTTGTTATTTGACTTAGCTATGAGCATATTGTGAAAGCTCAATTTAGTATCTTTTATTAACCTATTGTGTTTATTCCTAGCTTGTTTGTAATGAGCTTGAGAGTCACTATCCTTCATGTTTGTCCACAACCAGAACAGGTTTTTTAAATTTTGACTAGATAGTATAATTTCAGGGGATACCCATTTTGACTGAGTTTTATAGTTACTTTTATAAGTTTTTACTGGACAACAATAGTCCACTGCATAAGATATAATGTTTATGAAATTAGTAAAGCCTAGGTCAGCATTTCCCGTATATATTTCATTAAATTGTAAAGTTGACAAAAACAAAAGCAGGTTGTTAAGATTACAATCGGAGAGATCTCTAAATCTCCTATAAATAGGTCGATTATCATTATTGATATTATTATCTGAAATTTGATATTTTAATGAAAGTACTCTATGGTCACTGAAATGTGCTTCAAAACATCAGATGCACATTGACTTAGATTTACATTTGTTAAGATATAATCAATCTTTGTGCTACTTGTTATTCCTCTACAATTACTTACAACTCTAGTGGGAACCATAGAAGTGACTCTCAAGTTATAGCACTGGAGCAAGTCGTCAAAATTTGATCGGTGAGAACTACTTTCTAAATAGTTAATATTTAAGTCGCCACAAAGAAAAATATCCAAAGCATATTTACTACACAGTTCTAAAGTACAGGAAAGTTGATATATAAACAAATTAAAATCACCGTCAGGTGGTCTATATACACTTAACACTAGTATTTTTCGACTGCCCAATAACAATTTCACTGCACTGCACTCAAAATGCATTTCGATGCAGAAGTTCTCAACGTCAATCGATTGTGCATTGGTTCTTTTACTAACGTAGATCGCTGATCCACCATGCTCACGAGTTGAACGACAAAAGCTGCTTGTCAAATTGTAATCTGGAATAGCCATCGAAGAGAGTTCGTCCTGGCAACACCAATGTTCGACAATACTAACTACATCTGGGTCCTGCTCAGCAACTATGAGTTCCAACTTTTCCATTTTGTTTGCAACTGAGCAAGCATTTAGTTGAATAGCTTTAAAAGTAATGCCTTCATTGACTGGTTTGTTGTTGAAATTTTTAAATAAAGCCTGTGCTAAAGCTTGATATTGTGTCACGATTTTCCTCTGGAAAAAATGGCGGACACAAGCTTTATTAGGCCACATTGAAGCATTCATTGCTTTGGCGTAATTAGTTTTAGAAATGCCTACTTTAAATGATGAGTAGAGGTCTGGATGGCGAGAAGTTAACGCTGTGCAGGTAACTTCTGGGAAGTTCTGTCTTAAAAATTCACATAAATTATCAGTTGATGTATTCGGCTTTAGATTAGAAACATGCAAAGTAACAGTTCTGTCTATACCTTCTACCGTAGCGGGTCCAGAAAAGTTACCAACTATCAATTTACGATTACGTTTCTTTACTCCTTTGGATGAAACTTCCTGCCATTCTTGGTCACAGTTGACGTTTATTTTGTCAGCACTGTCATTATGATTAGAGATGATTGTAGATGGAACATTAAAGTGCTTCTTAGCCTCATCAATGGCTTCACTAACATCTTGGGCAGATATTATGTTTTTCTTGGCTTTAACCGACCGTACTATATTAGATGTAGTCGGCCTTAGATTATTATCACTCTTCTGTTGGGTTTTTGTATTTAAAAAATCGTCAGTTTTACTATCACCGGGTTTTTGTTCATGATTTTTCAATGATAATGCTTCAAGCTGCTTATTCAGCAACTTTATTTTATCGTTTAATTCAAAAATTAACATATCCTTCTGTTTAATGATGTATTTAAAAATGTGAATGTCTACCTTGTTGTCCGTCTTTGATGCTATATTATCGATAGCGTCAAAGAAACCTGTGTCAGATGCATCATCTGCATCGCCGTCTATCACTTTATCACAACATTTTATAAGCTGCTTATCGACAATTTCAAATTTTGAATGTTTGGCACAACTGGGATGGTAACAGTTACCACATGCCACACATTTCACCGATGAAACAACTTTGTTTTTGCACTTATTACAAAATAAATCACCAGACTCGGAAGTTCGTGCGTCGCCTGCCATGTCGTTTTAATACGCTTGGTATTACTATATTAGAAATAGTTAAAATTTGAACATGAATATGAACGACGGTTACAACTATATATTTAATAACTATCGTAAAACATATAAAAGCACGGAAAAGAAAGTTTGATGGAAGATTTAATACTAAAAACAAAAATACTTTAAATACCTATATAAGTTTGTAAGTGCAAGCTTTCTGACTGATGAACCAAATGAAATTGGTTGCTCAATTGTGTTAGTTATGTTTTGCTGTTGGTGCAGTAAGAAAACATTTTAAAAGTTTATTAAAAAAATAAGAATCGTTGGTCTAAAATTAGCAAATAATATTCTTCTGTAAAATTCGAGTGAGGAAGTCTCCATTTTAAATAAATCTATTAACAGAATTAAATCAAACTACAATGACTTTTTAATCAAATATTTTTACCCTTTAAATATAGCTTCTATAAGTATTATTATAATAATACTTGATTGTAATGTAATTTCTTGATACCTACAATAATCTTCTAATTTCTTGTTCTATCTTACCAAAAGTTATCATCACGGAACATAAGAATATAAAAATATTAAATGGATTAGTATTCTAAAATAAAATTTTAAAAATTTTGCAGATTCAGATTCTATGTCTAATGATATGCAAGCAATGAAAATTCATTAATTTCGTTTTGGTATGTGAAGCTACACCATGCACTTGAGAATAATAATTATGTGTTATCATTAGTGTACTTAGTTGCCGTTCAATGTTTTAACAAAAATGAGCATTTTTCTTCATTGTAAAAACATTTACAATTCATCGTTTTTATAAGACCATCTGATGAAAGCTCCAACGAAGATTTTTTTGCGTCAGCGTTATTCGATGCTATTTAATTCCTTGTACAAACTTGTTGCAATGTCCAATTTTTGCCAAAATTACTTTGAATTGGATTATATATAACGTTTTTACTACAACAGGATAGTGGGTGGATGAACATTGCTTGCAAATCTGTCGATACAGGGGTTGTTTAATATTTTCGTTCCCTTTATTTCATAAGAAATACAATCAAATTATCTAACAGGAGATAATTGTTAATTTTCAGTGTTCTCGTCGTCGGTATCTAATTTATTTCTGTTTCACATTTGAGACCAGAACAAAAATATTTGCTGGATTGAGTGTTTGCCAAAGATATGAGATGGTCCATTTTCCTTTTGAATAAATTGATTTCTTCTCCATGGCTCATGGTACCATTTTCTTCATTAACTTGTTTCACCGCAACAAAATTGCCGCCAATATATTTCTCTGCTTGATACCAACAAAGCAGGGTGTCTCGGTGCCCCTACGCATCTTATAATAGTATTTTTCATGTCAATCTGACTTGCAGTTTGTTTTACAGTCGTCAATTGGCAATTGTAATAGAATTGGTACCAACACGTCAACTCGAATTCACACTAAAAAAGCGTAACATAAAATAAAGGTTTCAGTTCATCTATTTTGAAAGCTCAACAATCAAATAATAATCAAGTAGAAACGAAACAAGACAATCTGAATTTGAAAGACAAGCCTAGGAATTTTTGTGTATAGTGATAACCATACAAATCACTAAATTATTATCTAAAATTGCACAAAAGCTGCAATAAAAATCGAACAAGAACTATATTTTGAAAGTGCAAGAGTCTTTCAGATATGACGGTTTTTGCAATAGTTCAGAACTCATGTCTATGTGCAAGAGACTTGCAAATTGCAGAAAGAATTCCACGCTGTAAAGCAGGTTTATTAAGGTTTGAATAAAAGTTATTATATAACAAACTCCAATTTTTTTATTGATAGAATGTGTTGGTAAACTTATTGTTAACACCCTGTATATATATAAATTTTTAATTAACCTAAAATATAATTGAACCAACTAAAATATTGAATGCCTTGTTTTCTTTGTAATTAATTTTAGTCATTTTTAGAATTTTTTTTAAATTTGTATCTATAAATTTTGTAGATAGCTGAAAATATGATCAGTTTAATGCAGTTATATTATCTATAAGTTGTTTCCCAAATAATAATCCACAAAAGAATTTAAAAGGATTGCCTACCTTATATCCGCCTAAAATGAAAAACAAATCTTATTAGAAAAAGGTATGTATTTTCTATTGCACAGTTCTTTCATACCTCATTAGATACTTTCTTTTCCAAGAAAGTTTAGGGTTATCTCGAAATTTTAGCATATTCACAAGTTAAATTTTCACTGATCACAAAAATAAAAATTCATTCTGTTGCGAATAATATAACTATCGCCGTCGCAATAAAACTAACAACATTTTTCGACGCATAGGTAATATTAAAAATTGCTCTAGTTGCAAGTTGTCAAATCTAAAGGCGGACCATTGAGATTTATGCAGCATAAGGCTGTGTAATCTATACAGTTTTAAAAATAAACATCCACACTTATATAGTATCATTGCAATTGCAATTATATTATAACTGGGTCTTTCAGATTTATACAGTGTTATTCAATTGCTCAAAAGTTATAGCATAAATAAAACTTTTAGAAATCACGTTCCTTACTCATATTATATTAAAAAGGAAATATAAATTTCAATTAATTTATTTTTCTGTTTCATAAAACGGTAACAAGCATTCATTACATATAAAACAACAAAAACACATTTGTTAACAAAAATGTTATAGATCCAAATATCTTAAGTGTATCTATTTCTTCTGATTGAAATATTTACGAACTGGAATATTTAAGTGTAAGGGAGGCGGTCCTATACGCGATCGTAAATTACCGCGAACCTTAGAAATGACAGTAGCTGCATCTGCTTTCGAACAGATCGTTCTCTCTTCTCTAAAATACAGTTTCGTCGAACATTATACCCTTAATTATCAGCTTTTCATTGTAACTGAGAGTATGAAATCTTTTAATAGCAAATAATCTACAATATCCATGCAACTAGAGAAGCTGTTGTTAATTCTCACTGTATGCACCCATTTTTAAAATAAAGTTTTAAATACATCCCAGTAAAATGTAAAAGATTGTTTGTCAAACACAAATTTTTGAACAAACACTTTTAAATTACACAAAACACTATTAAGTTACACAAAAACAACCGTTATCACAGAATCCCGCGAAATTACAGATCATAGATTACAAATGACAAATGGTCAATGTTTTTGTTTTGTTCGAATTGCTCTATTTCCGATTACTGCCGAGAGTGCCGAGGCTTCACGACGGGCGATCGCATGGTGGTAGAAGAAGGATGGCTATATTAAAAAACTTGAGATAGTTGATGGCAACTAGTGGCCAGTGCTGAGATTTATTTGCGGGTGTATTGAAACTATCCCTATCGTTCAAGGTCGCGCACTGTTAGATACATATATGAATGCGCTGGAGACTTACCACGCTTAGCGGCCAGCAGCTCCGTTAGCATGGGCTACGTATTTGGAGAGCGCGAAATTTCAAGCACATTCAAAATTCACGTATTTATCTGCTAACTCGAGAGAGAGTTGCATGTGAAAAAAGATTTATACTTATGTAATGTAAAATAAAAATAAATAGAAGACATTTTGTTAGCCAAACACGGCAGAGGAGGCTTAGCCTCTCCTGCCTCCTCTAACTAGCCGCCACTGCTTTGAATACGATACACGCAAGCCTTCCAATTCTAAGAATCATAAGCTTTATTGAATCAAATAGAATTTAACAACTCGGCATATGAGTAAAATTAAGCGAATTTTATAACATTTAATATTTCACAACAAAAGATCTCAATTTTTACTGTTTAAGAAAGGTATTTTAAGCTAATATGTATCAAATCTCCTACAATTCCTATCAATGAAGTCATATGTATGTTCTCTGATACCAAACATCTAGGTATGCTAATGAACATCCACAGACAAAACTCTATTCAATAATTATCTAAAATTTAATATATTTACTAACCTCTGGAGTGGGAACTCGAAATTCAACCACAATAATTGAGATCTCACTTATTTCTACGTTTTATTAGGATCGCTTCATCAGGTGGCCTCCTTTGAGTCAAATATCTAACTATAAATATTATTATAAATATAAATTAAAATTATTTGAAATTGAATGTCAAAATGAAATATCGACAACGTCAAACTGATTAACTGTCAATGAATATCATAACAACCTACTAAAATAAATAAAAATTAATAAAATTTTACCTTTTATGTATAGTTTTTTTTCCCATATATTTTCAGGTATTAACAATATTGTGTGAAACTAACTACTCAGTGGACAAAAGCCCCAACCTGCGTTGAATTACACCCACAATATCTATCCACTGAGTAGTTAGTTTCACACAATATTGTTAATACCTGAAAATATATGAGAAAAAAAACTATACATAAAAGGTAAAATTTTTTATTAATTTTTATTTATTTTAGTAGGTTGATATTCATTGACAGTTAATCAGTTTGACGTTGTCGATATTTCATTTTGACATTCAATTTCAAATAATTTTAATTTATTGGTATAATCATCTTTATAGTTAGATATTTGACTCAAGTTAAAGGAGGCCACCTGATGAAGCGATCCAAAATAAAACGCAGAAATAAGTGAGATCTCAATTATTGTGGTTGAATTTCGAGTTCCCACTCCAGAGGTTAGTAAATATATTAAATTTTTTAGATAATTATTGAATAGAGTTTTGTCTGTGGATGTTCATTAGCATACCTAGATGTTTGGTATCAGAGAACATACATATGACTTCATTGATAGGAATTGTAGGAGATTTGATACATATTAGCTTAAAATACCTTTCTTAAACAGTAAAAAATGTTACAAAAGCTAATAATAAGGAATATATGGGTAGATATTGTGGGTGTAATTCAACGCAGGTTGGGGCTTTTGTCCACTGAGTAGTTAGTTTCACACAATATTGTTAATACCTGAAAATATATGAGAAAAATAAACTATACATAGAAGGTAAAATGTTTTATTAATTTTTATTTATTTTAGTAGGTTGATATTCATTGACAGTTAATCAGTTTGACGTTGTCGATATTTCATTTTGACATTCAATTTCAAATAATTTTAATTTATTGGTATAATCATCTTTATAGTTAGATATTTGACTCAAGTTAAAGGAGGCCACCTGATGAAGCGATCCAAAATAAAACGCAGAAATAAGTGAGATCTCAATTATTGTGGTTGAATTTCGAGTTCCCACTCCAGAGGTTAGTAAATATATTAAATTTTTTAGATAATTATTGAATAGAGTTTTGTCTGTGGATGTTCATTAGCATACCTAGATGTTTGGTATCAGAGAACATACATATGACTTCATTGATAGGAATTGTAGGAGATTTGATACATATTAGCTTAAAATACCTTTCTTAAACATAAAAATGTTACAAAAGCTAATAATAAGGAATATATGGGTAGATATTGTGGGTGTAATTCAACGCAGGTTGGGGCTTTTGTCCACTGAGTAGTTAGTTTCACACAATATTGTTAATACCTGAAAATATATGAGAAAAAAGATCCCGATAGCAATATTTTATGTATTATTTTTCATTCTTGGCGCACACATCATAGGCTTTATTTTCAAGCTAAAAATTAGCACTTAACGATACTCACGAGAATAGCCACAACAAGGGACGACATAATAAATCAATCGGTGTAAGCCGCCAGCAGCACAATTTGCAGGATTTCCCTGGGACGCGGACGGACCATAATGCCAACAGCTAGGTAATCCTTTACCTTGTATTTTATTCACTTGATTTGCTGTAAAGGTTTCTGGAGATTTTTATTCATTGAATCGTTCTATATATGATGCGGGTTAAAAAATCTAAATTGATATTTATTGCAAATTGCGTAATTGAATAATTGTAGTTTTTTTCTCTGCAGGTTCATTAAGGAATACTCCCAGGGTAAAAAATATTAATATTAATCAAATTAACTCTCGCGCCGAAAGGATCAATTAAAGGTAAAATTCAAGTAATTATTTTTGTCACGAGGAAGGAAAGGGAGTAAAATTATTCATTATTTTATTTTAGATTTTTAAAATAAATTCGTTTTAGTATAATATGACGTATATGTTTATATTAATGTCAGAGTTTGCATTTTATTTTTCTCTTTTCGTGGTTATATTGTGTCTGAAATTATAAAAAAAAATATTTTGCAGCAGAATGGATGTTTCCGTCGTCGAATTTTTGAAAAGAGGTCACAAGAGGTTTTGAAATTTGGTAACTCTTCTAACATCAGACCTGTAGCCATTTTGTCAAACTTTGTTAAGGTTTTTAAATTGTCATTATATGCATATATCTATAACAATGTCACCTGTATTTCTTCTGATCAAGATGGGTTCGTTGCACGTCGTTTTACTGTAACTAACTTAGTTGAATTTACTCAGTCTGTATCAAATCATATTGACAGTAAAGGCCAAGTAGATAATGGATATCGTTCTAATATTTTCAAATCTCCTTCAGGGGTACTACAAGGGTCTAACTTAGAACCACTCTTGTTTTTTCTATATATAAATGATTTGTCGTCAACTTTGCAATATAATCACCTTTTTTCCGCAGATGATCGAAAGCTCTTTCGTAGCATTAACTGTTATGATGATTGTCAAACACTGCAAGAGCTTTTAAAGGACGATGCTTCTGTAGAGTGAAGGAGGTCGTCGAGTCTTGGCGTCTGAGATGGTGACAGCGTTTAGTTTTAGTAGTCGATATAAAATGTAACCATCTGGCTTGGGTACCAGGACTATAGAGGAAACCCAGGCGCTCTCACATTCTACAATCCCCAGCGACATAAGCTTATCCACCTTCCTTCATAAAGTATCCTGTCGTTGAATGGAGGAGCTATAAGGAGGTCTGGCAATGGGCTGATGATTCCGTGTCAATATCGTGTTCGGCATACGCAGTCCGTGTTCCTCGAATAAGTTCCTGTGCTCTGCGAGGAATATGTTAAAGAGGACGTTTGTTCAAGTTTAGAGAGAGCATGTCCTTGGTCCGTCGTGAATAGGTCGGCTGAAGTCATCCATAGGGGCATTGGTCCGACTTCTATAGACTTCTAAGTCTGCTGAACGGCAAATTCCGCGTCTCGCCACATATATTCGGTGCGAAACATACTGTTCATGATGGCGCCTAGTAGCATCCATCTTGTCACATTTATGGGTGAAATTTTCTGCTGTGGTGGTGGGTTTGGGATGGGAGAGATAATGGACCCATAGTTTTAGGTGAGTCCGGACCATATATCACATTGCAAGAACTCATTGTTTTTGGCTTTCGACTCTTGGGACTCCTTGCTTACGAACAGATAATTCTTATGGCGGTGTCTATGGAAGTGGAATGATCTTAGTTTGTAGTTGGATATCAGTTCAGCCAACTTGGCAAAATCTGCTCTTTGTAGAGTGACGGATTCAGGACGGATCGGTCAGTGGTCGCGCGGTTTAAGGCGTCAGTACTTGAATCGAGGTGACTGGATCGCTGTGGGTTCGACCCCCGCAGCCGGTAGACCGTATATAAGCTATATTCGTGGAGGGATTGGCACCCTCTCTGCGGGTATGGTAGGGTGGAAGAATGTTGGCTTGGGTCAATGTGAGAGATTGACACCGGTTGACATTTGACTACCCCCCTAATTAATGAGGTTTTCCAGGTTTCTCTCATTCCTGCACTGAATGGTGGTTAGGGCCTACCAACGTAAGTCGTTCCTGGGCGCAATGCGGCCTGCTTAATAATAATATGCCGCCCCCTCTCCCGCACAAGTCTTCGACTTCTGGGCTAATCTTCGTGATTAGAATGAGGGGTAGAGATATTATTATTATTATTATAGTTCCGGTCTTGGTGCATACGAAGCGAGTCCTTTCAGGATGACAAGTGCGGTGGTAACTATTATCATTTGGGTTTGCGTTTTTCTGTTTGTTAGGATTAGCTGAGGGTTCGCTGCTCGAACGGGAAGTTGTTTCTTCTCAGGATAGTTTGGAGGTCAGGGCTATCCCGGCTTGTTCTAGCGCTCGAGTCTAGAAAAGTTGTTCCAGTCACAAGATCACCATCCAAAACAAGATGTGGAATGTAAACTAAAAATCTTGTTGTTAATTATACTCGAAAGTAGATAAAATATAAAGGATTCTCAATTTGATCGTCTTACAGTGCCATCCAAAGATATTGTTGAGTACATGTTAAAACTTGAATGTATTTTTGTAAGCAACTTGAATAAAACAGTAAAACAACTTACTACAGTATTTTTTAAATCTGTGGTTGAACGTTAAGTGTTGAACGATTAAAATGAAATTTATAGGAACATAATATATCGGTAAAGAGCTTTTATTGAACAATTAATGTTATTTACCAATTTGCGCAAATGTCTTAAACTGAATACATCGGCTAAAATATTAATATTTTTTTGTGTTTCATTTGAGTGTCATAATTGTTTTACTGGTAAAAGTTAAAATTTTTAAAAATAAATTCTGTCTTGCAAAATTTAGATAACTTATACAATTTAGTAGTAAAAAATTATTTTTGCACTGATTACTGGGATTAATAAATAGGTATTGATACGGTAAATTATACGTCCCTGTTTCCTCTCTTAATTTTACTGCCTAGATATTTGTCCAGTTTAGAATAATATTAAGGTTATACAATTTTCTGTGAATGAGCGAATACAAGATACGAAGACGAAATATATGTATATATGAAATTATGAAGGTGCTTGTAGTTATCTTAAGGAGGAGATTTAGTTTTGTTCAAAAATTTCCTAAACCACTAAACCAATTTTAATAACTTATTTAGCAGTTGGAGAAGAAACAGAAGTGAGAGAAAGATAGAGGCAATACTTTGCAGATATGTTGAATGAAGAGAGCGAAAGAGAAGGAGAGGATCAGGAGGAGA
Source organism: Monochamus saltuarius (assembly GCA_025584915.1). Taxonomy (NCBI): domain Eukaryota; kingdom Metazoa; phylum Arthropoda; class Insecta; order Coleoptera; family Cerambycidae; genus Monochamus; species Monochamus saltuarius. The sequence goes on along the minus strand of CM046724.1, from coordinate 46,717,566 downwards.
TGATAACGGTAAGGGAAGAGGAAGTGGAAGTAGAAGAACCTACAAAAAAGGAAATATACATAATTATAGAAGCGATAAAGAATAACAAAAGTCCAGGGAAAAACGGAATAACAGCAGAGAACATTAAGTACGCAGGAGAGGATTTAAAACAAAGAATATACGAAATAATCCGAATGATTTGGAGAAGAGAATGTATGCCTGAAGATTGGAGAGACGCTATGATTATACCAATTTAAAAAAGGGAGATGTAAAAGACTGCAGAAACTATAGGGGTATAGCATTGCTAGATATAAGGTATAAAATCATGGCAACGTTAATAAAACAGAAAATAGAACCTATAGCAGAACTACAGATAGGGGAGTATCAAGCAGTTTTTAGAAAGAGGAGGTCAACAACGGACCAAATCTTCATAGTGAAGGACATCCTGACTACATGCTATGAATATGGGTTTAAAACAATGGTCTTATTCGTGGACTTCAGGAAAGCATGATTCGGTCAAAAGGAATAAACTAAGTAAAATATTGAAACAATTTGGGATACCAACCAAACTGATTAGGTTATTGAAAATGACCTTAGAAAATACTAATAAAAGGTGAATGTTCGGAAGATTTTACTATTGACACAGGACTGGGACAAGAATACCCACTCTCAACCCTTCTTTTTAATTTAGTACAAGAAACAGTCATAAGAGATAGTCAGTTGAACAGAGAAGGACACATATTATTTAAAAGTCACCAAATAGTAAGTTATGCAGATGACGTGGTCATTATTGCTAGAGACAGTAGGGAATTAGAAGAAGTAAGAGAAAACTTGTGGACGTAAAGTGGGATTCCAGATAAATCAAGAAAAAAGTAAGCTTTTGAGAATAGGAGAAGAAAAAAAGATACCAATTTCAAATTGAGAACACAGCATGGAGTATTTGGGGGCGCTAATAACAGCTAACTGTGATGAAGAGCAAGAAATTAATAGGAGAATAATAAAAGCACACAGAAGTTCGGCAGCAGTCAACCACTTAATGAAATAAAAAAATGTCCAGAGGAGTAAAATTTAGAATGTATAAAACAATTTTGAGACCGACTGCGCTGTATGGTAGTGAAACCTGGGCCCTCAATAAAAAGTCAAGAGAAAACCTTTTAAGGTGGGAATGAAAGATCTTAACAAGAATTCTAGGAGGTAAAAAGACGGATTGAGGCTATGTAAGGAGAAATAATGAGGAAATATATGCAATGTACCAGGTACCAACAATGCCGAAGTTGTAAAAGCCAGAATAGTGCAGTGGCTAGGGCATCTAGAACGTATGTAAGATGAAAGGACAATTTAGAAAATTGTAGGAAGTAAACCTAACTACAAGAAAAAAGAGGGAGACGGAGGAAGCGATGGAGAGAGGCAGTGGCAATAGATCTAAGGGAGAAAAATGTAACGGATTAGAAAAGAAAGGCGAAGAACAGAATGGACTGGAGAAGAATAACGCACCTCTGGGCCTAAAAGACCTGTAAACAGCTTTATATATATATTTAGCAGTTGTGCCAAGTTCTACAAAAACTACTGAAACTTATTTTTAAGAACTAATAAGTTTGCTCCTAAGGTATGCTGAAAAATATTCCATATGAGTGATATTACTTCAGGCATTTGTCTAATTCCTCTACTGAAACGCAAATGCATTATTGAGGATTGGCGGCGTTGACACATACTCACTTCATATATACTAATTATTGATTTGAATAAGGCACTTTGAAAAAATCAAAATCAAAAAATAAATAAATTTTCAGCTGACGAGACACGCATCCATGTTGTTAACTACAATGAAAATAACTCAGTGCATTGTAAACAGTTGAATAAGTTGGGCGACCCAGGGGTGGTTTCAGTGTCGATAATAACTCTTGATTAATTCTATAAATTCATAATACTTTAGAGCAGCTATTTTCAAACTATTTTTTCGTATACCACTCATGAATATTTCGTATACCATTATTCAGTTGCCTACCTACCACTAATACTTACTAAACTCTAATGTTTAGCGTTTAATAATATTGACCTAGCGGCTAAACTATTCAACATGTTATTAGGATATCTAAATTTTAGAATGGCAAAATAGTAAAAAAATTAGCGGTTCTCAAACTTTCTTTTTCACGTACGATTCACGTGTATTGTTACTTAGTCGCGTATTCATAGGCGCCGATTTAACAGGGGCAAGGGGGTGTTTGCCCGCCTAGCAAATCTGCAAGAAGGGCGACCCCCCAGTGTTTTTTTACTAACTAAGGTACAAAAAATTCTTACTACTTGTGTTTGGTTACATATTTTTATGAGTAAGAATTTATGTAATAAACAGACATTTAGCTGAGAAGTATTTTATTTTACGTTGGGGTAACATAACCTATAAATAAATAGCATATATTAACTTCTCCAGGCGGCAGCTAAAAAGTGGTGGATATTTTGTTGCTAATTTGTATCACCAGATTCAATTTTGTAGCTTTTGCGTATTTTGAGAAAAATGATACCTGTTAGCGTAATATTGCACCATAGAATTGCTCTGCAAGTAAGAACCATAGCAAAGCGATTTTTACATTGTACAGTTTTTTCAGAAATAACAAAAATTGACCATTCAAATATGAAATATTATTTAAGGAAACAAATTTATTTAATATAAGACAATTTTGTACTGTTATTCCTGTCTTACTCACCAACATAAAATTAATAATGATTGTACGAAAATTACCCATGATTATGGTACTAGATGCAATGAAGGTGGTTTTTTAATTATTGAAAAAATAGTGAAAGCTATCGGGCAGAAGTGTTATACATATATAGCACCTAAATTGTATAATAGATTATCGAAAGAAATAAAAGACATTCAAAATATTTACAGGTTTAGGAGTACAATCTATTTATTTAATGATTATTTTTAACGCTTCGGGTGTTATGTTAATTTAGACTTTTTAGTTTATGTAATTTTTAATTTAAATCTATTAGTGGGACATGAACCTATAAGAGAACTCTTTCATTTTCATTTTATATGCCACATTAAATAATAATCATGATAATACAGCATATATTTTGTTAAATATAAAGCACTTGTTTATTAAAATAAGTAATTACGTGGAGAAAATATCTGCGCTCAAATTATGTATGTGTATTTTATATAGGTATTGTATGTAAAAATGTTTAATGCATATTGAATATAAATAAATTACAAATTACAAATTCAATACATAGTCAGTCAACAATTTGTTGCCACATCTAGACGAGTCTAGATATTTTGCTGCTAATGTGTACCACCAATTTCAGTTTTGTAGTTTGTGCCATTTTGGAGAAAAATGGTGGCTAGACAAAACAAAAAATTGGATTTCTTATCGACAATAATTTTCAAATTAATTTTGCAGAAAATGACTACTATTATTGGAATTTGACTAATGACTATTTGATTTTTCGTTTTTAGAAAAGCCGAAGGTGGCAAAAATTGTGTAACTATACTAAATAAATTGTAGTTAGTGATTTAATTGTCGCAAATGCGCAGAGACTTATGCTTCATTTTAAGTTGCTGCAATCGTGATACGGGAAAAATAGAACAGGCGGCAAATTTTTAATCGCTAAGATTATTTTGTGTGCCTCATTTTTGCGACAAAACAATTGTACGACAGAAAATCGCGTGTGCGTGCCTAGCCTAACATTCACTAAACGTTAAAGTTTAGCTAAACTATTAAACATTTTATAGCTACGTTTGAAAATGGTAAACCAGTAAAAATATCACTTTTAAAAGTGCCTTTTATTTATTTATAAAAAACAATGTTGTAATATTCCTAATTTTAAATAAGTTTAAAAACTTCTCTTGAGAGGGATGGTGCTGAACATGTTGCGATAGCGTGTGGACGTGTATCCTGGCATTCACATTTTCTGCGCGTACCAGCTTAAGAAGCCCTGCGTACCACCAGTGGCTTGAGAACCGCTGATCTAGATGATTGATCTAGATAAAGTAATCTAGATGACACAGCACTGCCTGCGTGGTAAGTGTTCGGTTGCCCATATAGTATTTATAGTTTATCTAAATGTATATTTTAGACAAAATATAAAAATGTATGGTTGGTGTGTCATATAAATATATATTTTTTTATATGGGTTACTGGTCGAGCGGTTTAATCCATCGGTACTTGAATGGATGTGGCCAGTCCACTGTGGGATCGAATCTCACGACCGGTAGACCGTAGATCAGCTGTTTTCGTGCATTATCATTATTATTGAGAATTGAAAACCCTGTGCAGTTGAGTGATACTAATTGATGTAGTCTCTGATTAATTTGTGTAAATCAGTTGTAAAAACGTGTTTTTAAATTTAAAACAACTCATATTCGGCATATTAAATCATCAATGTATGTGCATGTGAATGAGTAACAAGTTAAAGTGTAATTTAAGGTGATATTTAAAGACTGTAAAAACCATACACCAACTCTTTCTTGTTGCTTTTTTTGGGAGTGATACCAATTGTACTGAGCAGGTATAATTAAGTCCACATATTTTCGATTGAATAGTTTCAATTAACTAAGTAAAATAATGGCTCCGAAAGTGGCATGTAAGTGTTGTAACCAGCTATGTGAGGGTCACCTCATAGTTACATGCAGCGTTTGCAAAGAAGTTCAAGCATTCATGTGTGGAAATTACGGCCAATGAAGTGCGTATATTAAACAGCAACAAAGGTTACGATTGGACATGTATTGACTGCAGAGTAGTTGGCAGGGATTTGAAAGACTTGAAAGCTCTTATAATCAAACTTCAAAACGATATAAAAGAATTAAAAGCTGCGAATTCTCAGGCAAGTGGTTCATCTGGAGTTAATATTGAAGATATAATCTCTGAAGTTGATGAACGAAATAAACGTAAGAACAATATCATGTTATTTAATGTACCTGAACCGGATCAACGTAAATCGATTACTGAACAAGCCGAAACTGATAAACATATGATTTCTGACATGCTAAATATTATTTCTCCTGAATTACCGAGTACTATTGTCAAATGTGTTAGATTGGGTGTTTATACTGCTTCCAAACTCCGTCCTATGAAGATAACCGTTAACAATGAAGAAACTGTTAAGAAAGTTTTGAAAAACAATAAAAGATAAAATCTAGGGAAGAATATAAAAACATCGGAATTTCATCAGATCGTACGAAAAGGCAAATTGAATATTATAGAAAAGTTAAACAAGAACTTATGAATAGAGTAAATTCTGGTGATTCTAACTGTGTTATTAGATATGTTAATGGTGTACCGAAAGTTGTTTCGTTAAACTGAGCAAGCCCAACACCCATATTAATGCCAATAAAGACTTCTCCTTATATTACCAAAATGTCAGAGGACTTAATAGTAAGATTGACCTTTTCTCTTCCAATGTTAGTGACTGTGAATATAATGTCGTGGCCCTCTCTGAAACATGGTTGAAACCTGAAGTTGGTTCAGTGAATTATTTCCTATTAACTACGAGGTTTATCGAAGTGACAGAAAATTTGGTCAAGTGAATATGTCTTCTGGTGGCGGTGTGCTATTAGCTATAGATATATCTATTAAATCTGAAATTGTTGATACTTCTTTTTGTTGATAATTTTCCCGAAATTGATTTTTGGTTTGTAGATGTTTTGTATCTTACAAATCTTTTATATAGCTTCAATTTATATTCCTCCATTTATCTCTTTAGATAAATATGAAAGTTTTGTAGAGACCCTTGGTGATTGGTTGGTGTTTCACTCTAGCAGTGTAGTGATTGTAGGGATTTTAACTGTACAAATTTTATCAATAACTTAGATGATAGAAAAACTCACTCGATTACTAATTTGATGGCTTTGCTAGGAATGAATCAATTTAATTCAGTTTTGAACGCCCATGGAAATTATTAGACTTAATAATTAGTAATGTTGATTGTAATGTTGTTCGAGATTCTTTACCATTAGTTGAAGAAGATATGTATCACCCATCTCTATCTATATTGCTCAGTGGCCTTTACAAGAAGTCTGATAATTTTACTGTAAATAGATACCAAAAATTATAATTTTAAAAGAGCCAATTTTCATTCACTTTATAATGATCTCTTACATATCAACTGGGACTTTTGAATGATATGACTGATATTAATGTTGCTGTTGACAGTTTCTACAATAAGATCTATGATATTTTCGATATTTATGTACCTGTTTTCAAAATTTCAAACATAAATATCCTATTTGGTATACAGCTGAGATCATAGGCCTTATTAAGGAAAAAGCAAAAATACACAGGAAATTTAAAAGCACAAATAATAACTATCATTATCAAGACTTCTGTAGACTTAGGGCAATAATTAAACAAAAAATTAAAGACGCATATTTTCTATATTTACAAAACGTGCAGACTAAATTGAAACATGAACCGAAATTCTTTTGGTCTTTTGTTAATTGCAAGAATGGAACTTCCAGAATTCCGGGAAGAATGATGTATGAAGGCGAATCTTTTAATGATCCGCAGTTGATTGTCAATGCTTTTAGTGATTTTTTTGCCAGTGTTTATTCTTTGCCTGTTCTAATGGATGCAGATTTTGATTTTAACTTGGATCCCAATGCTTCACTAGACATCAGTTGTGAACCGATAGATGAAAAAGAAATATTTGAAGCAGGAGAAAGTTGAAAAATAAATTTACATCTGGTTCCGATAAAATTCCTTCTTTTATTGTAAAGGATTGCATACGAGTACTGGCGCAACCTTTGAAGATACTCTTTAATTTAGTTTTGGATAGTTCTGTATTCCCGGAAGTCTGGAAAATTGCTAAAGTTTGCCCGATACATAAATCTGAAAATAAAGATAGTATTGTAAATTATAGACCCATATCACTTTTAAACAACTTTGTAAAACTATTAGAGAGTGTCTTATACAATCGCATATATGCGTCTGCAAAAAATATTATATCAACCTCTCAACATGGATTTATGAATTCTCGATCAACTACGAGTAACCTGGCTGTGTTCAGTCAGTTTCTATGTGAAACACTAGATGGTAAAGGGCAAGTTGATGCTATCTACACAGATTTTTGTAAAGCGTTTGATAAAATATGTCACAATGCACTACTTAAGAAATTTTCAGATTTAGGCATTCATAGCAAATATTTGATACTTTTGAAATCTTATTTGAGTAATCGCAAACAATTTGTTTGTTACAATGGTTTTTCCTCTGATATCTATATTGCAACAAGTGGTGTCCCTCAAGGATCCAATTTAGGACCTTTACTTTTTTTGATTTTCGTCAACGATTTATGCAATGTAATAGATTGTAACAAATTGATGTTTCTATTGTTAATGTAGATGACTGTATTATGTTGCAAGAACAAATTACTCTATTGGAAAATTGGTGCCTCAAAAATCACCTTTTTCTAAATATTTCTAAATGTAAAATAATATCATTTTGCCGTAAATCAAATGTTTTGCAATATCCGTACACAATCGATAATGTTACTTTAGAAAGAACAAATAATATAAGAGACTTAGGAGTTAACTTTGATCATCAATTGACATTCAATCAACATATAAGTAATATAATAAAGTCGGCATATAATACTCAAGGTTTTGTTATACGTAATAGCAAAAATTTCACAGATGTGTCTGCTTTGTCAACTATGTATTTTAGTTTAATTAGAACTAAATTGGAATATGCCTCTTTAATATGGAATCCTATATATCTGCAGTATTCTTCTGCTATTGAAAGAGTCCAAAAATCCTTTTAAAATATTTAAGTTTTAGAACTACTGGGGTATATCCCCAAAGAGGGTGCGATTATAATGATTTATTGAGTAGTTTTAATTTTATGTCCTTGGAGCGGCGTAGAAAACTAGCATCTGTTTTATTTTTATGTAAGTTATTACAGGGTAAAATTGACTGTCCTGCTTTGTTATCGCAAATTGATATATTAGTTCCTAGACTTGCAACCAGACAAAATAATATATTTTACTGTAAAAGAGCTCAAACAAATTTATTGTCAAAAGCACCAATACATGTAATGTGCGCTAATGCAAATGTAATTGCTTCCGTTTGTGATTTTTTCTGTTGCAGTTTTGTTGAGTTAAAACGTAAATGTAAAGAATACCTATAATAACTTAATATGTATCTGTCATAGTTGTATTTGGTACACTTTGTATATAATCACTTAACTGAAAGTATTAATTTATTTTGTGTAATTGCTCTGTAAATGGGTAACTGTTGGGCAATAAATGCATTTATTATTATTATTATTATTATTATTATTATTATTATTATTATTATTATTATTATTATTATTATTATTATTATTATTATTATTATTATTATTATTATTATTATTATTATTATTATTATTATTATTATTATTATTATTATTATTATTACTGACTTACGCTGATGATACAAATGTACTTTTAGATCAAGTAATATTATGGATGTTGAAGTGTCTGCCAACTCTATATTTAAAAACCTGGCATTGTGGCTAGAAAAATAAACTCATGTTAAATGCAGATAAAACCACTATTATGCTTTTTAAATCACTACATTGTAAAATAACTTTTGATGAGGGACTTATAGTGGCGGGTAATTATTTGCAATACTCTCGATCAGCGAAACTGCTTGGCATGTATGTAGATGATAAACTCGACTGGTCTTGTCATATTAATCATTTATGTCATAAATTAACATCTTCCTGTTATGGCCTTAAGTGTTTATCAACACAGTGTAGCCGATATGTTCTTTTATCTCTGTATTATGCAAGTTTTTATTCGCATCTGCGGTATGGGATTATTCACTGGGGATTGTGTAGGGATATCAATAGGGTATTTGTGATACAGAAATATGCCGTTCGAATTATTGGCAGTTTAGGGTTTAGAGAATCTTGTAGGGAAACATTTAAAATTGTAAAATTTTGACTGTAACTGGTGTGTATATATTGGAGATAGTGTGTTTTGTTTTTCGTCATTTAGAATTATTCACAAAAAATAATCTAAATCATTTATATTATACGCGAAATAAACATATCCTGTGTTCTGAACGACATTATTCATCCTTATATCAAAAAGGGGCTTATTATAATGGTTGCCGTATATACAACTCTTTACCAATCGAGTTTAGAAATTTAAAGTATATTTATACATTTAAGAAAAGAGTTAAACAATATTTTATTGAAATTTGCCCGTATAATATTGATGAATATTTTCAGAATAATGTTGTTCAGTAGTTTTTAATGATATTTGTCTTTTAATAGATTTTTTTATCCATCCAGTATTTTGTATTTTGTATTTTGTTTTTTGTACTTCTGTGTTTATATGTGTATTATTGTGGTATTTATTTTAGTTTGTACTACTGTGACGTATTTTTCTGTGTTACTATACACATGAGAAATAAAGTTTATTATTATTATTATTATTATTATTATTATTATTATAATATTTAAAAATTTCAAAGGTAAGTTTTGTCGATTTTCAAGACTTCAAGATTTTGTCAATTTTAAGATGTGAATTGTATAATAACGATATTTATATGATTCAATGTTTTCCATTATTAAAGATACTTCTATTAAAAACGACGTGTCACTCAGTAATAGCTTCCCTAAAACTTTATATTGAAAACCAGTTTCCTTGAATTAATAAGCAGGCTCGTAAATATTCCTTAACACCAGTTCTGCAACGAAGAAGAATAATAACTCTGAGTTCAGTCTTAAAACTCAATTTACGGTTGTCTGTCTATAGAATTTGAATACGTTTTATTCTCTTTCAAGAGGTATCAAAGTTTACTTAAGAAATAAGTTTATATCTAACAGTTCACGTCATCTATTTCACATTGTTCAATATCGATGCTGTTAAGATACCACAGAGAATGTAAATATAGCAATATAAAAGAAACAGCAAAAATGTATCATGAGCAGAAGAGTCGATTTTGCCAATAAAAGTTTCAAGAGTAGGTTCATGCACTCTCATCTTTTATACAGGATGATTCACAACTTATCCGAAAATCTTTAATGATATAATTAAATAAGAAGTCGATATTACCAAAAAATATATAATTCAAATCTAATACATTTCGCTTTAAAAATGTTTAAAGTTCTAACATTATGAAGGAGTTTAACGGCATCTGACATACAAAAAAAGTAAACGAGTTTTGACGCCTGGAGCGCGTGCCAACACACCTGACTGGAGTGGGGATATGCTCTATAGGTGGTAAACGAACGTGGTCAGTAGTGTTGTTTTATTTATCTTCGGAGTGTCAATTTTTAAAATTTTGAAAATGGCTCATGTGTACAACAATGCTGAGTTATGATTCTTATTTATGGTGAAGTTAGACGAAACACATTGGCAATTTCAACACACGCACGCCAAATTATAAAACTTTTACGGCAATGGTGCAACGTACACCTGAAACTACAGCGACCAAAACGTATTATAGCAACCGAACAAGTGTTGAATGTGGTCCGTTAAAATTCGCGATTAAGTACAATCCAGATTACTAGATAGGTGCCTGAAGTATCTCAATCAACGGTGTGGCGCTTACTACACGAAGCTCAGTTATATCCATATAATATTCAGCGTATTCAAGCACTGTTGCCAGATGATTATACATTACGAGTTAGGTTTTGTGAGTGATTTGTGATGTACCTACGTCGCGTCAGAGGTGCGACGCGGTGTCACTATGCCACCTGAGCTGCGGTAGCGGTAACCTCGGGCGCCAGTTTCTCTTTACAGTGCAGAAACACCACTACTCGGGCGGCTACAGTGAAGACACGGTATGTCCAGAAGATCGTGAGAGAGGAGTTAGACTTATCCAGGAATAAAAATCACAATAAAGTAATACCCATATATTATACACACCTAATTTACAGAACTAATACGGAGTGGTTAACGGCATAAGACGGAAGCGGTATAAGTGACTACAAAGTCAGTTAAACGGTTGCAAGCAAGTAATACAGTACAAGCGGTTAATCTATGCTAAATGCGAAACCAAGTTGAGGAAGCGATCAAGCGAGCAAAGCAAAAACTAATTTATAAAGCTACAGACTTGCCACTATCTAAAATATATACATATAAAAACAATAGAAGGTGGCACAGCTCCTCTCCTGGAATGCACTGCTGAACAAGTACTAGTTAGTTACAACCCACGTTTCATAGGATGTTCAGCTCAACAGATAAAAAAAATATATATTGATACACCTAAATAATACAGTGAAACTAGTGCCCTCAAACCAAACACTACCAATTTTCAGTTATATTATCAAAAATTTCTCAATAATTGAAAAATTTTAGAATAAAATTTAAATTTTGAACACCCTATGTATTTCTTAAACCAGCGCCATTCGTATAAGGCATGACGAGCTCAAAGATAATATTTTGGTGTCTAATATCCCCAGCTTAGTGTTGTTGACTCATCCTTTCTGACTCACCCTATATATGCACCTAAATTACGACACCACGGGAGTCATAAAACAATACCATTGTAAATAAACTACGATATCGGAACTTTAATTGAACGATCGGTGATTGGTCAGTCATTCTCAACAACACAATTATAAATATATTCTCTGACCATACTGAATCAAATGAATCACTCAAGTGAATGATTCACTTAGGTGTGCAAGAAATTCTCCACAAATTTTTTCCAATTTGCGTAATTTTAATAATAATTACACTATAAATTTGCACGTGTGGTATGTTTCGTAACTGCAGAAATTATAATAGATTTTATTAGTCATTTTAGGTATATTTCTATAATTATTAGGTGTCTAATTTCATTTCTACAAACCTGATTGGTTAGTGTCCAGCCAATGGTGGGCGAGGACACTTTTATTGAAGGATCCCATTTTTCTAGAACTTCTACCGGTACCAGGCGTGAATATCACCGTGTGTGTGTGTGGTTTTAAAAAATTTTCATGACTTCGCATCATCTCCTAGGAGGATTAATATTTTTCAAAACAATCATTGCTGCTTTGGATTTCATTGGTGGAAAATTTATTCTCACAACAAGGCATATATTAGTCTATTGCAACTTTTACGAGTCCGGTAAGTTTTGAAATCAATCCACTTTAACCGAAATTGCCTCCTTCGTATACTCGAAAGATACTAAAATAGGTCCTATTTACAGCTACTGTAAGGTCTATATTTGCTACCCCTACGATCCTACTAGAATCTATGGTACAGTGCATTTATTAAGAATCCCTTACTCTAGGGTAAGTAATTTCATGTCTATATTTCTATTTATTCAGAATTGTGTTACTTGCTTGCAACCGTTTAACTGACTTTGTAGTCACTTATACCGCTTCCATCTTATGCCGTTAACCACTCCGTATTAGTTCTGTAAATTAGGTGTGTATAATACAGGGTTAACTATGACTAAGGACAAAAAATTTAACCACGTGCTCAGGGAGGCCTAAAAGACAATAAAAAAATTATTCCAGAATTTTAGCTCGATATTTAAAAAATGGGGCAAAACCCTTTTTTCCTACGGAAAGTCGGCGCCTATGCTAAGAATCGACTGAGATGGCTTAGACCCATAGATAAAACTTACAGCTGTCAACAATATCTACTACCATCGTCGTTTTTTTACAGCATTTCTAAATGTAGAAACAAAAATTAACATTCTAATAGTAATAATACCTGATAGATAGGTAACAGTTAATCCACTTAGCTCCAGTATTTTGCATTCGTTTTCCATTATTTCTTTATAAACTGGTATAACTACATATTCGCTCATTACAGCCACTCACTACCGATAAAAGACACTTCCCGTAGGTACAATTAGATAGATTAGATTCCTATTTATTATAACAAAATCGAACGAAAGGAATAAGAGACGTTTAACCGCGGCAGTTTTGTCCCATAACCTAGAAAACCAAACCGGCGAACTATAGGTGATATTGTAGGAAATTATCTGCACCCAATACAAATATCTTTATTTAATAACTATAAAACGTTTAAAAATTAAAATAAGGCACTAAAAACGGCAGAAGAACACAAAATTACAACGTAAACACAGGAATTCAATTATGACATGACAGGACACTACTGACACTGACTAATGGGCGACTGTTGCACGCTTGTAGAGTATGCAACCAACAAGCATTGGCGGCGTTAAATAAGGATTTAAAATAATATCGAAAAAAATTTTTTTTGGCTTTATAAATAAGTTTAGAATTTTTTTGAGGAGTGATTCCGTTAATTCCTATTTTTCCCTATCCCCTCTTAAAATATTTGTACTAAGTCATAGTTAACCCTGTATATGGGTATTACTTTACTTTGATTTTTATTCCTGGATAAGTCTAACTCCTCTCTCACGATGTTCTGGACATACCGTGTCTACACTGTAGCCGCCCGAGTAGTGGTGTTTCTGCACTGTAAAGAGAAACTGGCGCCCGAGGTTACCGCTACCGCAGCTCAGGTGGCATAGTGACACCGCGTCGCACCTCTGACGCGACACATCACAAATCACTCACAAAACCTAACTCGTAATGTATAATCATCTGGCAACAGTGCTTGAATGTGAGTGAAGATGACTAAAAAACGAGCGTAGCGAGTTTTTTAACTTCACGAACAAAATAAAATCACTTTTAACACGTATATCATACACTTTTTTTTCTACAAAACAATCGGAAGAACTTTACACTCAATAAAAATAAGAAATCAAAAAAATACCACACAGATCGCAATGTTTATGAACCAAAATTTTCGTAGCAACCAGTGCTGTTGTTAGTTACGGAAAAAACGCAAAAATATTGACAGCATTTTCTAGTAATATTATAAGTATAATGAATAATGTCGATAATGAGCGTAACGAACCCATCCCTGCTGAAAAGCGAAGAAGCCGCCAGTCGAGCAACATTATTGCCGGCGAAATCAAAGGATCAGTACGAAATCGCTTATAGACGTTTCTTGGAATGGTGCAACATTAAAAGGTCCCTGGGAAATGTAACGAAAGTGTTTTACTGGCATATTTTGAGGAAAAAGCCAAGATATGGAAATCGTCAACGCTGTGGTCAAATTATTCCATGATCAAAACTATGTTAAAAATAAAGCAAGATCAAGATATAAGCAAACATTATAAACTTATTGCTTTTTTAAAACGGAAGGGTGAAGGATATCAAGCAAAAAAGTCAAAAGTTTTGACACAGACGCATATCGACAAATTTCTCACAGAAGCAGAAGACGAAAAGTATCTGATGATGAAAGTCGCAGCACTAGTGGGTGTCTTCGGGGCGTGTCGCCGGGAGGAATTGTGTCAGATGACCATCGACAATATCGAATATTTGGGCACTTCGGTTGTTGTGACCATACCAGATACTAAAACGAAAGTGCCTCGGACTTTCAGTGTTGGTGAATTCTATTTAAACTTTTTAGAAAGTATATGGCACTCCGGCCACCCAACGCTGACCATAGACAACTTTTTCTTAAATATATGAAGAATAAATGTGTGAAGAATCCAGTCGGAATTAACATGTTTGGTAAAATGCCTGCCGACATTGCAGAGTTCTTGAATCTACCAAATCCTCAACTCTACACCGGACACTGTTTTCGTCGTTCATCGGCGACATTGTTAGCATATTCTGGTGCAAATCTTACTACCATCAAGAGACATGGAGGATGGAAATCTTCGACGGTAGTTGAAGGCTACATTGAAAATTCACTGGAACAGAAGAAGGAAATTGCGTGCCAAATATTTCCTACTGCTGCAACTACTAGCAAGACCACCAGTACTACCAGTAGTATTTCTACAGAAAATAGATGTGTCACACATGTTGACAGTAAAACCAACTTAAGTATGATGACTAGGAATTACAATTTCAAATTGTTCTAATTTTACTATAAATGTTAATAGTAATAACTAGTTAAAATGTTGGTTTGTACTTATTTAAAATAAAAAGTTGTTCATGTGTTTGTTAAAAAGTTTTATTAATTTTCGAAACAAAATTTAAATAAACTTTGATTTACTCACTTTTAACATGCGTGTCAAAAACTGACATTTTTAACATCAAAAATGACAATTAAAAAGCCCACTTTTAACAGTTTTGTAGAAAATAGCTATTTATGATATACGTGTTAAAAGTAAGATTTTAATTTGTGAGTGAAGATGATTAAAAAACGAGCGTAGCGATATACAAACATGTGTATTTCTAATTTCCTAGGTGCTTATGCACTCAATAATTATTATTATTTTGCTGGTGGCAATGCGATCTGTCTATTTTATTTTTCGTTCTACTTAGGGTTCTTATCTTGGACAAATTCTGAATTGAACTAAAGGTAGTTTAAGAAGTTGTCTCATTGCCGTTATACCATCCTGGGTTTTGTACCTTCCTAGTGTTGTTGGCAGCTTCCTACTCCTGTTGGAGTTCCGCTGATACTTTGGCGAAGAATCGCTGTGCATCAGCCGCCTAGGATGCACCCAAATTTCCTGTTGCTTTTGCTATCTTATAACTTACTTACCTTATATAACTATTGATTTAGCCACTTCCTTACCTGAGGAGTTGATCGCAATTTTTTTATATACACAATACTACATTTGTTAAAAATGTATTCACTAGTAAATAGCTAAATAGTTTAGTAGTAGTTTATTAGTGAATACGATTTAACTTATTTGCTTGATTGCTTTTAATATTTTAGGGTAATGTTCGAATATACTTATTTTGTGCTTATTATTATTAATTAACTTTACTTACCGCTTGCATGCTACTTATAGTTATATTTTACATTAATTATTCGTATATAGTTATTTCCTTTTCCCGCATTTATTTAAAATATTCTTATTGTTTTATATTTTGCTTAGCTTTTCTCACTTATAGGGTATTATTTACTACATATTTTACTAATAAGGTGTTGTTAGAATAAGCCGGTGTGCCTGAGCTCATGCGACGCTTCTACGACCAAGTGTTCTAAATTCGCCGCGCGCTTGTTTATTATTTTCCACGCTCTTAAATGTCAGGACTATTCCTTCATGCTTATAGTCGTTTGGCTTTTGTATTGACACTACTTTCCCTACTTTATATTTTTTTAATAGTAGAATAAATCACCATTTGTGTAACTAAATAGTTATTGTTTGATCTTGTTTGGCAAATTTTCTTGATCATTTAGTCAGTCTATCTGGGAGACTTGGTTTGGGGAAAATTTGTCTGACAACGACGATATTCTGAAAATAAAAAAAAATAGAACCCCATATCCATTGAGGTGACTAGTTGTGGACGACCTTATACACGAAAGTGTACTTTTGTAGATCGCATTCTATGACTTGAACGCGTGGTGGGGCAAAATCACCGGATAATGCGACAGTAACTCTACCCACGTCAAAGTACGGATAGCAACGGTAAGTTAGGGCCCCCATTTCAGCTTATAGGGTATACTCCTATAACCAGAACGCGTGGTGAGGTAAAGTCACCGGATAATGCAACAGAGTCTACACCCACGATGTAGTACGGTACACACTGGTAAATGTGCGCGCCAATATCCTTGGCTGGATAAATGACCTCGGATGAGCGGGGTCGAGAGGAACTTTCTCTCTTTACCCACTTCATCGCTGTAGGCCTTACTCTGCCTGGTGAGATTTTGGGTAAAGACGGATTAGCTCTGTGGGTCTAGGGATACGCTAGAACAAAGAACCTTAACGGCCCTATCGTCCAGCGTCGCGGAAAAGGATAGGATAATGGAGCCCGCCTAGGCAGGCTCCGGGGTAGGGTAAGAAAAAGTCAACAGTCTCTTCTTGGTCCTATTCTTGATCCTGGCGGTACTGAAACAGAAGAAATGTCTTAACTTACCTCGCGTACAGGAGTTGAAACCTTGGCCGCCTGTACCTGGCGGCTACATCGGGTCGGCAGTCCACCGCCGCCTGGATCAGCTGATTGCTGTGGACTTCTGCGCGTGCGAAGGATGCCTTCGCTCGCGCTTTCATCGTTTCCAGGGCTGGCGTGAATCCCAGATCTCGGCGAATGTCGCTGTTGCGGACGAACCAAGGGGCCCCCGTCGCGCAATGCAGGGCAAAATTCTCTACGGCACACACTCTTTTCAGGTGCGTCTTCGCTGCGTACCCCCATGCTGCTCCGGCATACGTCAACTGTGGCTGCAAGAGAGTCTTGATTAACCTCACCTTGTTTCCAAGACTCAGTCGGCTATATGTAGTAACGGATAGAGTTTGCCCTCACGAACTTGTTTTTGCAAACCACTTCGTTGGCGTGTGGCTTTCAGGTCAGCTTTCTATCTAGGATCACCCCTATATATCTGGCTTCGTCGGTCCACTGGATGTCCTCGTCGTTGAACGTCACGCGGCCTCTCGGCTGCGCTCTGTACCTACGAGAGAACATCATACCTACTTTTCTCCGCGTTGATCGCCACCTTCCAGCGGTTACACCAGTCCTCTAGGCTGCCTAGCGCTCTCTGGAGTTGCCTCGTCGCCATTTCCGGATTTAAGGGTCGGGCCAAAATGATGGTGTCATCGGCGTCGAGGCACACGGAAATGTCCTCTGTCCTGGGTAGATCCGCTGTGAAGATATTAAACAGGTGCGGAGATAGCACGGCTCCTTGGGGGAGCCGGCTTCCATGGGTCGATAGGTGGAGAGAGCCCCGTCCACCTTCGCACGCAGCTCTCTGCCTTTTAGGAAGAATGCCACCAGCTTGACTAGGCCGACAGCGTAGCCAAAGTCGAGCATCGTAACGATAAGTCCATCGTGCCAGACCCTGTCAAAGGCCTTGGCGACGTCCAAGAAGACTGCTCCGGTAGATTCTCTGACGTTGAAACCTGCAGAAACAAGTTCTACTAACCTGAGAATCTGCTGCTCCGTCGAGTGGCCATGGCGGTACTTGAACTGTACGTCCGGGAGGATCTGCATTTGTTCCGTGGTCTCGTGCATTCTCGCCAGACTCACCCTCTCGGCTACTTTGCTCATCATGGGCAGGAGACTGATGGGCATGTAACTAGAGGAGCACGTTAAGTTCTTACCTGACTTAGGGATGAGTATGACGTCGGCCTTTTTCCACCTCTTCGGAAATCTGCGTAGTCTCAGGATGGCGATGGCAGATGTTCCTTCTAGGTATTATTCAAGTTTATGATTGAAACTGCCAATGCATATTGGTTGCAGTGTGTGTTACTACTAACAGATTGATAAATTTGATTATATTCCGTAATAAGGGCATATTACATATTTAGCGGTTTAACTCTAATAATAAAACCTTAAATATTTATTTTTATATCATTTTGCTTAGTTTTTGAAATACGATATTTTAAGCGTGCTTGCACATAATAAATGTCTTAAGAATGTACTGCAGTTCACCTACAAATTATATAAAAAAAAATAATGTACTCTGGAAGTCGGAGATTTATGCTTAGGCAGAGGTGTGTGCTATTTTTCGGAAAATATTTCAAATAATAAGCAAATGGAGAATAAATGTAAGAAAAGTTTTTGTTTAAATACAATTCCATTAGCACTAGTTCGTTAACTGACAGTTAACAACATTAAAACACTTATTTTATTTAAATTAATACACTAAGGAGCGCATGTGGTTAAGAAAAAGCTTCTGTAAATAAATAAGTTACACCGACGCCAGTGTATAGACCTATGAAATGTCAGAGCCGAGAAATATAGGCGTATACATGTGCATTTGTAAAATGAGAAAACACAGCGCACCTTTAACGTTCTCCTACAGTGGTTGCCATTTTTGTTTTAATTGTAACAATACGACGCATATCCATAAAGTAAGTTCCATTTGAAAATAGCACCGTTAAGGCGCCACAGTCTTATGACTACGTGCATGCGTGTTCGGTATTTATATTCACTGAAAATAATTAGACACCATTTGTATATTGCTAAACACTGTTTGTCCAAAGTTTCAATGTTCAAAAAAATCGAAAGCCCTGTCACCTGTATAATGCGGAGTGTAACCCATTTTCTAAATACAAGAAATTTTAATGTTGTGATGATTTGGTGCAATCGATCGAAGAAAAGATTTGCGAAAATATATGATTCGCCATTTCATCACAGTCAGAACTTTGAACAACCACTGTTCAGCAATATACAAATGTCATCTAATTCTTTCCAGTGACAATAAATACAGGACACGTATGTGCATAGCCAGGACTGTGGCGTCTCAATGGAGCTATTCTCAAACGGAACTTATTGGATATGCCTCGTATCTTTAATACATTATTGTACTTATCTTGTTCAATTAAAAATAATTTAAACATGCAACTTTGTATTGCAAATAAACGACATTAGGAGGTGATAGAATACGTGATTTTGGGTCGATAGAAACAAGCATATCTATATACCAAGTGTTACAATATTTGTGATAATTAATTTCTTTAATTTAACCGTGTTTTTCTACAATTATTGAAGTGTAGAAGAAAAACTAACCTTTCTATAAAAAATATTTCTATACTTTTTTTATTAGCTGAACTATTAACTGAATGGATTATTTAAATGATTTAACCAATAAAATCCAAAGTGGCTTCGTTACTTACGTAGAACTTCGTAAACATGGTTTTTCTACTTTGTAAAAGCGTAGATTCAAATTTAAACGTGAATTTTATTTAAATCTTCCTGTGTAGGTTTATTCAGATTTTATTAAAAACTTACCTAAGCAATGCTCTTTCAATTCTTAGGATTTTTTTTTTGATTTTGAATCATTTTAAAAATTAGGGAAATTAATCTTAACACGTTTAAATATGCAGGGAGCGCATTCGCCAAAACAAAACTTCAATATTTTCTAAAGTTGCGTTCTTGTTAGCAAATGTCTTCATTTCTTAAACCATTGTATTTATACAGATTTGGAAAGTGAGGATCTTGATGGTGAATTGTATTTTGCCGCTTGCGTGTATTTGTGTCATGCTACACGCATACTTCGACCACAGCGTGTTTGCATCAAGCAGTGTTGCCAGGTGGGAAAAATTCAGTGCATGAGAATAATTTCAAAGAAGCATGAGGTTTGGAGAAAAAAGCATGAGATGGCTTAATTTATCAAAAAACACCTCTTGACTTAATTTTTAATTACTTTTGTAATGCCATTTTTATTTCATTAAAAAGCATTATGTTCTGCTATTTTATCATAATATTACATTGTAAGTAGGTAGTTACAGGTACTTACTTAAAAGTTATTAACCACGTAACCTTTCTAATTTATTTTATTGTTAGGCCGGGCGAACGTTGAGGCGCAGTGACGTGACGCAGGGTGACTCACGGGTCGTAAAATCTGTTGTTTCCAGAAAATGTAGGTACCCTTACGGAATAGAGTTAAGAATCACTGCAATACAGCGTGAATACAGCACACACACCGCATATGTAGACTGTCATACCCGTTTATGTATTCATTGCTAATTATTAAGAGAGCAGTCTACAATAAAGGACATTTCAAGTAAATATTGTAGATACCTACCTCTATCTATTCAATTTTGCCCTCGATTTTGCCTTTATTTCTCGTTAGGTCTTTGTTTTGGTAGATTTCAAAGAGTAATTTTAATAATTTTATTATTTCTTTTTGTGTCTATTAAAAAGCATGAGATTTTGTAATCAAAATATGAGAGCATGAGATTTATTCGGAATGCATGAGATCTGACAACACTGGCATCAGTTGACCGGACAGTTAGATTTGTAATGGCGAATTGGCGATACGGAACCGATTACCGTAGTAGTGGGGAATGCTAGACCAATGCACGTCGCCGCCCCTCTTAAAGTTCGTACCTTCCCTGGAATGAAGCGGGAATTTTTACTTTCTCCGTAAAGATCCGCAATTTCCGAATCTGTATACTGAACGGCTGTCCTCTATTTTGGCGGATGCGCTCCCTGCATACTTAAACGTGTTAAGATTAATTTCTCTAGTTTTTAGAATGTTTATAATGAAACTTTTCCTAAGAACTGAAAGAGCATGGCTTAGGTAAGTTTTTAATAATATCAAAGGTTTAAATAAAATCCACGTTTAAATTTTACCCTTCGCTTTTACAAAGTAGAAAAACCATGTTTATGAAGTTAAATCATTTAATTAATCCACTCATTCCTAATAAAAAAAGTATAGAAATATTTGTTATAAAAAGGTTTGTTTTTTTCTACACATCAATAATTTTGAAAAAAGCATGGTTACATTAAAAAATATTAAAAAAATAATTATTGTCACAATTATTGTACCTAACACTTGGTATATAGGTACGTTTGTTTCAATCGACTTAAAATCAAGTATTCTATCACCTCCTAAAATTATTGTAACGACTTGCTTAGACACCGTTATAATAAACATATTTATCGATTATTGAGAAATATCAGAAATAGATACAATAACTCTGTTTACGGATTTACTAGGTCACTAAGTATTTCACAATTTAGACTAATGGGTGCTCTAAGTTTCTTTTATAGTATACTTCCATTAGTATTTCAAATATCAAAAATAGCTTACGTCTATAACAACTCGCAGTTGATGGATATCGTTTTAATTTATGGGGAAGTGAAAATGCTTTAGCAGAACGATTTCCCCGTAAACCTGTTCCAAATGCGGCTACTTTTACATCGGTGTGCAGTGAGCGTAAGTGTAGTGTAAACGCTGGCGTGACACGGGAAATTTGCCACCAAATCGTAGAAAATTGAAGTATTGGTGATTTACGCAAACGCATCATTGCTACTGGCAATAACTTATAAGTTCAAAACGGACAAGAAGTACAAACATATGATTTGTGTTAGTTTGTAGAACCTGGGTACGACGGGCAAAAAATTTTGTTGTAACATTAGATATGTCAAACCATGCTATTAATTAAAACCATGAATTAATTTTATTAAGAATTAATGACAATAGCGGCAAAAGCTGTAGAATTTGTTGTATAAACATAGGTGTAAAATGTAATTTATTTCTTTCCTTGGGAGTTTCATTAATTTTTATTTTATTCTCTTTATGATTTTATTTTTACAATATTGTATTTCTAAGGGTCTCTTGTATATTAAAAAAATTGTTTTAGATAAGTTCTGAATCACCCTGTATCTATTTTTTATTAGGTATTAATAATATTGTGTAAATTTAACTATACTGTGCGGACTAAAACCCCAACTAGCGTTGAATTACACCTAGGTACAATATTTACTCATATTCTTTATTATTAGCTTTTGATAGGAATAATTGTAGGAAAATTGATTTATATTAGCTTAAATACATTTACAATATAACAAAAAAGTGTAAAGATTGTTAATATTTGTTGGCTAATAAATTGTGATTACATACACATGAGTTTAGCTCGAAAATGGTAAAATATATCAATAAAAATGCCACATTTGACGCCACTGTTAAAGTATAAATTCTTAAACTTAATTTTGACCGTAGCTGTATAATGAAGCAGAAGTTGTATTACTATGAGTTACTACTGTCACCCAAATTATTGGTCTCTTTCCATAGATCACGGACACCCTCAATTGATGTAATTTATTTAGACTTTGCAAGAGATTCGATAGAGGATCGAAATATAGACTTCTGTGAAAATTAGATCATTTTGAAATTCTGAACCAATTACTTACATGGGTTCGTAGCTATTTAACTAATAGAATTTTTAAAGTTCGCGTTGGTTCTAATTATTCTTCTCTCCGTGATGTCTACTCATGCGTTCCTTAAGGATCTGTCTTGAACCCAGTGCTTTTCCTTCTATACTTAACTTATCTTGAGGATACTAAAATGTATGACAATCTCTTAGATCAATATCACCTTACTCAGAGCAATATTGATGCTATAGAAGTTTGATTTTAACCTTTAAACCCTACAAAATATACAGTTATTCATATTGGATATAACAAGCATCACCTTTCATATGAGTTTGATGGATATTTTATAAGATCCGTGGATAGACAAGTCGACTTGGACGTTACGGTAAATTCAAACCTGTCCTGGTCTAACTATATCCCAAGCATTGATAAAAAAGTTAATTTAAAGTATTTCATAATATTTAAACATTCCAGAATCCTTCTGCCAGACAATGTTCCCTTTTGTACAAATCTATATTGGGCCGGCTTTAGAGTATGACAAAATAATATGGTCATCATGAAACATTTCAAGAATGGATTTGAAGAAAAGGATCTACTGAATAGCCCGTACGTTCACCAGATTTGTTTCCGTTGGATTTTTTTCTAAAGAGCCATTCTTAAACAAAAAAATTATGCCATGCAGCCTGCATTATTATAAGACTTGTAGTAATTTATCAAACACGAGTGTAATCTTATTATTCATGTTAGATGATTGTACTGGGCTTGAGTACATAATACGAAGCAGCCTGTTATCGATGAATTAATGTGGACTGAATATTTTTTGTAATCGTTTATTTTCAATTCGTGAGACAATACACTGTACGATTCTCATTACACACAAAACTTAACACAGTTTACATTCTTTCTTTGTATTTTTTGAGAAAACCCGTGGATACGGTAATAAGAACATAAAAATAAACAATTTCTATTATGTCAAAACCAGCAGGCGAGAATCTAGCCGAGTTATTTCTTTTGACTGACTACTGTTTCTATGCGAATTTTTGAGGGGTGATCGCTGCGCTACCATTACTAGTGGAGCTTAGGCGCACTACTACTCTATTTTGCGCGGCATATTTATTTAAATATGAATTTGATAATTGGAAATTGGAACAATGATGTTAGAGAATATTTTCAACAATGTCTCTAATACTGCAGGGAGATATACCCTTTAAAATGATGTATCACACAATACAACTTATCATTTAAGATTTTTTTAGGTGGTTTTATCCTTCACAAAACAAAAGTTGGATCCGAGAGTTTTTTAAGTATTTGCAGCACAAATGAACACTTAGGTGGCAACATTTGGATGGCCCATACCATACCTATATTAAAATAAATTGTTCTTTAGAAGAAGTTTCTTGTGTGTGCTATATGCAATGTCTACATTAAACGAAATTTCAATGCCAAGGTATCTGAAAACGTATGGTCTTCTACGTTCACGCAAAAAACAAAACTTTATTGACCTATATTTAGTGACAAGACTGGTTCTTTATTGTACTAGTGCGAAACATTTTTTATTGCACTCAACTGCCATTCCACTGCAGCGTTTTGTGATCATGACAAACATTTTCTTTGAGATTGTGATATGTTTTAAGCAATTGCATATTTTATATTATTTTCAATCATATTTATTACATATTGGATTACGAAATTGATAGAAAATGCAATTTTTAAAAAATAAAATTAGTTTCCTTTGAATATCAACTGAATGAAATATTTTTTGGGTTTTGCATGAATGTAGAAACAATATATATAATGACGTGTAATAAGTAAATACTGTCGCAAAAATGGCCAATTAAGAGGGACTTGAAAAAGTAGTTTCTTTCCAATTGGGAAATATTCATATACGAGAGATATTCCAAAAGTGCGATGTAAGGCTGCTTATTGTATAAATAAAATATTTGTAATGTAATAAATATTATAAAACGATTATAGGTAAATGTATAAAGTTTTGTTAGTTAATCTTGGAAGTCGTATATTATATTAACTTGTAAATTTTAAAATAAAATATATACGTACTCTACTATATAAAAATAATGTAGCCATGAGGAAAATTTCCATTAAAATCTTTATTTCAATATTTAAAAAAATAATATACATTATTTTAAAAATAACATAGGAAATAATATATAATCTATATTGTTTATAAGTTACAAATGCTGCAGTATAGGTTTTTACTTGCTCTATTAATGCAGCTTTTCTTGGACTCCTACACGAAGTTGTTTGTGATGTTTGGCAGTCTTGATCTGAAATATAATAAAAATGCATTATATTCCTGCTTTGTAATTTAATAAACTATATATTCTTTTCAGTAAAAAAATTACTCAAATTAAAACACAATGTATAAGTATGTCCAGATCATTTTTTAGTATTAAGTGAATTGGGTATTTCTATATGTATATTAATTAATTTGAGATAATTTTTTTTAATTTATTTAAAGATGTTACTGTACATACCATTTTTATTATATACTGTTTGTGCACAGATATCAGTTAGAATCGGTGTATCAGTTTGAACTTCAGCATCTTGAAATTTTGCCGCCAACATAGTTTTGGTATTATCAGAAACTCTGCTTGAATCAAAAATGCTTGAGTCTAAAATTTACATGACACAGTTAAGTACCTACTTACATAATTATTGTTCATTACACTTTTTTTAATAAATACCAGTACCTACAAAGAACTTACTAGTGGGTTCATACAAAAACAATGTTTGATGTTTCATTTGAAAAATGTGTTTCAAATTCTAATTTTGTATAGCATTGATCAGGAAAATCTTTCAAATGAACGTTCTAATTTTTATTGGCGTACCGCGTAAAATTTTATATCGTAACCTATTTCTTTATTTTAGTTGATGAAATATAAAATACATACCTTGGACAATGGAAAAAGGAATAACCACCTCTTAAGGGACAATTATTCACAGTACAATATATCATCGTCAATAAAATAAACTCTAACAGATATTCAAAGTTTTTTGTCTCACACTATATCGATCGCACACAACACGTTACAGTTCTAGCGTCGGCCATCGTGTAGGATCCTGGGTACCGAACGGTCCCCGAGACGGGTGAGGAGAGCGGAATTGGTAGGGCGGGGCGTGTTCGAGAGTGATATAACTTATTTTAATAAAGACTTAATTCTTGCACTTTCTGCATAAATAACTATTATAGATAACGTTTTGATATAGCCACGCCGTCTCCCGCACAAGTCTCCGACTTCTAGGCTAATTCTCATAATTAGAATGACGGGTAGAGATGTATATTGACATGTAATTCGTTAATAAACATTTTTTCTGTTTTGCCACATTTTTTTAGTAAAGATATTCAGTATAATCTTAATAAAAAACGGAAATACATTTTTTCTGGATAGGCGCATTTTAGTTAGGTATAATATAATTTATACAATAAATTGTAGCAGAATTGTTCGAACGTAATTTGATCTAAATCAATTTATTTTCGCAAAGGATTTTTCTTGAAATACGGTTCATTTGTTCCTGGGAATCCTATATTTTTCATATCCAATGATTATTAATATAACACTTGGAAATATAATTTTCTTTCAAAGAGGTAAAATCCACTTCAATGGATATATGATACGAGTACATCTTTGATAATAATTGTTAGGAATTTATAATTATGAATAATCATCAATGTTTAACAATTTTTTCAATTCTGAACTCTTATTGAAGAAGTTCCTTTAGCTTTTTTTAAAATTTTAGCACACATAAGTATAAGGCGCAAACCGTACCTATAAAAAAGTCACTAATATTCTGAAATCTAAAAACAGTCTGATGGACTAGGAAACTGATCATAACTTTTTTATTTGCAGTTTTTCGAAAAATAAAGCAGCTTAATATTAAAGATTATTTCTTAAATTTTCCGCACTCATATACAGAATCGGAAATTGCGGATCTTTACAGAGAAAGTAGAAATTGCCACTTCATCCAAGGGAAGCTACGAAGTATAAGCGGCGAGGCGCCGTGCATTGGTCATTAGCATTCCCCACTATTACGGTAATAGGTTCCGTATGGCCAACGCCAATTCGCCATTGCAAATCTAACTGTGTAAGGGTTAACAAGTGCTTAGATAGTTATTATCGGTTTAATACTAATAATTAATAAGTAATACAATGTTGATTTATACAACCGAGGAAAAGATCCGTATAACAAAATGGCGTTTTGCTGGACGTTCTCTTTAAGACACCGTTAATTTATTCATTGTGGCATATGAGGATCGGCCAATCCCTTCCACTCAAACAGTAAATAATATTGTGAAGGCTTTTGAAAAATACGGTTGTGTTGTTGGGTTTTGCAGGAAATGTGAAAAAACAAATGATGAACATGCACGTCCTCAATTGTCTCAAGAGAGAGAAGAGAGAGAAGTGAATGTTTGTTCATTTGTTGAAATTAATGAACCTTGTTCGAGTAGTCAAATTTCCGAAGAAGTTAATGTTAATCAGCGAACAGTCCGAAATATTTTGCATCGTAATAAATAGAAATGTTTTAAGTTACAAACAGTACAGGAGATATTTCCCGAGAACAATATCAGGCGAATGGAATTTTGAGAAACCGTGATAGAAAAGGCTAACGAAAATGAACATTTCATCAGAAATATTTTACTGAGTTCTTTTCCACTCCATGGACATCACAATCCTTCCGTCGCTCGATATTGGTCTCGGGAAAACAAACATCTCTATGTGTTCAACCGAACCCAATACCCACAAAAATTAATTATTTGGGCTGGTATATTGGGTAACAATATTATCGGGCCATTTTTTATCCACGGCAATTTAAATGCCGATAGATATTTGTATCTATTACGACATCAAGTAATTCCTGCCGTTCGCAAACTTGATGTTAATTTCGAGGAAATTTGGTTCTAACAGGATGGTTGTCCTGCACATAATGCAGGGTAATGGAGTATCTTCAGACTACATTCCCTAATCGTATTATTGGCAGGAGGGGTTCAATATTGTGGCCACGAAAAGCGCCTGACTTTTTTCTTTGGGATTTCCTTAAGGGAACTATATACAAACATAGCTATGAAAGGGCTACTACGTTAGAGGAACTCCAAGAGAAAGTCGTTGAGGCCACCACGCAGATAACTGCAGAGACTCTGCAAGAAGTTCGGCGGAACTTTTTTAATAGACTAGGTTATTGTTTGGCTCACGAAGGTGGAATATTTGAACCCCTAATAAATTAACATCTACCTGTTAATTATTAGTTACATAAAATGTAAATTTTTAATTTTTAGAATTTTTTTAATTTATTTATTTTTTTCTTTTTGGCAGAAATCGCTATTTTATTTGAAGAGAATACGTTTTATTTTTGTTTTTTATTTAAGAGTAATCATTTGTTTTCTTTTACCCCAGTTAGTGATAAATCATAAACATTTATAGGAATATTACAATTCGACATAATTTAAATTATATCAAATTGTCCTTAATTTCTGATCACGTCGACAAATTCATAGCGACGGATAAGAGCACTATCCACTATCCCAACCTACCATCCGCCGCCGAAGCAGGACGCAGACTGCACTGCACACATTAAAATTACTCTTTGAAATCTACCAAAACAAAGACCTAACGAGAAATAAAGACAAAATTGAATAGATAGAGGTAGGTATCTACATTATTTGGGTACTTGAAATGTCCTTTACTGTAGACTGCTCTCTTAATAATTAGCAATGAATACATAAACGGGTATGACAGTCGACGGATATGCGGTGTGTGTGCTGTATTCACGCTGTATTGCAGTGATTCTTAACTCTATTTCATAAGGGTACCTACATTTTCTGGAAACAACAGATTTTACGACCCGTGAGTCACCCTGCGTCACGTCAACTGCGCCTCAATGTTCGCCCGGCCTAACAATAAAATAAATTAGAAAGGTTACGTGGTTAATAACTTTTAAGTAAGTACCTGTAAGTACCTACTTACAATGTAATATTATGATAAAATAGCATAACATAATGCTTTTTAATGAAATAAAAATGACATTACAAAAGTAATTAAAAATTAAGCTGTGTCAAGAGGTGTTTTTTGATAAATTAAGCCATCTCATGCTTTTTTCTCCAAACCTCATGCTTTTTTGAAATTATTCTCATGCACTGAATTTTTCCCACCTGGCAACACTGCCTGATGTGAACAGTGGAAGCACGTCTGTAGCATGACAAAAATACACGCAAGCGGCAAAACACAATTCATCATCAAGATCCTCACTTTCCAAATGTGTATACGTACCTACTGGATATTCAGAGCGAATGGTTTGTATTTCAGGGGTAAAAAGTTGGTATATAAATTTAATTTTCAACCAGTGTAAACTAAAATCTCAGAATTTCGACCCTATTGACTATTTTAGAAATTAATTACTATAATACTAAACTAGAAAATATTTTTGAGTTACTGACAAAATAAATAATAGGCAGTATTGTTATTACTTAGACAAGATACAAATCTATCAAATAATTTAGTATTTATTATTTAAAACTAAAATTATTAAGTTGG
Organism: Monochamus saltuarius; assembly: GCA_025584915.1. Taxonomy (NCBI): domain Eukaryota; kingdom Metazoa; phylum Arthropoda; class Insecta; order Coleoptera; family Cerambycidae; genus Monochamus; species Monochamus saltuarius. The sequence continues at coordinate 46,688,579 of CM046724.1, read as the reverse complement.
AACTTTTAATTTTTTATCATAATATGAGAAACAACTTTTCAATATGGCTATTTTATTTATAAAATAAAAAATAAGTATGCTTATTTTGCCTAGTAAATTTTTTTGAACAATTGACTTTTTTCTCAAGAAGTATACAAAATAATGTTTCTTCTCGTGGTAGTAACTCATGGATGCACTGTATATAAAATATATTGTTATATATTTATTTTTTCTTCTTGAAATGATCTACGAAAATTAAAAACAAAATTTAACCTAAATTATTGAAATTAGTAGGATCACCAAAACAAAGAACAGATTCTTTTATGATTATAGTCACACAAAGAAAAAAATTAAAATACATAACTTTTCAGGTGTCTTTTGGGTCCACATCGCCCTCTCTAAGTGACAGGAACAAGTTCCCATTGTTCTTCCGCACAGTAGCTCCAGACACATCGCATAACAGCGCCAAAATTCATTTCGTCAAGGAATTTGGGTGGGAAGTGGTGGCCACGTTCAGTCAAAGTGAAAATGAATATCTACTTCCTGTAAACCATCTGGTCACCGAACTGGAGAAAGTTAATGTTTCATGTATCTCCACGGTCACGTTTTCCTTGGATAACTATAAGGAGCAGTTAAGAGTTTTGAAAGTAAGTCGTTTTCAATGTTCACACACAAGGTTCATCTCTGTTTTTATAGTAAGACAATTTTTAGAAGTTTAAAGAATTACTTTTATTATTTTGTTATAACAGGTGATTGTAGTTTCCGGTTCTCAAATACGTCGAAACTCAATAAATAACTTGATAACGGAAATAGATATTGTAATTATACAGGGTGTAACTTTGAAGGGGGGTCCGGTTTGGAGGGGAGGTACCCGTGGCCTTTACAAACACATAAGTTTGTTTTCTTAAATTCTGTTACAAAAACTGTTGTTTTTTTTTTGTTGCCTTTTTTCGCAATTTTCATAGTACGCCACTGGGCAGACAAGCGCTGAGCATATCTAGTTGCAGCGTCACCAGCATTGTTGCCATATTTAATTATTGAAGTGGAAGATGGGAAAAGAAGTTCTATTAGAAAGCAAAAGGCCCACGCCACTCGTGAGGCACTGCTTTTTGACATATACATTTATTTGTAGTGGGTGTTCGCTTTATTATTCCATATAAACAAAAAATAAAAAATGTATTTTTTTACGAATAACACCATAAAACAGAAACAAATCAACTAACAGAAAACTCAATAATAAATAAATACATACTTAACACTTTTTACTTACTTAGAGTCTTCTTCTACAGCATTTAAAATATTTGGTTCAAGATTATTACTTCCCGAGTTTGTTTTTACTCAAGATTAGAGTATTGGCATTCATAACTCCCATAATCTCTTAAATGTTGAACTAATTTTACATACATTTTCTTATGCGGTATGTGTCTATTGCGGTAATCCATCTGATATCGTTTTCTTGCAGCCGCTGTCTAATTTTGATAAAAAACGATGCTTTAGACATATTAGCTCTCGTATTAACTCTTTCTTAATTTGTATACATATTTTTTTCATAATACCACACACACTTGGTATGAAAACTGACCTTTATAAGGTTATTATACACTTGCACAGAATAACACATTTCACAAAATATCACTTTAAATTATTACGAAATTAAACTTGGCAAAATACATCACTGTATTAAACAAATTATAGCATTTGCGTGTTTTAGCACTTTTGATGCGAACAGATGAGATCTTGTGGCAAAATTTTCTTCCAATACACCTGATATAACGTGTTATCCACCAGCAGAAGTTGTTTTGTCAACACTTAACCATAAATACTTGTCTTTTAATTCGGAGCAAATACTGGCTTTTACGGTTGATTTTTGTTTGTAGTCAAGTAAAATATTACATAGAGTACATTGTACCATTAAATACTAACTGGCAAATCGTGAATCCATTTTTCTGTGGTTTTTCTGCACGGTATCCGTCGTGACATTGTATACAGTTAACTTCTACTCGTGAACGTAATGTAAATAAATAACACGTAGTGCACACTATCAAAGCTACGTATGTACTGAATAGTGAATTGAACGCGACCCTGAAATGACGGGATAAGTTCCGACGTCTAGACTGGTAACAATTAACTGGCAACACCGTAGAACTCGTTCTGTAGTGACATTCGGACGCTGTACAGGGGCGGCGTGTATAGCAATTTGGGTGCAGTTTACAAAATTAATTATAACTCGGCTATTTATTTGATTTTAAAAAAACTAATTTCAGATTAGCAATCTAGGGAACACGAACTACCCCTTCTCCAAACCGGACCCCCCTTCAAAGTTACACCCTGTATGTCATCATCCATTGCCTCACTTATTAAATTAGAACGATTTTGAGAATACGCTGTAGAGCTTGAATTATTCCACATTCTCAAGAACACAACATTACTAATAAAATTAATTACATTCATAATTAAATTAGCAAAAAGATATACCCGAAGGTACATATATGTCAAGAATCAGACGTAGGTATATTGCTAGTGTTTACCTTCTGATAGAAATTGCTATAAATTTGTGTCTAGAAGCTTTAAATTTACAATAAATATGTGAATCGTTTACACATTTCTTAAATACACTTGTGTCATACACATCCATTCATTATAGGAAGACAATGTTCAGTTGTGAAACTAAAATATTGAAACAAGGAAATGCTTCTAGTGTGAGTATTGTGGAGACTGGAGATACAGAAAAATAGAATAAAGCATTCAGTGTGGATAGTGGATTCAATAGTGAATTTTGAGATATGAAGAATTAGGTGTTTATAGTCAATTAATGTCAAATTTTTCGAGGATGAAGCCAGCTCAATTTGAAATACTTATTTGTAAAATTGGTTATATAACAAGCAAACTACCAAACCAGCTTTAGTATAATTTGGTATGCCACCAAATGACGCAGAGTGCACCATTTCTGACTAATACTATTTAGTTTTTTTTAATTGTTTTTTCTTCTCAAATCTCTTTCAAAGTGTAGCACACTTTCACTATGCATCTTTTTTCATTTAATGGTTAGTTGTAGTAAGATTGGCAAGCTTGAAAATTAATAAAATGGAAAAGGTGCCTGCAAAAGTAATCTAAACAAATTGAAAAATGTCAAGTGATGTTACATTGAAAATTTTAATAACTTTGTGAATTAAAAAAATCAGTTAAGATCAATTTATTTGCTGAAGATAGTACGGATTTTAAGGGGATCTGGAGCCCCCAAGAATTAAAATTTGTATCAAATTATTTCTCAAGTTGATTATGTACTCAAAAATTATTTTTAAAATATTTAATTTCTAAATCAACATATTGGACAAATATAAGGAACAAGTTCCCGAGATCATTCTGAGTAAAAAAAGTTATACATAGTTACATGTCAACATGCATGTGCTGTTTTCAAATTTTTTTTGTTTTTATTTGTATTATCACTTTGTTATTATTATTTCTGACAATCAAATATACTACTACAAGTTTAAATAAAGTTTGTGTACATGTAAAGCACTGATTTATAAACTTTGAAGACCAATTCTCATTAGACGTACCAGGCACGCCCCGTCACAACCAAATCATCACCGTTGGGATCCCTTTATTTACTACAAAACTTTTGTTGAGCCTGGGTCAAGATATGACAGTAACTGAACCGTGCCCGGCACGGCACGTCTAGTGAAAATCGGCCTTATAGGTCTATAGCATTAGCTCGGTAACCATGGAGAATTGACCCCATGTACATATATTTGAACTATTTTTACTCAGTTTGTCCTGTACGTCATGCAACACCTTGTATTTATATTTCAAAACTGTTTTGAAAGTATGAGTAAAAACAAAAACATAAATAGAAGTAAACCTTTGTGATAAAATTCGACCAATCCAATATAAATTTTATAGTCATCGTTTTTAATTTGCTATTGACACTACCACAATAGTAGACGACTAGTCAATTACAGCAATTTCCATCGGGCAGATTTGAACATGCAAATAATATGTCTAATCGTATATATAATAATAATAATATCTCTACCCCTCATTCTAATCACGAGGATTAGCACAGAAGTCGAAGACTTGTGCGGGAGAGGAGGCGGCATATTATTATTAAGTAGGCCGAAGATGTCGATACACATCGCAGACGCTTAAAATGTATTGCTCTGACAGAAATTTTTGGCCGTTTCCATTAATTACAATTTCTGTCTGACATAAATATTGTGCAATTAATTTCAGATGAAAACTTACCTTTATGAATATGTTTGTGTTATATTTTAAAACGAATATTAAATAATATATGAAAAGTATATTTTATAATGTTGATTGAATAATAATTCATTTAACAATGGTAATCATATATACGAAAACAGATATGTTTTAGCAATACAATCAAGTAGAAATTGAAAAAGCAGACATAATCTTAAAAAAAACAGTTAGAAAACTGTTGTAGTAAGATTATTTATTAGGAGTAATTTTTATTTTATAATAATAAATGTATACAGTAACAAATTACAGAGAGGATCGATTTTCAGAATTTAAAAAAATATTTTTACTAATTTTACAGTGCTCTGACCTAAATGGGTAATTCTCATAATAAGCATACTATTTCAGTTCTAACTTATAAAAAAAAAAATCATGAAAAATTTTTAGATTTTTCCTTTTCAAATCCATAAAACTAATCTTTCATCATACAACTACATTTCCGAGATGGTAGATAATATTTAAGCAAAAATTAACAAAAATTAAAAATTGGATTTCACGGAGGTGACACACTGTTCACGGAGATGAGATTGTACTACTTATCGAGGTGATAACTATTTAGAGAAGTTAACTTCTGATAACTAGCAAGGTAGTTTGCCATCAAGAAAAACATTTTTCTGTTTTTATACTGTGTGGAGGGACCATCCGACAAAAAATGCGCAGTTTCTATATATGGAATAATTTTTTGAATTTCCATGATTGCCAATTGTAAATGGGCACATATTGCTGATGGGTCATGCCTCAAGGTGTCTGACAAGGTACAGATTGAGAGTGGTACAACATTGTCACTTTCAGGATCTTTGTAATATATAACCACAGCATGCAAACTTTTCTGCGGTTTTGAGCCACCAAAATGAGCCGATTGGACTTCCTCACTATATTTGCAATTATAGTTTTCAGAAAAGTCTGCATGAATTAAACTTTCTTTTGCCGCCAAATTTCTTTTAATGCTGTCTATAGCTTTATACTGATGTATTATGTTTCTTACGTGCATTAAAAATTTGTCTAAGTTTTGTTTTTCTCGCAACCTTCTCATACTTTCTCTGACAATTTTTCGTTTTTTATCTGAGTAATTTTTGCTTTTTATTTTACTTCGCGCCATTGCTAGTGAACTAGTTGTAAATAAAATTCATGTTTGCATAGTTAAATTAATAGTATCATAGATAAATTAATAGTTCGTTACCTCCGTAAATAACTCTCATCTCCGTGAACAGAAGTATTCACGGAGGTGAGGTTCATGGAGATGAGAAACTTTGACAATTTCCGTTACACAGTAAAGCATTTTGAGATTATAAAAATTACACGTGGTGTTAAAGAAATGTATATATGTCTCCTAATTGTCTACAGGTCAACAAGCAAATTAAATAAACAATGTGCATCTTATAATATACTAACGGAGGTGATAAATGATCTCGAACAAAAAATGTTTCTTAGCTTTTTTATAAAATTGTCACAAACCGCTTCAATATTTACCAATGTTTTTAACATTACTGAATCGTCAATACATATAAGTTGATACCTTCGCACATCCTCAATAGATGGCACAGTATTAACGAGATTTATAGTATTTTAACAAGAAAGTAACGGAGGTGAGATTGTTTTGGGTAACAGAATAAGTTAGTAAAATTTTTAAATTTTCATGAAGATTCAAGAAAATATTTTTGAGTGATTGCATTAAACATTATTCTATTTACTTATAGATATTCCTAAAATTAATAATTGGTTATTGGTTTGCTATAATTACATGTGTAACAGTGTTGACTTCTGAATGGGAGACAGTTCACGGAGGTGAAATCTCACCTTCCGTTGGTATGTTAAAAAATTTAAAAAAAGGATTAAAAAATTTCAAGGTATATAATGGCTTAATACAATTTAATATATATATGTAGGTTTGCTGTTATTTATTCTACACCGAACGATGATTCCGTAATTTGTTAGAGACAAGTGTGTTATGGTTTCGGTGAGAATGACCTAAATAGGTCATTCTATAACACTTGTGATGTCTTTAACGATAAATATCTTTCTAGTTTATTATTTAATTGCAATATTTTTTGGGATTAACTGATGAATTTTCAGTTTATGTTCAAGACGATTTCGTTTTGATATTAACATCTCCAAATTGTTTTGTGTTGTAGTAAAATTGTTAGCAATTTATTGAAAGAAATGTTGTTAAAAAGGCACTTACTTGTGGCTTATAAATCTGACATTATGAAGCCAACCACTTTCCTTGTCCTAAAATGGTAAGTGTGGCATTTACTTGAAATATAATTTCTGTTTTTGAACTGATTTATTTTCATGTACCTATTGTATTTTAAATTTGTAGTGCTTGATTATTTGAAAATAACTGAATATAAGTCAAGTAGGATTTCGAAACGTCGACCGGGCGCGCTCAATTTAAAAAAAAAATGCTACAAATCCACTTACTTTTTATAACTTGAATAACATTCGTTTATTCACAAAACTCAAAAAACATGAATATGTAAATGATTTTCTTCAATATTTTCCTTAAAAAAAATTTCCGCAAATAAAATTATATATCATTAAAGCGCGAACCTTCCTATAGAACAATTTCTTTTGTAACTGATTTCCCTTAAACGAAAGTTGGGCCGAATATAATGTTAGAAAGTTGAAATAAAACAGATTTTAAAAGAAAAGTTACAACCGTATATTACCTACAGTTGGGCAGTAAATAAGCTAACAATAATCGAATGTGCTACTTCGTTAGGATCTATATATCGAATGCCGTGTCCTGATCGCTGATTCTGTTATTCCTCCCGATCAAGGGGCTATTGTATGTATCCCTTCGTCTCTAGTTCCGGCTCTCGAGGTGCAACTAAGTAAGAGTTCCAGCATCTGTCATCATTTTTAACAATAAGTATGATATTATTATAATTGGTTTTATAAGCTTTGCTATACTCGCGTCAAGAATTCAGACGTCTTACGTCACGGCTGACGTTACACATTTGTTTTTATTGTCAACGTAATTTTCGATATTTGGTCGCGTTAAAAACAATCATTTTTTGCAATTTAGTGCAATATATAATGCAAACTTTTAGTGTAGTTTTAATACTATCAGTTGCAGTTTCTTAAATATTTTGATGAAAATATAATGAATTATTCATTTGTTCGTATGACCTAAGTCGTCTGAATTCTTGTAGCGAGTATACCAGATAAGTCAAAGTGGGGTCTCACTTTTGCTGACAAATTTTATTCCGACCGAAGTTATGAGCCCGTCCAAATCCAGAGGACATTGCTATCGACATCCCCAGATCTAACAAATTCAGTATTTATTAAAATTATTTATTGTATTTAGTACGTTTGCTACCCTATTATAATAGTATAACTTACAAAGTACCTCTTTTACTGGCATAGGTTCTGAGACCTGGCGATGTCTATTTCAATGCCCGACATTTCTGACATTTAGCAAACGTCAAAAGTTGTGGGCAATATAAAAAATTAAACGATCTTCTTATTCCTACAAATTGAATGGTTCTGCTCCTAACACGGTGAAAATTTCAAAATTGTTTAAATTAATTGCATCCTGAAACAAATTTAATAAATGCGCTTTGATATGATACATATAAATATGTTATCACAGAATTTGCCCCGCTCGCACCAAATTCGACGGCTGTGATAGCGCAAAATGCTAGATTGCTCCGATCGCCCCTACGCGATACTGGTAAACAAACAAAATAATGCCGTGTATCGAGGCGCGACTGGAATATGGAGAATCGACGAGAATCTTTCGAGAAATGGATCTAGATGTACTAGAAAATACCTGGAATATTCGTTTGGTCTATAAAATAAGAATAAACGGCCGAGTTAGTCAGTCTTGAATTGTTTAGTTGGAAATTTCCTGGAGCTTCAAAGTGAATTAGTGCTTAGTTGAGTTGTAATTAGTATTCAGTAGTGTATAGAGTTGCTAATAAAGATAACTGATTAATTAACGTTTGTGAGATATATCATCATATATCATTTTACAGACTAATTAACGTTTGTTTTTCTGGTAAAAGAAAAAGTCGGGTTTGGAAATCGGTGACAATATATATATTTTATCTAATTCTAGGCATTCATGCACTGTTGGGCCTATTTTATTAAAAATAAAGTTATATCTGTAAATATTCGTATCGAACACCATTCTTATAGTTGTTTTCATATTCAATTCTTAATTCAATTGTTATAACTATATTTAACACTCTCTCACTGTTTGTGTGACCAGATTCTATTTAAAATACATTTACTTCCTTGTTTTGTATATCTTTTCATTTCGAAAGATGTTTTATTAAATCAAATAATTATTCTGTATTTACTGCCACTGCTATAAATAGGTTAGTGTTTGGTTTGTGTTTTTCTAGGTTAAAAATTCAAAATAAGCCGTTGACGAAGTGGAGAATAAGTGGGCGGTGTAACTTTAGAAGTTTGTTTTCATTGGATGTGTGAATCGATTCCGCGCATGTGCATTTCTCAAAAGTGCATCAGACCAACAAAGAGAGTACTATGTCCTTGGCGGACCCGCAATATAGTAGTATTAAATATATAGAAAATCTCAACTTTCAACGAATTTCGCGAAACAATTAAACAGTACAAATGCTATTGCTACTTTTATTATATATATTTATTTATTTAGGATTACAAATGCCCATACAGAAAAATTTCAATTATAGGGCAGGAATTACAGAAAAAGAAGACACATATACATAATATATAAAAAGAAAAAAAAAACAGTAAAAAACAAAAATAACAAAACTACAGTAAAAAGTGAATTGAAAACAAAAAAAATCAACTATAAATAATACAAACTGTAGCAGTGTACGATAAACAAGATTTAGCTACAAATACATTGTCTTATAGCATTATCAGAACAATTAAAAATATCAAGCTGAGAGTGATATTTCATATAATTAGTACATATCCTAAGTATGAATAGGTGAATTTTTAAGAACGTTTGTTCTACAAATAGGCAAATAGAACAATGAATAGGTGCGAGTCTGAACATGAGAAATGTTAAAGTAAATATTACTCAAAATGTTCGGACAATCTACCATGTTAGATAAAAGTTTAAACAAAAAAAGAATAGACAAATAAACACGATGAGAGATTAAGTTGTTACGGCTATACCTGGCTAATAGATCAGACTCTGGAATGCCACGAGGTGGATAAACACCATCTACTCTAAAACTTTAACTTTAACAAATTTCCTCTGAACATTTTCCAAGCAATCTCATATTGAGGGTGCCAGACAACTACCGCATAATCCAATTTAGGTATAACATAAGCATTATAAAGTAAAGTCAGCGAAGAAAGAAAGAAGAAGAAAAGCGTTGAGCATTTCTTATAATGAAACTTGAATTTTCATAAGCAGCAGATGTTATATGATTAATATGCGGTATTATGTAGTTAACAAGCTTACCGAATTAAATTCAATCTGATTTGTTGCAGAGCCCGTTATTTTTCTCGATTTGAAAAAAATCCAAGAGATAGGCAAATGCCTCGCCTCCTCTCCACGTTAATTCTACAGCAACAATATGGTAGAATTTGAACATAAGACCTTCAAGGGTATTTTCATCCAAAATCAATATTATTCGGTTTCATCTGACAAACGTAACGAAACGATCTGTTTGCAGTTTCTTCCTGGTTGCACTACGGGCAGGTTTAAATATTGTTACGAAGGCTCACCTACCTTTTTGGATTGTTAATTGTGTTCCTGTTTACGTTGGAATTTATAATTGAAGATCACCTACCTCGTTAGTTTGTAAATCACGTTTCTGTTTATGTTAGAATTTATAATTTTTGTGATGCCTTTATTTTGACGTTTTCCGGAATATTCCAGGCTATATTCTATTTGTTTCTCGACACGTTCTCGAGCTCTCAGAAACTGTAAAAAGCAGATCATTTTCGGCCGCTGCAGTCAGTTTATATTGAGCAGCCAAACGCGAGTGACAAACGTCAAAGTAAAGCGTTGACAGTTGCGAAATTTGTTGAAGGATATTTCTTGTATTATCAAGAGTGACAATAAAGATTGTTTGTCTACGTGACGTGTTTCAACGATAACCTAATTTCGAGGTTACAATACCATACTGTTGCTTCTTTGGATTATGTCCCATCCTTCTTCCTCATATTGAACGCTTAATATTTTAGTATCAATGCCAGTTTTTCTACTCCTCTCTGCTCATTTAACTCTTATTTTCGTTCACAGTAAAACTCCATAAATATTCCCCACGTGTATTTGTGACTGTTTGTGTTATTTTTTGGAATTTTCTTCTTAGCGCGTTAGAATTGAAAAATCGCATTGTCAAAATGTGACATTTTGAAATTTATTTGAAAAATGAAGATGCCAAACTTAAACCATCAACCAATTATTTGCTAATTGTGAGGAGGGGTTGATATTATATTGTTGGATAGGGAATATCAGAAATATCAAATATTGGCTAACTATGCAACAAATTGCAAATTTTGCTCTCAAAATTTCACAAAATGTCAACGAAAAAAGTTTAGTTTATAATTTTACACTCAACTCTGAGGTGTACCGTTTAACGTTATAAGTTACTGATATAAACATACTCATAGAAGAATTATTATTACTTTTGTAATTTCTCTTATATTTGCAGCAGCTTAATAGGGTACCTAAGAAACTTAAATGTTGTTAAGACGAGCGATAAAATTAAAAATAATTATAATATTAGTTAAAATAAATTATTTTATATATTAATAAAGTATTATTGACAAAGCCCGCCTCTGTTATTCAAAATATGATGTAAATAATGTACAACTCTAGAATAAGTAAACAACGAAATAAATGCAAAATAGTTGCATGATATGTGCATGTCGTTTGGCTGCACCATTATTAATATAAATGGAAAAATGTCAGGCGTTGTCAAGTTATGTCTTTCTATTTCTTACATTTCTTGACAAGTTCAACCTGCATTTTTCTATACAGCTTGATATTTGTATTCCACTTCATTATAATTATTTTATTTCCAGACCTCGAATAGCTTCACATTGCAGTTAAAATTGTTAGTTCAAATTTTTCTGTATAGATAGTGTGGCGATATAAAAAATTATTTTGATTCCTGGAACGTGAAAATACGGTCTTTATAAAAGATCGTTAAACTTTAAGTATTTTTTCTAATATAATGTTTTTCCCAATATTTACTTGTTTTCGAGACATGTCGACTTCAAATGCAATGTATCATGTAATAGGAAAATCTATTATTTTATTTATGACAAAATATTCTTTTAAAATATTGTTATAATTGATTTATTCACACCACAAACTAACAAACAATAAATTATTAAAGAAGCAACGAACAAAAGTCATCACTATGTTTTGTTAGCATTGAATGCCTTATTTGCAGTTATTATTTTCTCTTAAATTTTTTGTTCCTTTACCAATGGTTGATCTCATGATTTGTGGGTACTGAAATTTCTATATCTCTGCATATTTCTTTTTATCTTATTTTGATTTTACCTATCATTAGCCTTGTAAGAAAAGGATATGTTGTTAGTTTTGGGTAGATATTCTGAGAAATAGACAATAAATAAGTATTAATCTTAACGAAATTGTTAGGTAGAATTGTTAATTTAAAAGGTACAATTTGTCGCCAGTACATCTATACAAACGGTGAATTATAGAACAGTATCAGTTAGCAGAGCAATGAAGTATCTTAAAGGTCCCATCAGGAAGTGGTGTCCCTTTAGCACTGCCAATGAAAGAATATTTGATATTCTAATACTAGCAACAAGGAAAGAGACGTAGGGATTCTAGAAAACATTTAAAATTATACAGGGTGTACCATTGAAAACTTTGCACCCGGCTTATTTTGATCTACGTCCTAAAATATTAAAATTGCCGCGACACGTTCATTTTGTTTTCGAGGGAGACACATTTTAGCGTTAAATACAGACTCGCCAGAACAACCCCCTTCGTGGGGGCGCCTTCAACTTTTGAATCTTAAGTGGCACTCTAGGTCGAGTGACACCTCATTCGAAAGTGCTTTTAATTCTGGTTGTCGTCATGTAATTTTTTCAATTTTAGTTCATCTGTTGTTGAAAAAAAAAGTTTACTTATGCTTTCGAATGAGGTGTCACTCGACCTAGAGTGCCATTTAAGATTCTAAAGTTGAATGCACCCCGCGAAGGGGTTGTTCTGGCGAATCTGTATTTAACGCTAAAATGTGACCCTTCGAAAACAAAATGGACGTGTCACGGCAATTTTAATATTTTGGAACGTAGTTCAAAATAAGCGGTGCAAAGTTTTCAATGGTACACCCTGTATAAAGACAAGTAATGCTCATTATAATATAGGAAGATTAGGAAGAAAACCACCTCCTTTGCTAGAGGATGGAATGGAACGATCTTTTGAAGTACCTCCAGTCAGGCAGTTCCCCTTTGGGGTTCAGAAGGTTTGCTACTTCAGCGTCTGCGTTAAATAAAATATAATTATTCAGGATTAAAGTTATAGTTTATTGTTAGTCAATTGGTAAAATCATTCCTCATATCTTGGCGCGTACAAAAAAAGGATTTATGAAGTACTGTCCAGTTAATACTTGTTTGTGGGCCCTGTTGTCCACAGTTATTGCCTTATTTTTTTTGTTAACGCTTTATTTATTCTTGTTATTAAAAATCTTTCTTTGGAATTGTGGCGTTTCCTTTTCATAAATTCAATAAGTGTCTGCCACGTTTTATTTTATGAGTAAAATATACTAATATCCATTGATACTAAAAAAAAAGAATACTCGATCTTGGGGTGTCCTTAAGGTCTTTGGGCAGAAACGCCAGCTAGCTCTTAGTCGGAGCTGGTCGTGAGTTAAATTTAGAACGACAATAGTTGGACCTTTTGTCATTCAGGGCGCCAGTAACCAAAACAATTGACGCTAGCGTTTCTTAAGTCACTTAAAACCTGGTTACAAGAATTTAAGTACATTTACTTTATATAATAGCAAGTATGCAAAGGAAAAAAAATATGCATTAAACTTACAACAATAAGTATATTATAATTAGCGGCAACAAAAGAAAGAAAATGTATATCTATCAGTAATACTATAGTGAGGAAGAAAGTATCGTATAACCGCTCGTGATCACGGGTGGCGCACAAAATTTCTTAAATCTATCAAACACCTTGTATTGTACAACCTAAATAACCAGTTAATGATTAGAATTACCCAAGGTTTCTATGAAAACTACATACAAATTTAAATATAGAAAAAAATACAAAATATTCGTTGTTATTACGTAAGAGGAGGATAAAAGTCTTAAAACTACAGCTTATCTGTTTGTTGATCTCTGTGGACGTCACCAGAAGTTGGACTACAAAATGGCGGCTTGGTATTGAAGGACAGCCGGTATACTACGGACAGCCGGTATACTGCAACTTTCCCAAATATATCCCAAATGCACTGTAGACATCAACAGTATTCGCTTCCGTAATGCAAGAGCTTATTGGTGGAAATAATAGTACTTGCAATAATGCTGCAGCGGATGCACTACGCATTTAAAGCCCTAAAAGTGGGAATTTACACCGTAATTAATAATAATCCGATAACAAGAAACAGTAAAATAACTTACGTCGTTGAAGAGTGGCTTGATAGTGGGCTATTCTTTATGTAATAGCTGATATAGTTGTTAACCACGTGGGTCGAATGCAGATGCAGAAAAATCCAGCAATATAGCCGAAACTATGCACTTTTAACACCGTTCCAAAACGAAATAGGCACAGTTAATAATGATACAATTTCCTAATATCCCAAACGGAAACAATTAATTTGTTTAAAAGGAAAATTTGTAAAAATTACACCTGCTGATTGATTCAACTATTCTCGAAGACCCGAAAAGTAATCTTTTTATCGGCTCCGCTCTTTTTGTTCCAACTCGCAAAAACGTTGCGATGTACATTTCAAATATATACGCCAGAAACTATTATTAAAAGACCATAAAGTATTGAATTAATGGTTGCCTACGGTTGTACTTAAGATGTTAATTTTTAACGTTACAAATTCTCCCCTCACTTTAAGATTTTATCCTATAAAATCTTTTATAGCTAAACTATCTAAAACTAATAAGCACTATTCTTCAGGCGGGTGTGCCTTTAAATCTTTTGCATGCCAAACTCCACAATATTTATTATTGGAATCCTTTAGCTCGTATGTCCATGGCGAAATACGTTTAGCAACGATAAAAGGACCTAAAAATGTAGGAGCGAGTTTTGAAGTATAATCCTGAGATTTATCAGAAAGTACATAGTTACGTCTCCAGACTAATTCATTTTCTAAGAATTGAGTGGCTCTACGACGAAGATCATAAAACTTTTATTGTGCTCATATGCTTTAGCTAATCGACATTTTACATCTGCATAGATACGAGCAAATCCGGTCAAACGTTGATCATTGATCAAAGAACGATCAAATTGGATGGGGACCTCATCATTCAAGGGTTTACCTTTTAAAGAAATTTCTCGACCAAAATTAATAAAGTTGGGCGTAAAACCGGTAACTTCATGTTTCGTTGACCTAATAGAATAACCAACTTTTGCCAAATGAATATCCCATTCTCGATGATTTTCGGATACTAAAGAACGTAACATAGTTTTTAAGACTTTATTAATTCTCTCGCAAGGATTAGCTTGAGGATGATACAAGGCAGTATATTTAATTGTGACATTATACAACTTCATAAGTTTTACAAATTCTTTTGACCTAAATTGCACCCCATTATCTACTATGATAGCTCTAGGAATTCCAAATAAAAGAAATACTTGTTCTTCTATTAATTTGACGATATTAGGAGATTTTGCTGTTCGCAACGGAAATATTAGAGGAAATTTACTAAAACAGTCGGCCACGACTAAAATATACTGATAGCCCGCCTTAGATTTGGGTAATGGGCCTACCAGATCAGCACAGAGTAATTCAAACGGACGAGAAATACTAGTTTGTGCACTTAACATAAGACCTGCCGGACGTTTTTGTTCAGGCTTAATAGATTGACAGATTCTGCAATGACGAACAAAGGAGGCTACATCGCTGCGCATTTTTGGCCAGTAGTAATCTTCGCTTACCTTGTGGAAAGTCTTATAAACTCCTGGATGGCACAAAGTATTATGGATATCATTAATTAATTTCTGACGACTGTTACGCGGTATTACTTCACGCCAACAATCATACTCTCTAGTCAGCTCAGGATATAGAGGATCCACATGCTTATAGAGTTTCTCATTTAATACTCGCCAAGCAGAATACTTTCGAGGATTTTCCGTAACTTTTACTTTCATCTTACTATACCACTTATCTTCCGTTGATGATTGGAGACTAGAAGATGAATTATCGATTTTTAGAGGCACTGAGTTAGACATGGATATAGTATCAATAATAGGGACTGATCGAGATAACGCGTCAGGAACTACGTGTTCCTTTCCTTTCCGATGTACAATAACATAGTCATATTGTTGTAGGCGTATTGCCCATCGCGCAAGTCGACCGGTAGGGGATTGTAAATTATTTAACCACACCAGGCTATAGTGATCGGTAACCACTGTAAACCTAGAGCCTTCAATATATGGTCTAAGTTTCTCGATTGCCCACAACACAGCTAAGCACTCGCGCTCCGTAGTACTATAATTGCGCTCCGGACGAGTGAGAGAACGAGAAAGATAACATATAACCTTTTCACCTTCAGGATGTTGTTGTGTTAAAACTGCCCCAATGCCGAAACCTGATGCATCTGTTTGTATCGTGAAGGGAAGAGAAAAGTTTGGGCATGACAATACGGGAGCGGTAATTAAATGTTCTTTCAATGCTTTAAAAGAATTATCACATAGTTCGTCCCAAATGAAAGGTTTATTTTTACGGAGTAGATTAGAAATAGGTGCCGTGAGGGTAGAAAAATCTGGCACAAATCTACGGTACCAAGAGGCTAATCCAATGATTCTCCTAACTTCTGAAATATTGGTTGGAGGAGGAATATTGATGATGGCTTTAATTTTATCAGGATCCACGTGCAATCCGTTACAGTCAATGACATACCCAAGATACCGTAATTCTGGTCTACAGAAAAAACATTTTTCTTTTGACAATGTCAGATTAGCATTTTTAAGGCGTTTAAAAACTTCCGCGAGAATAGAAAGATGTTTTTCAAAGGTCTGTGTGACAATAATAATGTCATCTAAATAGACGAAGACGTGAGGTTCGAGTTCTGGACCAAGGACGCGATCAATCAATCTTTGGAATGTTGCCGGAGAATTGGCTAAACCCATAGGTAAACGCTTAAATTGAAATAATCCACGATTTGGAATGGTAAATGCGGTTAAAGGACGGGAAGCTTCTGAGAGAGGGACCTGAAAATACGCTGATTTTATATCTAAAGAAGATAGATACCTAGCATCGCGTAATTTGTCCAAAGTTGCAGATACGTAGGGTAACGGGTAAGCATCACGTTCACTTACTCGGTTTAATTTCCGATAGTCGACGCAGAATCTATAACTTTGATCTTTCTTTTTAACAAGTATAATAGGTGATGACCAGGGACTACTCGATTTCTCGACAATGCCTTGAGATATTAATTTATCTAATTCTTTGTCAATGTGAGACTGCATGATCGGTGATACCGGATAGTATCTCTGCTTAATTGGAGAAGACGAAGTTTTTATCTCATGCTCAATTAAAGTGGTACATCCTAATTCGTCACCCATTTCAGAAAATGATTTTTCGACTAACTCATGCAATTGTTGCGATTCATACGGTGATAGGGTAGTTTGAGATTGTAAGGCCACGGAATCAACAAAGTTATCGCAACTATCTGAAAATTTCCACGCACCGTGCCGCAAATCAGGAACAATTTCCATTGCTTTCCAGAAATCAGCTCCCAAAATGAGTGTATGAGGAAGCGATGGGATAACTAAAACTTTAATGAGCTTTACTCGATCTTGAAGTTGGAAGGGCAGGATCAAAGAACCTATACTATTACATTTATTACCATTAGCTACTGTACACGAAGTTATATCTTTGGAATTTAACTCGAGGTTTAAGTTACTCAAAATTTTCCAACCTTTACCACCGATAATAGTATTAGTTGCGCCGGAATCTAATAAACCTAACATTTTACTACCTAAAATTGATATCTCCAAATATGGTCGCTCGTCGCCCTCAGCATGTGCTAAAATGTAATCTAAAATGGCGATTTGAGAGAAATCTGGTTTGAACATAGAATGAGTATACTGTGTTTCACTGACCGTTGCACCCGACGAGGAGGCCGTTATACGATCATCTAACGTCTCCGGTTTGCGTTTCCCGACTGATTTCTACATTTTGGACAACTTCGCACTGTATAACCAGGATTGCCACACCGAAAACAATGTTTATTTTTAGTGGAACTAGTGCACTGACGTGATCTGTGACCAGATAACTTACAATTCCAACAGACACGCTCATTAACACCAGCAGATGTCGAAGGTCTCTCGGTATCTGTATACACGTATGCTAAATCAGGCTCCATTAATGAGGACCTATTTCTGGGTGGAGGTACGAAAGATTCGATTGATTCTTTATGTGCTTCTAATTTTCGACCTAATGTTAATAATTGATTTATAGAGGTAATTTCGATTAAACTTAACTGACTCTGGTAAAATGGTGCGAGATTCGGTAGAATAATTTTTAACCGAACATCTTCAGTAACGGATATAGTTAAACGATTAAACATGTTATTCATTACTGCAATATAAATACCTATAGATTCTTCAAAACCTTGCGTTCGCTGTTTAATTTCTTTTAATAATTTTTCATTGAACCGAGGCGGCTGAAATTGAATACGTAGTTCATCTACCAGTTGAGACCAAGATTGTATCTTACTTCGAATTGAACGAAACCATATCAAAGCTTTTCCCGAAAATAATTCACTGGCAGAGTTTAAAAGTTGAGTTTCAGTTACATTCCGAGAAATACGAAGTTCATCTACGTTTTCCAGAAAGGCATTTAAAGATAAGTTAAGGTTTTCACCTGAAAATTTACTCACGTTCCATTTCGAAACCGGTACCGACTTCATTGAATTACTAGAACAAGCTACAATCGGTGCTGCCTTACTGACAACATCGGATTCATCTGAACTGCTACTACTTGAATCAGATGAAAGATTTGTGGAGGACATGATAGTAGTAAGTTCCATTGGTAAATCTAAGTTACGACTCATACGTTTAATTTTTTTCAATTTAGACTTTAACTGACTTTGTAAATTCAAAATTTCTAACATAAAATTCGAACGCTGTGTATGTTCTGCATCCGTTTTAGATTTAGCTCGCTCAGCTCTTCTAAATATATGTACAAGCTTAGATGAAATTTTTGAAAATAAGGCACTATCTTCACTATCAGTAAAACTCTCTATGGATACTAGCAATTCCTGAATTTTAGTTGTTATGTAATTAGCATCTTCCTCAAAAGTAAATGGATACTTGGGATATTTGAGAGAAGAGCCGGTCTTTTCCAAACGTAAAATTGCACGCAAGCATTTCCGCATGTCATCTACAGTTTTCTTATCAGTTATACCACGAAAGGCCAATTCATATGTTAATTCATCTTTATCCAACCTATTTATTTCATATTTCAAATCCATATTTGATTATTTATCTTTATTTAACTCTTAGTACAAACAAAATTATAGTAGTAGGAAAAATTTTTTTAATCAAACGGCAAGGCAATAATAAAGATCCAAAAATAAATGAGTGTGGCTCTAACCGCTCTAGGACTACAACTTTAAATGTGCTTACTCACTATAACCCAATCTTTAAATATAAAATTAAACTTTAGCAAATACTAGCGTTATTCATAACAGCAATGCCTAAAAAAAATTAAACTTACGACATTATTAAATTATTTAATGAAGCGTAAATAATGGAGTCTATGAAATTTTATCAAAATCCCCGAAATTCTTTTTCTTTTTAAGTTATGCCAAAGATTACTAAATAGTATCTAAAATTTGTATAAATTATAACTAGACTATTAAGAAAATAAAAATATATCGAAATTCTATCAAATATAAAGATCGACGCAAGGCGTCGGTAGGCGTCGGTAATGGAAAATCGATAATTTATATCAAATATACCTGAAAATTAATTTAAAAGTAGAAATATACGTATTTTAAACCAACGACGCTAGGCGTCCAAAGGCGTCGTATAACAGAGGTAATTGTTGCAATATAACGGCTTCTAAAATTATTATCTAAATTAAATCTACATTTAAATATGCTACCTATACCTATTTAACTATACTTAATATCAATAACTATAATATTATTGGCAATATGAGACGTCTATTACGTCGCGACGCCAATGAATACAAAAATGACAACTTATACTAAATACTGTTATCGCAACTTCCTGCTAAACAACGGATAAGCTGTATACATAGAAATATATATCTTGCAGAAAACTGAAATATAAAAAAATTGTTTTCTTCTATATCTTTTATTTTTCCCCGGGCCCCACGTTGGGCGCCAAATTTCTTGACACGTTTTATTTTATGAGTAAAATATAGTAATATCCATTGATACTAAAAAAAAAGGAATACTCGATCTTGGGGCGTCCTTAAGGTCTTTGGGCAGAAACGCCAGCTAGCTCTTAGTCGGAGCTGGTCGTGAGTTAAATTTAGAACGACAATAGTTGGACCTTTGTCATTCAGGGCGCCAGTAACCAAAACAATTGACGCTAGCGTTTCTTAAGTCACTTAAAACCTGGTTACAAGAATTTAAGTACATTTACTTTATATAATAGCAAGTATGCAAAGGAAAAAAAATATGCATTAAACTTACAACAATAAGTATATTATAATTAGCGGCAACAAAAGAAAGAAAATGTATATCTATCAGTAATACTATAGTGAGGAAGAAAGTATCGTATAACCGCTCGTGATCACGGGTGGCGCACAAAATTTCTTAAATCTATCAAACACCTTGTATTGTACAACCTAAATAACCAGTTAATGATTAGAATTACCCAAGGTTTCTATGAAAACTACATACGAATTTAAATATAGAAAAAATTCAAAATATTCGTTGTTGTTACGTAAGAGGAGGATAAAAGTCTTAAAACTACAGCTTATCTGTTTGTTGATCTCTGTGGACGTCACCAGAAGTTGGACTACAAAATGGCGGCTTGGTATTGAAGGACAGCCGGTATACTACGGACAGCCGGTATACTGCAACTTTCCCAAATATATCCCAAATGCACTGTAGACATCAACAGTATTCGCTTCCGTAATGCAAGAGCTTATTGGTGGAAATAATAGTACTTGCAATAATGCTGCAGCGGATGCACTACGCATTTAAAGCCCTAAAAGTGGGAATTTACACCGTAATTAATAATAATCCGATAACAAGAAACAGTAAAATAACTTACGTCGTTGAAGAGTGGCTTGATAGTGGGCTATTCTTTATGTAATAGCTGATATAGTTGTTAACCACGTGGGTCGAATGCAGATGCAGAAAAATCCAGCAATATAGCCGAAACTATGCACTTTTAACACCGTTCCAAAACGAAATAGGCACAGTTAATAATGATACAATTTCCTAATATCCCAAACGGAAACAATTAATTTGTTTAAAAGGAAAATTTGTAAAAATTACACCTGCTGATTGATTCAACTATTCTCGAAGACCCGAAAAGTAATCTTTTTATCGGCTCCGCTCTTTTGTTCCAACTCGCAAAAACGTTGCGATGTACATTTCAAATATATACGCCAGAAACTATTATTAAAAGACCATAAAGTATTGAATTAATGGTTGCCTACGGTTGTACTTAAGATGTTAATTTTTAACGTTACATGTCCCAGTTGAGTGACCACGAAACCGCGGAATATAAAGCTAAAAAATGGGTACGTAGAACAGTTAGATGTCCCTATAATATCAAAGATCCCACTAATGATAAATTCAAATGAAATATAGATATGCTTCAAATTGTTCTCCATTTGTTTTAAGATTTTTTAAATTAGGCATTTCCCTGTTGAGAGATTCCAAAGCTAGATCCAAGAACTTCTTCTCCTTTTTGGGTACCAATACTATTTGTTGCTATATGATGACCATTTTTATAAGCTTTTATAATAGTATATCAAAAGTGGAATTTAAAAAAACAACTACTCTGCGGGCTAAGAGTAACTTTAAAAAGCTATATAGCAAAAATATCTAATTTCCAATTATTCACTCCATATTTCTATTTCATTTTGAACATTGCATTTCAAAAATAAAGTGTTTTCGTACACATATTTACAGGAACTGTTATACCCAAACATTGAAACTGTTCTTGTAAGTAGTTTTAGTGTGATCTATAAATTTGATTGATCAAATGAACAAGTTATATCTTTCAAAATTCAATTTCTTACCAATTTAAAGACAAATACCTTAGCTAATTCATGGATTAATTTACGGAAAATGTCAGTAAAGTGAAAGGTTAGCTACTAGAATACACGGTTTGCAATATCCTGAGAGACTTCACCCTAACGTAAAACTTTGGTAATATTGTTAGTTCCGCTTTAACTGGTTCATTAAAACAAAGCGAAATAATATTAACGGACTTGTTCTAAATGAAAATAATGAATGATGGCAGCAGCAAAACTAAACCCTCAAATTAGTTTTAAGTGGTTATCTGGGGAAAGTGAAATGAGTCAAACTACTGTTAGGTATAAGAATTTTACATGAAAACAGGACATTTTACACAACTCAAGGAAAAATCATTCTGAAACCTGTTACTTCTATATTTTTCCACAATTTTGGTTATTAGATATTAGAAAAATAGTAAATAAATTTAGATTATTGGTAGCCACAAAATTATAAACTGTACCGCCATACTCATAGCCATTTTAAAACTAATAATAATAATATTAAAACAAAATTTTTAGAAAAAAAATTAAAATTGATCCAATTAGCGCGCCCAAATTCCAGGTATTCCCTTAGTTATGTCGGAAACTTGAAGTATTCGGGTTCGAAATTCTTCTACCGTAGCAATTGACGTATTATAGCCCAATGACTTCAAGTGACCCCGAGGATAGAAGTTCATTGAAGTTAAATCGAGTGATCGAGATGGTTACAGCACAGGACCAAAGCGTCCCATCCATAGCTGTGGAAACAGTTTACTTAAAATCACATGCGTGCCCGAAGTTGTAATGTCATATCGTTCAATAATTCAGGCAATGGCTTGTCCAAAAAGTCAGCACATGTTGGTCCATTAGTCGCCCTAGGGACCCACGAGTACATCGCCGATTATGCCACCTACCATTTACTGAGAACCGATGTTGGCAATTGATTTCCTAATCGCGTGAAGATTTTTATCGGCTCATATGTGCATGTAAGGAAATTCATCATTCTATCACGGATAAATATAGCCTCTGCACATACAGCAGGAAATCTATAAATGATCTGATGACGACTTATCTCACCTATCTCCCAAGCAGGAAAGTTTTACTTGATTGGCACATTGCCTATCTACAAAAATGCATTCGTTGTTCACAATTCATCATCAAAATCTGCTAAAGAGGTTGCAAATGAAAGGAGTGCAACTTACAATACAAAAAACTTCTGCCTGGAATTTCCTAAAACACTTTTTAACATTAAAGGGTCGATGCTCAACCTTTAATAATTAAGTAAATATTGCTCTAACTTAACATTGAAAATTGAAATACAGAATCAGCTGATTGCATAGATTTTTTGGGACAATATAGGTAACTTTCTTTTAGTACTAGATTATACTGACCTAAATAAGGCTGAATTAAAACGTTTGCGAGGTATTTAACTTTAATTTACAACATATAATAACAATAATAATAAGATAATACTTTTCTATTACAAACATCATCAGCAAGCTGCAATTTAATTTATTTAATATTAAAAGTATTAATTATAAAATGGAAAAATAGAACACTGGCACAGTACAAGTACAAATAAGTGAAAATGCCCTTATGGAAAGAAGTAAAAATGTTTGACAACAAACAACAAAATTTATCTGACAATATAAAACAAACTTTTTTTTTTAGGGGTTTATTTCATATTACTTTGGTGGAAAGTACTGCAATTCAGTTCTTTGATCCTCAATATGGTAGATTTTCAAACAATAAATATATGGACTGGAACGCTTGTCGATCGGACATTGTTCCTAGAATTCCCAACACTTCATATTTTCTAGCTTATTGTAAATCAGTACTAATTCTATTGTATCCTTTAGTTAAGTCAAATATGTTTAGGTGCAATCCAATACATCTTTCTTTTGCAATTATCGATCTGGCCAATTTCAGGTTTGGTGCTAACCACGGGCGTAGCCAAGGGGGGGGGGTTTTGGGGGCCCAACAACCCCCCCTCTCCGAAATAAGCAAAATATTACCTAATATTATAGCGAAAAATACGAGGAGTGAAAAAGAGTTAAATTATTACATTTGAATATATATATAAAGTAGCGCCTAGCGCCATCTTTTGACGAGAGGCAGACGCAGTTGCAGCCGAACTATAACCGGACTACAAACATAACTGCATTCAACTTGAAGTATGGAAAACAGTGATGACAAGTATCTCGCCTATCCCAAAATCTAGTTTGGAATGCCTAGATATGTGCGATAAAAACCGTTATCCTAATATTTACACATTACTACAAATCTTGGCTACCATTCCTGTATCCACTGCTACCCCAGAAACGTCTTTCTCCAGCCTAAGGAGACTGAAAAACTATTTACGAAACACTACAAGTGAAAACAGACTTAATGGTTTGGCTCTCATGAACCTTCACTATGGAACAGAAATTCATGCAGATGAAGTAGTGGATATATTTAAAAGAAAAAGCCGAAGATTTCTTCATTAATGGTTTTAGATTTAGCGCAGAGGAACGAAATTAATTTAACCCTTTCATTTAAAGTTAAGAACTTTTTTTATAAATACCTATGTCGTAATTTTTCCGATGAATATATAGATATTAAATTTCATGTAAGTATATTTTTGTTGTCTTATTTACTTCAAACCAAACCCCCCCAAAACTAAATCCTGGCTACGCCCGTGGTGCTAACTGCAAAGTACGTTAGCACAACAATCAGCTATCTGCAATGAAAGTTTTCTTCACCAGTTCCAGCCTTTCTTAATTTAACATTAGAACCTAATGAGGCTCTAAAAATTTTTAAATAGGTCATCGAATCGATTCGATCTCAGAAAACGACCGTTATTCGAACAGCAGTTCCGACCGTGCAACCGTAATTACAACATCGAAATCAATGTGAGCGCGGGTTCAGGGGTACTGATAACGTGTCCGCTAGCTCCAGAACAACAAGGGCAGATCAAAGAATCTCAAGTAAGGCCAGGATGTGTACTTTGGTTATGTTATTAGCGGTTACCTAGGCATAACAATACGAAAAACCACTGTATATCAAACAGCTTTGATATAATGCTATATTGTTCCCATGTCATGAATATTCAGTGCCAACGCAATGAACCTATGTCTGAGGGACGTTTAATGGAGTCATTTAGCATTTCTTTTATTATATTTTCTGAATGATTTTGTAATTTTAGTATGACCTGAAAAAAATATAACTTTGACGCCTCTAAAACCTTACTTGCATTTATGGAAAATTCAATTATTATTGAAGGTGTTATTAGACACACTAAAGCAAAACAATAAAAAATGTCCTAGTTCAACGATAGAATGTCTAGATAGATTATTAGTTTACTCCGGATAAATGTTTATTGCTTATATAACACATATTTATTTGATTTAGGTCCAAGAAATATGTCGCGTTTCATTGCTTTTTGCCATAAGTTTCACTTATTGGGATTCATGGATAAACTAATAATCTATCAGGACATTCTATTGTTTTACTAGGATAAACCTATATCTAAACTTTGATTGTTTGGTTTTAGTGTGTATTACAAATCTTATGATTTATAATAAAATCAGTTTAATAATCATTTATAATATACTTATGTAGAATTTATCCTTGAATTTTAGTTTATTTAAGTTTAAATACTTATGCACATATACCTGCGTAACCTTTAAAACTAAACAACATACCTACGTATTAAGTAGCTACCTGATTAGTCTGATATCGAGTTTAGAGATTGTTTATTTTTTTATTTTACAAGATGTCCCAATAAATGATATCAAATTACTAAATGGTAATATAGCTACTGAATGTATGCAATTTCAATGCAAATAATAAGATTTATAAACTAAATATCTGTTTAGGTTAGTTAATTAGTTAAGATTTGTTGTAACTATGTTATATGTCTTTTGTTTTGTAAATTTTGCCGCGCGAAAAATACACCCAAAGGGAAACCATTTTTGTCGCAACTGCGCATGAGCGCGAGAGAAGAAGTCGAAATTAAGAATAATCCGCTAAGAGCTAGCCGCGCGGCGTGTCTACGATTTTTGCTGTTTTCGTTATTTTGTGTTGTTCCAATCTTTGCAGTTATGAAGAGCTGAACTGGCGAATGGTGAGTTGTGATATTCATTTAAGGTACTTTTGGGTGTGCGATACTTTGCAGATTTGTTGTTCGATACAAAAATACTTACAGTTCATTTAATCATTAAAACATTATTTCGAAAGTCGCTCTGTATACATTAAATTATTTAAATAGTTATTGTGCGAAATTGAGGTTTTTTTAGTTAGAAGACACTTGTATCCTTAACTTTCTCATAAAGATCTAAAATAGAGTATTTTTCTGAGATATCTTATATTTTCACATGAAATTTTAAATATTTAAAGTCAAAGAGAATAAATTTGAAAGTTTGTTTACACATTATGTGTAATTAGTAACCATATTTTAAATTAACTAAAATTTAAATAGGCTAGCTGATAGATATAAGGGTTAACTATGACTAAGTAAAACAAATTTAACCACGTGCTCAGGGAGCTCAAAAAGACAATAAAAAACGTATTTCGGAAGTCTACCTCATTGCTTAAAAAATGGGGCAAAACCCTCTTTTCTTATAGAAAGTCGGCGCCTATGACAATCAATCATCGTCCGAGATGGCTAGATATGCAGTGTGGTCGTTTTTTGCAGCGTTGTCAAGTGTAGACATGATAAAAAAAACATTTAACATAATACTGTAAACATCTTGGGATGTTATAGTTTAAAATATTACTAATTATTTTTTGCAAACATCGTCGATTACTGTTAATATTGTTGCTACAAGAAGTTTAAAAATTTAACGCCTTGAAGTGCATCTTGCATGAGTGGCCTACAGATGGCAGATGGCGTCAGCAGATATAAAAAAATATTGCATACAGCTACGGTACTCTGATTAGTTTGAAATAATATTTTAGTACTTGCTTTTCGCAAATTTAATTGTTCGCGTATTTTTTAGTGTATTTACAGACATGTCGTATCAAATGCCTATATGAAAGATAAGGTGCTGATTTATGGGAGTATGACAAGTGCATATTATCGTGTGGCAGCGGAATATCAAGGACGTTTTCCGAGTATACCAAATATTATACTGAATACGTTTTGAACCATATTAAACAACTGTTATAATGCCTTGGCGGTAAACGTGTGGCAGTGTTTTTATGTATTTGTGTACATTTGCGTGTATTTTTTTTGTTATCCTTTGTGGTTTTTCCCGACGTAAGTAATCGACGGTCATGACCGCCGGACCATATAGGTACCTCGCTTTAAACAAAAAGAACGGCCGAGGGAAGGAGAGGTAAACAGGAAGTACAAAAATCTTTGCAATGGAGGTTTTAATTTCAACAAGTAAGAAAGCAGAAAATGCTACAACATTCTTAAATAAAATCTTTCCAAATATCAATCCTGGAAATAAATATGGGTAAGGTAGGTGCTGCCTTGTGCTACCATATCGTGCTCATTAAATAATAATCTACATTTTGTAAATATTTTTTTTTCTTTCCAAGCGGCGTAACTGATACAAGTGTCAACGCGGTGACCTGTCACTACCGTTGACATCTTTGACTTTGTCTACCATTAGTAGATTAGAGGAATATACTTTTAAATAGCATGTTGCGAATCTTAAAAGTAGTTAGCTTTTGCTAATTTGTTGTAATTTAACACAGAAAAGTCCCTGCCCGAGTTCGAAGTGGACGAGTACCGAAAAGTTGTAGGAGGCAATGACGTCACGCCTCGCTAGCGGTTAATTCCAATTTGACATCGTATATTTCGAAAAATACTTATTAGATCGACTTAAAATCGACCGTACATCATAAATGCTTCATAAAAAGTGGGCAAATAGTGTATAGATAATTTGAGATTTGACCAAACGGGCCTATTTCAAACTTCAGAGCAAGTCCTCCTTTCAATTCTAAAATATTGTCAACATGTCATGTTGAGAAGCGACGAATGAAAAAACAATCTGAAATATAATTTAAAAATACATACAATAATTTTGAATAATTACAGGATTGAAAAATAAAATTGATATACTTTTTCAGTAATCAGCAAAAACATCTGCTTATAGATTTTTATTAGGAAGCAATCTATTATGTTTAAAATAAGGTTACTTATAATTTATATTGTAATAAAATCTTAATTTATTAGGCCATTCACAATTTTTAATTGATAAATGCAAGAAGCAGTTTTCTTCTCAAAACAACCAAAATATGTTTCATTTGCTTTGTTAAAATGATACAGGTACTTTCACTTAGAATCAGTCTTAGATTGTTCCTGCACTAATAAATTCAATTTCAAACATCTTTTAGTATTTTAGCACCACCGCAGCGGAAAAGTCGGATATGGTTGGTTGGGAAATTGAAATAGGCGAAAGAAACTTATTAGACTAAGTAAACCCTTTTAGATGAATCGATGCAAATGTGAGTTGTTATTATGGATTGTATCTGAAAGTAAAAGGATAACTAAATTTTGGAACACGTGCCTCTTGGGATTAATAATAATTTAACAGGACACTCAGCTGAAATTACGATAATTTTGTTAACATCTGTGGATAGATAGAATTTTATAAAGCGACATACGTGACATTAACAAAGAAAATTTACAAAGCATTCAGTTATGAAACTTTTTAAGTTGAAAGGCAAATAAATATATTTCAGTATGAGACATTCAACATTTTATACCTCTACTTTACGATTTTGAAATTTAAAACCTCTGTTGATGAAATGTTACATTTTGGAATACATCTTTACTTTCAGTTTTCGATATTCATGCTCCACTCAGAACCTTTAAAGTTACCAAGAAACCGGCACCTTGGCTTACGCCCAATCTCAAGCTCATGATTAGTCTTAAAAAGCGCGCGTTTGCTAAATATAAAAAATTGAAAACGGATTCATCTCATGACGAGTATAAAGACTTACGCAATTTGGTAAACAGATGTGTCAGGGCGGAGAAAAAAGCATTTTTACTTTTTCAGTTGAAAAATAATCCTAAAACTTTTGGAAAACCTTAAAATATCTAAATGTCACTGAATCTAGTGATAGTGCCTTTGATATCAATCCCGATATGTATAATAACTTTTTGTGTGATGAGTTGCCTCAGCCTCCTAATATTTTGGATTTAGGTTTATTAGATAAATACATGGGCAGATTTCCAGGAACGAGAGGAGAATTTAAGTTTAATACTGTTACTGCTGATCAAGTGCAAAAAATTATTTACAACATAAAAACTCAAGCTAAAGGTTGTGACAACATTAACCAAAAGATGTTACTATATGTTTTCCTTGTTCTTAGTAATCATTTTACATTTATTATTATTATTGAGTGTTTAATCTCAGGTATATTTCCTTCGGCCTGGAAAGATGCTCATGTCTTACCGTGTCCGAAAAAGAATAATCCGGAGGCATATTCTGATTTCCGTCCCATCAGTATTTTGCCTACATTATCCAAGATGCTAGAGAGAATTGTTGCTGGGCAACTTAATACATTTTTGTCTGAAAACCATGTATTACCCCTTGTCCAATCTGGTTTTAGGAGTTTCATAGTACAACTACAGCTCTATTACATATCACAGATGACATTTTCAAGGCTAATGACCTAAATCATAATACTTGCTTAATCTTGGTAGATTTTAGTAAAGCCTTTGATACTATAGATCACACAATTTTGCTTAACAAAATGAAATATTTCGGATTTGGTAACAACGCACTATCATTTTATTTCTAGTTATCTATCTAACCGTCCTCAAAAAGCTTGTTCAGGTAATATCTTCTTGTCTTATAGATTTATCAAGCAAGGCATTCCACAAGGGAGTATATTGGGGCCTACACTTTTTTCAATTTATACTGCAGACTCACTCATTTTTCACTCACTGTAAAATTCATCAATTTGCGGATGACACACAACTTTACTTTTCTTTTGATTCGACGGATGCTTCAGTCGCTGCTAACTATATTAATAGGGATTTAGAAACGTTAGTGCATGTTGCTAGTTTACATTGTTTAGTATTGAAATGTTAATTTTTGGCAAAAATAGGCTATGGTTGGTGGATAACCCTGATTTTCAGGTAAGAATTAATGATGTACTTTAAAGCCGGCTGATCATTGTAAAAGTTTGGGTCTTATTATTGATGGTAGTCTTACATTTAACAATCATATAAACAGTCTAGTTCAAAAATCGTACAATAAATTAAAGGTTCTTTATATGCAGAGAGATTTTCTTAATACTGACACAAAGCTACTGTTGTGTGACTCTCTAATTCTATCACAATTAGCTTATTGTGATGTTATATATTGGCCTGCGTTAACTGTTAAAAATAAAAATACGCTCCAAAAGATACAAAATTCTTGCTTACGATATTGTTTTAATTTGCGAAAATTTGATCACGTATCGGCTGATTTTGTACGCTCCAAGTGGCTTAATCTAAGTGAAAGATTTTTTTATCATTTATCCTGTCTTGTCTTTAAAATAAATTATTTTCACTTACCTACTTATCTTTACGAGAAGTTGATACATGGTTGTCATACGCATCAATTGCCTACTTGTGGAAGGGATATGTATGCCGTACCTAAACATAACACTGCGCAATTTGAAAAATGTTTTACTTATAACGCCGTTAAAATTTGCAATGACATTCCTATTTCTATTAAGTCCTCATCTAATATTCATTTATTCTGGAAGCGAATCAAGGCCTGGATGTGTTCTAATCGATAACAGTTGCATTATTTTTATGTATGTTATGTTAAGTACAGTATGTATATATTGTTTCTACGGTTTGTCTACTATTATTTCTATGGCTGATTGGTTACGTGGAAGAGCGGCATGTTGCCGAACGGCGCCAACCTTGTATCAAGTATATTTTGTACGTATTCTTGTGTATGAATAATAAAGGCAATATTATTATTATTATTATTAAAACGAAAATAAATTAAACTATTTTTGAAAATGTTCACCTGGTTTATAAGATCTGCAGGGGTTTCCATTCCTAAGCACTGTTTATATATAAATCGTCAGATCACTCCTTTTATGTGATCAGGCCCTATACAGGGTGATTTAGAATTTACCTAATATATTATTTTAATGTACGAGGGAAATAAAATCAAAAAGAGCAGTTTAAAAATAATTTAAAAATACAGTTCCGCACGGCGCTGGTCGACTATAAAACCTGATAATATTACATTTTAAACACCTATTTTAATGCAACAATCTAACTGCTTTTGTTGTGGCTTTAATTAGTAAATGTGTTTGACATACCTGATGTTGCAACAACATTTTGCGCCCATCTTACCCAGTTTCTACAAACTAACACAAATGTTTCTGATTCTTGTCCCTTCTGAACTTGTTATTAGCAACAGCTATGATACATTGGCGTGAATCATCACTAGTGTCCACTTCATTGCAATATACTTCATTTTTTAAATATCCCCAAAAAAATAAGCCAAATGTTTAAAGTCAGGAGATCGGGGCGGCCATGGTACCGGTCTTCCTCATCTAATCCAATGGTATTAATGCTTGGACACGCTGTACATGGTACGGATATAATTGAGCCTGGTGTATGATACGCCACACTGCCGCAATACGCCGTGGACGCCCTGGAACTCCATCTCTTTCAAGATTCGATTGAAAACTTCCCACGTCACGCCTACACACACTTGCACTCACTGCACACCGTTTTAAAAGTAACTGCATTTGGCACATGTTTATCGTTCTGCTAAACTGTTTTCACTTGACCATAAAGTAAAACGATTAGATATTTCAAAAACTAATGTAAATACTTGCATCACAAAAAAGATAATACAATAAGTAATCGGATATTTGAAATCGCCAGACTAGAGGCTACAGTAACCCAACGATGTAAGGGTTGCAACTACTAGAACTTCAATATATATTTTTTTCGGAAACTGTAAGGATTTTACAAACATTTTTTTACGATATTAACTCCACTTTTCATGACGCATGTATTCCCAAATTATTTTAGATAAGTTTCGAATCACCCGGTATGGCTTTTTGCATGAAGTGACTTGACAGATGCGTGACGAGTGATATCAACAAGTTGTACATCGCATTAGCTATAGCAAACATATGCCAGAGTTATTTATAATGCTACTCTGATAGATATTAAAATGTTTATTAAAACCAGTTTTTATAACTGTTTGATACAAGCTGTTTTACGGACGTACGTTACTTTTAATGGCTTGGTATCAACTCGGGAAGAAATAACAATCAAAATAAATA
The DNA here is from genome assembly GCA_025584915.1 of Monochamus saltuarius. Lineage (NCBI taxonomy): Eukaryota > Metazoa > Arthropoda > Insecta > Coleoptera > Cerambycidae > Monochamus > Monochamus saltuarius. Next base: position 46,656,765 of record CM046724.1, on the reverse strand, counting down.
GATTAATTCAGGATATTCATAAGGCAATGCTAATAATGCAATATACATATTAACTAAACAATGATTTGGCGGATAGAATAATGTAAACTCTGGCAGAAAATAGATGGGAATAACTTACAGTACTTTGAGCTCATGCGACGGGAACAGGAATTTGTAGGGTCCCTTAGACCTGCTTGTTAGCTGCTAGTTTTAGGTAGACTGCTTGGCGATTAATCTTCTAGAAATTTGTAGCGTTCGATGGGACAATAGCGGATCGATCCAATGCAACGTCGACGTAGAGTAGATGGCTACTCGAGAGTCACTTTTTTAAGATTGTCTAGCATTAACGGGGCGTGAGAGGAGTTTTCTCTTTGCTAAGTCGAAGTGAAGCCGTTGGATGCTAGATATTTACTGATTCAGCGTATCCTGGCAACATTATTGTACTGTGTAGAAGGCGAAAGGGATACGAAAGCGGTGTTTTTAGAGTACAAGGAGTCAGGGATCGTAAAGAACGTAGAATGCATGATTGGATGATTTTCTGGTTATATACGTGAGGACATACTATGTATGTACTGTGATAATAAATGCATTAGAATACGTATATGAATTTATAAAATTTTCCATATTTTAGATTTTTTAAGTACTTATACAATATTATATAAATACAGAAATTTATTATACTTGAAATATTGGCGAATTGGGATTTTGTAAAAGTAACATCGGTAGATATCATTAAGAAAATAATAAGCAATTCAATTTTGTTAACATTTTTTGATTATAAATTTTGGAGAAAGACAGGCTCCCTAGCCGTAATTTCTAAATACGCCACTGGTACCAATATTTTATTTAACGCTGTGTACAATTAAGAGTATATAGTTACGAAGCGAGACAGTTTTACCCATGGAACGACTACCTGTCTTGAGTAGGGCTCATGTTAAAATAAACATTGATAAAAACGAATAAGGACGTTGTGTTAAGTGTTTAGTCGGACCCTAAATGATTTCTACAGTGGAGAATGACATTATTTTTTTAAGACAGTTCGAGGGTGTGCGTACTATCGTTTGCAATATTAATGACACTCACTAAAATGAATTTTGCGATTTATTTTGAACTTGTGACGTATTCATATTGAAATCTGCTTGAAATTTTTAACATTAGTTATTAGTTGTTTCACTTACCAAGAAATATTTAATGAAATTTATATTCAGAACTTCCAGAAGTTCAAAAACTGTTTTAAGAGAGTGTCATTATTATTGCAAACGATTGTACATATTAAATTAAGTTATTAAATAGTGGGCTAAACAATTGTTTTAGTAACCTGTGTTGTGTTGGATTCTTAAGTGAGTTACATCACAGAGTACTTGGCATGCTTAACATTTGATTATTGGCTAAGTTAGTAGTTGATTAAATAAATATTTGAGATTATGAATGATGTGTATTACTGACGAGGCCGGCCTATTATTGTTTTTTATTTTTATTGGCCGTTAGCTGCGTGTGGCACGGTATTTTGAGGTATGGGGTATCCTAGGGCTGTTAGCTGCGGTGATACAGTTTGTCCGTTAGCTGCGGTGAGCAGGGGATATCTCGGAGGCCGCTAGCTGCGTGTGACGCGGTCTGGTTCTGGTTAAAGACCTAGTCTTGCTATGAACTATCTCTGCAGAGGTGGTCTGGTCAGTGTGCATTGTTGTGTTGTTGATATTCAGCTGCAGTCTGAGAGAGAATATATTTACTAGTTAGTTGATCTAAGCAGTACATGTTGATTGTTTAGAGAATGTCAAGGTATGCTTGGATACTCACGTTTCTCTCTTATTTGTTGAAAGGTTCTGAGCTTGTTGCAAGAACTGCATGCCAGTGGGCGATTTCGACGGCAATTCTATCCTGACCTAAGCTCAGTAAGTGTTTTAGTTATTGTTTTTACATAGTTATATAGTATTAGTTGCAAGGCAACAAATCAAAATCAGTTACGTTCAATGGTTTACGTCCTGTATGAGTAAATACGCCCCTGATGAATTATATGAAGTAGGATGTATATAAACAACCAAACAGAGACAAACAGAGATAACGTTTTTTTTTCACTTTTGCCCTCTAAACACCCCTTTCGAATATTAGGGGTTCCCCCTCCTATCACCCGTATATTATATTTTTGTAACAACATTCTACAAAATTACAGCGTAATAATCTAAATAATTGCGCGGTAAACAAGTACCATGCTGTTTGTGGTATGCATGGGATATTAATGCGCGTTGAATAACACACTATCATTTGCTACAAACATCAAATCGCAGCAACCAGTTCTTCTCATAATCATGACACTCCGATTTTCACCATGACTAAGTGTAAAAGCGTACATGGCACGATTAAGGCAGATAATGAAATAAAATTCGACGAGATATAGATGGCCCCATATGTTAGATGTTATACAAAAATTTCTTCGAATAGTTGGCTTTGTTGAAATATACGGTATAATGAATTGAACACTTATACGATCCTAAAAGCTTCCCAGCTTACATAGATCGTCAGGGTAAGCATTTAATCAACTGCATGGCTATTTGTGGTCTTGATCTGACGTTCATTAGTGCTAATTGGCCCGGTAATATCCATGACGCATGAGTAATTCGTAATAGCACTTTATTCCGGAAAATGGTAAATTGTTGAAGACCTCATCTCAATACTATAATTCTAGGGGACTTATCCGTTAAGTGACTGGTTTAATAAAAATACATTAAAGGCAGATTAAAACAATTTTAACAGAGCTCATAACCAGACAAAACGAATAATAGAAAATCTGTTTTATTTAACACGTAGTATACCTAATTAATAATACTGTTTCCTTGAGCGGCTATGGTCCTCAGTACGTAGTAGTTAGTTTGTTACGGGTACACCCACCATCACAAGTCTTGGACCTCCCCCCTCAAACAGTTGAGTAGCTTTTTCCCATGGATGATATGTAAAGGACCCCGCACAAATTGAATTTCGGTCAAATGACTTGAAATTTTCAGAAGAGTTTCTTCAAGTCATGCCGAGAAAAAGTCCTAATGGGCACAAAGTTCTTAGATACTTTGGAGCCGAAATGTAAGCGATTGAAAGTTGAAAAACGCGTTTTTTATGTCTCGGATACCTATAATTGGTTTTATGGAATTTTAACATGCTTACTAAAAAAAATGTATAACTCAATAAATGGTACTTAACGTATTTTCTATAAAAACAATTTTTAAATCATTTCATACCTAATAACATTAAAATAACAAAAATAGGCTTATAAAAACGTTTAAGTTTTTTCTTTGATATTACTGCACATTTTAATATTTTAAAAGAATGTTTAAAAAATTAAAACATGAAAAATGCCCCTATGACTCTTTTAAGTATTAATCTAATAGAATAATTATAATATTTAGTACTATAGTTATAATAGTTATAATACCTAATATTTAGTTGTATTATGTAAAAACAAACATAGGGCATTTTTATGTTTTTTCATGTTTTAATTTTTATAAACATTCATTTAAAATATTAAATGTGCAATAATATCAAAGAAAAATAATAACAAAACGTTATTATTTTTCTTTTGCCTATTTTTTGTAAAATTTTAATGTTATTAGATATGAAATGATTTAAAAATAGTTTTTATAGAAAATATGTTAGCATTTATTGAGTTATCCGTTTTTTTAGTAAGAATGTTAACATACCGGAAAAACAATTATATTCGTAGGTATCCGAGACATAAAAAACGCGTTTTTCAACTTTCAATCGCTTACATTTCGGCTCCAAAGTATCTAAGAACTTTGTGCCCATTAGGACTTTTTCTCGGCATGACTTGAAGAAACTCTTCTGAAAATTTCAAGTCATTTGACCGAAATTCAATTTCCATAAGATTTGTGCGGGGTCCTTTCGGAGGATTATTTTTAAATTTATTACAATGAATACAATTATTTACTTTATTTTCTATGATCTCCGTTATTCCTGGCCACCAACAATAACTTAAGCTAGTTGCTTAGTTTATACTTTACCAAAATGTGCCCTATGTAATTTCTCTAAAACCCGTTTTCGCAATGTTCTAGCAGTTACCACTGTTTGTAAACGCATTATGTAATTTTGTAGTAATGAAAATTCCGTTTGATCGACATTGAATCTATCTTTCTTCGAAATTGCTTTACCTACGAACTTTAACTGTTTGGAATGAATATACCTACACATCCCTTGATTCCCAATTTTCATTATTAAATAAAGTTCTACAAGTATTCCTTGAACACAACAGTAGGTAGTACAATTTTGTGTCTTGATCTAATTTGGCTAATTATAAAGAAAATTAATTTCTACTTAGGTGTTGCATACATACGTTCCGCTATATTCCCTGCATCATTTCTGTTTTATAAAAGTTCCTTTTGGTTACGACCTCTTTTTTAGAGTATATGTTTCAATATAGTTTATTTACATATGACTTTCACAATAATAGCCTTGAGTACTATGTGAAAAATTCGGTGGCGTCTGATTAATTTTACTACAACTAAGTTTGAACAAAAACATCACTCAATAATATTTGAACATAAATCATAGTAGAGGAAAACTAAACGCTTAATTAAGAGAAGCATGTAAAGTAGGGAGCGCTTGTGGTATTGCCACCCCACAACTTACAGCACGCCTATCAATCAGGTAAATCTAACGAAAAGGCATTACAGTTTGTAGTCTTCATATCATTTGGTTCAAAGTTAAAGAAAACCAATTTCTATATATTTAAGCCTTCTTCAGTACAATTGAAGAAAAGTTTTCTGTTTAAAATACAAATATATGAAATGGGGAATAAAATAGGCAATGTAACATAATATATAAGACACAGTAGTACATAAATTAACAATTTAATACAAACAAATAAGTAAATATGTATCATTTAACTATCAGAGTACTCCACATTAGTATAAAAGATCGCGCACATTATGCCTACATGGATCAGCATGGACCTGCACAGCACGGACTTACAACGACCGTCACTCGTAGAAATCATAAAATATGTATATAGAACGCCAAAAGAAGTATCGAAAATAGTCAACCTATAGAGAAAACGCGAGTCTGGTAATATTGCAGTAATTTATATTTTATGTGTTAGTGGTAGGTACTGACGAAGTGGCTTCACAGAAATGGACGGCAATTTGAAATTATGAAAATTTTACGTGAAATTCGAAGAAACTTACATTTTATATGGTCCAATTACAAACATTCCGTTTTGGTTTCAATTGTATGGTGGTATTAAAATGAAGTACTACCAACAGTTTACATTAAGTTTTCCCTATATGGCTGCTAAGCTCCTACATAGTCTGACTATTTTTAAAAGCCTAATGTAGAGGCTTCTGGCGTTCTATATATTTTATGATTTCTATGCCGTCACTGCAGGTCCTGCCGGTGGCTTGTAAATTCTATGCTTGGCCGCGCTAGTCCAACATAAGTTCTGTTTCCACAACAGTCAGGGATTGGTTTCAAAGTGTTAGAAATAGTCGACCAGTTAAGTTGTAAATGTATCGCTAAACTGTCGTACACCTGCTTATCAACAACCCCTACTTACCTTAAATACACTGCAAGTCTTTCAGATGACATTGCGCTGTAAAATCTTTAGTTTTGGTGAATACTAAAAACATTTTTGTTGATCTCTTCAGTTCAGAAAATAAATTATAGAATTTACCATACAGCCTTCTCTTTTCATTGAGTGAACACAAAAATTTCTCGTTTTTCTCGCTTTTCCCCTCCTCTGCTTCTTACAACATCGTTAAAATAAAATTTCAAAACGTCTACCACACACAGAATCTGCACAACAAGTTGCTGGTCCTTGTTGGACAAGTGTGCGAAGTGGTGCAGGTTTGTAGGTCCACGCTGTGCTGGTCCGTGCAGGTCCATGCAGGCGTAATGTGCGCGATCTTTAATTAGCAATTATTTCATAGGAGGAAGACATTGGTTCTTGCAGCAGGTATCTTAAATATGTTATTTCCGCGACAGGAGAATCTAGGAACTTTAATATTTTATTCAGCTGCTATGTACAATCAAATATGCTGTTAATTAATACTAGAAAACAATTTGATGGAAAATTCTACGACCTATTAGAGGTTTACGAAAAATAAATCTGAGCAACTGATCGGAGCAGTATTTACTTTGACCAGCGTGCTCTGAAGAATTGTTACTTTCGTAAGCGATCAGCGATCATTGATCAGAGTTGTGTTGTACGTAGTGTAAACCTAACTTCAATGTAAAGTTTACGATTTACTATCATTTTAATTTCGTATGCTTAAAGCCGTTTGTCACTATACAATATTATCTGAGAAAATATTAAAAATTTATTTGAAAATTATTTTTAAAATATCCTGTAATTGCAGGCGGGAGATTGGGTATGAAATTCATAAAATAATTTACTAAGAAAATATTTTCAACTTGTTCTACTTTTGCGGTGAAATCGACGCAGAAATATGCGCATAACGTATTTACATAATTTGGAATTTTAAATTTTCAACCTATCCTAACTTTAACCTTAGTTCTGTCAAGTGTGAGAATAAGTGTCGTGCTATTTATTTTATTATATAAACTAGTTATTATAGGTAATGAGTTGTTAATCGTATTTCCAGACTACTGCGCTTGCGCATGAATGAAAAATAGAAAATAATTTTTGGAAGTTGCATACAGTGATATTGTATCGTTTTTAGATTTAAATATAATTATTTTGTAAATTTATCAAATAATATTTACATAAATTTTACCATAATTATCGCATAGTGACAAACGGCTGTTTGTTGTAATTTTAGTTTAAAAATGAATCATAAAAAAATATTATTTCAAGGTCATTCCAGTAATAAATGAAATTGAAGATCAAGAGTAACATGAAAACTTATAACCCAAAGTACAAAATTTAATTATCCAAAAAAGAAACTCGTCTGTATTAAAAGCTATGTAGATGATATCGATCCTACAATGGATGCAATATTAAAATTTATATACTTGTAACAGTAATTTACATTTTAATATTTTCTAGATTTCCAGGCACAATTTCGTTTAAAACGAGCAACGTTTAAATACCTTCACCTTATTGCATCTAGCATTAAAGTACATATAAATATCGTTGGTAGACCGTCGGGAAGTATTGAAAAAAGTATCATTGTGGATGGCTGCTAATAATTTTGTATATCGGTATAATTGCAAATTAAAACTTAAAAAGTTGCTAAATATACCTCTGACCTCTGTAAAAAGAGTATAAATATTTTTATATATTTTTAGGTAAGTATTAATAATATTGTGTGAAACTAACTACTATGTAGACTAAAGCCCCAACCAGTGTTGAATTACACCCACAATATCTACCCATATATTCTTTATTATTAGCTTTTGTAACATTTTTGACTGTATTAGAAAGGTATTTTAAGCTAATACAAATCAAATCTCCTACAATTCCTATCAATGAAGTTTCTATAGTTAGATATTTGACTCAACTTAAAGGAGGCCACCTGAAGAAGCAATCCTAAAAATGCAGAAATAGGTCATATCTCATCTATTGTGGTTGAATTTTCGAGTTCCCACTGTTAAAAGTGAAAATTAGATATCTTTAGAGTGTTTTCATTAAACCAGGTTAGTAAATTTAGATAGATTAATTTCTTTAGATAATTATTGAATAGAACTTTGTCTGTGGAATTGTTCATTAGTATACCTAGATGATTGGTATCGGAGAACATACAAGATTTGATTTATATTAGCTTAAAATACCTTTCTAATACAGTAAAAAAAGTATAAATAGTTATAAATACTTTCAGGCAATAACTGAAATTGATATTTGTTAATATAGGTATAGGTTAATGAGTAGATACCTACTTAATAGTAAGTAAGTAAAATATTGCAAAACATAACAATAAATAATATTTTTAAAAATATGTTGCAAATAGAACCCTTAACCAAATACTTGTATTTGATTTATTTCTGTTTTCTCTATGTATGTGCCAATTTTCAGATTATTTATTAATCTGACAAATAAGCAGGGGCGATTCGAGTGCTCCAATTTTATAGATCTGTCCGATGCGGTAATATTTTCGAAAGCGGTTCAAATCATCCGAGTGAATATTTGTAAGATATTTTTTCCATTAGAGTGCTCTGAGCTAATTTTCGTAAACCCCAATTAGCTCATTGAAATTAAACCGCTATTGGCGAAAGTCACGAAGTGGCTGACATCTGCTGATAGATTTCGGAACTGCTGTAGCAGTGAACAACAAATTACTTGCATAATAGAAGTGTGAAGTTCTGTGGTTTTTAATATTTTCCTATCATTTTTTCTGCATAAATAGTACTGTAGTAGTACAGTAATTACTGTAGTAAATAGTATACAAAAAGTTTGAAAACAGTATAATCTTATCTTGAATGAAGAAAAGAGTAGAATCTGCATTAGACAATTTGTCACAAGTCGGGTGTGCGAGTCAACAAAAATTCAACAAATCGGTTTTGTATGTGTAGGTGAAGCGAAAATTTTCTATATTCTTTTATAATTTTGCAAAAGTTATTCATATTTAGTTAGAAAACCTGTATAAAAATACAAAACATACGCAAGAATATTTGCACAAAATATCGGAAAATCTGTGCTGTTCTCCAGTGCGCCTTTTACTGTAATTTTAATATTTCTCTGCATATATTTTCCGTAGACCCGAAACTCTGAGACTCCCTAAATTGAAAATCGTAAAACTGATAAAAAGACACATGAAAGTATGTAACAAACATTTCTCCGTAGAGGATTTTATGCCAGGTAATTATAACAAGGTTATGTCGTGAATTATTTAAGGATGTTTTTAAATATGTATCACACATTATACTGCCAATTTTCTCTACTACTTAATAAAGTAGTCATGGGGTAGTTGGTAAACTAATGAACTAAAGCAGACGTCTGTAAACACAGTTTTTTGGCAACTTGGGGCTGATCACCTTTTTACCCACAGAAAATTATGTACCCGTCTGAAAAGTCCTCATCTTCTTTTAGGGGTCGCACACGATTCCCCAACTAGTACAAGATATCTATTGTATCTAGAACCAAACCATTATATCAGAATCTAAAAGGTTACGAGCATACTAGGAATTTACGATATATATATGCATCCTAGGAATTTGTCTTACATTAAAGTTAAAATAATTCTTTTGATAAGTCCAAAAATACACTTCTAAAAATTATACCATAAAACAACATTGCTGGCAATTAAAAGCTTTATAATCCCTAGCGGTATTTGTAAATAATTTGTTGATCACCCCACATTTCGAATTTTACAGTGCCATCTAGTAGTTCGCGAATTTCGCGAATAGTAAAATATTATGCGAATAACTTCTTTCAAGATATACACTATATATCAAGCATAAATACGACCGACTTCGAATCGTCTTTGAATTTGAACTATTCAAAATGCGTATTATAAAAATGACTTCAGCCGATCGACGCGTATTCCAACTTTGATCTAACAAAAGATTCAAAAAGCAATTTCAGTCTGATCAGATTTGATTTCAGTAAATAGTTTTAGATCATCCGCATACAACAAACAATTGCACCCATTCATGGTTACGGTTGTCATTAATGAACATAATGAATCAGAGGAGGCCCAGGAATGATTCTTGTGGCACACCTGATCTCTGCAAGAACTTCTCACATTGGCATCCCTGGAATTGAACAAACTGATATACAGGGTGTTTCAGAATGATGGTCAAATATTTTACCAGTGTATTCCACAAGCCATTTCAGGGGGGGGGGATCTTCATATGAAATTTTTCAATTTGGGTCCTTATTGTTGAGATATTCGAGTCTCAAAATGGCGGGAAAAAATATTTTTTATTTTTCCTTAAAAACGGCTACACTTAGAAACTTCAATTTTGGTACACATTATCAGCTAGTCAAAAGCTATTTTGAGGTGGTGTCTATTCCTTGGCTCATGTTGCTAGAGGACGGTAATAAGCAACCCCTAGATTTATTTCGTTCAGAACTTTTTCCAGCAATGGCCGATTTCAATAAAACTGTTTTCTTTTAAATACTTTTTTCCTCTTGTAATTTTTTCATACAACCAACAGTTTGCGCGGAAAAAAAATAAAAATAGTTTTCCTTACTCTAAACATCACCGTCACCGGTTACTGATAACCGCAGTAGGCGGTTGCTATGTTGATGTTTCTCTGTTGTCTTATCAAATAAATCGCCATTAGGTCTATAATTGACAGTTTTTGCAAATATTTCTAATCAAAGGTTTTCCTATAACTGTTGACAATCCTGCCGTATGCATATTCCGTCAATTTATTCGCTAATTGTACGGAAGAGTCAGTTATGTTTACAAATATTTGCAAAAATTGTCAAGACTGATTTGTTTGACAAGACAACAGAGAAATATACCGCCTACTGCGGTTATCAGTAACCGGTGACGAAAAGATGTTTAGAGTAAGGAAAACTATTTTTATTTTTTTCCGCGCAAACTGTTGGTTGTATGAAAAAATTACAAGAGGGAAAAAAGTAGTATAATTATATGTAGTATTTAAAAAAAAGTTTTGTTGAAATCGGCCATTGCCATTGCATAGTTCTGAACGAAATAAATCTAGGGGTTACTTATTACCGCCCTCTAGAAACATGAGCCAAGGAATAGACACCGCCTCAAAATAGCTTTTAACTAGCTGATAATGTGTACTAAAATTGAAGTTTCTAAGTGTAGCCGTTTTTAAGGAAAAATAAAAATACTATTTTTTTCCGCCATTTTGAGACTCGAATATCTCAACATATATTTTGTAAATATGACTTCAACAGACCTATGACAGATTTATTGATATCAAAAGCTGTTCATTTTCATAATAAAATTCTGTAGGCCAGCCTAAAGGTTAATAAAAAGGAATAGGTTGCCTGGTAAGTTTCGACCAATCACAGTCCAGCAGACCGACTCCTCATTTGGAGAAATGAACGGAGCGGGACTAGCATAATAATCAGTATTTCTATAATATTTATACAAAATAAACTGTTCCAAATCGACTTGTATTCCTATTTTTGAATTAATTCGTTGGATCTGGGGTTCAGAATGTGTCGAGATGAGCCCTAATAATTAGAACAGCGTCCCTAATTTTAAATTAACACGATTAAATACTCTGACCTTTATATTTGAATTATATAAGAAAATATACCTACCTATTGGGGTATTAAAGTAATTAAAGTCGAAATAACGAAATCAAATACTTTATTACACATTATCGTAATTTATTTATAAATAGAAAATAAATATTATTATATAAGATTGTAGTAAGTTATTGTATATATTTTTGTTATTTCTGGAAATTCTTTTTTCTCATGGATGGAGGTGGGGATGTATGATCGTGTAAACCACCTCTGGTATTTTTCTAGAAAAGCAAAATAATTTTGACCGACCATTAAACTTATATAAGTATTAATGAAAAAACTTACTTGAGAAAAAAATTCCAGTGAATCTTAATTTAACCTATGCGTCAAAATGTAAGAGATTTTGTACTTTTCCGCTAACTTGGTATTAATGCTTGCATAGAACTGCTTGAAATAATGATACTTTATTGGAACACTTGAGGGGAATTTCTTCATCTGAAATGTAGCCCACTGAATATTTCTGGTACTTGATTTAAAGTCGCTATTTGCTGTTCTAATAATATATTCTCATAAGGTTGGACGTTGGTGTGCATGTATTCATAATTATCAAACCATAAATTGATTATATTAATAATACTTATCATCAAAATCGTCAGCTTGATGTTTATTGCTGAAAGCGTACTAGTTATGCGGAGTAGTTACAGTATTTGATAATTGCGGAGCCAAGCGAACATAAAATATAATGTCACGGAATTTGCCCCACTCACTCCCAAATCGACGACTGTGGCACCGCGAATTGCCTAAGATTGCCCCGATCGCCCCTACGCGATTCTGGTAAACAAACAACATGCCGCTGATCGAGATCGGCCTGGAAAATCTGGAATCGACGAGAAGCATTCGAGTCGTACGAGAAATGGATCTAGAGATACTGGAATATATCTGGAATATTCGTTGGGTCTATAAAGAAGAATAAACGGCCGAGTTAGTTAGTCTTGTATTAGTCTTGTGTTACAGTCTGAAGTGAAGTGTTTAGTTAGAGAGATCAAAGCGATTTAGATAGCGATTAATTAAATAAGTGTTTAGTTGACCTGTAATTAGTAGTGTTCAGTAGTTAATAAAGAAGTAATTAATTAACGGAGTGTTTTTCTGGAAGTAAGAAAAAGACGGATTGGGAAATCCGTGACAATAATATAATAACATCAAATATAATAGGTACTAAAAGTCTACCGACTTTATTTCATTTCTGACTTTTTGTAAACTGATAGACACATCCATAACAATTAGGTAATGCGGTCATGTGTAGTAGATGAAAACTTATTAGTGGTGGGCATTTGTGTAGAAATTACTACGCGTAAGTTGGTTTGTCATCTTTTCGTTTGTAACCAATAATTCTGTCAAATCTCAACCGATTTCTAAAAACGGTACGTCACTGTATTCGCAATGAAAAGGGCTTTAAAATGATGTATCACAAGTGGGGTAGTTGCTTTTGAAATTTTTAAGTTGGGGTTGCTAGGCATTAGGGTGATGAACATATCGAGTTGGCTTGACTGTCAAAAAAGCTCCCCCCCAAGAACAAAAATCGACGGGTCTCGGCGAATTTTGAAATATTCGGTTTTCCAATTATAGGGGGGGTCAAATTTTCGTTGGGATACCCTGTATTATAGAGAACTAGTGTTTAGAACAGTAACTTTGTAGATCCAGCTAGTATTTAATTTCTCTATACATATCGTTTTATATATTTTGAAAATTATTCCGATGGCAGCAAACCATCAGTTCTGGATTACTCCGTACAATTCGCCATTAAGGTTTATTCAAGTATTTTAATTACATTATATTTATTAGTTTTTGTTCATATTTTATCGATACAAAATAGAAATTCATACATTTGATTAAATTAACAGGCGAAACATGGTGAAATCCTAACCTGCTGCTACTTCTCTATTTTTAACTAAACATTTAACTAGTTTTTCATTTTTGATGCTAAATGAACAGATCTTTAGAACATAAGAGGATGCATTAATTGTCAATTTCTGTTTCAGGATTTGGAGATCAGGGTAATCTTTGGTAGCTTTTCCAGTACCATAGCTCCCAAAATATTTTGTGCGGTAAGTTAATTAAACTACATGTATTGATTTTTTTTGTCAAATTTCATGACCTGACTGTCGTAGGCTATGATTATTTTTTGACAAGTTCTTAAAGGATAAACTGCCAGCTCAGGTGTTTGAAGTCTCGAAATTGAACAGCATTGAACTTGAGAGAATATCTCAACTTTGACACATTAAAAACTTATTATTGGGCAAGTCTATTCGGTTTTGAATTATGGTATTATATCCTGAGGAACAGTTCCAATATAGGAGCTGTTCTAATTGAGCAGAAAAGAATCATTCACACGATGCTCTTTAAATCCAGAATGCATTCTTGTTGTTTGCTATTTAAGCAATTGAAAATTTTGACAGTGGTTTCCATGTTTATTCTTGCGTGTGTTGTGTATGTCAAAACACATCCTTATGAATTTATTCAACATGCGGATCGAGAAATCACTTATAATTTTAGACGTCTAAACAATATTTGAACCCCTAGGCACCACCTAGCCAAGACAGCAAACAGTCCTTTTGTCATAGCTCCGAAATTATTTAATCACGTTCCTGATAATACAGGGTGTCCCGAAATTAGCGCGCAATATTTCTGCCATGTATTATACATGTGAAAATAAGTCAAAAAGTTCCTATAAACATGACCCGAAAAATGCTTCATAAGGGGGCTAGAACCGCCCAAAAGGGGAATCTTGAAGATGGTTTTCCCAGAATATATTTCGAACAATTCAAAATAAAATTACGAAATTTGGTGGGTAGCATACATTTCGCATGCTACAAAATTTTCTGTTCATACAACTTAGGCTCAGAAGCGTCACATGCTGAGGGGGCCCAAGGTAAATATTGAACAACTTTTTTTTATTTTTCAGTATTTTCTCTTGTTGAGATGAAATTATAAAATTTCATAGTTTTCTACACAAAAAAGGTACTCTTGTTCGATCTCGACAGGATGTGCCATTTTCGAGCAAAATCGGTTTAAAGAAAACATTGATCTCATCATAAAATAAAAATAAATTTTTAATTCTTATAGCAGGCCATGAAAAAAAGTGACAGATATAATAAGAGTTTGTTTGACAGTTTGTCATTTTCTTTAAAATATTCCAAAAGTTCTCTTTCTCTTGACAAAATAATGCCGAATTTTTCAAACCAAGAACTCGCAGATATTCATTTTGTGTACGGATATTGCAATGGAAGTGCGTTCGCCGCCGCAATGGAGTATCGAAGAAGATTTCCAGAACGAAGAGCGCCTGGGCGCAGAGTATTCGTAACAGTGCACAGGAACTTGTTTGAAAATGGATCCTTACGACATCTTTGCGGACAAGGGCGACCTATGGGAAACCATGACTTGGAACATGCCCTCGATCAGATAAGAGGAATATCCACAAATTTCAATCAGACTGCTGTCCAGAGGCACACTTATACCAAAGTCAATTGTAATAAATAAGTTAATTATCTTCTTATTTATTTTAGATAGGAAGAATGACGCAAATGCAAGGTCTTCATCCATTCCATTTTCAAAGGGTGCAAGACTTAATGCCTCAAGATTTTCCAGCTCGGGTGTAGTTCTGCCGATAGATTTTGAGGAATAGAAATAAATTATCAAAGATATTGTGGCATACGGCGAACTAATTTTCAAAATAGATTTTCCATTAATCTATGGGCGGGAATCATTGGCAGTTAGTTGATTAGCCCAATCGAATTACCAAATAATTTGAATTCCCAACGATATTTGAACTTTCTACAAAATCGCCTACCTGAATTATTAGAGGATATTCCCTTAGAGACAAGAGTGGGGATATACATATTTTCAACATGATGGAGCACCAGCTCATTTTGGGCAGGCGGTTCGTATTTGGTTGAATGAAAAGTATCCTGAGAGATGGATAGGAACAGGTGGTCCGATAGCCTGGTCAGCGCGATCACCGGATTTGCATCCGCTAGTTTATTATCTCTGGGGTCATATTAGTAATCTCTTATGCAGCTGAGATGGATACTACTGAAGAATTACTTCAAATAATTATATTTTAGCTGGCAATCAAATGAAAGAGAACAATTTTCAAATTCTCAGTGCCTCGCAGAATATTCTACGCCAGGTTAGATATTATATTGAACAAAATAAAAACTTATTCGAGCATTTGCTCAACTAAGAAACAAATAAAAAAGTGTCGTGTAAAAATGTCTTATATATTATTTGTTGTGTATTCCAATTTTTGTTTTATGATGAGATCAATGTTTTCTTTAAACCGATTTTGCTCGAAAACGGCGCATCCTGTCGAGATCGAACAAGAGCACCGTTTTTGTGTAGAAAACTATGAAATTTTATAATTAGATCTCAACAAGGGAAACTACCCAAAAATAAAAAAGTGGGGCAATATTTACCTCAGCATGTGACGCCTCTGAGCAAAAATTAAGTTGTAAGAACAGAAAATTTCATATCATGCAAAATGTATCCTACCCACCAAATTTCGTGATTTTTTTTTGAATAGTTCGAAAGATATTCTGGAAAAACCATTTTCAAGATCCCCCTTTTGGGCGGTTCTAGCCCCCTTAGGAAGCATTTTTGGGTCATGTTTATAGGAACTTTTTATTTTATTACTTATTTTCACATGTATAATACATGGCAGAAATATTGCGCTCTAATTTCGGGACACCCTGTATAAAATGTATTACGAGCGTTCCTGCCACAGGTTCCCGCTTTTAAAAAACGAGTTAATCAACTTGTATTAAGTTACTCATATTATAATATTGAGGAGTATTTTGGATGTGATTTAGTGTGTAATTGTATATGGTGATTGTTTTATACAATGTAGGTATACTCGCGTCAAGAATACAGACGTCTTACGCCACGGCTGACGTTACACATTTGTTTTTATTGTCAACGTAATTTTCTATATTTCGTCGCGTTAAAAACAATCATTTTTTGCAATTTAGTGCAATATAAAATGCAAACTTTCAGTTTTATTACTATCAGTTACAGTTTTTTAAATATTTTGATGAAAATATTTATTTGTTCGTATGACGTAAGTAGTCTGAATTCTTGTCGCGAGTATATGTGTTTTACATTTTATTCTTTTTGTATTTATATATATTTTGTTTTTATTATTATTTGATTTATCCAATGTCATATTGTATGATAATAGTGGATCAATAGCAAAAAAACTGCGGTATTAAGTATGTTCCAATCGCCGTTGGAGAAATGGTTCAGAACTATCAGAAATGTTTGACCAACTCCGTCTTACGTCGCATTCGCCGAAAGTACATTAACAACTGAACTGACTGAAAACTTCTGGGAGGTTTGGAATCGATTCTTGCTGTGGTTGGAATAAATCTATTATTTCAAATTTTCTTGATGTAATAGTCACGTAGGTACCAAATAACTTTGAATTTTGTAGATAAATAATGTCATCATCTAGATGTCTTTTTCTTGGAAAGCGTTACTCCTAGCAACTTCAACAAGGCATACCTTTCTTAACTAAAAAGGCAGAAGAAGAGATTTTTCTAGTCCAAAATAACACACAGGGTGGAACAAAAAGGTTGTAACGGTTTAAATGATTCGAAATCGTCGCCGATGGCGTCCTCTAGAAGATACACCGAAATGGACAAAAAAATTGAATTTGACATCCCGAGAAACCCCCGGATAAAAAATTTCGTGAAATTAACAGTCGATAGTTATTAAAGAAAACGCGATTTATTTTTTAACCTTTGACAGCCTGTAGCTCCATGATTATCAGCTGTACTTTACGTGGCGAATCGTTGTCCCAACCTTTTAGGGACACTCTGTATATCCCATTATATTCCACCATAGCATATTGTAAAAAACATAAATAAATTTAGCATTTAGTTTAGTTTAGTAGTTTTTTTAGTTCAGTTATTTATTTTTTATAACAGCAATTTTAGAAAATTATTATTTGACAAAGTAAAGCAAATCAATATAATTAACTACTAACTATTAATAAAACTTATATTTAAATAGTAATTTTAAATAAAATAGCAAATGGTCAAAAAGATTTCCAATTTACTGAATACAATTTTCAGCTCGACGTCGAATTGCCCGAAAAGATCTCAAAACATTAAGATTACTTTGTTTGATTTGATTCGAAGCCAAATGAATCCTTTACTGTAATTCTTCTAAAGAATAAATTTCTGCTGCGGAAACTATATCCTTCATCCTGCCTCACAAAAAGTCTTCTTTAGAGATTAGCCCTGGCTGGAAACCGACATGTCCCCTATCCTTTGTTTTTGCGATTAGGTAGGTATATAAGTACCTACGTTGAGAAACATGTCTACGATATTCTTGTATCGCATCTAACGCATCCATTGCAAATACTATAAATGTAGTGAATATCTGCTAGCTTTACATTGGTCAAATGTTTCATTTTTGACTGATAAAATTCGAAAAAATCAATAATTGAAATGCCAATGCAAATGACGCCAAATAGATTCCGCGTTATTAACCGCATGTATCTTGAAACGAATTTTAATCAAAAATTGAGCATTCTATCAATATGAACCAAGAGTACCATATTTTACCAAAAAACATAGAAATTTCACATTTGTCAGTTAAAACTCAAAAAAGTCAAAACACATGATTATATAATAATATACGTAATTATTATACTTAGTTTCTTTGGTAATTAAATGCGTTTAACAGTTTAACTTTTTATTTCAAAAATAACAAATAGAAAGTGAGTGGGTGTTAGAAAAAATATACCTTAAAAGGCCTCTAGCAAAATGAACATTTTTTTAATCTTAATTAACGAAATCTTTGCAGTTGCCTAATTCGGAACAGACATAACATTTATTACGCCTCTTTGAAATTAAGGGATTTGTATTTTCATGAAAAGGAGGCTAAAGAACGTAGGTACTTGAGAAGAGTAGGTAAACTCAGTAGCTAAAATATTTTTTGCTTCGTTAGTGTATTTTGTTCAAGCTGAATAAAATGTAATAATGCCATACTATATTCACTAGGTTTGCTTGCGCCATGGAGAATATGTAGCGATATTGGGTAGAGTACCTACTAAGCTTTACTTAATGGCAGAAATAGTGTCCCTGTGTATAAAAAAAATAATAGGTAAGAACAACTGAAAAATATTTCATGCCGTGTTGGCGTATTAACAGTGTTGGTTGTTACGTCACAGTATATTCAAGGTTAGAGTAAATAAAAAGGAAACGTTTTTATTTTACATTTTACGGAAAAAGTAGACTAGATAAAAAGTTGAGCTTGTATTTAAAATGAGAATGTTAACATTTCATGTATGGGGTAGCCAAAAAAGTATAAAATATAAACATGTCAGAGTAGAGAACCTTGTGGATAATACGCCACGCTGCTGCGATACGCCACACTGCTGCAATACGCCACCGTGGACGTCCTGAACCTCGATTAGTTCCACGATTCGGTTTCAAATGTTCCCCAACTAACATTTAAGCCTAATAGGCTACCACACAAGAAAAATAATCCTGAATTGGTCAAGATTTACTACTTTCCTTCATAAAAATAATCTTCAATGTTACAAAATCTTATAATACCAAAATTTTAGTCAAAAATTTGTTAACTAAGAGTAATATAATGCCTTCCAAGTAAAATGAAATATATGTCAATTTATACAGTTCGATATTACATATTGTTTACCTATTCTATGTTTTCAAATGCTAACATTCCAATAACGTGTAAGACGAAGTTATAATTTACTAAATTTCGCCTAGAAATCTGTCTTCAATATCCAAGGATTTTTTAAATTATTACAATAGGTAAATATTTACATATTTATTACGAAATTGTAAAACTTATTTTGTTTTCAACTAGTAGTTAAAAATAAGGTAATAACTAGTTATTTTGCCCTATTAAATCCTTCAATAGGTTAAGTTCTATTTTTATTACAATATAATCCTATTTTCAACTTTGTTGATAACTTCTAAAGAATATTTGACCATTTCAATTAACCTAATAGAAATATTGTTCTATATTATGGTACAAATTTACTTGCTAATAATACTTCGACGTATGTGTGTCTTATAAAGGTCTTTTAGGGAACAAGCTTCTTGTTATATGTATTCCGACATATCTTCATGTAATAGCGTAGAAATTGTTTTGTGTTTTGGCAGTCTGCAGTGAAAACTAAGCCCTACACAATATTAGAGAGTTGTAAAACGAATTTAAGCCAACACTGCATATAATCAATCTAATGATAATATATGGATAAACACTTCATATATAAGTATTCTTATGACTGTTATCGTGTCAGATGAATTCAGTAGTGCACGTGAATTGAAATTCGAATTGAATTCCGTTAGAAAATATTCATTTTGTTTTTGTTATTACGCATACATAATATTATTGGCTTTAATTTGAATTTTCAATCACAAATAAATCCATGACTAGAATTTTATATGTAGGTACTAATTTAATTGGTAATAAATTACCATAAAATATCTTCATTTGGAGTAAATTTCAACAACAAAGTTAATATTTTCCTGTGACGTCAACATTGGCATAGGCAATCTGCCCTATAGGTTAAAACTTACAGACAAATTGACTTCAAAGTTGATTTTGTTTGAGCGTCCATGTTGTAACAAACACTAGATGTTTTGTTCATTATGTCTAATTGATTACTCATTAAAATTATGTTAATACAGATAATATTAGTTAATACATTTATGGCGAAAGATTATTAAACAAATTTTATCACGAAGTACATTCAGTTTTTATTTTAGGTTATTTTTCAGTATAGTAATATTATTAAAAGCAATAGTAAAATGTATATTTATAAGGGGCGTTATTTTTATGAAAGTTTGGTCATGACATTATACGAAAAATTTCCTGGGTTGTACAATTTGATGAACGGAAACCAAAAATACAGACTTTATTATATTAAAATCTAAATATCTATAAATATACTAACTCCTACTCTACTTGTAGCTTAGTAGCCTGACATAGGTAGTCTTTCGTTTTCTTCCTATCCCTGTTCGCTATTAGAATATATAAAATCAAACATATAATGTTGTCTCTCTCTGACAAAAGTATGTCATATAAAGGGCATAATTAGGGTGTATTTTGGTAATAATGTCTTTTATATTTCGAAATTTTAACATAAAATTGGTCCGTATTTCTTTTAGGTCCAATTATCTTATTGGAATAAAATTCTTGCCGACCAATTATTAACTTCCATATTGCTTTAGTTTTTTTCCCCACATAAGGAAAAAGGCCAACGAATATAGGTAGACTTCCCTTATATGCAATTGGTCATGAAAAGTTTTTGACCAATTCTGAGGTCAAGTTAACGTAATTTTAACTTTAATTGTTTGTTGGGTCCTCTCATTGCACTACACTTGCACTCACTGCACATCACGGTAAGAGTAGCTGCATTTGGCACATGTTTATCGGGAAATCATTCTCCTAAAGCATTTTCACATCGCCATAAATTAAAACGATATCCATTAACTCCGAATTGCTATACACGTATACTCTACAAAGAGTAACCGAATTTCAATATTCAGAATCGTCTGTCTAGAAACTACAGTAGTCCAGCGATGTAAAGGTTGAAAATACAACTTCAATAGTTTTTGACTCGTAAATTATAAGGATTTTACATTTTTCATGACGCATCTATTCTTTTCTAGATAAGTATTTAGAAAGTTTGACGATTTCTAAACTTTTTTTGAGGAATACATTTTTTCGTTTTGACTAATTGTTCTGAAGACGCAAAAGGTTTTAGAGTTTCCGCGAATAAAAAAAAACAATTGGAAGCGTCGAGATGCCCTAAAAGCTGGATTTTCAGACCATTACATTACATTACTTCATTTGATAAATATTTTGGGCATATTTTTACAATGAACTCTTCACATCCTATAAATTTTCAAGAAAGCATTTTGGTACTGACATATATTTGGTTATTTGTTTTGTTTTGGCCAGTTTCAGTATTTTTCTTGTCACCTTAAAATTGGATCTTAAATTAAATAAAATTTAATAGGCTTTAGTAAAGGGCTTATTTTCACTTCCTTATAGAATCCAATCTTTTTTAAAAAGATTTTAACTTTATAACAACTTCTTGATTCCTGTTACAGCTTCCATTTATCTCTAAAGAAAGTTTAAAGAGTATCATATAATTCATGGCAAAGTTTTTTGACAAATCGCTGTTTAATGAACAGAAAGTTCTAGAACCGAGCTACCAGAACATTTTGCGGTTGTTACCACGTTAGCAATTGTCTACACTTGATACTAATTGGTATTTAAGGACAAATATATATACAGGGTGTCCGGAAAATAATGGGACCCAGCTTGAACATAGCTTCCTGTGATCAAATAGAACCGATTTAGACAAATTTAGCTTAATCCAAAAGTGCTTCATTTAGAAGTTACAGGTGTTGAAAAAAATTGTTTTCTTGTTATGGACATAATTAAGAAACGAAACGTCCAATCATGTTGACATTTGGTATGGTTATGTTTTAAATAAGTACAAGCATTGCTAAGGAGTCAGTAGTGCTGCATATTGTAAACTCATTTTTATCGTATCTTTTTGTTAGTCCTATACGCTTGACGGAAAATCATGATGAAGAAATTAATTTGGCGTAGAAAAGCTATCCATGTAACTGTACCTTCTTTCTGCAGCTCCTCCATTTTATCCAATTGATTTTGACAGTAAACAGTAATCATATCTGCCGTTATGTGTTGGAAAACTGTTAATGTCGAGGTATGTCTTCAAAATTTGACAAACTAATACTAATAATTTGAAATTATTTACACATTACATTTACACTTTACACAATTAGAATTAGAAAATTTATTTCTATTTGGGCTCGTTAAATTATTTAACTGCACGATACATTTTCCCAATAAAATGATATAGAAATAGAATATTTTATTTGAATGCACGATACATTAAGAAATGTTTGGTAAACATAATAACTGTTCGGTTAAAATTATAAATTGCACGAGGCAAAAATACATGTTCGATAAAAACAACTTGTCGGCCACTCCCCAGACATAGATCGGTTTCGGGCTTGTTAGCCCTCATCAGTATGCCATAGGTGAGATGACCGACAATTGAACTGGCTGTTCCTTCATATGTTGGTTCACATATAAATCGAGTGCAGGTAAGATGTAACTGGTCTGCTACTTCCTGCTCGGCCTAAGTGGCTCGACTTGCAGGAAACGACCTACATTGTCGTATGTACTTAAACGCAGACCTCTCGCCCTGGGAGATGCACCATTACATCTATAAATGATACTGCAATTGTCGGCCATCTCACCTATGGCATACTGATGAGAGCTAACAAGCCCGAAACCGGTCTGTCTGGTGGAGTGGCCGACAAGGGTTCTTGACTGTTCACACAGATACTGCAGGTATAATTCAATGCCGGTCGGGGCATTAGCCCGTGGAGTAGTTGTTTCCTGCAGTATTACATAGTTTTGTTAAAAAGTTCAAAATAATAAAATAAAAAATTATATATCAGTGAATGAATAAATAATCAGATTCCTATTGTAGTTATTTACGCAATCAGTAGTATATAGACATTATTACTGTACGCATGTGAATAAACTATAATAAAGTATCACTTTTATGTACACTTATATGCGGCATTTTTTTGAATGTCTTTGGGTATACGTCAGTATACTGTGTCCTTATAAATATTGGTAGTTTTTGATCTAGATATTGGCTACTAATGAAAGTAATATATTACATTCACAAAGCTCCTTCTAGCGGTTAGAATTTGTTGCTGCTTATCACGTTGGGAGTTTAGGTAACTTGACGCTTCGAAAGATATATCGCTATCTTGATCAGAACTAACTCTTAAGCTAGTTTCAGAGATACCTCTGAAGAAGAGAGTGATACGAGTTTGTCTCTTGCAATGTTAAGAAAGTAGGTAGTATAAAGTACTAATAAACTTGGCTCTATGATTGTTCCCGTCAGACTTCATTTGTCTAACTATAGTTGTTTTTTACTGAATTAGAAAGGTATTTTAAGCTAATATAAATCAAATCTCCTACAATTCCTATCAATGAAGTCATATGTATGTTCTCTGATACCAAACATCTAGGTATGCTAATGAACAATTCCACAGACAAAGCTCTATTCAATAATTATCTAAAGACTTTAATCTATCTATAATTTACTAACCTGGTTTAATGGAAACACTCTATATATATTAACCTCTGGAGTGGGAACTCGAAATTCAACCACAATAGATGAGATCTGACCTATTTCTGCATTTTTAGGATTGCTTCATCAGGTGGCCTCCTTTAACTTGAGTCAAATATCTAACTATAAAAATTATTATACCAATAAATTAAAATTATTTGAAATTGAATGTCAAAATGAAATATCGACAACGTCAAACTGATTAACTGTCAATGAATATCATAACAACCTACTAAAATAAACAGTAAAAAAATGTTACAAAAGCTAATAATAAGGAATATGTGGGTAGATATTGTGGGTGTAATTCAACGCAGGTTGGGGCTTTTGTCCACTGAGTAGTTAGTTTCACACAATATTGTTAATACCTGAAAATATATGAAAAAACTATATATAAAAGGTAAATTTTATTTATTTTAGTAGGTCGTTATGATATTTAAATTGATTGACAGTTAATCAGTTTAATTTCAAATAATTTTAATTTATTGGTATAATAATTTTTATAGTTAGATATTTGACTCAAGTTAAAGGAGGCCACCTGATGAAGCAATCCTAAAAATGCAGAAATAGGTCAGATCTCATCTATTGTGGTTGAATTTCGAGTTCCCACTCCAGAGGTTAATATATATAGAGTGTTTCCATTAAACCAGGTTAGTAAATTATAGATAGATTAAAGTCTTTAGATAATTATTGAATAGAGCTTTGTCTCTGGAATTGTTCATTAGCATACCTATATGTTTGGTATTAGAGAACATATATATGACTTCATTGATAGGAATTGTAGGAGATTTGATATATATTAGCTTAAAATACCTTTCTTAAACAGTAAAAAAATTACCCATATTGCCGCATCTTGGCGGCGGCAAAACAGTTCAATCTAAAAAATATAGCTTGCAATTCCAAGAATTGATGTTTACCTGCACGAGATAAAGTCCACCATCCGTGTGTGCTCTCTATCTGCGACAACCAGATAAACTGGCGTCACTGGCAGTCTGTACAAATTTCGAGATAAATTTATCATTCTACAGATTATTGTAACCCGTGTAACTTTGTTCTAGCCACTACTGCAAATCCAAAATTATATATCTGGAAATGGACATTATTGTTGAATAATTTCCATGATTAGCTTTTAGAGTTATATATTTTAAATGATGAAAATTGTTTGTGTACATGAAGCTAGACTTCATAGCTAAATTTTGTTCCTTTCTAATGGAAAGGAAACTCCAGAAACTTAAATAAGGCGTTCGGTGTAATAACACCTTTACTCATATTTCTTATGAAATCCTGTGAGTTTAATAAAGAAATAGCAAATTGCACGTCTAGAATATTCCTCTTTTGTTTCCACCCAAAAGCAGGAAATCAACGGGATCAGTTGCTATTAATTGAGAACGTAATCTCTTCGTAAGCTTAGTAAACGTAAATGGAGCTGATGATGAGCCAAGTGACGGACAAGCGAATTCGTAAAGATGTGCATCAAATTCGAATCGCAAAAGCTTCCTGTGATCTTTATCAACAGACAGTAAATAATAGGGATCTTGAGATCTATTGTTTCTGCATAATTTTCTAATTAGAACTCCAAGCCGAACTGCTGTCCGGGTATTCTCCATTTCGAAATGGCTAACCGTTATAAATTTATTAAGCTGGGTGAGATGTAATATAAATATTTGTTCCCATTCCGCTTATCTGCTAATATATATTAGACATAAGTTGACCAGGAACAAAAATTGTACATAATTGTTACACCAATGGCTGACAAGTTGTGAATTTTTATTTGTTCAATTCCTGACAATTTAAGTCTCTTACATGGAGAACTTGAAGCTGAACAGGTATGTCGAGAAAAGGTAATTTATATACTTGCAACCAATCCAAGATAATCGGATTGTTACATATGGTTATCCATTGGTCTTTAAAAACTTTTAAACTACCTACAAAGAAAATACTACTTGCTGATACTATTTCTACTTCTTTCGCAGATGTACCCTTTAATTATTTGCCTCATCCCTCCGCCTGACGTGCCGGGTGTTGGGCATTTAAAACACGATTTTTAGGGGAATCTCTATTAACAATACATAGTAATTAGTGCTTGGCAGCCACAATTATTTGCTAACATTTTTTAAGGTTTTCACAATCTTTAATTTCTCAGACTCAACTGACGCATAAATATATTCAGTTGGGGTGAGCACGCATCAGAAATATCCTTGATATTTTATAATGTCGGTATTATTACCTCTTCCGTTTTATAGAAACACGATAAAATAAATTGTGAAAATTCTACCTGAATTGCACAAGGATAAAAGTAAATTAGCTTTTATGTCAGACGAAATATTGTCAATATTATTTAGAGCAGTGGAAATACTTTTTGTCAAAGCACATAACCCTTTCCTCAGTTAATTCTGAATCTCTACATGAGAAGAATCAATCGGTTATAAGGTAGGATTGTTATAAAGTGGTCATTATCGGGTTATCTCCTGGTTCAATTTTGAAGCAATTATATTTGTATGATTTGTTGAAATTTCATAATTACCGAGAAGACCTACAAAGTCCTCTTTCAAGAATAGCTCGCCATCTTAGGTTGATTTGTAATAAAAAACCGGTATCTTAGTCCTTTTTCGGATTGTCTTCCACGATATTGAGCCTATCATCCGTCTAGGATGGTAATATCTCGTCGTTATGAATAACCAGTGCACCTGGTTTTTATTCCCTTTATTAGCAGACTAGATGCTACAGGAATCAGTCTCTAGATTAAAATCCGCGCTGCAAACCGATCCTGTGCAGATTTAGGTTAATTGGCAAGCAATACAAGGATGATAATATCTCGTCGTTGCGAATAACCAGTTCAGCTGGTTTTCATTTATTTTATTAGCAGACTAGTTGTTACAAACATCAGTGTCTAGATTAAAATCCATGCTGCAAGCCGGTCCTGTACAAAGCGACTGTCCGCATGTACGTGACTAAACAAGGGCCTCTGTGTCGGATAGCGCTCTTCGAGGTTACATACCTCGAGTCAGAGCGAGAACGCTTTTTGCTTTGTTGCCGGTGATTTCTCGACCTATACCTAAAAATTGAACGGAAACTAGCATATCTACTTGTTTTGCTACCTCGTCCAATTCCTTTATTATCTCGCTGATAATTTTTAGATTCACAAAATCCATTGTGCCCAAGAAAGCCGATTGCTTGACGAAATGCAGCCACTTTTAAAAACGTTTTCAAAATTGTGTTGATGCCTACATGTGTAGTACATTTTCCAACCACATATCACAAGAAAAATCTCCCACCGGCATTTTTAGGTCGCATATTGACCTATTTTCGAGACATTGCCACAGCATTGAACAAAAAAGGTTCTTCCATTATCGTGAAACTTCTTGAAATATTTGTTTTCGTATCCGGAATGAGTACGTGTAGGTAACTGCCTTTGCCTTGGACAAAAAGGTTAATTCATTGTATCAACAAGCACTTGCGACTCCCATGACCGTTGCAACCTGTCAAACGCTCAATGTATAAATTGAAATATTACAGTCGTGTAATACTACCTCAACTTGTAAATATTCCTCATCCTGTGCTTTTTTCAAAAATTCTTCGATTTGGTTTCTCTCCAGTATCTTTGCCTTCTTCGGTTTATAATTTGTAGATTCTACTTTCAAATATGAAGTAAGTTTACCATACTGCGAAATATAAATACCATTGTGTACTTTCAACATTGATTTTAGAATGGAATATTTTGTCCACATCGAAGAGGCAGCAAACCGCTTCTTCACATTGTTCTTTCTCCTATGCCCCTTTTCGCCAGTTATTGCATTCCACTGGTTCTCGTATACACACTTTTGCTTTTTGCTGGTACCAGACGTAATGTTGCTTCTTGGGCTTCTTGGTGGATTTCAGCCGGAATGAAGAAATTCTCATCATTCTTTGTACTTTGTGTCGATTTTTCAAATTTTTTCACTCTTGTTGACAAATAAACAAACGCATGTCACAGAAACGATTCCAAGACTTTCTAGTATTCAGCTGACAATCAATATTCTTGATTAAAATAAATTTGTCAAAATTTTCACCTGCTCTCACACGGCTTTCACTCTTCTAATTGACCGGTTTTGGTGGTGGTCGTGGATAAAAGATTGAATAACATTTGGGAAATTAACCAGCCTTTAATCCCTTATATAATTAATAACTATTGCTATGTCTTTATACAATATAATAGTCACTTTACACTTGCCATATACATTGCAGAAGTTCTTTCATTATACACAAGCAGTGAAAATTGTTCAATCTGTTGCAGTTTCTATTGCAGGTTAAGAATAGGACCTAGTTATTGTTGCTGCATTACAGTAGCATTTATTACTTCCAATTGCAAAACTGAATTACCTTGTGCAAAGCAAACAACCGAAAAGATAGGTTTTTCCTAAAATAAATCTCCAGCTGTCAATATATTCTGCAATAGTTTTCTTGCAAGCAATTGTAACTGCAATCGGTAAAGCAAATTGTTTTTAAAAATTGACTGTTATCTGATTTAAGCACGTTATATCGTAAAAAATTATTTTGTTAAGAAAAAGTTGTTTTCAAATTTCTAATTTTTTATAGAGATTAGTCATTTTGCAAATTTTTGTCGTATTCAACAACTGAAGTCGATTGGATGAAACAACTCATCACGAAATATTTATTTCAATACATATTATAAGAAACTCATATTTTAAAACTATCGCAATTTGATAATACTTAAGATCAAATCAAAATCAAATGAGTTCCTCTGAGAGTGTAGTTCTGCTACGATCAGCAAACTTTTGAATGATTGTAACTAATTTTGTATCAAGTATTTTAATTTAAGATTTTCAGTTCAATTATATATTTTAAAGTTTTTTATGTAAACTAATCCTGAAAAAATTTAGAGTCAAAAAAATTCCCAACTCTACTAACCAAATAGTTGAACTTAAATTGACACATTTTCGGAAAACGAAACAATTGAATACAGAGGTTAATGAACAAAGTATATAAGCGAAACAAAGTTAAAGTTACCAAAACAACCATGTCTCCATTGCCTTAATTTACTAAACGTAAGTTCAGTTGCCCAGCATAATCAATTTAAAAGTTGGATGGTCGAATTATAAGTTTTCCCCACGACCCCAATATCTGCGTTTGATGTGGCCAAATAAATTAATTTGGTCCTCTGATGTTTCTTTGATAACCCCTTGAGAGAATGACGAGTTTTTGTTCCTATGACGCTCCACCGAAGATACGACCCATTTGTGTGATGCTAAGGTCCACAGACGGTTAAAAGATACTACTGAGATTAATTGTGTCTGTACAATAGATACTTGTACTGCAAATGTCTCGGAAATTAGAAAGCCCTTCACAAGTAATACTCAAATATGATATTTTGTTTAAATATCTATACTGCCTTAGTGAACATATCAAGAAGGACATGCATTTCAAAAATTGTATTTATTTTGTGCAGAGGGCGCTAGTTATATCACACTAGTGGAGTGAATAAAACACACCACAAATTGAGCCAAGAAATAACGAACGATTTACATTGAGTAAAATTAACAATTATAAACAAACTATTTTCAAAGCTGTGAACAGTTTCTAATACTTTAATTTAATCTGCCCCCTTACAATCATTTTTCGACATCAAATAGACTAATAATGGTACATTTACCAATATGTTCAAGACGAAATTGTTATTGTATACTTGCACTGATAAGAGTCAACCTAGAAACAAGGTATTGTCAACATCTTAGTGCATCGAATACGAACTATTGGTGTACCAGATCAGAACACGAAAAAAACTACATTACCTACTGTTATCAGAGGATACGGATATATCAAGAGATATATTGAACAAGTCATATACTTAAAGATTATAATCTATAACCCAAATGATGTCGATTTAATCCAACTTTTATTTTTTGTTTCCTCCTTAGCTCAGAACTCAGTTAACTGATTTGGGCAAAATTTGTTGTTGCTTAGTTTCTCTTCATAATGTATGCAGATATTATATTCCTACTACAACCCTTTGTGAATATTCTTCTGGAACTTTTTGTACGTTTAGATTTTTACACGGAACTATCAGATAGGTAGATAATTTTATTCTACACAAAAAATGTATGTCAATCAAACGTCGAAATTATGCTTGATTATGAAGATCTTACAGAAAACTTTTATTAACACATATCCCATATTTTTTGGAAAAAACTACGTATCCATAATAAATATACTAAATAACATAATAAACTGAAAAATGACATTAATAAAAAGTGTACTAATTTATAATAAATGTTCTACGTGTCCCCTATTCTCTTCGTCACATGTCCTTAAACGTTTTATGAAACTATTGTGAATAGGAAACGAATTATACGTTCGTCTAACTTGTCGTACGGCGTCTTGTATTCTATCCCAAAGTTCTTCTCCCAATTCCTTTAAAATGACCTCGGTCCAATGGTTTGGAAATATTTGATTTATATGATATCTCACCAATTGGCTGTAATTAGCAGGGGCACCATCGTGCATGAAACACATTTGTCGTCTAATATTAACGGGCACTTCTTCGAAAGCCCCAGGAAGTTCTTGCCGTAAGAATTCCAAATAATTTTGACCGTTCAACCTTCCAGGTAGGACTCAAACTAAAATTTCCTTTAATTCCGCACCAGGCGTTAACTGAAAACTTGTATTGGAAGTGATCCTCTTTTGCAATTAAAAACACCTCTACGGGTAAAAACAGCTTCATCTGTAAAGGAAATTCTCCCAAGAAAAATGTGATTCCTGAATGTAACTGGAGAAATCGTTCGCAAAATGTTAATCTCAGCAACCGGTCTGGTTCCAGCAAATTTTGTACAGGATGAAAATAGAAACATTGTTAACTGCAGCGTGTGAAGTATAGTTGAAACGGTTTTGCGGCCAACTCCTGTGACTGCTGACAAACGACGAATATTAATTTCGGGATTTTCTTCTACTCTTTCTAGAATTTGTTGTTAATCTTGTAGTCTTGTTTGAACGTACCTTCCATTTTGTGAAACAGACCTAAAGTTCCGAGTTTCTCCTAATCTGGTGAATAAAGAAGCAAACAATGTTCTCTTAAAAACGTGTCCACTGTATCACTATCGTGTCCATGTAATTCATAGTGATAATTTTTTACAAAATACAAACTTGGCAATGATTTATCGAAATTTGTCATGTTGTTATGGATATGTAGCTATTTCCAAAAAATATGGAGTATGTGTTAATAAATATTTCCAGTAATATCTTCATAACCGAGCATAATTTCGACTTTTGGTAGGTATACATTTTTTGTACAGAATAAAATTCTGTACCTATTTCTGATAGTTGCGTGTAAAAATAAACACGTACAAAACAGTTACTGAAGAATATTTATAAAGGGTTGTAGTAAAATGAATGCCTTGTATGATTTAACCTAATAATAACATAATCACTGCGTACATCATTAAGATAAACTAAGCAACAGCAAATTTTACTCAAATTGGTTAACTGGGTTCTGAGTTAAGGTGAGAACAACAAATAAAATAAGAAACTTTAACACCACTAGGAGCATTGAGCAGAAGCTTTAAGACAACCCCATGTCATTATAAATACCGGTTTCTTTAAGAAGAGACCTTAATTTACCAACTTTTTCTGAGTTGATTTATTAAAATTTTACAAGTAATATTACTAAATAGCTATAGAGTCATAATAAGCTGTCATCCATAAAATAGCAAGTACTGAGGATAATTAACTTTAAAAATACATATGGCCATTTGATTGCATCTGTCAGTATCAATACAGAAACGAAAAAATAAATACTTTGATTACCATGGCAATTATCCGCGAAAGGTGCTGCAAAAAGAGACGTAGGAATCCAAAATAAGCAGAATTAGAAAAAAATTAGACGTTTAAATAATAAAACCGATCTATATTTGACATTTAATTTCAAATAATTTTTATTTATTGGTATAATAATTTTTATAGTTAGATATTTGACTCAAGTTAAAGGAGGCCACCTGATGAAGCAACCCAAAATGCAGAAATAGATCAGATCTCATCTATTGTGGTTGAATTTCGAGTTCCCACTTCATATATAGAGTATATCAGGTTAGTAAATAGAATACATTTTTTAGATAATTATTGAATAGAGTTTTGTCTGTGGGTGTTCATTAGCATACCTAGATGTTTGGTATCAGAGAGCATGCATATGACTTCATTGATAGGAATTGTAGGAGATTTGATACATATTAGCTTAAAATACCTTTCTTAAACAGTAAAAGAATTTTTACTGTCGCACGGAAACTGGGAATCATGAATCCTAATTGATGGCCACGTTGGACGTACTTATTTATAGGCATGGAGATAAAATGTAATTTAATAACAAATTGTACTTTGGCCCACGTGCATAAAAGCACTCAAAAGACCTGAAATTTCCGAGCCCTGTATGTAAACACAATGTGCAGCAAATATAATATATCGTATAAAAGTAGAATATCATAAGTTTTATTATTATGGTAATTGGTATGACATTTTAGGTATCAGTGAATGGACTACTATTCACTGGTGTATAGAAAAGTAAAAAACGTTTTGCATGATACCTAACTTCTTCATTTCATTTAAATTTTTGGAGCGAGTTTAAAGTTATAAGTTTAGTTTAAAGTGAATTATGTTAAAGTCTAATTTAGATCCGTTTCAGTAATGTTTCCAATAAAAAATTTCCGTTCCATTAAAGCTGCGCTCCTTTTGTTTTTCTGACAAATTGTTTCATGCCTTGCCAAACAGCACACATTTATCAAACATTCTTTACTGTATTAGAAAGGTATTTTAAGCTAATATAAATCGAATATCCTACAATTCTTATCAATGAAGTCATATGTATGCCCTCTGATACCAAACATCTAAGTATGCTAATGAACAATTCCACAGACTCTGCTCTGCTTTATTCAATAATTATCTAAAGGAGTTAATGTAGCTAAATTTACTAACCTGGTTAAATGAAAATACTCTATAAATATCTCACTTTACTTTTGAAACAGTGGGAACTCGAAAATTCAAGCACAATAGATGAGATCTACCCTATTTCTGCATTTTTCGGATTGCTTCTTCAGGTGGCCTCCATTGTCGATATTAAATTTCAAATAATTTTAATTTATATAATAATATTTATAGTTAGATATGTGACTCAACTTAAAGGACGTCACCTGAAGAAGCAATTCTATACAACAACATTCTATTAGTTACGGATTCATTCATCCTGGCAAGATTATATTTACTGTTAATTCAACCGTTATTCTAATAATATATGGAAAGCGAAATATTTATTCCTTTCAGGATTCTAAAAAACAATTTTATGGAAAGTGGATCGGCTGGTTACCTGCTGGGCATGAGAGAGCGATAATAAGCTTTATGAAAAGTGACATCAATTTCTTAGCGTCTGAGAACTATGTAATAAAATGCCAGAGAGATGGGGAGTTAGGTACTCATAAAAGTTTCTCTTTAGTCCAGGAGCTACGGGGCGAAACAATGAGGTTAAATGAAAATTTTACAGAACTTGTGAAACTTGACAGTTTTATAGATTTTTTATTGTATTGTAAATATATTTAAGCTAATCAATTTGCCTACAATTCGTATTAATGGTCATATAATGTATACGTTCTTTCATACCAAATATCTAGATATGCTATTGAACAATTCCATAGTCAAGATTGGATTCAATAATTATATAAAATATAAATTAATGTAGCTAAATTTACTAACAAAAAAGACATACTTGGTCTAATGAAATCATTTAGAAACTTTGAAACTCAAATTCATTTTTGAACATTGCAAACTTGCAAATCCATCTACAATAGATGAAATCTGACCTATTGGTACATTTCTAGGATTGCTTCTTCAGGTGGCCTCCTTTAAGTTGGAGCAAATATCCAACTATATAAAATAATACACAAATATTTTAATTTCTTCGAAAAATAAAATTTTTCAATGACAGTGTCAAAACTGCTCTTAATCTTGTAGAACGCTGTATGTACCTTTTACTATGTGTGTGATTGCACAACTGTTGTACGCCAACCGCCTTGATTGGGTCGGCGAAATGAGGGACCCAACGATCCTTGTTGAGTGGACTGTATTTGTGGTTTTATTGACTGGTTCCCTTTTCTTTTTGATGTTGAAATAAACTGAACAAGCTTGAGTATGTACAATTTATTTACACTATGTACATGAATGTATGAATTGAGTACAATGGCAATTATAAGAAAATATCAAGATCTTTACTGCACTCGTGTCTGTGTTGTACTGTCTTGTTGTTTGTAGGGGTACTTGTGAGACCCTCTTGTCCTTAAAAACTAACGCCCAAAGTCACGTGATAAGGCACTAACTGATAACCGCATGCAAACGCTCCAACACTATGTGATACAGTGCACGTGTGCGGAGTGATCGGTGGGACTAGACAAAGTAGTGTGATGAGGTGTGGCACGGGCCGCAGGATAGATGAAGTGCGGCTGGACGTTTCTTTATTCCCTATTTTATTTATTTTTAATTGTAACACCTATAGTGCCTGTTGTGAATTTTATGTGTTTATTTGTTCTGCGGTATACTGGATTCGATTTTCTCAGTTACACTTATATAAAGCTATAATTAAAGCTTCGTTATATTCCTGCATTGCTATTGAATCCTTAAAATTATTAAACAGAAAGTAGTGTTTTGTTTCCTGCTCTCCTCTGGTAAACCGTTGACGTATTATATTTGGCGCCCAACGTGGGGCTCGAACTCACAACCCAGAGATTAACAGTGGTATTCATAGTCCATCTCCGGTCGCCAGATAGGGGTCTTCATTCCGTTTAGAGACTTTGGGAATAAATTTAGCCGAAACGTAATCAGCTGTACAAGTTGCCTTGTCTGGTGTACAAAATACATTAGATCGAAATTTCAGATATTAATAACAAATTAGCATGTTTACTAGTAGTGAACCATGTCTGTTTGATGCGACTGAGATGAGAAATAAGGATATGCAAAACAAAAGTTAAGGTAGTATAAACGGAGCTATTAATTTGCAACATAACAAAAATTATATTTCGACGTGGAAATATCTGGGGGTCCGAACTTGTAGTTTTCGCCTGGTGGTACATTACACCAGGTAGTTTTTATCAGAAAGTTGAAAAAAATTGTTAGATGCAGCTGACATTCCTTGTGAAAAACGTGTGTATTTTCAAACGAATTGCTGTGCGGCTCTGCAGCGGATTTTCTCTTAGCGCGGTACTGGAGTCATTCTGAGAAAAAAGAGACATACTTAAAAGTAAAATTGAGGTCTTTTGAATTCATTAGCTTCTAGGGCTGATTGTTTTTTTTTAAATGAAGTAAGCCGAATCATTTGTCTCAGCCTCTCACGGACAAAGACACATTTTCCGCCTGATACTAAATGTGGGATAATTAACTCGGTTTTGAATAGTATAGATGATGTTGAGACTTGTTTAAGTAAAATATATGCAACATATAAATGTCAAATTTTTTAATACCCTCACATACGCGATAATAGACGTTATAGACAAAATCTACCTATTAATAGTTCTGGGGAGCCACTCAAATCCTAACCGTTTGAAGAGGAGCAGAATTCCTCAGTTGCTACTATTTTAAACGAAAACCCAGAGATTTGTTAGAAGAAAGGGACTTGAACTAAAAAGTGTAATAATCGTCCCATCAATAAATATTCAAGTACAGGACGTGGCTACTAGAGCCTTAGTCGCCTCGGGAAGTCAGATTACGGGAATTCCAGTGGAATTTATCAATACAATTTTGGAAAGAAATTCACATATACCACGATTACTACTAACGTTGATAGGCCAGTGGGTAATAAACATACTATAGTTCTACAGCAAGTGTACCTAAATTTATGTTTAAATGATTTAAGTTTTGATTTCTCTTTTCTTGTGATACCAGGTCTAGTTATATATATTATTTTAGGCTGCGACTAGATAAGCGATTGCTAAATTATAATATATTTTTCGAACAGAATAAGGGACAAAAAAGTACTGAAAAGACCGAAGAAGACCGGTTTGACGAGGAATGCAAGCAAATCTTACACTGAAGAAACTTACACTGTAGAAAAAAGCCAGATTGGAGGTACTAAATGATCGGACTGAAGAAAGTAAAATAAATTAGAAGCGATTGTAGAAGAAAAAAGAGAGAAATATTTTGAACGGGAGCTACTATATTGTTTCCTGTGCAAAATTGTAAAAGTTAAAGTTAGATAACTATAAAAGGGAATGACATGAAAAACATGAGATTTAGCAATTTGAGTTAAATGACACGTGGGGAGGTCTTAACCACCATTCAGTGTAAAAATGAAGAAAACTTTATTAATTAGGGGGATGGTCAAATGCCGACCAGAATCAATCTCTCACATTGATCCAAGCTAACGTTCGGCTACCCTACCACACCCGCACATAAGGTATCAATAATCTCTACAAGTATAGCTGATCTATGATCAACTGACTGCGAGATATATAGTGCAAGAACAACCAATTCTGAGGGTTTATGAATACTTCAGTAATCATGAATTCTCAGTATTCATTAGTCATAAACTACTTTCACTAGGTATTTATGAATACTATTTTTGGGTAACGAATTCTGAATAAATATTTAAACGTGATGAATACGTTCCGCGGTTATACTTCCCAAGAAATCGGGGAGGCCGTGGACTCTTGCGTTTGGAGTGTCTCCAGGGCAGAGTGGTTTTGAAGGAGGCCTGTAAAGTCATCAGGAGCTCGGATCCCCTTCTCTGCATGGTTCAAGACCATTAATCATCCACGACCTTTGGTGAGTAGCGACACCATTTACTCTAGCTAAAGGGTGTAAAATCGGACCGGCAGCACTGCGCACCCGGGAGGGATAAGCTTCTTTTTCCTCTGGTGCCGGCCGTCGATGTGTCAGGCCAACCACCTGACACACTGAAACCTCGGGTTCCGAATGCCAGGAGAGAAGGCCCCCACAATCGACCCCATTCGGATGGGGGTCATGGGCAAGGTGGTGGGGCCCAGCCGGACGGATTGCTCGTTGACGAGGAACGCTATGAAAATGGAAGTTTTGAGTGGACCGATGAGCTAAGGAACGATCTTCTGATCTGTTATGAAAGCAGCGAGCCCGGGCGAAGGGGATACATGGCGCGGATGTATGCTCGGTGGTGTGACATCCACCCCGAAGGCCGCGCCCTCACCGCACAAAATCTGCGGGATTATGTATCCTACCTTCGTCGCAGAGGCTATGAGAGGCGTCCTCATCTAAGGGTGAATGAAGTGTTTGAATGATCCCGCAGAGGCGCCGCGCCTCATTCCTCGAGAACAGGACGACCTGAGCACCCGTCGGAGGTTGCCTTTTATAAAACCCCCGAAGCCCGCAGATCTGACTCGAGTGGATACTGCACTCCGTGAGGATCTCCCAGAAGAGGCTGACATCTGGCGCGTCAATTACGCTGTGTATGAGGCCGCTAAACTGCTGACTCGGGTGGAGAGAGGGCGTGAAAATGCCGTTTCTCCACAAGACAGAGCACGGCGGCGAGTGCACAAGATGGAGGCTAAAATCCGGTCGGCAACGCAACACGCGTCCCGTATCCAATGTGTGATGGACTACGTGGAAGCCAATAGGGCTTTCACACCTAAGGTGAGACACATAACTACCTCCCTTAGGCGGGTCCATCATACCCTGAATTGAGTGGTGCTGCTCACCATCAAGCAGCATTCTCTCGACAGGATACGGATGTTAGTGGCTGCAAAAAGTCACTAGTGAGGCGGTCGAGAAGGTTGGAGCAAAATAATTTGTTCCGTGTAAGGCCTTCTCGACTTTTGAACAGCCTCAGCGTGTTGCGGACAATCCGCCGACCGTAGATCAGGTAGAAGCCTTCTGGAGAGATCTTTATGGCCGCAGGATTCCACTGGATAGAGACACTCCAGCCCTGGCACACTTCGAGGCCTTTTGTCAAAGGCTTCGAGAGCCACAAGAGGTGTGCCCACCGATAACCCCGGATGAAGTTCGGAGATCATTTATTAGATCGAAGAACTTTGCTGCTCCAGGTCCCGATGGAATCAGCAACTTCTGGTAGAAAAAATTCACCAGTGTCCATTTGGCCAGAATATTCACGTCCTGGCTAAATGGAGAGTAGCAAATTCCGGCGTGGTTTGTCGAGGGGAGAACTGTGCTTATCCCTAAGAGCGGAGATTTGTCTCAGCCAAAGAACTACCGTCCAATAACCTGCCTGAATGCGTGTTACAAGGTGTTTACTCGCATCTTGTACGAGCGAGTGCTCCACGCAGTGAACCCGGTTTATCAACAGATGTACGAGCACCGAGGGTCCAAGAAGGGTGTAGCTGGCTGTAAGGAGAACCTGGTCATCGACAGATGTATTACGCAGGACTCCGTGCAGTACAATCGAAACCTCTCAATGACCAGGATATATTGCCGCAAGGCATTTGATATGACATCGCATTAGCTAATAGTCCACTTGCTCCAATGTCTTGCGGTGGCCGATCCCATAGTGAGATGTATTGAACAACTCATGCCGCTCTGGAGGACCCGCTTTACCATAACATCGGCTAATGCAAGGGTCCAGACAGAACCGGTTTTGTTCAGAAGGAGTGTTCCAGGAGATTCCCTGAGTCCCTCTTGTTTTGCATCTCACTTCAGCCATTATGCGGTGCACTGCGTCGTACCCGGTTTTACAACTGCGGTAACCCAGGAGACCGGCGTCATAAGGTCACCCATTTGTTCTATATGGATGACCTTAAACTATACGCCTCCGGAGAGTGGGATTTAACTCGGTCCCTCAGAGTGGTACAGGAGTACACGCAGGCGGTTGGGATGGAGTTCGGACTGGACAAATGTGCACTGATTCATCTCAGAGAGGACGATGCGGTCCATACGGAGAGGACGCCCAGCTCATAGATGGAAGCATCTTTCACTATCTAGATGCCGGAGAGTCGTACACCTACTTGGGTGTCTTCACAACGGTGAAAAGCGCTCTCCGCGGCAGGTATCGGCACCGCCTCCGACAGATCTGGTCTTCGGAGCTTTCAGGTAAGAACAAAGTGAGTGCCACAAATATGCTTGCCATTCCGATCCTTCTCTACTCCTTTGGAGTAGTGAAATGGACACAAGAAGAGTTGAGGCAACTCGATGTAGGGACCCGCAAAATGATGCATATCCACCGGAGTTTGCATCCAAGATCGTCCGTTCCGCGGCTATACTTCCCAAGAAATCGGGGAGGCCGTGGACTCTTGAGTCTGGAGTGTCTCCAGGGCAGAGTGGTTTTGGAGGAAGCCTGCAAAGTCATCAGGAGCTCGGATTCCCTTCTCTGCATGGTCCAAGACCATGAAGCATCAGGGATAGGAGCGTTTGTGTATAAGGCAGCGAGAAGAGCAGCCGATGAACTTAGTCTCGTGTTCGATACTGAGCGGGAAAATCCAGACTCTGTCACCGAGTCGGATCCTGCTCAGTTAAAAGCCCAAATTAAAGCTGCAGAAACGCGTCATCTTCTGCAGCTATATAAGGATAAGCCAATGCATGATCTCTTCTACCGTCATCTAGAGGGGCTTGGCTTATCTGAAAGGTTGACCTTTGCTTTTTTGAAGTCAGCGGGGCTGAACTCTGAGACCGAGGGATTCATAATGGCTTGCCAAGATGGTGTAGTTAACACACTCGTCTATCGTAGTCGTGTCTTGGGTATCGAGGTTCCTGATACTAGCTGCAGGGCCTACCGCCAAGCGCCGGAGACGCTTATGCATCTCCTGTCTGCCTGCCCGGTATATGCGGCCACAGCGTATATCCAAAGACACGATTCAGCCTTACGGGTGTTGCATTATCATTTACGATACTCGTATGAGATAGACGAGACGCCCATTCTGCCTTATGCTCTGGGGGATATAGAATCCGTTGTGGGGAATGAGAAGTACCGAATTTATTGGAACTATTCATTCTCCACCCTCAGGCAAATTCAAGCCAATAAGCCTGATGTAGTCCTCCTCGACCACCAGCTTAGGACGATGTTTGTGATTGAGTTCTCGGCTCCCGCAGAGAACAACATCGTCCTAAAAGAGGAGGAAAAACGGAGAAAGTATCGAGATCTTCTCTCCGAGCTCCGCAGGCTGTATCCAGACCACTCTGTTAAGATTGTGGTGCTAATTATAGGCGTCCTGGGTGGAATGAGACATACGTTGCTTTCTGACTTGAAGATCATACCGGCTTGCCGAAATTCGGCAGAGATCTTAGCCAGCAGAATGCAGAAGGCAATCGTCCTTGGTTCGCTACGTCTGCTCAGAACACACGATTTACGGGCGCAATGATTACTGACTCCACGGAGTGGAGAGTGGTCATTGCTTGACTCTTCAGAGCATCTCCGAATGTGTCGGCGCTTCGGAAAAAAATAATAATAACAGAATGCAGAAGGCAATCGTCCTTGGTTCGCTGCGCCTACTCAGAACACACGATTTACGGGCGCAATGATTACTTACTCCAAAATAATAATAATAATAATAATAATTTATTAATCCATTAAGATCAAAATAATTTGACATTGGATAAGTCATTGTAAACATTTGTTACAAGTAAAAGTGTAAAATACAAAAATACTTATAAACATACAAACAGATAGTGTATAATGAAAATAATATAAAACTTATTATTATGGGTAGGTATACAATAATTTACGTAAAGTATAACACAAGAAAAATCTAAATAATTGTTTATACTGTGTTAGGTAAATATGTCTGAAACTTTATATAAATACTTACTAACAAGGTAGGTCTTAAGTTTAGTTTTAAGAGTATTTAGATTTTTTTTCTCTTTAATATTTTGTGGTAATACGTTCATGAGTTTTATGCCCATGCGACTTTTCATATAAACTTGAAGTGTGATTTGGAATTTTCAGTAAGTTACCGTATCTAGTTTGATATGTATGAGAATCGGAATTTTGTTCATAAAATTTTATATTTTTGACAACATATAATACACATTTATGTGCAAATGCTGGGAAAAGTTAATATATTGTAATTAATAAAATATGGTCTGCAAGATTCACCTTGAGGAATACCAAAAATTAATAGAATTATTCGTTTTTGAGTTATTAAAATTCTGTTGACTCTATAACCATTTACGCTACCCCAGACCCCCACGTTATAAGATAAATGGCAATAAATTATAGAATAATATATACTGAGAAGCTGAGGAGTATAAAACATTAATACCGTCATATAAAAGTTTTTGAGTAA
Source organism: Monochamus saltuarius (assembly GCA_025584915.1). Taxonomy (NCBI): domain Eukaryota; kingdom Metazoa; phylum Arthropoda; class Insecta; order Coleoptera; family Cerambycidae; genus Monochamus; species Monochamus saltuarius. The sequence goes on along the minus strand of CM046724.1, from coordinate 46,616,264 downwards.
TGTCTAGCTGTGATGGAGGTAATAAAAATAAACCTCTAAACAAAGCTGATCGATCAATTTACTACTTGAAGAAGCACAAGTTCGGACAAAGTTTCTCAATTAAACATTCAAGAAATATTCAGAATTTGCATAAAACATACGTTTACATAAAGACCGGTTTTTAGTTAACTAACTATAGTAGGTAAGTAAAAATCTTATTCATGTAAAACTTAATTTCACCATTATTGAAAACAGAGCTATTTCTGCCCATTGATCAACCGAAATGATTTGCTTACACTACTTTTCAGTTTCTTAGAACGTACACAAACTTTCTTTTCCAGAGCTAGTAATTTTCCTTGCTATTTTAAAATTTAGTTCTTGTTAAATCTATTAATTTGCGGAGATCAAGGAGGAGTACTATGTAAGTATAAATATACAATTGAAGTTGCAGTTTATTATCAACTGTATGAATCAGTTTAAATTCAACATTATTCTAAAAGGTAGATAGTGTTCCAGGCACGAGAATGTAGGTAGGTGTTTTTAACTGCTTAAATGTGCAAATGAAAGAAAGAATATTATAGAGGGATCATATTTTTTATTTTTATGTCTACGTAGTCTTTTATTGTAGTCGTATATTCAAAGGCGCCAAGAAATTTATGTTACTTTTTATGAAGCTTTAAGTGTTTCCACTTCTTCAGACGATGTTTCTAGGAATATTTGAAGATATAAATAAATATGTAGTCTTTTCGATAAACTGTCAAATGAACTTAAACAAGTTGATTTCATTTGTGTTTGGATATGCATGGCGTTTTGATATATCATAAAAATAGTTTATTGTCGAGAAGACATAGATTATAGATACACATTATAAACACAAGCTAATTCAAATTGGTTAAAAAAAAAAAATTTTACTAATACGAATTATTATAAATATAGAAAAGGAGTATAGTAGTTATATAAAATATTGTACAGTGTGGCCTATCCAAAACAGTTCAGCAAGGGTTATGACTTTGTACGTAAAAATTAAAAACCTCGGACCCGTAAACTGTTGTTTTGAGGAGGACACGTTTCACTATTAATTTCATCCCTGTAACCTCCACCCCTTATTTTTCAAATGGGAAGGGGTATGTTGTAATACATCTTTTAAAAGGGCATTTAATTTTCTTTAAAATGGCGCTTCATTTTTAAATTTGAGCTACGCGCCGACGAGAAATTGCGGTTTAAAAATGTAATTCCGATCGTTATCAATATCTCACATTGACCCAAGCCAACGTTCTTCCACCGTACTATACCCGCAGGGAAGGTGGCAATCCTCTTCATAAGTATAGTTCGGTCTACCAGCGCAGGATTTGATTCCGGGCCAGTGGCAAAGACGATTCAAGTATTGACGCCTTAAATCATTCGACCACAGACTAATGTAATATTTATATTATTTTTGTATAAGATTTGGCAAAAGTACAAGTGCCAAATGCAGCTACTTTACAACAGTGTGCATTGAGTACAAAAGTAGTGCAAACGCAGACGTGATGCGGGAAATTTGAAATCGAATTGTAGAAGAGAGAGAGGTCCAGGGAGCCCACTACGTATTGCAGCATGTTGTCGTATTATATACAAGGCTCAATTATATCCGTACCATGTATAGCGTGTCCAATCATTAATACCAAGGGATTGGACGAGGAGAACCGGTATCATGGCCATCATAATCTCCCTGACTTATTTTTGTGGGGATATTTTTTAAAAAAAGAAGTATATTGCCCCAACTGGACACTATTGATGATTTACGCAAACGTGTCATAGCTGCTGTCAATAACAAGTTCAAAACAGACAAAATGCAGAAACATTTGTGTTAGTTTATAGAAAGTCGGTCCAAAATTTTATTTTAACATCAGGTATGTCAAAGTATTTTACTAAATACCGCCAAAATGTTTGCTGCTATTTGGCAAATACCATCACTTCTTTATGGTAAATATTATGAACTGTAGTGAATTTCTAAATTTTAATAAATAAAATAATTTGGTTTATACATAATATGAACAACACGAAAAACATATATAAAAACATATTCATAGGAAACTTTTTGTGTTGAAAATGACATTCCACAGTATTTTTATATGCAAATGCGATTCTGTTTTATAAGTTTCCTATGTGAAAACGATTTGCCCAACACTGATGATCTGACGAAATTCTCGATACTCGTTCTAGAATAAATACGCTGGATATAGTCACCCCTATCCCAACGATAATTTAAAATAACATATATCCTTTTCATACCAGACATCGAGAGGTCAAAGACAGATATCTGAAAATGTTCCTTAAGAGAGTTATATAACCCTTTAAACGGCAAACAAACTGAATAGTTTTAAATTAATTTTAGAAGCAACGATCGAACAGTTTATTTGAAATTTGGTAATAATATACATATTTTGTAGCTGATGTTTCTGGAAAATTTGCTCTAAATTTTACCAACTTCTTACCCGACCAAAGTTATTATTGTATTACAAATTTCAAACTTATTCAAATGAGCACTCCTTGATAATTAGAACATTGATTATTGAATGCGCAAGACAGAGAAAAAGATTAAGACATAAAATTTCAATATTTAAATAACTGAATCACGGAATAAAATTTAAGACGTCTAGGTTGTTGTACAAATTATATACATATAAGTGCTTATTTAATTATACTGGATATCTCTGTTTTCCGTTCTTGGGAAATGATAGAGCATGAAAAAATAATTGAAATGTTTTCTATAATATTTTTCTCAATGACACTCCGTTTTCTTGATATGGAGGATTCAACTTGTAAGCATTAAAAATATTGGTTTAAAGCACTAGTGCCTTAAATGATGACTTTAAAGCACTAGTGCCTTAAAGTAAATGTAAAATTTTTACCGTAAATTTGCAATACATTTAATTTGTATTTTCTTGTATTGTCATCCGGTGCGCACTTCAAAACTGTTCATTTGGTCTCTGGTCAAGATCTTTGATTTTTTGGGTTGATAACCTTCTCCTTGACGCTTCAGAAACGCAATGAGCTTAAAATGCTTGCTTTTCTACGTCGTTATTTATTCGTAACATAGCTTTAATCATAGAATAATTAGACCATAGAGAAGAAGATTTACAAACCTTCGATTTCTCCTCAAAATAGGCCAAGAATACATTTTCAGTATATTTTCCAGGAACGCCTCTTTCTTCACACCACTGCACAAACTTATTGTATGCAATTTCATATTGAATCCGGGCCACAAATCAAGAAACGTCAAAGCTATGACCTTTTTCTTTCGTATGAAATGAAATATAAAACGTTGCATGCAACACGGGAGATACTAGGATGATTATGTCCTTAGGCAACCTGTCGCCTGCGGGCATAATCATCTCTGTGTCTCCCTTGGTACATAAATAACTATCTCGTTCAAACATCATACGCAGTAATCATAATAAAATGTTAATATTTTGACGTGAATAACTTTTTTTTAAGTAAATCTAGTAGTGTAGATATAGAATTTTCTTCACCTTTAAATCGTGAACCGTAAAAACTATCTTTTATTCTATTTTCTGAAAGAAATTTACTAAGCATATTCAGATATTTTGACTTTCTATTATGGTTATTTTATTGCATTATAAAAATCTTACAAAAATTATAGGAGTAAGTAGGCATTGCTTGTTATATGTTTGGTCTGCGGTTAGGATTAGTTAAAGCATGATGAAATTATAAGTTGGTTTCTATGAGTGCGTAATTGCATTACAACACGTATTACGTACTATACTTTACCTACGACCACTACTGTAAATACTTAAATGTCTTAAAAAAATAATACCTTAAGGTAATATAATGGGTCTATTTAAGCAAGGAATTCAAACTAATTCCATATTGTCAAAAGCGTTTATCCAACTACTTATTGCATGACGTTTAATGAAAATAAATGTATAACTTGTTGCATACATATTTCTGACAGTTGAAACCGATGCGGAGTGTTTACTTTACCAGACCTAATATCTTCTTGCGAGTCTCGCAGTTCGTACTACTTGAAAACTTGGTTAAATGGTTTGCAGTAAGATACATAATATTATTTTTCTTTTTAATTTAGTCAATGGAAACGGCAACTCTCCTAGAGCTACCACTCGCTACACTGAAATATTTTACAACACAAATAAATACACATGCATTTTCTAAATTACAATTGGCTAATATGAAATGTAAACAGCGTTTTATAAATCTTTATATAATCTGAAATACGCTGTCCGAAATATACAGAGGCCGCCACTTAAAACTCCCCAGGTTCATATCTCTATTATTCTTTAAGATTTTGTTACGTAAGCTTATCTACCTTTTTTAGTTTGTTAATTATGTTCCTGTTTGCGTTAGAATTTGTAATTTTTATAATACCTTTATTTTGACGTTTTCTAGAACATTCCAGACCATATTCGATTTAGTTACCAACACGGTCTCAATATCGGGGAAACTTCGAGAACCCTAAAATATATATACAAGGTGAATCAATCATAATTTTATTAATTTTAAGAGGAGAGAGGGAATAATGAGTATAATATGAAAACGCGATTTAAAAAAATCTAAATATTTACGCCGAAAAAAAAATCATTATCTAAACCCCCTTTTCAGAGTGTCACTGACCGCTCACAGCCTTGGTCGTTTACAGATCACAGTTCAATTCCATCATGTCGACCTGATGCGACGTTGCCAAATTGAAATATTTGCGTAGTACCTACCTAGGTATTTGACATCATAAATGATAATAATAATAATAATAATATCTCTACCCCTCATTCTAATCACAGGGATTAGCCCAGAAGTCGGAGACTTGTGCGGGAGATGGGGCGGCATATTATTATTAAGCAGGCCGCATTTGCGCCCAGGAACGACTTACGTTGGTAGGCCCTAACCACTATTCAGTGCAGGAATGAGGGAAACCTCATTAATTAGGGGGGTAGTCAAATATCAACCGGTATCAATCTCTCACATTGACCCAAGCTAACATTATTCCACCCTACCATACCCGCAGAGAGGGTGCCAATCCACTCCACGAATATAGCTTATATACGGTCTACCGGCAACTGGGCGCGAACCAACTCCGATCTAGTCACCTCGATTCAAGTACGCCTTAAACCGCGCGACCACTGACCGATCCAAATTAACGGTAGTACCTACTGAATAGAATCTCATATTTTGTCTTGCTCAGTTCAACCAATAATAGTTTAAAATGTTAATACCCAATGAAATCAAATAATAATAACCAAATAAATCAATTAAAAAACGCCGTCCATTCAGGTTTTTCGGTATAAAATACGGTCCAATTAAACGATCCCCGTACACTTCTGCCCATACGTTGACAACAAATCGCCTCTGAAAGCTAAACCGACGTATAGCGTGTGGATTTTCATCGAACCAAATGTGGCTGTTATGACCGCAAAGAAATCATCTTGGTTACAGTTAAAAAAATATTTAACATTGAAATTACAAGACCCCAACGTATCTAATGATAAACCGAGTAATAAACCATTTAGGTACATTACATAAAAAACCTATACCCAATGTGTAAATTATTAAGAGAAGCTGAAAAGTATTTCGTGTTTAAATACTAAGTAATAAAAAGCACGTATTATTAGGTCAATAACCTAGTTACCTAGTTTTTGTACTGTTATTTAACGACAAGGAGTAAAACTAAATTTTTTATCTAAATACATGAATTAATTTTCTTTAAATATTGATTTATTTGTTAATAGAAACAAATGTAGATAATAAATAAATGTTTTCAGGTTATTACAGTTTATCACTTTTGATATTACGTTTTCACTTCGTTTTACAATTGGGTATGAATTTTGAGTGTTACTTGTAATTACATTATTTAATTATTCAGTTTGTAGTTACGTACATCTAGCCTATAAATGTATTGTTTTTCAAGTATGGGACTAACCTGTTTAAAATGCCAGTTTGAGTAAAGTTGCACTCAGCCATCCATAGCACTTTATTAATAAAATTAGGGTCAGGTACGATTTGACTTTGAAGGCAAATGCAAAATTCAAGACGGCTAAGGAAATCATGTTCTAAAGCTTGCACTTTCTGAAAATGATACGGATTCGGTAAGTTTTCTCTCAATATTCTGCAGACCTTGCTTTGAGATATCTCCAATCGCCTTGAAATGGTTCTTGTAGAAATAGTAGGCTGCTCCTCAACTAAATTTAAAACAGCTTCTATCACATTTAAGTCATTTTACCGATGTCCCGCAAGTTCCCGACGCAGTTTCACAGAACCCGTATCGCGAAGACGTTGAAGCACTCGCACAAAGGTTCGCGCACTTGGAAATTGTTGTCTGATAGGGAAACGTCTCCGATATTCCGCAGCAGTGGCATTCGCATTTCGTAAACATTATCCGTATAAAACTACCATTTCTGCATATTCGAAATTTGCAAATCAGGCATTGTGAATTTACGAAAAATACACGAGACCGAAATAAATAAACTACTGCTTGTGTATTCTCTCCATCCCCCCTCCAAATGTATGGTGTGATCTCCAAATTTGGGATAAAGAAATGCGGGAAATGCAGAAAGTGCGACTAAATGGTGGTAAATTTGAATAACAAGCTGAAGTGTTGGACGATATTATGTATGTAATCCTAATGTGGTAACTATGTTTCCTTCGACATTCGATTGTCATATGGCTGCGTCACCAGAATGTTTGTAGCGTATCAGAAGCGTAGTGTTACCGATTTTTTTTCGATTTGCTGCTTGTATAAATGGATCGGTTTCGACGCTACAGTTTAGTTTATGTCACCTTATGTTCAGAAGCCGAACGCGATTGACAGATTATACCATCGAATAGTCCATGATAGGCTTTCAAAATACAGTGACATTAAAACAAAAGGCTATTTTAATATATTTATGGGTTCCAAATTTTTTCTTTAAAGTTAAATGGCTAAAATATGTCATACAAGTTGATGATGGGGGATGATTCAGCATGATGAAGTAATGATAGTTAGTAACGATTTTCCCCCCTAAATGTTAATTGTTTTCAAGTTAGGGTTTATGCTTCAGCTTTTTAATTACACTTTTTAAATCACATGTTTAATTTTATTGCATCTAGCATTATTTTTCACACATGCACTACATAGATTAAGCTTTATTGTGCTAATTACAGAAAAGTTTCATTAGGTACCTATCGCTGTTTACCTACAATCGGAAATAAGATATGCTTGATTCATATCGATAAATCCAACTATTTGATAACGAATCATGCTGAATCACCCTTTCTATGTTCTATGAAATATAATAAAGGTATTTTCAGGTTAATATAGTACAGCTGGTACTAAACTAATATTTGATAACATTTTTAGAGATTTCCAATATGAAGCTGTTTAGTTTTCTGCAAAATCACACATAAAAAGGTTTTAAATAATGTTTTAGGAAACATCAAACAATAGAGCTTCACAATTTTGATGACTCTTTTGGTAAGTTCAGTTTGTCACCAATAATAAATATCCCAAAATTCATTGCAATGAAAAATTAGTTAGATACAGAAACATATTAATTTAAAAAAAATAACTGTGCTATTAACTCTGTCGACATTAATAAATTCCAGGAAACAACTATTCCGCGGGCTAATCCCCGGACCAGTATTGAATTATACCTGGAAAACTTATAGCAAACAGCTAAAGTTATTCGTCAGCAGCCCACCGGACATATACCGGTTTCGAGCTAATTGGCTCTCATCAGTATGCCATAGGTGAAGCAGTCGACGAATAAACTTAGCTGTCTTAAGTCTGTCTAACCCGACGTGGAGTGGCAAAACTATGGCTCTAGCGCCCATTCACTACTCCATGTCCGACTGACAAGTCACACACAAAGCGTTCTATATCGCAGTAGACACCATTGAAAACTAGCGGCTTTTATCGTGATTCGGTGATGAAGATATGTTGCAAACACGAAGTTCCAGGAAACAACCATTCTGTGACTAATGCCCCGACCATCATTGAATTACACTTGTAAAACCTATAGCAACCTGTAGTGAATCGCTTTACCACTCCGCGTTACTTATGGTCCCTACAGCCGGGTTAAAACAGCTAAGATTCATCGGTGCCTCACCTATGGCATACCGATGAGAGTTGATAAGATCTAATCTGGTATATGTCTGGTGGGCTGCTGACTTGATATTATGTGTGTGCTATAGGTTTTCAGTGTTTCAAGTGCAATTCAATGCTGGTCGGGGCATTAGTCTGCATACTAGTTGTTTCCTTGAATTCCGTGTTTACAAGGTATCGTTATCGCCGAAGCGCAATGGATGTCGCCTTCAGTGGTTTCTATTGCGATGTGGAACGCTTTGTGTCTGTGGCTTGTCAGCATAAAGTAACGAATCGCCGCGTTATTAATAGGTCTGTTCAAGAATGGTTTCAAATTGTCAGAAAAGTTATTCATTTGTTTTCAGTAAACATCGTGCAAGAAGTAGGTGAGCGGACGTTTTTGACAGTTTGGGAAAGCTTGGATTCCTTGCTTGAACAGAGCTAGTATTCAATTTTCAAAAAAATGTCATAGGGAGGCATATTATGTATATGTTTCAATTTTTTAACTTATTCCTGGAACACAGCACCTTTTAAATGAAATTGATGTAGACATTCTCCATGGCGTCTATTATTTTGATAAGATTCTCTTCTAGAAAATAGAAAACTTTGAGAGTCGACGACGGTGCTATCTTTTACAGACTATGCAGATGTTATTAATTAACTTCGAGTCTGCTTCAAAATAGTCATATGAGTTGCGTCGGTTCTCAGCGAGTAACCAATTAGCAGTTAATTAGGAAACTTCACCGTTAGTTATCCAACAGTTATAACTGCAAGTTATTGTCCATAATCAGCGAGGAAATGTCGAGGATGCTCCAAAACTTATTTAACTATGTGAAAATTACGAATTTATACATTTTATACATCATTAATAGCCCCAACATTCATACTGGGGTGTATACTGGAGGTAATGTTATTAGTTTTCGATATTTATCACCAGATCTTGATTTGCAGGGCACACGTGTAGATTTAAAAATGATTAAACTAATTTAGAAGATGTAATAGGAACTTATACATATACGTATATATATTTGATCGATTGATTTTAAATAGAAGGTAGTATTGTGTGAGACATCATTTTAAAAGGCATTTAATTATCTTTAAAGCCATCTAGTTTTTTAATATTGGATGATCAGTTTCCGAGAAATTAAAAGTGAAAAGTTCAGGCAATCAAATCAACTTATCATTTATTTTACTTTTTTAGGTATATGTTGAAAATAGTCAAGGGTGGTGTGGCTAAGTGCTACGTCATAAGTTCCTCACTGGCGCCATTGTAAGCCCTAAACTGACTCCAGACTCCAGTCCTCTGAATGGATTGTCGAACACAAACTGATGACAAATACTGTCAGTGCTTGTCTGCAGAAAAGGCATCTTTTTGTTGACTTCATTCGACAGGCAATTCATAACTTCTTTACATTCTACATCTGGTTTGAAGCCAATGTTCTTGAGGAAAAGCATGGCCATTCCTTTTAGATACATATCTATTCTATGGTAGGTGTAGTTCGCATAGCTTCAGTTATGCCCAGGCAGGCGAGCTTTTGTAGCTGGCTGAGGTTTTGTTTAGCTGTTATCTGCTAAACTTTCCCCCACTAGAAGACAGCCTGGTTTCTAGTTATCCAGATCGATTCTAATATTTGCATGGTGGTTGTAGTATGAATGACATCTTATTTCGACTTAAAGCAGAGTATAGTTATGAATATCACCTTGTAAGCACTTCTAGGTAGAATAATTACACCAATTCGTTTGGCTTCAGCCGGTTGTACTCGTAGATAGTTGGATAAAATTTATATTTACCGGTAACAGTAAATTCTAAATTTGTTATGTTTATTTATTTATTTATTTACAATAAAGGGAATCCAACAGAATTTCTATAGAAATTCCAATCATAGAATACCACTTAAGATTACATTAACCATATAACTATGTGCATTGTATACAAAAAATAAAGATGAAAAAAGAAACATATATACTTATGTGTAAAAAAGAAAATGTTCATATGAGATAAAGAAACTTATATCTAAAGAAAAACATATAATCTAAAAACATAAAAAATGGCCATACATTTTTAATAAAAACATTAATAGCACAGCACCTGATTTGATTAAATGATTTATCAAACAAATCTATGTGACTGAAATACTCATTGTAGTTTTTCTGGATTAAAGTAATAGGTGAATTGCAACTATAATTATTAGGATTTACATTTAAATAAAATAAATTTGTCGATCTTGTTGTACGAAGCTTTATGTTAAAATTAAGCCTACTTAAAATATAATCACAGTCAATATTACTATTTAGGAGTTTGTATAAAAATAAAACGTACGATATTAATCTACGAGAGGATAACTTTAATATTCTATAGTGTTTTAAGTTGATTTCATAAGGTCTATAATGCAGATGTCTATTAAACCTGTAGTTTAACATGTTAATAAATTTTATTTGAACTCTTTCAATCCGTTCTATATATTTAACATAATTTGGGTTCCACACAATACTAGCAAATTCAAGGTGACTACGAACAAGAGAATTATACAAAGATATGACGGATGCCGGTCTAGTAAACGATTTAGTATTTCTAGCAATAAAGCCCAAGTTCCTATATGCTTTTCTAGTAATATTTTCAATATGTGTATCAAATATGAGTTTTGAATCCAGCATAATACCTAAATCCTTGACAGATTTGACTTTGGTAAGTAACATATTGTTAATATGATAAGGAAACAGGTAATTTATTGTTAGTCTAGAAAATGTTATGTAATGGCACTTATCAATATTAAGGTACAATTTGTTGAGTTTACAATAGTCCTGAAATCTACACAAATCGGATTGAAAATTGGTACAGTCATTTATATCATTAATTGTTTTATAGACTTTCAAATCATCTGCATATAAACAATAATTAGAATACATGAAACATTGATTGATATCATATATGAATAGCGAGAAAAGCAGCGGTCCTAGGTGTGACCCTTGGGGTACTCCTGAGGTTATATTTATGTAAGATGATGTAACGTTGTTAATTTTAACACACTGTGACCTGTTTTGAACATAAGATGTTACCCATCGGAGCAGGTTGCCGTGTACACCAATGTTTTCCAATTTTACCAAAAGTGTGTTATGATGAATTTTATCAAAGGCTTTGGAAAAATCAGTGTACACCGCGTCAACCTGCTTCCTATTACTCATACTATCAATAGTCGATTGCACAAATGATATTAAGTTTGTTGTAACTGAACGACCTTGGACAAAACCATGTTGATGTTCACTAATAAGATGTTTTGTTTTAAAGAATAATTCACTTGTTACTATGGCTTCAAAAATTTTACCCGGTACCGAAAGCATGGATATTGGACGATAGTTTGACACAATGTTTTTATTACCTCCCTTTAAAATAGGAACAACTTGAGCACGTTTCCAAGCACTGGGAAAGATGCCCTCCGACAATGATTTGTTGAAAATAATTAACAAGGGATAATAAATGGATTCTACACAAGATTTTATGAATATAGGAGGTAAGCCATCCGGCCCAGCCCCTTTGTTTATATTCAATTCATTTATCTGCTTCTTTACCTCCACATCAGTTATAGTATTAATGACCACTGCGTTTACCGAAGTAACGGGACGAACGTTGGATGATGATGTAGAGGGTTCAAAGACGGAACCAAAATACTGAGAAAACGCATTGGCAATGTCTGCATCTGTCGAATATACTTTATCATTTGAATGTATAAATTTAGGAACAGTTTTACAACGACGTCTGTTGGATACAAATGACCAGAAATTTTTAACGTTACTGACGACATCAGATTCTATTCTATTAACATAATTCTTGAAGTCAGTTTTAATAGATAATTTTACTTGTTTACGAACGCTAGAAAACTCTTGATAATCGAGTATGTTTTTATATTTAATCCAGCGTTTATGTAGCTTAGATTTCTCCTTTAACAAAGCCTTAGTTTGGGCTGAATACCATACAGGGAATTTAGAGTTTATATTTTTTTTACTAATAAATTTTGAAATTATACCATTTATTATATTATAGAAAACCATTGTGGATTGTTCAACATTCAGTTTAAAAATTCATTATCCCAATTAACTTTTTCTATTTCACTGTTAATAAGTTCATAATTAGCTTTAAAGAAGTTTAACTTACAAAAAGAATTTTTAAATCTTAAATTTGAATTATGAATATCCACACAAAAATAAATTTCAATGCATTTATGATAAATGTCTTCAGGTACAAAAGGTAAATCTGAAGCCACTACTGTAACGTCATTTTTTGAACTGAAAACGAGATCAAGAAGGTTACCTCTTATATTATGAATGCCGTTATATTGATAAAAATTTAGAAAATTAAAAGAATCGACAAGGCATTCTCCAAAGCCGTTAGTTGTGTTTAAAGCAGTGTAAGAGTTGTTTACATTATCGTAATTCCAAACAATATCCGCAATATTATAATCACCTACAACTAAAAAATAGTCATCTTTATAATTCTGCACTATTTCAGTAACTTTTAATAAGTGAGCCCTCAAATTTTCAACACTCGCGTGAGGAGGAACGTATACACAACACATGTGAAGACTTTTTGTTTTGCTTAGCGTAATGCTCACCCACAGATCTTCGCACACCCCGTTGCAGGACCAAGTTGATCTTTCCATCGCTTCATACTGGCTGGCAACTGCAATGAGTACCCCACCTCCATCCAACTTACCACTCACAAGTCTGTCACGATCTTTACGAAAAACATTATATTTATTATCAAAAAGTTCAGAAGAATTTATATTATCATTTAACCAAGTTTCGGTCACACAAATCACGTCTGTTGTCCTTGGAATGGTTGAGAGCAAAAAATTTTCTGTTTTTGTACGAAGCCCTCGTACATTTTGATATGCAACAGCAAAATCGAATTTGGCAAATTGGGTAGATTACTTATTCTTTAAAATTATAAATGGAGAAAAACAATCACAGGCTATTAAATATTTTATGCAGCGTGTCTTCGTTTGAGATTTCAATATTTTTTTCAGTTTTAGGATGTTTGACGTAAATTTTGCAGTCTCTAGTCCAACAGCGCGCCTTTTAATCTTACAGATGTCACGTGTCGTCTTATATAGTAATTGATTTTTTGGAGTAAGATGATCATTGATAAAAATTTTATTCTTGCATTCATTAAAACCTATTTCTTCTGCTGTAATACCTTTACGACTTCGAATGGAACCAAGAATGGCATCCTTCTGAGATCGACTGTATAGTTTTACTATAATGGACTTTGGATGTTTATTATTCGAATTTCTATGCGGCACCCGATGACAAGTATCAATTGTATGGGAAGCATTAATTCCAAGGGTACCAAACAATTGTTTAATAATTTCCAAAGTATTTTCTTGCCGGATTTCTGGAACACCATTTACTTCTAAGTTATTCATTCTAAGTTGTTGTTGGAGATGGTCGACTTGAGATTTTAATTCTGTTAACTCACTACTGTTTGATTGAATGTCTTTCTGCATCGATGGAATCACAACGATTTTTTCTTCAAATTCGATGATCTTCTTAGCAAAGTCATCTATTTTGCCACCATAAAATTCTAATGAAGCGACGATATCTCTTTGTTTATCTTTTACTTCCGAAATATCAGACTGAATGTTATTTAGCTTTTCCAAAAGGAGTTTCATGTTAGTATCTACACCAGATGGCTTTTCACAAGGGTCACATGTCCAAGAAATGCCAGGTAAATTACTTATATCCGGTATTGCTGTGTGCAAGCATCCCGAATGATAAAGCTTTTTGCACTGTGTACATTGTACGGAAGGAGTTTGCCGTGTTATGTTTTTCGCACACAGTGTACATGTATCATAGCCCATTGTAAACAATAATAAGAAATGTACCAAAAACTCAACAGCAAAAGGAAGCTTATCAGCCGTGCAAGGTAAAAATTCCAACCTGAGTTGCTTCAGCGAAGTACACTGCTTATATTATTCCTAATTATGCACTTAAAATAGCATTATAGTCTATGCCCAAATTTGCTGATGATTTAGCAGTCTATGGAAATTCTACTTTCTTAAAAAGAAACACTTAAAAATACTTATAGTCGCTGGCTATTTCACAAAAACTGGCACAATACACACAGACAAGTTAACTGCTCGACGGCTCGAAATGAATATATATGTTAAGTAATTGATGATTGATGCGCCTATAAAATCCATTGAATAACAAGTTATATTCATATTATAATCAATACCTATAAATATAGTTACAATATTTTATTGTATTTTTATTACATGGCGTTCTTAGTGTGATAAGTATATGATCTTTTTACTGATTGCGTGTTAACTTCCGTCTTTCACGTAAATTTTCCATGAGAATTTAATGTTCACGCACCTTCGCTAATGTGAATATATTTCTAAATGGTTACTGGGTTGGGTAGACATTATACGTATTTTACACCTCTAACGTGTTTGTCGTTTATTTGCAAGCCATATATATTATAGATACGAGTATATTCGCGTCATTCATGTTGTATAGTAGATGAATAACATTTCATTATTTTAAGTTGAATATTTTGTTGTAGTAACTTCAAATGGTGAAAATATCTCTGCTACTGTTTCATATAATCTTATACAACTATCAACTTAAATAAAATATCTTTTGAGATATTTGTGTAGATATGATATTGACACAGTTAGTAAAACATTCCGTATATTTTTACTAAATTAAATAGGTAGCTACTTTTACAATGTTTATAACTAAAATGTTCTGCAGAATCTCTTCAAACAACAATTTAATTGAAAAATGAATGGCTCCCGAAAATGTTCACATATTTTACAAATTTCATATTTTACTTAACTTTATAATTAATATTCTCTTCAGTATTATTTCTGTTTCTCGACTTTTTTCTCAAATTTGTGAGTAAATAGCTGTGAAGACATTTAAAGTGTTAATATTCACTTTTGTTGATTGCCTCGCCTATGATATACTGATGAGAGCTAACAAGCTCGAAACTGGTATATGTATGGTAGTGTCACTAAAGACAATCTGTCATGATCCGGTGTCACCACACTTCAATGCCAACAGCATTAATGCTTTCTTACGGTATAGATTTTATGGCTATCCAATTAATCAATAATACTTTCAGTTCAAGCGGCATAATAATGGAATTTGATGAAAATTAATGTGGAAGGTATCAATATTAAAATGACAATTTTGTTTGAGTATTAATTTAATTCAATCGTTTATTTTCAAATATTTGGCTATGAAACGATATGACACAATCTACTGAAGGAAGACTTATTAATAACATTGTTTCACTGGTGTGAACTGATAAGTTATTCATATATTCAAATGCCATTTTAGAAAAACCTAACAAGTAAGGTAAATGAGACAGCTTGCATGGTTTTCATGTGGTGTGAGCGTGTGTCGTAATAGGGTGTTTACAGTTAGGTACTAGATTTTATACGACCCTCGTATTTCTCAATCAATTCTTCATCTATTATTTAACATTGGATATTTTGTAGAGCTCACACATACCTAGTTCACGTGCGAAATCACATGTAACTTAACGAGGATATGGCACACCAAAGTGCATGCAATTCGAGCTAGAAATAGAGACAGTTTTCTTATATTCTACTTAAAAATAGAATGATAAATATGTATGTCAATGAAGCGTAACATTAATTTAAAAGCTACATAACAGAATATATTTATAGTAAACATATGGAAGTATCTAACTGAAACCATTAAATACTGAACAAATAGTTTTTTCATATATTTTCAGGTATTAACAATATTGTGTGAAACTAACTACTCAGTGGACAAAGCCCCAACCTGCGTTGAATTACACCCACAATATCTACCCATATATTCCTTATTATTAGCTTTTGTAACATTTTTTTACTGTTTAAGAAAGATATTTTAAGCTAATATGTATCAAATCTCCTACAATTCCTATCAATGAAGTCATATGCATGCTCTCTGATACCAAACATCTAGGTATGCTAATGAACACCCACAGGCAAAACTCTATTCAATAATTATCTAAAAGTGTATTCTATTTACTAACCTGATATACTCTATATATGAAGTGGGAACTCGAAATTCAACCACAATAAATGAGATCTGATCTATTTCTGCATTTTTTGGATTGCTTCATCAGGTGGCCTCCTTTAACTTGAGTCAAATATCTAACTATAAAAATTATTATACCAATAAATTAAAATTATTTGAAATTAAGTGTCAAAATGAAATTAAATAATGTCGACAGCGTCAAACTGATTAACTGTCAAGTACAATAACGACCTACTAAAATAAATAAAAATGTACCTTTTATGTATAGTTTTTTTTCATATATTTTCAGGTATTAACAATATTGTGTGAAACTAACTACTCAGTGGACAAAAGCCCCAACCTGCGTTGAATTACACCCACAATATCTACCCATATATTCCTTATTATTAGCTTTTGTAACATTTTTTTTACTGTTTAAGAAAGGTATTTTAAGCTAATATGTATCAAATCTCCTACAATTCCTATCAATGAAGTCATATGCATGCTCTCTGATACCAAACATCTAGGTATGCTAATGAACACCCACAGACAAAACTCTATTCAATAATTATCTAAAAAATGTATTCTATTTACTAACCTGATATACTCTATATATGAAGTGGGAACTCGAAATTCAACCACAATAGATGAGATCTGATCTATTTCTGATACTTGACAGTTAATCAGTTTGACGCTGTCGATATTATTTAATTTCATTTTGACACTTAATTTCAAATAATTTTAATTTATTGGTATAATAATTTTTATAGTTAGATATTTGACTCAAGTTAAAGGAGGCCACCTGATGAAGCAATCCAAAAAAAATGCAGAAATAGATCAGATCTCATCTATTGTGGTTGAATTTCGAGTTCCCACTTCATATATAGAGTATATCAGGTTAGTAAATAGAATACACTTTTTAGATAATTATTGAATAGAGTTTTGTCTGTGGGTGTTCATTAGCATACCTAGATGTTTGGTATCAGAGAGCATGCATATGACTTCATTGATAGGAATTGTAGGAGATTTGATACATATTAGCTTAAAATACCTTTCTTAAACAGTAAAAAAACTGAACCAATAGGCTCAAAAGATACTGTTAGAGCTTCAGGTCCACCCGGCACCACTTTTTAATATAATTCGCTGAAACATCATTAGTTTAGTTCAGGGTCATTCTAGAGACGCTTGAGCACGTACTGTAAGATCATTGTTTGATTCATTCGACTTGCCACTTTGTTAGCGATAACATCTTATTTTTCTGTTAATAAAGTTTTACATTTTTTTCTTAAATAAAAACTATATTTTGAATGGTGTTTGTTTAAAGTGATTTAATATACATACATTTTTTATTAGATATTATTAACAATATTGTGTGGAACTAACTACTCTGCTGACTAAAACCTCGACCATCGCTGAATGACTCCTACAATATCTACCCATATATTCTTTGTTATTAACTTTTGTAATTTTTTTATTGTATTGTAAAGGTATTTAAGCTAATTAACTAATATTCCTACAATTTGTGTCAATGAAGTCATACCTATGCATTTAATTTCAAATAATTTTAATTTATACAGGGTGTCCCTAAAAGGTCAACGCTCGACCAGATACAGTGCGGCATAAAATAAGTCGATTTAGTTAAACTTACTTAGTTCAAAGTTGCCCCGTTTAGGTGCTATACGACCCTGAAGTTGCAATTTTGAAATCGTTTTTTTGTTATAAATTTAAAACGCCTCATGCGATTTTGCTAAAATTTGGTAAGTTGACACCGTTCTATAGGACAATAAACTCCATATCAAAATTACGAGTGATATCATTCTATTGGCGTGGAACTTGGGTTTTTTAGTAATTACACCTTCGATAATTCTACGCCAATGGCGCAGTATAAAATTTAGATTAAGTAGTAAATTATTTACTACAAAAAATGTACTCTTGATAAGACTCGATTACTCTCGTGGTTTATTCGAAATTTGTAATTTTAATCATTGGCAGCAATTTTGATATAAAAATTAAATTAGGGAATTCTTCACAATTGTTCCTGACTTTTTAACAAACACGCTTATTCATTTCTGCGCATTCCATATGGTTTTTCCACAGGTCTCCAGGTACTTGCCTTTATGCAAATAATTTTGATTGTTGGTTGGTTATTGGTTGGTTGGTAAATAAAACTTCTGACATTTAAGACACCTATAATAACTCTTATAGTTAGATATTTGCTTCAACTTAAAGGAAGAGTCCTCAATAAGGAATCCTAAAAATACAAAAATCGAGTCCCACAGTATCAAAAATGAACTTATGTATTGAATGTTTTCATTAAACCAGGTTTGCCTTTTTGTAGTAAATTTATCTAGATTAATAATTGTTATTTTAGATAATTATTGAGTAGAGCTTTGTCTATGGAATTGTTCATTGATAGGAATTGTAGGAAAATTGATTTATATTAGTATAAATACCTTTCCAATACAGTAAAAAGAGAAAAAATAGTTTCAGCCTCCAATATATAATAGAAAATAAACTAATAGCTGACCACAAGTTTTGTCAAAATAAAGTTTTCTGGCATTAAGCAGAAGGAAGTCCTTGTAATGAATATTTCTTATGGAACTCTAAAAATAACCGTGATTTTTCCAATATATCAGAAAGGGTGTCGACTGAAAAGTTTTCGGATGCTATTAATAGAAATGTCTATGTGGTTAAATCAGGGTAAAATTAGGTGAATTTTACGAAGAGAATTCCATTAGCTTCGATTTTATGAAAAATGCACACTTTTAGGTGTTCAACTTTATCGTTTTTTTTTGTTTATTTGATAAACTATGTGAAAAATATCAAGCCGCTTTATTAGAATATATATATATATAGAGTTAGATATCAAGTAAAGTTATACAGGGCGGTTATGCAACAAGCCAGAAATACTCGTATTTTAAATCACAATCGGACTGATGCTCTGACCAGCGTTGAATTATGCCCACACTATTTACTCATATATTTTCTCTTTAGTTTTATTGGGTTTTTGCCACACTGGAAAAGCATTGTCGGAAATGATCCCGTTGAATCGCTTGCGGATTTTCAAAATCCCAAACATGACTATTATAATATTAATAATATCTCTACCCCTCATTCTAATCATGAGGATTAGTCCAGAAGTCAAAGACCAGTTCGGGAGAGGGAGCGGCATTTGCGTCCGCGAACAGGCCCTAACCACTATTCAGTGCAGCAATGATCTGGAAAATCTCATTAATTAGGGGAGTAGTCAAATGTCGACAGGTATCATTCTCTCACATTGACCCAAGCTAATAATCTTCCACCCTGCCATACCTGCAGAGAGGGTGCCAATCCTCTTCAAGAATATACTGATATACGGTCTATTGGCTGTGTGGCTCGAACCCACATCGGTCTAGCTACATCGATTCAAGTACTGACGTCTTAAACCCCTTTATCACGGACGCTCAATGAATTATGATTATGAATGTTATACATCCCATATGGTGTAAAAATAGCTTCATCTGTAACTAATATGTCAGCTGTAAATATGAGATTTTGAGCATTTTGTTGCACAAACATTTACAAAATCTAATTGGTAAGAGATAATCCCTTGGTATCAATGCTTGGAGCGTGTCCAAACATTAATACCATACGGATGGCACGAATATAATTGAGCCTTGTGTATGACGCCACACGTTGATTGGGACATTCCTTTTATTTTATTTACCTGGTTCGGGGAATTTCTTCAATCTCTAAAATATGTTCCTCACCTGCTGCAATACGTCGTGGACGCCTCCATCTTTCCCACGTAAACCATTTTTGACATTTTGAAACTAATGTAAACAGTAAAAACGTTAATACTACAATCGAATTTCAGTATCTGCAATCGCCTGCATGCGATAACGCTAGAAACTACAGTGGCCCAGTGATGTAAAGGTTGGATACCACAAATTCAATCATTTTTTTCTCGGATTTTGAAATTTATTTTTACAATATTGACTTCACTCGCCCTAAGTAGTAAAAATAAAATACTTGTTATTGACAAAAATCTCTCATTATTATTGTATATTTGTTTCTCGAACCCAAAAAAGTAATCTAAAATAGTTTTGGTTTATAGTATAATATACTAAACTATATTAAATAGGTTATTACGGTTTGTCAAACAGTGTGTCTACTTTTATTTGTGTTAAAATCCGCAAAAACGTCTTCAAGGTAATCTAACAAACATAAATCTAAAAACTTGAACATTAAGGCTGGGATTTTGTATACATATTTTTACCGTCTAACAAGGCTTCAAGCGAGGACACATAACTCCAAGAAAATTGAAATAATTGGTTATTATTATATATCAACGTATTCACAAAGATTCTCGCTAGTGCGTGAGATAATTTTCATTGCTCATAATAATCGCAAGAATAATTAAAATAAATGTTAAAATACCTCAATTTTAGCCACACAGTTACTACGCCAATATGTCACAATTACGGCAAAATTGTCACAGCCACAGCCACCAAATTACTTCACTTACTAGCCAGGACATAATGACAACTTGTGTTTCACTTTCAGATTATATTTATTGCTAATTTTACATTTTGTGTTCTCGAGTAAAATCATAACATATATCATGGCTTCCATTTTTATGTACGTCAAAATGCACGATAAACTTCAGGGAACCGTGTGGTTGGAGCCTATACGGTTTGTATACTGTCTCATAGGTCTGATTGATTCGCAGTTTTGCTCACTCAGGCTGTGCAATTTCTTTTCTACAAAATCCCCGCCTCAAAGTATTTTACTCTACTTATACTGTTACAAGAAATCACAAGAAAATCGCTAAATGTTTATATGTACAAAGAAGCAGTTTTCGATGTTATTAAAGCAAAAAATATTTTTAGAATTATCTTGAAGAATAAAGTGTTTACGCATTTGTACACAAATAAAAGTAGACACACTGTATGCCACCTTAGTGTTTTTTTTTATATATCGTTTAGTTTTGAAAATATTGGTAATATTTATAAAAAAACTTTTGCCCTGGATATAGAAAAGAAAAACTATTATTACTTTTTACTAAGTAAGCATGTATGGCGTAGTAACTGTATTTTAAAACACTTTGTATGCTATGATTAAGTTCAATTCTCTCTTACACCATATCTTTCAAATATCGTTGTCATCGCCTACGCAATGGCTTTTTCTGAGATTACATTTGTGACCAACCACATTTACACGTGCTATATGCAAATCCATAATCTCTCGGTACTTATAAATGTAAATTAAAATAATGACTTTCCCACACTTTTTCTGCTACACTTATTGCCTATTAAGGGTTGTAAAATCGTGTAATCTCGCGTTGAATCTACCCTTCTCATTTTCCCGATACGTTTTATGAATAATCATGGAATGAAAATTTGCGTTTGGAATACTAATAAATGTTGAAGCATCATTTTGTCAGGGAGACCGAGCTGTTGAATATTGATGTATACATTACGACCGAAGAACTTAATACGTGTAATAGCTTTTCAATCGTAATTGATTGTTGTGTTGTTATTAACATTAATGTTATAAGAGCAAGGGCAATAAGTACCCATAATTTTTTGAAAATTTACCCTAAAATAAGTCTTCTTAGTATTTCAGTTTGAGTTTGTTGACTGATAAATATATGTTTCATTGCACGAACTATATTTAACAAAAAATTGTATAAAATCGAACATTAAGTAATGTATAAAAACTTCATTATTACTCGATACAGACGCAAATAAATTTGAGGGAAATATTACATTTAAGTATACAGGATTTTTCAACGAAAAGTAACCACCCTTAGTATCTTTTAAAATTATCTTTCGGTTGAAAATTGTTAAGACATGTCAACAAAGATAACATTTTTTAATCCCCTCACCCCTCAGCCGTCACAGCCACTCCTTCTAAATTTTCAAATAGTACCATACCACATGTGGCGCATCGTTGCAAAGGTTATTTCATAGGGAATGCATTCTACTATTCATTTTGTGTATTTGCATGAAATTGAGACATAAAAAAATTGAAAAATCCTTTTCTGTTTTGGTTAAACTACAGAATAATAGGAATTACCGTTAAAGTAATTGTTCAAAATGGCCTCCGTTAACTTCCTTACAGTAATACAGACGACTTTGAAAGAGTTCACGTACATTTGCGGTGTCAATTGTCGACGTTCTTCTATTATTCTCTGCTTAAGGTCTTCAATGTTGACTGGCTGTGTTGCATACACTTTGGATTTCAAATGTCCCCATAAGAAATAATCCAACGGAAACAGGTCGGGTGATCTTGCCGGCCATTGGCACCACGTCTTCCAATCCATCGTCCAGAAAACCGATCGCTCAAAAATTCTCGAACGGGAACCGCATAGTGCGAGTATTAGGCTGCTGTTCCTGATTTGTCAGGATTTTTTGAGAAATGTTAATCTTATTCAATAATCAGTCGTTGATACATATATCCTTCCGCGACAGCAAAAGAACGCCAATCTCCATGCTTTTTTGCGGGATAAACACGATATTTAGAAAATGGAAATGGAAAATGGATATGAACAGTGAAGTATTTGAAAAATTGTTTGAATCTATTTATATAGTAAAGTGGATGTGACACCGAAGTAAACCTGTGGTTATTTTAATAAATAGTGAACATACAGTGATAGTAAAGTGTTTTATGATTCTGACGTAATGCGTACTAATTTAGTGATAATGATAATATTCGTGTAAAACAATTATCTATATGAAATGTATACCTAAATAGTCAACATCTTGTGGCGGCATGAGCCTGGTGGTGGTGGGTCATCGATGCCCAAGAGGGTAACGTTTTATAGGATATTTTTACAATGTTGGTAAGAATCTTTTCAGTTTGTCTTGATAAAGTTTCTGAATTAACTTAGGTACACCGATATACAAGATAAAAACTTGAAATTTTGAAATATTCTTATTATTTTTATTATCTAACGCCTCGAAATTGGTAAAAACCGTTATATCACTATTTCTACTCTAAAAATAATGGATATTATGGAATGCAATTATTTTTGTCATTTTTGTATATTTTTTATATCTGACCGCATTCAAATTTAGTACGCCTATGAAATGTTGCTCCCCGCACGCTTCGCCCGTCGCGCTTGTCAACAAGCTAGCGATTAGTCACTGTCCACAATTTCGTCCGCTCACTATAAGCAACGATTTTTAATTTTTCACTGATACTGATACGGAACTGACACGGCCTGATGTGTGTAAATAGACCTTTAAAGGACATGATTCTTATTTATGGTGAAGTTAGACAAAATGCATTGGCAGCTTCGCGCTTGTATGCGGTCCGATTTCCCGATCGGAAATAATTAAGCATTAAGCATAAATCATCGAATGTTACTCGTAACCAAAGCACTCATTTTAGGAAACTCAGTTTTACATCACGGTGCATGCCCAGGTTAACAAATATGTAGAATAAGATTTTCAGAAACTCTTTAACCGACCCATAACCGACGCATATATATTGATGCAAAACTCTCAGATTTATATGAAAAGCCAAAGGGCGCGAGCAAATATGACCTGAAACTGATGGCTCTGTCAGGTCCAGGTGAGGCATGATGAAGTCCGAGCGAGCTTGATTTTGCACGTCAGATTGCGTGCTAGCTTAGCTGTGTGTAACCAATTCATGTAAGTTTATATGTTTTGGAGAAATATATTTCTATTAGAGTATAAAAATGGCTGTTCAGCGTCAAGATGAAGTTATGAGTGAATTTATAATTACCTGTCTATCAAACGATTACAAGCCTTTGGAATGCTAAATGACATGGACTACGTACATAAAACGTATTTGATGTATAAACTGTATAGCTATACCTTTACCATTTATAAGCAGTTGACATTTTGCCATACATACTTAATATATAGTTGTACCTAATGATTTAGATATAATCACAAAAAGTTTACAAAACCAGATGCCTTAACCTCGCTGATGGATTTTTACATGATCATATTTTCTATTAAAGGGATTATTTTAATTTAATGTATATGTCCTCATTCATACGTAAATAATGTATGCAATTAATAAATTTTTGGAATTTGTTCACGTCTTCAGCCGACTTTATAGAGCAATGTCACTGGCGACCTTTTCTTTTATATTTAAAAAGGCGCATTGTGGTGATGGTGTCACTGCTACACATATTTTATTGGTACGTTTTATGGTATTTATTGACAGCTGGTAAACAAGTAAAATTCAAATTTTTTTAATTTGTCAGTATATAGGCTGTATCACATAAGAGGGCCACTCCCATGTATCTCGCTTAATATGCGAGACACGTCAAAAATCTTTAATTGTTATTTGTTGCATTTTTGGAGGCCTTTGTGCTCGTAAAAACAAATTTGAGATCTATGGCCAACTTTATGAATAATAACAAAAAAACCTGTAAAGTGCCCAAACTTTAAAGCTGTCTAACTTTTTTATTTTAAGAGAGTGAAAACTTATTGGTAATAAATTTTTATTGCAAAATTGATACTTTCTACCTGATATAAACAGATTTTGGAAATACCGTATGTGGATCGCTGCGCCCTCTAGGCGGATAATTTTTTTTTTTATTGAAGTAGGCTATGACCACAAAACATTGCCTGTTTTTTCGTCTTTCATGCAATGTACTACATGTTGCCCTTATCTTTCGTATTTATTACATTTTTTTCAATTTTAAAAAAAAATGTACCTAAATATTTTCGTGTTGCTCACGATAATGTAGAACCTGTTTTAAAGATGTCAATTGCAAAAAAATAATAAACAGAATGTACTTTTTTTATGCAAAATACAGATTTTTTTATAATATTATTTTATTAGATTGTCTGTGTCAAAATAATTTTAAAGTCCCAATTGCTTCTAATGTGAAAACCAATAAAATAATATTATAAGAAAATCTGTATTTTGCATGAAAAAGTACATTCTGTTTATTATTTTTTTGCAGTTGGCGTCTTTAAAACAGGTCCTACATTATCTTGAGCAACATGAAAATATTTAGGTACATTTTTTTTAACTAAAATTGAAAAAAATCTAATAAATACGAAAGATAAGGACAACATGTAGTATATTGCATGAAAGACAAAAAAACAGGCAATTTTTTGTGGTCATAGCCTGCTTCAATAAAAAATTATCCGCCTAGAGGGCGCAGTGAACCACATACGATATTTCAAAAATATGTTTATATAGGTAGAAAGTATCAATTTTGCAATAAAAATTTATTACCAATAAGTTTTCTCTATCTCTTAAAATAAAATAGTTAGACAGCCTTAAAGTTTGGGCACTTTACAGGTTTTTTTGTTATTACTCGTAAAGTTGGCCATGGATCTCAAATTTGTTTTTACGAGCATAAAGGCCTCCAAAAATGCAACAAAAAACAATTAAAGATTTTTGACGTGTCTCGCATATTAAGCGAGATACATGAGAGTGGCCCTCTTATGTGATACAGCCTGAATTTAACACTATCGCTGCCAATATCTCGGAAATGAAGAAATTTATTTTGTTTCCGGTTTTTAGGTATCTGTAATAGCATCAAATTGCAGTTAGAATTGTTAGTACAAATCTTTATGTAGGTATAGATGCCGTGGTGACACTAAAAATTGTTTTGATCTCTGTAACGTGGAAATGAGGTCCATGAAAGATCGTTAAATTTTGAGTAATTTTTGTAATATACTGTATCCTGAATATTTACTTGTTTTCGGGACATATCGATTTCAATAGACAATGCAGTGACGGCTCGTCGTATGAAGCAACTGAGGCCGGGCCTCACTGTAAAATTTGGCTTTCATTGTATATTTTAATACCCCATAATTTCCAATACGATTGCCTACTACATTTATCAGAAATCAATGTAACGAAATAAAATAAATGCTTCAATTTTAGCCCTCGTATGTTATAACGTTTACAGTTCAATATCCCGCCGTTTCTGTTTCTACCCGCGTGGAGAGTCCGGATCACCCACCAATCCCACCACAGTGAGGCCCAATTTTACCGAGCTTCAAATTGCGTCGCACATGTCTATACGTTATGGTTTCCCCCACCATGCGAGACGGTTAAAATCGATGTTTTTCGCTCCATGTCCGCTCGAGACTGAGGCCAGATTTCTGGCGCCTGAAGTTTTTAGTTCAATGCGCAGATCATTGGCCGAACATTGGCCGATGGTTCAATGGCAAATGTTGATGTGATAGTGGTTAGTTACCGTAGGGAACTTGTGAACTGTATATTATTTACGTGTGTGTCTCGATTAATTGAAGTGGTAATACTTTTATTTATGTGTTTTGAATTTCTAGTGGTTAGTCTTGGTGGTTGATTAGTTCATTTTAACTTCTTAAATATTCTGAAGATTAGATGGTAAGCGCGATGGTAAAGTTTTAGGGACAAGGCAGGTAGGATTAATTTAAAGAAATAAAAAACATCTAACATAACAGGAACTTAATTTAAATATATATTATCGATAGGCTCGTCGATAATTATTTATAATAATGAATCCCTCTCACGATATTGTTTTATCTATATTTGAACCGCCTTTTTCAATACATAATGAAGTAGAGAAACAACAAATTTTGAATAGTCGGCCAACGCTTTAAAATATCCCGAATATGCAAACAAATTTCCGGAAAAATTGTTTGATTGTTTACTACAAATGTATCCAAACATATTTGACAGATAAGTTGAAAAACGAACTTAATGTTTTGTACAGAGACGAACAATTTTATAATTTAGAAGTTCAGAAAACGGTAAAAATATTATACAAGGAATTTAAAATGATATTTTCGGAAACATACAAATTATTTTGCTTAGTTTTAACAATTCCTGCAACAAGTGTTTCAGAAGAACGAAACTTTCGTGCCTTAAGCTCATTAAGACTTACTTAAGAAATACGATGACACAAGAGCGCTTAAACAATTTATCGATGATGGCTATAGAAAAAGAATTGTTGCAAAGTCTTAGCGCCGATTCCCAATTTTATGAAGACATTTATAAATAAATTTGCGAATTTAAAAGACCGACGAATAGACTTGTTTTATAAGAAGTGAAAGTATTAAAAATGTTTTGTAAAAGTGGCTTTGTTTTGTATGTAACTAGATAAGTAGTTGGAAATTGGTTTTTATATTTTTTCATATTTTTTAGTGTTTTAAACACGTAGGGGCAATTTTTTAAATTATTAGATGTAGATATTGTAAATAAAAATCGGAATGCTGATGTTATTTAGTTTTTTAATTTATGGTTATAGTAGGGCTATTGGCGAATACCTCCATAATAAAAAATGGTCAACGCGTCAAGTAATAGGTATTACCTCGGGGTGACGTATAAATTTATTCTTATTTTGGTATTATTTGTGCCTCACCTCTTGCAGCTACCACGAGCCGCCACTGAGACAATGCATGATGTAACAGCAAAATCTGTTATTTTATTTAAATCAAACTGAGAAAAAATATATTTTTTCTAATTTTGATATATAAAGTAACATCTTTTGTTATTGAAACAAGTGTCAAAACGTTCTACTTTATGTAAAGTTACATAATGAAAACCATTATGCAAGTGGTTACGAAAAGTTCGTTATGTCAGTAATCGCAAAAATGAGTTAAAGAAAATACAACAGAAAAAGAATAAAGTTACTTTTATTTAAGTTAGTAATTTTATACATAACACTTTATTAATTATTTATTAATTATTATTATTTAATTATAAATATTCATAACGCAGTTGGTACAGTGAGTGAAACTAATTCCAGAAGAAATCTTATTTATTAAGCTTGCAGTAATATTTCGTGATATTCTTAGTATTACTCGGTAATTCAAAAACATCACCGGGAATTGTTTTTTTTATTTTCTATAAAATTTTCAACATATCCTGCTGCAACAGAATTTGACTTCCAGCCACCGTGTTGTTCTATTTTTGAAATATTGGCCGCAGAATATGCAAGTAAAGTGGCCCAAGATCCTCTGAAACAGTGCCCCATGAATAATGCACAATTCGGCAAACCAATCATTGGAGCAACATCTTTGGTAACTGACCAATAGGTATTAATTCCTACTGGTTGTACACATTTACCATTTCGGTATCTAACAAAGAATCTATTGTGTTTAATATTTTTCGGGCGTAGGTTTCTATACTTCCTGATAATGTCAACGAAACTTCTATATCTTCCGGGGTGAATACAAATTCACGAATAAGGCCAGGCGCGCACTAGGAGTTTTTCGCCGCACGGAAAAAAGCGCAGTTTTGTAACATATTGTTTTCAATTGTATTGCGTGCACTTACAGACATTTCGTCGCTGCAGCAATTTGCCGTTAAGTGCGCGTAGTACAATTGAAAACAATATGTTACAAAACTGCGGTGCGGCGTTATGTCGCAGCGCTTTTTTGCCACGCGGCGAGAAACTCCTAGTGCGCGCCTGGCCTAACATATTGTTTTCAATTGTATTGCGCGCACTTAAGGTACGGATTTGCCGGTGCGACTGCGGCTGCGACTGCGACTGCGACTCGTCGCCGACCAATAGACAGTCTGAATGTTCTCATCAACTCCAGCATTTAGACTGCCTATTGGCTGGCAACGAGTCGCAGTCGCGAGCTGCAGCCGCAGTCGCACCAGCGAATCCGTACCTTTACAGACATTTCGTCGCTGCAGCAATTTGCCGTTAAGTGCGCGTAGTACAATTGAAAACAATATGTTACAAAACTGCGGTGCGGCGTTATGTCGCAGTGCTTTTTTGCCGCGCGGCGAGAAACTCCTAGTGCGCGCCTGGCCTAACATATTGTTTTCAATTGTATTGCGCGCACTTAAGATACGGATTTGCTGGTGCGACTGGGGCTGCGACTGCGACAGCGACTCGTCGCCGACCAATAGACAGATGTTCTCATCAACTCCAGCATTTAGACTGCCTATTGGCCGGCAACGAGTCGCAGTCGCGAGTCGCAGCCGCAGTCGCACCAGCGAATCCGTACCTTTACAGACATTTCGCCGCTGCAGCGATTTGCCGTTAATAAGACAACCTATATTCTCTTCACATTTTCTGACAACGCGTGACACTTTGAAATTGGCAAGTTCTAACTTTACAGCGACAGATTTGCTGTTGCGATCAAATTGAGGAGGACATGACCCACGTGATTACACCACTAAATGCCAGTGACTGAAAATACTGTCGCTGGTGACAGTTGTTGGCTTTATAAATAAGCCAAATTTTCATCCATTTTCATCTTTTTATTTATTTTTTTTTTATTACAATTGCATTACCATTATTTAATGGCTAATAATTATAACCAAATAGCAGATTAGTGTGATATATTTTGTTGCAAAATTAATGACTTTTGTTAAGAATTGCATCCAATTATTTCAATATTAGCTGTAGTCTTATTTTATTTTCTATTTATCATGTTTTTGTGTTTTTGTCAACTATAAAGGGTGAGTCAGTTTTTTGTAGACAAACTTTAACAGAAGGTAGAACACATGTTTTTAAGAAGAAAAGTTTCTATAAACATATGTTGTAGAAAGCTTTGTTTCCTAGATACAGGGTGTTGAATACAATTTTTTGTTCTCGAATTTTCATTAACTAATAAAATAATGCTTAGATTTTTTTCATACTCGGGGGATAATTCCTATTAATTTAGTTGCATAAAACAAGTGATAAGAATGTTCAAAAACGTGCACAGTGACGGAGTGGAGGGGGTGTTCAACCCCTTTCTTTAACAGAACTTCTACGCCACTGACTATTTAAAAAAAACTGTTATTTTCTTTATCTACATACACAGTTTACACAGCTGCTGCTTGGCTTTAAGGAGAAATAAGGCAATTTAAAATACTCGTTTTAAGGCTAGATATAAAATGATCAGCTGTAGGGTTGGAATTTCCACAGCCTTGCTGCCTTATTGTGGAAAATACATTTTTGATACAGTCTTGGTTAACAGCTCTTAATCTTAAAAATTTAAATCCAGTAGACCGACAAATCTGCCATGTTTTCCTTAATGGTACGATAGTCTTTTTTGGATACAAATTTCCATCTACTAATGATTAGTAAAAAAATTTTCCAGAATTCCAAATGTGGTGATTTATCACTTAAACAGCATCTACAAGTATACATTTTACATTTTTCAGGTTTTATAATTCTTCCATTCAGACTGTCAAATAAACAGTCAATATCATTAATAAATTCTGCAGTATACAGGGTGAGTCAGTCATAATGTCATTAATTTTAACCACGTATTCGGAAGGCCTAATAGAGGCAGAAAATCGAAAAAACAATTTTTACTCTACCTTTAGAAAAATAAACAAATCACCCTATAAAAATCGGTAACACGACGCTCCTGGTACGCTACAAACTTTATGATGTCGCAGCCATATGATAATCTAATGTCGATGGAGAAACATCGTTGCCACATTATGTTTACATACATAATGTAATCTAACACTCCAGCGTGCGTGTTATTCAAATTTGTCACCATTTAGTCGCACTTTCTGCAGTTCCCAAATTTCTTTCCCCCCAAATTTAGAGATCACACTACACATTTGGAGGGGGGATGGAGAGAATACGAGCAGTAGTTTGTTTATTTCGGTCGTGTATTGGTCGTAAATTCATATCATAATGCCTAATTTTCGTAATTTAGAATATGCGGAAATGCTAGTTTTATACGAGGAATGTTTACGAAATGCGAATGCCGCTGCTGCCGAATACTGGAGAATCGGCTTCATCTAAGTGCGCGAACTTTTGTCCAAGTGTTTCAACGTGTTCGCTATACGGGACGCCGAGAACTTGCTGGGCATCCTCAAAATGACTTAAATGAAGAAGCTGTTTTAAATTTAGTTGAGGAGCAACCTACAATTTCTACAAAAATCATTTCAAGGCGATTGGGGATATCCCAAAGCAAGGTCTGCAGAACATTACGAGAAAACTTCTGCACCCGTATTATTTTCAGAAAGTTCAACCTTTAGAACCTGCTGATTTCCCCAGTCGTCTTGAATTTTGCAATTGGTTATAAAATCGAATTGCTGGTGACCCAAATTTTATTAATAAAGTGCTATGGACGGATGAGTGTAGCTTTACTCGAAGTGGAATTTTAAATAGGTTAGTACCATATTACTTAAAAAACTGAATAATTAATTATTATACTTACGACTAACACTACAAATTCATATTAAATTGTAAAACGTAGTGAAACCGTAATATCAAAATTATTAAAACTAAATAACCTAACATTCGAAAACATTTATTTATTATCTACATTTGTTTTTATTAACAAATAAATCAATATTTAAGGAAAATTAATTCATGTATCTAGATTAGTAAAAAATAGTTTTACTCCTTGTCGTTAAGTAACAGTACAAAAACTAGGTAACTAGGTTATTGACCTAATAATACGGTAGGTCAGATTTACTCTCGATAATTTTTTATGAGCATTAGATCAGAGGCGTGCTCTTTCGGTCTTGGACAGTGTTTTGTCGACAACACAAGGGTTTTTTATTACTTTGTATTTAAACACGGGACACGCTTCTCTTAATAATTTAGCTACCCATTGGGTATACTCAGTTATTATTAGATACGTTGGAGTTTTGTAATTTCAATATTAAATATTTTTTAAACATTGAACGTTAACATTTTAAATTATTATTGGCTGAACTGAGCAAGAAATAATATGAGATTCTAAAATAGTCAATACAATCGTTTATTTATGATGTCTAATGCCTAGGTAGGTAGGTACTAGACAAATATTTCAATTTGGCAACATTGCATCAGGTCGACATCGAGTTGAACTGTGAGCTGTAACCGACCAAGGCTGTGAACGGTCAGTGACAGTCTGAAAAGGGGGTTTAAATAATTATTTGAAAATATTTTTTTTCGGCGTAAATATGCATTTAGATTTTTTTTAATCGCGTATTCGCATTATACTCATTATTCCCTATCTCCTCTTAAAATTAATGACATTATGACTGACTCACCCTGTATATCGCCTCAGATGGTAGTGAAGAACCGTATGAGCAGCACATTGTCTGAATAGCACATACAACCATATTGCTTAAAGTTTTTGCAGTTATGCTCATAGAGACTTTCAATTTATAGAAACTTTTACCCAAGTCAAATAATTTGTCTGATAATGTATAAAGCATTTGGAATTTTGCTCTTTTATTAATATTATAACACTGTTTTATGTAACTATATTTTGCAATTTTATTTGCCTCAAATTCTATATCGTAATGATAAATACCATTTCGAGTATTTTTTAACATTTAACATCAAAAACGTGGCTAATTTGTTCTTTATTTTACAAAATATGTATAGTCATGTACTTGTTTGCGACCTTCATCTACTATTATAACTGCCATGAACACTAAAGCATGATTTGCTACTATGTTCTTTCTACCTAAGTCAGGATAGCCAACTATTTTTTCCAAATCTTTTCTATATGTTAATGATGGGGTTATTGATATCTCGTAAAATGTTAGAGCACTATGTCTGTCTAAAGCATTTCATTTAGAGACGTTTGTTTTTAATTTAGTAAATAAATGTTCATTAATACCTGTATCAAAAGAAATAGAATTTAATCATTTCTGTAGACTTGGACGGTAATTTTAAGAAACTACGCAACAACCTTAGCAGCATTTTGGTCCACTTTTGTACAATGCTAAGCAACATGCTTTATTACTCGTTGGCCAAAGTGGACGCTTATGAGAAACATTTCATTTGCGATTGTATAAATTCAGATCCCGTAGGACTTTACCCCTATTCCAGATCTCTTATTATTTTTAAATAATTAATTTTTTCCGTTATTTTTAAAATCTTATTTAGTGTCAAACAATTTCTTTTTTAGCTTACATATTTGAGAAGTTTGTTTTCTAAGGATTTTACAAAGTGCTTGTTTTCTTGGCGTTAAAGATTTTTTATTACTGTTGATTGACCTCAAAACTATGACATTAACAGAACCTCCTCTTGACTTTCCTTTAACTTTACCGCCAAGTTCTATGCAATTTTCAATTAATGTATTAGTCTTTTGAGAATAACTTGTACTTGATCAATCTGTGCAGAACATTGTCATTAATTGAAGTATATTTTGAAATTTTTTTATTTTTTCTGTACTGAAATTGGTTTGAATTGCTTCTGACCTTATAAGAAACGTTTTTTGCCTAGAACTTGTAAAAGCCTAATTTCGAAATGGTCTTCGCATAGATATATATTTTTGAATTGGACAAATTTGTAAATTCACAAGTTCCATGATTTATAGCGTCAAACCATTTCATTCTCAGTTTCATCATTTGGAAATCTGAAAATGATTATTTACATAATTTTTGTCTGTTACAGGACTGTAATATACATTTTTACAAGTCGGGCTTCTGCATTTAAATTTATAAATACCTGGTGGCAATCTTATATGTTATAAAGAAAATAATTATTTTACCAATATTCTTTACATTATTCACCACTACAATTCACTATGTCCAATCTTCCATATCAGTCATTCATTTTTAAATGTTGTGTTATTTTCCTATCATTTTTCAGTTTACATTTTACCTGAAAAGCGGTTAAATTTGGATAAACGTAACTTCGCAAATTATTTAAATAACAGATACCTACTTACAGATTACTTATATATAAAATTTAATTTATTCCTCATGAAACCTTCATTTTTTAAATGTAAACAGTTGAAATGTAATAATATATTTAACACACTTTGATAACACGAATATTACTGCTTTATATCTTACATTTACTTCATAAATAAAATATATAATTAATTAAAATAAGCTTTATAACTACAGTTTTATATTGTTGTTATTGATTATGATTTGAAGTTTGAGATTTTTGACGTTAAATGCCTCTACACGCAACTACAGATGCGCAGGAAGGCGTTGCAATTTTAATGTTGCCAATGTAGGCATGCTTTCAAACAGTTCTATATGGCAAATATGAAAAGTTTGTTAGAAGTAAACATGAATTTAACTAAACTAATCAAAATTATTTTGAAAACACTGTGTGGTATTCTGATAGCGATTATGAAAGCCGTTTTAGAGTGAATAAATTAAAAAATGAATTTTTTCTACGTTAATGCAAAAAACAAAACTTTATTGAACTATATTTAGTGGAAAAAGTGGTTCTTTATTGTACTAGTGCAAGAAAATGTTTATTGCATTCATATGTCACTCTACTACAGCGTTTTGTCATAATGACAAACATAAACGTTCAAATCGACGTCACATTTTTCTAGACTTAGTGTCATCCAAATAACATTTTTTTATTTTTGCATTAACGTAGAGAAAATATTGTATGCAACTCGTACAAAAAGTGCTTATTGTACTCGACGTGTTGTCCTACTCGGCCTGACGGCCTCGTTGGACAATTTCACGTCGCGTGCAATAAACACTTACTTTTTGTACTTGTTGCATAAATAACCATTAATCATTATTATTTCCTAGATGTGAAAAGGACCGCTATTCTCCATGTTATTAAGCACGTTAACCACAGATATAAATGTAAAATCTTATTTAAAATGCAAAACGTATATAAACTCATTTACATCGAAAACTTCTAAATTTAATTTTCTGAAAAAATACTCCGGCAATTTTAAGATGTGCGGTTAAATTTAAGCTACTTCATAAATTGCCACCCACAGGTTAATTTTGGTTATTTTTAGGTTTATGAGATGGATATGTATGGAGAATATGTGTGGATTCTGCAGAATAGATCAGAAATGTGGTGGAACTACACAAATGAATGCTCGATTTACGAAATGCGAAAAGCTGTTGAGGGAATAATAATGATATCGGATTTTAGCAGCATTTCCGAGGATGAATATTCTATATCGGGATTGGTAATATATCAATTTATCTTTAAGACAGATTCACGAAATTTAATAAGTTATTACGTGATTGATCTGTGAAAAAAGTCATAACAATTTCAAATCAGTAATGATGATTTACAGATTATTAAATCAAGATACAGTATGTCTACTTTTATTTATGTAAAAAATCCGTAAAAACTTTCTTCAACATAATCTAACAAATATTTTTTTGTCTTAAATGACATCGAAAATCACTTTTTCTGATCCTATCACAGCTTTTAATATGGCGATATAAGACTTGTTATAATTCTTTTATACCCCAGAAATTCAATATACATAAATGTTTAGCGATCATTTATTTAAAATCTGATAAGGTGATTTTAATTAGGACCCTTTAAAACCTCTATGTGTGAGTGTTTTCTCCTACATAATATCAAAGTTTTATTTGTGTAGAAAATCGCAAAAAAATATTCTTCAAAAATTCAATTCAACAAAGACTGTTATTTGTTTTAAGTGATGTCGGGAACCTGTTTTTCTGTCTTCGAAATTCAATGTAAACATTTAGCAATTTTGTATTGTTTTCTGCTTCAAAGCTGAGCAAATAACCTACTAAATTTGAACAGTATTGAAACAGTTTTCAGTTCTATAGTTCTATATGATGAATGGCACATTGAATGATAATCCATATGAAATATCTAATGATTTTAATCAGTTTTTTGTCCAGACTCCTCTAAGACTTGTACATGAAGTGCACTCTGCGCGCACTGCAAGTGCTGATACACAATTATTGCAGTTAGACTTTGCTAATCAGCACTCAATGTATCTGACCCCTTATACGCCAAAGGAACTATCACTTTTATTAAACCGGAAACTGAAAAATAAAAAGTCTTCAGGGGCTGATGAGATTCCCGATTTCATTTTAAAACAGGTTATTGATATTATTATAGCGCCACTGACGTATTTAGTCAACAAGTCGTTTGAACTTGGAATTTTTCCGCAAATTTTAAAAACTAATAAAGTTATTCCCCTATTTAAAAAAAATGATCCGACTTTAATGGAAAATTATAGACCCGTTGCTGTTCCGTATGGGTTCTCCAAACTATTTGAATATGTATTTTTAGAACAGCTCTTATCATTTTATCTACGAACCAACATGGATTTTGTGAGAATAAATCTACATCTTCTGCAATGTTATCTTTTTATAATCAAATCATTAAATTTGTTGAAGCCGGCGAATGTCCAGCAGTTATTTTTTGTGATTTGAGCAGAGCCTTTGACTGTATCAATCATAATTTATTACTATCTTTATTAGAAAAATATGGCATAAGAGGAACTGCACTTAACTGGGTATCAACATTTCTTCGGGGTCGTCAACAGTATGTGTCATTAAAGGTTGAATCTAAGCAATCTATAGATTTTGTGCAATCCGGTTGTTTGGAGTCGGATGTAGGTGTGCCTCAAGGCTCAATAATAGGACCAGTTTTATTCATTTTATATGTCAACAATCTATCAAGTGTCACAAAACATATCGCCTATACAGCCTATGCTGATGACTTTTCAATGGTTTTATCGTCGAGGGATTCAGAGGCATTGAGTAGTAGAACCGCAGAGGCAGTGGGTAGAGTCTCACAGTACTTCAACAGTATTGATTTGTTTTTTAATTTGGACAAGACTGATATTTTAAGAATACATAATTATCAAAAAACTATCGAAGATCTACATATTGAAGTAAATAATAAAATTGTGACTAATGCATATGACGGTGTACGTTTTCTAGGTGTTTATTTGGATGAATTCCTGAACTTTAAATTACACTGTGATAAACTTATTTCGAAATTGAATTCTCTGAAGTTTCTTTTCTTAAATTTGCGAACGGTGCTGAACCTTTCCCAGCTTGTACACGTTTACTATGCCCAAGTAGATTCAAGACTTAGATACGGAATTTGTTTATGGGGCAATTCGACCAATTCAGTTAGTGTTTTTATTGCTCAAAAAAGAATCATCCGTTGCATGTTAAAACTCAAAGAGAGAGTCATTTAGACAATATTTTATGTAATTGAATATTTTTCGCGTTCCCTGTTTGTTTATATACGAATTATGTGTTTATGTATATAGAAATAAGAAAAGCATTGACATTAACCAAGATAAGTACAACTATAACACGAGACATGCTGGTGATCTTAGAGTGCCGTTTGCCAAACTAAAACTAGCCCTGAATGCTCCTTGTTGCTTGGGTCCAAAATGTTTTAATCGTTTACCAAACGATGTTAAATACTGTTTGTCTGTAAATATTTTTAAACGAAAGTTAAAGCTATATTTGCTCGATAAATGTTTCTACAGTGTTTCGGAGTTTTTAGATTGAAGTTTTAGAATGTTAGATTAAGTGTGTGACGAATCCAATACATGTATACTGTCTTAATGGAAAAAAAAAATAAATCATTATTATGATGTAAATAATTTAAATTATAATTTAAAGAAAATTCCAAAGTTCGGTCTTCTTATTTTTATATTATACGTGTTTTGCCTGCAAGTATTCCCAAAAATCATGTGTGTTATGAAAGTTTTGAAACAAAAATACTATGACATAATAGGTTCATTCAAGCAAGGAATCCAGTTTACTGAAAACGAGTTCATAACATTACTGGTCGAAGTCCGGATTGCTTGCTTGAACAGACATTATATTGGACAGTTTTCTTATTAATAATTGATGTTTTTTTATGTGGAAATTAAATAGCTAGTAAGTATCAATACATGTGGTAAAAATATCGAAATTATTCATTTGACGGGTGAAAATTAATTTTATTTCTTAAATTTAGAGCAGGATAAAAGTAACTTACTTTCATATGCATTGGCTCGTAAACACATTTGGCTCGTACCTTTCTGATTTAGTTTGCTGAACTTCGAGATCGTGTAGTAGAAAACGCTCTATATAGTTCGCCATGTTAAAAGCCGTGGTAGGATCAAAAGAAGCAATTTCGATGTTATTAAAAAAATATTGCATTATCTTGAAAAATAAAGATTTTACGGATTTATAAACAAATAAATGTAGACACACTATATATTTGGATACATTTACAGGTGATTTTTTTCACAAAATTTATTTATTTAAAATATATCATACATCAGTTCAAATAAACCAACTATAGCATGGGAAATTACATAATAGGTACCTATATAAAATGCCAATAAATAAATATATATCCTAAATATAAAACATAACAGATTTGGCCTTAAACACACTTTTATACTTTTTATTTGAAAATTAACAATTTAAAAAAATCAACTTATAGTCACATAATATATAGTAAAGTGAAAATATTTCTAACGCAGCTACTTTTACAAACAAAAATTGAAAATAATAGCAACGTGGACATTGGACACTGGTTCCTATGACTTTTTTATGTTTTGGTAATGACTGTTATTGTATTTAAATTTGTACTGACAATACTTTAAACAGTTTTAGGATTAATTTAAATTTTGTGAATTGGTAAGCGCATTTTAGAAATAATAAAAATAATATTGGAAAAATTACTCATGACCTAAAAAATACACAAATATTTTATTTTATCAAATATGATTCGGAGTCAAACGACCTGATTGAATTTGCAAAATATTTAGCTGTGTCAATGTTCTGGGAACAATCAAAATTTCTGCGACCGATCTATATATTACTAATGAAGACCACAGGGAAAAAGGGGGTTGGCAGTACTGCCTTGAAAATAAATCTCTATATTTTCTTATAAAAACGACATTACTGCACAAAGGCATCACAGTCTGTTAATATTCATGTTTAAAAACACTCGCGGGAAAAATGGGATTGTTCAAAAGAAAACTGTTTTAAAAGGAAAAGATCTGTTTATTTTTAAGTAAATTGTGTTGTATTTATTTTAGTATGGAGTTTTTTTGTTAAAAATACTGCATCTTATTACTGGGAGAACTAAGGAAAGTAGATGAAAATTGTAGTGTAAAAGATCCCATACATTTATTCTTAAATCTTGTGTCGTATGCCTTTATGTTGCCACTATGTTAACTTTAGAAGCTCAATATTAGTAGGACAATGTATACAAAGAAAATAATAGTTTAAAACAACTTAAGCGGCAACTGGCACTAAAAAACAATGTTAGTGTAATGACATGCAAATTGGACAATTGGACAATCCTCATTCAATAATTTGAGTCAAATAAGTTTCGTTCTTTCAAAATCTTAATACTCTGTATCTCGAATATATCATAGTAATAGAAAAAATGTATACCATCCATAGGTTTAACAAATAACCTAAAATTAGTGAGCAAGTATTTTATCTAGTGGTATATTGATAAAAATTAAATTCTTTAACAGATAATTTAATTATATTATTTATGAAATAATTTAGAATGTAACATAATTACTTATAACAAAGATCTAAGAATGCCTGTAATAAATAAATATTATTAAATTATTAAAAATCTTTCTAAGCCTTTTTGTATGCAAAAAAACTTTAAGTTTAAATAGCAAAATCAGTCAACTTCATTTGAAAGATCTATTCTGTGGTAGAAAAAAATTTAAATTTCGACGGAATTTTGGAATTTTTAAATATTTTCGTGTACGTAAACAATATATTTAATTTTTATATGTCTTTAATCAATTTTTGGTAAAAATAAAATTTATTTGTTCATTTTCTTTAAGTTGTCTACAGTTTTAGTGCACAACTCAAACTGAATTACTCACGTACATTTTGATTGTAAATTAATTACATAATAAAGAAATTGTTAGGTACTATTGAGATTTGGCAGTTTCGGGGATTTGTATTCGCTTAAATTTATATAAAACTTGTTAATATAGTGTTCTTAATCAAATAAAAATCAACCTCCAGGCTAAAGGGCAACGTATTGTTCTGTATAAAATCAATAATAACCTTTAGCGTGGATTCAAATCTCTGTTACGGAATGTCTTTTTTTACTTTCATTTAATTATGGAGGCGTTTAAACAATATATATTTTTTTCATAGTAGTTAAAGTAATTAATCACAAACAGACAAAGGCTAGCTACCTATACTGTCTATTATATTGTCCACATATCAGTTCGATAATACCTTACCTGGTTTTAATATGCCTTATTTTTTGAAACAATGTGTC
This sequence comes from Monochamus saltuarius, assembly GCA_025584915.1. Classification (NCBI taxonomy): domain Eukaryota; kingdom Metazoa; phylum Arthropoda; class Insecta; order Coleoptera; family Cerambycidae; genus Monochamus; species Monochamus saltuarius. Next base: position 46,576,314 of record CM046724.1, on the reverse strand, counting down.
GAAGTTAACCAATATTTTACGGCAAAATGGCCGAACTAATTAGTAGCTGATTTAATTGGATCAATTAATTATAGGTTGCGTGTCAATTCTGACGGGATTGACCTATTTAAAGTTCCTTCGATCCCTTGGACAAGCTTATATGATGCGCATGTGCTTACAAGTCGTTCATGGAATTTTATTGAGAAAATAATAATAATAATTGCATTTGCTTATCAATTTCACCTACATAAATTAGAAAATAAATTCAGCCCTAAATAACAACTAAAAATTGATGAACCTAGATAATGTAAATATGTTTTTTTCTACAAACGTTAGTAAAAGTATAATTTTTAACGCATATTGTCAGTGTGTAAAATTTCATGTTAAGGCACTAGAGTTGAAAGTAAATGACGTTATTTACTTTTAACACTGGTGCGGAACTGAAGAAATATTTATTTACTTAATTAAATGTATAGTTAGAGAATCTATAATAAGTAATTATTTCTGTGAAACTTGTACTAGGGTAGGGTGCAATATTATCAATCGAAGTTTTGGCCAAATTTTGGCCTGCTCTTCTTGTTTTGTAACAAATATTCTATACAGGGTGAGTCAGTCATAATGTCATTAATTTTAAGAGGAGATAAGGAATAATGAGTATAATGCGAATACGCGATTAAAAAAAAATCTAAATGCATATTTACGCCGAAAAAAAATATTTTCAAATCATTATTTAAACCCCCTTTTCAGACTGTCACTGACCGTTCACAGCCTTGGTCGGTTACAGCTGACAGTTCCACTCGATGTCGACTTGATGCAATGTTGCCAAGTTGAAATATTTTTCTAGTGCCTACCTACCTAGGCATTAGACATCATAAATAAACGATTGTACTGACTATTTTAGAATCTCATATTATTTCTTGCTCAGTTCAGCCAATAATAATTTAAAATGTTAATGTTCAATGAACGCTTTCCAATCAATTCTATTAAGGTTCTCCAGTAGAAAATACGGCCCAATCAAATGATTCCCGTAAACTCCTGCCCATACGTTGAGAACAATAAAGCTAAACCGACGAGTAGCGTGTGGATTTTCGTCCGACCAAATGTGACTGTTATGACTGCAAAGAAATTAGCTTGGTTTGTTTAAACGTATTGTCACGGAATTTGCCCCACTCACTCCCAAACCGACGACTGTGGCACCGCGAATTGCCTAAGATTGCTCCGATCGCCCCTACGCCATTCTGGTAAACAAACAACATGCCGCTGATCGAGATCGGCCTGGAAAAATCTGGAATCGACGAGAAGCATTCGAGTCGTACGAGAAAATGGATCTAGAGATACTGGAATATATCTGGAATATTCGTTGGGTCTATAAAAGAAGAATAAACGGCCGAGTTAGTTAGTCTTGTATAAGTCTTATATTACAGTCTGAATTAAAGTGTTTAGTTGGAGATATCAAAGTGATTTAGATAGCGATTAATTAAATAAGTGTTTAGTTGACCTGTAATTAGTAGTGTTCAGTAGTTAATAAAGAAGTAATTTATTAACGGATCGTTTTTCTGGAAGTAAGAAAAGACGGATTGGGAAATCCGTGACAATTTGGTGTCGGAAGTGGATTTAACTGGAAGTTTTAAAGAGCTTTCTGGAACTCTGTCCACAAAGTGGGATTTGAGTGGAAGTTTGAAGAACTTTCTGGAACCCTGTGCGTGAGTGGGTTTAAGTGGAAGTTGGAAGAACTTTCTGGAACCCTGTGCGTGGGTGGAATAAAGACCCAAGTGTGGCATATCACCGCACTCGTCGTGACTCAAGGAAGTGAACGGTGGTATTTGCGAAGGACATTCTCGAACATTCTAGAACTTTGTACGGGAGTGAGACAAAGACCCAAGTGTGGCATATCACCGCACTCGTCGTGACTCAAGGAAGTGAACGGTGGTATTTGCGAAGGACATTCTCGAACATTCTAGAACTTTGTACGGGAGTGAGACAAAGACCCAAGTGTGGCATATCACCGCACTCGTCGTGACTCAAGGAAGTGAACGGTGGTATTTGCGAAGGACATTCTCGAATATTCTAGAACTTTGTACGGGAGTGAGACAAAGACCCAAGTGTGGCATATCACCGCACTCGTCGTGACTCAAGGAAGTGAACGGTGGTATTTGCGAAGGACATTCTCGAACATTCTAGAACTTTGTACGGGAGTGAGACAAAGACCCAAGTGTGGCATATCACCGCACTCGTCGTGACTCAAGGAAGTGAACGGTGGTACTCTCGAAGGTCAATCTCGAATATTCTAGAACTTTGTGCAGGAGTGAGACAAATACCCAAGTGTGACATATCACCGCACTCGTCGTGACTCAAGGAAGTGAACGGTGGTATTCGCGAAGGACAATCTCGAACATTCTAGAACTTTGTACGGGAGTGAGACAAATACCCAAGTGTGACATATCACCGCACTCGTCTTGACTTAAGGAAGTGAACGGTGTTATTTGCGAAGGACAATCTCGAACATTCTAGAACTTTGTACGGGAGTGCGACAAAGACCCAAGTGTGACATATCACCGCACTCGTCTTGACGAAAGGAAGTGAACAGTGGTATTCGCGAAGGACAATCTCGAACATTCTAGAACTTTATACCAAAGTGAGACAAAGACCCAAGTGTGGCATATCACTGCACTAGTTTCATTGTAAGGAAGGCAACGGTGATATCTAGAAATACATTCGTGGACATTCTAGAACTTTCCAAATAGAGTGAATGCCTGTAACTAGAAGCCAAGTCAATATGGATGCACAACTGGCGAAACTGTTAGAAATGATGCAGACAATGCAACAGGAAATGAAAGACCAGACAAAGACGATGCAAGAAAAATTAGAAGAACAGGGACATAAAATGGAAGACCAGGCGAAGACGACACAAGAAAAATTAGAAGAACAAGGGCATACAATGAAAGATCAGATACAGACAATACAACAGGAAATGAGAAACCAGACGAAAGAAATGCAGGAGAAATTAGAAAATAAACTAGAAGAACAAGGGTATATAATGAAAGAACAGATACAGACAATACAACAGGAAATGGAAAGCCAGACGAAGGAAATGCAGACAAAGTTAGAAAAATTGGAGAATACACTAGAAGAAAAACTAGAGGAGCAGTCACATAAGGTAGAAACACAAGTAGAAAAGAAACTATTGACACAAAAAAAGGAAATAGACAAAGAAATAAACCAGGTTAGAGAAGAGCTTCGACTTAAATTAGACAAGATAGCAAAGGAGGGCGTAATCAAATCAGAAGGACCTGTTATCCGAACTCAGAAGACGAGACCCCCTGAATTCGACGGCAAGGTTTCCTGGAATGTATATCTGCGTCAGTTTGAAGCTGCAGCATCAGCAAACGAATGGTCGGATTATGAGAAAGCTACTGCTCTGATAGTTGCTCTACGAGGGGAAGCTCTTGACGTCTTACAAGGAGTTCCTGCTGGACAGCAGAGTAACTATGACATTCTGAAACAGCATATGGAAATGAGATATGGTGATAAGCATCTGCAGCAAGTGTACCAGGCACAGTTGAAAAATCGTCACCAGCAGAGTGGAGAGAATTTACAACATTTTGAGACAGATGTTGCTCGACTGGTTCGATTGGCATATCCAACAGCCCCGTCCGAATTTGTAGATCAGCTCTCCATCCAAGTCTTTATCGACGGCCTAAGAGATTGTGAAACCCAGCAGGCACTACGACTCGCCAGACCCAAAACATTGAACGACGCTCTTTCGCATGCACTGGAATTCGAGGCAGCAAAGATGGCATCCGGTAGACATGTTAAAGTTCGGGCCATCAGTGATAACAGCGATAGTATGGCAAATGGAGATCTAATAAAGACGCTAAAGGAGATTATTGATAAATTCAGTTCATCTACTGGGCCAAATAAAGAACAATCTGATAGTCGAAGGGATCGCCTTCTTAAATGCTGGAACTGTGGACAGACAGGACATTTAAAGAGACAGTGTAGGGCCCCAGTCGCGGATCAGCAAAAGCGCGACTCCCAAGCGGCACCTGCACAGGAAAACTAGGGTCAGCCGGCTTGACGGGGCAAAGGCCGGCTGCGTCCTCGTACCATGCCCCACAAGAAGAAGTTACGTTATCACGTCTCCAGGACTCTGACTCCTTGCTAATAGAAGGCATTATTTTTGGTCGTATGTTCCTATGGTAATCGACACTGGAGCGGCAAGAACTATTGTACGACCGGATATTATTGGTGATTGGCGTATTAAGAGCCCTGCCAAGCGTTATGTCCTTACAACAGCCAATGGACAACAACTGCCAGTCAAGGGGGAATGCGAGCTTGACATAGAATTAGGAGACGTCAAATTCAAACACAGAGCCCTGGTAGCAGATATATCGGACAATGTCATACTCGGACTGGACTTACTACGAGCAAAAGAGGTGAACTTAGATTTGAATGCTGGTACGCTACGGATAATGGGTGAGGAAGTAGTGCTAACGACCACCACTGAGAATAACGCTGTACGGAGACTCGTTGTTAAAGAAGATGTGGTACTACCTGGTCAGACCGAAACATTGGTTGCCACTGTAATGGATGGGGAAATGTCTTGCAGTGTTGGAGTGGTGGAACCCAGTAATCCGGATCTGTTCAATAAATCTATAGTCACCGGCCGCACCCTGATTAAACCAGAGAAAACGACAATAGTACGGGTAGTTAACCTGAAAACCTTTCCACAGAAAATTACAAAGGGAACTGAAGTAGGACTCTGTGAACCTGTTACCATGGTCAGAACACTCAAAGAAAACAACAAAATGGAGAAGAAACCAAACAAGACCAGTCTACCGGAATGTCTAAGGGACATCGTGGATAGGGCCAAAGAAAGATTAACAGAGATGGAGGTGGAACAACTGGAAGAGCTGCGAAGTGAAAATGAAGATGTGTTTGCACTTAAACCAGGCGACTTTGGGAGAACAAATGTAGTGAAGCATCGAATCGATACTGGTTCATCATCTCCTATAAAGCAGCCACCACGAGGACTTCCACTAGCCAAGCGAGAAGAAGTTAACAAGATGTTAATCGAGATGCAAAACCAAGGCACCATAGAGCCATCTCAGAGTCCTTGGGCTTCTCCTGTAGTCCTGGTCAAGAAGAAAGACGGCTCCACCCGATTTTGTGTGGACTACAGAAAATTAAATGACGTCACCAAGAAAGACAGTTACCCACTACCAAGAATTGACGATACACTGGACACCTTGGCTGGTGCGCAATGGTTTTCCACTTTGGATTTAAAGAGTGGATATTGGCAAGTCGAGGTCAGCCCAGAAGACAAGGAAAAGACCGCGTTCACTACCGGAAATGGATTGTGGCAGTTCAATGTAATGCCATTTGGTCTATGTAATGCCCCTGCCACTTTTGAACGACTGATGGAAACTGTACTTCATGGCCTGCATTGGGAGACCTGCTTGATTTACTTGGACGACGTGGTGGTGCTGGGACGCTCTTTCCAGGAGCACCTGAAGAACGTGTCCGAAGTGTTCAAGAAGTTAAAAGCAGCGAACCTGAAGTTGAACCCAAAGAAGTGCAGTCTGTTCCAAAAGGAGGTTAGATACCTAGGCCACATTATTACTCCAAATGGTGTGAAAACAGACCCGAGAAAACAGAGTGCATAAAGAACTGGCCGGTTCCTAAAGACAAACATCAAGTTCGAAGTTTTCTCGGCCTATGCACATACTACCGACGATTCGTCCAAGGATTCTCGGACATTGCCAAGCCTCTCCATAAACTGACAGAAGACAACATCCCGTTCGAATGGACTCCGAGATGCCAGCAAGCCTTTGATACGTTGAAAGAGGTTCTCTGCACTACCCCGATTTTGACATACCCAATACCTGGACAACCATTTATAGTGGACACGGACGCAAGCAACATTGGAATTGGCGGAGTTCTTTCCCAAGTACAAGATGGCCAAGAGCGAGTAGTGGGCTACTTCAGCAAAGTCCTATCAAAAGCCGAAAAGAACTACTGTGTGACTCGGAAAGAATTGCTTGCCATCGTCAAGAGTCTAGAACACTTTCACAAATACTTGTATGGCCAAGAATTCCTCCTCAGAACGGATCACGCTTCCCTTAAATGGCTGCTCCAGTTTAAGAACCCTGAAGGACAGATGGCTAGGTGGCTGGAACGGCTGCAAGAATATCACTTTGTTGTTGAACATCGAGCCGGCAGGAAACATGGAAATGCAGATGCTCTTTCTAGGGGACCCTGTCCTGTCAACTGCAAGCACTGTAGTAGTCTTGAAAGGAAAGAGGACATCTCATCAGTTCCTTGCAAGGTGGTAGCAGCCCAACCTGAAGACAGATGGAGTTCAGCGGCGATTCGGGAAGACCAGCAAGCTGACTGTGACATCAAGCCGTTATTAGACTGGAAAGAAGCCAACAACCGACCCTCATGGGCTGAAGTCAGTAGTAAAGCCCAACATTAAAGAGCTATTGGGCTCAATGGAATTCCTTGGTGTTGGAAGACGGTGTCCTAAAAGAGCATGGGAGAACAATGACGGAACGGAGGTCAAGAAACAAGTACTACTCCTGAGGTCCCGGGTCAAGGAAGTGCTGCAGGAAGTACATGGAGGTACTGGTGGTGGACACTTCGGTATCAATAGGACTCTACAGAAGATTAGGAGCGTTTTTACTGGTTGAGTTGTAGGACGGATGTAGAAGATTGGTGCCGAAAATGTGACATATGTGCAGCCAGCAAGGGACCGAAGACCCGTTCCAGAGGCAAATGCGCCAGTACATCGTAGGAGCACCGTTCGAGAGAATTGCCATTGATATCGCTGGCCCATTTCCGAAAACCCAAAGTGGAAACCGATATCTGTTAGTCGCCATGGACTACTTTAGCAAATGGCCGGAAGTATACCCCTTCCCAATCAAGAGACCACAACCGTAGCAGAAGCGCTAGTCAACAACCTGTTCTGCAGATTTGGTGTGCCCATGGAACTGCATTCAGATCAGGGCAGAAATTTCGAATCAGGTGTGTTCCGAAAGGTCTGCGAGCTTATGGGAATCCGGAAAACCAGGACCACCCCACTGCATCCCCAGTCAGATGGTATGGTGGAACGCTTCAACGCCACACTAGAAACCAATCTGAGGATGTTTGTGAACGAAAACCAGACAGACTGGGACAAGCTCATTCCACTCTTCCTGTTAGCTTACCGCTCAGCTGTCCATGAAACTACTGGGAAGACTCCCGCAAGGATCATCTTTGGAAGAGAGCTTAGCAGATTTGGTATTTGGTCGTCCTGCGGAACAGCCCACAGAGCCAGACACTTACACCCATGAGCTAGAACGAAGACTAGCAGCCGTACACGATCAAGTCAGATCTCGAATGCGACTAGAGAGCGATCGCATGAAGACTCGATACGACGTCCGGGCCAATACAGTCGGATTCCAACAAGATGACCTGGTGTGGCTGTACAACCCCACGCGGAAGAAAGGAAGATCGCCTAAAATTACAGAACCGTTGGGAGGGCCCCTACACCGTCATTAAAAGAATCAATGATGTCGTCTACCGGATACAGAGGACTCCCAGGAGTAAGATGAAGGTCGTCCATCTGGAGCGTCTGTCCCCGTATAGAGGTGTATCCGATCGGGACGATCGGTCCTAAGGAGGGGCAGTGTCACGGAATTTGCCCCACTCACTCCCAAACCGACGACTGTGGCACCGCGAATTGCCTAAGATTGCCCCGATCGCCCCTACGCCATTCTGGTAAACAAACAACATGCCGCTGATCGAGATCGGCCTGGAAAAATCTGGAATCGACGAGAAGCATTCGAGTCGTACGAGAAAATGGATCTAGAGATACTGGAATATATCTGGAATATTCGTTGGGTCTATAAAAGAAGAATAAACGGCCGAGTTAGTTAGTCTTGTATAAGTCTTATATTACAGTCTGAATTAAAGTGTTTAGTTGGAGATATCAAAGTGATTTAGATAGCGATTAATTAAATAAGTGTTTAGTTGACCTGTAATTAGTAGTGTTCAGTAGTTAATAAAGAAGTAATTTATTAACGGATCGTTTTTCTGGAAGTAAGAAAAAGACGGATTGGGAAATCCGTGACAGTATTTTATTGAAATTACAAAACTCCAATGTATCTAATAATAAACAGAGTAATAAACCATATAGGTAGTTACATAACATAAAAAACGTTTAAAACGTGTATAAATACAAAGTAATAAAAAAAACAGAGAAGTGTCGACAAAACACTGTCCAAGACTAGGTCAATAACCTAGTTACCTAGTTTTTGTACTGTTATTTAACGACAAGGAGTAAAATTAACTTTTTTTTATCTAGATACATGAATGAATTTTCCTTAAATATTGATTTATTTTTTAATAAAGACAAATGTAGATAATAAATAAATGTTTTCGAATATTAGGTTACTTATTTTTAATAATTTTGATATTCTGCAGACCTTGCTTTGGGATATCTCCAATCGCCTTGAAATGGTTCTTGTAGAAATTGTAGGTTCCTCCTCAACTAAATTTAAAACAGCTTCTATTACATTTAAGTCATTTTGAGGATACCCAGCAAGTTCTCGGCGCGGTTTAACACATCCCGTATCGCGAACACATTGAAACACTTGGACAAAGGTTCGCGCACTTGGGTGAAGCCTACGTCTCCGCTATTCGACAGCAGCGGCATTCGCATTTCTTAAACATTCCCTGTATAAAACTAGCATTTCCTCATATTCTAAATTAGTAAAATTAGGCATTGTGATGTGAATTTACGACCAATACACGACCGAAATAAACAAACTACTGCTCGTATTCTCTCCATCCCCCCTCTAAATGTGTGGTGTGATCTCTACATCTGGGGGGAAAGAAATGCGAGAAATGCGGAAAGTACGACTAAATAGTGGCAAATTTGAATAATACGCACGCTGAAGTGTTAGACGACGTTATGTATGTAAACATGTGGCAACGATGCCTTCCATCGGAATTAGATTATCATATGGCTGCGACATCAGAAAGTTTGAGCGTACCAGGAGCGTCGTGTTACCGATTTTTATAGGGTGATTTGTTTATTTTTTTAAAGGTCGAGTAAACAATTTTTTTTTCGATTTTCTGCCTTTATTAGGCCTTCCGAATACGTGGTTAAAATTAATGACATTATGACTGACTCACCCTGTATAACTCTCCGCTACTATTTCCTGTGAGCAGGAAGTAAGCAGACGACTTATATCTGACCTGCACTCAGTTTATATGTGAACAAACATATGAAGAAACCGCCAGTTCAATTGTCGGTCATCTCACCTATGGCATACTGATGAGGGCTAACAAGCCCGAAACCGGTCTATGTCTGGTGGTGTGTCCGACAAAGGTTCTTGGCTTTTCACACAGATACTGCAGGAGTAATTTAATGCTGTTCGGGGCATTAGCCCGCGGAGTAGTTGTTTCCTGCAGTATCATTTACACATTATATTTTCATCAAAATATTTAAGTTATGGATAGATTTGAAGATATCTAGCACTGACGTATTGCATCAGTCAAAACCAAGTCAATTAATGCCATAAAGTCCTATAACATTTTTTTGAAAACGCACAGTTGGTGGAGTTACAGAGCGTTAATTTTTTTATGGGTTTTTTTCTAATAACGTTCTTGTGAATCTACCGATTTTATTTTATACACGTGTCACCAATGTTTCCTTGTATTGACGTTATTAATCTGATGCATATCCTCCAATGCTAAAGGGCCTGAAACTGTCCTTGGCCTTCAAATAATGCCATAACTTTTTTATTTGAACAATTTTATAAATTTAGATAAAAAATAATTAAAAGTAAGTAGGTACTCAAAAAAAATCTTTTACAAAAGCTCGTCTTGTTATATCAACTAGCTGTGTTCGAGAAAAACGACTTTCAAGATTCACGGCGTTAAATGAACAGCAGCCTCTTGAAGTTATTTTCAAAATTAACAAAGCACGTTTTGAAAACAAAAACGTAGATACAATTGACATTATTGATACGTGTATATAATTTTGAAAAACTAGTAGACTCACAAAAAAGTTATTAGAAGAAATTCTTAAGATTTTTTTAACTGTACCTCGCTAAGTTTTCGGAAAAATGTTATAGGGCTTTGTGACTTTAATTTTTCGAGTAGTATAACATCCGTAATATTGATGCATCATTTCAGGATACCCTGTATAATTAACAATTTAAATTGATAACGCTTATTATAGTTATCACAATAAAAACTAGCATGTACCAAATAAACATTTTTGATAGTTTGAAATTAATCAAAATTACATTCTGAACACCTTAAAAGCGGGCTATAAATCAGCAACTTTAAAGATATGGCTGGTATGTTTTGGTTCCGATAATAAACGAAACTACAACTATCCAAAATAACTGACCATTTCGTTAATAAGAACTACCAAACGAGAATAAGTTGAGAATTATTAAACTGGGTGACTATCTAGAATCGTTATAGGGCCATTCAAATGCAGAATAATTCTAAATGAATAATTTTACCTGCTCCTATGTAGTGCAGACATATTGAATATCAGATTAAACTTGGAAACTAACATTGGTTTGAGCAGAGATAAATTAGCTACGCAAATTTATCTGTTGTATGAGTTATTTCATGGTGACAACTTGAAGGTTATAACTGAAATTTGTTTTTAATTTGTTGTCAATGGTGACAAATTATAGGCCAAATTTCAAAGAAAACACAACATTTTCTTAATTGTCGACGTTTCGTCACTTATTGTGACATCCTCAGGACAATTACAGATTTAAGAGCTTCATATCATATTTTAATACATGTTCTTCATATATGTGTACGTTTTTTTCTACCTATCTATACTGTCCAAGACTGTATTATGACATACTATGTACGAGACTCGGAAAACACAGTGAAGCTCTTAAATCTGTAATTGTCCTGAGGATGTCACGATAAGTGACGAAACGTCGACAATTAAGAAAATTTTGTGTTTTCTTTGAAATTTGGCCTCTAATTTCCCACTATTGACAACAAATTGAACCAAAATAAGGCTACTAATCATTATCAATTTGTTTTTAATTTTCCTACTTTGAAAGTGAATAACTTCATAACGAAGCCCTATAGGAATATACAGGGTATTAAAAATAGAGTGCAAAATATTTCAGGAGGTAATAGTATGAACCAAAATAAGCAGAAAAGTCTTAATAAACATAGGTCCGCAAAGTAACGGTTGCGGAGATATGGACCACTATTTGTTTTTCAAACATTTTATTTTATTAGGAATAAACCGACAACGGAAGCTTTTAACAAACAAAAAACAAAGTTACAGAAGATGTTCAAAGTGCCCTCCGTCCATTTCCAAGCAGGCACAATATCTTCGTCTCAATGATATTCGAACTCTTTCGAAAACACCCTCCTTGGTTTGGATTTCTTGACACTTTTGATTAATCCGTAGCTGCAGCTCTTCCAGGCTATTTACAGGAGTACCATACACTAATGTCTTCAAATATCCCCAAACAAAGAAATCTAGAGGGTTCAGATCAGACCGGACCTGTTTTATGGCCTCCAAGATCGCCTGATCTGAACCCTCTAGATTTCTTTGTTTGGGGATATTTGAAGACATTAGTGTATGGTACTTCTGTAAATAGCCTGGAAGAGCTGCAGCGGATTAATCAAAGGTGTCAAGAAATCCAAACCAAGGAGGGTGTTTTCGAAAGAGTTCGAATATCGTTGAGAAGAAGATGTCGTGCCTGCTTGGAAATGGACGGAGGGCACTTTGAACATCTGCTGTAACTTTGCTCTTTGTTTGTTAAAAGCTTCCTTTGTCGGTATATTCCTAATAAAGTAAAATGTTTGAAAAACGAATAGTGGTCCATATCTCCGCAACCGTTACTTTGCGCACCCATGTTTATTGAGACTTTTCTGTTTATTTTGGTTCATACTATTACCTCCTGAAATATTTTACACTCTTTTCTTAACACCCTGTATAGGTGTTTTCGGACACACATTGGAAAGACAGACAGTTTTCGTCAACGTTATTCGTTTTTTACACTTATATTTTGGATATCTTTCGGAAATGTAAAAATGTATTATTCTTAGCAAGTGTATGATGCAGAATACAAATTCAAACAAAATTTAATTATAAAATCTTTGTAAAGTATGTGAATTATGTTTGACTTATTCTCCAGTTCTTCTATCTGACTCCTAATAAGAGTGAGTGCTTTTTAGGTCAATGTCGATTTCGAGAACGCCCTGAATGTGTCAAAATCGCATATATCCAAGTATGCCAAACAAACCTACGATGCCGTATGGACGATTGCTTTGGCACTGAGAGATACGCAGATATATTACTGGTTTGATCAAATAACTGAATACCGGTATACCCGAAAAGATTTGGCATGTCGATGGATGGATAGAATAGATAAGCTCAGTTTCATTGGACTATCTGTGAGTTTCATTCATAATGTTAAGGAATTAGTGAATAACGTCAATATACTCTTTTCTGGTTGTAATTGTCAATATTTGGATGAAGTATTTCAATGAAATAGAGATGAATGGCACAGAATTTAAAATTTGATTTTGTTGAAAATTTTTCTAAAATACATCTAATATGATGTTTCCTCTAGGAATGTGATTTTAAATAAGTACATATAAAAGTTAAACAAACAATAATTTGAAAATTTTCTGTTCTCGATTAGAATCGAGCATCACCATATTTTCCAAATACTCGTCGAATATCTGAGGTTATTACCTTAATTTTTGCCTTTAATTAGATAAGTCATTAGCCCATATTTAATTTACTTTCACAAGCATCTTCAAAATTATTTTTTAAAATATGAAACGTTCAACAAACAATAATTTGAAAATTTTCTGTTCTCGATTAGAATCGAGCATCACCATATTTTCCAAATACTCGTCGAATATCTGAGGTTATTACCTTAATTTTTGCCTTTAATTAGATAAGTCATTAGCCCATATTTAATTTATTTTCACAAGCATCTTCAAAATTATTTTTTAAAATATGAAAATTTTGTCAAACTTTAACACTGATGTTTTAAACTTTATCAAATTCTTTATAAGAACTTTTTCCGAATGATGTTGAACAATCCTCTCTCGGAAACAGTGCGGAATAGGAACAAAATCAATTTTTGAAAACTGCCTAATATTGGAATTTAGATTTGATCATCTTCCAAGTTTGATGAATTACCCAAAAATAGAGAATACTGTCTTAGTCATTTTCCTCCTCTATTCGAATATATAAAATTACATTTTCAGTACGATGTTTTTCTTAGTAACGATTTTTTTGTAATATAAAGTGTTCAACATTTTTGCGGATTGTTCACTCTTTTTTTAAGTCCAAATTGTATACTATCTATGTTACTGTTTACAACTGATGCTTAGAACCGCTAAAGTTGACAGATATACCTTTAACAATAAAAAAAATTAAAAATAGATTTTGGCCAGGATTACAACATATATTGTAGATACTAGTAAAGGTTATTTTATTATAATTTATGAACTCTGTATAAAATTGGAAATACCAGCATTAAAATTTTTCTTCTTTGAGGACATTGGTAGATAGTAGAATATTTGTTTATGTATATTTATATTATTTTTTTTACAATTTTATACTTAGAAACAATAGATAAAAAACAAATACAAAATATTAACAAAATTTACCTTAACTCAACATCGTAAGAAAAACTACAGAAATGGATGTTTGAAATTCAAAAATACTTTCAATAAACCAGGAAAATTAAAATCTAAATTAGAAAATTTGACATGTCTTAAAATCAACGAAAACTATTAAAAAATAAAAAAATATTTTACATTTATCTCACTACTGTTTACGAAATTAGGTATATATGCAAGTTTGTTTCAGTTTAACATCTCTTTGATTCTTATAGTTTCTGTGGTAGCAATATTATCGCATTAAATTTGAAACAACTTTTATGTTGTCCAGTTTATATATATATTTGTACAGGAAGACAAATGACTAACTTTGTTATTTTATTAGATAAAAAATTGAAACTGCATTCATTGGCTATTTTTCAACAAGGATTTCAATTTTTCTTTTTTTTTAAAAAAAAGCAATTCAACATCGCACTACGAAAATATTGATATTAACTTGGTTTTTTCTTATGAAACACACTGCATATTATTATATTTTTGGATTCTCCACTTTTCCTGATTGTATTTTACTGTCCGCCAGATATTGATGATTAAGTAATTTCATACTGAAATTTTTATTTTTTGATTATAAAGAATGCAAAAGTATATTTGAATTACCAACCAATTTAAAGAATAATGTTTATAAAAATTGTTCAAACTCATTTGCTTGTTTTTGTATACAAAACCTATATCGTTTTTCCAAATTATTTAAACAATTATACATCATTTCTGGGTGTTGGTTTATGTAATCTATAGCTTGTTGTACTATTTATCTTGAATTTCTGAAATAGTGATTAATTTATTCTTATAAATACTATTCTTTAAATAGATTCACAAAAATGTATCACGTGATGTCAAGTCTGGACTATTCGGCGGCCATCGTATGGTGCCATATTTTTCTAACCATTCTATATAACTGTTATTTAAATATTGCATAACTTATTTTACATTATGTGGTGGAGCTCCATCTTGCTGCCTTATCATCCCGTCGACTAATTAAATTGGGTAAAGGCGGCTACTCACTACGCGGGACTTGCCAAGTACTCGACTTGGAATATACTTGGCATGCACTTGTCCGAGTCCAAGTAAATTGTACACACTACGTGCCTACTTGAAAGTTTCAGTTTTATTTCGGGAAGTGCAAGTATAAAGACGAGTACTTGAAAATTAACGATTCGACATCTTTAGCTGCTTTTGTTATAAGAGAGTTCATTTCAATGGAAAGTGCAAGTTCTTGTCCAAGTCAGTGCGAGTCGCCGTACATACTACTCGCTACTTGCCAAGTACTTCGCAAGTACTTGACAAGTCCCGCGTAGTGAGTAGCCACCTTAATAATAGTGTATTATTCAACGAGCGTGAATGGCGTGAACTCTTGACGTTTCGAGAGACATATCGCTCTCTTCTTCAGATGTTACTCTGAAACTGGAGATCTACTGGTCATCGCACTCCGGTGGACCTGAACATTAAGGATCAGTGACCATCCCTGATATAAATAGTGCGGTGACCAGCATATCTCCAGTTTCAGAGTAACTTCTGAAGAAGAGAGCGATATGTCTCTCGAAATGTCAAGAGTTCTAAACCGACGACGTGGCAACCAGCCAGGAAATCACCTGACCAGAACAATATAATATTATAGCTAAATCAAGGACGCATCTGACAGTAGTGATTAATGACTCATTAATCACTGCCGTGATTAATGGATATTAAAAGGTCGAGGAAACAGATGTATAATGGGTACATTATACAAAAGTTCTGGATAAAATCATTTATTGGCCGATTAAATTTTCCTGGCGACACCATATAAAGCCGGCGAATAATCCGGACTTGACAGCATCTAACACATTTTTGTGGGACTATTTAAAGAATAGTGTTTATAAAATAAACCAACTGCTATTTTAGAAATTCAAAATATAATATAAGAAGCTATAGACTTCAGAAATCAACACCCAAAAATGATTCATAATTGTTTAAATAATTTGAAAAAAAGATATAGGTTTTGCACAGAAAAGCAAGGTACTGTGTTTGAACAATTTTTATAAACAAATCTTCAAATTGCTCCATAAATTGGATTTGAATATAATTTTGTATTCTCTATAATAAACAAATAAAATTTTAATTATGGAATTACTTAACCATCAATATCTTGCGAACAGTATTACTTGTTTGTATCAATGCAGGAAAAAGTGAAAAATCCTATAATATAATAATGCACATTCTTGTAAAAATCATTCAATGGATGCATGTTTAAATGTTTCCATTTCTCTTATAACAAAGTTACAGTTGAATCTAACGTTTACACGTGATCACCCTGTACATACATTTAAAAACTAACTATTTTAAATAAATTTCAATAAGCGTGGTAACATATTTGCGGTTTACCTGTGGTATTTAACCGCTAGTACGTTACCGGTATTGCAGTTTAGTCGCGTGTCATTTTTCTGTCAAAATCTAATTTGCCGGTGTGTTACCAGCCTAAGCATATCTAGTGTTAAAAAAAATATATCAATTATTCATTCACAAAATGTTTTGTTATAGCAAGTGTTTGTGCGCTGCAAATTAAGCCTAGCCCAAACACAGCCTAGACGCAGACCATGTGTGCAAAATTCTGTAAAATATACAAATAAGGCCAGCTGCAAATTAAGTCTAGCTCAAATAGATTCCACGCACATCCTATGTTCCGATGAAATATAGTCCACGTACACGTTTTTAAAATATATAACATATATATCCATATCCAATTTTTTATTCATCGCCTAGATGAAAACAATAAAAATTAATTACCTATCCTTAAAGCTATACTCCTCTTACAACTCGATTTGCGCGAAAATTGGTTAGGAGGGTACTTGACGTGGAATCGTCCCACATATGCGCTGTTTATTATTCTTGTTATTCCTATATTTTATAGATTTTTTTATGCATGAGCTGTGTCTGTTATTGAACGTTTTCGAGATTTACACTGTGATGGAGTAGTCATAAAAAGTGTTTGTGAAATAATTTTGTTGGGTTAAAGCATAAAATATATTTAATAATTAAATGCATAAAATAAATTAATTGCTACAACTGTTAAAGGCATCACAGAATCGCTCCATTGATGTAGAACCGTACAGATTAAAACCGCGAAGCAAGATTGTTTTTTCACCTGTTTGGAAATTATTCTTCATGGTTGTGTTGCTGTTCTCCATATAATTATAAGTCGGCAGTAATGTACTGCCATTAACCTCTATTTGCAAACTTGCAATAAATGCAGTAGCACGGGTCAAAGATCCTATACATCCGCCCGTCGTCAATGGCAATATATCTTTCCTCAGCAAATTTATATATATTATGTAGTTATTATGAAATAAAATTAGAGTTTTACCCGAACCGTGTTTCAATGAACATCATTAGAACTACATGGCGATCCTGCCAACTAAAAATTTACAATAAAAAAGTAGTGAAAGTGCAAAATGGGTGCACAATGGGGACAAAAGTCCACAAATTTATTCTGCGATCATTATTTCTGGAACAATACTCTTAATTTCACTTTTAGTGATCTGCTGCTTAGGAATCTTCTTCTGCACTAAAATGTTTAAGAAACGAATCACCGCAAGTGTTATAAGAGACATAAAAGCACAGGCAACAACATCAGTTTAAAAATAATAATTATAAGTGAAAATTAAAATTTAAGTGAAAATAATAAGTGAAAATTAAAACTTAAGTGAAAAACTAACACAAAATTAATTAGTGCAAATACATTAATATAAATAAATAAAAGACTAAATATAAAAGTTTAAATCACTTCTATAATCGTTACAAAAACATTCTCGCAACGAATTTTCAAATAAAAGTTTCCGACAACAAACATGAATTGCTGCCCACCCTGGACCACTGCTAGTTAGCAGTCTTCGGCAAAATTGAGACCACCTCCACCTAGGCCCAGTAAAAACCATCTCCGACGAGACCTAGCAAAAACTTTCTTCTACCAGGCTCAGCGATTTCATCCGACCAGGCTCAGAAGACTCCAAAATATGTGTCAAGTGAAGGTGTAAGTTGTATTGTGCATATTTTTATAAATGTCTAGTTATAATATGTAATAATTTATGACTTCCTATCAATCTCTATTATCCATTTTAGCAGATACAGAAGTAATTAATAAGAATTTAAGAAAACAGCCTTATAGAGTATATAAAGAGTCGAGTCTTTTGCAAAAATTAAATCAAATAAAACTTCTGCATACAAATTTTGTTGAAACATATACTTCTCTAGAGAACTGTTAATTTAGCTGATAAATTAGTAATTAATGACATAAAAATCAAATTTAAAACATTAGTAAATGACTGTAATAACCGAATTGATAATTTGTTGCAAATTTCTATTAAAGAACCTAGTTCAAGTAATATATCATTTGAGCAATCATCTAGTTTAAGTAAAACTAATTTAAAAAACGCATCTGAAGAGGTAATTGTCAAAATGGAATTTGATTTCAAAGTAGCTTCACATATTATACCAGATTTTTCAGGTGAACCTGACAATGTTGTTGATTTTATTGATGCTGCCGAATATTACAATGATTCATTAAAAGACGAAGCAAATAAACAACTTTTAACTTTTATTTTAAAAACTAAAATTAAAGGTAAGGCAAAAATACTTTAATTTATGACCCCGAAAATTTTAGCGAATTAAAGAAAACTGTCACCGATCGTTTTAAACCAAAAAAGACGCTTGCATCAGTTCATTCAGAATTAAGTAAAGTTAAGCAAGGCCCAAAATCAATTTCTGTTTATGCATCTGAAATAGAAGCTCTTATTTCCGATCTAAATAAAATAAATATTTCTTCACAAGGTATTCAAGCTCGTGATACGATAATAAAACTAAATGATCAAGAGGCATTAAATTTTTTTAAAAATGGTCTAAATAAAGATATTAGAGGCGTAATTTTAGCGTCAAGAGTAAAAACATTTAATGAAGCAGTTGAAATAGCACTAGAAGCTGAAGTTTCTCAGTCTCAGTCAGTTAGTCCTACTCAAAATTTACAAAATATTTACCATGTTAAAAGAAAACATTTCCGCGGAAACAGATATAATAACCGGCATATACGAGGTACTCGAGGTAGACCAGGTACTAATGTCACAAATCGGTATGAAAATAATAGCCACAATAACTATAATCAAAACCAACAAAATTTTAGCCAGCAATTTAGAGGGCATAAAAATCAAAATTACTCATATAGAGGTAGATATCCTCACCGTGGACAATATTTACAAAGTCGACGACCCTACCAACGTAACACTCGGTACGTTTACTCACAAAACACCGAACCGTCGGAAAACTATCAGGACCAACTCTCTCGATCAAATCAGAGAAGTGTGAGGGAGTTGGATACGATAACGGAAAATTAATATTTTTAACTACTGGTGAAACAAATTATATCGAGATATTTTGTGAAATGACAGGCAAATTAACAACTTTTCTAATTGATACCGGATCAGATATTAGTCTTTGTAAAATCCCTTGCATTAATCATCATCAAAAATATAACCCCCAAAATAAATGTCAGATAGGAGGCATCACAAAATCTAAAATTGAAACTTTTGGCACTACTGTAACTAATATATATATTAATAAGCAAAATAAATTAACACACGAATTTCATTTAGTAAGTGGCGATTTTCCAATTGTAACAGATGGTATAATAGGTAGAGATTTTTTGTCAAAATATAACTGTAAAATAGATTATAATACTTGGACTTTAAGTATATTTTTAAACACGAGGAACACGTTATTCCTTTAAAAATTAAATTACCTTACACTAACAAAATTGAGATACCTGCTAGGACAGAAATTGTATGTCCTATAGACAGATATTTTTCTGAAGACAGTTTAATTTTAAATCAAGAAATAAAAAAAGGAATATTTATTGCTAACACATTAGTTTCAAAATTTGGCATACCTCATATTAGATTAATTAATACGACTTGTAATGATGTCGTAATAGACAATTTAAAAATGCAAACACAACCGCTCTCAGATTACGAAATTTGTAAAACAGCTGTAAATAAATACGACACTCAGGTTAGTCACAGAATAACACAGTTATTTGAGGAACTGAAATTTAATAATGTAGACACCGATGCTTTGGAATCAATCAAAAATATTTGTAAAGAATATAATGACATTTTTACTTAAAAGGTGATAATCTTTCTGCTAACAATTTTACAAACAAAAAATTAGAGTAACAGATAATGATCCAGTATACATAAAAATTATAGATTACCACAATCACAAAAGACGAAATAAAAAGACAAGTACAAAAATTATTGAAAAATGACACAATTGAACATTCCACTAGTCCATATAACTCACCCTTATTAGTAGTCAAGAAAAAGTCCAGTACAGAAAAACCAGATTGGCGATTGGTAGTAGATTTTAGGCAATTAAATAAAAAATTATTCAAGATAAGTTTGTACTGCCTAATATCGAAGATATTTTAGATGAATTAGGTCGAGCTAAATATTTTTCTACAATAGATTTAGCTAGTTCTTTTCATCAGATAGAATTAGAAAAAGAAAGTCGTCCACTAATAGCATTTTCTACAAATTCAGGACATTATCAATATAAAAGATTACCATTTGGACTCAATATTTCAACAAATAGCTTTTCTCGCATGATTACGATAGCAATGTCAGGTCTCAAAGAAAGCGCTTTTATATACGTTGATGATATTATTGTTTTCGGATGTAGCCTTAAACATCATAATACAAATCTTATTAATGTATTCGAAAGATGTCGAAAATATAATTTAAAATTAAATCCAACTAAGTGTAATTTTTGCAACGCGAAGTAAAATATTTAGGTCATCTAATTTCTGACAAAGGAATTAGTCGATCCAAAAAATATGAAGCAGTAAAAAATTATCCAATACCAAAAAATGCGGACGATGTCAGGCGATTTATTGCTTTATTAAATTATTACCGTAGGTTTATACCACATTTTGCCGATATTGCATATCCGTTAAATAAATTGTTAAGAAAAAATCAAACATTTAATTGGTCATTAGAATGCAGCGAAGCATTTAATATTTTAAAGAAAAAATTAATCGAACCGCCCATTTTACAATACCCCGATTTTTCAAAACCATTTATTTTAACAACAGACGCATCAAACTTTGCGCTGGGATGCGTGCTGTCCCAAGGCGAAATAGGACACGATCTTCCAATAGCGTATGCAAGCAGAACTTTGACAAAACATGAAATAAATAAACCCGTTATTCTAAAAGAATTATTAGCAATATATTGGGGAATAACACATTTTCGTCCATATCTGTACAATGCTAATAAAAAATTTATAGTCATTACCGATCACAGACCGTTAGTCGGACTTTTTACTCATAAATCTCCATCTTCAAAATTAACAAGAATACGTTTAGATTTACTGGACTATAACTTTGAAATACGATACAAACCAGGAAAAACAAATACCAATGCGGATGCCTTATCACGCATAAAATTAGATTCAGATATACTAAAAGCTATGATCCCGACAGTAGCTGTCACTACGAGGTCAATGACAAAATCAGATCATTGTACCACAAAAAATCAAATAAACATCTCGGACGACCAGTCTGGCCAACTGGGAATTTGGGAAGTTACTTCTTTAACCGAAATAAACAAAGTAAAAACGTTAACGTTCAAAATATATGACACAAAAAACAAAAATAATTCAGCGCGCGTAAAAACACATATAAATAAAGCAAAATATATAATTGAGTGCGATAAAGTTATAAAAATTACATTATCAAGTGATAATCTAGAGCAGAATTTAGATTTTGCACTGGAGAAGCTGATAAAAGAAAATGTTTACTCTTATTTATGTTTATCAATGCAAGATGACATATTTAATTATATAAAGGTACCTATATTCAAGAAAAAATATAACGCACTATATGATAAATACAAGTCAAGATTAAAAATTTTATTATTTACACCACCAAAAAAAAAATGATATTGACATTCAAAATGAACTTATAAAAAATTATAATAAAAACTTAATAGGAAGACAAAAAGGTGTAAAGCGAAATGAAAAAAAGTTAAAGCAAAAAAACGTTTGGAAAAATATTTCAAAATGGTAAAAAGCATGTATTAAGTTGCGAAGAGTGTAATAAAAGCAAAATAATTAAGCATACTATTGAACCACTCGTAATTACAGAAACTCCTTCAACAAGCTTCGAATCAATTTCAGTGGATACCGTAGGACCATTGAAAATTACAGAAAATAATATGAGATATATATTAACCATACAATGTAACTTAACAAAATTTATACAAGCTATTCCATTAGAAAGTAAAGATGCTAAAACTGTATCTAAAGCGTTAGTTGAAGAATTTATGATGAAATTTGGTATTTTTAAAATTTTAAAAACAGATTTAGGAACCGAATACGTAAATGAACTACAAAAATCAATTAATAAATTCTTTCATATAAAATCAACAGCATACCACCATGAATCATTAGGTAGTATAGAAAGAAATCATAGAGTATTAAACGAATATCTTGTTTCTAACTCAGCTAATTCTAATTGGGATACATTCTTACCTTATTATGTCTTTGCATATAATATAACTCCTCACACAGATATAAACTATTCGCCATATGAATTAGTCTTTGGCAAAATAGCAAATTTACCATATGAAAATGTAACCAAAAGATCACCAATATATAATATAGAAGATTACTCAAATGAACTAAAATTTAGACTAAATGAAGCTCACAGAAGAGCACAAGAATTTTTAGAAATAGCTAAAGAAAAACGAAAACTACATTATGATAAACATATCAATCCATCGAATTTCGAGATAAATGACCTAGTGATGTTAAAAGAGGTCAAAAACAAAAGCTAGATACTCCATACACAGGTCCATATAAAGTTGTAAATAAAAGTGGCGTTAATTCCACAATTATTGTAGAAAATAAGCGTATTACTGTAAACAACAATAGATTAGTTAAGTATAGAAATAATTAATTTGTATTTTAATCTGATGGTACCATAGGATAAAAAATATATATTTATAATGTATTCATAGAAATAAAATATTTGTTTATTGTAATAGATTTTAGGTTATACATTGTAAAGGGAAAGGTGTACTGCCATTAACCTCTATTTGCAGCATTGCAATAAATGCAGTAGCACGGGTCAAAGATCCTATACATCCGCCCGTCGTCAATGGCAATATATATTTCCTCAGCAAATTTAAATATATTATGTAGTTATTATGAAAAAAAATTAGAGTTTTACCCGAACCGTGTTTCAATGAACATCATTAGAACTACAGTAATGATTCTTTTGGACTTTTGATGACTACAGTCTCTATACTACACTTAAAAAGGGCTTGGTATCCAAGTTGTCTTCATTTTGATGAAAAAAAAAACACCTTTGGATCCATCAAATTTTGTATTGAGAGGGGCATATTTTATGGAGCACTGGTGATTTTCAGTCCTAAACTCTTTAATGGAAGGTGGTGTTGTCTGATACGTAATTTTAATGGGCATTCGGTTAAATTTTCAATGCCATCTGGTTTTTAAATTTGGAATTGGAACATTTGTGGAGTAATAAGGACTCGTGTATGATGCGTTCCTAAAATCTTGTAATGATTCAGACTGTGGGCGTAAAATTTTGTTCTTAAATGTCGATTTAAACATATAAGCAACGTAACAGTGGAATGACCGGCCCGTGATTCCTAGGACCGTCATCTTTTATGATTCCTATTCACAATCAACAGTGTTTGTTGTGTCATTTGACAATCCATCTATGTAGCCAAGACGAAGTCTTCGTATTATGAACTTTTGGCGATTATTTGATTTTATATAAAGAATAGGAATAAGAGCATTTACGGATGTGAGTTCGTCTGGCATGAAAAACCAGAGCAATAAAAGCCGATTTTGCCACTGTGTATAAGGACGATGAACGATGGAGCAAAGTTTTACGAAAAATCATTTATTCTATTGTTGAACCAGTAATTTTTATTTTTCTATTTTACTCCAGAAAGTATTCTAGAACTTTATGTCTATGTATTTAAGATTGGACAGATCATACAACGAGAGGAATAGTGGCTGAAATAATATAAATAAAACAGGAAAATCAACGGTGACATCACTGTTTGCACTGGTTCTTCACTCTGGCCCCACGTTCGGCGCCAAACTAAAACGCTGGTTGTTCGACTGTGACAACGTTGAGTACCAAACTGCCACGTAAGGGTTTGCGTGAGTGGGCATTGCTGGTTGCCTATACGCCAGGAATAAAATAAAAATTATAAAGATATTTATTAACTCAAATAAAGTATACAGTTTATGAGACTTTGTGAATCGTTGGACTTACAGCTATTTTAAAAATTAACTCAGCTAGTAGCACCTACAGCTTTCCTAAGAGTATCACAACAATTTTGCAGCTAGTGGTGTCTTCAGGTAAGATGACCTAACATATCCTTCTTAAATCTATTAATAAAATGCTGTTAAAATGATCAACTTAATAATATGCGCAGCAGACAAAATAACTTAGCTATTTGAAGTCCTATGGGGTGTTCGTTTATACCACAACTCTTCCGGAGAAATTGTACATACTACTTCGAATAATAACGCTGGTTTCGAATTTCCTCGAGGTGGCTCGTAGGATCTCGGATCTCTCCGAGCACGTCAGTAGCCTCGACAGACAATAGCAGCAATGCTTTGGACTGGACTGTCTCTGGGGTTGGTGATCTAGAGATTCCAGGGAAATCCACATGTTGCACTTCTACACCATGTGGGTATTGTTCAAAGTGGTCAAGTGATCTGACAGTTAAATATAATGGTCTTAAATGCCTGCCTAAAACGTATCAATAGAACGGTATACTAAAACCATAGCTTAGAAGCCTGAAATATAAAATTACCTAATGGTAGGTCAATTACTTGGCTTTTTCGAGGTTAACATAAAATACACTCACATTATATAAAGGTTTATATACGTGTATTCAAATCTACCAATAGCTGATTAGCAAATATGATTTGTTATTTATTGAACCACTGTCCGCTAAATCACGTCGCCTTTATAATACTTGTCTGTCGAATTAGCCGAATGTAAAAAAGAAAATAGAACACTCTTCGTTAAAACATCGAGCTTTCGGAAATGTTTATTTCCTTTATCAAGATAATTTACAATAAATTTTAAATTAAAATACAAAATAATTAATGATAAAAATACTTACTAACATGATATTTGATTGAATAGAGGCTTCATAACACACAATAGAGCCAGTGGAAACATTGATGATTGTTAAACAATTTTGAGATATTTAAAATCGAAATGCATGTGTACAATAGATAAAAAACAAGCACAAAAAACAATTTCAAGCGGTGGCTTGAGTCGCGTACGGCCTACTAATAATTGGAATTGAAAGAAGTGACAAATACTATAGTTGGGGGAAAAGGAATACCAACTATGCTACCAACCTAGAAACTGGCTGTAAATTTGAACCTCATAAACTGTTTTCCTCAAATTTTAAAACAAATGTGAAAATTTTGCTTAAACTATTGATATCAGATTTCTTATTTAAATTGCTTTTTTCACAATTAATATGTACCATTTCTAAAAAAGTTATTTTTAATAAATTTTCCGCTTTGTCCAAAAACAGTGACATTATCATAATTCATTCGATGCCCTGATTCAACCACATGCTCAGACAACCCACATGATTTCTGGTTATGTCTACAGTCACTCTTATGTGACGTAATACGACCTTTTAACGACCTTGACGTTTGACCGATATAAAATTTATTACAATTTTGACAAGGAATTTTATAAACAACCTTTGACATTATAAAAAGTGTTAAAGGATATTTAATTTTAGAAAATAATTTCGAGCCAGTTTTAATATTTTTGTTAGCAAAACGTATATTCAAATTTTTCAAGACATTAATTAATTTTGGATTTAATGAATGCAAATAAGGTAAAGATTTATAGACAATTGGAGGATTTTCAACATTAGATATAACATTATTATTATTTGTGGAAAGAGCAGAGACACTGGGATCAGACCTGTCCAGTCCAGTACTAAAAATTAATTTATTAAGAAGTCGTTCCGGATAAGAATTATTTAGCAAAACAACCTTCAACTCCCTTAACGACTCTTCTTTATATAATGGATGTGTTAACTTGCACACTCTATATTTGAGTGAAAATACCAGATTTATTTTCATTTTATTATTGTGATATGAGTGGAAATTCAAGTATCTACTCATCGGTTTCCTATACCATTTAGTGCGCAAAATATTATTTGGGCCACGTAGAACAATCCAACAAGGGGATTCTATTATTCTCCTCTTTCTCTGATGTGAACTGGATATTGGCATCATAATTATTGAAAATGTCGAGGACGTCATCGGCTTTGTCATGAGGAATTGCTAACAATAAGTCATCTACGCAACGCTTAACGAAAGGGATATTAAAAGGTATATTTGCCAAACAAGATCTAACCAAATCGTCCAATACAAAATTAACAAGAATTGGAGAAATCTTAAAGCCCATTAACAATTATTTCTCATCACAGCAAATTAAATTTAAATACTTTTTTATTAGTACTTGACTTTATCTTTGATTCAAATTACTTATTGATTAACAATGTTTACTATAAACAGATTTTTGGCACGCCAATGTACATAGTTTTCTTAAAAACGAACTTTTCTTACACTTTGACCATGGACAACACAATACAGCATTATTTTAAGATGTATGAATTAATAAATTAAGATTGATATTGTAAACAGAAACGTACACCTCAACATATATTTCACGTTTATCATAATTTTTAAGAAAAGTCAAATTACCGATACAAACAATTGACCACTACCGTCATTTGTGCTGTAAAGTGCTGCCACGCGTGGTGTATCACTGCAAATGGACAATGGAACAGTTTAGCAGACGATGATTGAAGAATCAAGTTCCACTGGTTTAACACTTAACAATTAAGTTTTATAGTCGTGTGGTTCCTTCGACGTTTATAATCAAAAAGGAAGAAAACGAACACGATCCCAATTATGCCTTTTGTACATTACCAACATAAAATTAGCTTAACAGCGTTGACTAACGAGAATTAAGAATACCTTTGCACATTAACCACTGCGTGTGAGCCATGGACCATTGTGTAAAGAGGAATGGATAAGGATGTCTGATATTACTACAGTTGCTTCCTCTATGAATTGTGAACTAGTGAAGTGCAATTGTGAATTTTACATATACAACTCTTTTATTAAACTTTAAATAAATTTAAATTTATGGTATAGTCATGTGCTGGACGAGTATGATTAACTTCCTTCAAATTTCAACAAGAATATTTTTAACACTGTCGGTGGAATTTCGGGCAGATCACGGCACTGTCATGACACTGGTGAGTGTAAAACGACCTTAAATGGAACCATAAAAAAGATCCAGTTAACCATCATAACTACCGTTATTGGTCGGACAACAATCTAATAATATTTCAGCATCTAGAAAAAAGCTCAAATCTTTGATGATGTATTTTTTTACCTGGAAATTTAACTACAGAAATGTATTTAGATCTATTAGAAAATGATATTATTAACGATTTAACTGACATATTTGAGCAAGACCATCGTTACAAGCCGAAAGGTTAATTTTTCAAAAATAAATTCCTTTCAAAATATAAGTTGACAGAGTCCAACATTTTGACAACTGTTTAGTGGCACATACTGAATATAGCAACTGCATCAAGTTTAAGTTGAAAAAACTTTACTGATTCGAATTTAACTTTGACTGGCGTTTCAAGAGTTCTTCTTTGAGAATGAACATCCATTAGTTCGTTCTCATTATTTTGTCCTAGTTTAGTGAAACGTCTGTTTCAACCCTCTTCCCCGGAGCGTGTTTAACGGCTGCAGGGGATGAAACAAACTCGACTTCCTTGAAATTATTACAGATGTAAGCCCATTTCCGTCAATGCGTTTTTATCATGTCTAAAGTACTCTAACCATGTTTAGCGCACGCCAATTTAATTCACTTTCATAGACTGGTACCTCACTCGGCAGGGTAAATAAAGTCGTAAAAGAATGTTATATGTCACATTCGATAAAGTTATGTTTTATTAACGTTTCGTTCTGCAATAATGTTGGTAAATAATGTGTTTATCTATAAGTGCACTATACTACAAATAATTAACTAAAACACTGATTTTAAAAATACACACACAATACAAAAATGTAAAATAACATGCTGATTATTAATTTTATTATCGCATTATATGTGTTTTGGTCTCATTTGGGAAAAATCTCTCCACATTCCTTAAAAAACGGTAGACAATAGTTGAAAACTAAAAATATTACTTACATATGAAATAATACACTTACGGGTTTTTTGGGTCTCTGAATCTCGTGCAAATACAATAGAGTAAAAAAGTCACACCTAAGACTTGTTTCGTGCGTTACATTTTTACTTATTGCTACCTTACTATATATTTAAAAATTCATTTCATTCGAAGCACAGTTTGTATTGTATTATAATTGTATTTTTTTTGTAAAATGAATGATTTCTGAACAAAAAATTATTTAAAATCAATCACATGGCATGATTGGCATTTTAATCGAATAGTAATTTACCTAGTAGGCAAATTGTAATGGCAATTTAATTGTTATAATTAATGCAAAATGTTAGCGTTACAGCCGCCTACTAGATAAATTAAGTTCTATTAAATTTCTACCATATGTTAATCATGCAATGTAATGATTTTTTTGCTCAGAAAAGACGCCTTTTTTATTTTCTGTCTCTTATAACCATGGAGAATGAAATATTTTTCATATGATGTCGAACTGTGGAGAAAATAAGTACTTTCACTATGTCTAACTATATTACCAGACTCTTCAATTTTATGTAGTAATTAGTCCCGAGTTCGAATTTCATCACCATATACTAATTTAAATAAGATAACAATTACATTTTTATTAAATACGGCGAGATCAATGAAATATACCTTTTCTAGCTATAAGTCTAGTCTTTTTTCATGATTTATTATAAATCAGACCCAAATGTCGAAAATAAAAAACTGCAGGCTGAATGTAACCATACATGTGTCTGTAATTGGTGCCCCCTTTGAGGAATCTGAAAATAGTTATAAAATTCAGACTTCTTCTATTAAAAAACATAATGGTACCAACTTTAGCTCTAATAATCCGTTTTGAAATAATTACATATGTTCAAAATAGTACATTATACTATACGGGAGAGAAATGCGTTATTTTGGTAGAGGTGCAATTTGAAGCCCGAGGGCTGCAATGCACCGAGGACAAAATAGCATCTCTCCCGAATGGTATATACTATTTTTTCCACGGTCTCATTAACTTAAAAACACATATTTTGTCATTATGAAGTAAGTAGCACCAGAATTATTGTATTCGGATTTGAGCATTTATTTAGTAGTCGTTGAGTTATTGTCATAACTACAAAATAAACAAACAAAAAGCATTGTCAAATTAAGGTGCTATACTCGAATCAAGAATTCAGACGTCTTACGTCACGGCTGACGTTACACATTTCTTTTTTTGTCAACGTAATTTTCGATATTTGGTCGCATTAAAAACAATGTTTTATTGTAATTTAGTACAATATATGATGCAAACTTTTAGTGTAGTATATAGTTTTATTACTATCAGTTGCAGTTTCGTAAATATTTTGATGAAAATATAATGAATTGTTCATTTGTTCGTATGACGTAAGTCGTCTGAATTCTTGTCGCGAGTATAGTTTGGTTTAGTTTAAAGTTTGTTTAGTGCACAATGAATAATTGTGAGTCGGAAGAGATTGTGGAGGCTGCAAATATTGTAATAAGCAATTTGCTGCCTACGAAGTCAAGATCTTTATACGATATAGCCTACAATCGGTTCAAAAAGTGGTGCGCCGAGAAAAATGTTCAAGTATACAGCGAGAATGTTTTGTTGGCATACTTCAGTGAAAATGCAAAGAATTACAAGTCTTCCACATTATGGGCGCAATATTCTATGGTTAAGTCATGCTTGATAATTTACGACAACATAGATATAAGCCAATTCCCCAAGCTGATCGCATTTTTGAAAAGAACCGGTGACGGATATCAAGCGAAAAAATCGAAAATATTGACAAAAGGTGAAATCGGCCGTTTTTTATCAAGTGCAGATGACAAAGAATTCTTAATGATTAAGGTAAGATTACTTTTGTTGTTAGGTATTTCAATTATTAAGTATTTTGATTTTTATAGGTTGGATTAATTCTGGGGATTGCTGGAGCTTGTCGAACTGATGAACTAGTCAATTTAACTGTAGATGATATTGAGGATGTAGGCTCTTCCTTGATTGTAAAAATTCCAAACACTAAGACAAAGATTCCACGAACCTTTCTGGTTACCGATGTGGGAAATATGCTTGAATTGTTTCGAAAATACCTGTCCCTTCGTCCTCCCCACGTCAAGCATAAGCGCCTTTTTTGTACTACAAAGCAGGAAAATGTAGTTCGCAGCCAGTTGGCAAGAATACCATGGGAAAAATTCCGAGTGTAGTAGCTTCGTATTTAAAATTACCTGATGCTGCATGTTATACTGGTCACTGCTTACGAAGATCTTCAGCGACATTACTGGCAGATGCTGGTGTGGATATCACGACAATAAAACGTCATGCTGGTTGGAAATCAACGACAGTCGCTGAGGGTTATGTCGAGAACTCCATTGAAAATAAGACCAAAATTGCTAATCAGGTTTTAGTAGGTACCACTACTAGCGCAATCACAAAAACTGTAAATGTAAGCGAAAGTAAACTCCCTTGGGAGCATTATACTCCCTTGGGAATAATCGACTACTTCTGTTTTAATTTTGATGTCATGATGAACTGATTTCTACTCCCGACCGTGGAAAAATAAATTTACAGTTGCAATATCATGTATCTCTTAAACAATTTACATTTTACTGAGGCTAAATATTATTATTTTGACGTCTACAATCTACATTTTCTTCATTAAGAGACACACTGTAATTTTGGAAATATTTATATAATTCGTAATTGCAACGGTGGTTATATTTTTAGTCCAGTGAAACTTTTGGTTTTTAAGAAAGTCCCATTATATGATTATAATATAAGAATTAAAGTTGTTTCATTTTAAGATTTATCTAAGAATGATTACTCACCAATTTAAAGAGTGTTTACTCCATTTTAAATTTTTTTCCATTAAAGAAGTATTAGAATCAGGGTTTGAAAAAATCTGAATTCAGATTTAACTTTCTTATATTAAAACCGATCAGTCCTCTTTCCATTGTCTACCAAAGACAACATTGGATTCCACAGCAAGTTATTTCTAGCAAACGTAATATAAGAATTTTTCTAAAACTTGTCTTTCCCAACATTTATTTTTGTGTTTGAAGTTATTTTAGATCTTTAAGTCACAGAAACTTTTCTTGTACAATTATATCAGCAGAAGAGGATTATTCGGAACAAAAACATATATATTTGAAATTGAATGAAAGGGTGGCTCAGCAGATTGAAGAATAAGTACTATCAGAATTTGAATAGTTTGTAAATTAGATAATGCGGTAGACATTTCATTAAAATTTGAAGTGAAACTAGATTATTTTAAATAACTAACATTAGCAACTTAAGTATATAAACCAATAGAAAATATATTTATATTTCATTTATAAATGGGGTCCAAATTTCAAACTAATTTTGATGACATATTTTTTAGTTATAGGTTTATTACTAATTGCCACTGACATTTCATTTAGTTATTTTTACTGAACTAATTCAGTATAGTTTCTGTGGTTGTCAATATTGGTATAGGTCATAATAGTGAGTGAGTGACTGAGTTTAGGGGACATATTAATACTAGAAAGAATTAAAACTTACTGATTAATTAACTGTTTACATTATTTATAAGAAGGGCCCAAATGAAAGTAATAGGAGTATATCACTTCAAACATGATTCGCGATTTATTTCCTTATAGGATAACACACTTTAAAATAATATCTATGTATCAAATACAACCAAAGGATTTGATCGTCCCAAGGAAATTTCTGAATTTGAACCGAAGTATGGCTTTAAATCCTTTATGTGCCATTCACCAGCATGTGTTCCACCAGAATTATTCTGAGAATAAATTAAACGGGATATTTTCATTCGAAATGTACTCAAAATATATTTTGGCGTTAATTTTGCTGCAAATTTACTTAAACTTTATTCTACGTCAAACTTTATTGCCATTGTAACGAAGTCGTTTAAAATTCTATTAATAAAATATGTTATCTGACTGCCGATATTTGTTTGACTACCGTTAAGGCGGCTACTCACTACGCGGGATTTGCCAAGTTCTTGCGAAGTACTTGGCAAATAGCGAGTAGTATGTACGGCGACTTGCACTGACTTGGACAAGGACTTGCACTTCCCATCGGTTGAAGGCGGCTACTCACTACGCGGGACTTGCCAAGTACTTGCCATCCGTCTTTATGAGTTGAAACGTGGGCCGTAACTAACCATATAGTTTACAGTTAGCCCCTTCGCAAGTTCCGCTGACCAGCCGTGCACTCCTGGAGAAGAGCCCTACTGCCAACATTGTTGCTTTTGTTGTTAGTAATAGTGGCCAAGTTTATAGTTTTGTAGGTTAACTTTCGTTTGTCCGCTTGATTGCTTCCTTTTTGTTGGTTCTTGCTTGTAGCACCTGCTTGTTATAAATGTTTGTAGAGCCCGCTTACCTGTAACCGCTCCGCTGACTCTGTACCGTATAATTTTACCTCGTAGTTAGTACCGTAGATTTTGTCCCGCTACAATAGATTTGTAAATATAAGATTACGATTGATAAATGTAAATATTTACCAAGTGTGACTTTTATTCCTGGATATCGAAAGTCTAACTCCTCCCTGACGGCCCTCTGAACCGTGGCTTCACTGTAGTAGTAATGTTTCTGTACTGTAAACAGAAACTAGAGCCCAAGGTTACCGTTGCCGTAGCTCAGGCGTCATAGTGACACCGTGTCGCACGGCAGACGTGATGTAGGTGTCACACCATCTTAAAAAGAAAAATCACGATTCCTGTATGCTTTACCATTGTACTTATACGCATTATGGACGAGAGAACATTTCAGTTAAATAAGTCAGATTTTCGATATACATATTGCGATTACCAGGGAGTTCAAGATCCGCGGTGGAATTTACTTCACCATAGCATAGCACAAAGAAGACCATGTCTACCGAATAACAAAAATACTAGAAAAAGCTTGTAACTTCATGCTTTGTGGTATTTATAGTTGAATTGCTGAATTTTCAAAAGCTCTACATCCCAGAATTTAAGTTGTTGGAAGTAACTACGTATCGCAGTACCGATAGTCTTGTTATCATGTTATTACAAACATTAAAATTAGTCTTATTTGGTATGGATTAGATGGATGAAACATATTTAAAAAGTTGATTGTTTCCTATTCTCCACTGAGGATAAAGATCTGGATTACTGGACACTTTCAGAGAAAAACAACACCATGCATTAAGATTTTCCGTTGAAATTTTGATAGTGCTAATTTGCCGTAGTTCGACAGATTCCGACTCTTCAAAGGGGATACAGGATAAGACATGGGTACCAATAATATAACCCGCTGAAACGTTTAATTTCAATAAAAGTAGTTGGTCTGGGATAGTTGACCATTGTAGCAACCTTGACTTGACTCATTAGTTCTAGGTTATTATTTTCCTCATACCAAACAACAAAAATAAATGTCTAAGCCTCGTTCGCCGTTTTCTTATAGCTTTGGTAATCTTGACATCATTCTAACTTAATAATACATTATCCTTTTTACTATAGTTTGTTTTAGTCAAAACTTCTCTGTATATAAAGTTTCGTTGAAATATTCGTTTTTCGAAAAAGATTATATTATTGTTTAGATTATTGAAAATGATTATTTACATTTTTTGCAACTTCAGCGGGAACTATGGTATACTTACGATAATACCCGCTTTATTTTTCAACTGCTGTTCGGCAATATGATGCATCTGTAAGATGGCCACCACTTTATCCAGAATTAAATATGTGCGACTTCTTTTTGTGTGTTGTGTGTTTTCTCTTAAAGTAGTAGTATACAAGACTCCGATAAACATTCGACAGAGAATTTTAAATGGAGGCAACCTTTTTAACAAACCGAAGATCTTAGAGTCCTATTTCATTTGTTAAAGGGCGTATTCAGCAAATTGGCGGCCATTTTTCACATATGCTTAATTAATGCTTTCTCTTTTACTTTTTAAATATATACTTTCAATATTTACTCATTGTTTCATTATTTTTTAAACTCTTCCAAGTACGTCCAATTTCTCGATAAAATGTCCGTGTGGCCAAAACGCTGATGTAAAAAATATCTGAACCTGAAAACTGAACATATCTATGACTACATGTGTCATTTTTATAAATATTATTTATTCTATATCATTAGAAAACATAATATATTTAGGAAAAACCAATTTTTTTGTAAATCTGTGGTCCGCTAAAGGCTGAACCATCGTTGGCTAAATCGCAGCAGCTGTGTTTTTTCTAGTTTGTTCCATTGCCCGTTTGCAGTACTCACCGTGTCCGCCAGTACGTTAGAGCACAAATGACGTAGTCGGACATAGTTGGCAATTGTTCAATGTCAAATATATGTTAAGATGTATGTTTCTGTTTACATACCTATCATTTTTAGATTTTAAATTGATACAATCTAAAATAATAAATTGTGTTTTTATGGTGAAAGTGTCCCAATTTTGTGAAAAATGTAAAATATTTAAACACAAAAGCTTTGTGTAAAGTATTGGAACAGTATCAGTGCCGCATATTTTAATGTTTTAAAATAGTAGATAAAATATACGTACATTTTTGCAAACCAAATTAAATATGTAGGTTCTATTAAAAAATAAGTTATTACAGTGTCAATATCAAATGTCAAATTCTGATATTTATGGCCTGATGTGTATGTTCCAAATACTAACATTGGTGTCACCACCCTACAGCACATTACAGAATTTGTGATTATATTGAAATTCAGGTTATTAGACAGACATGTATTATAAAGGCGATGCGATTTAGCAGACGATGGCTAAATGAAGCAATTTCAAATATAACTAAGTTGGCTTCAATCAGTCTATTTTCAATTGTTTCACACGTATTTTCAGGACACCCTGGATATTCACTTCTAAATTGACATGCACATGGTCTAGCTCTCAACTCCATAAACCATAAACTTATTTGAAGAAGGCTAGAATGACATTGATTAAGAAAAGATTAGACTTTTCATTTTGAGTCAGTCATCGATATTAGACGTAAATGTGGAAAAATGCGACATTGATTTTCTTGTCTCTTTACAATGACGTAAATTAAAAGATACAGTTTCAATTTGATTTAAATATACATTTCCTATGTAATTGGCGCAACTTGGAAGGTGTTTCAAATCAGACAAAAGACATTTTGTCTTGCATGCTAAAAATTAAAGTCTGACGTCGTTGCTAAAGAATCAAATCTAGATTAGCCATTTGTGAAAAATTGAACATTGAAGATAGAATTAGAAATAAAAAAGTACAATCACATAATTAGGTATGAAATTGTATTGCTAGTATAAAATATCCCAAGTAACTAAATAAATCAAACTTTTTTTAGGGGCCAGTGAAGTTTCAAGGTGCTGACAGGATTGGAAATTCAATAATTCAACAAATACAGGGTAGCTAAATTCATTCAATGTACTCCCTTGTAGTAAGTACCTTGTAAGGAAACCATACTGAAGAATTAAAGTTTAATTTAAATGTTATTCCTTTTTGCCGTTTATTAAAAGTACTTCAATAGTGTTCGTATTATAGGTTCTATGTTGTAGCAAGAAGGGTAGTACGTTTTTTTAATTAAATAAAAGGGTAAGTCGAGGGGAGCTGGACAATAAGCAAAAACAATTACAACTTAGCTTTCCGTTGAAAAAAAGTTGTATTAACACATACCTTTATTTCTTTTTCTACACCCGTATTATAACAATACACTTATATGCCCATAATCCGTTTCATAATGATACCCATTACGATACAGATTTTTAATCAATAGAAACCCTTCATTTTTCAATCAAGCATGGTGTGCATTTGACGTTTATCCTAGGTTCCTATGTAATTATTTTAGATGTCAAAATCAGTACGTAATTGTGTTCAATAAAAATATAAAATTTATGGTTTTTGATTATTTATCGGGTGTAGAAAAAATAGCGTATGCAACTCTCATGTAATGGTTATTAATACACGAGCATTAACCGGGATACGAAACGAGCCGAAGGCGAATTTCGTATGGTTTATCATTACATGATCGTTGCATAATATACTATTATTCATTTATTTTAGTATCTAACAGATAAAATTCCTAATTATATAACATATAAGTAGATAAGTTAATAAAAGTCAAACAGGATGTCCCATTTGTACAGGGTAATCACGCTAAAACGGTAGATTCGGCTGTAAAAATAGCTTCACCTTCATTTTTCTCGAAGAATGTGCATCTTGTTGATTTTCAACTAGTATACATTTTGACATATTTTGACGTATAGTTTTACCTTTAGCAGCTACTTTAAAGATAACAAAATCCTTCACTAGCGTAACAAGTTTAATACCAAATACGCTCGAAACCAGTATTATATTTGATCGGTCGCTGACAAATAACTTGACTGTTTGCTAGAGTTTTTCAGGTGCAATTCAATGCTGGTCAGGGCATTAGCCCGCAAAGTAGTTGTTCCTAAAATTCCATTGTTGTAAATATTGTTATGGCGTCCAGGCAACTGCAAGTTTCTCCGTCTTGTGTGGAATGTAGCTGATCAAAATCTTTTATACCCTTTTCACCATCAACCCGTGCAAAAATTTAATGACCTTGATTTACCAAATCGCGTGGATTTTTATCAATGGTACATTAATATTTCCAGGCACGACTTAAATTTCCTAATGAATGTACTTTTCACCGATGTAACAAATTTTCCGAGACTAGATGCAGTAAATCTTCATAATGTTCATTCATGGTTGGAAGAAAATACTCATAAAATATTTATTTCAAGATGTCAACATAATTTCAGTTTAAACGTTTGGATGGGAATTGTAGGAAATACTCTAGTAGGTTCTTTTATTCTTCCACACAGGCTTGGAGCGGCCGAGTTACTTAGATTTTTTAACGAAAATCTTCCAATTACTTGAGGATGTACCCCTCGCTACATGTTAACTGATGTGGTATATGCAGCATGGGGCGCCTGCACATAGTACACTTGCCATTAGAGCATGGTTAAATTTAAATTACCCGAATCGCTGGATTGATCGTGGTCGTGATGCCCATGTTTGTTGGTCTGCACGTTCACCTGATCTAACGCCTATGGATTTTTTTTGTGGGGACACAAAATGTATTATTTATGCCACTCCTGCTGCATCCTTAGAAGAACTACGCTTAAGAATATTTCAGGCAGCAGATGACCTTTGCAATAACCAAGAACTGTTTGTGCGAGTGCGTTATAACTTCAACAGACGTATTAGGTTATGCTTGCAGCAAAATGGAAATTGTTTTGACAATATTCTTTGTATTTCTTGTTTTTCGTTCGTATTCAATTTTATTTCAGATAAATAATTTTACATAATATATGTTCCATAGTCATAAGTTATCAAACATTTATTAGTAGCAATTTTTCTTAATGTTACTATTAAATTACCAGATTATTGACAGAAAGTGTCAATTTATTAATATGATAAATAACAATTTATTTGTTATGATATCCGCCTACTTTATTTTTACATATATTTGCAATTACCCTTCATTTACTAGAAAATTATCGGTTTTATCGAAAAATTACAAGAGGTAAAAAAGTTGAGCAATAAATCAGTTTTCTCAATAAATATTTTTAAATAAATAATTTGCTTTATATAAAAAAATTCTAATAAAATATTGCAATGAAGTTGACTGCTTCACTCCTCTATAAAATACGCCAATGATTGAAATAATATTGAAAAGTTGTCTCTTTATTAGTAGGATGCTCATACCAAGTTTTGTGTCTCTAGCATTCCTCATGTTAAAGAAAATCAAAATCTGAATTTCAATCCCCTCCTTTAAAAGGGTATATCGCCTCAGGTGTGCAACTTTCATATAAGATATCAATCCTTTTATTTTTGGCTCTACATTCACTGGTACCATTTTTGCTACTTCATTTAAAAACACCCTGTAAGAAGAATTCAAATGGAGAAAGTGGGACTTGTTATGGCTGTTCACCTTTCCTACCCAAAATGAACCAATTAACTGGGAGCATAGAAGGATTGTTCTAATAGTTTTTGCACATTACTATTTAGTTATGAAACAGAAATATTACTTTTAATTTGTAGTGTAAATAATTTGTTTTTTCACCCTTACACAAAACAGTAAAATAAATAACTATGTCTTATAATAAATAGTTTAACTCGACTTATCCTATAACTATTTTGGAATTAAATAAGTATTTTAGAATAAAGGTCTAAAATGTGCATTAGTATTATTTACAACTGCATGTGAATTTACTATCTTAAGTGGCTATCGTAGTACCTACTTTAAAAATTAGTCATCGCTAGTAATAGAAACTCAGTAATAGTTTACAAGGATTTAAAACTACGGAGCTACTATTAAGAGATTGTTTTAAATCAAAGTTAATGTTGATTATAAGGTTGACTATACTTATCCTTTTGACTACAACGTGCACTTTATATTTGTTGTGTTGTTCGGTAAATCTAACAGGAATATTTCTTGAATTCCTAAATTTAAACATTTAAGAAGGCATTTTAGAAATGTTACCAATTATTTTGACAAGAGATGTACAGAAATTCTTAAGCTCAAAAGGAACCGTTAGTATAATAAAATGAAAATAGACACGCCAAAAACATTGCAACAAAGAGAATGGTATCTAAATTATTAATCGTATTAGCTATAACTTCTCACGATTTTCTTAATATTAACCAAACATCTCCTAGTTTGAAGTGTTTTAAAATTGCCACAAGTAAAAACTATAATCATAATTAAAAAGTATTTCTTAATGATTACATATTGTCTGCAAATTGATTTAACGGTAGGTGTAATAGACAAGAATTAAATGAATTCGAATTCGACAGTTTCGGGGATAAGTTTGCTTTATTAAAAAATAATTTGTACCATATTATTGTTATTTAAAAAAAAATCAACATCATATGCACTACATAAAAAAATGATTGATTGCTCATTATTAAAATTATGCCTACTACTAAAACTGTAGATAACAGCACCACAAAAAAGTGGTCTGTGAGGCGGACTAGATATATTCTTTTGTATTTTCACACGTTGAATCTGGGGTCCATGTTTTTGGCATCACTTGATCTGAGTCAGAGACTCATTTAACCCCATCAGATCAGCTTTAAGGTTATTTCAACGTCAAATAGAAAGAGTAACAACAGGTGATCTGTCCGACGGACTAGATGTATATATTCTTCTGTATTGTTACACGCTGAACGGAAACATGGGGTCCATTTAATCCCATCGCAATAAGTTCAAGGTCATTCGAAGGTAAAACAGAAAACTACATATGCAAGTGGACCAGACTATCGTAAATTTATTTTTGGGGTCGCTGAATCATAATACGGAATTATGCGTCAATTGTTTTAATAAGACATTAGCATCAGGTAATTTTTAAGGTCAAATAGATAGATAAATATGAATGAATGATAAAAGTAAACCAGACCATCGTAAATTTACGTTTCTGGTGTCGTTGCATCCGAATCGGGGACTTAGTTAAGCAAAATGTTGCTTAGTTGGGCAAAACCAAAGTTATTTGGAGTTCATTTAACACCTTCGGGTCAACTTAACCTAACAACTTCAAAACTTCAATACCCAACAATGCGGTAACTATTCTACTAATATTAAGCGATTATTAACAAACTCAAACCTGGATGATACAAGCCTAATGAATGTAGATTGTCCATTCATTCTTCTAAGAGCACCGTAAAAGCCGTCCTTTTTCATATCCCTCCATTTCTTTAGCGCATTCAGTTGTTTGAAATGAGAGTTTTGGGGATTGCAAAGTTGCCACTGTTTTATTGAGACGTCAGTCATGTTTTACAAAATAGCCATTCTTCTTATATGAATGGGATGGTGAAGATAGAACACTATGTAGTAAAATAATGGTCAAGAAGAGCTTCATTTCAACCAGATACTAAAACATCAATAGATAAGCATTAGTTGCTCTTTATAAAGTCCTGACATTTAGCTATGAGTCATGAGATAATGCGTGAAAGCTCTTACTAACAAATGTAAATGCTATATCATGAAGCGTTCTTCTCAATATTTCAGATGACGGCATGGCTGAGTTTCAAATAGGTTAACGAGAATTTCTTGGAGAACCATAAAAGTCTAAATTACAGGATTAAGTTTCGTAGATTTCCATATTGACTACTTCTCACAAAATCTCGACGCTTTCAGTAAAGAACAAACTGAAAAATTTCATCAGGACTTGAAAAAGACAAAGCAAGGTTACAAAGGCAGATGGGATAAATATATGCTGGGTGACTACTGCTTGATACTTGCAAGAGATATACCAGAAAAAGGACGAAAACGTAATTTGCACAGATCCTTTGAATGTAAGAAAGGTAGTTAATTATTACAAAGAAAGAGAAATAATAGCACACGTTATAAACCTACAAGCCTGAAAATCATCCATCAAACTTACGATGATTGCTGTACTGTAAAACATTCTTTATTCTCAAGAGTTGTGATCTTTAACGAGTCTATGTATCGGTTACAGAGTTACTAGCGTTATTATGTATTAGAGTTTTGAGGTATTCAGGTTAAGATAACCCGACAGTGTTAAATGAACTCCAAATTCGGATCAGCGACCCCACAAATATAAGGGTGCGATGATTTTGCCTATTTGCGTATATATCTATCGATTCTACCTTAGAATGACCTTGAATCTGACTTGACAGGGCTAATTGAATCCCCAATTCGGATCCGGCGACCCCAAAATATAAATCTACGATGGTCTAGTTCTTGTTGATTTGCATCTCTATCTGTCGATTTGATCTTAAAATAACCTTGAAACTGACTTGAAAGGATCAAATGAATCCCGGATTCAGATTCAGCGTCCCCAAAACAAAGAGGTACGATAGTCTGGTCCCCTTGCATATCTATCTTTCGTTTTCACCTTGAAATGACCTTGAACCTAGGGCGATGAGCGTAAATGGACCCCAGATTCGAATTCGGCGTATGAAAATAGATAAGAATATATAGGTCTATTCCGTCGCACGGACTATTTTTTTGTGGTGCTACGTAATCGGTTTACTATCAGTTTTCAACTTAGCTCAATCAATCTTTGTTCTACAAATTTTTTAGAATTTTAGTCTTATATTTTCTCAATTTATATTAGGTTTAATTGATTATAAAACTGCACACTAGATTTGCAAAGAAGTCAGTGGAGTCGGCTAATGTATTACAGGATGCTTCAGAGTAAGTAAATGTTGTCTGGTACATTTTGTGCAGATTTAAAAAATACATGAGAAAATCATACCAGAAATACTAAAATCCTAACCAAAAAAACTAGACCTAAGTAAGAATGAATGAAGAACTAGTATGCTATGATAAGTCTGTATGAACAAAACAAGAATACATTAGAGGCTTTAATTTAATTTTTTGTTCAGTAGAATTGCATACAGTTTCCCACAGAAGATAAATTCATTTTAAGCTTCTACGAGTTGAAGAATCAATTTAAATTGATT
This sequence comes from Monochamus saltuarius, assembly GCA_025584915.1. NCBI lineage: Eukaryota > Metazoa > Arthropoda > Insecta > Coleoptera > Cerambycidae > Monochamus > Monochamus saltuarius. The sequence goes on along the minus strand of CM046724.1, from coordinate 46,534,926 downwards.
CAATTCACTTTTTGTTTCAGATAGAGCGACAGTTGACGTAGCCCTCTTTGATTCCATCAAAAATGTTCTCGACTTTAACTGCAAGACTTGTCACAGCATCCGCTGGCAAAACGATCGACTTCCCATAGCTCAAAGGATTCTAAAAATCTCCCTTATAAAAATACCCGCGATGCTGTTTTACTGCGTCGTCCTAATATCTTCGATAGGCATAGGCGCTTCCTTTCTCTTTCTATATTTTAACCTCCACTTCAGGCGAATGAAATCCGTCAAACTTTCCAGCCCTAAACTGAATAATGTTGCGGTGTTCGGTTGCATTTTGGTTTATTCATCCGTTATACTATTGGGATTCCATAACAGTTCAATAAAGTCTGAGGGCCACTTCAGCGAATTGTGTTCGGTAAGTAGTTTAATTCAACTGAAACTGACAAGTTGTGGATGAAATGAATTGAAATTTGATTTAACAAAAACAAGGCAAAACATTACTCATAATAAATATACGATATACTTTATGTTATATCTGGTTGTTGTATGCGATTTCATCTAACAAAATACAGGATGCCCCTCGCATAAGAACCTACACAGAGCAGATATACAGGGTGAGTCAGTCATAATGTCATTAATTTTAAGAGGAGATAGGGAATAATGAGTATAATGCGAATACGCGATTAAAAAAAAATCTAAATGCATATTTACGCCGAAAAAAATATTTTCAAATCATTATTTAAACCCCCTTTTCAGACTGTCACTGACCGTTCACAGCCTTGGTCGGTTACAGCTGACAGTTCAACTCGATATCGACCTGATGCAATGTTGCCAAGTTGCAATATTTTTCTAGTACCTACCTACCTAGGCATTAGACATCATAAATAAACGATTGTACTGACTATTTTAGAATCTCATATTATTTCTTGCTCAGTTCAGCCAATAATAATTTAAAATGTTAATGTTCAATGAACGCTTTCCAATCAATTCTATTAAAAATTGCAGGTAACGCGGTCCATTCAGGTTCTCCGGTAGAAAATACGGCCCAATCCAATGATTCCCGTAAACTCCTGCCCATACGTTGAGAACAAATCGCCTCTGAAAGCTAAACCGACGAGTAGCGTGTGGATTTTCGTCCGACCAAATGTGACTGTTATGACTGCAAAGAAATTAGCTTGGTTTGTTTAAAAGTATTTAATATTGAAATTTAGGTACGATCGTTTGAAATATTAATGACACTCACTAAAATGAATTTTGCAATTTATTTTGAACTTCTGACGTATTCATATTGAAATCTGCTTTAAATTTTTAACATTAGTTATTAGTTGTTTCACTTACCAAGAGAGATTTAATGATATTTCTATTCAGAACTTCCAGAAGTGTTTTAAGAGATTGTCATTATTATTGCAAACGATTGTACATTACATAAAAAACGTTTAAAACGTGTTTAAATACAAAGTAATAAAAATGTGTTGTCGACAAAACACTGTCCAAGACTAGGTCAATAACCTAGTTACCTAGTTTTTGTACTGTTATTTAACGACAAGGAGTAAAATTAACTTTTTTTTTATCTAGATACATGAATGAATTTTCCTTAAATATTGATTTATTTTTTAATAAAGACAAATGTAGATAATAAATAAATGTTTTCGAATGTTAGGTTATTTATTTTTAATAATTTTGATATTACGTTTTCACTATGTTTTACAATTGAATATGAATTTGTAGTATTAGTCGTAAGTATAATATAATTATTCAGTTTGTAATTAGAAATTACATACATCAAGCCTATAAATGTATTGCTTTTAAAGTAGAATATTGTACTAAACTATTTAAAATTCCACTTCGAGTAAGCTGCACTCATCCGTCCATAGCACTTTATTAATAAAATTTGGGTCAGCAACAATTCGATTTTGTAACCAATTGCAAAATTCAAGACGACTGGGGAAATCAGCAGGTTCTAAAGATTGAACTTTCTGAAAATGATACGGGTGCAGTGAGTTTTCGCGTAATATTCTGCAGACCTTGCTTTGGGATATCTCCAATCGCCTTGAAATGGTTCTTGTAGAAATTGTAGGTTCCTTCTCAACTAAATTTAAAACAGCTTCTATTACATTTAAGTCATTTTGAGGATGCCCAGCAAGTTCTCGGCGCGGTTTAACACATCCCGTATCGCGAACATATTGAAACATTTGGACAAAGGTCGCGCACTTGGGTGAAGCCTATTAGGGAAACATCTCCGGTATTCGACAGCAGCGGCATTCGCATTTCGTAAACATAGTATTTCAAGCATTTCCGCATATTCTAAATTAGTAAAATTAGGCATTGTGATGTGAATTTACGACCAATACACGACCAAAATAAACAAACTACTGCTCGTATTCTCTCCATCCCCCCTCTAAATGTGTGCTGATCTCTAAATTTGGGGGGAAGAAATGCGGAAATGCGGAAAGTGCGACTAAATGGTGGCAAATTTGAATAATACGCACGCTGAAGTGTTAGACGACGTTATGTATGTAAACATGTGGCAACGATGCCTTCCATCGGAATTAGATTATCATATGGCTGCGACATCAGAAAGTTTGAGCGTACCAGGAGCGTCGTGTTACCGATTTTTATAGGGTGATTTGTTTATTTTTTTAAAGGTCGAGTAAAAAATTTTTTTTTCGATTTTCTGCCTTTATTAGGCCTTCCGAATACGTGGTTAAAATTAATGACATTATGACTGACTCACCCTGTATATATGGGTATACAAATGATCGTAATTCAATTAAATTTATCTATAAGTAAAAAAATTTCAAAATTCAATAGCCTTTCTAACAAATATTTTAAAATTTGTTGTATCTTTGGAGAAAAAAAAATTTCAGCAGAAAATCAGATACATAGGGTTAAAAATCACCGAAGGATCGATACAATGGCTGCCACGATTCCCTGACTCTGAATAATTAACCACAAGTTAATTATATTAATAATTGCTAATAACAGCGGTAAAAGTAGTTCAATTTGATGTATAAAATAGGTGTTATAAAATGTTATTTATTTCTGTCCTTGGGAATTTCATTTAATTTTTTGTCCAGTCGTCGATTGTATGCCTTGCCTTGTAAGGTTTTACAGTGGACCAGTTTCCAGTCCCGTGCAAAAGTGTATTTTTAAATCATTTTCGAACTGCCCTTTTTGATATATTTTTACAAAATTGTATTTGTAAGTACCCTGTACATTAAAAAAAATAATTAGATAAGTTCACCCTGTATTTGATAGATTAAATGTTTTTTTTTTTAAATAAACTTATTAAACCAATTGTTTTGTACAAATGAACTGAAAAAAATAAATTTTCGTTCCGATTTCGATCCAGTAACATACTTTGATTACTCTGCAATATCGAACGAGGACTGCGAACAAGTTTTATTGCTATATATTGGCAGTAATTTGTCTCCCGTGATCCACAACTATAGAATAGGGAATAAGATTTCCAATATCCCATGACGACTGAAATAATCCGTACAAATGGTTTTTGTTTGGTAATAATTTTTGAGGAAATTGTGAAAGTTATAGAAAATGCTTTATTTCTCTGTGGTACCACAAAGTATGCGTTAGTGCACAGGATATCACTGGAAGTAACATTTTCATTTTTCTTGGAGTTTGTAGCAGTGGCGTCTCGTGGACATAATAATAGGTGAAGCGGAAGGATAAATAATACTTGTCATTTTATATTAAAAATGTATTTAGCAAATCCATCTACCTTTTAAATATCAGGTCTATTTTTCGATCTTTTAAAGCTGCTTAAACTTATCGATGATGTCATGCACTTATAAGTTCATTTAATGGTCCTTTTCCATTTGAAAGTTTTGCCAAATCTGTAAGTCTGATTTCTGTCTAAGTTGCGCAGATAAGTTTTAAGTATTTTTAGACAAGAAAGACTTTGTATGGCATTTTCAACAAGACACAAACATTTTTCATATATTTTCAGGTATTAACAATATTGTGTGAAACTAACTACTCAGTGGACAAAAGCCCCAACCTGCGTTGAATTACACCAACATCTACCCATATATTCCTTATTATTAGCTTTTGTAACATTTTTTTACTGTTTAAGAAAGGTATTTTAAGCTAATATGTATCAAATCTCCTACAATTCCTATCAATGAAGTCATATGCATGCTCTCTGATACCAAACATCTAGGTATGCTAATGAACACCCACAGACAAAACTCTATTCAATAATTATCTAAAAAATGTATACTATTTACTAACCTGATATACTCTATATATGAAGTGGGAACTCGAAATTCAACCACAATAGATGAGATCTGATATATTTCTGCATTTTTTGATTGCTTCATCAGGTGGCCTCCTTTAACTTGAGTCAAATATCTAACTATAAAAATTATTATACCAATAAATTAAAATTATGTGAAATTAAATGTCAAAATGAAATTAAATAATGTCGACAGCATCAAACTGATTAACTGTCAAGTACAATAACGACCTACTAAAATAAATAAAAATGTACCTTTTATGTATAGTTTTTCATATATTTTCGGGTATTAACAATATTGTGTGAAACTAACTACTCAGTGGACAAAAGCCCCAACCTGCGTTGAATTACACCCACAATATCTACCCATATATTCCTTATTATTAGCTTTTGTAACATTTTTTACTGTTTAAGAAAGTAGGAGATTTAATACATATTAGCTTAAAATACCTTTCTTAAACAATACATAAAAGGTACATTTTTATTTATTTTAGTAGGTCGTTATTGTACTTGACAGTTAATCAGTTTGACGCTGTCGACATTATTTAATTTCATTTTGACATTTAATTTCAAATAATTTTAATTTATTGGTATAATAATTTTTATAGTTAGATATTTGACCCAAGTTAAAGGAGGCCACCTGATGAAGCAATCCAAAAAATGTAGAAATAGATCAGATCAGGTTAGTAAATAGAATAGACAAATTCGCATATAGTTGCGGCAAGAATTCAGATAACTTTCTTCATATGAATAAATTAATAATTCATTATATTGTTACGGAAGCTACCTATTTAGTTTGTTAATTATGTTCCTATTTGCGTTAGAATTCATAATTTTTGTATTACCTTTATTTTGACGTTTTCAAGAACATTCCAGGCTATATTCGATTTGTTTCTCAACACGTTCTATAGTCAAGTAGTGACAATAAAATTTGTTTTTCTACGTGACGTGATTCGAGGCTAAGTCAACGTAGACGTTATTTTTTTTTAGGAAAAGTACTTTTTCCTTGTAGTAACAGTGGAAATCGCTATATTTTGGTAGTTATCGAGGCATATCCCTTGCCCCATCAAGAAGCAGTTAGCGTAGCTGAGGCTTTATTTGAGAATTGAGTATTCCGCTATGGGGTCCAACAACGGAATTTCGAATCTGAAGTGTTTCAGCATATTTGTGCGCTGCTAGGAATTCACAGAACCAGGACTGCACCTCTTCACCTGCAGTCAGATGCAATGGTGCAAAGATTCAATGGCCGTCAACAAGAAACAGACCAATTGGGATACCTGCTTTCCTTTATTTTTATTGGCTTACCGTGCGACAATTCATAAGACCACGGGTAAAACACCAGCCAGTGTGATTTTTAGCACGGAATTACGTCCACTAATAGATCTAATTATGAATCGATCGCAACACGAGGAAAACTTAGATGATTATCTCAGCCATCTTAAAGATCGAATAAAGATGGTACATGAAGAAGTATGAGATAAACTAATAAATTGAAAGCGACAGAATGAAGACCAAATACGACTTGCGTGCCAACAATAGCGGGTTTCAAAATAATGAAAAAGTGTGGCTGTATAATTCAAGAAGAGGTAAGGGTAAATCTAGGAAGCTGCAGAAGTCGTGGGAAGATCCTTATACCGTTGTGTCAAGATTGAATGACGTAGTGTACAGAATAAAGAGGAATCCCCAAGCCAAAGTGAAGATTGTCCACATCGATCGTTTGACACCTTATCAAGAATATCGATCAGTTCTAAAAGGCAGAAAATGTTACGGAAGCTCACCTATCTTTTTAGTTTGTTATTATGTTCCTGTTTGCGTTAGAATTCAGAATTTTTATTATACCTTTATTTTGACGTTTTCTAGAACATTTCAGGCTATATTCGATTCGTTTCTCGAGACCGCAGAAACTTAGAGAACCCTAAAAATATTTATAAGCGGATCGGTTTCGCCGCCAGAGGTCAGTTCTAAGTTCAGCTTAATAATGAGCAGCCGAACGCGTGACAGAAACGTCAAAGTATACAGGGTAACCCAACGAAAATATGACTTCAATAATTGGAAAACCGAATAATATTTCAAAATTCGCCCAGACCCGTCGATTTTTGTTCTTGGGGAGCTTTTTTGACAGTCAAGCCAACTCGATATGTTCATCCCCCTAATGCCTAGCAACCCCAATTTAAAAATTTCAAATGCAACTACCCCACTTGTCGCACATCATTTTAAAGCCCTTTTCATTGCGAATACAGTGACGTACTGTTTTTAGAAATCGGTTGAGATTTGACAGAATTATTGGTTACAAACGAAAAGATGACTAACCAACTTCCGCGTAGTAATTTCTACACAAATGCCCGCCACTAATAAGTTTTTCATCTACTACACATGACCGCATTACCTAATTGTTATTGATGTGTCTATCAGTTTACAAAAAAGTCAGAAATGAAATAAAAAAGCTGAAGCAAATAAAACTAGATACTAAAATAGTTATTAGTAGAAGATACTTCAGTTTATAGAAATACAGACCTTTTCAAAATAACAAAAAACCAGTACTACAAAAAAAGTCGATGTTATATACTTGTGACAAAGAAATCGTTAGTTTCAGACGATATTGGACGTGTGTTCGAAATGGTTTATTCTCTCGCGGAAAGAGAAGAAATTGTTGCAATTTATTATCGAAATCACGATTGCGCTAAAGCTACAGCACGAATTTTTAATGCCAATCATCCTGAAAAAAATGTAAACCACCAGTACGTTAAACACCTGATTGACAAATTTGTTGCAACAGGTTCGCTTTTAAACAAGAAACGTTAAGTAATTGGGCCAGTTCTAAATGAAGCAGTTGAAGTGGCAGTGTTGGGTCAAGTACAGATGGATAATAAGCAATCGATTACAACTGTGTCCCAAGCTTCTGGCGTATCCCGTTCCAGTGTTCATCGAATTTTGAATAAACACAAGTTTCATCCATTTAAGATGACGCTGGTTCAAGAGTTACATGAAGATGACTTTGATCGCCGTAACCAATTTTGCGAATACTTTAGTGAACAACTTCTACTGAATCCAAATCTTCTCTACAATACATGTTTCTCCGACGAATGCACATTTATGTTGAATGGCGAAGTAAATAGACACAATTGTCGTTATTGGAGTGATACTAATCCGCATTTAATCAGGGAATTTCATACTCAGACACCTCAAAAATTGAATGTTTGGGCAGGCATTTTGGGCGACCATCTTGTTGGGCCATTTTTCATCCAAGGTAATCTCGATGGAAACACCTATCTAGAATTATTGGAAAGTACAATTGATCGTAGGATAACAGAGATTTTAGAAAGTGACGACAATTTCCTAGAAAATGAAATAACCTTCCAACAAGATGGTGCGCCCCTGCACTATGCTGCTGCTGAGGTCCCGTCGAATGGCCACCAAGATCTCCGGATCTGTCCCCTTTGGACTTTTTTCTGTGGGGTCATTTAAAATCACGAGTGTACGCCACTCAGCCGAAAACATTGCAAGTGCTACGTCAGAGAATTGTAGAAGAATGCCGATTAATAACTGCGGATGTCTTTAATAATGTTCGAACAGAATTTGAAAACACACTGTATTATTGTTTGGAAGTTAACGGGGGTCATTTTGAGCAATTCATCAAATAAATCTGATTTATTATTTGCTTCAGCTTCTTTATTTCATTTCTGACTTTTTTGTAAACTGATAGACACATCAATAACAATTAGGTAATGCGGTCATGTGTAGTAGATGAAAAACTTATTAGTGGTGGGCATTTGTGTAGAAATTACTACGCGTAAGTTGGTTTGTCATGCAAACACGGAATTCCAGGAAACAACTACTCTGCGGGCTAATGCCCCGACCAGCATTGAATTACACCTGGAAAACCTACAGCAACAGCTAGAGTCATTTGTCAGACGCCCACCAGACATATACCGGTTTCGAGCTTGTTAGCTCTCATCAGTATGCCATAGGTGAGGTATCTGACAAATAATCCTAGCTGCTTTCGTCTGTCTAACCCGACAGAAGGGACCATGAGTACGCGGTGTAGAACTAACTACATCTATCGGCCGTTCGCTACTTCATGCCGGACTGAAAATGTCCAGGCACGAAGCGTTCTACATGCAGTAGACACCATTGAAAGCTGTCGACCTTTATCGCGATCGGCGAGAAACGATATTTTGCAAACACGGAATTCCAGGAAACAACTACTCTGCGGGCTAATGCCCCGACCAGCATTGAATTACACGGTATATGTCTGGTGGGCGTCTGACAAATGACTCTAGCTGTTGCTGTAGGTTTTCCAGGTGTAATTCAATGCTGGTCGGGGCATTAGCCCGCAGAGTAGTTGTTTCCTGGAATTCCGTGTTTGCATGACAAACCAACTTACGCGTAGTAATTTCTACACAAATGCCCACCACTAATAAGTTTTTCATCTACTACACATGACCGCATTACCTAATTGTTATTGATGTGTCTATCAGTTTACAAAAAAGTCAGAAATGAAATAAATAAAGCTGAAGCAAATAATAAATCAGATTTATTTGATAAATTACTCAAAACTTCCAAACTTCCAAACAATAATACAGTGTGTTTTCAAATTCTGTTCGAACATTATTAAAGACATCCGCAGTTATTAATCGGCATTCTTCTACAATTCTCTGACGTAGCACTTGCAATGTTTCCGGCTGAGTGGCGTACACTCGTGATTTTAAATGACCCCACTGAAAAAAGTCCAAAGGGGACAGATCCGGAGATCTTGGTGGCCATTCGACGGGACCTCTTCTGCCAAAATTGTCGCACAATAGCAGCATAGTGCAGGGGCGCACCATCTTGTTGGAAGGTTTTTTCATTTTCTAGTAAATTGTCGTCACTTTCTAAAATCTCTGTTATCTTAGGATCAATTGTACTTTCCAATAATTCTAGATAAGTGTTTCCATCGAGATTACCTTGGATGAAAAATGGCCCAACAAGATGGTCGCCCAAAATGCCTGCCCAAACATTAAATTTTTGAGGTGTCTGAGTATAAAATTCTGATTAAATGCGGATTAGTATCACTCCAATAACGACAATTGTGTCTATTTACTTCGCCATTCAACATAAATGTGCATTCGTCGGAGAAACATGTATTGTAGAGAAGATTTGGATTCAGTAGAAGTTGTTCACTAAAGTATTCGCAAAATTGGTTACGGCGATCAAAGTCATCTTCATGTAACTCTTGAACCAGCGTCATCTTAAATGGATGAAACTTGTGTTTATTCAAAATTCGATGAACACTGGAACGGGATACGCCAGAAGCTTGGGACACAGTTGTAATCGATTGCTTATTATTCATCTGTACATGACCCAAAACTGCCACTTCAACTGCTTCATTTCGAACTGGCCCAATTACTTCACGTTTTTTGTTTAAAAGCGAACCTGTTGCAACAAATTTGTCAATCAGGTGTTTAACGTACTGGTGGTTTACATTTTTTCAGGATGATTGGCATTAAAAATTCGTGCTGTAGTTTTAGCGCAATCGTGATTTCGATAATAAATTGCAACAATTTCTTCTCTTTCCGCGATAGAATAAACCATTTCGAACACACGTCAATACTTTCAATATCGGCTGAAACAAACGATTTCTTGGTCACAAGCAAAAACACCGACTTTTTTGTAGTACTGATTTTTGTTATTTTGAAAAGGTCTGAATTCCTATAAACTTAAGTATCTTCTACTAATAACTATTTTAGTATCTAGTTTTATTTGCTTCAGCTTTTAATTTCATTTCTGACTTTTTGTAAACTGATAGACACATCAATAACAATTAGGTAATGCGGTCATGTGTAGTAGATGAAAACTTATTAGTGGCGGGCATTTGTGTAGAAATTACTACGCGCAAGTTGGTTTGTCATCTTTTCGTTTGTAACCAATAATTCTGTCAAATCTCAACCGATTTGTAAAACAGTACGTCACTGTATTCGCAATGAAAAGGGCTTTAAAATGATGTGCCACAAGTGGGGTAGTTGCATTTGAAATTTTTAAATTGGGGTTACTAGGCATTAGGGGGATGAACATATCGAGTTGGCTTGACTGTGAAAAAAGCTCTCCCCAAGAACAAAAATCGACGGGTCTCGGCGACTTTTGAAATATTATTCGGTTTTCCAATTATTGGAGGAGTCATATTTTCGTTGGGTTACCCTGTATACTTTGACGTTTCTGTCACGCGTTCGGCTGCTCATTATTAAGCTGAACTTAGAACTGACCTCTGGCGGCGAAACCGATCCGCTTATAAATATTTTTAGGGTTCTCTAAGTTTCTGCGGTCTCGAGAAACGAATCGAATATAGCCTGAAATGTTCTAGAAAACGTCAAAATAAAGGTATAATAAAAATTCTGAATTCTAACGCAAACAGGAACATAATAACAACAACACCAATTCCACAATGCAATTCCACAAAACAGCTGGCAAATGCATACAATATATAATAGTATATTATGATGTTAGCAGAATAACTGATACTTTATGTACTAAGCGTGGAAAATGCGAAGAACATAGAGTATTTTATTCTACGACCATCATACCGTATCATTTCTTCAACCGTTATAAATTCTAGGTAAAATGAATAAAATAACTAAAAAAACGAATTTTAAATCAAGATTGTAAGATTGAATCGTTAACTTATTTCACTGTATATATAACCTTTATTTATCGTTATCATAGATACGTACTTGCATCTATCAAAACCATCAAAACAAACATTTAAAATTTGACGCCACGCCGGTTGACAGTGACTGAAAATGAGTGTATAATTGGCTGATGAATCTCCGAGGTGGCAGAGGCGGCTAGAATGGCTGTAGAAAATTTGCTGTCGACGAAATCTGGTACAGTATGTCTTTGCCAAGTTCGAGAAATGGTGTATTGGAAAAAATGTAACGCAATACTCTGAAAACGTTTTATTGCCATACTTTTGGGAAGTGGCACAAAAACTGAAGAGTTGGAAAATAATGTGAACATTGACACTATTTGCATGCATTCTGGAAAAAAACAAGGAGAAGGTTAAAGCCAAAGAAATCGAGAGTATTGTTAAGGGAACAGATTCATACAATATTGCCTGATGCTCCAGATGAAAAGTATTTGGCGATAGACGCAGTAAAATTACATTTTGTTTGTTTCATACGATGCTAACCAACTTTTATTTTTTCAGGTAATTTTCATATTTAGTACACCTGGAGCATGTCGTTGCAACGAACTAGTGAAGATGACAATTGATGATATTGAAGACATGCGATATTTGCTGATAATTAAAATTTCTAACATTGAAACTAATAAGAATAGAACTTTCATCGTCTTGGAGGATGAATATTTAAGTAAATATAGAAAATACGTTAATTTGCGTCCTCCCTATTAAAAGGAACAACGTTATTTTTAAATAACAAAATGGGAAAACATTGGTAGTGTAGCAAAAGATGTGACATTAAATTGGGAAGAGGGAAAGAGAGATGTGTGGGGGGGGGGGTTATATTATTACGCTAAAAGGTATGGGGGTTGGAAATTGGATGGAGCTGCTGAAGAATACATCGAACATTCTGTAGAAAGTAAGACCAAAATTGCTAAGATAATTCTTCAACCTAGCTCTGCGGAGAATGCCGAATAATTTGCATTTAACGAGTCCGCTCTAAGCAATGGATCTTTACAAGCAGTTGACTCTAGAAATATTGTTATGAATAGGTACTGATACCACAAGAAGTGGAGGATTCTTAAATGATGCAAATCTTCACAATTGTACTTTACTATAAATATGAATAATAGATATAAAAAATGTTAATTATTAAAATTGAATTCATATTACTATAATGTGTTTATACGCTTAGGAATATAACTACTTATACTCCTAGTAATGTAAATGACACTTATTAGAAGAGAAAAGACCGGTATTATCTTATTAGCGACATAAAGTAATAGCATTACTGAACATTGAAAGAAGAAGAGAACAAGTTAAAGCTGCAGTTTCCTCATTTTAGGCATTGTGAAATGTAGCTAGGACAGTTTGTAACTGTTGTAAAGGTGAACGGCGGTATCTCTAAAAGCTCGTTTCGTGCTCTGCTCGTGCACGGTTCGTGCTCAGTTCGTCATATATATACGCACCAAGTTTCACGGTTAATCTGTGTCCTGGGTTTGTTGTGTAAATAAACAAATCCTCGTTCAGAGGAATGCAATAAAAATAAAAGGAAATTTGTTATATCACTGTGTCAGCCAATTACGTTTAACACAAAATGATACAACGCATACACTACAAAACATCAACATTTTAACCATAACACGTTTCTCTTCTGACACGTATAATACGTTGGTTCGTTTAGAATGGTTAGTAAGGTTACCCAAAGGAACAAGACATTCAACAAAGACTACATGCCATCGTATCACATGTCCTTATCAATGACGTGTCGGCCATAATTCATGAAATAGCGTTAGGGTATTATTACAGAGTCGGTATCAAAATTTGCAATAACTTTACCTATATCGGTTATTAAAATACATTTATTAGGGTAATATTTTGTAAAATGATTTATTTTGGTGTTTACTTTCGCTAGTTAAAATTAATACCCTATTTTCAAACGCACCTTGTATACTACATGAAATCATCATAACACTATAATTTAACGCTAATTTTGGTCACTTATACGCGTCCCCGTTGTCATGGCAATCGCTGTAAATAGAGCTGATGAACTATAGCGAATTTTAATTGACATCGATTCCAGAACACGTGCTGATGCCTTGTACGAGAGAAATCATAATAAAAAAAGTAACTTAAACTGTAGTTTTCAACGTTATCTAGATAAAGCCTTATAAAATACATAAAAAGGAAATGCGGTTAATATAACTTACAAATCTCTTGTAAAAAACGTTGAATCGTGGTTACCGGCGGACATTAGGGAAAGATGATAGTGGGGTATATGCATGGGGTGGATGCATATTTACTACACTGTTTGGGTTGTATTCAACGTATTTGTTTACTTGTGGTGAGAGATTTTGTAACTTACGTATTGATTTAATATTGTAAAAGTTTAAATGAGATAATTGTGAAAGGGAGTGAAATAAAAAACTTGGTATTTAGCAGCTGAAGTTAAATACGGTGCAAGAACAACCAGAATGCAATAATAAGAAGAGTGTGTAATAAAAATATTTACATGATGGGGTAAATGGTTTAAAACATATTTCTTCTCAAATAAAGGGGGAAGGACTAATTCATGAGTACATGAATACGTGATGAATATGAATACTGAATACCGGCAGATAAAAGATGTATTGCATACTGCACTCATGAATACAATGTATTCGAGTAATACCCAGCACTGACTTGTTAGAAGCATTTAAAGTTAGTTGTTTTCAAAATCGAGGTCTATCGTGTAGGTCTGCAGTATTTCTAGATCCAACCATATTTCAGCTAAAAATTCTCCAGCAATGAATAAAAAATTATAAATAAAATTTTAACTTTGACATCCTATATATATATTTAAGTATAATTATTTCGACTAAGATTTGTTTGGCTGAATCGACTTATTTTGGACTTTAATATCTCTGATTTCGAGATTTCGTAATTGATTCAATTTTCAAATAACAGAATGATTTAGTACCTACTCTGCTTCAAAATTTCATTTCTATCATATATGGTTTTACATCAACAAAAAATATGAGCAACTCAGATTGTGTAGATGAAGTATCTACACATAATAGGTAATACTTTTTGCTGAACCTGACTCTCTATGTCTGCTTGCTCTGTTATCCGTTCTTTGAATATATTATAAAGTAGACATTGCCTTTTTATTTTTACGTGCCTCTTTTGTAAAAGTTGAGATAAAACTACGATAAGGAATCAGTTTCATATTCATGTTGACTCTGTATGCATGAGCTGTCAGATCGTGCTGAAAATAATTGGCAAGGCTAGATCGTTAAAATGTCATTGCTAGGGTAGTGTAACTTAAATATATCTTATATGTCACTGCAAATTAGTATACAGGAGATAAAGTCTAAATATCGAGTTACATATTCCTAAACAAAGACCAAGAATTAGGGTTGCAAACGTAAAATAAAGAGATAAATGTGGAGCGCTTCAGTATGGTTGTATTTCAATTGCTTGTCGTTTACCAAGTGACACTTCTCATATAATATATATCAGCGTAGGGACCGAAATTGGTTTTCATATGTGCTATCCTGGGGCCGCGAAAAGCAGCGGAAAGCAATTGCTGTATAAAACCATTCCCGTGCCCTCTGGCAGTTTATTTTAGCTAATTTATAATTAACGATCTACATATTCATCAGTGTTTTGGGAATAGTGGATTTTCTGAGACTTACTCATTGTCAAATAAGAGCAAGTATTTTACGGTTTTCCTTCAAATATACATATATCTTATACATATAAGAACTAGAAAACAGTTATTAACTTTTTTATATTATATAGATTTTTCAAAAATTATACTAAGAATAACATATTGAAGTTAAATTGAAAATCATAAAAAGGTCAATTAGATCTATAACACCGTTTGCTATTCTTAAAAACAATTGAAATTTACATATACTTTGTTTAAAAATGAAAGAGTTACATACCTAATTTGTTTTTATGTAGCTTTATTGTTTTATTGGATAGTATACAGGGTTAACTATGACTTAGTACAAATATTTTAAGAGGGGATAGGGAAAAATAAGAATTAACGGAATCACCCTTCAAAAAAATTCCAAACTTATTTATAAAGCCATAATATATTTTTTTCAAAACTATATTAAATTCCTATTTATCGCCGTCACTGACCTGTCAGCCGCGAGGTTAGGTATATTTTGCCAAATGCCAAAGTCAAAGGTGTCAAACATAGTGACAGGTCACCGCATTGACACGTGTATCAGTTAAAGCCGCTTTGAAAGAAAAAAAATCTACAAAATGTAGATTATTATTTAACGATTTAATGAGAAATACGGTATGGTAGCACAGAGAGGCAGAACCTATGTTACTAATATTTATTTCCAGGATTGATACTTGGAGAGATTTGAAGAATGTTTAATCATCTGTTTTCTTACTTGTTTAAATTAAAACTTGCAAAGATTTTTGTACTTGCTGTGGACCTCTCCTTCCCTCGATCGTTCTTTTTGTGTAAAGCGAGGTACCTACTTGGTTTGGCGGTCTTGACCAGGTCTATTACCTACGTCGGGAAAAAGCACAGAAGATAACAACAAAATACACGCATTTGAATACGACATGTTTGTAAATACACATAAAATACGCGAAAAATTAAATTTGCTAAAAACAAGTACTGAAAAATTATTTCAAACTAATCAGACCGTACTTACTACGATTAACATCTACAGACGACATCTGTCGGCCACTAATGCATGGTGCACTCACGGCACAAAAACAAGGAGAAGAAGAAGAAGAATTTTTAAACTTCATGTGTTGTTGTGTAATTAAATTCTGTTAATACTAATAGTAGCAAAAATATTAACAGTAATCGACGATGTTTGCATAAAATAATTAGTAATATTTTAAACTATAACATCCCAAGATGTTTAGAGTGTTCTGCAAAAATGACCCTTAACTTCGCGTTTTCTGCATGGTTTGGAGCATGGAAAGTAGGCAACTAACAATGCAATATTCATAACCTAGAACTTACTGTTACTTTAAATCAGCTAAGTGACTAATTTTTAACGTGTTATAGTAATTAAATAAAGTATTTTATGTCGGATATGTTAGTAGATAATTATGATGAATCTGCAAGGAATGAAAATGTAGATTTGGCAGTGTGCAACGAAAGAACAAGATCCAATACAAAATACTGCAGCTAACCGGATTAGCTGTTATCTATCAGGTACTTAGACATTATTATTATTAATAAAAATGTTTATTTTCGTCGTTTCTACACTGGACAATGTTGATAAAAACGACCGCATGGTAGTTGACGTATCTAGCCATAGGCGCCGACTTTCCATAGGAAAAGAGGGTTTTGCCCCATTTTTTAAACATCGAGCTAGAATTATTATTTATTTTATTTATTTTATTTATTTGTATTTATTTTATTTATTTTATTTATTTTATTTATTTTATTTATTTTATTTATTTTATTTATTTTATTTATTTTATTTATTTTATTTATTTTATTTATTTTATTTATTTTATTTATTTATTTATTTATTTATTTTATTTATTTTATTTATTTTATTTATTTTATTTATTTTATTTATTTTATTTATTTTATTTATTTTATTTATTTTATTTATTTTATTTATTTTATTTATTTTATTTATTTTATTTATTTTATTTTATTTATTTTATTTATTTTATTTATTTTATTTATTTTATTTATTTTATTTATTTTATTTATTTTATTTATTTTATTTATTTTATTTATTTTATTTATTTTATTTATTTTATTTATTTTATTTATTTTATTTATTTTATTTATTTTATTTATTTTATAATACACTACCCAGACAGAGTTCCAATTATAGGGTAGGAAAACAAAAACATAAATATAAAACAAACAAAAACATGCAAATCAACAAAATATGACAATATTTTACAAGCAAAAATCAGTATAAACATTAAATAAGTTGCAAGATAACACTCCTTATTTTTCTTATATTAGTACAGTAAATATCAAATTCATTCTGAACAGCAATATAATTAGAGCACATTTTATGTACAGGCGAAAATCTCAACAGATTAGACTGAGCAGATCGTAAGTAAAATGTATCAATAGATCGACTATGGAAAGATCTAATATGAAAATTTATGTAACTTAATAAGAAAGGGCAATCAATTTGGTTGTTGATTAATTTGAATAAAAAAACGATTGAAAAATACTTACGGCGGGTTTCCAAATCATTGATGCGGAAACGGTTTAGTAAATTATACTGAGGTATACCTCTTACTGGATAAACACCATCGTTTTTCCACCATAAGTACTTACAAAAACGCCTCTAAATTTTCTCCAAATTAACTTTGTGAATTTTATAACCTGGATTCCAAACTACAGAAGCATATTCTAGGTTTGACCTAACAAAAGCATTAAAAAGTAATACTAAAGTATTATTATCTGTGAACTCTTTCGAATTTTTAATAATAAACCCTAAATTTCTGTAAGCACCAGCTGTAATATCATTCACATGAGAAACGAAACTCAACTTACAATCAAAAGTTACGCCGATATCTTTAACCTGATTATATCTATTCAGATTTACATCATTTAATTTGTAATTGAATTGGATAACGTTAATTTTCCTAGAAAATGAAACACAATTACACTTACTAACATTCAGAGCTAGCCGATTCTCTATGCTCTTCTTGTAAATTTAAGCAGTCATTGACATTGTTGATACGCGTAAATAATTTACAATCGTCGTTTATGAAAATAATGAACACTAGAGGACCAAGCACTGATCCTTGGGGCACCCCAGATGTAGCTATTAATTCGACAGATCTGTGACCACGGTATGAAACGCTTAGTTTTCTATTAGCTAAGTATGATGAAAATAAATTAATAAATGGTTTCGCCAGTCCCATATTAAATAACTCTTGTAAAAGAATACCGTGCTCAAGTCTGTCGAACGCCTTAGAAAAATAGGTGTAAATAACATCAACCTGCCCACCATAATCAAGTTCTTCTGCAGTTACCTGCGTAACACATGTCAAATTTGTGACTGTCGATCTTCCTGCAAAAATCCGTGTTGACTAAAACTCAATTGTGATTTAACGTGGAAGAAAATAATGTCATATAGAACGGCTTCATATACTTTGCTAAAATTATACAAGATAACAATGGGCCTATAATTTTCAATTAGAGATTTATCTCCCTTTTTATAGATCGGACATATCTTAGACTGCTTCCATAATGAGGGAAACATACCAGTTTGAAGAGACAAGTTAAAAATAATTGATAAAGGGAGAGCTAATAATACTGCACAGTCTTTTAGAAGAAAAGCCGGAATACCATCAGGACCTGAGGTTAATTTGGGTTTAATTCTTTTTAGTGCTCTTAAAACATCTTCTTCACTAATAGCCGGAATAGAAAGTTCTGATGTGTCTATAGATTCTGAATTAATAAAGTTGAAGGATGTAGAAGTATTATAAGAAGATTGAAAATATTCAGCGAAACTATTTATAATATCTTGCGGATCAGATAATATGGAGTCATTATAAATCAATGAGTTAGGGATACTGGAAGAATTTCTTTTGCTATTGATGTAAGACCAAAATGTGTATGGGTTGTCTTTAATTTGTAATTCAGTATTTTGTATATATTATTATGTTTTATGAGCAATGTCAATATCAGATTTGATTTTCTTTCTTAACAATTTAAATTGAGCTTGAGCCTTAATATCACAAGTTTCTTCAAAGCGATGCCAAAAGACAGTCCTTTGTTTAATATCTTTAATTATTTTGTGACCGAATCAAGGAGGATAGGAATTACTTATAGGGGCATTTAGGGACATTTTCTGCAAATATTGCATCTAATTGATCATACATATATATGCAACCATCATTAGCCGTAGTAAATGAGGATAGACGAGACCAGTCTATAGATCCCAAAATCGCTATACAAGTTAACAAAGTTTGCTTTCCTAAAGTTATAAGTTTTCACGCGGCCGCTGGGAAAGTTAGATTTTTCGGATTGAATATTAACACTAAATTCTAATGGTGGATGAAAATCATCTTGAGGCAATAAAAAATTGTCAGATCTGGTAACTGGCAAATTCAACCGACTTAGCACTAAATCCCACAGGCGGTTACTACAATTAAGAATTCTGTTACATTGTTTTAGTTCCATAAAATGACAGAAGTTATTCACAGAAATTATACGAGTATTTACATACTGATTATCATATAAGTAACTGACATAATCAGGAACATTATAATCTCCCACGAGAATAAGCTCATCTTTATCTGTCAGATGAAGTACGTCTGTTAAAGAATCAAATACAGTTTCATAAACCTCTGACTCGCAATCAGAAATTTTCGCATTTACACAATTTATGCGTTTAGGGTTAGAACCATTTGTACATTCCTTGATACTATGATTAAGAGAACATTTTGGACAGATAACATTAGGATTTTTACAAGATTTTTGAAAATGGTTAAACCCACTACATTTATAGCAGATTTTTAAATCGATAGCATCATAAACTGCGCAAACATCGTAATTAACAAATAACTCCCCTTGCTTAATCACTTTTGAAAACAACAGACTGTCAACCTCTAGGACAGCTTGAAAGATATTACAATTCTTCTTAGTTGGCCATATTTTTACAGCTCTACATACACTATTTTCAGCAAAACAGTTATTTTGTGCCTTGATAAAGTTCGCCAAATAACTGTTTTGCTGAAAATATTGTATGTAGTAAAGTGATTAAGCAAGGGGAGTTATATGATAATTTAAACTTTTTATCCAATTAACATCTTAAGTTCCCTTTTTCTCTAAGCAGCGAAAGTTTCAGGTACGTGTTTATCTCCTTTCCGCTGGTTTCTCCTTGGCCTTCGGATCGATGTTCGCAAAGACTTACCGGGTGCACCGGTTGTTTACGTACCTCGGCGCGGGTCTGGTGAAAGACAAACTGCTGAAGGATAAACAATTAATTGGGCTAATATTAATCCCGTTAATTACGGACGCCCTCATCCTGGCCCTGTGGGTGGCGATAGATCCGATGCAAAGGCAACTTTACAATTTAACTCTGGAAATTAGCTCCACTCATAGAGGCATTGTTTATCAACCGCAGGTAAGGATTAACTTAGAAGTCTTAATTTGTTAAATAAGTATAACTGACTAAAGTTTGTATAGTTGCTGTTTTATGAAATATTTATTTATTAGACGTAGACATTATTTATTGGTGTTAAATATACAAAAGTATTTACACAGGTCAAAGTTTAGAAGGAAGAAAAAAAACAGGCGAAATAAAAGACTGAGATAATGAATAGGTACACTTCTAAAATCTCATATAAAACAAATCTAATGAAAAACGCTGAAAAAAATTTAAATACAAATATAGTCATTTTGCAATATAAAATAATTAAAACAATAAAACATATAAATAAAATAATTATAGACATTACAGGACACCATGAAATGAAAGCAGCACTAAAATTATAATGTAAATTTTACACATACAGGGTGTTAAAAAAAGAGTGTAAAATATTTCAGGAGGTAATAGTATGAACCAAAATAAGCAGAAAAGTCTTAATAAACATGGGTCCGCAAAGTAACGGCGATCTTGGAGGCCATAAAACAGGTCCGGCCTGATCTGAACCCTCTAGATTTCTTTGTTTGGGGATATTTGAAGACATTAGTGTATGGTACTCCTGTAAATAGCCTGGAAGAGCTGCAGCTACGGATTAATCAAAAGTGTCAAGAAATCCAAACCTACGAGGGTGTTTTCGAAATAGTTCGAATATTGTTGAGACGAAGATGTCGTGCCTGCTTGGAAATGGACGGAGGGCACTTTGAACATCTTCTGTAACTTTGTTTTTTGTTTGTTAAAAGCTTCTTTTGTCGGTTTATTCCTAATAAAATAAAATGTTTGAAAAACGAATAGTGGTCCATATCTCCGCAACCGTTACTTTGCGGACCCATGTTTATTAAGACTTTTCTGCTTATTTTGGTTCATACTATTACCTCCTGAAATATTTTACACTCTTTTTTTAACACCCTGTATAATACAATTATCAAGTAAAAGATTAAATAGTGGACAAACTGTGATCTAAAAAATCCTGGGTGCTATAAAATGCATGTTTAACAGAAATTGTTTTACCCTATTTCTAAAATGTATAAAATCGAATGTTTTTATATTTGTTGACAATTAGTTAAAAAAAAATTAATTTCCCTGAAGCCTGACCCTTTCTAAATTTAGTAAGTCTTAAATACGGACATTTTAAAGTGTCTTTGTTTCTGGTGGAGTACGTGTGAAAATCAATCCAGCTAGTGTAAATTCCAATATTCGATTTTATGCAAGATGTACACACAAGGCAGTGGTAATATTTTGAAATCTATAAATGTCTCTCTGCAGCTTTTCTTTGCATAGCAAATACATCTGCAGCTAAGCCGAATGCCCCCAAATTAGGACAGCAAAAGGTAATAGCGAAAGTATAAGACTGTGGTAGGGTGCAGTTAATATTAATGAAGAAACTTGATTGTTTAGTACAATGAATATGTTTTTTGAATTTTTCTTACATACACTATTTGTATGATGGGTCCACTATAATTTAGGATCCAAATGTGCCGCTAAAAACCTTATAGATTCCGGATTATATACAAAAGAGGCATCTCTTAGGCTAAATAGTAAAATGTCTGTTTTCGCAGCATTTAGTCGATTGGAGAGAAACCAATCCTGCAACATTGTTTCAGTCTTCAATTAAACAACTTCGATTTGTGACATTCGTATCATCGGCAAAACTGTATCCTCAACATTGAGTCATCCACTGGAAGAGGCAAATCGTTAATATAAATCAAAAAAGAATTGGACCAAGAATTGAGCCCTGTGGAACACCTGTGTCAACACCAAAGTAGATAGCGTACTGCTGTCTGTTATTCAAATATGATTGAATGAGACCAACACTATGCGGTGTAAAACCGTAATAATAGAATTTGTTAACTAAAATGAAATGAGACATACAATCAAAGGTAAGATAAGATCTAGGAATTGGGAACATATATATATTTTTTTGTTCAAAACCTGTGCTACCAATTTGTTTATTGCTAAAGTTGTAGATAACTTAGTTCTATATCCATACTGGTTGTTATTAAAAAGGTGTTCACTCTTATAAAAAATTACGATTTGACCTTTTATAGCACTCTCAAAAACTTGATACCAAACATACAGGAAAACTACCGTCCAATGATATGCAAGGAATTAAAAAAAAATTGTACAGAATTAAGTAAATTGACTTGGTTATTATAAATAGTAACACAAACAGGGGAACAGTATTCTAGTTTGGATCGAACAAACGCATAAAATAGTGAGAGCAGGGCAGCATTATCTCGAAATTCACGGCCTTGTTTTATCACAAAACCCAGTGTTCTAAGTACGGAGGAAATCAATTATTGAAGGTGATCTGAGAAAGAAAAGTTACTATCAAAGTAAACTACTATATCATTTATGCTATCCGTGCGCTCCAAGACATCCGCGTTAATATTGTAATTGAACATAAATGGCTTCAATTTACGTGTAAATGACATAACTTTAGATTTGGAAATATTGAGCTGTAAGCTGTTCAACTCACACCAAGAAACTAATTTAATTAACTGACTCTGAAGGTAAACACGGTTATCATCAGTTGATATAGAAAAAAATCATCAGCATAAACCAGTTTACACCAATCAATATAAATTGTTATGTCATTAATGAAAATTGAAAATAAGAGTGGGCCTAAACTGGAACCCTGAGATACTCCGGAAGGAATAAGATATTGACTAAATCTGTTGTAAGTAACGCAATGAAAACGATTCGACAAATATGAAGTAAACAGTTTTAGAAGATTTTCACAAAGACCGTATACCTCGAGTTTTTGCAGAAGCATATCGTGATCTATACGGTCGAAGGTCTTCGAGAAGTCAGTATAATATACAGGGTATCCCAACGAAAATTTGACCCCCCCTATAATTGGAAAACCGAATAATATTTCAAAATTCGCCGAGACCCGTCGATTATTGGTCTTTGGGGGAGCTTTTTTGACAGCCAAGCCAACTCGATATGTTCATCCCCCTAATGCCTAGCAACCCCAACTTAAAAATTTCAAATGCAACTACCCCACTTGTGGCACATCATTTTAAAGCCCTTTTCATTGCGAATACAGTGACGTACCGTTTTTAGAAATCGGTTGAGATTTGACAGAATTATTGGTTACAAACGAAAAGATGACAAACCAACTTACGCGTAGTAATTTCTACACAAATGCCCACCACTAATAAGTTTTTCATCTACTACACATGACCGCGTTACCTAATTGTTATTGATGTGTCTATCAGTTTACAAAAAAGTCATAAATGAAATAAAAAAGCTGAAGCAAATAAAAATAGATACTAAAATAGTTATTAGTAGAAGATACTTAAGTTTATAGGAATTTAGACCTTTTCAAAATAACAAAAATCAGTACTACAAAAAAAGTCGGTGTTTTTTGCTTGTGACCAAGAAATCGTTAGTTTCAGTCGTTATTGAAAGTATTAACGTGTGTTCGAAAACCACCAATACGTTAAACACCTGATTGACAAATTTGTTGCAACAGGTTCGCTTTTAAACAAGAAACGTGAAGTAATTGGGCCAGTTCGAAATGAAGCAGTTGAAGTGGCAGTTTTGGGTCATGTACAGATGGATAATAAGCAATCGAATACAACTGTGTCTCAAGCTTCTGGCGTATCCCGTTCCAGTGTTCATCGAATTTTGAAAAAACACAAGTTTCATCCATTTAAGATGACGCTGGTTCAAGAGTTACATGAAGATGACTTTGATCGCCGTAACCAATTTTGCGAATACTTTAGTGAACAACTTCTACTGAATCCAAATCTTCTCTACAATACATGTTTCTCCGACGAATGCACATTTATGTTGAATGGCGAAGTGAATAGACACAATTGTCGTTATTGGAGTGATACTAATCCGCATTTAATCAGGGAATTTCATACTCAGACATCTCAAAAATTTAATGTTTGGGCAGGCATTTTGGGCGATCATCTTGTTGGACCATTTTTCATCCAAGGTAATCTCGATGGAAACACCTATCTAGAATTATTGGAAAGTACAATTGATCCTAGGATAACAGAGATTTTAGAAAGTGACGACAATTTACTAGAAAATGAAATAACCTTCCAACAAGATGGTGCGCCCCCGCACTATGTTGCTGCTGTGCGACAATTTTTGGATGACCATTTCCCGGGGCATTGGATTGGCAGAAGAGGTCCCGTCGAATGGCCACCAAGATCTCCGGATCTGTCCCCTTTGGACTTTTTTCTGTGGGGTCATTTAAAATCACGAGTGTACGCCACTCAGCCGGAAACATTGCAAGTGCTACGTCAGTGAATTGTAGAAGAATGCCGATTATTAACTGCGGACGTCTTTAATAATGTTCGAACAGAATTTGAAAACAGACTGTATTATTGTTTGGAAGTTAACGGGGGCATTTTGAGCAATTCATCAAATAAATCTGATTTATTATTTGCTTCAGCTTTTTTATTTCGTTTCTGACTTTTTTGTAAACTGATAGACACATCAATAACAATTAGGTAATGCGGTCATGTGTAGTACATGAACAACTTATTAGTGGTGGGCATTTGTGTAGAAATTACTTCGCGTAAGTTGGTTTGTCATCTTTTCGTTTGTAACCAATAATTCTGTCAAATCTCAACCGATTTCTAAAAACGGTTACGTCACTGTATTCGCAATGAAAAGGGCTTTAAAATGATGTGCCACAAGTGGGGTAGTTGCATTTGAAATTTTTAAGTTGGGGTTGCTAGGCATTAGGGGCATGAACATATCGAGTTGGCTTGACTGTCAAAAAAGCTCCCCACAAGAACAAAAATCGACGGGTCTCGGCGAATTTTGAAATATTATTCGGTTTTCCAATTATAGGGGGGTCAAATTTTCGTTGGGATACCCTGTATAATGTCCGCCTGTTGATGCTGATTAATAACCTTATACATATGTATATGAAATGTGTGAAACACATAAGATTGTGGTAGTTTCTATAAAACCATGTTAATCTAACGATATAATGTCTTTGAAAAGTGGAGAAATGTGATTATACAACATCTCACAGACCTTCGCAAAATTACATCACAAAGTAATAGGTCTATAATTATTTATGCTAGGATTCGCCATTTTTGAGGATTGAACAAACATTTGTCACCCTCCACGCTCCAGCAAATGTTACTGTTTTAAGTGCAAGATTAAATATGAAACCCAGCGTATGTGCTAAGCTAAAACGGAAATCTCAATCAAAGAAATTGGAAATTAAGTCCGGACCTGAAATTAATTTATTAAGTTTCCTGCTAGAATGTATTATTTCCTCGTAGGACAAAAACTTAACGGTGACTGTAGAGAAATTAACGTCGTTAAACCAGACATATCTTTGTTCTTCCCTACAATTAGGGTGACTAAGAACACCTTCAAAATAGGCCCTAAAAGTTTCCAGAATTGCACAAGGGTCGTTACTTTGGCAGTTATAAAACTCCAAAGCTTTTTAGGTTCTGTTTTTATATTATTTTCAATATGTGACAAATAACATTTATAATCGTGACTGGTGAGTATTTTTACTCAATTTCTAAAAACATTAAACTGATTTAAATAAATGACTTTTATGTTTCTTGCACAGTTTAGAAAAAGATGTTGCATTGTTCGTTTCATCTCATACGCACGCTGCCATGTCACTGCTCGAGCAGGTAGCAGGAAACGAAGGTTACTTACACAAATTTTTGGTCACTGCCTTTTTGAAACACATAAATTTTATTACGCATACCTTAAAATCTACTGCCCCAATAAAAAAACTGAATATGCGTTTCGTGCAGAAAAATGCAAAACAATTTTCGGTATTTGAAACAAAAACTATGAAAACATGCTCCTTGGAGAAGACGAACTAAGAAAATTTCGTGTATCTGGTAAAACGATATATGGGTGAAACACGGGTAAACGAATAACATATAACAAAAGTTTGACAAGATGATAACGTTCGGAGTAAGGGTACAGACAGAGTGAAAGCAGGTTTTCCGTTTACTGATAACACATACTTATAAGCTATCGAATTTGTAATTGTATAGTTAAATTGATACCAAAACAGCAATTTAGGCTAAAGCGAACACAGTGGAGGCGGTTTAGTGCTTACTGGTACTCTGCGCTGATCCGCGCTTATATGCTTCGAAAATTATAACTTTTAAGAGAAACGTACACAGTGAAAGCAGGTTGAAGCAGGTCAGCGCCGGAAACCTGCGACTATTGGAGAGAGATTAGTAATGAAATCAATGAAGTGGATACATATTAAAATATACAGGGTGTCCGAAATATGTGGGCCTTTATTTTACGGTATGATAAATTGTACCAAACAAAATATATTTGGTTTAACAAATTTTTCTGAGCAACGGTATATGATAGGAAACAGGTTTTGTATATGTCAGTTATTTATACATAATAAATACAAATACACGTATCAAACATACTTAGTGTAAACGGTTTTCTTAGAGCTCTTTTCACAACACGGATTAAAATGTGAAATATTTATAAGTGTTCAAAATTAATGTCGTTGCTTGTGAAAGCGATAGGTTTGCCTATATTCGCCATAAATTAACTGGTTATATTCAAAGAAGAGCTTCGATGAGTACCTACCTACTAGAGCATATTTAATATGATACAGGGATCCCACTAGAAGAACTAGTTGCTTACCTTTATAAAAAAAACAGTATTTTCCTCGGAAGTCGAGTATCGGATGATGTTCGATATGATCGACTCGATCATTTGGTGATACCGATACCAAATAAAAAAAAGTGAAAGTGCACGAGGGATGGATGTACCTCAATAGTTACGACAGCATGAAAACAGTACAATATTGAACTATATGTTGTGAAATATCTATTCCATTTTGTTACTAGTTATTAATTTACAATTTCAATAATATTTACATTTTTTCTATAATCCTGAGAAATTTTGAATTTAGAAAAACATCTGGTCTAAAACCTGATAATTAATTTCCTAATGTATTAATGTATTTTATATAGTAAATTTATGGGTACCAATAAAGTGCTCGATATTTTAATATATTTTGCAATATAAAATAGGAGAAATGCTTGACTACTAATGATGAATGCAGTATAAGGGTGCTCGATATTTAAATAGCATTTGCATAATAAAAATACTAAATGCTCGATAAGTTTTAAAAGTATGTTTCGATATTTTATTCATTTTGCACGATACAAATTTCAAAAGTGTTCATTACTTTATGCACGATATTTAATTTTGGTTCGCAGATTTGAATTTAAAAGCGCGTGTGCGCAATAGAATGATTTGCAAGCAGTGAAATGAACAAACGACTGTCCCGGGCTGATTTCATTGTTTAACCTAACCTAACCTAACCTAACCTACAGTCAATTTTTCAAACTTAAGAATTTATTTTCTGCAAATAATTTTTATAACTGTGCATTTACACTATCTAAGAGAGTAATTATTGTTTTTTACTGCATATATATATTTAACGGTTTATTAATATTCTCATTAAATATTTAACATTATATTATATTCGTACTAAAATCTGCTCAAGCTAATTGCATTATAATACATAGTAAATTTATTTGTCTTGTGTGTCGTTCACACTGTCATCTTTGTCTGACAATCAAAATATTAGTAAAAACACTTGTGGAAACAATTTGCTCTTAGCAATGGCATAAAATCACATTTTTTATCTAATAACCATGGTGTACCGCAAGGCAGCTTGCTGGGCCCTATATTATTTGTAATAATGGCTAATGACTTACCAAAAATTGCCGAGAATAACACTTTACCTGTATTATATGCTGACGACTCTAACTTTATATTTAGCTGCAAGGATGAAGAAAGCAATAGCCGTATACAGAATTTAGTTCAAAACATGTATGGATGGACCAATAAAAATTTACTAAATCTAAATTGTAGTAAATCTCAATTAATGAATTTTAGGCAAATGGCAAATCTGTACCACTTGTAAATGAAAGCAAATTTCTTGGTTTATAACTTGATCCAAAGCTTTCCTGGAATGTGCACGTAACTAGCATTTGTAAAAAAATCAACTCCTTTTCATATATCTTTAGACAACTTCGGCCTCTGGTTAGTGTTTCCACATTACTTTCTATGTACTATGGGCATGTTTACTCAAAATTATCCTACGGCGTGATTTGCTGGGGAAATGCTGCATCTGCTTCCTCCGTCTTCGTTGCCAAAAAAATGTAGTTCAACAGATTGCTCGAGTCCCCAGGTTAACATCGAGTAGACCATTGTTTATAAGTTATAACTAATTGACTTGTAAGTAGGTTTTAATAGTGGTTCAATTATCTGGAGTGCTTTATGTCTCTAAAATTATTTGTCTCGAAGGTTTATTCTCTCTGCAAAAGCTGAAGAGTTTTAAAACGTAATTAGCAGGGGTTCGGTAAAAGACTGAGATGGTGTAACGGACAAACATTGAGAGATATCATTCTGCTTTAGTATGCAGACCTGAAAATCCTCCGTAAGGGATTTTACTTTGCCAATAAAATGGTGTACAATTTGAATAATTTTGTTTGCGCAAAAGAAAGAAAGGTAATTTAATATTCAATATTGCTATTGTTACGTATTTAGAAACAAGCCAAAATTTGAAATGCATAAATAATATATTGTCTAAACTGCTGCTACTATTTACTGCAAAAGTGTTTTAAACATCGTTTTATTTCCGCAGGAATGTAGTTTGAGGATTTTAATTTTCTTAAGTGGATAAAACCGAGGATAAAACGCAACATAAACAAGAATACAATACATTTTATCCGTAAATACAGGTTTAAGTTAGTCGAGTTTAATTAAAAGAACACGGCATTTTTAAACGTGCTGTGGTTGTGTATTTCCATTCTTCTTCAAGACACATCTGAAGAAGCTGAAATAGCAAATCTGCGTTTATTACTAATTAAGTCGAGAGAACTTTACGAAAAATAAATTTCAATATAGTTTGACTGCGCGTGATTTTTTAAATGAAAGATTCGATAATAACGTGATTGGATGAGGCACTCAAGAACCATCTGAACTTTGGCCACCCAGATCGCTCGATATGAACCCTGTTGATTTGTTTGAGGAAATTAAAAAGCACTTACGTCAACAAATTATAGCTGATATTGATGTGATAAGAGAGGAATTTTTGCAGGTGTTCGAGGTGCAATTTCATGAAAATCTGAAACATGAGTATCGTAAAATTGTACTTGATCAAAGACATTTTGTCGTTAATAGGTTTGCAATACAAAGAAGTGTAAAGAAATAAAAAGTGAAGATAATACAATGGAGCATATGATTATGCATATTATGATATATTTTATTTGTAATATTATACAGGGTAATATACATTTTTTTTGGCAGATAATGATCCATGATACTAACACCTTCACTAGTAAGTTTCTAAAACTGGTAATTTTTTGTGCACACCGAATTTGGTTAAATTATCTCAAGCGGTTTAGAAATTAACAATTAAAAACAGTTTTCTTTATTTTTGACATGCTGTAGCTTGACAATGACTATCCTCAGACCCCACATTTATATGACAAAAAGCCCTTATTTTTAGCAACAGAATTCCATTTAAGAAATATCCTGTAAAAATAAAGCGTTAGCCAGAACTATGATGAATTATAAAAAAATGCAAAAAAGCAAATAATAAAATGAATCCTTAATGACATTTTTACATGTTATATGTTATATTATTCGGGGCACAATAGTACATAAGAGCCCGTTCGCATGACACGGAATTAGCACGGATCCAGGACGGAACGGAATACCTTCTCGCCTTCTGATTGGTCACGAGACAATTCCGTGTTTAACAAGGTCATTCCGTTTTGAGTTGATTTAACTTCAACTTTTTACGGAACGGTAGGTCGGAACACTGCAAACATAAGATAATTTGAACTGCAAATATTTAAAAAATGGAGGTATGTGATGATAATTATTTATTTACTGATTGTTTATAAGTTGTGTAGCAGTTCAAAGCTATATATTTATTACATTAATCAAATAAATGTGGCTTTTGTGGCTGGGTCTTTGCTAATATTTGTAATAACTATTTAGAACACTCTTGGTTTTCTCATTT
The DNA here is from genome assembly GCA_025584915.1 of Monochamus saltuarius. Lineage (NCBI taxonomy): Eukaryota > Metazoa > Arthropoda > Insecta > Coleoptera > Cerambycidae > Monochamus > Monochamus saltuarius. The sequence continues at coordinate 46,504,909 of CM046724.1, read as the reverse complement.
CGATAAAAATGTAAATAAAATTGTGACAGATGAAAATGGTTTATTAACGTTTACAAGTTTAATCTTGGCAAGTTCCGTTCCGATTTTAGTTCCGTCTTATGCGAACTATGACAAGAACAAGACGGAAATTCCTTGCAGTAATTCCGTTCCGTCTTCCGTGTCATGCGAACGCGCCGTTACACTATAAAGGCTTACGGTGAGCGCTCTATCAAACGATATATAACATCTGTTCCAAAACCGTCGAGAACTGTTCAGTACCGTGAGAAATGTTTGACCAACACCGTCTTACGTCGCATTCGCTGAGTACATTAACAACTAAACTGACTGACTAATTCTGGACGGTTCGGAATCGATTCTTGCTGTATTGGAACAATCCCATAGTTTTCGCTCAGTAACTTAACTGATAATGATAAAAATATGCTGTTTTTTTAATAGAATACAAATTATATTTTACTTCGTCGCTGTGTTTTGATATTTTGAAAAAGTGTAAAATAAATTTTTTTAAAATGAATTTTGCATATTTTCAAAATTTCAAAACACAGCGCCGACGTAAAATAGTATTTGTAGTCTATTAAAAAAAACCGCATATTTTTATCATTTTTTGTTGAGGAGTTACTGAGCGAAAACGATATCCCTTTGAATCGAGCGCTCACCGTAAGCCTTAAGGAGAGAAATGCGTTATTTTGGCAGAGGTGCAATTTGAAGCCCGAGGGCTACAATGCACAAAATAGCATCTCTCCCGAATGGTATATACTATTTTTTCAACGGTCTCATTAACGTAAAAACACATATTTTGTCATTATGAAGTTCTAACAATAACAACCATTTAAGTCAAATGTCATTCATCACTTTTACAATTGACATTTGTCAGTCAAACCGACAGGTTTTAGTAGGTACCACTACTAGCGCATTCACAAAAACTGTAAATGTAAGCGAAAGCAATATTCCTTCTAATATTAATTTTGAAAATTGTACAAATGTAACATTTAACTTAAATGTCAATAAATAATTTCAATGTTATCTTTTTTTTGCATGAAAAACGTTCTCCATAATGTAAACTCCCTTGGAAGCATTATATTCCCTTGGGAATAATCGACTACTTCTGTTTTAATTTTGATTTCTACTCCCGACAGTGGAAAAAATATATTGTAACCTCGAAATTAGGTTATCGTTGAAACACGTCACGTAGACAAACAACTTTATTGTCACTCTTGATTATACAAGAAATCTACTTCAACAAATTCCATAGACCTTGATTTATAAGGTCTATGACAAATTCACAACTGTCAAATGCTTTACTTTGACGTTTCAGTAATTCACGTTCGACTGCTCAATATAAACTGACTCCAGCGACTGAAAATGGTTTTTAGAGTTCTCGAAGTTTCTGAGATCTCGAGAACGTGTCGAGAAACAAATAGAATATAGCCCGGAATATTCCGGAAAACGTCAAAATAAAGGCATCACAAAAATTATAAATTCTAACATAAACAGAAACGTAATTTACAAACTAACGAGGTAGGTGAGCTTCAATTATAAATTCTAACGAAAACAGGAACATAATTAACCAACTAGAAAGGTAGGTGAGTTTTCGTAACAATATAAATAAAAATTGGAGAAAAGATATTCACTACGTTTATCTCGTAAAAAGTCGAGCGGCTTGACTCGATCGGATAGAATCAAATCAATCCACTCCCAAGCCACTAGCGTTTATGTCGTTTGTGTGGCTTATTTTTTAAAGCTGATCGAGCCAATCCAATTTTAAACATCAGTGTTGGCATTACTGAGAACATTTAGTAAATAATCAATTTGTGTTATTGGTGGTTCTGTTAACATCCAACGGAATTTTAAGGCTAACTTAATTTGTTTATTTGTCAAATAACCTAACTAAGTATCTATCAATAATAGGCTTGTTTTTGCAGCAGTTGAAAACAGTTTGGAAACTATCAAAAATATTCGACCAGTTAAGTTGAGAACGCGTTACCATTGAATTTGACGCAATACATAGTTGAACGGACATTTCTGATAGTTTCCAAACAGTTTTCAACTGCTGCTAAAACAAACCTAAAAATAACCATATGGAATGAAATAACCCATCGAATAAGAAATGGGAAATTATAGTTGTATGGTTTTATCAGCATATAATACGTTTCTCACTGCATTTATTGATAATGGTTTTTTGAAATGGAGACAAGTCCGGAGAAAACGACGCATTATCCACAAGTCGACACAAATCTTTCTGAAACAAAACTTCCTCTTTTTTCCATATGTTTCTTTTTTTACTGTTCTCCATAATTTGAAAATAGAATGCACAATGCACAGAGATACAACGGTGACAAAAACTTAAAAAAACGAATAACTAGGTTACGTTGAGTAAACACCATGAAATTAGCCGCACAATTCGAATCGATCCTGTTTATTTCAGTTTTGATTCCATACTGGATCCGATTCATTCAATTCAAGCCAGCGTGATTAGCGGATTGAATTGAGTGCCGAAATTTGAACCAATCGTGTTTATCTCGTTATTCCTAATCCGCTCCACTCAATTCAATCCACTTTCGAGCGTATTGAAACCTCCGAGATAAACATAGTGAATGATTGAATGTGACAGATTTTCTGAACCGCCGATTTTAAATGTATAGTATTAATGTATGTGTGTATATACGTGTATATATGCTTATATGTTTATATAAATGTGCCTTGCGTATATTATATGTACTTTGACTTTACTTTTATTTAGTTTATGTTTGCTTTATAACTAAACTGTGACGTGTCCAATATCATGTAAGATAATCAAAAGGATAAATAAATATATTATTATTATTATTATTTTCCACAATTATTTTCTAATATATTGATACAGACCTTTTGTAAGTAAAATATCTTAAAGTTTTATATTCGGTTGCTGTAATGCCAAAAACATATAAATTTTTTTAAATTTTGAAATGGTCGGTCAAAATTTGTATTGTAACACTGCTTAACTCTAATAATAAAAAATATTTATCAGTGCGAAAGATGAAGGTTATAACCAACCACTCAAGAAAAAATATTTTGACCTTCACGTTTTGATACACCACTTTATACAATTAACTAATTAAATATGTCAACTGATTTTTCCAAAATGCTTATATTTTGTTTGTATTTTGTTATCGTAACCTATTTCAATTCAAGTTTTATTTCAGGTGGAGATCTGCAGTTCTCATAACACAGTAGGCTGGTACGTTGCTCTCTTTGGATATAAAAGCATTATCTTAGTCATGGGAGTTTTTATGGCATGGAAAACTAGACACGTGAAAGTTCCAGCATTAAACGACTCTCAGGACATCGGTATTTGTGTCTATAGCGCTGTTTTTAGTACCATCGTAGTGATCCTCTCCAGTTTCCTCTCTAACTATTTCATAATAGCATACCTGGCAAAAACCGCTAGCATTTTAATTGCTACGACGATAACTCTCTTCCTCTTGTTTCTTCCAAAGCTGAAAGTTGTGTTAAGAAAAATTGATTGCGAAGATCCCATAATGCACAGCATGGGTCTTAAAATTGAAAGTAACACGAGAAGATTCATTTTTGATGACCCCAGAGAGCAAATCTCCAGATTGGAGATTCAAAATAAAGTCTATAGATGCGAACTAGCTAGTTTAGATAAAGAAATATCACGTTTGGAGGAACTTTTAGCTGTCCATTCAAGTTATTCCACGAAATCTAGTGTTAATGTAATCGAAACTACTGCAGATTCCTATTATTTAAGAGTCCCTACGCCTATGATAGGTAGAGGTTCATGGCCAAGTACACATTGTCAACTAAAACATTGCAGGAAAGGATTTTTATCCGAAAACAAATTGGACAGCCATAATTCGTTCGAGAAAACTAAAATCTTTGAGAGACTGAAAAAGTTTTTCGGCAGTTTCAACTCGTTACATGTCACTCATCAGCAACCTGGAGTTTACCAGGACTATGATTTGTTCAGGATTCGTAAACACGAAAGAATTAAACCTAGGTCGAGTCCTGAAATTTATAAAGAAGTAGATCAATTTAAAAGCTTATCTAAAGCAAAGTCAGATGCGTGCATAAAAGGAAATGAACTGTTTAGATAAGTTGCAAAATGTATTTGTTTCAATAAGAAAAGTAAATTAAATTATTTTGTGCATTGGTCCCCGAACTTTTTTGTCTCGTAGACCACGTGCAATTTTTTTTTTGTTTTGGGTAAGCCCACCGTCATTCTAATATTGATTATTAAATTGAGTGTAGTTAATAAAATAACTATTTACTATAAAATTTACAAACATTCTTAAACAGTTTGACGTTTGATAAATATGTGTATAAGAAAATAAAATGCAAACATTTCAATAACGAACGTAGGTATAACAATAATTTTATAAGTAAAACGAAATAGGTTGATTGAACTCAAAATAATATAACAATTATTAGTATTAATTAAAATTCAAAGCAAATCAGTTTTTTTGTTTCACTAATCGACGGAGAATGATCCCATATCGACCACAAAATGTTCCCATAATTAAAGCATAAAGTCATAACGTTCCACAAATCTAGCTCCAGATCTTCATTACGTTTCATAAGCACTTATGTTTCTAAGAAAAATTACTTCATAGGTAATTTCGAGGGTAATTTATATGTCTATTACAAGATAGTAGATATCTATTATTTAAGTACATAGATACTATTTAGGGAAAGCCAAAATTTCGGTCACGACCTGCTTAAATAGGCTCCATTCTCGTGGACCTTTATTTACATCTCATGTATCCCCAATTTTTATTTTCGCTGACAAGGACCCCTCGCAGTTCAGAGTCGACCTCTAGGGGTCGATATAGACCAATTTGGGAATCATTGATTTAGTGGATACTTAATTGTACCTGTTTTCTCATGGTGATTTAGGGTAGTAGTAAGTTGATTAACGGTAATGATTATACAGGGTGAACCTTAAATAAGTACAAATATTTTAACTGCTGGTGTAGTTTGTCATATAAATCAGTCTAGTGAAAGCAATTTTAAAAATTTTTTAATATTTACGGAGATATTATTTTTTTTTAAATACCCACATTTTGAGGACCGCTATCTTAGCTAACCTAATGAACCATATGATTTGTTGCGAGGTTGCCATATCTTCTCTAATATAAATATTACGTTTCCCTTAACGTAATAGTAGTAATACGGTTAATTCTATTTAAAAAATACTTGTTTGAAGCATAAGTACAGTAAAGTTGGGTATGTAGTATGATACGCAGCAATATTAACATACATTTTAACTGCTTAACTGACCTTACTATAAATGATTAAAAATGAATTTCCGCAAGTTAAATACTACCGTAAAGTATTTAGAAAGATATTACGTGATATTACTATGTCCAATGTTCAAAAATTATACATAAACGTGCACACAAGCTTACCTGTTTGTTAAAAAATTAACTATTTAATCAGTAATCCACATTTCACAAGTTAAATGTCATTGTACACTGTTAGAAATAGACACAAGACACAATTTCCTTAAGTTATTTTATGAATAATAACGGAAAACTATGATTTTCACACACTATATTAAGTTTCTTCAAGCAAATACATTTGTGTAACACTGGCAACACTGTGAACTACACGTTCAATCTGAAGCGCTATGACTCGTAAATGTATGAAAGTCAGCGGTCCTCAACAAGTTTTCTACAGAAAAATTACAAAATTTATTTAAAATTTCACTTTTTCTGTAAAAAAACTATTAACTATGTGTTCTACACAGTGAACTATACTGCTGGTTAAAATTTTTGTACTTATTTAAGGTTCACCCTGTATATAACAGACAAGAAATTTATTAACAGTGACGCTAATACAAACTTTCAGCGCAGTTATAGACATATCAGTATGTACAGATGGATCTTCACGCTAGTCCACTTTCAGAATATCTTTCCATTATATCCTGTCCAGATATGCTCAATTTATTTTATTATACAGAATCAGGTAATATAATTTGTGAAGACAGCATTACTTCCAAGTGAGAGTTCAGGTCATCATTTCAACGTAGATTTAATTAGTCACTGTCACTACTGATATATCTATACTGTACTTTCAGAACAAATTCTTCTCATAAAAAGAAGCAATAACAAGAGTAATATGTTTTTTTCTTCAAATAATATTGGATACAATTGCTGATCAGTTACTCAAGAGTTACAGACTTTAGACTTGGTATGGTGCAATATATTCGTAATCTTCGTAATCTGCAAGAGTTTAATTAAAATTAAGATACTTTTGAGGTGACTTTACTCATTATAGGAAAATTATGTGATGTGTAATGTTACTGTATCACAATAGATAAATTATTTCTAATGCGCAAGTTTTTGAGTTTTTGTCATAAAGTACAACCCAAGAACTAAAGTAATGTGAGAAGTAGTAGAAGTAGTATACCATAGATAAATAATTAGAGACAGGTAATTAAGGAAAAGTTTTATTTTATCTGTCTGGTTCCTTCATTCATATACGAAAGGCTTATCATAATGTCTTTAGGTGTATCCTATGTATATGTTTGCTATTAAAATGTTTAGAAAATATTATATAAAAACATGTTCAATTATAATAAAAAAATATGTTGATATTATTAATACGAGTAGTAAGTGTATAAATAGATACATATATAAAAATAAAGTAATATATTTTTAAGAATAACTGAAATTAGTTTTAATGAAGTATATAATAAATATTGTAGTTAAGTAAAACTGCGTTTTCTTGTGATAATTATTTTGGATAAGTAGTTACCTATAAAATAAATACAATGTGGTCAATTTGAAATCCCTCAGTGTTTCTATCTATAAATAGTTTGTTTCGAAAATATATTATTAATAAATTTCATTTCTTGACATACAATAAGTAACTTGGAATACCTTGTACATTATTGCTTTTTTGATTTCACCAAAATTTTCTAAATACAATGATATCGTACTGATATAATAGTATGACTTATTATTAGTCCCATTAATAAGGATTTTATTGATATAACCACTAAAGATAATCAAAATGCTCTAATCTGTTACTTTATCATTCAATGTGTATAACAATTATTTAAAAAATTATGTTTAAAATGCCTCAAATGTACACAAGAAATTAAATAGTTTAAAATTTTTTACTGTATTTTAAAGGTATTTAAGCCAATATAAATCAATTTTCCTACAATTCCTATCAATGAAGTCATATGATACCAAATATCTAGGTATGCTAATGAACAATTCCATAGACAGAGCTCTACTCAATAATTATTCTAAAATACCAAAAAGCCACACTTAGTTAAATAAAAACATTCAATACTTCAATTTACTTTTGAAACTGTGGCAACTCGATCATTTAATCCCAATAGATGTGATTCTGACCTATTCCTGCATTTCTAGGATTGCTTCTTAGTTGGTTGGTATATTAGTTCGTTTCACACAATATTGTTAATACCTAATAAAAATGATTTTGTGACTATCTTTAATTTATATTTTTCTTGACAAACTATCAGTACTCTTGACATTTTCGAAGTTAAATTTCAAATAATTTTAATTTATATAATAATTTTTATAGTTATATATTTGACTCTATTTGAAGGAGCCCTAAAGCTGAAATCCTAGAAATGCAGAAAAAGGTCAGATCTCATCTATTGTAGCTGAATTTCCGAGCTCAGACAGTTTCAAAAGTGAAGTTTAGTACTAAATGTTACAGAATGTTTTCAATAAACACATATAACTTTTTGTAGCAAATTTAGCTAGGTTAGTTTTTATTTTAGATAATTTGAATACAGATTTGTTTATGGAATTGTCCATTAGCATACCTAGATATTTGGCATCAGAGACATACATATGACAAGTGGAACTTAACCTTATTCTACTAAAATCATTTTCTGTGTTGCAACGTCTCATATTGCACATTAACCACCCATATGCTGTAGATGCTCTGTGGAATATGTAACTAGCAGCGATTCATGTACATGACATTTTACATAGCATAGTCAGTTAGCATGTGTATATCTGCTACGACCAAGGAATTGTTATTTACGATTTGCATGGTTTTCATGTCGGATTCATGTGCAAATACGAGTAGCTACACAAGAAGACATAGTCATTCTGAAACTTAAACGAAGAATTATGACTACAAACTTCCAAAATGTATTTTCGCGGGCAACATTCAAAATTTGGTTAAACTTCGATCCAGTAATCATCAAACATGGATTTCAGAAAGCAATATTGTAACGCTGTAATACCCATAGAGAATTATGAACCGTGAGGCTTATAGACGGTGATACAATTTTAAAGAAAATCTGACAGATAAAGCCGCATCTAGTTATATAGTAAATCATGAAGCAATCACAGCTGTAGTACCTACAACAACCACCATAGTGCCAGTAAATCCTCCAATACCGGCAATAGTCAGAGTACACGTAGAAGAACATCCACCAGCATTAACATCCAGAGTAAGTCTGGGTAAGTGCTATGATAATCAAAGATACTAGCATCAAAGACTAGTGAGTTCAAAAAAGAAGGAAGTTGGAAGCAAGAGGAAGAAAAAGATGAAGGCAAAGAAAAGAGACCCTTAGTTGAAGAGGGAAGTAGCGACGATAGCAGTGTTGACGTTTTGCAAAGCCAATCAAGTTCATCGACTAACTGGACCTGACAAATAAATGCGGGTGATTGAGTTGTTGTGTAATTACTAATTCGAACAGAAGAGACAGGCCAAGATGTATGTAGGCGAGTTCACCGCGAAATAACCATGTCTAGAATTGAAATTTTGTAGAAGAATCGACATTTCATCGAACTCCTGTTGAAGACAGAAGCATTTTCAACGAATGGGATTTTTATGCATTTACCTTCGCCTACAACAGGTAAGATAGGAAAATTGAAATTCAACATATTATGTGACTCTTATAATGTAGAATAAATGGTAATTTTGGTTTTGCAATAATTCTGTTTTGAATCATAAAACAAGACTAGCTATTTACTCAAACTCCGGCAAACTCTCTTCAGTCCTGAGTGTAAAAAAGTGTCTTGGAATACACTTGCCCCATACCACAATCATATGCACTGAAAATAAAAACAATTAAAAACCATGACTGTGTGTGAGACAATGGACTGTTGATTTTTTCTATACTAATAATAATTGTAGTGACAAATCAAAGAATAAACTACCAAAAAAATAAAAAAGGATCGACTTACCCTGACCAGGGATGCAGGCAGGGAAAATTCTAGACACACACGTGTTCGAGAGCTCTCGTTGTTTCTGTCTCACTAAAAGTGTTGGTTTTTTGGGAAAAACATTCTTCCGCCGGTCAGTGGCGTACTTGCCGCGGTGAATATTAAAATAAAATAACTACGATTATCTACATCTAAATTAAATTAAGCAAACAAAAAAAATATATATTGCAGCCCATAACCCACATAATCAAAATAATTATAAAATACTAAACATTCCGCCCACCAAAATAAGACATTATTTTTCGTCTTCCGGCAGCGGACACAATTTGACCACTGGTCTGCAAAGCAAACCCGTTGAAGTGCGAACCGTAGCAACCCGCACGATACTATCTTTTCCAGGATGAACCTGGACAATTCGTCCTAAACGCCAGCGTAATGGAGGCAAATTTTCGTCTCTAATTAAGACCAAAGTGTCTATTTTAACATTGTCCCTGTTTTGAGACCATTTGCTACGTTGATGTAAAGTATGCAAGTATTCATTAGCCCAACGTTTCCAAAAGTCAAAGTGAATTCGTTGCAAGAGTTGCCATCTTGTCAAGCGATTTATCGGCAAGTCAGTCAAGTCGGTAGTGGGAGGAGCTGTTAAGGGCTCTAGAGTTAAAATGTCCAGGCGTTAAGACGCTTAAATCGTTTGGATCTGAACTAAGAGGATATAACGGTCTAGAATTTAGAACAGCTTCAATTTGTACTAATATGGTATAGAACTCTTCATAAGTAAGAATCTGTTCACCGACAACACGAGTTAAATGATACTTGACAGATTTAATACCTGCCTCCCACAAACCTCCAAAATGAGGGGCAGAGGGTGGATTAAAGTGCCATTCAATGGCTTCTTGTCCAGCAGCTAATTCCATATATTCTATTAATTTTCTATAAGCACCAACAAGATTTGTTCCATGATCACTGTGTATCGTCGAACATCGACCTCTTCTAGAAATAAAACGGCGTAAGGCAGCTAGAAAAGCCTCGGAAGACAAATCAGACACTAATTCCAGGTGTATAGCTTTTGTGGCGAAACATACAAAGAGACAAATATATGCCTTGTAAGATTTTGCTCCTCTATGTTTACCAAGTGTTATAGAAAATGGCCCACCATAATCTACACCAACTCGGGAAAAAGGTTTTATTTTAGAAACTCTACTAGAAGGTAAATCCGCCATAAAAGGAGTAGTACATGTGGATTTACCCGGAAACATTTAATACAAGAGGATATAACCTTTTAATTGCTCTTTAGCCGATAATATCCAAAATTTTTGAGAGATCAGAAATTGTAAGGACTGCAAACCAGGATGCAAATATTTTCTATGAGTGTCCTCGATAATGAGAGATGTCAATCTATGATCACGTGGAAGTAAAGCAGGATGTTTAGTTCTAAAGGGCAACGAAGAATTGGAGAGACGACCGCCCACCCTGAGCACTCCACTCTCATCAAGGAACGCGTTTAGTTTACGCAATGGTTTTGAACAAAATTGCTTGGTTTGTAATCTATGGATGTCCTCTCGAAAGGCAATATGTTGAACATGTCTAATTAAAGCAAGTAGTGCTTCATTTAATTCCAAACATGAGAATGATGTACACTTCTTGGTAGAAGGTGTCTTACAATTTTGTATAAATCTACGACAATAAGCAACTATTCGAATAATAGCGGATAAAGAAGAATATTTTCTTATTAACTCATCAAAGTAATCTATAGTCAAAAGAAAAGAAAATATAGATTTCCCTTCATTAACGGCAAATTCCATAGAAAGATCAAGGTTATTTTCATCCGTATAGGTTGTGTTGGCCAACTATCTGAAGATGACGATAACCAGGAGGGACCATTCCACCATAATGACAAATTTATCAGTTCTTCAGGAAACAAACCTCTTGTAGCACAATCAGCGGGATTGTCGCTCGATTGCACGTGATTCCAACAATCTGGAGAAGTTTTTTCTTGAAGACGAGAAACACGATTTGCTATGAACGTTTTCCACTTGTAAGGTGGAGATCTTATCCAAGATAAAGTAATTGATGAATCGGAGTAACAGTATATTTTAGAAATTGATAGTTTATTGGAGAAAGTATTCAAAACATAGTGTATTAACTCGGAGAGTAGAACTGCAGCGCACAACTCTAATCTCGGAAGTGAAATTTTCTTTAAAGGGGCTACTCGACATTTTGAACAAACCAAATTTACAGAAACTATTCCAGATGAGTCCACAAAACGAATATATACGACAGCGGCATAGGCTGATTCAGAGGCATCTGCAAATCCATGCAAAGAACATATTTTATATGAATTTATTGTTATCCGTCTATTAAGTTTTAAAGAACTAAGTAAAGGTAGTTGAGATTTATATTTTTCCCAACGATTTACAATTTCAGGAGGTGGAGTATCATCCCAACCTAATCCCAAAGTCCACAAGTTTTGTATCAAAAGTTTAGAAAGAAGGGTTACAGGTGTTAGAAAACCTAACGGATCAAAAATTCGGGCTAAATCAGAAAGAATTGTACGCTTTGTACAAGAATTTTCAATAGGGATAACTATATATGAAAATATATCACAAGATGGTTGCCATTGGAGGCCTAGAATTTTTACAAAACTATCTGAATCGAATGAGTAAGAATTTTGTTTATCTATATCTGAAGAAGACAAAGGAAGGGTTATTGCTTGTCCATTTACGAAGCTCAAAACCTCCCGTTCTAATAAACCTACAATTTGTCTTTTCAGTTCTAATGCATTGTCAACGGAAGTACTACCAGTTACTAAATCATCTACGTACATATCGGTAAGAATAATTTCAGCAGCTAAAGGATAATTTGATTTTTCGTCCATTGCAAGTTGATGCAAGGTTCTTATAGCTAAAAAAGGTGCAGATGATACACCGTAGGTGACAGTATTTAAACGATACTCCTCAACTGGATCATTTTTGAAAACCGCCAAAGAATGCGCTGATAATCTCTATGATTATCATCTACTAGAATTTGCCTATACATTTGCTTTATGTCAGCTGTAAAAGCAATTGCATGAAGACGAAACAACAACAAAATAGTTACAATATCTTTATGTAATTTGCGACCGACAAGAAGAGAATCATTAAGCGACAAGTTGGAAGTAGTTTTAGCAGAGGCGTCAAACACTACTCGCATTTTGGTAGTCAAACTATCTGGTTTAAATATACAATGATGGGGAATATAGTACACTCTTGAAGGATCTTGTGGAGAAGAAGCAATAGACATATGCTGACAATCTAAATAATCTTGCATAAAAGATTTATAAGAAGATTCAAGTTCAGTATTTTTAGCAAAACGACGTTCTAAGGACAGAAATCTGCGTAAGGCTCCTGAGTAAGATTCACCTAAAATTGGATCAGGACCTTTGAAAGGAAGAGGTACTATATATCTACCACTACTAGTTCGGCGATGATGAGAAATAAATACTTCTTCGCACTGAATTTCTTCAGACGAGCAAGTGTGAATGTGAGGAATTTCTTCCACTTCCCAAAATTGTTTAACAATTGTATCTAAAGAAGAATCTACAGTGGTACAAAATGTATTTAACGAAGAAAATTCTTCCCTGTCAACTCGCCCTAGTAGAATCCAACCAAATATTGTGTTAAGTGCACTAGGTTGACCTATGGGTTTGACTATTCGACCATCTTGCATAATGAAAGGATAAATTTCAGCACCTATCAAAATATCTACACTATGTGCCTTATTGAAATCGGGATCTGCTAGTTTTATATTACCAACATGATTCCAATTTTTGTGTGAAATATCGAAAGAAGGTAATTTTGTACAAATTGAGGGAACAACAATAGCTTCAAAATTAATGATTGGACTTGAACAATCTTTAGGCTTAATGTTTGAAGTAGTTATGCCCTTTGATACAATCGACGACATTTGATTAACTCCACTAATTGGAATGGTCAGATGAGACCGTGACAAACCAAGTTTTCGCAGACAATTTTCAGTAATGAAGTTTGCTTGACTTCCTGGATCAATAAGAGCTCTAACACACTGGTATTTTCCAGAACTATCTAAAATTTCCACAAGACTTGTAGATAAGAGCACTGTGCTTTTAAAAGAAATTGTATTAGCTACAACTTCGACATCACTAGAATGTACCGGTACTATTTCGTTTGATGTACTCGAGGTTGAGGACTATTATGAATATTAACAGATGGCTTAGGTCTAGCAAATTCTGGTTTTTGTTGTTTGTCTTTATAATGAAGCAAACTATGATGTCTACTACCACAAGTTCTACAATTGTGTTTACTAGGACAATTTTGAATAAAATGTTCGGAAGATAAACAATTTAAGCAAACATGATTAGATCGAGTTAGATTGTATCTATCCAAAGGAGATTTTTCAAGAAAAGTGGAACATTTATATAAAGGATGGAAGCTGCTACAAACTATACATTTTTGACTTACACTGTTCTCTGCATTGACTACAAAGAGAGTGATTTAGAAGTTGCACTACTAGATGAGGATGGCTTGGACCAAGACGGTTTTGTGGAAGGAGGTATTTTTGTTTTTCTGTTCATCAACACGACTAAGAGCTTTGCATTGAACTTCGACAAAAGATACTAAAGTTTTAAAAGAAGGTATTTCAACTGAAGTGTGTTCTAATTCAAACCGTTCGCGAGTGTTCCTATCAAGTTTTGTTAACAAAAGGTGAAATAATACAAAATCCCAGTCTTTTATAGGAAGTCCAAGATTTTCTAATATTAACAGATTGTCATGAAATGTATCCAATAATTTTCGTAAAGCAAAATTGGACTCGGAAGTTAGTTTTGTGTTTACTATTTCCTCCCAATACATAAATACTAACTTGCGTTTATCTTGATATCTATCAACTAAAGTTTTATAGGCTGAATCAAAATTGTTTTCAGTTAAAGGAAATCGTGCCAGTAATGTGCGAGGTTCATCGCTCAGAGAAGTGATTAAGTACTGAAATTTTTCTGTTTTGGACAGAGATTTGTTATTATATACCATATAATTAAATAAAGCAATAAAGGAAGGCCACGTTTTATAATTTCCATCAAATAAAGGCAAATTTATTTTAGGCAATTTAGCACTAGTAGAGCTTGAATCATTACTATTTCTTACTTCTAACTGATTCTTACTTAACTCAGCATATATTTTCCTAATGGTATAGCCTTGACCATCAAAACCTTTACGCACTGCATCTTCATTATTTAATTCATTATCATCTACTATCCTAGCTATTATTTTTTCGTGAGCGGTTTCAAAACTATTAATAATTTTTTCAATATTTTCATATCTAGGTACAAATTCTGCAAAAAGTGAAACGTCTGCTTTTGCTGCAAGGGCAAAATCATAAATTTCTTGCATTCTACGAATGGCTAAATCTCTACTAGTTTTACTATTAGACATATTGTACTATTATGAATTGCACTAATTATAAGGAAGAAAAGGCAACGAACTCCTTTTGACTGGATTAGAAAGTCGGTGAGTAAAACCGCAAAATAATAAATTTTCAGTAGGTAATCAAATTGTGTCAACTACGCCTATGTCTAAAAGGAATACAACAGCGGAGAACGCTAGAGCAAAAAATAACTGATAAGCGCGATTTAAAATATCAAAAAACAATGTCCCACTGTGGTGGTAAAGAATGTATGAACGATAAACCAATATTTCTATAACTAATTTACTATTTGACAAGTAATTAATGCAAAATACGCTACCAAACAACAAATTTTACTAATTCAAACTAAATGAGTAAAACATCCCGGATCGAAGCGACCAAAAAATGTGTGTGAGACAATGGACTGTTGATTTTTTCTATACTAATAATAATTGTAGTGACAAATCAAAGAATAAACTACCAAAAAAATAAAAAAGGATCGACTTACCCTGACCAGGGATGCAGGCAGGGAAAATTCTAGACACACACGTGTTCGAGAGCTCTCGTTGTTTCTGTATCACTCAAAGTGTTGGTTTTTGGGAAAAAACATTCTTCCGCCGGTCAGTGGCGTACTTGCCGCGGTGAATATTAAAATAAAATAACTACGATTATCTACATCTAAATTAAATTAAGCAAACAAAAAAAATATATATTGCAGCCCATAACCCACATAATCAAAATAATTATAAAATACTAAACCATGACGATTTTCTATATTGGTACATCCTTAAAGTAATGTATGTGCAATCAGCTTGTCAAATATGATCAAGGTTAATAGATAGGTTTTCTTATTCAGTCAGGTCAAAGTACAGGTGCTAAAATTCGCGGTTCGGGTGTTTCTTAATATGTTACTCGTATTTATGGGGAGCAGTTTGCAATCTTTACGGCAAATAATATCTTGAGAAACAATGCGACGTTACTTGAAATGTCTTGAAAGTCAATTTACAATGACCCTAACAACGATCCCCAGGAAAATTATATTATTGGTGAAGGCATGGAAGTTAATATTCTGGCCCAAGTAGAAATAGAGGAAACAGTTTCTCCAAGATAAATTTCATTTGAATTAGATATCAGTCACCAAATCGTAAGCTGGTTGTCATATATAACATATTGCATCATTAAAAATCTTTTAAATATCAGCTACATGAGTAAATGTACGATAATGATCATGATCATGAACGTAGGATTCAATATTGCCATTGGATTTTACAGAATCACGTGCAGCCGAAACATGAATTTTTGAGAAGAATTTTATTTTCGGATGAATTGAATTCAGGATTACAAATTTTGGGTTGTTTAACCGACAAAATACAAGAAATTTATCAAAAAAATAAACATTTATTGAAAGAGAGTACCTAATTTGCGAGAGTGTTGGCTTTAATGTTTAACATGGACTAATGGGTATAACAATAATTGGTCCAATAATATTTGAATGACCCTTAGAATGGTACCATATGTTTGTAAAATGAGGTTGATTGTTTTTTTTTGGAAGAGTTGCCTTTGAATTTGTTCTTCAACAAAGATTTAGTGGAAACGAAACGAAAAAAATTATTTATATGCCAAAAAGTGAAGTTTATTAAGTAAATATAGTGTCCCAAATCTCAATAATTTATATTCGAAACTTAAACGTATATTTCCCCTGTTTTTTTGACGCTCACTGTGACGCACGCTGTTTATTTTTATTTATTTATTTCGACATAGATATTCCAACAGGCAATTCAATACACAATACACAAGATAACATAAAAAAATACAAATTCGTGGTAAGTACTTATATTAAACTTAAAACAACAATGAGTACAGACAATTAACATTAATATGGTAAATGATTAACATATTTTTTTAAACTAATCATTATAATTCTTCTGTAACATACGTATTGGAGAATTATTTGCATAATTAGTCCGACATGTCTAGATAAATGTGAATAGTGATTAAAAGAAATTTGACTGAGAATATAAGGAGAAGCAATAATATTGGTAAGTAATTTGAACTAAAAGAAAATTATTATTCTCCTAGATAATTTTCTTATAAAACGGTAGTGCGCCATCATATGATCCATAATATAAATCACAACATCAACAAATCTTTTCTGAACATTTTCAAGTCTATCTATGTATTTGTAATACAATTTACTTTGAATTAATGCATTAAACAAAATAATAATTGAACTTCTTCTTCACTGAATGTCACAAAGCATTTCACTAACTGCTTCGGTTAGTGAAATGCTTTGTATTGCGTAATATAAAACCTACAGTTCTCATAGCTTTTTGTTCTGTTGAGTCAACATGTATCTCAAAAGGTAATTAACTATCTAAAATTATACCTAGGTCCTTAACTTCACAAACGACTCTCAAAGTGTGGCCGCCAATGGTGTAATTATAAGCAATATTAAGTTCTTTTCTGAAAAATGTTATTCTATGGCATGTATTAACATTAAGAAAAAAATTATGAGATTTGCAAAATTCATTTAATCTGGATAGATCTTCCTCGAGCTAAATGCAGTCATCTACAGATTGAACAGTCTTTGGCAATTTAAGATCATCGGCAAATAAATTATAATTTGAATAATTGAAGCAGGAACCAATGTTTATAAAAATACAAAAAAGAAGTCCTAGGTGGTATTCCAGAGGTACTCAGAAAAGTAATTATTCAATCTAACACATAGGTTAGTGATATAAGACTTCAGGTAACAAAGCAGTTATGAATACCGACATTTTTAAGTTTAATTAATAGTGTCGGATGATGTAATGTCAAACGCTTTTGATAAGTCGGTATACACATCGTCCACCTACATTTTATTGTCCATAGCTTCAAGAGTCGTTTGTAAAAAGGCATTAAATTAGTAATAACAGATCTGCCCCGAAAAAACCCATTTTGATTATCATTTATTAAATAATGCTTAATTTAAAAAAAAGTTTCTTAGTAACTATTGAATCAAAAATGTTATAAATACACAAAGTAAATAAATGGGACGATATTGCTAACTTCATTCTTAAAACCACTTTTAAAAACTGGAACTGCAACTGCTCTTTTCCAAAAGTTAGGAAAACAGCAAGAAGCTAAGGATTTGTTGAATATAATGAACAACGGCAAAATTGGATTCTGATTCCGATATTTTATAAATATAGGAGGAATGCCATCCGGGCCAGCACTTTTATGATTGTCAAGTCGGTCAAATTCCTGCTCGATTTCTTCAACAAATATACGTTTAATGTTTATACTAAAATTTTGAGTCAGTTAAGGTAGATGTATCACTTACATTTGACTTAAATACTGAAGAAAAGTATTGGCAATGGGCATCATAGATATTCTGATCATTAAACAATTCCTGACCATTATAATTTATAACACTAGAAGAACGCTTATTACTTGATTTATTAGAAATGAATGACCAAAAATGTTTTATATTATTTTTAGTATTACCCTCAATACTTGATACATATTTTGTATAATCCGTTTTGGCAGAATTAATGTTTTGTTAAATTAATATTTGTTCTGTTCGTTGGAATAATATAAAATAAATAATAGTCATTGTATATATCTATGTCATCTATGCTGTTTTGCGGATTTTAACAAGATGAAGAGGGTAGGATGCTAAATAGCACACACACTGCAATTAGAAGCGAGAGAAACCTTACTCGTAAATAGAAACATGCAATAACGGCTCATGTTTATGAAGACGGAAGCTTTGTCTACCCTCTCTCTGTTAAAGAGCTAACTTCATGTGACTTGGGTTAATCCATGTTTATGTTTATAGCTTGATTACGGCAGCGGAGTTGCAATAAATTTGATTGAGCTTCTTTGAACCGCGAACATTTCTGCAGTAATTAGTGGGTATATAAGGAAGAGAAAAGGGGGAGGGTAGATGGATTATAAGAAGTTAATACTGGTGGACAAATCATTATTGAATTGTTTATTTATATAATTATTTATTTAATTAAGCCAGTTACGGGATGAGCAAAGACAGTGTACAAATATTAAAACGCAACAGAAAAAGAGCCATAGTTACAACGGCGAAAAAGTGATGACCATAGATTTTTTTAAAGTAAAGTAATTATGTTAATGTACAAAGGGACATAATATGTATAGAACTATTTTCAAGAAACATACGTACAAAATAAAAGCTTTTTTTTAGATATAATAGAACAAATAATATATCATGGGAATCTTTGACTATAAGGCAATGTTTCATTATTTGACACGAACAAAAAACTTTTGTTTGTATCTATCAGTTATTGTGGGAAAAATATTTTTCAAGTATATGTGCAACCCCTTTCGAGATCTAGGTGAGGCAACCCCTGTCCGTATTTTTTATTTTGCAAATTTCGTTTCAAATGTTTTCATCATGAAAGTTCTCTTTGTGAAGATAGAAATTATTTCCTAAATAACTATATAGGTCCAACGCGTTCAAATTATCAAAATATATCCACTTTAATTTTTATTAGTCGCCACTGGAACACTTCGCGGCGCATTTAAAGGGAGGGATTGGTTTTGTTATTGAATAAATGAAATAAATATGAAATTCGATTTTTCTGTTTACTTTTGAATATATTTTAATAAAGATATTACTAACCTTCATCCGTTATTTTTTTATCTTTGAAAGAGCTTGTTATTTATTTTGTATAAGTAGGTATGTCATAAGGAAAAGGGTTTTAGTCGGTCGGAGTGAAAATCCAATCCGACACTGTTTCGCTATGAGAACCAGCGTTCCGTTTTGTTGAAAATATCCCTTTAAAAAAACTACCACTACCACTATCATTACCACTACCACTACTACCACAGTTTACAGGGTGTTTTTAAATGAAGTAGCAAAAATGAGACCACAGATTCTTAGGTGAAAATAAATCGATTTAACATAACATCCCTATATCCCAAGTTGTATAATAAAAAAGATACAGGATGTCAAGTTAAAATTTTGTTTTCGATATTTGTAGATAACTTATTAAAAAATCCAAATATTTACATAAAACTTGTAAATCAAGGGGTTTTGCGGGCGAGAAGTTCAAATTTGTTTCTAATTTTGACGTCACGTAGAGGGCGCCACTTATGGCACATCATGTTTCTAATAAATGGCAGAACTTTTTGCAGCTTAGTGTATACATCTATCAAAACAATCGGTTCTCCTACCTGTTTTATTTGAAACGTTGGTAGGAGTAACCATTTTTGATATAATCCTATTTGAAATGCTCAGTACACCAAGGTAAAGTGTCTTTTCTACTGAAAATACTGCAAGATGTTACTAGAAAAAGTTGTTCAGAATGGTAAATTATGGAGATGTGTAAAATTTCAAAAAGATCGGCCTGCTTTGATAAAATCTTTGTGCTTTGTTGAAAAATGGTTTCATCAGATCTCGCCGATCTTGAAAATTTGCACGTCTCCATAATTTACTATTCTGAACAACTTCTTTAAGTAACATTTTCACTTTACCTGAAACCAAAACTCGGTGCACTAAGCATTTCAAATAAGATTATTTCAAAAATGTTTACTCTTACCGACTCCAACCTGTATAAAATGTACTTGCTATTTTACAAGATTTCTCCATTACTCCCCCAAATCCAAATGCTGGATGTACCACTGGATCTCTTAGGTACTCCTAATATTTGTAAGACCTAGGTGTAAACCCCATAAGTTATTTCTTCAGTTAGCTATTGTATGTGCAGTGCAAAAATTTGCTTTTGCTAATTGTGGGTGATATGCCCATGTAATACTACTTTGAAATCTGCAAAAATTATTGGCAATTCCTATAAGTCGATAATTATTGTGAAAATATAGAACTTTTTTGTATAAAACTTTTTTATAATAAATATTATTATCAGGAAGCTGTAGTTTATTTTTTATATATTATGCATGCCGCACTCTGTATAAAGTAAAAGCTCTAAATTAAAAAATCTCTCTTTTTGTAAGTATTTGAAATCATGTGATCAAGAGATTGGACGAGGAAAACAGGTACCATGGCCGTCACGATCTCCTGACTTTAAACTATTTGAACTTCTTTCTGTGTGTATACAAACAATGAAGTAACTATATCGCACCAAAGTAAGTATATCGCACTATTGATGATTTACGCAAACGTATCATAGTTGCTGCCCATAACTTGCGAGTTCAAAACGGACAAGAAGTAGAAACGTTTGTGTTAGTTTGTAGCAACTAGGTAAGACGGGCCAAAAATTTTGTTGTAATATCAGGTATGTCAAACTTATTTTATTAATAAAAACCATAAATTAATTCAATTAATAATTAATAACAAGAGCGACAAGAGCAGTTAAATTTGCTGTAAAAAATAGATGTTATAAAATGTTATTTCTTTCTTTCCTTGGGAATGTCTTTCCATCTTTTATCAAGTTTTACAGTGGACGAGTTTACAGTGCCACGTATTTTTAAATCATTGTCAAACTACCCTTTTTGATTTTTTTACAAAATTGTATTTGTAAGAGTCCCCTTTTACAAAAAGAAATAGCAAGCTCACAAAGAATAAAATATACTTTTAGAAGAACAAACGACAACTATTAAGTAATTGTTGTAATATATATATAATATTATATTAATTATTATCTTATTTCTGTTAACATAGATGGCAATTTGATCTTCAATATTTTCTATGAAAGCATTAGAAATAAATCAGAAATTTTAAAATACTTTGCCAGAGAAATAGCTTTTATATCCGAGAATTCCCCAACGATTTCATGTTCTTGTCAGAATGTTTCTCGTGGCTACCTATAAGCAATATCTCTTATCCTATATAAAGTTTAATAGAAAATGACACACAATCCAGTTTAATGCGTATTTAAATGGTGGATCGTTTCAGTTTAGTTCCGGATTTCCCTTTACGGATATCTGAATATATTTTCTTTTTTTAGTAGGCTACAGATTTACAAATCCCTCTGATAAGGAAGCAGGATACAGCTGCTTGGGAAGTTGAGGTAGCTGTTTAGATAAATAGTGTATTTGAGTTATGCCGATTTGTGAAATTATCCTGTAACTGTTTTATATATACTGACATTTCAACAAAATAAAAAAAAACACTCACAAATACAGAGATGTTCTCAAGTATTTTCTTACAATAAAGAAGTGAACCTTTTTCACTAATCAATATTTTAAGAGAAACCAGTGGCGTACCATTTTATTCTTCAAAAATGTTCAGTGACGTTTCGCTACGCGCGCCACTGGTAATAATAAAAAATTATTTTGTGTTGCAAATTATGCGCCTTCCATGGCTATCAACACCTCTAAAATTTCATTATAATGCCTCAAAGGGTATTGAAGAAATGAAGTTTTTGAGTTTTTCTTTCAATCAAACTTTCATCCTGCTGTTTGGGCTATAGTTTATATAGGAAACTAAGGTTATTTTTCCATGTAGAATTCATGATTGATGTAAACAGGTTTATTTCCGGAACATCTTGAATAGGCTTTTTTCATGTAATTAATGTTAATTACCGACCTGCACAAATGCCTTAAAATGGATATCTATCTCAGTTAAAAAATATTTATAATTTTCTGTATTAACTGTCACTATTTTTTTCTGGTAAAAGTTGAAACGTTTTAAAATAAATTTTGTCTCTGCAAAAATTTTGGTAAGCTATACCGTTTAATTACAACATATTTTGTTCCCGCAAATGGGTCCTAATGTAAAATGAGGAGGGGCACCATCGTGCATGGACTTACTTGTAAGTAAGGTAACACTTTCAACTAGCGAGTAAATTTTTTTCTAAGAAACTTAAAACTTTTCTATTTACTATACTCAGCGAATAAAATTCTTTCTAAGAAATTTAGATCTTTCACATTTACTGTACTGTACTGATAAAAGTAATCATCTCTGTGCAACCGCAATATAAGTATAAGCTGCTTTGTATAATGTCGATTTTATACAGATTCGGAAATTGCGGATCTTTACAGAGAAAGTAGAAATTGCCGCTTCATTCCAGGGAAGGTACGAACTTTAAGAGGGGCGGCGACGTGCATTGGTCTAGCATTCCCCACTACTACGGTAATCGGTTTCGTATCGCCAACACCAATTCGCCATTACAAATCTAACTGTCCGGTCAACTGATGCCAGTGTTGTCAGATCTCATGCATTCCGAAGAAATCTCATGCTCTCATATTTTGATTACAAAATCTCATGCTTTTTAATAGACACAAAAAGAAATAATAAAATTATTAAAATTACTCTTTGAAATCTACCAAAACAAAGACCTAACGAGAAATAAAGGCAAAATCGAGGCAAAATTGAATAGATAGAGGTAGGTATCTACAATATTTGGGTACTTGAAATGTCCTTTATTGTAGACTGCTCTTAATAATTGGCAATGAATACATAAACGGGTACGGATATGCGGTGTGTGTTGTATTCACGCTGTATTGCAGTGATTCTTAACTCTATTCCGTAAGGGTACCTACATTTTCTGGAAACAACAGATTTTACGGCCCGTGAGTCACTCTGTCACGTCAACTGCGCCTCAACGTTCGCCCGGCCTAACAATAAAATAAATTAGAAAGGTTACGTGGTTAATAACTTTTAAGTAAGTACCTGTAACTACCTACTTACAATGTAATATTATGATAAAATAGCAGAACATAATGTTTTTTAATAAAATAAAAATGGCATTACAAAAGTAATTAAAAATTAAGCTGTGTCAAGAGGTGTTTTTTGATAAATTAAGCCATCTCATGCTTTTTTCTCCAAACCTCATGCTTCTTTGAAATTATTCTCATGCACTGAATTTTTCCCACCTGGCAACACTGCTTGATGCAAACACGCTGTGGTCGAAGTATGCGTGTAGCATGACACAAATACA
The DNA here is from genome assembly GCA_025584915.1 of Monochamus saltuarius. NCBI lineage: Eukaryota > Metazoa > Arthropoda > Insecta > Coleoptera > Cerambycidae > Monochamus > Monochamus saltuarius. The sequence goes on along the minus strand of CM046724.1, from coordinate 46,481,484 downwards.
CGCAAGCGGGAAAATACAATTCACCATCAAGATGCTCACTTTCCAAATCTATATACTCCAGAAAAATTAAATTTCATATCTACAATGTCACTGCGTAAGCTTTAACGTTTAGAAAAAAACAGATTAAAAACATGTAACTTATTTAAAAACAGTGATCTGTACCAGTTTGTTATGTTTGCTTTCTAAACAAATTCTTTAGAGTATGATACTGTTTATAAATGCCGAATGTGATTTTCTTTAATGTACAGCAGACATATTATGTAGCAGAAAATATAACAATAAAACGTAGCAGGTAAAAATATCTTGATTTCTTATTCCAAATTGACTTGGCAGCTTGTAAACTCCTATATTTTGGAGCGAACTTGTAAGGTACAGTGATGAAATATTTTTTCTAACTTGCTTATATTTTTTTATACAGCTTCTAAAAACAGCCATGCGTTTAAAAATGGTGCCCTTAAGGATTGTAATACCAATAAAAATGTATGGTATCGAGTTTTAGTAGTTATTTTCATGTCTTCAAGTAGAAAAAACAACATATTCTTGTGATTCCAAAATGATACTGAAAAGTTAAGGGGAAAATGCATTAATTCACAAAGTTCAAGTTCAGTAGATGTAACCAATGAGGCACATTTCATTGAAACAATATTGTGGAGGTGGAGTGAGCATTACACTTAAAACAATACATTTTCAACCTTATTCGAGCGTTATGAATGCAATGCGTGTGCGTTTGATAGTTGGAAACTTTTTTCAACTATTCTACGAACTGGGCTATTGCAGCAGCAAAAGCAATATGTCTAACAAAAAAGTTAAGCAACACACTGCATTGTGAAACGCAGAAATCAAGGAATAAGTAAAGCGAGAGAAAACAATGTGGTAAACTATATTGGAAATAGATCAGAAGGAAATTACAATGTCTAAAAATGACAAATGACGATAGTCCAGGAAAGTAAAGGAGACGAATGAATCTTGCAACAGACTTTGAAAACAGAATAGAAGAAGCCAAAAACTACCTTAACTTTTTTAAATATTAAAAAAGACACGCCACATACAGAAAAAGATAAAATCAATGATAAAAAAAGTGAAATAAGGCACACTGAATATCAATAAAACTCACAAGAAGAATTCAAAACTATCAAACAATTTAATAATGGGAAAGCCCCAGTCCACAACGGACTAGCGATACAGATAATAATAATAATAATATCTCTACCCCTCATTCTAATCACAGGGATTAGCCCAGAAGTCGGAGACTTGTGCGGGAGAGGGGGCGGCATATTATTATTAAGCAGGCCGCATTTGCGCCCAGGAACGACTTACGTTGGTAGGCCCTAACCAGTATTCAGTGCAGGAATGAGGAAAACCTGGAAAACCTCATTAATTAGGGGGGTAGTCAAATATCAACCGGCATCAATCTCTCACATTGATCCAAGCTAACATTATTCCACCCTACCATACCCACAGAGAGGGTGCCAATCCTCTCCACGAATATAGCTTTTATACGGTCTACCGGCAGCTGGGCTCGAACCAACTCCGTCTAGTCACCTCGATTCAAGTACTAACGCCTTAAACCGCGCGACCACTGACCGATCCTAAATAGAGATGCTAAAATACATGGAGTAGAGTGCAACAAATAAGCCGTTATAATTATTGAATGCCAATATAAGGAGAGGATATCAGAGATTTAATAGGAAATAGGAGTAATACTCCTTTTTCAAAAAATATAAGAATAAAGATTGTAATATAGAGGCATTACGTTACTAGAAGTACAGTACATAATCTACGCACAATACTGTAGAAATATATAAATTTAAGTATTTAGATAAATAAATTTGTAATAAAATTTACCAGGGGAGAGACCACATTCACTCAAAAATATCCATAAGCACTGAGTGCCATGATCAAAATGACTGCCATTGAGAGTACCTACATAGATAACTTGCTCAAATGCATGGCGGTCAGGTTTAAACTCGCAACGATGAAGCTCACACACGCAATATTTTTAGGATTACAAAATGACAGGGGAAGAGACAAAAAATATGCGGGACAAAATTTGTTTTGAATATTTTTTATGTAAAAGAGAATATTGAGTGATTTTACATATTAGATCCAGATAGATACCATCAATTAAGTAAAGCGCAGATTTCATGAATCTTCGCTGAACCTTTTCAATCGCAGTCTGATGGTTACTATAAATACCACCAAATAAGCTGCATATTCGAGCTCGGAGCGTACAAATGACTAATACAACAATTTAAGAGTTTCCATGTTTTTAAAATTCTTAGAATTGCTAAGAACAAATCCCAGACTCCTATAAGCAGACTTGATAGTGCAAGACATATGCTCATTGAACGATAACTTTTCATCAAACAAGACTCCAAGATTGACAAACTCGACGAATTCGATTAAAATTACGCTAAAGCATTACACAATCTTGAAGCGAGTTTACCTCAAAGACAATTTTTAGATCATCTGCGTATATTAAACATTTAATTGTTATATCATTTATAAACAGAATAAAAAACATTGGGCCAAGTATAGAATCTTGAGGTACCCTCGATGACTGAAGAAATTCAGGAGACTTATAACCTCGAAGCTGCACATAAATTTGACGGACAAAAAATAAGAACCAAACAGGTCCAGCAGTGAGTCACCGCCATAGAACCATAGGATCTTAATTTTAATAGTAAAATTTTGTGATCCATTCCATCAAAGCCTTTTGAAAAATCAGTGTAGATTACATCTGTCTGACTTCGCCTCTCATTGATTTCACTAATGAACTGTATCTTACATATAAGGTTTGAGACAGCTGAGCGACCAGCCAAGAAACCGTGGTGACTCATAGTTTTCGTATGATAGGAGACCCTGCTGTGCAAGACTGCTTCAAAAACATTACAAAAGTTATTGGTACATTTCTGAAGTCATTTTAGTTATTCTTTTTGAAAATTGAACAGGCTTTAGTTTTTTTCCACACATTTGGAAATATTTATTTTTTTGAAATAATATTACATATCATGCACAAACGGTTGCACAGTACAAGGGCACAATCTCTTAGAAAAAATCCCGGAATGGAATCCAGTCCAGCAGTCATATTGGGATTAAGTCTTTTCAACGCCAATAATATCTCATTCTCGGTAAATTCATTCATGACCAGTGATGGAACATTAACTGAATTTAGATAGTGAAATATATCACTTTTGTCATCGCCAGGTGAAAATGACTGAAAAATAATCTGCTATTTATGAAGGACCAAAACTTATTAGGATTGGTTCTTATGTCACTTTCAACTTTCACTGCGCGTTATATGCTTCAGTTTTTTGTAGTTTTAATAACGCACGAATATTTTTAAATTAGTCATAGTCTTCCACACTACGGGTTCGTTCATATATTTTCCACGCCTTGTTTTTGCGTTTTAAATTTACAATAATTTCCTTACTGAACCAAACTGGGTAACACGCAGTAGCAGATGATTTCCAGAGTACATAAGTCTCAATGGCTTATATTATTATAAAACTGCTGGACAGCATCATCCACTGAAAATTTTCCAAGAGCTTTAACGAATTTATTTAACACGTTTTCATTACTATTTCTTAACAGTATTGCATGTGAAATCAGTGTTTTTCAAATACAGTGCCTTCAAAAATGATTACAAGCCACGTGACCAGGACTGTGATTCTCGAAGAACAACTCGTATGCAAATAGATTTCTTCTCTCTCTCAATTGCCGTAGTGAGGAAAAGGATATTCGCATATGAATTGCTCTGCGATTGATTTGAGAATATTGACCCTGATCACGTAGCTTGTAATCATTTATGAAGGCACTGTACTACTACGTGCCGTGTTCTACGAAAGGTACTGCACCTTTACCATACACAATGTGTACGAACTTTCACTACAAATACAAATACTTATATATATTATGTTTCCTAAGTGGTGCTTGTTATTTTTAAAGCAAAATTTGTGGAGGAATAAAACTTACGTAGCTTCGAATGTATAGTAACATTAATATCTCTAAATGCGATTTATGCTCAGATTTATTGACCATGATAATACTATTAAAGCAAATTAGTTCACTACTAATAGAGTTATTCCAGGCACTAGCAAGGAATAATTTCATGCGTACAGTTGATTCATATTAATTAACCAGTATTGTTGGTTGAAATAGATTCTATGCTTGCTTAATAATTAATTAATAGTCTTCACTGACCCTTCTTGGGTCTGATCTTAATAGAATATGAGCAGGCAAGAACGTTTGTCTACTGAACTAATGTAATTAAGTTAAGAGAACCCTCAATCTTTTTCTCAGACTTCGAACAGTTTAATGTTCACCAACGAATCTTTCAAAAGTTAACAACAAAGCACACATATAATATATAATTAAAATACCTACTTGTCTGAACCTGATTCTTACTTCATAAATTAAAAAAATGGCCACGTAGACATGTCTCCAATAGTTAGGATTGTATGGTGATTTATAGAGTTTTACAAAATGTTGTTCAGATAATTCTAGAGCAGATTCTACATCCAAAAATACGAAAAATTGCTATAAACAAAAGGTCCGTAAATGTTTCATTTTTGAAATACCTGCTGTTAAAAAAATAAAAATATGTTTTTAATGATAATTTCTGAATTTTTTTAGGCCGTCGTGAGACAGGTTAGTTTTACCCTACTAATGACTCGTCGTTGCTATAGTAATCCTGCTCAGTACGAAAGAAACCACAGGTTCGGACATTTGGTTCACGCACTCGCTCGACGGGCCATGGGGGCGATGGTGCGACAAAATTCTTATAAACAAAAGGTCCGCAAATGTTACATTTTCGAAATACATGCTGTTAAAAAAAAAATATGCTTTTATTGATAATTTTTTAATTTTTCATTGGAAATCGGTTAAATTTGAGTCACACTTTATTGTCAGTTACTAATATCGTTTATTTTAAAGACGGTACTCGGAAGACACGTCGATGCGATGCAAAGAAGAATTCATTATATACATAGTAATTTTTATAAGTTTCTATTCCATACATACACCAATCATTCTGCTAATTCAACATTTTTGTCCCTACTCGGCCGGTTTATATCTAAATAGTCCATTGAAATGTTACATTATTTTGGCCTTGGCGTGCATTTTTTAGAGGACGCAATTTTATTGTTTGAATGTGAGGGGAGGGTCAAAAAAAGCTTAACTTGAAGTTTGTTGGGTCACAACTCTCGAGGTTTGGCCGCCATCTTGGAAAAGGGGGTGAAACTGTTTTTAGCATTTATCAGGTAAACTATTCGTCATACAAAAAATTTTTAAAAACATTTTTTATTGCAAATTGAATCCTCTACAATTTTACTCTAGTAACTTTTTGTTGTAAAATCAAAAATAACAAAGATATTAAAGAAAACAGTCAAAATTCTGATTTATTCACACACATTCACATCTAAACAATAAAACTGCGTCCTCTAAAAAACGCAAACCCCAAATGTAACTTCAATGGACTATAGGGAAAATTAGTGTCACTTCACAGCGCTGTAAAACCCAAACTAATGAATATAATAAAAAAAGTATATAATAAAATTTCTTCGTTGAAAATCACTCTACAAAAATGCTCTGATATCATTTTTTCTTAAATAAGAAAATAAATAAATTATGGCGTCCAAAAGAAAATTTTTACAAAAATTTTGATTGTTTTTCTTTAATATCTTTGTTATTTTTGATTTTACAACAAAAAGTTACTGAACTAAAATTGTAGAGGATTTGCAATAAAAAATGTAATTACAAAATTTTTGTATGACCAATAATTTACCTGATAAATGCTAAAAATAATTTCACCCCCTTTTCCAAGATGGCGGTCAAACCTCGAGGGTTGTGACCCCACAAACTTCAAGTTAAGCTTTTTTTGATCCCCCCCTCACATCTAAACAATAAAATTGCGTCCTGTAAAAAATGCAACCCCAAATGCAACTTTTCAATGGACTAAAAGGCATTGGCTTAAACTTAAACATTAAACAATAACTGTTTCTTAAAATACTAGCCTAATTGATTATTATTGAAAGAATATTTCTACAAGTACGTATTTGTTTTTGACCAGAGAAATTTACGACGGCTCTTTTTTTGCTTTATACTTTATTTTTAGGAACCTCATTTATTTTAGAGCAAAAAGATTGCCTTGTACATTTTTTGTCGTTTAGCGGGCGGTTTTCGAGCTATTGAAGATTTAAAAAAAAACATGAATTTTTCTAAACATATTAAAGACTGGAAAATGGATTGACAGAGGAGGTCGCATCTCGTGCCAACGAGGTAGTCAGACTTAAATCCTTGCGATTTGTATCTCTGGGGACATATGAAGACAATAACATATTCCCAGGTCAATGATAGTCGAGAAACCTTACAGCGAAAGATACTTGACGTAGGTCAAATCATTCGACAGAACATACGGATCCCTCATCGGGTGCGTCGTCATATAAGTCGTCTATCTAAAGCACGCTATGATGCAGGTGCTTTTTTATACAATAAATCATTCTTAGTGGGAAATTGTTAATTAATTATTGCTATCGATATGTTATTGGTAATGTTATTGGAATGAGTTTATTGTTAATGCTTTCTTGAAAATTTACACATTACCGTTTTAATACAAATCTGGGTACATGGAAGTCAAGATAAAAGAGTTTGATACTAAGTGTTTAATGTTGTTTTCTTTTTTAAATTTTTTACCACGTTTTTTAAAAATCTTCAATAACTCAAAAGCCGCTCGTTAAACGACAAATGTGCAAGGGGGTCCTTTTGCTCTAAAATAAATCGGGTAAAAAAAATAAAGCAAAAACAAAAGAAAAATCAGTGGCGCAGATTTTCTGGAAAAAAATCAATAAGTACTCCATCATATCTACGCTCCTAAAGGGTTTGAAATGCAATCGATTATACCACCTTATAACCACGTATTATAAATGTATTGACCCAAATTCAAATGATTTCCAATGAATAATTTTGATATTATCAGTTAAAAAACATGTTTTTATTAACTATTTGACACCTTGTATTTAAAAAATGAAGCATTTGCGGACCTATAAAGAATTTTTTTTCGAATTTTTGGTTGTAGATTCTGCTCTAGAATTCTTTGAACAACATTTTTCAACACCCATATACCGTTTCCATTCCAATCATTTTTGTCACATCGCATCGCGTACAAAATATAGTAAAATAATCCTCCTAAATATTGCAAACTAAGAATTAAATAAGTTAAGTATTGAAAATAAAATAAATGTTTGTGCTACAAACTTGTACTTAAAATTCATTAAAGTAAATTTTCTAAATATTAGATATACTAATATACTGCAGAGTACATTATTTCGTTATTAGAAACTCAATAGTAAGTAATTAAACTGAGACTGGTGATGATATATAGGACCTCTGTCTTTCTCTTTCTAGAAAACAAATAGTAAAGAACAATGTCCTCCAATCTCCTTTGGCCACCCTCTTTTCTTTTCGCCTATTACTTCTGACTCTCATATTCTCCTCGTCGGTTTTTTTATGAACTCTAGTATTGATTCGATTTGATTTTTTTCTCTCATTAACTTAATTACAATTCTGTCTCATCTAGCCATCATCGAATTGATCCTTATTAAAAACCTCTTTCTCATTGCTTGCATCCTTGCCTTTTTGCTATTTTGTTAATACCCTCGATTCGCACCCATTTGTTAGTATTGGTCTGTAAATTGCTGTACAGACCTTCATATTTGTTGTTTTTGTTACTTTTATTTTATTTATAATGTATATCCATTGCATAGTACATTCCTTCTTTAATTTCCAAATATTGTGCACCTCGTCTATCAATTATTCCACCTACACATATGAACTAATTTACTTGTTCCAAAATAAAGAAAATTTGGAAAATCATATTTTTATAAAAACACATCTAAACAAATATATTTTAGTTGGATCACTCCAAACAGCAGTTACAGTTTTTCTCGCATTTGGTTTAACTTTCTCAGCTTATATTACTACTCTATATGTAAAATCCGATTCTGTCATGTCTCCAAGTTGGCCATGAGATATCGCTTTCCACAATAATTGTGTCATTTATTTAAGATTAAGTATTACAAAACCGAACACTACATCCCGATTTCCTTATTATTTTTTTGATAAATCGATCCTCAGTTTGATCAAGACCTACTTTGATGCAAAAATTTTATCCTAACCTCAGTATCCTATTCGTGACAGCTAAGCGTTAAATTATAAGGCTCAACTGATATCTCGTTTCATGAATTTAAAATTATCCAGCAGACTATATAAGGTTTTACCGAAACAAGGACATTCCTTCAAAGAAGTAATTGGGAACGTAAAAATAAACAACTTTTATTAAACAATCTGTTGTTTAAAGTGTCATGTGTTTCACAAAATTAATCTAAGATAATCAATTTAAAAAATTATGAATTTATTCGTTACTTTTCGAAAGCACTGTATAAGGGAACCCGTAGTATGGAAGACTACTATATAAAAAAATATTCGTGCGTTATTAAAAATTCAAAAACCTGAAGCATATAATGCGCAGTGAAAGTTAAAAGTGACATAAGAACCAACCCTAATAAGTTTTGGTCCTTCATAAATAGTAAATCTGGTTCTTATTTTATGACCTCTGTCTTACAATATCGAGCAGTTCACGAATCCTATTGACATTGTAAATTCGTATGCAGATTATTTTTCACAATCATTTTCACCTGGCGATGATAAAAATGATATATTTTACGACTTCAGTTAATGTTCACACTGTCATTACAGCTCGTGAATGCACTTACCGAGGATGACATATTGTTGATGTTGAAAAGACTTAAGCCCAATTTCACTGCTGGACTGGATCCCACTCCGGGATTTTTTCTAAGAAATTGTGCCATTGTAATGATGTAATGTGCATGATATTTAATATTATTTTAAAAAAGTCAATATTTCCAAATGTGTGGAAAAAAGCTAGAGTCTATCCAGTTTTCAAAAAGGGTAACCAAAACGACCTCAGAAATTACCGTCCAATAACGATACTCAATAAGTTTTGTATTGTTTTTGAAGCAGTATTACACAACCGGGTCTCCTATCACAAAAAAATATAATTTTTAAAGTTCAACACAGTTTCTTGGCTGGTCGCTCAGCTGTCTCAAACCTTATATGTAAGACACAGTTCATTGGTGAGATCAATGATAGACGCAGTCAGGTAGATGTAATCTACACTGATTTTTAAATATATTTTTAAATATATAAATAAATAAATATATTTAACCCTTGACTAGTGTCTTGCATCCAGCATTTTACACTATCTTGGATTGAGGTTGCTGTCTTTGGAGGTAACGATTCACATACAAGAAACAAGTCATTTTTAAATCAGTTTCCACTTGCATTAATAACTATATCTGATACTTCTTGATTTGAATACGACATTTTGACATAGGATAATATCGATAGATCAACCGAAATATGTACAGTGGCCGCAATATAAAGATTTCCAATTTCACAGGTATACTAGGAAATGTAACAATGCGTGTCAATAATAGTTTTTGTCTAGGCACATATGAGACAGATAAGCACCACCATACCATGGATTAAACCATCATAATTTAAATAAAATACTGATCCGGACTGGAAATTTTTATGTTGCCGCGAGTGCACGTGCAGAATAATAAGTTCCTGATACAAATCCGATTTGCAAATAGAGCACGTCTAAAATGGGACCAAATTGTTACAACTTAAATAGCAGATTTTGAAATATTTTAAAGGGTGCACCCGGGTGGTCACAATGTGACGCATTGTGTAGATTTAGGACTTTATAAAAAATAAATAAGATTGTCTAGGACTTCCGGAAGCTTTCTGGTATACGTGAGTCATATTTATTTAAATTTGAAATATGGACACGAATTTCTGGTCGCTTGTTTTAAACATCATGTCTTCCTAAAACAATAAGTATTAAAAGGATTTTTTTAGCATATTTCGGGTTGAGTTCCTACGACTACTGAAAGTAAATTGACCTAGTGGATGTATTTTAACCGTTCAAGCCACTGAATAATAAATCTCCGCAGTTGAGGGTCTACAAATATACCAACGAGATTTGAAAAATCTCTAAAGCTGGAGGTTTATGTAACAAAAAGTGTATACAGGGTGATTCTTTTATATTGCGAAAAATGCGACAGGTTCTTTAGATAAAAACAAGAAAAAAAGTTCGCATTAGTATGTGTCCGGAAACGCTTCGTTTGCGAGATACAGGGCGTTATTTTTTTTGTAGTCTACTTTTACTTGTTATTTCAAAAGTCCTTTAACTATACGATTAGGGCATCTGTCTTGATAGATGTCTGATTAAATTATCTTATCGTGCTCAAACAAAATAGCCTAAGTTGGCTTGGAAATTGGAATGCCCACCAACTGTCAATAATTGTTTTTTGTCAATAGTTGATTACTGTTTGACACATTGTGAGTGTAGGAGTGAGTAAAAATTACTGGTTTCGTGTTTTAAAATTGATATTTCTCTTTAAAGAATGAATTACACAAATAATGAATTGTGCGATATGCATTTTGTTTATGGTCTTGCCGACGGTAATTCGTTAAGGGCTAGACGTATTTATGAGGAAAGATACCCTAATTGTGCAATTCCACATCATACAATGTTTGCTCGTCTCCATCACTGTCTCAATGAAACAGGAAGCTTTAAAAAATGACTGCTTTACAACATCAAGATCGACATGTCAGGAGGAAGTATGTTCTAGAGTTAGTAAAAAACTTTGAAGAGATAGGAAACGTAGCTAATAAAAAACGAGAAATTGAAATACCTATAGTTAATGAAGCTAGTTAAGTTGCAGTTTTGGGACAGGTTCATCTTGATCCTACATTAAGTACGAAGCAGCTGGCATTTATGTCTGGGATTAATCGAACTAGCATACAAACCATTTTAAAGAAGAATAAATTCCATCCATGTACAAAATATTCTTTTTATATCTGTTTTTCTGATAAATGCAGTTTTTTCTTGAACAGGACAGTAAGTCGTCACAATTGCCGCTATTAGTCAGATTCAAACCCAGAGTTATTCACGAGGTGCATACACACTACACAGCAACCAGAAAAATTAAATGTATGGGCTGGAATTTGCTTGGCTGGTGGGTCTTTTTTTTGTACCTGGTAATTTGCCTGGCCAAATGTATTTGCAATTACTAGAAGACTCTATTGACCTTGCCTTGACTGATATTATTGAAAATGTTCCAGAGTATGAAGATCATTTGATTTTTCAACTGGACAGTGCTCGTTCGCATTATGCCTTAATTGTCCGTCAGTATTTGGAGCAACGTTTTCCACGAAATTGGATTGGGAGAAGAGGCAGCATTGAGTGCCCTCCACGATCACCGGATTTATCGCCCCTTGATTTTTTTTGTGGAGATACCTAAAAAATAAAATCTATAAAACACAGTCAGCTTCGCTGCAAAATTTGCGTCAAAGAATCGTCGACGAACTAGTCGATTCACTCCGCAAATGCTTCAGAATGTGCGCGAACGCTTCGAACAAAATATTTATTCGTGTATGGAATAGGACGGTCATTAGTTTGAACATTTAATCAACTAAGTAGTAATTAAGCAACTAAATTTAATTTAAATGTTATTCAAAGTATTGGACGGAATTATAAAATAAAAAATATCGGTACTAATAGCCATGGTTTTTTTTTTTATTTTTGGTGGTCAATGGTGGGAAATAACATTCTATTGGTATTGCTCTATTTCAATATATTGATAAATTCTGTTGCTATTGCTCTGTTTGGTTGTGTATCCATGACTCGTGTGCTTATGTATGATTTTATCTATGACTGTCCAAGACTGTTGCAGGTATCGACTAAGAAAACCTTCTGAAAATTTCAGTTTTTCATTGTCCTGAAGATGTCGCAATAAAAGTGACGAAACGTCGACAACGAAAAAAATTATGTTTTTCTTTAAATTTTGGCCTTATTTTCCACTATTGGCCACCAAAAATTAAAGTCTGTTGTAAAGAGAATTGTAAGAGCTTTCAAAATAAATATTACTCAACCTCCAATGCCATTTAAATATTTTGGGGTGATGCTTACCCTTGCTTGGGGGTGAAAGTGGCGGAGTCAAAAATACCAGCAAAGAATGTCCTCCTTAAATTTAAAATCGACGGGTCGGAGGGTTTATCTACAATCTTGACGCAGTTCCTGAAAATGGCTCTGTTTCGTTTTCATCTGGCCCCTCTGTATATTTTTCAATATATTGATAAATTCTGGTAGCTGTATAGATAATTTTTTACTGCTTGGTATCATGAGTTTATCATGAAAACATAATTTTATTGATAGCAATAAATCATGAACGCATGAACGGTGAAAAAAATAACGATATATATGCATAAAATAGTATTATATCGATTTCATACGTACGCTTATTTTGACAAAATAATTACATTGTTGAATATAGGAAAGCATCTGCTTTAATGGCGTCGCTAATTAACACTTTTAAAAAGCCTATGTACAGGGTAATTCTTAACCTATACGCATAAACCTGAAAATTATGCAGTTTTTCAGTTACGGTGATACCAATTTATTTCAAATAAAAAAACGTTATTAGATTTAAATATTGCCTAGGTTAATAAAAAATACACTAAAACATAACTGAAATTTTATTAGGTCTAAACTCAAGTCTAAAATTAAATACATATAATTTTCCAAATGATTTAGTTATTGATAGATAAATCAATATAATGTATACATCATCTGACACATGCAAAAAGAGAAAGCAATTGTTTGTAACGATGTTAAATACTTAGTTCCAGAATTACAGGAAAGGGCTATGTTACCTTTAATAATTTCTCACAGTATTCGAAAATGTACAATACTGATATTAGCAAATTTGTTTATTGAAAATGGAATATACCGATATGATGATATTTACCAAGAGTAGAAGCTGTAAGCAACAATAATTCAACTCTGATGTTGGAGTTTTACAACACCCCACAGTTAGGGTGGTGACTGATTGCATCAATATTTCTTGTACCTGGAAAAAATACGCGTATTCTATTTGGGAATGATTAGGGATTGGGTTGCTGAAAAAAGTCAAATTTTGCTTAAAATATTGTCATGGGTAAACCTTTAAAATAAAAATATTGTTAGTGGGGGAGGTGTGAAAAATAGCAAATCCATGATATTTGGAACATTTGACTATCGTTAATATTTTCTCAGATCGTTCATATACATGGTGTTCTACAAGCTTTATGACAAACTTTAGCATATGGTAGCTGGGTTGGTGTCAAACATTTGTTCTTATATGAACATAGGTTTGATTCGTTTTTGTTTATAAGTTGCAAGGGTTTTAAGAAATATAATTTTATATTTCAATCAAAGTAGCCTGATAAATAAAAATGATGAAATTATTATCTGTCATTTTACTTATTTATTTGATAGAGCGAGAACGAAGATAATCAAATAGACATCAACCCACACAGTCTGCATCATTTCGTAGACTTCGAGAAGAAGGTAACCCCGCTTTAAAAAGGTCATTCGTCTTACTGAAGTGAATGTACAGAATAAAGAAGATATAATAGATGCTGTTGCAATGCAATGGCAATGGCAATGGCAATGCCAATGGCAATGGCAATGGCAATGGCAATGGCAATGGCAATGACAATGGCAATGACAATGGCAATGGCAATGGCAATGGCAATGGCAATGGCAATGGCAATGGCAATGACAATGACAATGACAATGACAATGACAATGACAATGACAATGACAATGACAATGATAATAATAATAATAATAAATAATACTTGACCTTGACCAGATTGACACCGAAGCCTCGAATGCTTGGCTGGGACATAAGGGACAAGATAACAGTTCATGGCTCCTCCCCAAACTGCTATTCCATATGTCATGTGTGGTTGGACTAGGGCATAGTAGATTGATTTTAACTGCTTAATAAATAGGAAATCACGTGTGTATTTAAATTTATATAATATTCATCTCAATTTTTTGATTGTATAATAAATATGACAGTTCTATTTTAAATGATTATCAATTATGACACCAAGATATTACTGTTTTAGAAGCAATCAAATGGGTGGAGTGTTCATTACGAATATTAATGAAGTCAAAATTTGGCGCGGACCGTTTATCAGAATAAAAAGGTAAGTAATTAGTTTTTTTGTAATTAATAGTAAGAAGCATATTGTCAAACTAAGATGACAATTCTGTCAAATCGCTTTCTACTATATGAAACTATAGTTTTTCAAACTTCTTTTTAAACTTGACATTAAAGTTTGCCATATAGCTTTTAGAACACCCTGTATAACTGGTAAATTTATCGAGTATATTAATTTCATAAAACAGAAAGTAACAGCCACCGGTCAGCCTATTTCCCAGTACAACAAGAAAGTCGGAAACGAACATTGCACGCATTTCATTTTTAGAATTACATGTGTAATATTGACTTGCAATTGATTTGTATTGACTTGTGAGGAATATGAGGAGTCACTTAAATTTGTCTAGAAGCGTGAATAAAAACCAAATTAACAAATGTTAATAATTCGAAAAATTAACAAGATAATTTTTTGAGCATTTTTGGTTGCGTTAGGTTGTCCACACCTAGGCTGTGGGTTGAATTTAAAATAGATTAACACTTGCAACATGTAGTTCTCAGGTAGTTTTAATCATGTATATCTTACAATTCAGTAAATGCATGAACAGCCTCTTATATTTTTTTTAAATTTATCACCCTGTATCGGGAAAGAGAATCGTTACACACCCTTGGTTATATAAACTCTGCCTTAAAATTAAATGCTACTTGGCATATCATTTTGAAATTTACATTACTAATTACCAAAAGCAAAGCCTCTTATGAAAATAATTATGAGCATCCTTAGAAATCCTTTTTGGTCTTAATGTTGTAATGTAATGTTAAATATCTCCAAAACGGAATTTAGCAAGGTACAAGCGTTACGTGCTTTTTGATTAAAATTCTGTACATATTTCAGTTTACAAAAATACAGGGTGAATCATTAATAATGGTACATAGCTTAAGGGCAGATTGTTAATGTCAAAATAAAGCGATTGACCCAACATACCTTATTCAATTGTTGCTTCTCTTCATTCTACCGCGTGTTAAAGTTGAAAAAATGTTTTCGATTTTTTTGCTATAATTTAAGAACGTATAGTTTTGACAATTTTGTAGTCTCATGTTTTTGAGGTGGCAATTACGAATATGCAAACAGTGTTAAGGTCACGACTAGGGGGCGCTAGTTATACTCTACTGTCGATGTAAAAATAAGTCTAACTTTTTGTTTCCGTCGTCATGTCGAAAGCTTATCTTTTCGACAATATGTAGCTCCTTCATCTTAGCGATGCTTGTGAGACAATTCTTTAACAAAATATTTCAGGAATAGAGTGGAAGAAGAAGATCTACCAAATGGTCCGCTCATTCCACATATTTATTTTCGTTTTTTCTGTGGGGTCATTTAAAGACAAACATTACACTAGTGTAACCTTATTACTTTACAAATGCTAATGTTAATTATTCTCAGCAATATTTCTAGTATTGTATGTAAGTTGGTGCTGGGAATCTGGAATAATTGTGAAAGGATAGCTTAAAAGGCTACGGCACCTAGGCTCCATTGGGCGCTTTATACATCCTTCCATTGGGAGATTAATCCACCTGAGCCACTAACCAACCTATTAAAGAGAAAAAGATAGTAACGTCGCTTAGGGGGGTTTTTCTACTGTAGGTAGCTTTGTCCTCATGGACGTAAAATTCGCAGGAATTCTTTTAATGGTGAGTAAAAGTCGTTGACACTTTCCCGCCATTAATAATTTAAATCGAAATCTGCGAAATTCGCGAGAATTTTCGCAAAGCAAGCAAGTTTGCGTGACCGACATCATATTAGTCTTTCCTTTTAACTGTTTGTATCATTCGGATGCAAATCTCCTGCAGTATTGAGTCTGTGTTTTCTTTAAAATAGATATTTAAATATATCTTTGATTTTTATTTACAAGCTAGTTTTATAATATTGTTACGTAGCATCTCTACGCACAAGGGGTTAACTACAGATGTAGATTAATCACACAAAAAAAACAGTAACAAAATAATTTATTCAGTAACAAGAAATATAAGGGCGAGAAAATATTGCCACCAGCTAGAGGTTGTACAAATATCAGTTAATAATAGGTCTTACCTATTTCCAACTTCCATGGTTTGCAGGGGAGATACCGGTATTCAAAAAAAGGGGGAACTTCTTCACAAACTACACTACCACCGACTGACTTCCGAACCTGCCGACTTTACATTTTTATCCACAGTATAGAATATACGCGGTGTAGAACTAACTACATCTATCGGCCGTTCGCTACTCCATGCCGGACTAAAAATGTCACAGGCACGAAGCATTCTACATGCAGTAGACACCATTGAAAGCTGTCGACCTTTATCGCGATCGGCGAGAAACGATATTTTGCAAACACGGAATTCCAGGAAACAACTACTCTGCGGGCTAATGCCCCGACCAGCATTGAATTACACCTGGAAAACCTATAGCAACAGCTAGAGTCATAAAGGTCGTAAAGGGATAAAGGTCGACAGCTTTCAATGGTGTCTACTGCATGTAGAACGCTTCGTGCCTGTGACATTTTCAGTCCGGCATGGAGTAGCGAACGGCCGATAGATGTAGTTAGTTCTACACTGCGTACTCATGGTCCCTTCTGTCGGGTTAGACAGACGAAAGCAGCTAGGATTATTCGTCGGATACCTCACCTATGGCATACTGATGAGAGCTAATAAGCTCGAAACCGGTATATGTCTGGTGGGCGTCTGACGAATGACTCTAGCTGTTGCTATAGGTTTTCCAGGTGTAATTCAATGCTGGACGGGGCATTAGCCCGCAGAGTAGTTGTTTCCTGGAATTCCGTGTTTGCAAGTATAGAATATAGTTACGAAATTAAAATAAAATATGGTTTATGCAATGACTTTAAACTAGGTTGGAACTGGATTGCTTTGGAGTTTTGAAATGATTTTATTTTTAAAATATATTTACTAATTAGGCTTTGGAAAATATCCAATGACTAATTTTCTATTAAATTTCCATTCTTGACAATATATACTTAATATTTATTTATTTTCTATTGATTAGATGTGAAAATTTACTATTAAAGATTAAATTGAAAAAAAAATATTGTTTAAATTTTAAAATAATATATTATTGGTATTCATGTTCTGGCGCCCATTATAATTTTTAAAAGTAGCCGCCTAACTTAATACCCAATTGTACACGATTTCAATATAGCTATGTAAACAATTCTTCTAACTTACTGACCATGACATGACATAACATTGTAAAAATATTTCCTGGGGATTGGTCAAGCCAATAAAACCATAGATTAAAATACTATGAAATCATAGAGATTTAATTTATTATTACGATCGTTTCGAGATAGCACCCAGATATAGAAATTTTTATGTTAAAATTTTTTCATTTGTTTCCCACTTCTTTTCATAGTTTTCATAAATGATATAATTGAAGAAACATATATGTTTTATTTACTGTGCGGATGATGTGAAAATTTACTGTGCCATAGATACTATTTTTGATTGTTTGAGGTTTCAGCACTGTTTGAATGAAGTAAACGGGTGGTGCAATTTAAATAACCTTCCCTTAAATGCAGCGAAATGTAACGTTATAACATTTACGAAAAAAGTGTTTCCATTTGTTTATAACTATAGTATCGGTGGTACAGTTTTAAATCGACCAGATTCCATTAAAACCTAGAGATTACGTTTGACACTAAATTAACTTTTAACTTGCATGTATGATTTGTGATCCGTAACTCAAAAGGTTTCACTGATACACAAACTTTAATGCTGCTTTTCAATGCCTTTGTTAAGTCCAAACTCGAATATGCGTCTCTGGTATGGCAACCTAGGTAAAATATGTATGTGGAAAGTTTGGAAAATGTTCAGAGGCGCTTTCTAAAATTTATTTCTTATAAGCTGGATGGTAGTTATCCTTTAATTGGAATGAGCTCTTAAATAGATTTTCTGGATAATCGCAGGAAAACTCAATCACTGAATAAACTGATAAATAATAAAGTGGATTGTCCTCAATTACTTGAGCGACTTCGCGTTCCCTCAACGGCAACACGACATGACAGTTTGTTTTATCTTCCCACCCCTCGCACTAACGTATTAAAATTTTCGCCGTTGCATTTAATGTGTAGCAACTGTAACAACTTGCAGAATGGAGTTGATATATTTAACTGTTCCTACAATTCATTAAAAATGTGTTTTTGTAGCCTATTAGTTGTATTTCATAAGTTTTGTATTCGCTCAGAGATGAGTTTATATACAGGGTGTCCGGAAATGATGAGCAAAAAATTCAGGGGAAAATTCTAGACCGAAAATAAATGCTACCTCTATAACATTTTTTCAAAACTGTGTGACGCACCTACGTCGCTTCGACGACGTTTGCGTTGCGACGCGGTGTCACTATGACGCCTGAGCTGCGACGGTTCGGTTCCTGGGGCGCCAGTTTTTGTTTTAAAGTGTAGAAACACCACTACTCAGGCAGCTACAGTGAAGATACGGTATGTCCAGCGGATCTAGGGAAAACAGTTAGACTTTACGGGCAGAATAAAAAAAGGCACAATATATATCACTATCTATATATTAACTACCAAACCTAATTTACAATTCTAACTTAAAACTAAAAACGAAATTGCAATCAAAACAAGTTAAACGGGCGGTACATCGCTAAAAGCAGGACGGTTGCGGTTATTGGTGGTCCTGGAAAGAGAGTTACTGAGTTAGCCGGTCGGTAATAAGCAAGCGGTGGGAAGCTACGGACTCAATAGCACGAGGGAGGAAGCAAACAAGCAACAAGCAAAAGCAAATACTACTATTAATTAATACACTTGGCTACAATCACTCCTGAAAGAGAACAATTAATAGCAAGTTACAGACAGATGATGATCCCTCGGGCAGGCTGGCAGGACGGCTAACTGTTGCGCTGAAAGAAATATGACAAGACAAGTCAGTCTACGACCTACGTTTCAGAGCAACGAGTGATCAAGGCAACCTCCTTCCTCCGAACGCGCAGTTAGGATCGAAATACGTGATCAAGGCAACCGTGTGCGTCACCACGCCGCAGGATAGACGGAAACGGCCTACATTTCAGACTAAAGAGTTTCCTCCTTCCTCTGAACGCGCAGTTAGGATCGACACACGTGATCAAGGCAACCGTGTGCGTCACCACGCCGCAGGATAGACGGAAACGGCCTACGTTTCAGACTAAAGGGTTGCCCCCTTCCTCTGAACGCGTAGCTAGGTACGACACACGTGATCAAGGCAACCGTGTGCATCACCACGCCGGAATATAGGTTAGGTGACAAAGACGGAGACGGCCTACGTTTCAGACTAAAGAGTTTCCTCCTTCCTCTGAACGCGCAGTTAGGATCCACACACGTGATCAAGGCAACCGTGTGCGTCACCACGCCGCAGGATAGACGGAAACGGCCTACATTTCAGACTAAAGGGTTGCCCCCTTCCTCTGAACGCGTACCTAGGTTCGACACACGTGATCAAGGCAACAGTGTGCATCACCACGCCGGAATACAGGTTAGGTGAGAAAGACGGAGACGGCCTGCGTTTCAGACTAAAGAGTTTCCTCCTTCCTCTGAACGCGCAGTTAGGATCGACACACGTGATCAAGGCAACCGTGTGCGTCACCACGCCGGAATACAGGTTAGGTGAGAAAGACGGAGACGGCCTGCGTTTCAGACTAAAGAGTTTCCTCCTTCCTCTGAACGCGCAGTTAGGATCGACACACGTGATCAAGGCAACCGTGTGCGTCACCACGCCGTAAGACAGACAGAGCACAAGACAAGTAAGACGGACGAGAGTTAAAAGTAGCCAAGTGTTACTTACAACTACTTACTTCCAGTGCTTGTGGTCGGACACGTCTTCCTTCTGTGAACAGCAGGACGAAACTAACTCTCGAGTTCCGCTCTCTTACCAGTTCATCCGGCGGAATTCGGAGACTTGCGTACTGGCTGCTTGCTGATTCGTCCTTGTGCTGGTACGGCTGCTCTGCTGACAGGACTGCTCGGTTCGCTCGCTGGACGGCCACTAAACTAGCTAGCCCGCTAGCCGGTAGTTGGAAGACCTAATGCGCCTCTGAGGTTCGCGGCTGCGCACTAGTTCCCAATCTGAACTTAGAAAAGTCTTACCTAATACGGCTTCTCCACGGCCTGGCAGGTCTTCTGGTGCTGGTGCGGATAGGCAGGACTTCTCCCGGTGACAGCAGGACAGGAACTAAATATCCAAATCGGCGTTTGAAAGCCCTAACGTTGATGCGGAGGCAGCGGCTGCGCGCTAGTCGATTTTCGGACTTACAGTACTCGCAGGTTCGGTCATTCGACGGCTAGAGACAACGCAGCTGCTCGCTGTGGGCAGGACAGGTACTCCATTTCCGTATATTCGAATATATTGGGCATGATTCGGAATTGCCAGCTGGACCGAGCGCGCATATCTACGTCATACCTTTCGTAGTGGTGGCCGCATCTGAACGGTGATAGATGCGCGTTCGGTTCAAGCGGTCTATCTCATGCTGGCAGGCGTCCGCGCGTCGATAGGCTTTCAACGGGGATATTTTCACATACTGGTAAACTAGTTCAACGGACTATCTTAATAGTAAAATAAATAAATACGGGGTAGTTAAATATCACTTCATTACAACTGTTTATTAACGGAGTTACAGGGTGTTGAAGTTAAAATTTTATTTTCGATATTTGTAAATAACTTCTTAAGAAATCCAAATATTTACATAAAATTTGTAAATCGGGGGTTTTTGCAGACGAGAAATTCAAATATGTTTCTAATTTTGACGTCACTAGTAGAGAACTTTTTTGCTGCTTAGTGTATCCATCTGACTATTGATACAATCGATTCTCCTACCTGTTATATCCGAAAAAGGTATACCTTATGGAAGTCGTTAAGAGTAACAGTTTTCGAAATAATCTTATTTGAAATATTCAGTGCACCGACTGAAAACTGTTATTGTTTCTGTTAAACTGCGTTTTCTACTGAAAATACAGCAAAATGTTACTTGAAAAAGTTGTTCAGAACGATAAATTATGGAGATGTGTAAATTTTAAAAAAATTGGCCAACTTTTATAAAATCTTTGTGCTTTGTTGAAAAATGGTGTCATCAAACTTCATCGCACGTCTCCATATTCTGAACAACTTTCAAGTAACATTTTGCTGTATTTTCGGCAGAAAAGGCACTTTACCTGAATGCAAAACAGTTTTTTTTATTTGTATTTCTTAAGAAGTTATTTTCAAATATCGAAAATAAAATTTTAATTTTAACATCCTGTAACTCCGTTAATAATCAGTTTTGGAAAAATTGTTATAGAAAGAGGTAGTTGGATGGTGTAAACAATAAATAACTAAATAAATGAACATTATCTAAAAAAATCAAAATACAGTTTTGAAGTACTTTTTGTTTTTAATTATGTTTACAGTCTTAACACATTTACAATTTTTAATTAGTGCAAAAATGTTCCGTGTATTTTTCAAGTTGCTTTAATAAAAGTGATATTTTCTTATCCTAGTCGATTTTTTTATCCCGTAATTAGTTTGCCGTGCATGTGACAAAATAGTATTGCAATCATCAATGCTTTACGAAAATTTTGGAAATATAATTTTTATTAAGCACCTCAATGGAAGCTACATTACTAATATTATACAATAATCATTTTTCTCACTTGACCTAATTATATTTAATCGATTTTGTTTGAATATCCCTATATTGGTTGAAGTGTTTTGTATCAAACATTAGTTAATAGATTTTGACTTAGTGACTGAATTAAATGGAATACCTCATATTTAGAATTGCAAACAGATATTTTTTTATGCATATAATTCATTAAAATATTCTGTAGCGACCCTTCTCAAATTTTGGAATTAGTAAATGAACCGAAAGCAAAATTTTTCATAAGAGAAAGAAAATGTAAAACGTGTTTTTAAATTCGTTTTCGTTATTTATTAGATTACCTACATACAATTCTGTTTTTAATTCTTTCGATTCGTTAGATTTCGAATTTGTTGGAGAAATGTGAAAAAGCAGAAGATGGGAAATATTCATTCCAATTCCATAATATTTACTTACTTTTTTCCTGCAAAATGAACGGCTATTTACAAAATCAGTGCGAAATTGTGAAACAAGAGTTGTTAGAGTGTATTTATACCTACGTCTCAGTATTAATAAAAATATAAATACAAAGTATAAACTACTCGCATATAATGTCTTTATTTAAATTTTTCTACGTTCATGCAAAAAACAAAACTTTATTGAACAATATTTAGTGGAAAAAGTGGTTCTTTATTGCACTAGTGCAATAAAATGTTTATTGCATTCATCTGTCATTCTACTACAGCGTTTTGTCATCATGACAAACATAAACGTTCAAATCGACGTCACATTTTCTTAGACTTAGTGTCATCTAAGTATCATTTTTTGGTTTTTGCATGAACGTAGAAAAAATATTGTATGCAACTCGACGTGTTGTCCTACTTGGCCTTACGGCCTCGTTGAACAATTTCACGTCGCGTGCAATAAACACTTACTTTTTGTACTTGTTGCATAAATAACTATTTATTGCATTCATCTGTCACTGTACTACAGCGTTTTGTCATCATGGCAAACACAAACGTTTAAATCGACGTCATATATTCCTACACTTAGTGTTATCTAAATAAAACATTTTTCGGTTTTTGCATAAACGTACAAAAAATATTGTATGCAACTCGTACAAAAAGTGTTTATTGCACGCGACGTGAAATTGTCCAACCCATCCGAGAAATACTAGAATGCATGAACTTCTCTATATTGCCATTCGTAAGATAATCCAGTTTGCACCTCTCTTGTCGATGTTCCGATTAATTAACCTGGTTTCTGGTAAAAATCGTAAACCTTTTATCCCTTCTGGTTTATTTTTAAAATATGTCAAAATATATATTCATTTGACAATTTATAAATAAATGTGTACGAGCTGTTAACCTGACGTATGTTTATCATATTTTTGATATAATAATGTGAATACTTCTGCTGTATTCTTCATGCTGCAGTGTACAATTATTATATTTTTTTGTTCCTTGTTACTCCTTGTAATTAGGCATTGAAACTTGTTTGACGTAATAAATAAATAAATAAATAGTTTTTCTTTGTTAATACCTAGTTAGAATGACTAAAAGCAAGGATTATTATATAGGCTTTTTTGCATTTTTGTGAAAGTAGTAAGACATCGAAACTACCGTCTTGACATCACAAGTTTAGATTAAATGACTGAAACCTTCACCTGTCCACTGAATAGTGAATATGCTGTTGATATATTCAGCCATTGTTTTCAGTGGCAGTGTGGATAATTCTGTGGTTGTTTACTTTGGTAGTTGTAGCTTTATTTTGATTAGATTACAATTTCTAGTTTTATTATAGGTATTTTTGGTTGTCAATAATAAAATCATAAAATTATGAATGAAAGGACGACAAAAATATTTCAAATCAAGTTAATTAGTAATACAGAATAAAAAACAAGGAATAATTACAAATAGGTTCGTTATCAAGTTATGAATTCTATAACAAAAATGAAAAATACAATTAGATATGCCTTTCAGCAGATTATTTTTCTTTTAGAAAATGTACTTATGCCACGATAATCAAAGTAAAGTAAATCGGTGTAAATATAAAACTAAACTTAATTATTGAAGTAATTAAGAGCGAAGTTTTTAAATTCTCATCAAATTTATGAACCTTAGCGATAACATTATTTGTTAGCGCTCTAGGGAATAGAAGTAAATGTAAACAATGTAAATTTAAGTAAATTTAAAAATATTCAGGAAAAGTTAAACAATAAAAGTTTCAAACGCCGCAGAAAAATATTTTTTTATTAAGCAAAGCTTTTGTTATCAGTGATAGCGATTCAGATAAATGTAATCAAAACTATTTTTTAGTTAATACATTGTTGCAGTAAAAGTGCATATTGGTATAACAATGTTAATTTAAATGGAGGTAAATAATGCAATTTGTTTGGGAACCGCTTATCAATGATAAAATAAAATAACTTATCCATGGTAGTCCCTAAAGTCACGCACAAATTCATTATTAGGTAAATAAAAGACAACATTAATTTTATCTGTCTGATAGAACGTGCTCGTGCATTTTTTACAGGCAATTTTAAACAGTTTTCTAAGATTGGACGAGTGAATCCATTTTAACTGATTATTTTTTAAAGTATTAAGTATTTTTAAATTATTTAACTTGTTTTAGTTTTGTAAAACCATGAATCTAAATGAAACAGAACGTATTGAAATTATCATGATGATCGGGTATGGTGATAGAATTCGAACTCATGAGGAAGTTTGTGTTTTGTTTAATGAAACACATCCAAATCGTTCACCAATAGTACGATCCACTGTAAGCCGAACTGAAGCAAAGTTTCTAAACCATCACGTTAAAGATATGGCCAGGTCTGGTCGACCAAGTATACTAAATGAAGATGTGCCGTTACAAGCCCTTTTGACCCTTTACTTAGTGCAAGAATTGTCTGACGACGATTTCGACAGACAGACAGAGTTTTGCAAAATGATGATGGAAGAATGTCAGGCAAATCCGGATTTTGTTAAATGCATAATGTTTTCGGACGAGGCATCTTTTTATCTGAGTGTCACCGTTAAACAAAATAAACAGAATTGTCGGTACTGGTCAGATTACAATCCACACTGAACGATGGAAGCACACATTCAGCGTCCCTAGAAGGTCAATGTTTAGGCCTGAATTGTTGGTAACCGAATTTTGAGGCCGTATTTTTTTGAAGGAGATTTAGATGGCGCAAGATATTTAGATTTTCTTCAATTTGATTTAGTTCCTTCCTTGGTTGTACTGTTCCCCAAGGAAGAAGAACCAGATCTACCCAATGAAACAAATTGGTTACAGCAAGACGGTGCACCGCCCCACTATGCCATCGCTGTTCGCCGCTACTTAGATGACGTGTTTCTTCAGCGTTGGGTTGGCAGAAGAAGATCTAAGGAAAGCAATAATCTTGACAATCTCAAGGAACGAATTCGACAAGAAGTTATTGGAAATGTACAAGAATTTGTTTCTCGTCTGGCCCATTGTTTGGAAGTAAATGGTCAACAATTTGAAAATTTAATTTAGGTTTTTGTGTCCAAAGGTTTTATTAGCTAACAGTAAAATTTCTTACGATCGATCACGTTTCGCTACGTTTTTCTATGTAACACCAATGTTTTTATAAATTAAGTACATTCCAGTAGACACTTTAAAATGACGTGTAGTAATTTCAATCAATATTTTAGTACGTTTATTCAATTGTAAATAACTTTGGGATTTATAAATAATTTGAGTATTGTTGTCCACCCTGTAACAATTAGGAGCAACTTGTGATATATTTTTAGCAACAGCTCAGCTAGGGTAATTTGGAAATTGAAAAAAAAATGTGGTGTTCCATTTAAAAAAAATGTGATGCCGTCATTACTCGAAGGTAGGTCACCCTGTATATTAAATTATTAGTTGAAAAAAAAGTAAATTAAAATAAAAAATCGACCTGTTTCGGGAATTTTCAATAATGTATTTTATTTACCTAATAATGAATTTGGGCGTGACTTTAGGGAAGCACTGTATATTGTTATTATTTTAATACAAATTTTTGGTTTGGATGGGAAATGGAAGCAAGATAATTTTTTACGCAAGGAATATTACGACCGCTAAGAATCTAATTTAACTGAGACTGATTTAATTTTAAAATTTACATGCATCTTAGTATATCCAAATATCTAACAAGTGAGTAGCTTCATTTTTATTTATACTTACACAGTTTTTATGTACTTTCGAAATGGTTAAATAGCTCCTCCAAAAAAAAACCTCGTAGGTACGTAGTATTGTAACAGTATGTGCGGGCGTATACCATTAAATAATCAAACACGCAACACACAGCATGCGACATGAGCATATTTCTTAACTGCGTAGACAAGTGCCGTAAATTCATTTGCAGTTTTAGATATTTGCAGTATTTAAAATGTCTTCAAACGGGGAGGGTGTCATGGTAGCTTGACAATTTTTGCAAAACGACGTACCTAAACGAAAAGGGTTGCGTAGATTTCGCATGCAGCCATTATTTGTAGATAATCTAACACAAAGTTCTATAACTATTGCACAAGAGCAGTTATCCCTTAATCTAGAAAAATGTAAGGACTTTTTTTAAATAAACTCGAAAAGTTTTAATGTATTGGTGGAATTTTTAGGATCGAGAGCGCATAACCTAGATGCCTATTACCGAGAGGAGAGAACTTCATTTGCTGTACTCCGCCAAACTGCAGTTCTACAAATAAGGATAGTTTTCGATTGCTTTAACAAAATTAATAATGGAAATCAAATTGTTAGTCATTTTTAAGAAAAATAAATAGATCTTGCCTCTTCAAACATGCAGCAAATACTACGGAATGACATGCACAGCATTAGTATACGATAGTTCTGAGAACTTCCATACAGTTACATTGCTTTATGCAGTAAATGTCTACCCGCGGTATTTACCTCAGTCACCTGCTGCAATGTATGTTTCATTGGTGTCGACTGCGCTTACTGCCAACACTCTTTCATGCTACCATTTCGTTCTTTTCTATTAGCAGATTCAATTTTGTTTTAAACAATAAAACTTTATTTCATGAATATCTAGTACACAGTTAAACTTTTCGGCAATCTTGGTTAATATTCATTTTCTGTTATTGCATAATTCACAAATTTTCCGATACCCTAACATTTGAAATTGGCTCTATGGTAATAAGCCAAGACTTTTCCATTCTTAAGCCTATGACGCGGTGCAGGTATAATGCTTTTTGTGCACGATAAATAAAGATAGAAATAGGAATATAATGTCGTGAGATTATCTGCAATGAACGCAACAATATGAATATCTACAAGTAGAGATTAGGTAACGGATATATGCTTATAAATACTAATATTCAAAAAAAGCTTTCCGTTCTTCCAGAGTAATATTTTAAAAGCCCTCATTGTTGCTTAACTGATTAGGATACAAATTGGTTTTGTTATGATTTTTATTAGAAGAGTATCCGGAAGAAACTTAAGTAAAATGGATCGTGGCTTGTTTGCATTCATAGTCGGGGCAATAAACTAGTAAAAAGTCCAAAAGTTCTAAAACTAGTTGTGGTGGACAGATCGGAATGCGGTTTTCTGCATTCTCCAAAAATTATTTGTAAAAAATGTGGCGACATGGAATTTTTGACAAATCAGAAATTGCATTGCTGCAGCCAAAAATGCACTAAAAAAATGCATTATTTGAGAGGCCTCTTAGAAGATGTCAAAACTTGGTAAATAAGTGTCAGAACTGGCCCAGATCGGGTACTCGGAGGTTTTCGAGGTCGCTGATCACGAATATGTTCAAATTGACCCCCCGAACACCTGGAGCTCAGGAACGCCGATGAACGTCATCTCCGTGGGAGTCTCCCACAAATCTCGCGGGAAAGAAGAAAAACTCGGCGCCCGGGTTTTTTTGGGTCGCTGAATCCAAATCTGACATCGGCGAACACCCCACGGGCACCTGGTGCGCCGGAACTTGGACGCGGACGTTATCTCCGAAAATTTTCCTGAGAAGAGTGCCAAAAACCACCCGAAGATCATAATAGGACGTTTTGTGGGGCGTTGAATCCGAATTTCACGTCGGAAACGACCCCCCGAACACCTAGTGCACCAGAACCTGACCCTAAACGTCACCTCCGTGGCTTTTCCTGACACAATCAAAAAAGGCGAACCGAAAATCGTTATAGGTTTTTTTTTGGGGCGCTGAATCCGAATTTCACGTCGATAACGACCCCCTGAACCCCTGGTGCCCCGGAACCTCACCCTGAACATCTTCGCAGCTTTTCCAGACACAATCGAAAAAGACGGACCGAAAATCGTTATGGGTTTTTTTTTGGGTCGCTGAATCCAAATATAATATCGGCGAACACCCCACCGGCCCTGGTGGCCCCAAACCCGGACGTGCACGTCATCTCTGAGAATTTTCATGAGGAGAGTGCCAAAAACAACCGAAAAATCATTGTGGGGGCGTTTTTGAGCCGCTTAATCCAAATTTCACGCCCAAAACTACCTTCCCAATGCCTGGCGCACTGGAACTTTTATCTTGACATCATGTGGAATTGTTGGTTCTACTTAAATTATGTCAGGAGGAGAGAAATAAAAGGAATAGAAAGTCAATATTTATATAATTGGCGTTTAAAAACTTTTTATTGAACTCAAATCAAATTCATTCCAACTTTAACTTTCCCTTACCTCATAAATGAATAACATCAATTTTTAAGTACATGACTAAATATCAAATTCAAGTGACACATCGCAACTCTGTTCATTTTCTTCCTCATCAACTGGCATATTCTTAAGTAGATCGTCTTCTTCATCTAATGCCTCTCTCTCTGCCGCAATAACGTTTTCAACTGAATATCTGTCAGTATTGTTGCAAGTTGAGCCTTCACAATTTTTACATGCAAGAATACAAGGGAGTCCGTGCTTCCTGCAACTACAGGACATCAGATCACAATCTCCTGCGCATCCACAGAATAATAGTTCCAGAATATTATCAGGCGCAGGTTTTGGTGACTTTGTTACAGTCGTGACTGTAAAACCCTCCGAGACGACGTTCAGGTCCAGGTCCCGCGGTATACCAAGTGTCTGAATTAAGCGGCCCAAAACGCGCCTGTAATGATTTTTGGGCCGTTTGTAGCAATCTTGGTGGGCAAATTCTCGGAGATGACGTGCACGTCCGGGTTCGGGGGCACCAGGTGCCCGTGGGGTGTTGGCCGATGTCATATTTGGATTCAGCGACCCAAAAAAACTCCCATAACGATTTTCGGTTCGTCTTTTTCGATCGTGTATAGAAACCCCTCGGAGAAGATGTTCTTGGTAAGGTTCCGGTGCACCAGGGCCCCCGAACCCCTGTCGTTATCGACATGAAATTCGGATTCAGCGCCCCAAAAAAAACCCATAACGATTTTCAGTTGATTGTGTCAGGAAAAGCCACGGAGATAACGTTTAGGGTCAGATTCTGGTGCACTAGGTGTTCGGGGAGATCGTTTCCGACGTGAAATTCGGATTCAGCGCCCCACAAAACGCCCCTATTATAATTTTCGGGTGGTTTTTGGCACTCTTCTCAGGAAAATTCTCGGAGATTACGTCCGCGTCCAGGTTCCGGCGCACCAGGTGCCCGTGGGGTGTTCGCTGATGCCAGATTTGGATACAGCGACCCAAAAAAACCCCGAGCGCCGAGTTTCTCTTCTTTCCTGCGTGATTTGTGGGAGAGTCCCACGGAGATGACGTTCATCAGCGGTCCTGAGCTCCAAGTGTTCGGGGGTCAATTTGAACATCATATTCGTGATCAGCGACCTCGAAAACCCCCGAGTACCCGATCTGGGCCAGTTCTGACACTTATTTACCAAGTTTTGACATCTTCCAAGAGGCCTCCCAAGTAATGCATTATTTGAATGCATTTTTGGCTGCAGAAATTCAATTTCCGATTTGTCAAAAATTCCATGTCACCACATTTTTTAAAAATAATTTTTGGAAGAGAATGCAGAAAACCGCATTCCGATCGGTCCACCACAACTAGTTTTAGAACTTTTTTAGTTCATTGCCTCGACTATCATGAGGATGTTATAATTCATATGCCTATATGCTCAATAAATTGAGATTGTATATCTGCAACTTGCGTCAATTTAGTCCACTCATACTGTTTTCTTCTTGCGACTCATTTTCTTTGATTGTCCTTCCTACTTTAATAATTGATTAATTCCCAGTATGATCCAATTCGTCCTCCAAATTGCTGAACTGATATTTATTATGCATTGCCCTTATTTCTGTAAAAATAGAGCTTTTTACGTTTGATTGTTGGTGAAGACGCAATAGAATCATCTGAATCTTCATAAAAACTTTCGCCATCATCACTTCAATGCCTACGAACATGAGAACGGCAAGTGATGAATCTACTGCTTGAGTAGATGTTGATGGAAGATACTGATATTGTTGAGTGAGGATTTGATTCTTCGTGCCAAGTAAAATGTTGCCAACAATCCTTGATTTTTTTTCATTTTTTTTATTGTGAAATTGATTATCTAGATTTCGGTTTCTAAGTTACATTGATCTCAAAGTTCTACTTAGCACCTTTGGCATCTGAATCACCTTCGCATTCAGAATCTACCCCCAATTTTGACCATGCCATTTGAAAAGCGTGTCATTCTACATACATACATCATGAAACATTATGGTGTTACATAACAAAAATTTCAAGAAAATAATGTTTGAAGTTTTTAAAATTCACAATACTGTGCACCTCCCCATTATGCAACACCTGTCCGTGCTTATTCAGCAGATTCATTCATCGCTTGATGATGTTGAAAACAAAGTGAGAAAATTTTTTTTACTGTACCTATTTACGACTTCCAATATCGCTTTGTTCCAAAATACTTCAATTTCCATTTAATACTTGCTGCACAAAACACTGTTGCTCGACCAGGGTACGGAACAACACAGTGGAACCCTTCAATCGGTAATTTTCAGGAGAACCTATGAAAAGCACCAGAACAAAATTGTATGTCACTTTATATAATAAGAGAGACAAAGTTGCGAAGAAATATTGAGCAAAAACTAAATGTCATGTTCCAAAATCGTAGAGCATTTAGAATCCATTTTAGGAAAAACGTTACTCTTGTTTATTTTAATTAGACCAGACACAACGTTTATCACAACGTCGTTGTATAGCATTATTATTTGTACATATAAACTTGATTACATTTGTCTGCTTTCACATTGCCCGTCATATTATACGTGACTTGCTACAAGCTGATATTGCATATTTCTATGACAGCTTGATGCTATTGTTATTTGTAGTCTAGACATTCTACAGATAATTTGTAAGTTGATGTTGCGAATTACTTATATTTTAGTAAAATGCACAACATTTTTCGAAAATAACAATGCGTTATGAAATTCTAATTTCCACATGTGGAAACTCATATATCTCACTGTAAATACGAATTGAGTCACGCAACTCCCACATAGGATCACACCACGGATGTAATGATAGACGGTTATGAGGGTTAGAATCAGGCCTGACATTAAGGCAGGTTAGGCTTGCGGAAAGGAATGCTTCTGTAGATGAAGCAGTAACACTATAACATAACATTAGACATAAAGGAGGCAATTTAGAAGAAGAAAATTTAAGGGCAACGCTGGCGTAAGCTTTAAACAGAACATCTCATATATTTTGATATCAAAATATTAAGGTCAACTTGTTGATTGCTATAAGGATTTAGGAATATATGTCTCTCTTTTCATATATTTTTTTAAACCCTCAATTTATCAGGGAAATTTGCATGCATAACAGAAAATAATGACGTTACAAGTCAAGTATGTGTGTGTAAGTGTATCTTATAATGAAAATAATTTGACCCTCTACCATTCATTAAAAGGAACATTAAGTTATCACGGTTTATGCGTTCATCATTTAATTTAAGGTAATGCGATGCTTTAGGTAATCTATGGAGAAAGTGGAGAGCACTAGAGAGAGAGATGATGATATCGGATTCAGATGATTGCTATTGGTGATTTTGTAATAGCAAAGTTACAGATAACATTTTGACAAGTTTCTATCTGAGAAGCAAACAAATTAATTTTTTCCTAGAGCAATCGATTATAAGGTGTATTCAATAAATTGTAGAACAGCTTATTATAAACCAATTCAATTTGATGAATAGAATGTTGGTATATGGGGTATTAGATAAAATTGATCTATAGGCATTTACTCCAAATGAGTGATACAATTTGTAGAACAGCCAATTATTTTTCATATTTACTTGATCTTGAAGAGTTGAACAATCATTTACTGATACACTATTACTTAATATTACCGCAATCTTTCGCAAATAACAGTTTTGGAGAATTTACACTCCATCGTCATATTATGTCAACAAATATGAAAAACAAAGGCGGTTCTAAGTTTAATCCTTGTGGAACTGATTTATATTTTACAAACTGATAACCAGTTTTCAACAAATTTAACAATTTATAAAATAAATTATCTGCGATATATTAGAAGTTTTGAGATTAACAGAATAATCAGTTTGGTTGAAGACCTTCTGTATATCGGTATAAATAAATTCTATGTGTTTATGAATCTAATTTTTTCGATAAAAACCATGTAACACATGGTAAATTAGTGATTTGTGCTCGCTTTTCCATAAATTCATGTTGAATTGCGGATAATGTATTTTTGATAGAACAGTATATATTATTGTCCGTTACTATTTCTAAGAGTTTTGCAATGTTACAAATAAATTGATGTTTGATGATTATGAACAGAACAAAGTCTAACGTTTATCAAATTTTGAAATATGTTGATATTAAACAAAGATAAAACAATAGTTATTTATACAACAAGAATATTATAAAGCGACTGTTTGCACACACGAGAAATTTTTATAACGATTTGTAGGCGAGTCTTCAAAATAGGCTTTATATTTGCGTTTGTTGACATCGTTTTGAAAATAATAGTTATTTATGCAACCAGTGCAATAAGCACTTTTTGTACGAGTTGCATACAATATTTTTTCTACGTTCATGCAAAAACCAAAAAATGTTATTTAGATGACACTAAGTCTAGAAAAATGTGACGTCGATTTGAAGGTTTATGTTTGTCATGATTACAAAACGCTGCAGTAGAATGACTGATGAGTGCAATAAACATTTTATTGCACTCATTTGAGTGACGATGAGAACAATTTTAATTTGCATATTTTATAGAAACATATTTTTGACCGCTGTCAATATTATACTGTAAATCATTTTCATTTTGGTCTACTTCCTACTGCGCAACGTAGGAAAGTGCTTGCACGTATTGTGTCAGCAGTTGGTTGAAGTGTTATGCGCATATATTTATGCGCATGAAGTACACACATGCGCAATGGCCTGCGCAGAAATCTGCGCCGTAAAATGAGACTAAAAATTGGGAAAATAAATTATAGTTTAAAAAAACTAAAAAAACACGCTTTAATAGCAATCCGAACTAAAAAGTAGAGAATAACGTTGAAGTATCAAGAGTTTGTATTACAGCAATAGAAAATTCCGACAATCAATTACACTAATTAACTGGGAATAAGATTAAATTAGAAATTAAATTATTAATAAAATAATTCAATTATAGCAAAAAAGCGTTTCTCGGATATATTGTAAAACCTGCGATTTAGATTTTAGAAATAAAATGAATGTACTAAGCTTTTTAATCTTTAGTTATTTTTTTTTAAGGAGAATTACCAATATCTTTTGTAGCAACTACTTCGACGTGTTACTTTTGTTGTGTTACGACGTATGTGTTATCAGAAATAAACAATCATCAACAAAAAGTGACGAATAAATAAATAATATAGGTATAGACCGTGGGTATAGGTCACAGATATACATATTACAGTTGCTTGGCCATGATATGTTCTCTCTTATTAGAAAAAGAAAAGGTAGTAGTAAATATCTAGTTATATATTTTGTGAGTAAATGTAACACATTTGATCTTGGTCGAATGATTCTCTATCTCCATTTATTTTAATTTTTTATGCGGAATTTTTCACTAAATTATTTCGTATGCATCATTAATATGATGTTTTAGTTAAATGCCCTGACCGCTCTGAATGTATTTAAGTAGTCATCATTTTTATGTATTTCACATTTATATTTGGAATTATAACCTACATAAATAATAATATAAAATTGTTTAAATGCTTTGCTAATTTCTGTAGAATGTATAAACGTTGTCGATCAGTATAAATATCGTACATTAACGGAAAATATCCTTGACGAACATTGTACTTCGTATTTGCGTCAAATGTTTCATATTACAATTAACTTGAGCTTTAACAATAAGAGCGGTATAGGACCTATCCTTTGTGGTCAATGGCATCATATTTCTATTGATAGCATAATCGATATAAGGTACTCAAAATGAGGTCTACAGTCCGACTATTATTGTTATAATGAATCATACTAAGGAAATGCTTAAAATTACCAACACGCGATATTTAGTATTATAGTTAGTATTACGTAAAGAAATATTAAAAACTCCAGACAATTACTCAGCGTGCAATATAAATAATGTCAAAAATGAATATGTTTCCAACTTATATCCAACAATGAATGACAAGATAGTAAATAACATTATTTATAAAATCCAAATTGAGTCTTGAAACATTAGTCTGTCAGTCATAGGTCGCGCGGTTTAAGGCGTCAGTACTTGAATCGATGTGGTTAGACTGGTGTGGGTTCGAGCCTCGCAACCGGTAGAAGGTGCTGTCCGTGGAGAGGATTGGCACCCTCTCTGCGGGTATGGTAGGGTGGGAGAATGTTAGCTGTGGTCAATGTGAGAGATTGATACTGGTAGACATTTGACTACCCCCTAATTAATGAGGTTTTCCAGGTTTCCCTCATTCCTGCACTTAATGGTGGTTAAGGCCTACCAACGTAAGTCGTTCCTGGGCGCAAATGCGGTTTGCTAAATAATAATATGCCGCCCCCTCTCCCGCACAAGTCTCCGACTTCTGGGCTAATCCCCGTGATTAGAATGAGGGGTAGAGATATTACTATTAAAATTATTCACTTCACTTCACACATCGCAATAGACAATTCAAATAAATTCCTATTATTACACAGGAGTAAGAGAAAAATTCTTCATCATCGTCATCAGAATATCACTACGTTTCAGTAAAATATACAAAATTTCAAAACGGGCACATAGTTGGACACTTATATAAGATTAATATTTATAACTTTCTAATAATGACACAATTTGTAGATCATCAATTGGGCATATTTAATTAAAATTTATAATTTTTATCACTGTTTTGCCAACTTAAATAAGCCATATTTTGTCATTGAATTTATTTTAACATATATCGAATTGCCATCCACCAACTTCTTGACAATGCGCAAGTATGTGAAGAAATTCTTCTTGCACATTATGAATGATTTCTGGGGTAACTCTGCGTATTTCGTCCCGAATGCGATTTTGAAGTTCTTCTAAATTACGTGGTTTATTAATGTACCTACACTTTTGACAATTCGAAAATTTAATTTAAGTATAAAATTTAATCAATTGTATTTTATTTTACATACCTCAGAATTGTTACTTTTTATGGATAAAATTTACATTTTCTAACATTCAATCGTCATTTACTCGAAAACTTTCCTATGTAAGAGAGCAAAATTTTAGTACTGTCTGATAGAGAATTAAACGATCTTTCAGAATCAAGGAAAAAAATATGGTGTTGCCATTTGAAAAAAAAATCGATGACGTCATTACTCGAAAACAAATGACATTTGAAAATCGCATTTTAGGCTAAAATATGTATTTTTTAAATTAAAAATCGACCTGTTCGAGGATTTTCCCAAAAAATAATTGTTTCGTTTTTATTGAATTTATTCCATACTTTTGGCGCATACTGTATTTCTTTTCATGTGTTGTTTAAAGAAGTTAGATGGTGATAAGTAGTAGTAGTAGTGAATTTGATAATGCCCATAGGAACCACTTACACGATTCCCCAAACGGAAAAAGCTCCTCAAGGATCTCATTACTTATTATAAATGGTATCTGATATAACTATTTAAGAACATAAAACAACTACATCCTAAAACTTTATGTTTATATGTGTATACAATTTAATCGGTTACATGTACAAAACTTGTACACCAATAAGTGTCGTAAGAAAAACATACAAACTATTTTACTCCCAATACCAGTAGCGCGGATGCAGACAGTGTCAGAGATATAACTGGAAAGCAAAAAGAAATATGTTTCGAAATTTTCTAATAATTTTTATTTTTTTTATATATTCTTAAGTATTAACAATATTGTGTGAAACTAACTACTAACTTTATTGATAGGAATTGTAGGAGATTTGATATATATTAGCTTAAAATACTTTTCTAATAAAGTCAAAAAAATTTTTAAAACTCAGAATAATACAAAAATGGTATACTAGATGTAAATCGAAAATTTGTGCCCACATTTTTCGAGGAACATAAAGAGCAGATATTTTAATCTTAATCAAACTATTGTATATTCACTAAAAAAAGAAGTATTTTTTCTTATTTTTTATAACATAATAAAACTATTTTTGTCTTTTATTTAAAATCTGCAAAGAAAAATGAACTGCTTACTTATTTGAGAAACTTGTTATAGAAGTAGATATACAATAATTGTGAAACTCGTTTTCGTAATATGTTCTGTATTTCTAAACATTGTACTGCTAAATTTAAGAAGTAATTTTCGTATAATGCAACCGTAATTTATAACAACCCAAAATATAAACTTCAAACAAGTACTAGTTTATATGGTTTAAAGCATATCAAAGAATTTCTGTATACACGTAGAAATATATGATTAGTTTGAGTAAATTCTATTTTTTTAGTACAGTTGTCCATTTATGTCTAGTGAATTATTTAGTTGGAAAAAAGGGTTGAGTGGAAGAGCAGCTTGGTTGAACCCTGCCTTCTTATTATAAAAATATTTTGTAATTTGTGAAAAATAAAAGGACAAATATTATTATTGTCATTGCCATTGTCATTGTGATTGTCGTTTTTGTTTTCGTTTTCATGATCGTTTTCGATTTCGCTTTAGGTGTTGTTGTTGTTGTTGTTCGTGTTGTTATTATTGTTGTTGTTTGTTTTTATATATACTTCAATAAAAATTTAATCTATATATCGTTTTTCATTTTACAAATATTGTGTAGAATATATGCTATAATAACATTATTTGATATAAAAGATAAATTATTATTATCAAATTTTTGCAATCGTCTGATCTTCATTAAGTGTCCATATGCATTTTCTATAATTACTCTAGTAAATGAATATTTATAATTATATTCAGTTTCTACTGCTGTAAGATATCCATTATCTCTTATGGGTGTGTCCAACCAGTGTAAACGTGTATAGGTTGAATCCCCAAGAAGTATACCTTCCATGAAATATACTATCGATCCTCTACACTTTTTCTACAAAGTGATGATCGTCTAAACATTCACCTATATGAACATCAATAAACATCATTTTGGAATTAAATACTCCCTGCATGATCACACTATGGCACCTTTTTCTATTGCAATAATCAGTCTGATGATGTTTTAGTCTGTTGATTTGGAGAGGAATTCTATCTATAGCACACACAAAATCTTTATACCCTTGCTCTGGAGCAAATCCAATACTGTGGCTGTAACATTTATCATTATTTGACCAATTTATATAACTTTTAGAAATACTAACAAAAATTTGTATTACACTTTTTATCGTGTTGTAAGCGCAACTTAGAGTGATTTTAAATCTATCACCAATGTGTCTATAACTTTCTAAATTGGTCAAATCAGTCTTTTCAGGTGTTACAGGAACCAACCACTTCTTGGTAGTTTTATAGGTCTATAAACGATTCTAATGCAGTACGGTCTATTGATTCTAAAATGTGCTTTAAAATCTGTAATGGAATATGGAATACAGAGGTACAGCAATTTCCACAAATTTTTTAATTCGAGTGTGACATTTTCTATTGTCGTCAGAACTTAAAGTTTCTACATTTCTTAGAAAATTAACTTTTATTTTATCGATATCGAATTATAAAGTTTTGGATATCAGAAGAAAAATTTAAATTTTCGGAACGAAAGAAATCTTCAAGTATTCCTATAGTAATATGTGGAGAATTTCGTCCATTGTTAGACAGATTTCCACAAATAGACCGTATTTTGTGTTAGAAATGTTCGATTTAATAAGAGAAGCCAGAGAAAGAACAATAATTTATAATAATGAAATAGAATGAACTTCTGTTATTTGGCCAGGAGAACTAAGTGATACTATAAATTTTGTTGAAGGTCTGTACCGCAACACAACAAATTCATCCAATATATTTATATTTTCATTTGAGCATTTCTTAAATGATTAGTTTATATAAACACGACTAGTGCGACTAGTGTACGACTTACAACACTGACAATAATAATTTAACCCTGTCTTATTATTTACGATAAAGAATATTTCGACAAATGTTCTATTCCATAAATTTGTTGTATAATAGTTACTGTTACAAAAATTTAGAATTTATTTCGGGTAACTTAAAACCACAACTTTTTGTTAAATAGTACATAATTTCTAGATTTAGGTTGGGTAAAATTAAATATCTTTTATTTTTATTTTCTACTAAGACAATAAGAGAGACGGTATTATCTCAAATAGAGCCAGAACTTATTCTACTATTTCGCACTTCAATGTCAGTGAAAGGTCAACTCAATATAGGTATAGGTGCTTCTTGTTAATCGGTTTAAAAATATTCAGATGATGTTCTATGTTACATAAGATGTCAGTGAATACACGGCAAGTTGTCAGAGCTTAAATATGCATTTGCCAAATAAATGGGTTTAGCAAAAATAATCAATTATCTGGACATCTAAATCCTCAGATTTGGAGGGATTTGTAGAATCTTTTATAATTATAGAATTTCAACGATTTGACTGCGATCAAAACTTCTGCTACGGTGATGTAAACTCTTCAAGATGTCAACTAATTCGCACTTAATTTTTCTTTTAATGGGAAATAGATCGTATCGCTGTAATTTTTATGAGACACCAAAACCTGACGTACAAAAATCCTATTCTCTTACTCAATGATTAATATTTTTGCAAAAATTAATTTTATACTACCAAAAGTTTATTTAATTATTACATTATCTTGTGCACTAAATCTCAAGGAAGTATCAATAGTTAAATCTAACTTTTTTGCAACTTCAGTTCGTTGAATTTGATCAGACAGATAATATCATATCAGAATTATTACAGCACGTCTTCAAAATAACATTATTTTAGATTTTAAGGGGATTGAAATTTTTAAGAGGGCATTTACATTATTGGTTATTCTCTGATTAGCCTGTCATAATGCATTTTCTCCAAAAGAGTTATGTGACATCAGATTGAAAAGATGTGACTTGTAATAAGAAAGAACTTGCCCAAACTGACAAGTATAAACCGTAAACAATAAGGTTGCCTAAAACAGACCCTTGTGGCCCTCTACTGTTAATTATTTAGTGTTGGAAATATTGATTATTATGAATAGAACACTATTTCTTGTCAGTTTCCAATTATTAGGAAAACCGATTCATTAAGCCAATATAATGCAGCATTGCAAGGAACGACTGATGATTAATGCTATCAAATGCTTTATTATAGTAAGACTAAGGCTGTCAAATTATTATCATTAGATGTCACAATATTAACAATCAGTTACAAAAGTGCTGTGATAGACCTATACTTTGGCCAAAATCCTGATTGATGCCTTGGTAATAATTCGTATTAATCCAAGTAAAATCTTATTTGTTCGGTGGTAAATTTTTCAAGTAATTTTATAGTGTTGGAAGTTTACTTATGGCCTAAGATGGGCATAATCGGCAATGCCAATTACTTTCGGTAAAAGTAAAATATTCGCAATTTTCCACTTTCATTACAGCAACAATAATTAATGGTGCGAACACCGGATATTTTAAAATGTGGCAAAACCTAACCTAACCTAAATCTTTATATAAATTTAAATTTGTTCTAGATACATCTATAAAATTGAAACAATATGATTTTCTTATTTCATCTCTTTTTGATTATTATAATGATGTGTATGGTCCGTGTTTGTCAGTTGATGAAGTTAAAATAATTAAAATTTTGCAAAATACCTGCATGAGATTTGCATGTAATGTAAAAAGGATGGAGCGTATTATTCCATGTTACACTGCACATTCCTGGAATAAAATGGAAGTTAGAAAAAATACATTATGCCTGTATTGTAAAAAAATATATAGATTCAAAAAGCCCATCATATCTTCGGCAGAAACTTTTTTTTGGGGAAGCATATAACTGTGTTTTAAGATATTTAGATTTATTAAGTGTCCCGTACCACTCCACTACCTCTTTTAAAAGTTCATTTACGTATTTTTTGTAATTCATATATAATAGCATTCCAAGATCATTAAAGAATATTGTCAGTTATCCATCTTATAAGAAACAAATTAAAGAATACTATGGTAAAACTTCAGATAATTTCATGTTTTAAATCGCTGTCAGCACTGATGTC
Organism: Monochamus saltuarius; assembly: GCA_025584915.1. NCBI lineage: Eukaryota > Metazoa > Arthropoda > Insecta > Coleoptera > Cerambycidae > Monochamus > Monochamus saltuarius. The sequence continues at coordinate 46,441,284 of CM046724.1, read as the reverse complement.
TACCTATTTCGTTTCGTCATAATATTAAACTTATAAATGCTTATTTGATTATTTTTTGGAAAAATAAAAAATATGTAAACATGTGTTTTTTTTTTCCGGTTGGGCCAAAGCAGCCTATGGCTGAGCCCCGCCGTAATAAAGTCACTATAATTATATGTATTTATGCTAGAATTCATTAATTAATTTATGCCAAGCACTAACACAAATCTAAAAATTGCTGTGCAAATGACAATATAGCAACTGTTGAAATTGAATCTGTATGAAATATTTCAGTAGTAGAATGTTCTCTGATTTCCTCAAAATGTAAACGATCACATTTGCTTTTACTAATAAATCTATCAGGACGCAGAATCGAGCTTCGTGTTAGATTAATTTTGTGAAGCACATGACACTTTAAACAGCAGATTGTTTAATAAAAGTTGTTTATTTTTACGTTCCAAATTACTTCTTCGAAGGAATGTCCTTGTTTCGGTAAAACCTTTATAGTCTGCTGGATAATTTTAAATTCATGAAACGAGATATCAGTTGAGCTTTATAATTTAACGCTTAGCTGTCACGAGTAGGATGCCGAGGTTAGGATAAAATTTTGGCATCAAAGTAGGTCTTGATCAAACTGTTAGATTTATCAAAAAATAATAAGGAAATCGAGATGTAGTGTTCGATTTTGTAATACTTAATCTTAAATAAATGACACAATACATGTCCTTTTATTGTGGAAAGCGATATCTCAGGGCCAACTTGACAGAACATGACAATGTGAAAATTAAATTTTAAAATCTTCAAACATTATTTTCTTGAAATTTTTGATATGTAACACCATAATTGTTCATGATGTATGTAGAATAACACGCTCTTTCAAATGGCATGGTCAAAATTGGGGGTTGCTATTTAAAGAAATTGTCGATGCGCCACATCTCGAACAACAATGACGTCACATATGTGGGTCGTATGTCAAAAAGTGCCATTTTTAAAAACAAAATCAACGTGTCAGGGGATTTTTTCTAAAACTTCTCAATTTCAAAAATAATGAATTTATTCGTTACTTTTCGAAAGCACTATATTTGTAGTTTTCACCATATTTAATTCGGCAATTGACAACCACGTAATTTGTCATTTTCAGCTAATTAACTTCTTTAATTAATAGATTAATAATTTCCACTGCTTTATTTACCCCATCCATTTGCATCCCCTTTTGATTTTACAGATAATTGTTCTTCCCAAGTAATTTACTGTTTGCTTCGTTCTTATAATTTCCGTTTCCTTTGATATTCTTGCAATGTTTCTCCTCTTTATTTTATTTTCCCTCTCTATATTTTGTGGCGAATTTTAATTAAATAGAATTGGAGTAACAGAAATTAAGGAAACTTCCTGCAATAATTTGGAGTCAGAAGATATAATTTGAGGTAATCATTCACATGTGCCTTTGAAGTTGTGTAACTCCACTATCGATAAACCGTCACCATTAATTTTGTGTGTAAAATTTCCACGCCGATTAGGTATAACTTTCCAGAGTGCTAAATGAAATTTTCAAATTTCTGGCAGATCCCAAGAAATATTTAGTAACGTGCTCTTATGGAGCTTTGAATGTATATTATAGTCCAGGAATCTTGTCGCCTGAATGGGAGGGATATAGGACCAGATCCGATAGTTCTGATTTTTTACTGATTTGTTTATGACGTTGGATCAATAAATAATTCCAGTTTTAGATTTCGAGCCTAGAATGCAACATTGTCAAAAAAAACAAAACACAAAAAACCACGACATTTTCTACCAGTGTTCAGTTTTTGACGATTTTAGCCATACAACGCTAGGTTTTCCGATTATAACTACGTATATGTTTTCAAAGTAAAGAAAATTTGCCACAATTTGAACCAGGAATGATCCCTGCAAACCCAATAGTTTCCGAAATACAGTTTATCAATTTTTTAGAACGAAGAAGTAATATTTCGTTGTTCTGTAGGATATCGACCCTGTGGGCCTATTTTCTTCGGAAAATACTCCACTCAAATATTTTAATGGACGCTGGAATATGTTTGAAGGGACCTACAACATATAGTCTTCTTCCTCATGAAGTTTCGTATTTATGAAATTTTAGAGAGCCCAAAAGCGATATACGAGCGCATTTAATAATAATGATATATACTCGCGATAAGAATTCAGACGACTTACGTCATACGAACAAATGAATAATTTATTATATTTTCATCAAAATATTTAAGAAACTGCAACGGATAGTAATAAAACTATATACTACACTAAAAGTTTGCATTATATATTGCACTAAATTGCAAAAATTGATTGTTTTTAACGCGACCAAGTATCGAAAATTACGTTGACAATAAAAACAAATGCGTCTGAATTCTTGACGCGAGTATATCTACCACTCATTCTAGTTACGAGGATTAGCCCAGAAGTCGGGAGACTTGTACGATAGAGGAGCGGCATATTATTATTAAGCAGGCCGTATTTGCGCTCAGCCCAGTTGGTAGGCACTAACCACCATTCAGTGCAAGAATGAGGGAAACCTCGAAAACCTCATCAATTAGGGGGATGGGCAAACGTCAACCGGTATCAAACTCTCACATTGATCCAAACCAACGTTCTTCCATCCTACCATACCCACAGAGAGGGTGTCAATCTTCTCTACAAATATAGCCGATCTCCAGTTTACCGGCCGCAGGATTCGAACCTGCGGTGAGTAGCAAATACGATTCACTACTGACGCCTTAAACTGCTTTATCACCGATCAATCCTTAATAAAAACTTTTAACTTCAATATTGAAAAAACAGTACAAATTGCGGATATAGATTTTTTTTCACAGTCTATGATACGTTTATTTGATATCGGTATGTCATGACCTCGTTAGAGCTATTAACGTTTTTTTTTTTTTGTAAAAAAATATAAATACGACATTTAGCGATATCCTTTTAGGTGGTATTTGTAGTTACGAAGTAGTAGCTATACGGGACTAGGATGGCATAAATAACAAAAATGGAATGAAATAAAGTTTATTAAAAAATAAAAAGCGAATATTTATATCACTTATAAATACATACCTACTTACGTTATAAACTTAAAATGAAATAAATACACTGCAAGTGAAACAAATTTTACTTCTCGTAGAGCAAAGATTTGAAATTCTCATTAATTATTTTTGTTACTAGAGTTTGACCACTGCAGAAGGAAATTTCTTTTTTGCAGTCTTATATGGTTCATTATTTAATGGTGTAGCTATCAACATAGGCAATCTGTCCTTATTATTATTATATTATTATTATAATATTTTGAACCCAGTGACATAGTTATTCTCTAGATGGCTGTACTTGGAAAAAAATATTATATTCGTTCTAACAGGGACATTCTAAGTGTTAGAAGTGCAGCTCTTGGGAGAGTGTCAATAAAATTCGTATAACTAAAATATAGCGTTTGCATTATAATCAAAATTATGGTTAATTTTACAAAAGCGCGGCCGACGAATTCAGTTGCGACATCAATGCTTCTGTAGAGAGATACTTTTGGACTCTTTCACCAACTCAGTAAGGTCACTTATATCTACGTGATATAGGATATAGGAAACCTTCGTATAAAAAGTATATCCGTTATAACCCAATTTTTGTCAGATATGACACATCGTGAGAAAGGCGATGATATGAACCACTCCACATTTTTCATATTTCTCATTACTAGTTCTGTTTTTTGTGTTACATTATCGAAGACTTGTGTGGACGTTTCATTACCATAAACCTCTTCCCTTCCATTCATGTCACAAAAATTCTGAAAATAATATATCAGGTAATATTGTTTTGCTTTTACTTATTATGTGGGAATGTTAAGAAATCAAAGGATAATTATGAATGATTAATTTCCGAAACAAAATAAGCCTACAGAGTCAAAATTTCTATAAACAACAAAATATTCCTGCAGTATCTGTGTGAACAGCCAAGAACCCTTGTCGGACACACCACCAGACATAGACCGGTTTCGGGCTTATTAGCCCTCGTCAGTATGCCATAGGTGAGATGACCGACAATTGAACTGGCTGTTCACACAGATACCGCAGGAGTAATTCAATGCCGGTCGGGGCATTAGTCCTCGGAGTAGTTGTTTCCTGCAATATCATTTACAGATTTAATGGGTCGTCGATCAGGGCGAGAGGTCTGCGTTAAGTACCTGCTGCAATGTAGGTCGCTTCTTGTAAGTCGAGCCGCTTAGGCCGAGCAGGAAGTAAGCAGACCTCTTATATCTCATTTGCACTCAGTTTATATGTGAACATACATATGGAGGAAAAGCCAATTCAATTGTCGGTCATTTCGGTCTATGTCTGGTGGTGTGTCCTACAAGGGTTCTTGGCTGTTCACACAGATACTGCAGGAGTAATTCAATGCCGGTCGGGGCATTAGTCCGCGGAGTAGTTGTTTCCTGCAGTATCATTTACAAACAAAAGATTGCTAGCAATTTTTGAGTTCGAAAAATTGATAGACTTTGAAAAGCTATATTTCTGAAACTATTAGGTTTATAGTGGCAGCTTTTAATTCAAATTGTACCAAATTTACTTTGAAAATGTACACGTAGTTCTAATCGAAAAAACTAGTGCTTTAGGTATAAAATCGCGAGAGACTGAAGAAAGGTAGACAATTTCGTAGTTATTTTTAACGATGGGTTACAAGCATAACTTTTCATTAAAAAAAAGGTAGGGATGAGTCCCTATCCTGCCTCCTAGGGGAAAATGCAAAAACCACTCCAAAGTATGACAACTTTTAAACAAAAATTGACTTATCTCAGATATTTTACAAGATAAATTTTGATCCAATTATATTTAATTTTTCAAGTGACCACACTGTACAATTGTAGTTATGGTTTAATAGTATTTACCACTTTGTCATTTTGTCTTGTAAATGAATTGTTACTATTATGTAACGTATTATATATTTTTTAATTTTTATAGGGCACTATTTTGTCTTCCTTGGTTCTCAGTAAAATGAATTGCACAGCTAGCATATGACACCCATTGTAAGTGGAGCACTGGAGCTGATTTGTCATTTGAAGTTGCCATTATGTCCGTCCATAGCGCACATACTGAGTACGCTGTGTAATTTTCATCACAAGCTACAATAAGTAAAGGATCCAAAAAGTTTGAAGAAACCGGAAGTATAAAAGATTTGCCTGGATTACGAAGGCGAAGAACGGTAATACTTTATCTATATTGATAAAAGTTATTTAAAGAGAAATGTGCAATATTGCTTTAACAACGTCGCTTTACATATTGTTTTACCCACGTTTAACTTGCCGTTCATACATACAGAGTGATAAAATTATAGGTATTGATGGATAAATAAATTAGTTTTTTTAAGTATGAAAACATTTTCCTACTTATTTTTTGTGTACCCATTTAGTATCCATTCACGGAAAAATATATTTTTATTGTATAGGTAGAGTTTAACATCTATTTAACTGATTCACTTCAAAATAGTAATATCAAATTTGAAAAAAAAAATATATATTTTCAGAATTGCTCGATTGCTCGGTTACGTTCAAAGAAAACAAGAATATTGCTCTTGTGAATTGAAAATGAAAATTACCCCAGAACAAGAATTAAAATAAAAAAATTGTTTTCTGCAAAGTTCACTTTGATGAAACTTGAATGTACACACGAATGAGGTTGAAGAATTCTCGAGCACCCAATTTACATGTATTGTATTCTTGAATTGGCTATCATTTGTGGCTCTGTTACCTTTTACCTGCACATAATATGTACAATTTTATCTTAGTAACTGTTATTTTAAGTGTTTAATTCAGCAGTTTAAATTTGTCCATCTGGTTCTATTAAATTTGAAAAATCCAGTTCCTCAACAACCATTGTGTCTGTTGTATGTCCGCAAAATCCTCTTGAAATAAAACAAATTGCGCCATCAGTTGTACAATCTATTAAAAATTTTATGATATTGCCGCCCTGCTTTCAAGAAGTGCAAATTTAATGGCGGCTTTAGCCGTGAAGTTGCTCAACAATATAATTTTGTGCACATAGGCTTTTTTGATAAAAAACTTTAGATTACTGAAATAAAAAAAATCGAAAATTACCCCATTGGGAAATCGTATGTTTTATTTCTTTGACGGTAATTTGACATGCGACATTTAGGGGAGAGTGGGCCACAATAAAACATTTTCTACTTTGTTGCGCATAACTCCAATACTATGTTTTTAATAAATATTGTGTAGCTTGCAATTACTATAAGGATAAATAAGAAGTTTTAATAAATAAATATGTTTTTAACATTATGACAAGTGTCTCAGAGTAAACCAAGTATAGTACACGGTGAAATGCAAAATAGTAGACAGTGATACATATTTAAAAAGTTATATGTACATGAATCAGTAGGAACGACAATAAAATATGCAGCCACAAAAATAAAAAAAACTAAAAAGGCAAAACAGTTTTTAAAATAATAATTAAAGTAAGGATCTCATGTCAAGTGAACCAAATGAAACGGAAAATTTCAAATAATTTGACATCGTATTTCTCTTCATCAGAAACGTCAGTACCTCCTAATTCATTCAGGATCTTTCCGATGTAATAAATGTTCCCATAATCTTCTTTCTTTGGAGTTTTATTTTCAAAATGGTCTTCAATGTCAGAGAAACTGAAATCATCATCAGAGCTCCCCGCATATCTTATTTCTATATCTGACTCCGATGATTCATAATTATGTACTTTCTTTAATTTTTCGCCTTTTGCTTTTCTCTTCCCATTTATTTCTGATATTCTGCTTCGGTTCTTTTGTGAAACATTTTTTCTATTTTCTTTTTCCAAAAGAACTTCTTTCTCAAGTGTGTCTGTTACTCGTATTATTGTACTTCTTTTCTTTTTCTTTGGTTTTTTTTGCTATGCGCTTTAGGAAATTCTTTAAATTGATGAGGTGAAATGATTTTTTTCTTTAAAATATTAGTACCGTTTCCGGCCAAGTAGCCGCATTTATTCAAAGGGTGATTTCGACATTTTTTTAAACCAGTATTAGTTGGTGTCAACGCCTTTGTGAAGGCTTCGGCTATGGATTCGCTAACATCATAAATAGATAAAAGGTATAATGATCCAGGATTGACAAGCGCAATTATAGTAACATTTGAAAGGAGCAAATATGGACAAATCGAGGGGATGGGTTTTATTACTTGCATGTGGAAGAAGTGTTAGTATGTGCACTTCAGTATTCCTTGCTTTATCCACAACTTAAATGCTGATAAGAATCTCATGGTTGTCAAATATTAGTAAGCTAGGCCGTTCTTTACTACGATTTGTATGTTTAATGAAATTATCTATGACCAGAGAAAATAATCCAGCATTCATCTGGCCAGAAGGATTGGATGGAAAACCATCTTTCAGAATATGTTCTTTAAACTTCTTCCGATGAAAGACCATAATTGGTCGGATATAAGTGTCTAAAGCAGATGCAATAAAACATGTACCAGTTGCCTTATTTCTCCACCTGCTTAATTCCCTTTACTGCTACAATTTTCTTAGCAATATGTATAGTGGTCGTACTGGTTTCATCTAAATTAAAAATACGAGAACCTCCCCTAACTTTGTAAAAAACTGGAAAATGTTGTGCCTATTTAATGATGGTTAACCTTGAAAATTACATTGTTCTGATTGGCAAATGCTGAGATTGCTCCTTCTTTTTAAAAAGCCAGTCTGGTCTTGCCCCCTTATGCTTTCCCATGATTCTGGAAACCGTTTTTTCATATGCCAGTACTCTATTTTGGCTTCAAGTCTGAATATAATCAGCTAGTGAAGATTTCTCATTTTCCGTAAATACTCGATTTATATCGTAATGAGGTTCCATACGAATGTCGGTATTGAAATTCAGTCTTGGTTTCTTAACATATTGAAATGATACCATGTATTTAATATTAAAATGTTATGCTGCTTCTTTTAATGACTAGTTATCATGAACAGCATTAATTAACAGCTGCGGTCATATTTTCTTTTGCTGCACTACCTATTTTTCTAGGTTTTGGCTTTCTTGCCATCTATAAACAGAAAAATATATTACGGATATATATATTACATGGTATACAGTTACGAGATGTACTATGGTACACTATGGTATGCTTTACTGTGGATTTTACCTAATGGTTTTAGAGTGTACTTTTATCGAATTTCTCAAAAACTTATAATGAAACTTAGTAACACATGAGTGAAAAGAAATAACTTATAGGTTAAGTTAAGAAATGATCGAAGCAACGGACAAAACATAGAAATAATGATTTAGCGAGATGTTATATTTTTTACAATATCTATGAAATAACTACTGCTAAGAAAAAATACGCCAACTTCTAAAAGCTATTTGTCAGGTGACTGTTGCCAACTGATCGGAATTGTGGTAGGGCGGCATATATGAAAATGACTTAGATTGTTTCTTTGGGCACATTTATGCGGCTCACTCTCCCCTTGATTTTTTTGCATTTAAGCTGATTCCAACCCTGGAATTGATTTTAGTTCCAACAAAAATGGCACTCCTTCACAATAAGAGATTCCTTTAATGAAGTTTTCCCAATTCGATGGATGGACAGAAGAGACCACGTTCCCCTGAGTTATCTCTACTAATTTGTTTTGTGGGGTTATCAAAAGGATGTATGTGAACAGACTAGACATTATCAAAGGATTGAAAAATGATATCAGAGAACAAATTCCAACTAAAATACAAAATATTATTCAAAATGTAACTGATGAATTTGAACACCGAATTGGACAATGTGCAATACTTAATGGGAATCACATTTATCATTTACACATTTGCTATAATAAAGAACCTAGAGCAAAAATTACTGTTCTCATTTACTTTGTTCATATTTGTTATGTACTTATATTGATTAATATCTCTACCATAATTTATTACCTTCGATATAATTTTGTCTTGTAATTGGATCATATTTTCGGTAATTATGTTGTTATTATCATTATTTATAGGGCAGTATTTCTCCATTCATTATGTCTTGTGAAATGAATTGCATAGTTAGCAGGTCATAATATGACACCCATTGTAAGGGAGCTGATTTGTCATTTGGGGTTGCAATTACGACGAGGCGAGTCTTCGTCTACAGCGCGCAACTGAGCACTCGGTGAAATTATCATCTCGCGTTCAACGGATGCGAGTACAATCGCCGCGCAGTGTCGCTTTCTACTTCCAGCTATCAGAGTCTCGTAGCGTCGGAAAAGCCGCGGAAAAGCAAGCGTGAGCGGGAAAGTTCTCCGGCAACGCGGTGAGTGCTGTGTACCCCTGAAACATGACGGAACTTTTTTCGCAAAATTAAAGGACATTTTTTTCTGGCCTACGACAAAAGGTAGGATCTCCAATTTTTTACTTCATAAGCTGAAACTGTCCGCGACTCAGAAATATTTTTGGAAATTTCAGTTTCACCATTGTTTGAAATATACTACAAGTTTTGTTGAAAATTGAAGCAGCTTTTGTTACACATTACATTATAAAGAATCATGTCATATTTATATACAATTATGGGCCATAGTATTTATTACATAAATATTATATTAACACTAAGTGTGCTCACGGAGAACTATCTGCAGTAGAAAACCTATTATATTTCTTTTTTTTTTAAGAAAAGTTGTTTTTCATAAAAATGCATTCCCATTAAAAATGTAAATTTTGATATATTATCTATTGACAAAATAAGAAAATGTAGAATAGGTCAAAAGTGAAGGGGATTTATTTTCGAATTAGTTTATTTAGGTAGTATGTATTCAAAAGTTAAGTTGAAATTCATACTATATTATTAATAATTTTATTAAAGTTATTCTCCATAAAAAATAAATGCATTACCATACTACCAAAAATTTAAATTTTGATATATTAGCTCTTGACAATATAAGAAAATATAGAATTAAAATAGGTAGCATGTATCTAACAATTAAGATCAAGTTCAAACTTATTATTAATTTTATAAAAAAAAATAGAATAAAATTTGGAAATAATCCAAAAATCAAATGTTTCATCCTGTTAACAACATCCAGTTTCAAATATTATTTTTTCAAATTTTTCAAAGTTCTAAAGATTTTTAGCCAAGATTATCATTTAACCAATTACGAATGAGAAGAGTTGAATAGGAAAAGCAATATTATGCTGAAAATAAATGTTTTACATAAATGCCATTATTTTTGGCGAGCAGATGCACCTAATGTTCTGCCACCTCTAACTGTTGACTTGATCATTATAGATTTATATTTATGGAGATATTTAAATCAATAAAACAATATGGCATTGTTGAAGAACAAAATTAGAGATAATGTAAATATTTTGGGCAGTGAGTAGTGTACTCCTGAAACTTGACGGAACTTTTTTTCGCAAAATTAAAGGACATTTTTTCTGGCCTACAAGAAAAGGTAGGATCTCAATTTTTTTACTGCATCCGAAGCTGAAACTATCCGCGAGTCAAAATTGAAAAAAATATATATATAAAATACAAAATCTTACCTTAGACGTCACACTATTGATAAAACATGTCCCAGTTTATTTAGTTTAGTAGTTATGGAAAAGTGTTTTTTAGAGACAACTAGCATCTGCCACTTCTGTTTTCCAGCGCTAAAGTAACTATTAGGTACACATTAAGCAATATTTCTCTTAAGGAAACGCACTATGCGGTCGCAGTCTAGGCGCATTGAAAGCCATGTTAATCTCGTTCTCGTTTTAAATATCTTGGGACGTTGTACTATATGTAAATACAATTTTATAATTGAACATTGGCTTTTAACAGTATTAAATATTGAATATGTCCCACCAACGTTTTCTAACTAATTAGGAACTTATATTTTGTTCTGTTACGATGCTAATTCAAAAAAAATCCGGAAATTATCACTCCCCTTCAAATAAGCTGCAATTGATTGCATTGGAATTTTTTTGACTATATAGGTATATATAGAAGAGGAAGAGGTTCACCTGACTTTTGACAATGAGTGATAATTCTGTTATTACGTCGTGGTATACTAAACCAGGCGCTTCAGGACGTTTCATTCACTATGATTCGTACCATTTACACAAACACAAAATTAATTTGGTCGTCGCTATGAAAGGCAGGGTCCTCCGCACCAGTCACCACTCTTTACAACGAGCGAACCTTGAAACCCTTTCTGCAAGGTTTATTACTTCTGGGTATCCACCCGGACTCGTTCATAAAATTCTGTTTCAACGTTCTACTCTCAATATTTATCCAAATTCTAATTTAAACATTCCTCCACTTGCTAATTCTAATAATTCTCATATAAATTATATTAATGTTAATCAAATTAAATATTTCTCTTTGCCTTATATGTATAGCTCCACTTTGTGAGAGATTTAAAAAAGTTTTTTTCAAAATGTAATCCTATTCAACTTGCATTTAGAAATGCTACTACTATTTCGTCTCTTTTTTCTAGTACCTACTAAAGATTAAACTGCATTGTTACAGAGCAGTGGTGTAGTATATTCAATACCATGTTCCAATTGCAACAAAAAATAAATAGGTCAAACAGATAGATGTCTTAAAAACAGGATTGTTACTCACAAGAGTGATGTAAGAGTTTGTAAATCCTCTTGTGCGTTGGCAAAACATGTAATTGATGACGGACATTCTTTTTCTTATGATGACGTCAGTATTTTGGATTCTGAAGACAATTTGTTCAAAGGAAGATTTTTAGAAATGTTTCATATTTATTTCGATAATAATTCTATTAATTCCAGGAAGGATGTTGATGGCCTCAGTGTGATCTATACTTTTTTACTTACTCTCAATTCTAACATTAATAGTGACGTATGTATTGGTCAGTCCTTTGCCGACACCCAGTAGGATTTCTTATTAAAAAAAAATTCAGTACTCCCTTTTGTAGACTTTTTTGCATGGTATTGAGTTTTAGATGATCTTCTTAAATCTCCTCTTATTCAAAGTTGCTAGTATTGCTAACAAAATTGTTAGGTTGGCAATAGTATATGTTTTAATTGTTCTATGTTGGGGTTGGTCAGCCTTCAGCAGATCTAACTCTTTTCATTGGCTTAAGAATTTTTTGTTTATTATAACCTATTTTTACTTTCTTGACCACCTGTTGTGGCTTAGAGAAGTTTTTTCTCAAAATTTTTGTAATATGTTTGAGTAATCGGTGTTCATCGTTTTTTTGTACCAGTGTTTTAATAATTTGTGTTAATATTACATATGATGAAGAAGTTGTGACATTGTGATGATGTTTTTTTGAAGTTTTCTGTTGTGATGGATGGTTCCATTACACTTTTATTAATCTCAATATTTTTCGTTAAGTCTTTTTACATTTTGATACTTATTATACATTTTTGTAGTTTCCTGATGAAAAAGCAATAAAGGCTTCGAAAGCTTGAATAGAAATAAGGAGTTTTCTTTTTTCTTGCCTAGTGACTGCTATACCTGGTTAATTTACAAGTCTATAGGTATATATAGATTAACATTTTGTTTGGCAGTAGGTACATTTTAATAATTTTAGTTTTTAATGGTCTATATGTAAACTAAAAGAAACAAAAACAGTAAGTTATTATGTTCTACATGTAATTATTTTCAATACAAAGTCTAACTGTCACATGTGATTCCCATTTCTGTCTTTAAATTAATAGATAGTTTGGTGTGCAATTTTCTTACTGAATATTAATTTACAAAATATTCATGACCTCGAAAAAATTCTCGGAAAAAATGTAATAACTAGGGATACCTATTATGAAAGTAAAAAAGGCAACTAATGATAATTTAAGTTATAACTGCTTGATTTATCATTCGACCATATCACTTGACATACGTTTATCTTTTATTTACCTCCATTTTTTAGTGTCAGATTATTGCTTAGACAAAAATAGCTCCACAAATATAACCTTGACTGAATCTTGGGGTAAGGTTATATTAAATTAATTTTCATATACAGTAAAATATCGAATTAAACAGACAACAATCTCTGTTCAAACACGTTTTGACTCAATTTAGTGTAATTTTAACGACAAAATCAACAGTGATCCTACTGATCGTATTAACTCGATCATAATATCCGGCTCTTCTCGTATTATAATTCATCGTTTTGAGAATTATTAGACATTATATCTTACGGGAAATATAGATCAAGCTAAAATTTTGAGTAGATAGTTATATTTTAGGGTAAGAATTTCAAAAATAATAATTTTGTCCTCACCGGTAATGGGACCTAGTTATAAATCTAGTTCTAATGGAAACACACATAGTCTTGAATTTTGTATTTTTCACTTATTTGGTTTATTTAATAAAAATCGAATACTAGTTAAATGGCAAAAAATTCAACTGTTTCAAAGTACAAAGGCTGCTGTTAAACAAAATCACTAGCTTGTTACATGATATTTGAAATAAATAGCTGCACTTTTGATAGGCACATACGTATTGGCAGTGAAAATCGATTTTTCTTATAGATAACTTTATTTCCTTTTGGGCACAAACCACTCAATGGGTATAGTTTCAATGAATTTTGGAATAGTTGGAAACTGCTGAAGATGTGATGAACATTAATGGGAAATTGGGATGATATTACGTTTACTGTCATTATTAGTTGTTTTGGTGCAAGATTACTGTAAAGCAAATATTATTAACTGTTAAAAGTATTATACACTAATTCAAATGATGTCTAAAAACTTCGTATCAAATAATAAAGTCATATATGCTCTTTCTCATCAAAAAACTAGGTATGTTATAAAGAAACAACATTGACAAGCTACTAATCGATATTTATACAGGGTGTCTCCGTTTTTTCGTTCTTAACTTTGGGAAATGATAGAGCGTGAAGAAATAATAGGAATCTTTCCTATAACATTTTTCCCTATAGCGCTCCGTTTTCGTGATACAGGGCGTTCAACTCTCAAAAAATATGTTATTTTCTTTATTATCTACTAAACAAATAAATATTTTTTGTTGAAACTTGGTATTCGGTAATTATAATAAAAGGTTAATATTTTGACTTGAATAACTTTTTCCGGCTATGGCCAGTGGCGTAGATATGGGATTTTGTTCTGTTTTGAACCCCATAAACTTCAACGCCACTGGTGAAAAGTATTTTTTCAATACAAATATTAACAACTTATTTTAATTTTATGAAAAAACTGCTCTTGATAAAATTCGCTAGGAAGCTTCGTTCTTAATAATAATAATAATAATAATAATAATAATAATAATAATGCTTTATTATTCCAACAGGATTAAACCCAATTACAGGAATAAGAACTACACAGTAATAAGTAGGCAATAAAAAGACTTAAAAAATATATATATAAATTAAAATACATATTATCCTAAGCGAGACACATGTTTACAGATTTCATTTAAAGTATCATTAAAAATATCACAGTCCTTTCCAATTTTGTTAAACACATCGCACATCAAATATATTGGTGATTTAGCCAACATATTGGTCCTAGAAACACCAGAGTAGAACAAAGTTTGCTGTCTTGAGTTACCACGTGATACACGAAATGAGATTTTACTCAACAAAACCGAACAGTCAATTTTATTATTCAGAATATTAAACAAATAACGAATTAAAGAGACATTACGGCGAATCTCCAGTGAATCCATATCAAAACGATTCAGAAGATCATTATGTTCGAAACCTTGCGGGGGATAAACACGATCTTGCAAAAAAGCTAAAAACTTCAAAAACGTCTTTGAACGGACTCCAACCTTTGACGATGTATATTATAAATTGGATACCATATTATAGATCCGTATTTCATTTGTGATCTAACTAGAGAGCAAAATAAAATTTTAAATGTGCGTGTATTTGTAAAATCTTTACAGTTACGGTATATAAAACCATAAGTTCGAAATGCACAACACACAACATTATTAATATACTCGATGAAAGTAAGTTTGCTGTCAAATGTAATACCTAAATGCTTGAATAAAGAAACCCGACTTATGTCATATTCATGTTATAATTATAAATTATAAAATTGGTTGTTCGAGTGAAGGACATTGTTTTACATTTAGAAGTATTAAGGGACAAACAATTTAACTCACACCATGACAACATACGATCAATACAAAGTTGGAGACGATCACAATCTGAAGTAGAATTTATTGAAGAGAATAATTTAAAATCATCAGCAAAAAGTAATTGTTCACATGAAGCTATATCTGGGAGATCATTAATAAAGAGTAAAAACAAAAGTGGTCCTAAATTAGAGCCTTGCGGTACACCTGAAGATGCAGAAAAAGAACGAGAAGTAAAGTTTTGATATCTGACCATAAATTGCCTACTTGTTAAATATGATTCTAATAGAGTTATCAACGAGTCTGAAAATCTTGCAATTTCGCTAGTAATATATGGAGTTTGAGAAATAAATTGAGAAAAAACTGCAAGATTCGATATAGTAGATCTTCTCTGCACAAATCCATGTTGGTGTGGGGATATCAATTGCTTAGTCAGATAGTAAATTTCATTATGCAAGGTGAATTAAAAAACTTTAGAAAAATTGCACAGCAAAGATATAGCTCTATAATTATTGATATCACTGTGGTTTTCTTTTTAAATATTGGAAACATGTATGCTTTTCCAAAAAAAAAAAAACGGAAATGTGGCATGTTTTAAAATAGAATTGAATAAAATACACAAAGGCTGAACAACGTCTTTAAGGATGAAACTTGTGATACCATCGACGCCCATTGTGAAAGAGTCTTTAGATCTTCTAAGAGTTGATAACACATCTTCTTCTTTAACAGACGAAATGGAGATAGGCAATGACACTCTACCACTTGTAGTAAATGTAGATGGGTCTATTGGATGAGACTGAATAAAAACGCTATTGAAGTATTCACCAAAGGCATTTACAATATCGGAAGGGTTGGATAGTTCTTTATTATTATAAAACATGACAGCTGGAATACGAGATGAGCCTTTCTTTTTTTGAATAAAATTCCAAAATTTTTTAGAGTCGTTAGATAAAGATTTGTCAGTGTCACTTATAAACGATTTATAGGCTTCGTTAATAAGACGTTTACAGTTAGAACGATGCTTCCTAAATACATTATAATATTCAGTAGTCCTATATTTTCTAAATTTTTCGTGGGCAGCAGCCTTAACACGAATAAGCCTAATGATCTCACCCGTGAACCAGGGGGGATAGTGATATATATGATAGGTCTTGAGATATTTAGTCTTTTTCTAATCAGGGTTATCTTAAGCATTACAAAAATTTGAAGTTTAGGGTGTTGAAGTTTATGGGGTTCAAAACAGAACAAAATCCCATATCTACGCCACTGGCCATAGCCGGAAAAAGTTATTCAAGTCAAAATATTAACCTTTTATTATAATTACTGAATACCAAGTTTCAACAACAAATATTTATTTGTTTAATAGATAATAAAGAAAATAACATATTTTTTTGAGAGTTGAACGTCCTGTATCACGAAAACGGAGCGCTATAGGGAAAAATGTCATTGGAAAGATTTCTATTATTTCTTCAGGCTCTATCATTTTCCAAAGTTAAGAACGAAAATAAAAACGGAGACACCCTGTATAAAATAATCTGGAAAATATTAATAAAGAGGAATCATTAAATAATATTTTAAAGCTGCGTCCATACCAAAGAAATAAGCAAAAGTGAACGAAGGGAATAATATATTTTCCACGAATATACCGTGTGTGGATGCATCTTCAAGTGAGTGAAAACTTGCTCGCCCGCTGACGCTGTACTGAGGTGCATCTAGGATCCACAAAGTGTCGGTGCACCAAAGATTGTCGGTAAAAATTGTTAAATTTATCCGAATTTTCAATTTGCCTTTTAGTGGCAATAGTCAATCCGAACAGCATTTACACAGAGAGTCTAACCATTTTGTATGTTTACATATACTGCTGGATTGTAAAATAGTTTAATATCCTCAGCGTATACACTTGGCACTGTAGTTTGTTGATCATATCCGCATTATAAATTAGAAAAGGTACAGGGTCTAACACAGAACCTTGCCGGTTGACTGAGAATGGCTTATTCCGTAAAAATGTCTCTATCCAAAGCAATAATTTTTCTTTAGTACCGGCAAATTTTATTATAGAAAGTAGTCTCTTATGTGCACTTAATCAAAGGCCTTACTAAAATTCAAATAAATTATATCACCAGGATTATCAAAGTATAATGATGAAGAAGATTTTAAATGACTGAAAGTCCGGGAAGAAATATTACATTATTATCAATTAAAAAGCGTTAAGTTGTTACCTATAATCCTTTCTAATATTTTACATATTATGCACACCAAACTTAAGGGCCTGTATAGTTTCAAGCATTAGATTTGTCGCCTATTTTGAAAATCGGTGTTACATTAGTCTTAGGCCAAATAGATGATAATGTATTGGTGATGATAGATATTCTTAGAATAATAAAAATATTGCATAACATAAGGAATCAGTACATTCTACTAAAAGTATTGAAGTTATGTTGTAAGGACTAGGTGACGAATTTCACAAACATTATATTATTAGCATCAAAGCATCACTAAGAGAGTGATGGTTTATGATACCGGTATACTGAGGTATGGGACCGTCAGGTTCAACCACATACACGTTAATTGTTCAGCAAATACAAATATGGTTTTTAACTATAGAACGTGCAACCTGCGAGGGTGTGAGTTGGCGAATATATGCGTAAAATGACTAGTCTGTTTAAAAAACTTCTGTCATAGTCCGATTTTAATTTTACTAGTTCTGAAGAGAGTTGGTTGGAAAAGGCTCGTTGTGACAGGTAATCAGTTCGGGAACCTATATTTACGCCATAAATCAATCTCAAATAACTTCAAATACAATGAGCGCCAAAAGTATGTCATAAATTTATTTATAAGCCAGGTGTGTGTTTGAAAAATCACTCGGACCCATCGTTTTTTAATTTTACTTGCGCATTTTTTACATCAGTGTTTATACAAGGTGAAGCAAAACTATATATCATGGTCAACTTTTTTAAATAGCAACCTCCTTTTTTATATTTTTATTCAATTTCCTATAAAATTCTAAGTATTTTTAATAATAATTCAATAACAAGTATCCAGATCATACAATTACTCAAACCACTGTAAGCAAAACTGCCAAGAAATTTCGAAATTATAAACCACTTAAAACAAAATGAGTCAAATCAAATATTCAAAATATGATTCTTGGTTTCTTGGCAAAACGAAAGCTTAAAGTTCATTGAAACATTCAATTAAATAAATATGCGAGTCGTCCTCCGACTCGTTGAGCAAAATGAAGTGAGGTGTCGATTTTTAGACGCCATTTAAAATGGTTAAAAATTGGTATAGGGTATGTTACATAAACATACTTAGAATTGCATGGTAAATTGAATAAAAAAACAAAAATACGAGTTTTTCTTAAAAAAAGTCGACAATGATCTCATTTTTTGCTGCACCCTGTATACATTAAAACTGGTTTTAAAAATGTGTAAGTAAAATACAAATTGTCGGATTTGAGCGATTTTTCAAATAACGAACACCTGATTTTTAAATACGATCAAGGAATTGATAGAATTTCTCAAGAAAAGAAATAAATGCAATATATCAGCAAATTCAACTGCTTTTGTCGTTACTGTTAGTATTAATAAATAAAAATAATTCGTGGTTCGACAACTGTTGAAAATTTTATCCACCGACGTGTAAACACTTAAACACATTTGGGCCCGTCTTTCTCAGTTTCTACGAACCAACACAAATGTTTCTTATTCTTGTCCGTTTTGAACTCGTAAATTATTTGTATAAATGAGCCTCATGTATAATACGCCACACTGTTGATTGGGAAATCCCTTGTACTTGTTGAGCGATTTGCCTGGTACTTATTCAAAAACTCTCCTCAACAATCTCTAAAATGTGCCTCAGCTGCTACAATACGCCGCGGACGCCCTGGACCTCCATCTCTTCCACGATTCGGTTGCAAATTTTCCATGTCACGCCCGCGTTAAACTACCACGGTCAAAGTAGCTTCATTTCGCGCATGTCTAACGGGAAATCGTTCTGGGTACAGACGAGAAGTTGCTAAACCTTTTGTTTTACTTCACCATAAATAAAATCGATATCTATCAACTCCCAGTTGCTACACAGTAAGGCATTTTTGACACTTGAAAAACTAATGTCAACGTTAGGTATCATAAAAATGTTAATACTGCAATCAGATTTCATTATTCGGAATTGCCTGCATTCCAATGATGCTAGAGACTACAGTAGCCCAGCAATGTAAAGGTTGAAAACTACCACATATTTTTTCTCGAAAACTTTTTCATGATACTCACATTTTTCATAACTTATGTACTCCAAATTTTTTAAGATAAGTTGTGAAGCACTCTGTGTAAATGTATTAAAAAATCAACTGTTATTCAATTTTCACATCAGTGACATAATATCTACATCCGTATTGTTTCCTAAATTCCAATTTTGTCATTAGGAAAACTGACAGCATAGGTGTTTATCACCTTGAAAAGGAAATTGCATTTTAGATATACAGGGTGATTCAGAACTGATCTAAAAAATTTGGGAATAGATGCGTCATGAAAAATGTTAATATATATTTAAATAATGTGTATCACACCGAAGTGGATACAAACTATTCATTTACGGAAACGTATCATAGTTGCTTACGAGTTCAAAACGGACAAGAAGCAGAAACACTTGTGTTAGTTTTTAGAAACTGGGTAAGACGGGCCCAAAATTTTGTTGCAACATCAGGTATGTCAAACTATTTTATTAATTGAAACCACAAATTAAATCTATATATAATTAATACTAATGACAACAGTGGCAAAAGCAGTTAAATTTGCTGTATAAAATCGGCGTTATAAAATGTTATTTACTTCTTTCCTTGAGCATTTCTTTCCATTTTTTGTTCGGTCTCAAATTGCCGCCTTATCAGGTTTTACAGTGGACCAGATTCCAGTGCCATGCAGAAGTGAATTTTTAAATTATTTTCGAAATACCCTCTTTGATTTTTTTTTCAAAATTGCATTTGTCAGGGTCCCCTGTACACTCAAAAATAAATTTTTTATTTAATGTCAACTGGGAACGCTTCACGGAATGTTTTATTTTGTTCAGAGCTATCAGTAAATTGAAGAGTACACAAAAAAGTAATAACTGGTTGTCAGACATGTGATGAATTGGCCTAGGTTTTCACAAAAAATACACAGTTGTCTGTTTATTCAAATGTAATAAGATACGTTTTATAAACATTTTACTGGCATTAAGAAGAGAGAGATTAAGAAATGTTTTCATGCAAATCCGTTATTTAAATAATGGATGATAATGAATAGATAAGGTGATTATATTTGTCTTTTTGTATTTATCCGACAGTGAAATTTCGCAGGAGAATTGAATAGCATAGTATGAAATCGTCAAAAGGGAGTGGCAGAACATTTTAGCAATTTTATGTTCACAGGCTGGCAATGTCAACTCGATCAAAACTAAAAAAAATATCGTACCCTTAACTTTTGTTTTGTTTGTACTGTAATGTATTGCTTCAATTTGTGTAGCATAAATTTTTCTCTTTAAATAACTCCACAGAAGAAAGTCCAATGGAGACAAATTTAGTGACCGTGAGGGCCATTCTTATATCAGTTATTCGGTAATATTTTCTGGGGAGCTAATTGAATAAAATACTAAACTAATCCTTAATTTGTTTATTGCGTGCCATAGTTTTAACAGGATAGCTTAGATGTCTTTGTTTAATATTGATACTATTTTCAGTAACCAATAGTTCTGACAAAAACGTCTGAACTTGTCAAAGTAACATTGCGGCTACCGTTGTCGTACAATGCAAGAAAATCCGTTACGGGCGGCCTTATTTACGGCGCTGGCAGTAGCTGATAACAGGGCTGCAAATAGGTATCCAGAATGAGCGAGTATCGTAGAGAGCTGCTTCCTCTCTTTGTACAGAGTGTTCAGAAACTAGTGGTAAAAAATTATAGGATTATAGGGGAGTCAAGATAATGTGAGTACTTCATATCCATTTTTGTTCTATCGAACTTCTAAGAAGTTAAGAGCCGGTTTCTTAAAATTGTGTTTTCTACAAATATAACAAATTAATTCTATACTATAGTGATACTGCAGGAAACAACTACTCCACGGACTAATGCCCCAACCGGCATTGAATTACACCTGCAGTATCTGTCAAGAACCCTTGTAGGCCACCCCACCAGACATAGACCGGTTTCGGGCTTGTTAGTCCTCATCAATATGCGAGGAACAGCCAGTTCAATTGTCGATCGTCTCATCTATGGCGTACTGATAAGGGCTAACAAGCCTGAAACCGGTCTATGTCTGGTGGGGTGGCCGACAAAGGTTCTTGGCTGTTCACACAGATACTGCAGGTGTAATTCAATGCCGGTCGGAGCATTAGTTCGTGGAGTAGTTCTTTTCTGCAGTATAATTCCTAGATTTAATGGCTCGTCGCTCAGGGCGAGAGGTCAGCATTTAAGTACCTGTTGCAATGTAGGTCGCATCCTGTAAGTCGAGCCGCTTACGCCGAGCAGGAAGTAGCACACCACTTATATGTCATAAACAAATAAATTGTTAATAAAGGGGTGTTGTTATTGTCCATTTTAATGTAATGTAGGTGGTGATTGGTAAAAACTATTTTTAATCGAAATTATTTGATTTTAACTAAAACAATGAGAAGGTTGGGTTTGAAAACTTTCGTTTGAGATTTAAACAATTATATGGAGAACTGTGGAGAACATTTTGTTTTTAATTTATAACTTTCGAATTGACTTCATCTTATTTCAACTGACTGCTTTAATTTAGTGATTTTCAATACTTTTGATCCTTATCAGTCTCAGTTTATTATATGAATATATTGTAACCTCTATATTGGGTTAGCGTAGAAACACGTTACGTAGACAAACAAACTTTATTGTCACTCTTGATTACACAAGCAATATCCTTTAACAAATTCACTACTGTCAGACCTTTTACTTTGACGTTTCAGTCATTCGCGTTTGACTGCTCAATATAAACTAACTGTGACGGCAAAACCGATCCGCTTATATAGGTTTTCAAGGTTCTAGAAGTTTATGGCGGTCTCGATATTCAAATAGAATGTGGCCGATAATATTCCAGAAAACGTCAAAATAAAGGCATCACAAAAATTATAAATTCTAACATAAACAGAAACATAATTAACAAACTGGAGAGGTAGGTGAGCTTCAATTATAAATTCTAACGTAAACAGGAACATAATTAACAAACTAAAAAGGTAGGTGAACTGCCGTAACAATATATTATTTATCCAATTAACATCGTTACCTACAGTGCTGATGATTGAAATAAAAGTTCTACATTAAGATAATAATAATAGGTATTAATTAAATTTAATTTATTGCCATTTTATTAGCTTTATAGTAACTTAAAATTTAAGGTGCGTAGTTAATTGGAAAGTTAACCTACCTGGCTACCTCCGCACTTCTTGATTATTAATTACTAATTTCTAACACAATCAAGGAACATAAAGTATTAGTTTACATTGCTACAAACATTTATACAAAGTGCCTGTTCACAGAGAGATAATTACACCGCTACGAAGTATTGGAAATGTTATATCCAACATGACTTAGATCTTGCTTTGTTAAAAGATCTTTTTGAAGTCGAGAAGTAATTTCTAGTAGGTATTTGATATTAAATAATTATACAGGGTGAGGTATAGGGTGTTAAAGTTAAAATTTTGTTTTCGATATTTGTAAATAACTTCTTAAGAAATCTAAATATTTACATAAAATTTGTAAATCGGGGTTTTTTTGCCGACGAGAAATTCAAATATGTTTCTAATTTTGACGTCACTAGTAGAGGCCACTTATGGCACATAATGTTTCTTTTAAATGACAGAACATTTTGCTGCTTAGTGTATCCATCTGACTATTGAAACAATCGATATCCTTTTTGTCCATCATTTTTGGACACCCTGTATAATTGTAGCAGTTGACTTAAGACTTTTTGATATCACTATTGTATGTGATTCCAGATATATATTAAAGATCGCGCACATTATGCTTGCACTGACCAGCACAGATCTGCACATCCTGCTCATGAACGTACCCGTGTTATTTAATGGAGCATCGCACAGTAGACCTGCACCAGCACGTACCGTCACCTATAACGACCATCGGAGCAGGTCAAGTGTGACCTACAATTTTTATGCCGTGATATTCCGACGTTCATTTTCCACAAAAGTCAGGGATTGATTTCAAATTGTTAGAAATATTCGACCAGTTAAGTGTGAATGTTTCGTTGAACTGTCGGGCACCCTCGCTTATCAACATCATCTATTTATTTACAAACTTCAGGTCTTTTGTCAGATTACCCTGCTCTGCGATATCTTGTGTTCTAGTACTGTGGGATTTAAAACAAATTTTTTTGTGGCATTCGGACATTGTGAAAAAAATTTCGTTAGTTTCTGTTTAGTTCAGGAAAGGTATGATGTATGTTTCCATACAGTTCTCTCTTTTTATTGATACAGTGAACCCAAAACTTTCTCAGTTTCTTGGCTTCTTCCTTGTCACCCTCTACACACAATATCGCTAAAATAAAAATTACTTCTTCCGAGCTACACTCAACTACTACTTTAAAATGTCTGCCACACACAAAACCTGTACAAAAAGTTGCTGGTTCCTGTTGGACAAGTGTGCGAAGTTGTGCAACTTTGCAAGTCCGGGCTGCGCTGGTCCCTGCAGGTATAATGTGGGCGATCTTATACCAATTGTCCTTTAACACAATTCTGTATCTACTGTTAAGCTTTAACTATTAGCGGCACGAATAACACAATGTGTTTCAGATAGATCTTAAGTAGTTATAACTTAGGGTATAGTTTCATCTATCAGGTTATCCGTATCGAAAATGATAGTTATTGTTAATTATTTCTTCACACTGAGGTTACTTCAACTTTACAAGAAGATATATTGATTCATATTGTTTCCATGAATGTCTAATAACAGTGAGGAGTTTTAGAACGTATTGAAATACTATCGACTTTCCGAAGCTAATGTTATAGATTAGATCTGTTGGTGTGTTGTTTGATGTCTTGCTGCCACATTTGCAATAAAAACATGCGATTTAAAAGCCAGTCCATGCATTAGTTATAATGTACATTTTACAGTAAGAGGGTTATTTTTATTCATTAAATATAACAGTTGCTATGTGATATTAAGAACTTATTAATATGCCTTTCTAACTATAACATGCACAGCTTCAAAAATATCCTACGATGTGCATTTAAAGTGATCAAGCAATATATCCGTTTAATGTGGGTATATTACCTACACAATAGTTTTTCTCAAATTTCACATTTTCTACTATATGAGATCGTATATAAATATGCCGGGCAAATTCCACGTGAGGAGTAAACGTGACAAATTTCTTGAGTGAATCGTTTCAGGAGATGAAACGTGCATTTCGCATTTCATTCTTGATAATAGACAGCAGTCAGTGGATTATTCACATTTGCAGGCATACACTATCTAGAAAAATTCTTATAGCTAAGGGTTTATGGGTAAAGAGTTTTGTGTTTTCTGTTTACTCTCAATTGAAAACATGAATATTATGAATGAAATTGTACCTTTGTAAACGACACTCGTGTTTTAGTGCACATGAGATTAACATAATATTATCTAAAATGGTCATTGTTGCTATTAAATGCTTGTGTCTAGGCAATAGACCCACTGTAGAGCGATTTGCTATTTGTACTAGATATTATGGGTGCAGTTTAGTACAGATCGCGGCATTAGTCGTATTAGTAGTATTTGTGTTTCACAATATTATCAGTTATTTCATATATTTAAAATTCTTAAGTATTTTTTGGAAAGAACACAGTTCCTTAGCAGTGATCAAATAAAACATACTGAAAACGAATGCAGGCATTCCGAATGTTAAACGTCAGTTTAGATTACGAATATTTTTTAGCATTGTGATGATTGATGTCGCAAATTAAGTTAACCTTCATAACTTATAAATGTTAAATAAATATTCTTAAATGATTTAAATAATGTGTGTAGATCCACACCAATACTGGATTTTAGAAGATCTTCATAGTTTCGGCATTTATACTAGTTACTCATACTTACTTCAATGGATTGGTTTACAATTTGGATGGCAGTAATGACACCTGATGTCATCATTTAACGTATGGCAACTCCGTAATAGAAATTAGAGAAGAGAGAAAATTGTGGTGATGTAGTTGAGCTTGCATCTTACCATTACAGCGTATTTTTAATCGATGGTGCTCTTACGTCCCGCATTATCCAGTTTCTACGAACTAATACAAATGTTTCTCGTTCTTGCCCGTTTTTAACTCGTAAGCTATTGACAATAGCTATGATACGTTGGTATGTATCAATGAATCAATTCGATGCGATACACTTCATTTCTTAAATATCTCCATAAAGAGAAATCCAAAGGATTTAACTCAGGAGATCGTAACGACCATGGTACCAAATCGCATTCGAAGTCGCGCAGCTTCCAAATGTTCAAGTAGATCATTTCGAAGGAACTCCAGCTACTGAACCCCATCCATTCAATTTGGTAATATGAATGGTCCAATCAAGCGATCATCGACAATCCGTACCCAAACATTTAAGAAAAAGCGTTGTTGAAAATGATCCTGATGAATCGCGATTTTCAAAATCTCAAACATGAGCATTATGAATGTTATAGATCCCATTCCGTGTAAAATAGCTTTGTCTGTAACTAACACGTTAGCTGTAAATCTGGGATTTTGAGCATTTTGTTGTAGCTACCATTCATAAGGGATAATTCCCGAAGGGTCAACCACTACCCCAAAAAATGTACATCGATTTCCATTTTTGGCAATCATATCTTATTATTGGTAGTGATTCCTTTGATTACCAGTAATTCACAATGATTTCCAAGTATTACCATATGATTCCCAAATGTTCTTATGATTACTAGATGATTTCCAAGATTTTTAAGTGATTGATAGGTGATTCCCAGGCAATTATCGAATGATTTCTAGTTCTTAAAAGCTAATAAAATTAGTACCAATTCACATCGTATTTAAATAAAATTTCTAGTTTCAATAGCCTCTTCTATAATGGGGTGTTTATGCTGTACTTTCTTTTATTTTTTTCATTTTTTGCTTTCTGTGTTTTATATTCCCATTACAAAAGTTATTTTAAGGTAACACCTAAGAGGCAAATATATGGCTGTTATTTAAAAATAAGTATATAATAAGAATATTTGAATAAATTTCAAATAATGTGCAATGCATAATATTCTCCTGACATTACATATTTTATTTGTAGTTTATTTTGGGAAAGGTTAAAAGAAAAAGAAGAAAAAAGACGTAGTATTTTTAGTGGTTTATTTTGGTAAAGTTACAGGTTACTGATTTTATCACTTATCAGTGCCTTTTCAAGTCCTTATATATTTTTTTAATTGCTAATAAATCCATTCGTTTTAAGGAGAATGGATTTGTGCTGCATAAAATTATAGGCCCATAGAAAATAAAATCTGTATGCACTTGTTGTATGTCATCTCTTTGAGGCCACTTAAATGTATCCAATTTTTTTTGTAAAAACTGAATTTCATATGTATCTGATGTGTGACTTAGAACTCGACCTATATACCATTGAGTGTCATAATAAACTGCATAATATGACTCTAACTCAATTATTGTTTCATCTGAACTCTGATTTTCTCAACTTGTGGTTCATTTAAGTCGGAGAAGTTCTCACTAAGAGTTTCACTGGCTAAACTGTATTCTGATTCAGACTGATTTTTTTCTTTCTGGAAAAAAAACATTCTATATGAAGCTAAAAGAAATAGTATATCCCTGGCTTGTAACTTAAATAGGCAAACTGAGAGGATGCATATAACACCCTGTTTTTTTAAAGCAAAAAAAAATCACTTCTAAAATATGCTTTTAAGTAGAATAACACTGCAAATTCAGTAGAAATGACTGGAAGCGGAAGCGGGCGGTAGCGTGCAACCCAAATATATTAATTAATATTAACTGGAAAATGAGAGCATCCTTAGTGACAGAAACAATTTAATATGGATGGGCGCAATCGGTCAAAGATGACATTTGGTATTCTTGATGCCTGACGCATTTTTATTGTACACTTTCCTCTATTTATAGAAAACGTCGATATAGACGTTGAAATGTTAATTTCACGAGTTATAATTTTTATAATATTTATACATTTTCGTTCCGTTTAAAACCGGCCTTACTGTGCTCATGTATACACCTTATTTTAAAAGTGGCACGACCCTGCCCGCGCTCGTTCGCGTCCGTTTTCAGTTAGAGTACTGAAATCACAGTGTAAAGCTGGCTTTAGAGAACGATGTAATGTTGCCGGCAACACAAAGTCACGTGACTTTTAGCCAAAATTTAATATTTCGTTAAATAGTTAAACGAAACATTAATTTCATTGGCTGAAAATACGTGACTTATGATATTATTAATCTCTTTTGTTAATACATTAGATACATATTTTACTACCAAGCCTGTTTTAAGATAATTTTTGTTTGAAATTATTGACCCGCCAAGTTTCAATTTGGCTCTATAAAATGAATACATACGATGTACAACTACAATACAAAAATGAGCCATAAAATTTCCTCTGATATTATCAAGAGCAATCCAGAAATCTCTCGAGAAATCTAACAAATGTTACAGAAGAGGTTCTATTAGTGAATTAAGAAATTTGGCCTGCTTAATAATAATATGCCGCCCCCTCTTCCGCACAAATCTTCGACTTATGGGCTAATCCTCGTGATTAGAATGAGAGGTAGAGATATTATTGTTATTATTATTATCATTATTATTATTATAAAAAGCTAATAATAGTGAAAAAATATTAAGTACCAATTACACTCGGTTGAGCACTTGGTATTGTACTAAGTATTATATAATTTTAGTTAAAATAAAACAAGAAACTCGTTTTAAAGTAGATAAACTGTACATACTATTTTTAAATTCCTAAAATCTGAAATTTTTACTCAATAATTGCATTCATAAACCTACTCTCAAACTTACCTGTACTATGAACAAAACCACAACTAAGTACTCACAACACGTAAACATATACTGGGAGTGTAGAGAACTTGTTACAACAAGCGCGTGCCGTATTATAAAATGACAAATGCCGCTAGAACTACTGTAAACAACTGGCGATTCCCAGCTGATTTCAATTGATATCAATTGATTCCCTATCGATTACCAGTGATTACGCCTAATTTCCAGTGATTGCCAACTGATTACCAGTAATTACTAGGTATTTCTCATTCCCATATGATTCCAAAAAACGATTCCCAACGATTACCATTCAAAATGTACATCGATTTTCACTAGTGGTTGACCCCTCGATAATTCCGTGGTGTTAATGCTTGGAAATGCTGTACATGGTACGGATATAATTGAGCCTGGTGTATAATACGCACCACTGTTGGTTTGAATATTCCTTGTACTTGCTGAGCGATTTGTCTGTAACTTATTCGGGGATTTTCTCTCCAATCTCTAAAATGTATTCATCAGCTACTGCACTGCGCCGTGGATGCCTTGGGCCACTATCTCTTCCACGATTCGGTTGCAAATTTCCCGTGTCACGCCCGCGTTGCATTACTGCTGTAAAAGTAGCTGCATTTGGCACATGTCTACCGGGAAATCATTCTGCGTACAGACGAGAAGCTGTTAAAGCATTTTGTCTTACTTCACCATAAATTAAAACAATCTTCTTCAACTCCGAATTGCTATACACGTAAGTTATTCTTGACACTTGAAAAACAAATGTAAACACTATCGGAAAATCTAAAATCTGATACTAAAATTGGATTTCAGTAATCGGAATTACCAGCATTCGGAAATTATTCGGATTTTCCAAACTTTTTTTACGACATTGATTCCATTTTTTATGACGCATCTGTTCTCAAATTTTTGTAGATACGTTGTGAATCGTCCTGTATAATAAACAATGTCGTAGACAGGGTTGTATTCAATATATCTCCAAAAATAAAATTAATCTAGTTTTTATTAACGAAAAGCATACCTGGCATAATTAAATCATTTAATGATTTTTAGTATGAAACTCTACGTACTATGCTATACCTCAAGGCATATGGGGTATTTTAGAAAAACCCTGTATATGAATGAAAATCTTTCATAATAGCAAAGTTTACAGAATATAAGTTATTTTAGTCGACGCTGAGTCTTGAGAAACGATGTGTCTACATTTAGAGGTTGTTTGTATAGAATATACTACAGTCATTCAATTGATTGCAGTTCATAGTAGTGTCTCCTAGATGGCCAAAACAATTAATTCGCTGAAGTAATGAACTATTAAAAACTATCTCTATTTATTCGGGATTCATATCATTCTCATGGTCGTTTGTAAAATTTCATCTTATTTTATAGTTTTACTTCAGCCACTTAATTCTGTTAACCATCTAGGAGACACCTATATGAAGCAAATACCAATTGAATAACTAGTAAAATATTATATTATGTAAACTTTGGTAATAGTTATTCTGGGAATTGCAATTTATCCTAACTCTATTTGCGAATTCCAGAAGTATTCGTTAGCGATTGTTTATGTATATTACGACTGAATATTTGTTTATGTTTGTCACCAAAGATAAATATTTATTATGCAATACAAAATTTTCATCGTTGATTTTAGATTAGAGGGGGATATTCTTTGCTGGCATTTTTGACTCCGCCACTTTCACCCCCAAGCAAGGGTAAGCATCACCCAAAAATATTTAAATTGCATTGGGGGTTGAGTAATATTTATTTTGAAAGCTCTTACAATTGTCTTTACAAGAGACTTTAAATATTATAATTCCGCCCAATACTTTGAAGAAAAATTACATTTTAAAATGTAATTTATGTTTAGTTGCTTACTTACTACTTAGTTGATTAAATGTTCAAACTGACCACCCGCTCCCATAAAAAAATAAAGATTTTGTTCGAAACGTTCGCCTACATTATGAAGCATTTCCAGAGTGATTCGACGGCATTCGTCGACGATTCTTTGACGCAAACCTTGCAGCGACGCTGGCTGTGTTTTATAGATTTTACTTTTTAAGTATCCCCTCAAAAAAAATCAAGGCGCGATAAATTCGGTGATCGTGGAGGCCACTCAATGCTGTCTCTTCTCCCAATCCAATTCCGTGGAAAACGTTGGTCCAAATACTGATGCACAATTAACGCATAATGATCTTCATCATACTCTGGAACATTTTCAATAATATCAGTCAAGGCAGGGTCAATAGTAGCAATTGTGACAAGATACCGTTCCGTTCAAGAAAAAACTGCATTCATCAGAAAAACAGATGTTTAAAAGGAATTGTGGATCATTCCCTGCTCGCTTGCTCATTATTTCGCAAAATTGCAAACGGCGGTCATAATCATTCTCATGAGCTTCCTGTACTAAATGTATTTTGTATGGATGGAATTTATTCTTCTTCAAAATGGTTTGTATGCTAGTTCGATTGATTCCAGATACAGATACCAGCTGCCTCGTAATTAATGTAGGATCAAGATAAACTTGTCTCAAAACTGTTTCACTAGCTTCATTAACTCTAGGTTTTTCAATTTCAGTTTTTTTTTTGGCTACGTTTTCTGTTTCTTGAATTTCTTTTACTAACTCTAGAACATACTTCCTCCTGACAGGTCGATCTTGATGTTGTTCATTAAATAGCTGAGTTGTTCTATTCGCACATTTATTGCTCATAAAGTAAAGCGAACTCATATCTACCCTTTCCGCAATGGAATAAACCATAACGTTTAATTTTCAAAAACACAATTAAATAAATTACCAACCAACGCTTTCAAATAATAATAGAAAATAAATTTGGAGTTTATTAATTTTACGTTCGTTTTGTGTGTATAGTATTCGTTTCTGTTTTTCACAATTGTGTTTTTTACGAAAGTGATAACAAATCGCCAAAAACCAATGTAACGCAAGAAATACTAAATTTATACCATTGGCGTACTTAACTCGAATGAGTGACATTTTTACCGTTACTAATTGTTTGTACATAAGTTTCAACTTTAAAATCAAAATTCATATTAAGTATTGGGCGGAATTATAAAATTTAAAGTCTGTTGTAAAGAGAATTGTACGAGCTTTCAAAATTTATAAATAAATATTATCCAATCCCCAATGCCATTTACATACAGGGTGGCGCATCCAAAAAGAAATAGAGGCATTTTCTGGCAGCTCACTTCTCTTTTTGAAAAACGCTCAGATCCGTCAATTTTCTTTTCGAGGGGGACAAAAAATTGACATAAAATCACGTTTACACGTGCAGCCCCCTAGGCGGAGATGGCACCACCCCTAAAATCTTAAATGGGAAGGGGGGTCGAATGATACATCGCTTTAAAGGCCTTTCAATTCCCTTTATAATGATGTAACATACCATGTTCTTCAGGTCAGTAGTTTCGGAGATTTATTGATTAAAAGCTTAAGCTCTCTTTAAAACATGATCATTAGTGGAGATCAAGTAATGCATTAAATTTGACAGAAAAGTAGTTTAAAAATGAATAAATGAGAGTAGTTATTATTGTAATGCAGTAATGCGATAATTTCAACACTTTTTGTCGTAGGATATACCATGGTTAATTTATAAAGCGTTAAAAGGTATTTTAACAACAAAGTTTGGTCGTATCAATCGCAAACTATGTACTAAATTCCTATTTAAAATAAGTATGAGGCATTCCTTTCATATCTTTCTTCAAGAAAAAAATTAACACAATACCACCTTTTTTTGTCACAAAAATCGCTCCAATCGCTATTTTCAACACTAAAATAATAAACAAACCATGGGTGTAGTGAACAAAGATTAAGTAACTGATTTTACTAAAATTTCTTTAAATAACTACAAACTAATCTGATGTACCTATTAAAGTCTACTTTAAGCTTTTAATCAATAAATCTCCAAAACTACTGAACTGAAGTACATGGTATTTTACATCATTATAAAGGGAATTGAAAGACCTTTAAAGCGATGTATCATTCGACCTCCCTTCCCATTTAAGATTTTAGGGGTGGTGCCATCTCCGCCTAGGGGGCTGCACGTGTAAACGTGATTTTATGTCAATTTTGTGTCCCCCTCGAACTGAGCTGCCAGAAAATGCCTCTGTTTCGTTTTGGATGCGCCACCCTGTATGTTGGGGTGATGCTTACCCTTGCTTGGGGGTTTAATCTAAAATCGACGGGTCTGAGCGTTTTTCTACAATCTCGACGCAGTTCCTGAAAATGGCTCTGTTTCGTTTTCATCGGGTCACCCTGTATGTGTTAAATTGTTACGTAGGTAATCACATATATAAATCAAGAAAAATGTTAATTCCTTCTAATACTAGTACACGAACAATGCAACTGTGAAGTGTGAAGAAATGAAAAGCAAAGTGTACGTGACCGTTCTCAATTCCTTATTATTGTCCTTTGACCTTTATATACCTATTTATGAAATAATTCTAAAAAAGTTATGTTTTGTGGCACAAGAGAGCACACGGAATTAAAATTACTGCTAAAACATGTCCTGTACTTTGTCATCCTTTTTAACAATTTTTTTATAAAGCATTTAAAATCCGGTACAAAATAATATATGAAACACTAAGGGTTTTTAAAGATATAAAAGTAATTATTTTTAAATATTTAACATAAATTTAATAATTTAAAATACTCTGTCAGTGATTACTGTAATGTAAAAATTAAACTAATTTTAACGTCAGTAGAAACATTATCTATCTTATTTTCGGGTCTCACAAAGTAATAACTTATTCATTAATCTTTGCAATCAGTTTACAATTTGTCATTTTCTCTATTCAATGCCAGAAGTGTTTTCGCGAAATAATATTAAATGATAAATTCTGCTCTTTGTTTACACCTGTCATTTGCTTGGATTGTATTCATATAATATTATATATATTATATAAAAACCTGAATCAGTCTATTTTTATAAATAATACATATACTAATAAATTTGTTTCCTGCATTCCAATTTGAATTTTTGAGTTCATCAGAAAGTAAATAGCAGTTTTACAATTTCAGTGTCAGATTTTACACAGGATGTTCAAATATTGCATAAGTCGAGCTGGATTATTGGTGTCAAAATATGCTTTCACTTAATTTACCTCTTTCAAAAATTGCTCCAGTTAGGTGTTATCAAGGTGTCACGATTGATAGCTTTTTTTCTAAACACCTTTCAAATAGTTTGTTTGATGCATAACATTTGATGTACTAGTACAGATGTGTAGATATCATTTTTGTTACAATGTAGGTAATATAAATGACATTTACCTAATTATACCTATATTTAAAAGTTCGTCGTTGTTTTCGAGATAGAGTGTGTCAAAGATTTTGAAATTTTTATTATATTTTTTATTTACTTGTAAACTCTTCGTGATAAAACAACAATAATTCTAGGTTGTAATGGGATACCTTAGGTCTAATTATTCAGCATGTTTAAATATTCCTAATGGTACCAGTGGCGTAGAAACTGTATGCCACTCTATTTTTATTTACAATAACAAATGCACGCCACTGTCTTAATTATAAAAATATACGATACTTTCAGTTTCGATTATTTTGAACAAATAACTACTCTTTGCAATTTTCTTTAAAATGCATTGTATTCAAGTAATTGTACATTTAAAATGTTTCTGCACTTCGTAGTTTGTGCATATTTGTACCAAAAGTTGAAGAAAACTTGAAAATCCACTTTAAAAATTTGGCAAATGGCCATAATTAATCATTTTGAGTAATATTTTCAAGTAAAATTTTGCTATATTTGCAGTAGAAAAGTAGCTTTACTTGAAATCAAAACAATTTTTTCTCAGAACATTGAATATTTCAGAAGAATTTTTGTCGAAAATGGTTGCTCTTAACGACTTTAACAAGGTATACTTATACTTTTCACATAAAAAAGGTAGAAGAATCGATTGCTTTAATAGTAAGGTGTATAAACTAAGCCCCAAAAAAGGTTTGCCATTTCAAAGGAGCATGATTGTGCCGTTCTTCATACGCCATTTGCTTCTTATTTCGATCACTGTATTCTTTTTCGTATTATTTATCCTGTAAATTTGGCAATTTTTTTATTATGAACCTACAGACAAAATTTTGCTCGATCCTATCCCAATTCATAGCTCACGTTTCAATTTGGCATCACATATTGTCTGAAGCTATTTATTTGTGGCATAATTTTAGTATTTCTTTAGTTTTATTGGGTTTTTGCCACACTTCTGAAAAAATAATAAAGATTAATTAAATAAGCCCTTGCGCCAAACGGAACAGTCAAGGGTTATTTTTTAAACTAAGTTTGCCTAACCAAAAAATCTCACACTGCAAAAAGCAGATAAGTAAAAAATAACAAAACTCACATCACTATCGCGCACTTTCGTATTATTGACGTTTCCAAAAACTCTCATGTTGACATACGTTTAAAAATTTTTACTACGATTTTGAGAACGAAAACAGTACTACTACTATCGTTTATCTGTAATGTTTACAAATAAGTCTTTATCGTCCTGATGGGTTTATAATCTGTTAAATAACTCAGCCATCCAAACTAATTGGTTACTTGAAACTTCTACATAGTAAATAACTTTTCCATAAATTTTATGAATACTACGATATTTCCAAACAAAAGTTCAGGCATAAACTTTTATATTAAACTATCATGATATTATTGCTAATAAATACACTTAACGTATATTTGTTTCAAAATACTAAAGTCGCTCACAAAGTAATTGTCCCCTGTTGGAATAAATAGAATAAAATACCTTTTAAAAATCAAAAAAGCATTTGTTCACATAATGTAATATGTAATTATTTTTCGACATAGTCGCTCCCTCCGGTCCAAATATTTTTGGTACCAATGAACTAGTTTGTTCAGTTTCACCTTTGTTTTAAGCACTTCCTCATTCTCAAAACATATACCCGCTAATTGTTGCTTCTGTCGTGGGAAAAGGTGATAATAGCTTGGTGCGATATCAGGCGAATAAGGAGAGTGACCTTCAAAGTCTTCCACTTGGTTGTTTATCACGGAAATTTTGACATCCCTCAATAAACATTCCTCGTTACCGATGAACTCTTATAAACAGAGGAGAGCTCTCGATCCGAATATTAGCCGTAGACTATTTTTTTGCCGTGAATAAGGAACGACGGCATGCATTATTAATATCAATAGCCTTGTGCATTTTCAACATTGATTTTAGCATGGAATATTTTGTCTAGATTGAAAAAGTAGGATGTAGCACCTCTTCTGCATTTCCTCCTATGCCCCTTTTTCGCCAGTTATTGAATTCCCCAATTTGTTTTCGTACACACTTAACTTTTCACTGGTAACAGACGTAATGTTGCTTCTTGGCTTTCTTGCTGGATTTCAGCCGGGATGAAGAAATTCTCAGCACTCATACTCATTTTTTATGTCGATTTTGCACATTTTTTCACTCTTGTTGACAAATAAACAAACGCATGTAAAACGCATGTCATAGCTTCCAAGACTTACTAGTATTCAGCTGACAATCAATATTCTTGATTAAAATAAATTTGTCAAATATGACGTTTTTCAAAGCCATAATTTTTCACCTGCTCTCACACGGCTATCACTCACCAAATATTTTTGGGACCAATGAACTGGTTTGTTCAATTGTTCACCTTTGTTTTAAGCATATAGTGAAATAAGGAACGCTACAACTCAATTTATTTATCAAACAAACAAAGCTAACTCCCCAAAAGGAATAAATCTGGTGAATGCACAGGGCATCTAATAGGACTATTATTTAAATATCCCTAAAGCAAATCAAACAGATACATTAACATTTTCTCCTATTCATGTACCTATGTATCAATTATATGCGCTATGAATGAAATCTAGATGTATTTTCGTGCTCTGTTAATGACGTTGTGGTTTAAATTAATTTGCATCTAATTATTCTGTTGAGTTTTAAAGTATGCAATATTTTTAAACTGCATCACTGAGATAAAAACTCATAATGGTAGGTAAAAATACCCTTGTCCCAGCAGAAAACATAAAACAGAGGACAAATATACAATTCAATTACATCAGCTAAATCAAGTTTGCTGAAAACCAGTCAATAGTCACAAGTGAACAGGTCATCGAACTGTGGCTACCAGCAGTGAAAAAAATTTCTTAATGGCGTACCTAAACTCTGTTACTATAGTTATTAAAACATTTATCTAAATGTATTCCTGATATATTAAGGGCAAGTGAACTGTACATTAAAGGTTAGTTGACTCTAATGCAATAATAATTATTATTACTGCTTTAATTCAATTATTGAACATGCTATATTGCTACAGCAGTACTCATTCTGTAATTTAGGTAATATAAGTATAAATTTTGTAATTACCTTAAAGTGCATACTCATTTAACATAAATAAAAACAATAATTAGGCCACAATTCCAAAAAGTAAGCATATTATTCAACGTACATAGTGCGAAATAGATGTAAGGTATTACGGAAACATATGTTTATACACAGATCACAAGATTACATTTTTTACTACTACATTTCTGACAACAATTTACTACATTACAGTTCAGACTCCAAAAATTCTTTCTGCAATTTTTCTTTGCATACATACTTATTTATACCAATCACAAGATAAAGGCATATCTACTATAAAGATGCAATAAAAAAGGAACACTTTACATGTAGAATAAACTATGAGTTGTGAAACTAACAAATTTAATATATTATGTTTTATAATCACAGCTTAATTTGTTATAATTACACTGTAATAAATATTTTGAATTATTTTACAAACTTCAGGTAATAAAATTGATTAACACAATTAGTTCTTCCGCGTTGTGAAACAAACCCATTTATGACTAATAACTAGGCTGAATGTTATGCCGTCAAATATATTTTTATTTATTATTACTATTAGAGACAAAGTCTATTATGCTAATAGATAGGTAAATAAAAAAATAGGTCATGTGAAAAAAAGACGGGCTAATAAAATCATACAAAAAGTATATACCTACTTGCATAAATCTCTGCAAAATGGTTGAAAATACACTGAAAAGTTAAATAACAAAAAACAAAAAAATTAAAACAGGCCATATCCGCACACGGAATAACAAACAAGCATAAGTTTGTTTGTTATTCCTAAACAAGCACAAGTTTGTTTTTTATTCCTCATACTAGTCAGGTGATAGTCATAACCGTTCTTGAATGAATTGATGGATGTACCTACTTTCATATACGCACATAGAATTAATCTCACTGATGCAATAATAATTGGTATTTGGTATTCCATAGTTAGGTATTTAAATGATCCAAAACACATAAACTATACCGCCTCGAAGTACTTAATGACTTTCTTCACAGCACATTTCGTCTTTATTCGTAATGTATACGGCGGTGACAAGTGAACAAGTTCATTTATCGCAGCAACACAATTAGTTGTCGTACCGTATGACAATAATTTATGTTTCAGTAATCATAATTACCAACTACATTTAACTGTAAAATAAATACAAGTAAACTAATAACTTATCGGAAGTGAATTTTAAAATTCAATAAAATAATTTACTGACCACAAGTAATGTAACCGCGTATCAGTGGTATACACGTGTGGAAATGTCTACATCAGATATAAAATATTTACGGTAATTATTTTTTTAGCAACATAGTTTACTTGGAGGGTTACTTAGTAGTTTATTTGATGTATATATTTTTGTATTTCTTCCTGCCCTATAATTGGTTTAATCTATGTTGGGCAATGTATTCTTTAAAATAAAAAGAGCATAAATAAATCTAATGTGTCATTAACATAACAAAAGTTAACACTAGTGTGCGTTTAATTTGGATTAATCTGTATGAGGGACCAGCTGATTACAGATTAATTTACTATTCATTAAAATCATTCGAATATCCCATATTGTATGAAAATTCATATATAGGTACCTATTTTTTTAACTGTCAATTTTAATGCTATATCATTTAATTACGTTAGGACGCAGCTGCGAGCTAATTTAATTATCGTATTTAGAGAGGGGCGACTGTTTATAATGCAACTCGGGGGAATTGAGCAGAATTGGAAAATAATTGGAAATAAAAACGTATCGCAACATTGCTATGATTTATCTGTGAGTAATCTGAATAGTTTTATATTATATTCATTGCTACTGTCACTTGTTAAAAACTGCAAAACGAATTTAGCAATTACAAATCATATGAAACAGTACAGGTCACTAACTTGGAATAAATCCAGTACATCAAATAGAAAATTGTTTAAAGAACAATAATCGTACACACCGATTAATATTATAACCGGTAGACTGTTTTTACAATAATAAGTAGGTATGCATATTTAATAAATAATTAAAAAAATTTATATGATTGAATAGCACAATTAAAATACAAAAAATTACACAGGTCCACCAATAAAAAAAGTGGTGTGTCCTGAGGGTCCCATTACATTTTTTCCATGTATTTTTTCCCGCTGAACACGAATCTGAACTCAGAATGGGGGCAGCAAATTTTAGAGAAAACTCATAAAAACGATAAAAATCACATCAAAAGTTTAAACAGGTCAAAAAAAAGTCATGTGTGCTGGGAGTTATTTTTCTTTTGTATTTTCCCCGCTGAACACGAATCTGAAGCTAAAATTGGGGGTTACACAGCAAACATTTGAGAAAACCTAAAAAATGGAAAAAAATCACTTTCGTAATTTATTCTATATGATATTCTCTAAAACTGAAACAATGAGAAATGCTGTGAATTAGTGAATATTTACTATTTTACCTTGGTATACTTATAGCTGTAAAATAGTAAATATTCACTAATTCACAGCATTTTAATTTTTAATTTTTTTTTTTACTTTTTTATTTTTTTTATTTTTTTGTCTATTCACTGTGCAATACTACATGAAGACAATCCTCTTAAATCAATTCGATCCTGAATACGGTGAATTCATATGATTTTTTCTAGCAATTTGACATTTTTTAGGACCAATTTTCTGCCAATTCGTGGCCCTCAAGTGGCAATTGGGATGGGCGAGGTCCTATCCAATAACTGATTCATGTTTGGCACGGAGATAAAGCTTTGCGCTTATTTCCAGGTAATGGCCAAATTTTGGTCATTTTTGATCGTAGCGCGCAAATGTGGAACGTCTGGGCTATACCGACCTTGGGATCGGTTTCGGGAGCCAAAAATACATGGGGAACCATAGGTCGGAGCTCGGGCACGGAACTTTTTTTTTGTGTGTCTGTGTAATTATTGCCAAATGATCTTCCTTCAATGTGCGTTTTTATTATTTAAGGAAACGTTTTTAATAATAAATAAATGAAGTGCTAACAAAAAAATTAAACCTGTAGACAATGATGTCCTTATTAAAGACGGATCTGCAAAGCCTGCTCATGAAGGTACCCATGTTATTTAATGCAGCATCGCACAGTAGACCAGCACCAGCATGTATCGTCACCTGCAACGACAATTTCTATGCTAGTCTGACGTAAGTTCCGTCCTACCAAAAGTTAGGGATTGGCTTTAAAATTGGTTTTAAACCGTTAGAAAAAAAAAACAGTTAAGTTTGAATTTGTCGTTAAACTGTCGCTTATCAACAACCTCTATTTACTAAACAAGTCTTTCGTCAGATGATACCACTCTTCGAAATGCCAAATGAATATACATTTTCTAACTCATTTTTTTTTAATTTGCTACTGGCCACCTCATGCAATTAATGTAAGATGATAACGTACCTTAGCTTTTGATGTAATGCTATAAACTTTAACTAGAAAAATAATAATACACCACCGACCATGACTTGTAGATCGTATTTAGAAGGCATCGGTTAGACAGGCCGAAATAAATGATAGTTGTCTGCGCCAGTAAAAAATCGCGCGAAGTTAAGGCGTTAGTCCCATAAAATAAACAACACTTTTTAGAGATTTAAGAAAAAAACGAAACTTACGCAATAATGGTGGAGACATATACTTACTGCTTCTTAGATGAAATGATGCGGACTGAGATATAAGCAGTAAACAAAAATTAGATCTTCTTTGTCCACTGTTTGAACTATGATATATTAGTACTAAATAACACCCACACGACTAAGGACAGAAACCTCAGGGGACACTGAAAGTAGTAGCCGAGCAAATAAGGGAGAGTAAATAAAGAAACGCATCGTTACCCCAAGAAAGCGGTTTAATATTAGGAGGCAGAAATAAGCCGCACTTTCTTTCATGGGAAAATGTAAAGTAATAGGTATAGCATATAAGTATGGACCCACAAATCCTTCTGTAATATTGGTCAGTCCAACAAACAATTTACACTAAAACAAATTCTCCAAAACTATTCCCGATTATATAAATGACTTACGATCGCGGTCTCTTAAGGAAAATTGAATATTTAATAAACTAAACTTTGCAATTGATAGTAGATTATCTTCAAGTATATTCCAATAAATATTGTTACGGAAGCTCACCTACCTTTGTAGTTTATTTGCTTTAAAATTTATAATTTTTGTAATACCTTTATTATGACGTTTCCTAGAACATACCAGGCTATATTCGATTTGGTTCTAGACGCGTTCTCGAGGACCTAGGAATCTTCGAGAACCCTAAAAATATATATAAGCGGATCGTCCTCGCCTGTGGTCTGTCGAGAAGTAGAAGGTAGAGCAGCACGATAGTGCATCTCTTCCACCATAACGTATGTCACTATCAACTCCAACATGTCACATGGACCTGAGCATTCTACGATAAATTTCCTGCTAATATTATCTTCTTGATAAAAGAATGCTTAATACCACTTTCTGGAAATACGACTCCTTTAAAAAATCGTAGTAGGCCAGGCTTTTGTCACATCAATAAAATGGTTAGTAGTTCCCTTCAGGACACTAATTGTAAAAAAATCGACTTGCGGAATTTCCATAGCCTTCTCACATTTACAGAGGTGTTAACCTGGAAAACGGAAGGCACTGTAGGTACAATAAAATATTGAATAGATTTTTACAGAAGAAAAACATGGCAACCAATGCTGAGGAATTTCAAAGATGCATTGTATATCCTCATTTTACAAATGTTTATTATGTATAAGCGTATATTTCACGCATATGTTTGATATTTTACATTTCATATCTCTATAAACTGAAGACAGTGTAGATTATTTACAGGAACGTTTTTTTAACCACAGACGTCCCGTAGTGTATTAATTATTATAAAAACCGTTTTAATGGTTGTCAACTGCCAGTCTTTGCTTAAACAAAAAGTTTTCTTTCATTTCACTTCAAGTAGCTATCTGTGTTTAATAAGGAGCAGCAATATCCAGGGCTATATTTTTATGCTGAAAACATATAAACAATTATTTCTGACCAGTATTTTATTCAGATTTCTATTAGTTTAAAAGATACATTTATGCACGGGTAATTCAAGCTTGATCTTGACATTGTTACGAGGAAATAAAAATTGAAAATTGAACTTGTGGTCTCAAATAGTAGATATAGCACCACAAAAAAGTGGTCTGTCTAGACTAGATCTATATTCTTATGTATTTTCGCTCGCTGAATCAAATCAAATGTGGTGTCCATTTAACTCCATCGTCCTAAGATCAAAGTCAGACCATCGTACATTTATATTTTGGAGTCGCTGAATCCTAATCTGGGATATCCTTAACTCTACCAGGTCAGCTTCAAGTCCATTCCAAGCTCAAATCGAAAGATAGATATGTAAATCGGCAAAATCATCATACATTTATATTTTGAGGTCTCACTTTAGTTTTGTAACTAAATGAATGTACCCTTAGAATATTTTTCTGAAGTTGATGCACTTTTTTTTAGTCTACTGATATGAAGCGATTAATGGACAAACTCAAACCTGTATCGTACAAGCCTAATAAATGAAGATAAGTCCTTTTTCATAACACTAATGTATACCTCTCCATTCTGGTGGCGCATTTAGTTGTTTGAAAGAAGAGTATATGAGCATGAAGTAAGTTCTTTAAAAAATAAACTACGAACATGGATGGCTAATTTGTGGGGAATTGAATGTTGTCACTATTTTATTGGGGCGTCAATCAGGTTTCACAAAATATCCGTGC
This sequence comes from Monochamus saltuarius, assembly GCA_025584915.1. NCBI lineage: Eukaryota > Metazoa > Arthropoda > Insecta > Coleoptera > Cerambycidae > Monochamus > Monochamus saltuarius. Next base: position 46,399,231 of record CM046724.1, on the reverse strand, counting down.
TTCTTATGTGAATGGGATAGTAGAGATATAAAAACCACTATGTAGTAAAAGAGTGGCCAAGAACCAACTTATCACATTAGGTTAGAAGTTATGAAATAATGGGTAAAAGCTGTTAACAACGAAGGTGGGTGCTATCTGTATCTAGAAAACTTTTTTTCTATATTTAAGATGTAAAACTGTGAGAAGGAATTTTCAATAGATCTCAGGTTCATAAAATGATGAAAAACGATATTTTTGTCATCAAAACAAGAAAAGATGAAAAAGCGACATGGCTGAGTTTCAAATAGGTTATCAAATTTTTTCTGGGGAACCATGAAAGTCTAGATACAGAGAAAAAGTAGCGCAAATTGTGTAAATCTATAGGAAACTGGGATGCTTGATTAATCTGAAGCTCATAAATTCATATATTGACTGCTTCCAACAAAATTTTGGTGCTTTCAGTAAAGATCAATGAAAGATTTCATCAAAAGCAGAGCGACTTTACTAAGGCAGAAAGGATGAATATTTGCTGGATAATTACTGCTGGACATGCAAAAAAAAGAAGGAAAACGTAACAGATATATATTCCACATATCCTTTAAGTATAAGAGAGGTAAAAGGATCACGTTATGAACCCACAAGACTGAAAACTCTCAAACTTGCAGCGACTGTTACTTTACTATACATTATACAAACTGTACTGTGACTGTATTTATCTTAATAACAGTACGTTTTGAAATATTAAAGTACATACTAATAAACATTCCTCATGAAATAAGTTGCACTTGCTTGAAAGTAAATACTTCTAATAGGCCTGTAATACAAAAGTGACAAAGAGGGGTGGTAGTTGTATTTATCTTAATAACAGTACGTTTTGAAATATTAAAGTACATACTAATAAACATTCCTCATGAAATAAGTTGCACTTGCTTGAAAGTAAATACTTTTAATAGGCCTGTGCCTTGCGTATATAGACCACCTTCTACAAGTATTGAAAATAATTTATTATTATTCAACAAAATTGTGTTTTTAGCCAGGTACCATAAAGACTTTATAATCTTTGGCGACTTCCAGCTTAAAGTGGCACAATTCACAGCTTCCTATCAACGTTTTAAATAGCGAACATCTTTTTTTGGACATGCTTGCAACACATAACCACAGCCAACTAGTTACTGAACATATTAGATTTCGTAACAATAAAAATCCATCTACCATGGATCTAATTCTAACTTCTGATCTCAATCTACTTTCTGGACCTATGCATCTTTCTCCAATTAATATCTTCGATCACTCAGTTGTTTACTGCTTCTTAAAAGTTGTCACCCCGACTAAGCATAATGTTGCACATACATATCGCACTGTCACAGAATTTATTAGTATTAACAGTCAACTTCTTTTGATGAATTGGGATAGTATTTTTCATGGCTTAGATGTCTAACAGTAATGGAATATTTTTGTTAACACTATCAACAATTCTATATCTGACTTCAATAAGTATAAGTCTATTAAACAAGATTTAAGTAGACCATAGATAACTGGATATATATTATCTTTAATAAAACACAAGAAGGTACTGTGACGCAGATTTCGTTATTCAGGAAATGAGGTCGACTATATACTAGCTATATTCGTGGAGAGGATTCTCACCCTCTCTGCTGGTATGGTAGAATAGAAGAATGTTAGCTTGGGTCAATGTGAGAGATTAATACCGGTGGACATTTGACTACCCTCCTATTTATTGAGGTTTTCCGGGATTCCTTCATTTCTGCAATGAATGGTGATTAGGGCCTACCAACGTAAGTCGTTCCTAGGCGCAAATGCGGCTTCCTTAATAATAATAATATGTTGCCCCTCTCCCGCACAAATTTTTGACTTCCTAATCCTCGTTTTAGAATGAGGTGTAGAGATATTATTATTATTATTTAGCGCTTAGATGTTCTTCAAATTCCCTTATTGGAAAAATCAGTAAAGCTAAAAGGTATTACGAGAGCCAGCTTCACTCTTCTGCTATTAAAACAGATTTTCATAAATATATTCGTACAAGTCTGTCTTCGATTGTAACAATTCCGTACATAAAGAATGACAACAATACACTCTTTAATAATAACCGAGATACAGCTGATATTTTTGCTATTTATTTTTTTCTTAACTACACTCTAACTTTTCGATCCAAGCGTTAATACCTTAACCAATAATATTTAAACTCCATAAATATATCAGCTCAAATTGTTCAAGAAAAGCTTTCTTTGAAATATTCTTGTGTTGGAACCGTGCTACCAATGCGCTGTTTCTTTGATGCCGTCCACTGTCGATTATAATGCAGAGCTCTTTAAGATGTACTACTTTGCCAAGGGCCTGGAAATCTGCTGATGTAATTATTGCCATCCATGAAAAAGGTGACAAATTAATTAAAGAAAATTACTGCTATAGCATTGTAACAGTTGTTCAATGTGGTTCAAAAAGTATTCAGCATAATATTTTGTGTAGTCGGGAAACGTTTTTGGTATTACGCTTCCACACCATAATATGCACTTGTCAGACATAAAATTTTATTTAACATCTACAGACGACGTCTGACGACATCTTTAGGCCCCTGATGCAAGGTGCACTTCACGGCGATAAATTTTTAAACGTCTTATGTTGTTGTGGAATTAAATTCTGTTAACATTTTTTACTGTATTAGAAAGGTATTTTAAGCTAATATAAATCAAATCTCCTACAATTCCTATCAATGAAGTCATATGTATGCTCTCTGATACTAAACATCTAGGTATGCTAATGAACAATTCCACAGACAAAGCTCTATTCAATAATTACCTACAGAAATTATTCTAGCTAAATTTACTAACCTGGTTTAATGAAAACACTCTATTAATATCTAACTTCACTTTTGAGACAGTGGGAACTCGAAAATTCAACCACAATAGATGAGATCTGACCTATTTCTGCATTTTTAGGATTGCTTCTTCAGATGGCCTCCTATAAGTTGAGTCAAATATATAACTATAAAAATTATTATATAAATTGTCGATATTTAATAATAATAATAATAATAATAATGTCTTTATTATTTTCAAATAGAGTACAATAATTATTCAAAGTAATTTATAATTACAAAATTGAAAATAAAAGGCGAAGTTCAACCTTTACAACGCCAAACGTTCTAAAAGTTGCTCTTCCACTTAACCTCATACACACACATGCAAGTGCAAAAATTGCGAAGAAAAAATACATAATATACATATACAAAAAAATCTCTATTCCAACTGGGTGCATTGAAATAATATTCAACTTATACATATACATGGCAAACACTCATGGCAGTACACTAGTTTAGATTTTTAAAAGAAATTCTCGAACATGTTTTTGAATTCACTAAATGATTTAACTTTAATTATCTGGGAAGTCCGTTATATACATTACAAATTTGGTATCCAAATGATCTCCGAAACAGTTCTAATTTGAACTGAGGAACAGTGAGTAATAACCCTCTATTTCTTATGTTTAGATTGTGAATGTCCATTCTAAATGTAATTTTCCGATGCAAATAAGGTGGATTTTGAAATAATAATTTTATGATAAAGACAGGCTGAGTGTAATGTCCTTCTATCCTCCATGTTCAGCCAACCAATTTCTTTTAACTTGTGAGAAATTCGACAACGTCTCCGAATTCCAAATATTAGTCTTAGGCAACAGTTCTGAACTTTTTGTATTTTAGATTTATATTGTAAGGTTAAACATGGACCATAGAGAACATCCGCATAATTAAAAAGTGATAAAATCAAAGCCTCGCACAGTGATTTCTTAACGTGAAATGGCAGAAAATGTCTGATGCCGTAAATCAATTTTAGAGAAGAGTATGCTTTTGTAATATTGTATTTAAATCTCTTTAAATTTTATGTTTTTCAAATCTCAAATCTGTGTCCATTATCACTCCCAGATTTCTCGCATTTGCAACCATTTCTAGTTTCACAGCATTAACCATAATATTAACATTATTACAAACTCTTTGACGATTTAATTTAGATCCAAATAGAAGTACTTTAGATTTACTCGAGTTTATAACTAAACAATGGTCTTTAGCTGCAGATACAAACATATTGAGATCGTTATTTACTATGTTACAAGCCTCCTGTACTGCTTGAGGAGGAAACTATAGTAGAGCTGGGTGTCATCAGCGTACAAATGAATATTACAATTAGATATATGTGTCAGTAATTGAGACGTATAAATAGAGAAAAACAGGGGGCCGAGAATCGATCCCTGCGGTACTCCTGATGAAAGTGAGAGAAGCTCGGAATGACCTCCATTCAAAAAAACTCTGTTGCCTGTTACGTAAATAGCTATTCACCAATGCAACAGAATTTGCCGAAAAACCTATATATCCCAATATATTAATTAATAAATCGTAATTGATGGTATCAAACGCTCTGCTAAAATCAAGGAGTACGAGTAATGTACAATTTCCATTATCAGTGGCCATAATCATATCATCGACTATGTGTAGAAGAGCAGTCGCACAACTAAAACCTTTGCGGAAACCAGATTGAACGGAGGGTAACAAAGAGAAGTTCTGTAAATGTTCCTTAATCTGAGATTCTATCGCTTTCTCTATTATCTTTGATAATGTAGGCAACAAGCTTATAGGGCGCAGATCTTTGTAATCTGTAGGGTTACTTTTTTTTGGTAAAACTCTTACAACCGCTCTTCGCCACGCAGCCGGATAAACATTTTCAGTTAAGCAAAAATTAACTATATGAGTAATATATTGTATTATATGAGGACAACACAACTTTATCATACTAATATTTATGCCATCACACCCCATTGCAATGGTTTTATTTTACAAATTGTTTGATATACAAAAATCATTGACTTCTTTAAATATAAAATCAGATGCAACCAGTTTATTACGCTTATAAAACTCGAGCACTTCTTCATTAGGGCTGATATCAGGAATCGATTCGATAAAGAAATGATTAATTTCGTTTGCATTATTCAAATTATCAGGTAAATCGAACTGTTTATCGGATATAAATTTGTTTGACATTAAAATTTTCCACATTTCTTTTGGAGTACTATTATTAAATTCGTAAGTGAAATATGCCCTTTTTCCCGAATAATAGCTTTATTAACATAGTTGCGTAACTCTCGATATGACTGAAGGTGAGCATCAGATTTCGTTCTCTTAAATTTACTTAGATCCTTATTTCTTTCACGTATCATTTGTTTTATGGGGTAAGTCAGCCAAGGGGCCTTAGTTTTAGTCAACCTTGATGTAACCACAGGAGCATGTCTATCAAACAACCCAAGCAAACAATCACAAAGATATGATACTTTCTCATCTACTGACTGCATATCATAAATTCTAAAAAATGGTATACCAAACAGGTCTCTCTGAAAATGGTCATCATCAAGATTTTTGAAGTTCCTATAAGTATACATCTTAGGCACCTGTCTCTCTCTACTCACCTGTAACCTACAAAATACAACAGCATGATCGGCTATATTGTGATGAATTACACCCTTCTCTACTACACCCTCTCGAACTATAACATAATCTAAAAGAGTTGAAGAAGTAGCTGTTACCCGGGTGGGAACATCTATTAACTGATTTAAATTTAAACTTTCTATGATAGAGTTAAATTTCTTTACAGCATTATTATCAAGGTCAAATAAATCTAAATTAAAATCTCCCATACAGACTACCTCATCAACAGAAGCAATAATCGGTTCCAAACTGTCCTCAAATTCATCCAGAAAGTTATTTGTATTTTGTTCATGTGGTTTATATATTACACCAACCGCTATAGTTTTTTTGTTAATTGTAATTTTCACCCAGCATTGTTCCCAATTAAAATGTACATAATCTATTACTTCCCATCTTAACTTATTACTAATATAGAGACATAAGCCCCTGCCATTAACGTTACGATCTGCTCTGTATAATTTATAACCAGTAATATTTAATTGATCATCACTAACAGAATCTTTCAGCCATGTTTCGCATATCAAAAGTACATCAATTTCATTACTTGAAATAATATTTTTAACTTTATACAAGGAAGGAACTAGTGATCTTGCATTCAAACACCCAATTTTTAAAAAACGCATAACGTAGAGTTTAATCAAATAACCAGTTGTAAACAACAAAAAAAAAGGAACTAAGAAGTATATCTACTTTTAACGATTGTTAAGATAAAAAAAAAAAAAGAAGAGATAACAAATGTATAAGATAAGGCACAACAGAATTGCACATTTAATTTATATAAAAATTACGAACAACATACGTTATCTACCGATGTTCGGCTCCGTTGCCATAATTACAAACTTAGCCATCAGAACTATAGTACTAGACGCAGCCAGTGTTTTTTATCCAATCATGTTTTTTATTAGAGATATTTTGATGTTGTTTTCTGCTTCTTGAGTTTATAGGTTATAGCATCTTATGTGAATAATACAGATAATATTTTTACAATTGGTTATATCAATTTTTAGGTACGTACCTTGTATTCCATTCAATCGTTTTATAAAGTGCGTGATGAAAGTACACCAATTCATATTAGGTCTCAATAGAATTCACTTGAAAAGATTTTTACAGTTTACAATATTCGTAAATTTATTTTCCTGCCACATGTACACAAAATTGAACCATTTATCGAGAAATAAAACAATCAAACAGTCTATTTAAATGTAACATTTATTTTAGTTGAAACAAGACAAAAATATATAAAACACTTTGAATTATTAAAATACCTAAATCTCGCTGGATTACGTAACGATTTAAAAGGTTCCGAGACTTCTAGAAAAATAAACAATACCGTCTCCTACTACATCACAGCCTAAGAAACTGAACTGAATTAATGTTTAGCTGAAAATAAAATGAACCTTCTCAGATGATGCGGAGTTCTTTTTATACCGTGACAGAATCGATCTATCTTAAATTGGAATATATCCGATGACATTTGAAGTAGCATGTTAACCTGTTCTTATGATATGTGACAACAGAATTTATTTGGAATGCATCGATTTTTCGTCAATATCAGAAAGGCTAGGTCTATTCTTTGCAGGTGGAAATGAAAGAAAGCCAGTTGCCTTCCTATCCTTACTAGCGCCGACAAGTGTTTATGTACACTCACAAACTTCAAAGAAAAACTAGACAAAAATGAATGGAACTAGCTGTACGCATCATTATGACTAATATTACTTTTAGTTAGGTTATCACCAGCAGCCTGACACTGTAACGTTGTCGAGCGTTACATTACGTTATAGTTTTAACGAATTTCTGGGAAACTTCAATTGTTTACTTCATTAATACTTATCAAAAAATCAAATCATAAACAAATTACATTACAAACGCATTTATATATAATTTATAAAGCTGTTTACATACCTTTTAGGCCCAGAGCTGTGTTATTCTCCTCCACTGCATTCTGTCCTTCGCCTTTCTTTTCCAATCCGTTACATTTTTCTCCCTTAGATCTATTGCCACTGCCTATCTCCATCGCTTCCTCAGTCTACCTCTTTTTTTCTTGTAGTTAGGTTTACTCCCTACTATTTTCTAAACTGCCCTTTCATCTTCCATACGTTCTAGATGCCCTAGCCACTGCACTCTTTTGGCTTTTACAAATTCGTCTACTGTTGGTGCCTGGTACATTGCATATATTTCCTCATTATTTCTCCTCTGTCTTCTTACCCCCTAGAATTCTTCTTAAGATCTTCCTTTCCCACCTTAAAAGGTTTCACTACCATACAGCGCTGTCGGTCTCAAAATTGTTTTATACATTCTAAATTTTACTCCTCCGGACAAATCTTTTGATTTCAAAAAGTGGTTAACTGCTGCCGAACTTCTGTTTGCTTTTATTATTCTCCTATTTATTTCTTGTTCCTCATCACAGTTAGCTGTTATTCGCGCCCCCAAACACACATATTCTTGAACTTCTTCAAACTTCATCTCTCCATGCTCTGTTCTTAATTTAAAATTGGTATCCTTTTTTTGTTCTCCTATTCTCAAGAGCTTACTATTCTCTTGATTTATCTGCAATCCCACTTTACTTGCTTCCTCCACAAGTTTTCTCGTTCTAATTCCCTACTATCTCTAGCAATAATGGCCACGTCATCTGCATAACTTACTATTTGGTGACTTTTAAACAATATGTGTCCTTCTCTGCTCAACTGACTATCTCTTATGACCTTTTCTAGTACTAAATTAAAAAGAAGCGTTGAGAGTGGGTCTCCTTGTCTCAGTCCTGTATCAATAGTCATTTTCAATAGCCTAATCAGTTTGGTTGGTATCCAAAATTGTTTCAATTTTTACTTAGTTTATTCCTTTTGATCGAATCATATGCTTTCCTGAAGTGCACAAATAAAACCATTGCTATGATCCCATACTCATAGCATGTAGTCAGAATTTCCTTCACCATGAAGATTTGGTCCGTTGACCTCCCCTTTCTAAAACCTGCTTGATACTCCCCTATTTGTAGTTCTGCTATAGGTTCTATTCTCTGCTTTATTAACGTTGCCATAATTTTATACCCTATATCTAACAATGATATACTCCTATAGTTTCTGCAGTCTGTTGCATCTCCCTTTTTTAAGATTGGTATAATCATAGCAAATCTCCAATCTTCAGGCATACATTCTCTTCCCCAGATCATTCGTATTATTTCGTATATTCTTTGTCTTAAATCCTCTCCTGCGTACTTAATGTTCTCTACTGTTATTCCGTTTTTTCCTGGACGATTGTTATTTTTTAAAGCTTCTATAATTATATCTATTTCCTTTTTTGTAGGTTCTTCTACTTCCACTTCCTATTCCCTTCCCGGTATCATCTCCTCGTGCTCCTCTCCTTCTCTTACGCTCTCTTCATTCAACATATCTACAAAGTATTGCTTCATCTTTCTCTCACTTCTGTTTCCTCTCCAATTAGATTGCCACTTTCACCTCTCACATATATTACTACCTTCTTTATCTTTTTTTCCCTTCTTTATCTCTCTGTAGAAGTTGCGTATTTCTTTCCTCTTATAATGTTCATCTATTTTCTTAACCTGTTCTGCTCTCTTCTTTTGTCTAAATACTTTCTTTGCCTTTTGTCTTTGTTCCCTGTATTTTTCCTTATCTTCCTCTTGTACTGACTGAAGTGCTTTAATTCTTAGCTTATTTCTCATATCCGCCTCTCTTATACACTCCTCATCCCACCGTCTTCTCCTCCCTGCAAACTCTTTTTTGGTATTACTTTCTCTCTTGCTGTTTGTATGAGATTTCCGATCTTTATCCATTCTTCATTTATATTTGCTTCCAAAATCTGTATGTTTTCTTGCAAACTTTTCCTTATCTTCTTCTTCATACTTCTTTTGGGTTTTCTCATTTTGTAATGTCGCCATATCTAGTTGTCTTTTTTTCCATTGTAATCCTTTAGCATTTACTTAACCTTAATTGTACCTTAGTTTGTAATTTCGTAACATAGTTTTGCATAATATTGCAGATGTAATTTTATTTTTAAAATGTATTTGTAGACACATTATTCGTTTTAAAGATTTTTTTCACAAGTTTTTTTTATTGCTTTTAGTCAGATATATAAGCCCTTAACATTACGACACTCATATTCCTGACACCCTCTATACTAGTTAAGTTGTATTAAGAATTAAAATGTGTAGGTCACTATTTAGTTACAATGTTTCCTTTTTAATTATCCATTGTCATTCAACAAGTGAGAGAGATATTATACATAACCTAACATTAGACACATTACCGAAGAATAAGCAAAGTTAAGCTTTATACAGGATGATTCACAACTTATCTAAAAATAATTGGGAATAGATGCGTCATGAAAATTGAAGTCAATATCGTAAAAAAATGTATTTGTAAGAGCCATGAATGCCACATGAAAATTTTATTTTAATTGAATATATTTAACACATCATATCCAACTATAGGAAATGGTAGTATTTGTCAGAACCTGTGACTATTGAATATGTTAGGTGGACATCAAATAAATCAAATGCGAAATACAGTTATTTTAACGATTTCAAATTTGATACAGAGCAGTAATAAAATAGGGCCAATCAGAAAGCATTAGGATTTTTATAATAAAAAAGTTCAATCTAAGAACGGCCGAATTACAGCCATTTTCTGTCCTGATTTCTGGAAAAATCTACGCTGCCAAAAAAGAAACGTGCAGTTTGCAGATTTTGAGAAGTTATTATTTCATTCAAAATATACCATCGAAGGTAAATTGCATTTGATATCTATTTTATAAATCTTTATTTCAACTTGCATGTATATATTTTTGAGAAACTTTGCTTATTTCAATCTTAAATTTATTAATTAACCATGACTGACAAATACTAATTTATTCCTTTCTTTTCATGGCATTGTAACAGTTTGTTGTTCAATGTGGTTCAAAAAGTATTCAGCATAATATTTTGTGTAGTCGGGAAACGTTTTTGGTATTACGCTTCCACACGATAATATGCACTTGTCCGACATAATGTATTATTTAACATCTACAGACGACGTCTGGCGACATCTGTAGGCCCCTGATGCAAGGTGCACTTCACGGCGATACATTTTTAAACGTCTTATGTTGTTGTGGAATTAAATTCTGTTAACATTTTGTACTGTATTAGAAAGGTATTTTAAGCTAATATAAATCAAATCTCCTACAATTCCTATCAATGAAGTCATATGTATGTTCTCTGATACCAAACATCTACCTAGGTATGCTAATGAACAATTCCACAGACAAAGCTCTATTCAATAATTATCTAAATAAATTAATCTATCTAAATTTACTAACCTGCTTTAATGAAAACACTCTATAAATATCTAACTTCATTGATAGGAATTGTAGGAGATTTGATTTATATTAGCTTAAAATACCTTTCTAATACAGTAAAAAATGTTACAAAAGCTAATAATAAAGAATATATGGGTAGATATTGTGGGTGCAATTCAACGCTGGTTGGGGTTTTGTCCACAGAGTAGTTAGTTTCACACAATATTATTAACATAGACCTTATAAATCATGGACCGGTCCTAAAAGCAGAGGTCCTGCGTCCCGATGTGTACAAGAGGGATGAAGCTAGTCCGGGAAAAACAGATGTTTGACAGAAAAATATATAAACATAACCTGAAAAAACCTTTCCTGTTAATATTGTTAATGATTTGTGTGCCTTTTGTGATTTAGTTGTGTTTAGTGTGTTTATTAGCAGTAGTTTTTAAAAACTCACAAACCATGGTGGAGTCGGTCTGTCACCGTAAATGTCATACGTCCGTCATTTACGGTTTCTGTTTTTTCGGCCAATGATCTGTGGGTTTTTGCCCGGAGTGGCTCTATTTCTGTCGCACATATCTGAGCATCAACGATTTGTATAGGCAGAAAACGGTTTTGGGCGCGTCCATGATTTATAAGGTCTATGATACCTAAAAATATATAAAAACTTTTACATAAAGAGTATCTAAAGATTATTCAAGTAGGTATATTTAATTCATTGACAGGCTGTCATATTTGTCATTGTCGATATTTAACTTCAAATAATTTTAATTTTTATAATAATTTTTATAGTTAGATGTTTGACTCAACTTAAAGGAGGCCACCTGAAGAAGCAATCCTAAAAATGCAGAAATAGGTCATATCTCATCTATTGTGGTTGAATTGCCGTGTTCCCACTGCCAAAAGTGAAGTTAGATATTTATAGAGTGTTTTCATTAAAGCAGGTTAGTAAATTTAGATAGATTAATTTCTTTAGATAATTATTGAATAGAGCTTTGTGTGTAAATTCTTCATTAGCAACCTAGATGTATGGTATCAAAGAGCATAAGTACATATGACTTCATTGATAGGAATTGTAGGAGATTTGATTTATATTAGCTTAAAATACCTTTCTAATTCAGTAAAAAAATAATAGATGTATCAACTCAGAATTACACTGAGCGATTTCAGATTAGTGTCACCTAAATCAGTTTTTCAAATGAACAGAGAGAAAGAGCTGACACATTTCAGGACCACACGAGAGGTGATCCTGAAGGACAGAAGCGCTCGTAAAGCTGCCTAGCTGTCTGTGCATACTTGAATATGCTGATTTACATGTCTCCTCCTGATATTCACTTGAAAGCACAAAAACAGTAAATTAAAATCAAACATCGACCTGTCCCAGAAATTTTTAATAATATTATTTATTTAGCTAATATTGTTTATACGTTACTATATGGACGCACTGTGTATTAAAGACACGTCTCTCTCGTTCCCACGCTCGTCGCAAAATCGGGAGATTTGCGTAGGCTAAGGCTTTCCTGGCGAACCGAGCAGTGGCAAATCACGCACCGCTGTCTTTTTTACGTTACTTGGGCCTATTCTGGGGGTGCTTCTTTAATGTTCTACTATGGAAATTTCCCCTTTTTTTTTGAAGCTCCTTGTTGTTACAAATTAAAACCTATAGATTACTTTCGCTCCCACACTCCCATCCGAAAAAGAGCCATTTGCGGACCCAAAGCTTTTTTCATGGGAGTAAACGCTCCTCGGTTCTTCCTTTGCGATAATGGCGGATTTTGGTGGCATCTTTTCGTGATTTTCTACAAAAATGTTACGACGACTCTCTGCCGAAAATTGAAAATTTAGTCTCAGCGTACAAAGTCTAACGGCGATGTTTAACAAAAGAGTTTCATTATATTTCACTGAATTATAAGAACGCTGTCACTTAGAAACATGCAGGCAATTAATTTTTGTAAACAGCACTGTGCTGCACCGCACTCCGCTGTAATGCGCTGGTCGGTGCTCCTCTTTTATTTACTTAAATTATTTACGTTTTTTGAGATGTACATACATATTACAAAAGTAAATGTACTCGTACGGGAAAATACAGGGATACACAAAGAAGTATTAGGACTTACGAGGAAGTATGGATTTATTTAACGAAAAGGGAAAAGGTATGGTGTACAAAAGTTGGGTCAACCCCTTGCTCTTTTAGTATCGGCTCTTATATTCCGGACATCCTGTATGTGTGACTTTAATTATAATTTTATTATTTATCACAGTACAATTATTCAAAGTTACAAGTTTTTTCATAAAAATTCTAGGTAATTTGCAAACTGTCGCTAAGTATGTAATATGTATAAACCGAACCTAACATTTTATTTTTGTTTCGGTATTCGACCTAAATATCAACAATTTTGTTCAATATGAAGCTGTCTTCACATTTCTCCTATTCCTTTTCTCTAATTTCTACAATACCATTCTATTCCTCCCTCTGATTATGAGAGACAACCAGTTTCACTAACAACATAACCTTGATGTTTTCAAAGCAAGATTTACAAACATAAAAATCTTGATAAGTATTTTTAATGTACTCACATTAGATTAGTTCCTATGTTGCTGGAATTTATGTTTTTTGCTTTTGGAGCAAGAATTACTGGTCACCTATCCTCAATTATAAATTCTTCGTAATCTGCTTTATTCTAGCCAATCACCTTGTTCCTACTTCAGCCTCGTTTGACAGTTCTTGTAATAATATTTCAGGTCACTTTTGAGTGTTTTGATGGGTTTTCACCACGTATTTTATTAATAAGAGTGGTATTTTTATAGGTTTCGCTGAGTCAGTTTCAGATCTTCTGAAAAAGAGAGCGACATGTCTCTCGAAACGTCAAGAGCCTTAAACCGACGACGTGGCCAACAGCCCGGAAGCAACCAAACCATTGACGAAAGCCACGGAAGCCTACAAACCAAATTGGTATTTTTATTACCTGATGTTATGGCGTCGGTTGCTAGTTTTCGACTCCTCTCAATCAACAACTTTTGTTCCGTCTCCAGGAAACTGTTCCTTTACAATCTTGATTGATTTTGTGTTTTGGTGCTTTTCCCAATTTCTGGTAAGTACATTTTATTTTCTTTCACAACACTTTTTGCACAGTTCCTTTCTTTTAAAACATTCTAAAACAATACAGTTTTTTTACAATTTTTTACAATTACAATAATCATTCTTTAATACTATGATATCTATTTAAATTTTCAAATGTCAAATTAAATTCTTATGTTCATTTTATCACTTAATATTTCTCTCAATTCCAATTTTAATTTGTCATTACATATTTTATTATCTTTTTTAAATTAAATTCTGTTGATTTAAAAGTTATATTTTGATTTAAATTGAGTCTTATTAAATTTTTGATTTCTTAATTAAATATGTTTTTTTATTGTTTAAATTTTTTCTTAGCCTTGTTTAATATATTTCTTGTTTATTCTTGGAAATTATTGTTTCTTTTTTACAATACATATGAACCAAATTGTATCGGCTGCTACTTAAAATATAACAATTTGCTGGATCAAACAATTGAAGGAAAGTGATATAAACCTATTTAGTATATTACCAAAGATTTAACGGAAATCGTTCAGACAGTAGTCGTGCTTGAAAGAAGTTGTACTGAACACATCGTTTGAAAAAATTGGAATCCATTTCAGTAAATTACTTTTTGATACGATACAATTTGCTATTTCTTATTCAAGAACAATATCTAATAAGGATTTAGATGACATTCCTTGATGAAATCTCGCCCACGAATGTGAGAATAATGTGGTTATATAAAAAGAGCGGCACAAAGATCTTAAATTAGAAATAGAGGAGGCCGGGGTTTGTTGCGACAATCAATTCAATACGCATTCTTGTTGCTACATAGGCAATTCCTTGAGTGATTATCTAATGCGTTTTATGTTATGATAAATAATTATCAAGAATATATTTTTTAATGTTACTCATATAAATACAATGGTCTCCATATCTTGTTTTTCGTACAATTTAATTAAATTAGCAACTGCAGTTGACAAATATTTGAGAGACATCAAGGTAAATAATAAATCCGTACGAGCTTTGATATATCCAAAAATTGCTGTTTGCACAGTCAAGCAGGGTGTGGTCAAAGACACCAAAATATTATGCAAACCAGTTAATCTAACTTTGTATAGTTGTGGTGAAAACACAACAGTGTGTGAATGGCAAACCCAGCTAATGGTACACATTGACAATGTTCAAGCAAGTGTAGCTGCTTCAATGGTACCAGATCAGGTGCAATCGACTGACACCTTGCTAGGAGGAACCTTTACAGATTTGCCCAGTGTTGGCTATGTAATGGTTGGAAATGTACTATATTTAGGACAAGATGAACCATTCTCTAATTTAGAAGTGACGATAACTGCAGAACCAATAATGGTAGAAAGGGACACTACGCTACTGCAGAATAGAATAATATTTTGTGAAAAGAAAGAAGAAAAGGAAATTTATTTAATGAGAGGACAGAAAGAAGGGGAAGTGAGAGGTCCAGTCAAAGAAGAAGAATATCAGAATATAGTCAGGAGAGCACAAAGAACTGGGGAGGAAGTGAGGTTTGACAATGTGTTAAATGACAATGAACAATATGAACTACTAAAATTAATGACCAGTTGCCCTGATATGTTTACAACAGAATTAGAGAGTTAGGATATGACAAAGTTATGAAGGTCAAAATTGAAATCATCGGAGATCCAGTTAGATCAAAACCATATTGTACAAATCAGAAAGACAGGAAAAAATCAGACAGTACAGGAGTGGCCTGAGTGCGGCATAATAAGAGACACAAACTCACTCTATCTATTTCCAGTGTTACTAGTTCGCAAAAGTAGAGGAGAAAAAGGAGTTGTAGGAGACTTTAGGAGATTAAGCAGCCACACCATTAATAAAAACCTTGTGACGTGCTTTCAAGGTTCGGTCGCAGATGCCGAACCAGTACAGCCACTTGAATCTGTCCGGGTTCACTCGGTGGAGAAGTTATGTCCAAGGTTCAGGAATATTATAAGGCTCGGTATGGAAAATAAAATATTTATTTCATAAAATAAAATGTCACCCTGTAAACAACTAATACGAATAATAATTCCCCAACATAAATAAACTAGGTCCTGAAATAATAATACAAAATAATAAATTAACAAAGAGGGCGGTAAGGAATGTACTGTGCAGACGCTGAGTGTCGCGGAAAGAGCCTGCTAAACACCCAGTGTCGAAGACCACGGGGACGACGTCGAGTACCGCGGAATAACACCTGCTAAATACTCGAATACGGGCTAGACCTCGAGCGCCGCGGAGAGGGCCTGCTAAACGCTCGGAGTCGACGGAAGACGGAATACGGACAAGACCTAGAGCGCCGCGGAGATTACCTGCAAAACGCTTGAGTCGGCGGGATACGGGCAAGACCTGGAGCGCCGCGGAGATTACCTGCTAAACTCTCAGGACACCCAGAGGAAGGTAGGGTGCCGCGGAAGTTACCTGCTAAACACCCTGGGGTAGAGGAAGGTTAGGTTGAGTGCCGCGGAAAGAGCTTGCTAAGCACTGCTGGTAAAGGCAATTTCGCCGGCTTTTATACAGAACGGCGGGTAGTGTCGTGTGCAAAAATCGCGATACGCTAAGCAATTTCAGGTACCGCGTGCGCCAAACAATTAAAGTACAGTGTGAGCAAAATAAAATAAAATAGGTTCGTTACAACCTATAGCAAATATCGACGAATGTTTTGAAACACTCACCGGGTGGAAACTATTTTGTACCCTAGATCAAGATGGAAGAATCAAAGAGTAAAACTGCGTTTAACACACCAAATGAAACAGTTGAATTCTAGAGATTTACTTTTGGTTTTGTAAACGCTTGAACTTTCGAAGTTAGTGTCTCTGCTATTTGGACATTTACATATTTGGAGATATAACGGTAGTTTGGTGTCTGGACCATATCTTAGTACCATCAAAACGCTTTCAGGATATGTACAAAAGATTGATTTCAGTATTTCAAGTCTTACGAGAAGCAAAACTAAACTTAAACCTGTCCAAGTGTATTTTTTGGCAAAACTGTGTCTATTACCTAGGTTCGCGATTAGCGGAGAAGGTATCCAATCAAGAGTAAGAAACTGAAAGCCATAGAGTACTTTCGGACCACATTGAACAAATACGAACTTAAAAGATTTTTTGGACTGATAGGTTTTTTCTAACGATTTATTGAGAAATATTCGTTAATTGTAAAACCGTTTACAGACCTTACAAAATCCGCGGAAAATAATGTTACGAAGCATAACCAAGGCCCCAGTTTTACGACTGTATACCCCCAAAACACGAACTAAGTTAAATTGCGATGCTTTTATATTACTATATACTAGAATACTGCTCTAAAAAGATACAAGAAATTGCACTTAGTTTACTGTGTATGTATCAAAGAAAACAGGTGACGCTGATCGAAAATATCATTCGTCCAACATCTATTAATCGACATTAAATTCATCGTAGTAAGTTATTGTCAAGCGCTGATATATCTGAATGATAAGAAGGTCGTTCAACCTCAAATTGCCCGCTGGTATTAAACTCCCAAGAAGATAAACTTACAAATATTTAGGTAACATAATTAGTGTGAAATTATTGCTATAGACCGCTTCCAGACGCGTAACTTAACACAACAATATGTATATTAATATTTAAATCTAATTAAATATATTTAAAAGTAAAAGCACAAGACTAGAGAACACAAGTCACAGTACCAGTGGCGGCTGACACAAGAGGGCTCTGGGGCGCTGCCTCTCTACAAATGTATATAATACAAAAATGTAATTTAAGACTAATAAGAATTATATTTTTATCTCTTGTGCAAATAAAATCTTTCTTCAACGTTCTTCCAACATTCTTGTTAAATTAAAATATAATTAGGTTACAAATCATATTGTGTATAGACTATATATTCATTTGTCAGCAGGTAACAATTTTTCAATCAATTTTATTTTAAAATGGTTATTTTATATTTTAATAAAAGAAGTCACAAATAAGGCACATAAGAACTTTTGAATATGTTAAATGTATATTTTGATTCTTATAAAACCTGAAAATATGAAACTTTCAAAATATTTAACATTCTACAGTTGAAATTAATTCAAGATAAATGCACACTTTTCTCGAATTTTTTGGCTTGTTTCGGCTATATGTACAAGGTGTTTCTAAAATTAGTATTCAAAATTTCTGTGCATGTAGAATAAGTCAAAAAATGACGAAAACTTTAGTTTGGTTTGGTTTGGTTTTTATTAAACTTAAAAACGGTGGTATTATATCATGACATGTTGGTCAGGTGCTGTTTTCGGGTTTAACAATATGCAATGGGAAACTTTTAAAATTTATAGCAGGGATGTGAGAAAATAATTTGATCGAATGTAAAGTTTAATTTAATTTTTTTATACGTTCTTTTTTCTAATTTCTGAATGGGAAATATGACATTGATATTTTTATATACAAAAGATACTCTTATTGAATATCGATAGGATGTACTGTTCTCGTATATAAAAAAATAAGTTTTCATATTTTTGATTCAGAAATTAGAAAAACGATGTATAAACGATAAAAGTGAAACTTTCCCCAATAAAGCTATTTTCTCACACTTTTGGTGTAAATTTTGAAATGATTATACTTCATATTCTTAAGCACAAAAAGTACCAGGTCAAAATGTTATGCTTTCATGTCATAGCGTTTTAAGTTATTTAACAAAAAATATTTTTCGGGGGTTACCCTTTTCAGGAGAGATAGCTCTCTTAGGAGGTGTTTGAGAAAAAATATTTCACTAAGGTTTTCATGATATCCTAACCTTTTCTACATGCATTGCAATTTTGAATATTCATTTTATAGAAATACTTTATACATATGTCTCACTTTTCGTGTAAAATTATATACGGTACTTTTTTCGAAACATTTGAACAAAACTAAAATACGACGAGAAGCGGAATTAAACTACAATATTTCTATAAAAAATGTTATTACTGATATACAAAGTTTTAAAGATTACGCACATTATGCCTGAATTGACCTGCAAAGCCTGCCAATAAAGGTTCCCATGTGATTTAATGGGGCATCGCACACTAGACCAGCACCAGCATGTACCGTCACCTGCAACGACCGTCACTGCAGGTCGTGTCGGTGGCCTGCAATTTCTATACTTGGCTGCGCTAGCCTGACGTAAGTTCTGTTCCCACAAAAGTCAGGATGAATGTGTCACTAAACTGTAGAGCATCCTCGCTTATCAACAACCTCTACTTAATTACCTTAAACAAACTTTAAATCTTTTGTCAGATGATCCTGCCCTGCGAAATCATCGTGCTGTAGGCGGAAATATTGAAAATATGTTGTTGATCCCTCTCCAGTTCAGAAATTAAATGACGTTTGTCTCATTTCCCTGGCTTCTTCATTTTCCTCCCCTTATCGCTAAAATAAAAATTTCTTCTTCGGAGCTACACTCAATTACTACTTGAAAACTTGAAAACATCTGCCGTACACGTAACCTGCACAAAAGGTTACTGATAAGTGCTGGACAAGTGGACAAGTCAATTTGTTGACAAAAAGGCAGAACAATCAATACAATAATTATGAAACGTGTTATACAAAAAGGACAATGGGAAACGCTTAAGTCCAAACTAGTAATATTAAAATGTGTTAATAACAACCTATAAATATCTCTTTCTAGAGATAGAACTCCAGTTTGCTGGAAATGCAAATATTTTATAATTTCTTCTGAATTTTCTAACACATGGGCTGTTGAAAGAAGAAGCTACTAAATAGGTATCCTGTATACATTTGAATATTATAACGCAGTTACAATGAGGAAACACCACTTATCTTTTTTATTGTTTAAAAAATGAAACAATCACTATTAGAATAACAAATTTGCAGTTACTTCACAAAATTTCTTGATTAATTAAGTAATATTTAATTGAGAAAGGGATTAAATACTTGTGGAACTGCGAGAGGTTAAGCGAAATAATATTTCGGGCGAGGTGTTTGACCTTTCAAGAAAATGTTTCGGAAGTAATGGGGTTTTACATCCCAGGCTACATTTGTAGATAACAGACCAGTATTTTGAGTACCGGTTAAGGCTTGGTTAATTAATCTAAACGCAAAATTAGTTAACCGGTAAGAAGGTGTTGACCCTAAGTCTTATTTTAATTAAATTATGATTTAATTTAATATTTTGTGCTTTCATCAAAATTCGTCCTGAAGTTTGAAAAGGAACTTGTAAACATTATTTATCTTAAGAGGCAGTATTTTGTCATTATTACATGAAGCAAAAATCAGAAAAACCAGGAATATATTCAGTTCACTGCACTGATATACACATAGAAAGACACCATTAAGCCAATATATTAATTTGGAAATCTTATATCTAAAATAATAATAGTAACAAATATTTTAGTGAATAATGGTGCACAAATACAATTATTTCATTCTCTTAAGTCATATTTACATTAGAAATGTCAACCTAGCCAATAGTTTTCTTCACCTTCGTGAGTTTCTTCTCAGGTTTGGTCTCGCTCTTCTTCAGCTCACTGTTCTTCTGCTTCTTTTGGACTGCTTCCGCATCTCTGCTCTTCCGGTTTTCTAGGGGCAATTTCTCATCGTTGGTGACTTTTTTCGCCTTCATCTTCAACCTCTTCTCTCTCTCTTGATCTCTCTGATTTCCTCGACTCATCAGTGGAATGTTTCCAATAGGACTGATCTTTTATCCCCCTTATTGATAAAAATTGCTCCTGCTAACGAAAATTTGATATTTGTGTTAGTTTAATTAAGGTAATTAAGGTGGTTGAATTTTTAGGGTGCTAGTTGCTAGAATTTTCGTTAACAATTAAGTTGAGTTTTCGAGGGTTAGTTTCATCAGAAAATAATATCGATTTATGAGGTAACAACATAGTGACATAAATCATTAACGTAGGTAATGAATAAAAGTGGACTCAACACGGAATCCTGTGGGTATTCATGTTTTGTCCACATACAAAAATTCGAGGTAGAACCATTAATTACCACAGCTTGTTGTCGGTTTATAACAGAATGTGAAGTTCCTCTAATTCCATAATGACTCATTTTTTCTAATAAGATATTGTGTGAGACACAGTCCAATGTTTTTGATAAGTCACAGAGTTATTCCAGCAGAATTACCCTGCTCTAATTCTTTAACTGCATTATTAATGACATTGTAGACAGCCTGTGTAGTGATCGCTAAAAAAGTTATGTGATTCGAGACATTCACATAACTGGTTTTTTTGGCCATATTTTCCACAACTTTACCAAATATTGACACAATAATAATCGGGCGATAATTATCTATAACTGAAATATTTTTGAAAATAGGTGTAAATTTAGTAAAAAAAAAACATTTAGAAAATTTCCAGTAGATATGATTAACTAGCCGGGCCTATCCTTAATTATCAAGACATTTTGATTTATTTAACGATTAGATTACTTAAAAATATGTTTCCAGAATGGGGTAGAAGAAAAACGAATCACGAAGTGATGGAAAATCTTTAAAGCTTAAGAGAACATTAGGAAACTTGTTTAAAAATATTGTTAAACACACAAAATACTAAATTTTAAAGGCGCTAGACGCTTCAACTGTGAGCCATGGAATTATGTCAAAACAGTATGAATTAAAATTGAGTTAATGTCGTCTGCTATGAAAATGTAAGTCTCGTAAACAACACGGTGCCGAAGCTAAAATGAAATAAAAAATAAAATATTTTATATAAAAATACTAATCATAGCATTTGGTATTTTAAATACTTCAAATAATTTACTACTCATGGGAATTTAACTTTCAGAAGATTTAAACAAAAATTGTAAAATACAAAATACTTTACTAAAGTATTTGAAATATAAGATATTTTGGGTTTATAACAAAAGTATTTTAATTATAAAATACAATTTTATATTTAATATACTGTTTGCTATTTTTTGCCAAAATACTTCCAGCTCTGCTCTCAATGATCCAAAACGTTACAATTATGTTTTATACTTGTTAGTATTGCAAAAAAGCATGGCTAAGAGATAAGTAAGTCTATCAGAGGGTGAATCATGACTATGAAAGTAACCATAATAGAATCAATTCTAATCAAAGTACCCTTATAAATTCTTAACTAACTGACCAGTTGCCGCCATTCTGGAGAAACGTATTGTAGGGGGAAAATAAAAAAATTACGTGAATCTAAGGGAGCTGATAAAATATATCTACAAGGTAATTAATGTAATTTTGCGGAAATGAATGGGCCGTAATTCAAGTTTTGTTAAAAAAAATATATACAGGGTGTCCAGAAACTCTCCTGACAAACGAAGACCGGAGATTCCTCAGATAATTTTAAGACAATTTAATCCAATTCACCTAGTCCAAAAATGCTTCCTAAGGGAACTAGAGCTCTTTGAAGATGGCGCCTTGTAAATAGTTTTGTTTAAATACCTCCAGAACGCTTCTACTTAGAAAAACAAAAACTGGTATGCTTGTTTAGCCTTCAGAGATGAATCGATTCCATCAATTGCGAATTTCTAGTACCGGTCATAGGCGTCCGTTTTGGGTAGGTCAACGGTTATTTTAACGCATAACTTCTTTGTATTTAACTTTCAAGCATTTGTGACACTAGATTATTAAATTTTCAGTTATACTAGTACTAAAAGGTACTCTTACTTTAAGTAATTAGGATACACCGTTTTCTAGAAAAATGGATTTGAAAATTTTTCGTTTTTTCGTCATTAAAGTTCAATTTATATTTTTTGCACTATTTGGCACTGAACTGCCAACAAAAGTAAAACATACGGAACTGATGGAATTGATTCATCTCTGAAGGCTAAACAAGCATAGGTACCAGTTTTTGTTTTTCTAAGTAGAAGCGTTCTGGAGGTATTTAAACAAAACTATTTACAAGGCGCCATCTTCAAAGAGCTCTAGTTCCCTTAGGAAGCATTTTTGGACTAGGTGAATTGGGTTAAATTGTCTTAAAATTATCTGAGGAATCTCCGGTCTTCGTTTGTCAGGAGAGTTTCTGGACACCCTGTATATATTTTATATATTATAAAGATATATTCGTTACTTTTAGATACTCACTAAATTAATTAAGTGATAATTAGTTTCCCCGTTTTCGAGATGAAGGATATTAAAAATAGGATTTAAAAAACAATTTTTGATTTAACATAGGTAATATATGTTAAGGGGGATAGCAGGATAAGTATATGTATGTGCTGCCATCTCACGAATTTACTTCAAATTTTCTGTAGAAGTCAGCAATAATATAAGCTTAAATTTTCCAGAAGGTTGTATTTTAAAAAGATTTTTTATGGAACAACGGCTTGTCCGATTTTGATACCCAAGAAATATGTTATAAAATTTGATAGGTATGGTAAAAGAAAGTTAGATAAATGTTGAATTTTTTTTGTCACATTTTCACCTTATCTTTTATTACTTCATCCAAAGTTAAGAACGAAAGATCGGAGACGCCTTGTATTAGCATAAATTGCGGAAGTATTAAAAAACAGAATAACACAATATTTTGAGAAATATTATTTGCTTCATAAGGACCAATTTGATTTCAGAAAAATGAAGAGATATTGCTATAGTGTTGATGTGGTATGTCAAGTGATAGACACTATCACTATATTGAGGGGCTTGAGGAAGGGTCGTTCACATCAGTAACACAGTGATTTTTATGGAATAAGAGATCTTTGAATTTATTACATTCTTATCTAAGTTATCGCGAACAATTATGTCTAATCTAGAAATAATAGTGTTCAACAAGGTTCCGTACTTGGGCTTTTGTTACGCATAATTTATATAAATGACTTATCTGTTTCCTTATAACGTGCTTATGTATGCAGATGATGCTACCCTCATTAATAAAAAAATAGGCGCATTGCTGATCTCTACAGATACATTGACGACTGAAAATCAGAATAAAGCGGAATATTGCTACATATTAAACTAAATAGTGGGAAAACATAGAAGTTAATACTGTCCTCAAATGTGGAGGAAAACATGTAAATATATTGAGAGTTGTTTTGGATGACGTATTAAACTGGTCTTCACACATTAATCAATTGTGTAATAAATTATCTGGATACATATTTAATATGCGACAATTAAAGAAAATGGTAAATACTGAAACTTGTATTCAGGCTTATTATGCCTTATTCATTCCAAAGCAAGTTACGGTAATACTATTTGGGATAGGACTACCAACAATACAAAAACGAAGTGTAAGGATAATTGCGGGAGTCTTTTGGAACATTGCAAACTATTATTTAATAAATTTAAAATAATACCACTTCCTTCAATGTATATTTATTTCAGTATTTTACAAATTTACGGCAATATACATAATTATTATAAATTATCGGATTTTCATGATCACTACACACGATCGGGAGATCAGTTAAAAACTGCCAGATTCCGTTTAAACAGGTCGGCAAAAACTTGCTAGATCTTAAATTATATAACAAACTACCTGAAAGTCTGAAAACAATGGATAAAATGAAGTTCAAAATTAAAATAAGAGCATATACGGGGTGTAACTTTGATGGGGGGTCCGGTTTGGAGGGGGGGGACCTGTGACCCTTATAAACACATATCAGAAGTTTGTTTTTCTAAATTCCGCCATAAAATCTGATTTTTTTTTGTTACCTTTTTTTCTGAATTTTCATACTCCGCCGCTGGTTAGGCCAGCGTTGGGCTAATCTAGAGACGCGGCCTTTATCGGTTGCTCCAGGCGTATACAGTAGTCCTTTGCGCTGTTGTCACATTTCATTATTGAAGTGAGAGATGGGGCAAGATGAGAAATTTTACTGTTAGAAAACAAATTTCCACACCACCCGTGAGGTACTGTTTTTTGGCGCGTTACTTTTATTGAGTGGGTGTTCGCTTATAGCCCTATTATCCCACATAAATAAAAAATATATTCTTTTAAATAAAATAAACTATAAATCAACAACATTTCAACTAACAGAAAATTAAGTCAGAACAGTAATAAATAAATAAAAATAAATACATAATATTTTTCTACTCACGTGATGTTTATAGGGAGGTTTACAAACAATTTCTTATTAGGTACGTGTCGATCGGGATAATCCATCTGATATCGTCTTCTTGCAACTGCACTGTTTTCTCCTGACAAAAAATAGGCTCTAACCATATCAACTCTTTCTTGATTCGTATACATGTTTTTTCATAATATTACACACACTTGACAATGAAAGCACACTTTTATAAGTTATACACTTACACTACACAAGGCACTGAACAAAATACCACTTTAAATTAATACGAAAATAAATTTAGTAAAACACAATACTGCACTGAACAAATTATATTTTGATTTCACTAAAAATACATAAAAACTCTCAAAAATACCCACCGTGTTACATCCTCCTCCTCATGCGACAAAAGGGAAACTGAATCTAAGTCAAAATCAAAACAAAGCTGTGGCATATCTGACTCATTGGCCAGTTGTTATTTTGCCGCTTTGACTACTGTCAATTGACGGTATATTTTATTCTAACAGGTGCGCGTTAAGGGTGCCATAACCAGCACATTCACGTATGCTAACATCGCAAGTTATAGTAGTAGTTTAACTTTATATTTTTCGTATATCTGTATATTTTTTACATAAAACGACAAATAGTTTAATAAAATTGCATACATGTTCATTAACTATACATAAAATTTCATATAAATAATTCTGCACAATAGAATAGTAAACAAAAATGCAAATTTGATTTTGACCATTGCCGGGCACAATTTGTGTAAAACAAATTAACAACACATAGTTTTAAAAGTGATAACTCAAGTTTATATGGTTCTTGGTGATAACTGGCAAGGCTTATTTTAATCGAACGAAGGTGTTGTCTGTTGGAGCCCTTCAGTATACCTATATCAAATCCATCCTCCGTATTATGAGGTATTTTATAAACTAGGCCAGAGCAAAGGTTATGCAAGGGTCATTGACACACTGTTTAAAAAAAAACAAATACTTTGTATTAAAGACTATTACTTAAAAATATATTTTAAAACTATCATATTAATAAGTAAATTTACTTATTTTTAATTATGTAGGTACATTTTATAAAACAACAAAAATTATTTTACAACAAGCTTTGCTGACAATAAATTAATACCTAACGTATGCTTAGTCATCCACCAATATTATTATTTAAGATTAATAATAATTATTAGTTAATACATTATACTTTAGACGACATACCTCTCTCTCATATCTGTATATTTTTTTATATAAAACGATCTAGTCTGGTTTCATGTATTGTGTGCAGTATTTATGCGATATTTATATTTTATAAACTAGGTCAATGTCACGGTTATTGAAGGGACGTTGATAAAACACTTTAAAAGTAGTATCAAATCCTTTGTACAGAAACTGTTTTTTAAAACATTTTAAAGCTATCAGACTAATAATTTGCTTATTTTTAATTACGTACATTTTATAAAACAGCAACAATTATTTTAAAACATTAAGTTTTACTGGAAATAATTAGTAGGTAACGTATTAAAATCCACCTAACAATACTATTATTTAATAATAATAATTAGTTAATAGATCAGTAAAGAATTGTATTTTTTACGTACTCTTACATTACGTACTTTTTTACAACACTCGAAAATGGTTTTAAGATCCATACTTCATTAGGATTGACAGAAAAGTATAATGATATGAGTCGCAATGTTATAAAAAAGCATATTTAAAAGATTATTCATTGCAGTTTTTTCTTTTTTGTATCTCCCTTACTTAACATTTAGACGTCGGAAATTGTCGTATCATTGGCAGTTTATTACGATCAAACTGAGGTGTATACATGCAAAAATTAGTTTAA
Source organism: Monochamus saltuarius (assembly GCA_025584915.1). Classification (NCBI taxonomy): domain Eukaryota; kingdom Metazoa; phylum Arthropoda; class Insecta; order Coleoptera; family Cerambycidae; genus Monochamus; species Monochamus saltuarius. Next base: position 46,372,584 of record CM046724.1, on the reverse strand, counting down.
CATAGGCATTTACATTGAATTGGTGCTCTGTTATTTCTAGTGACTCGCATCGCCAAATCTCATCACAATAAATTGGAAGCTGTAGTTTTGCATATCCAGACTATTGTCTTCTGCATTCACATTACCTCACTAAAAAAATCCTCACTTTCACATTTCACTGCCTCACAATTATGTCAAACTATGTTATAGCTTCTGCATTTGCGTGTTCTAGTACTTTTGATGCGATCAGATGAGATCTTGTGGCAACATTTTCTTCCAATGCACCTGTTATAACGTGTTATTAATACGTAGTACACACAAAGCTACCTATGTACTGAATTCATTATAAAATATCAGCTTCCGTCGCATCGCGCTGCGTGGAATACGACCCTGGGCCTGAAATGACCGGACAAGTTCCGAAATCTAACTGGCAACGCCGTAGACATGGTTCTGCAGTGAAACTCGGATGCTGTGCAGGGGCGGCGTGTATAGCAATTTGGGTGCAGTTTAAAAAATTATTCATAACTCGGCTATTTATTTGATTTAAAAAAAACTAATTTCAGATTAGCAATCTAGGGAACACGGACTACCCCCTCTAAACCGGACCCCTTCAAAGTTACACCCTGTATACTTCAACATTGTTTTTATTCAGTAGATGAATTTATGTACAATGCTTGGCTTGATTAATTTCTACAAGTTTGACGAGCGTGATTGATTTGTTTCCTTAGTAGTTAGTGTTTTTTCTGTACATTATTATTATGTTTGTTATATACTGTTTTCGTAATTAAATAAATATCTATCTATCTATGAAATACCGTTTCAATTAATTTGATAATTAGACACCTTATACTAGGTAAATCAATTATTTTTGTGGTAGAACATAGTTTCACATGTTTCACTTACCTGCAGTAGATAGAGATATACCATTTTTCTACTTTACATACTCTTTTTTTGAAAACATTTTATTACAACGTTGCCCTTTCAAATTCCATGACATAGTTTTTGGGCATCAAAATCAGATAAGCCATCCCAGAGAAAATAATAATAATAATAATAATTTTTCATAAAACCCTTATAACAGAGAAATCATCTAACTGTTGTTTTAAGACAACTTATGTCAAATGGCTGAGCGATGGACAATTCTCTAATGCCGATAGTATCATTAATATGCAGAAAACAGAAATTGCAGCACAGCGGGAACAAGAGAATATATTTCAATCCATTGTCCTGAACTGTGAGATATAATGCATACCTTGGCAACTGCGTTACATTCAACTGACCAAAAGCAACATTAAGCGTTGGTCGTAAACCTTAAGCTATTAATTCTAGCCTAGTTCTAGAGTCTGTGCATAAAGTTTCATAAAGAGGAGATTGATAGTACCCATTTATTCTTTGTAATAAATTAGGTCTATTTTTAAAAGAAGGCAGAAAAGGAAAGTGTTTATTTAGTGATATACTCGTTCGTATCTGTACCTTTCTTGTAACATTAAGAAGCTAAGTTAAGAGGAAATGGGTTATAAAAATTTTGCAAATGAAACACTAAGAAACTACTAAATAATTCTTTCTTCCTAAATTTCGTACAATATTCATCAGTTTTGAGTCGTCTTAACTGATTTTGTGCTTCTTTGTACTATTACTAAAAATATTAAAAATTTATTTTTGAACCGAATTTCAAAAATAGTCAGATAAATAATAATAATAATAATAATAATTATAATAATAATAATAATAATAATAATAATAATAATAATAATAATAATAATAATAAACTTTATTTATTAACACTTGTTAAAATAATAATAAAAAATGAAAGACTAACAAGTTGTAAATAAAGTGAGTTACACCACTGAAGTACAATTAGTACTTGTACGTGCTTAAACAACAGTTGAGTAGCCACTGCGTTATATACCAATTAATAAATAACAATAACAATAATAATAATATACAAATAATAATATACCTAAACTAAATATGAAATATAAATACAGATATCAAGACAATTGCAACATAATTTTACCTATGTATAGAAAAATATAAAAATTTACGAAATAAATTATACATTATTATACCAAAAATTACAAAAAAAAAAATAGAATAATTGTGATAAGCTTCGGTAAGTATTATCCTATATATATGCACTTATACACATACATAAATGCAGATATGCAAACACATATGTATACACACTTATACAGGTTTGTAATTAGACACATTAAAATAATGATTAACGATCGATAGAAAGTTCTGCATAATAAATATTTATTTTTTTTTCATATTAATTTAATTTTCAAATTTTAAATCAATCATGTCTGTCCAGAATTTCCTTCCTGTCTGCATAATATAATTTATTGACAAGAACTTGAACTTATTCTTATTAAAAATAGTTTTGATTTCCCGAGGTAAACTATTGAAAATCTTTGGACCAATGAAAAGGAAACAACGTTGACCGACGGTTTTTTGCATGTAAGGTATATTTATATTATTAACGTTTCTGGTTAAATATTGTATAGATTTTGCAGCTGTCTTTTATTTTCAGTGAACTGATGTAACAATACAACAAGACAATAAAGTTGACGAATATCCATAGTATTAGCTGTTTGATATAGTAAATTAGTTGGGTACATGATATCTTTGTTATATAAAATTTTTAATATTCTGTGTTGCACACTATGTAATTTTATTAGATGGACATCCAATAAACCACCCCAGCCTATAATACCATATCTTAAATGAGATTCTACAAAAGACTTATAAATTACTTTAAGCTGATCTCTGTTTAATATATATCTTAAGTTTTTTAGCAAGGGTATTATTCTTCTTAATTTACTTAATAATTTTTGTGTATGCACGTCCCACCGAAGATGTTGATCTATATGTATACCCAAGTATTTTATTGATTTTGCACAAGATATATTAAAATGTTGTTTGTTGAGTATAATATTCAATGCGTTATATTTTGGTAATTGAGGAACATATGATGTAAATGGAATAAATAATGTTTTATCAAAGTTTATAGATAGTAATCTATAATCAAGCCACTTCTTTATTTTACAAAAATCAATTTCTGCATCATTTTTAAATTATCCCAGTTGTCAGATTCATAGTAAATAACAGTATCATCAGCAAAACTTATCACTCGTCCTTTGATATGTAATGAAAATAAGTTATTGATATACAGAATAAATAATAATGGACTAAAATTGTACCTTGCGGTACTCCATATTCAACCTTTCTAAAAGAACTCTTAACACTACCAACAGTAACACATTGAATTCTATCTGAAAGATAGCTTTTAATAAGTTTCAATGGCAAATCCCTGATCCCCACTTTATACAAGCAATCAACCAACATCGGATGACTAACTGTATCGAAAGCTTTTGCCAAATCTATAAATATCCCTAGTGATGGCTTTCCTTTGTCTAAAGAGTTATAAATAAGTTTAGTAAGGGATGCAATAGCATCCGAAGTGGATTTATTCGTTTGAAAACCATATTGAGAGTCAGAAATTATGTTAAATCTATTTAAAATCTATCAAGCCTTATTTTTAATAACTTCTCAAATATCTTACTAATACTAGAAATTAGCGATATTGGCCTATAATTATTTGGGTCTGTTTTGTCACCTTTTTTCAATATAGGTATCACCACAGAAACTTTAAAAGCTGATGGGCATATTCCATCTTCAAAACATTTATTCATTAAAAATGTTAATGGGTCTGTTATATAATCAGCAATTTGTTTTAAAGTCTCTGCCTTAATTCCATCTATTCCTACTGATTTTTTTTTTAAATGTAAAATTATCGTTTTAATCTCATTTCTATCAGTGGGATGTAATAATAATAATAATAATAATAATAATAATAATAATAATAATAATAATAATAATAAATTTATTTTCCTTTCGACAAAGTTACATTTGTATAGGAATAGTCAAGAAATACATAAACCTAAACCTAAGTACGTAAAGCTTAGTACATACAATAAAAATTAAAATTAAAAGATAGACGAGAATACGAGAACAATCAAGAAAAGAGTTCCATATCCACAAATTACGTCAAATGATAAAATTTATGAAATTCATCCAAATTATAAAAACATTCATCTAAAAGAAATAATTTCAGTTGTTTTTTAAAAGAGATTACATTTTTAATTTGTCTAATATTTAATGGTAATGGTAAATATATTTAAACCTAAAATATTTGGTGAATTACTTGTCGCTTTATATTTAAAATAAGGAATAAAAAACTGTTCCTTCCGTCTCGTATTTAACCCGTGCACATTACCATTTAAAATAAAGTTATTTTTATTCTTAAAAACGAACATACACAACTCGAAAATCAAAACACATGTTAAAGGTAAAATCTTGTAATCTTTAAAAATTTTCCTACAAGAGTGTCTACTGGAAACACCGGCGATACATCTAACGATCTGTTTTTGCGCTATAAAAACATCCGACGATCGAGTGGAGTTGCCCCAGAAACATATACCGTATGTTAATCTGGAAGAAATCTGAGCGTGATATATTAAAATTAATTGATCTAATGTCAAAATACTTTTCAAGTTTCTAAACATATAGCAGAGCGATTTTAGCTTTGCCACTAATTGGGCGCAGTGTTTGTGCCATGTCAAACACTCGTCTAAGGCAATTCCCAAAAAATTAACATTTTCACTGAAATTTAAATAACTACTACTACTATTTATTTTGATATTCAGTTTTGCACAATGTTTTTGTCTGTTGTGAAATCTAATTAAATGAGATTTATCACCGTTAAGATGAAGGGTATTGGCCGCACACCAATCACCTAAAATGTTTAATGCAGTGTTACATTTAGATTCTAGTAGTTTATCACTGGAATTCGAAATGACCATGGATGTGTCATCTGCATATGTAATAAGAAACGCATTCGAAATGTAAGTAAAATGAGGACTCATTAAAATCACATTTTTCCTATAATTCAAATCTTTATTAATATTATTTGCCATTCGACTGCCCATAGTGGAAAAAGTTTCATTAAAAAGATCACATACTTCATCTGCATTTTCTATAAGTACCTGTTTATTTATGTCAAAAAGTTTATTTATATGATTACCTGTATTACTAATTTTATTAGCCTTATTACACACTTCATTTACTGTTTTCCACAACACTTTAATATCATTTTTTTCCTTTTCAATTTTGCTTCTATAGTAATCAGCTTTCGCTTTCTTTATTAATTTATTCAAATTATTTCTGTACAATTTATATTCATTTTCTAATATTGAATTTTGATTTTTTTTTTAATATTATACATCTTGTTTTTTAATTTAATAGACCGAAGAAGACCTTTTGTTATCCAGGGTTTACGAGTATTACATTTTTTTCTTTTTATAATTACCTTGGTGCACTTTGTTATTGCTTCCATTAAAATTCCCAAGAATATGTTAGTTGCGGACTCAATATCGTCAGTATTATACATTTGTTCCCAGGATATTACCTTTAATTCGTCTTTTAATTGTACATAGTTAATGTATTTAATACCTTGGTTCTTGTCTGGTAAAGGACTACTTTCTTGAGTTACTATTTGCAGTAGTACCGGAAAATGATCAGTAGTGTCATCATTCAATATTATTGGCAAAGAAGTGTCTTCAATATAGTTATTATATTTTATAAAGATATGATCTAAACAAGTATTACTGACTGGTCTAGTAGCGCCTGTTATAAGGGGAAATAAATTATGTTCTGACATGATATTTAAGTACTCTTGCGTAATAGTATTATCCGTTAAAAGATCAATGTTTATGTCCCCTAACACCAAATTTATTCTAGAAGAGAAAGGCCTAATCTGTAAGTAATATTCAAGATCTAAAAGAAATTCATCGTTTTTTATAACAGGAGACTTATACATACACAACAAATCAATGGCATTATTGTAAAAATTTAATTTTGCTCTTATAACTTTCATCGGTCCAATATTGTCAATATTAACTTCCACACTTATGTTATCTTTTATGTACATCAAGACTCCATCATTTTGATTATAAGTTCCTTCATTATATATAATGTCATAACCTGTTAATTTATACATCTGAATATTTTCCAATAACCAAGTTTCACTCAAAACTATACAATCAAATTCAGTGGTGAGTTGATGCAAAAATACCTCTAATTCTTCGAAATGTTTACGTAGACTTCTAATATTAAAGTGAATTATTTTGAAATTTTCAAATTTGGAATTTATATTTAGTACTTCATTCAATTCATCAATATTTTGTACAGATTCGTTTGAAATTCCCTTATCTCAAATTCTCTTACAAATTGATCCATAGTAATACACATAAAAAAAATGCTTAAAATCAAAAAAAAACTATTTCATAAGATTAGAATAAGAACAATGCATATACAAATAAAAAAATAAAAAGACACTAATATACAATAATAACAAAAATTAAACACAAGATGTTATTGAATAATAACGTAAAATTTTACCATTTATTTCTTCACTCTGTTTGAACGTTTTACAGCAGTTACACAGGCATATGTTTTCTTCTTCCTCTTCTTGCTGCAAGGGATGCTTAAGGATCTGTTTCCATGTTGCTCTGTATTTTTGGCAAATGAATGCATTATTTTTAGAATGCTATACCTATCCTGAATTAGAGGAAACAAAAATATGTATTTAATTATAAAAAACCGCTGAAAGACTTCTAGAACGGAAAGTGCATCGAAAATTAAGCAAAAGGTCGCTGGTGCTTCCTTTACAAGATATAAGGCTTTAATAGTTATTTATGCCACAAGTACAAAAAGTAAATGTCACGTCGCGTGCAATAAACACTTTTTGTACGAGTTGCATACAATATTTTTGCTACGTTCATGCACAAACCAAAAATTGTTTTTATTTAGATGACACTAACTCTAGGAAAAAATGACGTCGATTTGAACGTTTATGTTTGTCATGATGACAAAACGCTGTAGTAGAATGACAAATGAATGCAATAAACATTTTATTGCACTAGACCAATAAAGAACCACTTTTTCCACTAAATATAGTTCAATAAAGTTTTGTTTTTTGCATGAACGTAGAAAAAGATTCTTTAAAATTTTACAATATCATTGAGAATTTTCAAAACGCCATAACACTTCTATTTTAAATTTGTCACATGAAGTCGGCAAAGACCAATTATTTAATGTACGCTGCAATAATTTACGGACAACAGTGGCGTAGAAACAGGGCAACATGCCCCTATTTTGTCGATTTATTCGACTTTTTCGGTCGATATCCTTCGCCCGTTCGCAACAAACTAGTAATTGTAATTTTGTTTATGTCCTGATTCTTTATGTTCTTGATCATCTTTAACATGAAGTACCTAATTTGACCAAAACGTTGGCGATTTCCATATTTTGAACTTTTCTTCAAAGTATACCACAAGCACTTTTTCACTGAACTTGCCAGTAACATTTTTCAAATCACACTATATCAAGAAACGATTGTACGAAAACTCATATTGTTGTTTTGACTTACTAGGAAAAAAGTCGAAAGTGGTTTTATTATAGTAACTTCTCAGATTTCCAGCAGAAATTAATTTTGTTGATCTCTGTCCATGTTACAAGATTTGAAGTTACTTGTCAACAATGTTCGCACTTTCATTATCTTAGCAGCAATAAACTTCACGAACAATTAGATTTGAAAATATTTTATAAATTTAATCACAAAGAAATGCGTTGATTTGTACTTTGATTGGTGTATGTAGAAATAAATTGAGTATGATATAGGTGCTAAAAGTGATTTAATTTTGTTCGATGGGACCAATAAATTCTCATAAAAGAAAATGTCACTTTTAGACTTATACAATAAATAACTATTTATCTTCATACTTGGAATGGAGTTGTGCAAACGGTGCACTACCTGCATCATACAGAGTGTTTTTAAATGAAGTATCTAAAATTAGACTACATATTCCTTAGGTGAAAATAAATCGATTTAGTCGCATAATAAAAAAGATACAGGTTATCAAAATAAAAATTTTATTTTCGATATTTATAGATGAACTTCTAAAAAAATCCAGATATTTACATATAATTTATAAATAAGGGGTTTTGGCGGGCCAGATCTTCAAATTTGTTTCTAATTTTGACGTCACTATTAGAGGGCGCCACTTATGGTATATCATATTTCTTTTAAATGGCAGACCTTTTTGCTATTCAGTGTATCCATCTGACTATTGAAACAATTGATTATCTTACCTATTATCTATATATATATAAAACAAAGTCATGTTAGTTACACCGTTTATAACTCAAGAACGGCTGGACCAATTTTTATGATTTTTGAGTTTTTGGATTTGTCTTCGTCGGTAATAGGATAATAAGTATTAAAATATGATATTAATCAATAAAAAAAGTGATATGCTATAACAAAACGCAACTGACAGCTCTTATTCATTCTGACAGCTCACGCAACTGACAGTTCACGTAATGTTGTCTATGGGTTGCTTGAAAAATATCGCAAAGTTGACCGGTAATGTGTTTGTTTTGTGTATGAATTAAAAATAATAATTTGTGATATTACTATACTCGCGTCAAGAATTCAGACGTCTTACGTCACGGCTGACGTTACACATTTGTTTTTATTGTCAACGTAAATTTCGATATTTGGTCGCGTTAAAAACAATCATTTTTTGCAATTTAGTCCAATATATAATGCAAACTTTTAGTGTAGTAAATAGTTTTATTACTATCAGTTGCAGTTTCTCAAATATTTTGATGAAAAGATAACGAATTATTCATTTGTACGTATGACGTAAGTCGTCTGAATTCTTGTCGCGAGTGTATTAATAATGCCGCGACCGGAAGGTCCAATCTTTCCCGACAAAGATAGCCAGACTTCGTGCTTCTCAATCACAAGAGCAAAGTGAGGCAGCCCGTGAAAAGCCTCGAAAGTATTCGGGAGAAACGCCAGGATTGTGCTGCCTTAGTGGCAAAGTGAAATTACCAGTATTGACTCCGCCACCTGAGCTATTGCATTCATTGTTTCGTGGCAAAACATCAGAATCACGACATTTTCTAGCAAATACTCAGAAATACGTTGGTTGTTTCCAAGTGACTTCATTTGGGGCATAGATTATCGAAGAACCTGGATATAATCTGACATTCAAGGTATTAATTAATTTATTATAAATAAGTAATACTGATTTTGCTTTTGATTTTATAGATACAAGGGCATATTCACCATCGAATTGGATCATTGCAACCTCTCGAATATGCACAGCATAAATCTCTACAAATATACGTCATGGGTAACATGGAGGAACAACTTCGATCAACGTCAAGAGATCAACACAGCAATGAAAAGAGTAATTCTTCAAGATCTGCAGCAACTACTTCATGAACATCATGCATTTGTCAGGCAGTTTAAGACAGCTTAGGAGCGCTTGCTAAATGATGACTACAAAGTCGTGATCAGAGCGGACAAACGACCAGCTGGAACGAAAAATGTCGTATATCACAGGGTGCTTCACTGAAAAGTGCAATCCACCAATTTCCATATATTTTATTATACTAATATAAAAAAAAATTGAACTTCATAATTTTAAAATCCTAAATCTGCTTATTCATTGACTTTAAGGGGGGACGGGTTCGCTAGTATCTGATAAAGGTATACCTTATTGAAGTCGTTAGGAGTAAAAGTTTTCTAAATAATCTACACAAACCTAACAGAATGTACATTCCATTTACAGGGTCGGAAAACCAACATAATAAGAAGAAAAGAAATACATATGATACACATATACATATACAATTAACAAAATTCACAAGATAACAGAACAAAAGAAAAGCATAAATAACAAATGGCTAAAACAAAGGCTTAATTTGACTAAATTTACAATTTAAAATATCAATATTATTTCCAATATACTGATAATTAGGGCACATAGTATACAACGGTGAGTTGAATAATACATTAGTCCCGGCATTTCCGAGATAGAACAATGATGCAGAACGAGTTGATCTGGTAGATGCCTTAAAGTTAATCGTCTCAAGGAATTGCGGACAGTCAATTAGGCCAATCGAGTATTTGTATAGAATTGCTACGCTTTGCATGTTCCTGTGTTGTTGCATTAACTTGCACTCAAAACGATTTAACAATGTATCATGATCATGATCGAAGCCAATTGGGGCGTAGAAGCTAAAAAATTTTAAAAAATTTCTGTGAATAGCTTCGATACTGTTTATATGTACATCGAAGTAAGGGCTCCAAACAACACTAGCATATTCCAGTTTAGGTCGGACTAAAGTATTACCTATACAATGTCATAAGGGTACTCAAATCACTAAAATCTTTAGAATTGCGTATAACAAAGCCTAGCATTTGTGAGACAGATGCTGTAATATTCTGAATATGTGATCTCTAAAAGAAAGATGGGTATCAAAGGTTACTCCGAGATCTCTAAACTTATCTGCGCGAATTAAATTGTTTCCATTGATGTTATAATCAAACACAATTGCTAATTTGATATATGGTGATTTTCCGGGTTGTTATGCCGTGACCTCGGTAACTGGTAGCTGCCAGAAACAGAGTTAAAATGCACATCCCTAGCATTAGCTGGGATACTTTTACCTGCCCTGGTTGTTCTCGGGCTAGGCTCTGTGGGACAGACCCGCTATCGGTGTCTCTGGGCCTGTCCATATATTGATATCGGCTCCTACTGTTGGTATTACGACTGCTACGGTCGGAGCCGTTCCTCAGATAATAGTGGTCTTCTGAGACATCCCGCAGCCGCCTCTGTAACTGATCGCATTCCATGCTACCAAACGTTTCGCCGCTCTTCACTGTCGGCATCTTCAGTGGTGACTCTGCAAAAGCTTCGCCGCGACTGAGGCCGATAGGGACCTCGTTAGCGGTCTCGCAGCTGCACCGACACTACGAGACCGCTAACGAGGTTCCTATCGGCCTCAGTCGTGGCGAAGCTTTTGCAGAGACACCGATAGCGGGTCTGTCCCCACAGAGCCTTGCCCGAGAACAACCAGGTCAGGTAAAAGTATCCCAGTTAATGCTAGGGATGTGCATTTTAACTCTGTTTCTGGCAGCTACCAGTTACCGAGGTCACGGCATAACAACCCGGAAAATCACCATGTATCAAATTACAGCACTGGCCGTGAAAGCCTAAAAACCACTAAACACAATTGCATTAATTTTCCTGGTATATGAGACAACTTTGCCCTTATTTATGTTTAGTCATAATTTATTTTTATCGCATCATTTTTGAATACTATTTAAATCATTCTGAAGACATGAACAATCAGCATAGCTCTACTCTATAATATAACTTCATATCGTCAGCGTAAAGAAGAGATCGGCAATGTAGTTCACTAACAATATCATTAATAAATAGGATGAATAATAAAGCCCTAGAAGTGAACCCTGAGGAACACCTGACGAGGCTGTATAATAATTTGATTTAAATCCTAAGTACTCAACAAACTGATATCTGTTACACAGGTATGATGGAAGTAAATCGACTAACTGATCACGAAACCTAAAGGAACACAATTTAGTCAGAATCACACCATAGTCGAGACAGTCAAAAGCCTGGCAAAAGTCCGTGTAATTAACGTCCACCTGACTACCTTCATCTAAATTTTCAGCTAAGTATTTAAAACAAGTGCCGTTTCTACTGAAAATACAGCAAAATGTTACTTGAAAAAGTTGTTCAGAACGTTAAATTATTATTATTATATTAATTAAACGTACAAAATTTCAAAAAGATCGGCCTGCTTTGATAAAATCTTTGTGCTTTGTTGAAAAATAGTTTCATTAAACCTCGCCGATCTTGTTGAAATTTTGCACGTCTCCATAATTTAAAATTCTGAACAACTTTTTCAAGTAATATTTTGCTGTAATCTCAGAAAAGGCACTTTACCTGAAACCAAAACAGTTTTTACTCGGTGTACTGAGCATTTCAAATAGGATTATTTCAAAAAGAGTTACTCCTACTGACTTCAGCAAGGTATACTTTTTTCAAATAAAACAGATAGGAGAATCGATTGTTATATAGTCATATAATATATACACTAAGCTGGAAAAAAGTTCTGCCATTTAAAAGAAACATGGTGTGCCACAAGTGACGCCCTCTACTAGTGACGTCAAAATTAGAAAAAAATTGAAATTTCTCGCCTGCAAAACCTCCTGATTTACAAATTTTATGTAAATACTTGGATATCTTAAGAAGTTATTTACAAATATCGATAATAACATTTTAACTTTAACTCCCTGTATCTTTTTTATTATGGGACTTTGGATATAGATATGTTAGGTTAAATCGATTTATTTTCACCTAAGGGATCTGTGGTCTCATTTTTGCTACTTCATTTAAAAACACCCTGTATAAAGAACTAAAGTTTGGATATTTTTCTCTATTTGTTAACTTAGCACGTCCATTTATGAGTTATTTGCCTTTTTATAGTTTTCAGCAAAAATTTTATTATAACTGTTTTTAATACAAATGTTTGATTTAATATTCTGCACTCTATTAAAGACCAATAATTAAATTGTCATGCACCATCCTTCTTTAACTAGAAGTTAACTACAAATTATTGTTATGCAAATGTTACTGGAATTTTAATTCATTTTGACTGAGAACAGCTCCTAGGTACATTTAATCATTTTTTAAACGTTATGAATAAAGGTTCAAGGTTCAAGTAAAATACTGCAACGGAACAATAATTTTTTAATAAAGTAGGGATATCTCCTTCAACAGAATTAATTCATAATAAAGATAAAGATAATCGTTGTTTAGATGCATTATAAAATAATATAGTAAATGAGAATACAAAAACCACATATGATATACATCATTTTACTATTTGTTTACTTCAAGATAAGCAGATAGAACAATTAGTTGAGAAAATTATTATCTGTATTTGCTTGAACTCTATAATTCTGGATGGATTAATGCAAGGTAAACATTTTTAAATAAGCGCACATATACCTAAGTGCTATGTATATATATTATTGCGTCAGTTATACGTTGGTTAAATTCATACTTTATGTTTATATAAACATAAACGTGAAGAAGTGTACAAAAACAAAACTGTTCTAGTGGTTGACACAAAGAAAATATTTAATTAAGTTTGCGAATAAAAGAGGGCATGATTTATATAACCGGTTTTAGAGATTTCAGGAGTTAAAAAAATAGTATAAGTGAGATACAATGTCAGCAATTGTTACCATGATATATTTATTTATTTTCCTTTATGAGAATAGTAGATAATTATTGTATAGGAATGGTCATGTTAACTTAGGTCTAGTAATTAAAAAACTAAAATAGTCATCTAAAGACGACAAACATTTTTCTTTTAAAAAGTTGTTTAACCTTTTTTCAAATATTGCTTCCGTAGTACTCTCACTTACATTTGCGGTAACATATTAAATATTTTAGACTCTATAAATTTAGTTGAGTTACCGATTATTCTTAATCTAGAAATAGACTCATACATCTTATCCTTTTGTCTTGTATTTAGCTTATTATAATGGCTATTTAAAACAAAGTCATTTCTATTCTTAAAAACATTTAGACTAATTTCAAATATATATATACAGGGCAAAGTTAAAATTTCCAGTTCCTTAAAAATAGGTTTACAAGACTGCCTACTTGGTATATCGACAATACACCTTAAAATTCTTTTTTGCCCTATAAAACCGTTAGAACTTAATGTGGAATTGCTCCAAAAACAGACACCATGCCTTAAACGTAAGTCAATTTGTGCATAATATAACGCTTTAATCTGTCCTTTACTTAGAAATGGTTTAATATTTCGAAATAAATATGTTAATGAAGAAATTTTGGATTACAGTGCTTCACAATGGTATTTCCAGTTTAGACATTCATCTAAGCGCATTCCGAGAAACTTAACAGTTTCCTCGCATTTAAATTTAATATTACTAAGATTAATATCCAAATTGTCACATTTCTTTTGCCTATTGTGAAATCGTATTACCTGAGTTTTCGTTGGATTCATATAGAACTTTTGTTGACTGAAATAATTATCTAACAAGGTTAGGATATACTTGCAGCTGTGCTCGATTAATTTATCATATGTGTCAGAAACAATAACAGATATATCATCCGCATACATACTGAAACATGCAGAAGATGTTATGTGATCAATATCATTTATATATAAAAGAAATAGAATGGGGCCCAAAGCAGATCCTTGAGGAACTCCCATACATACATATTAACATTTTGATTTTACACATTCCACTATATGCTGCTCCGAATTCTTTACATTCACATACGCTTTCTACCTTCAAGAAATGAGGCTACCCAATTTGAATATATTCCTCTAATAACATAATGGGACAATTTAGACATCAATAACTTGTGATCGACACAGTCGAATGACCTACTGAGATCACAAAATATTCCCACAGAACACTCTTCCGCATCAATATAATCTAAAATTCTATTGAGAAAGGAGTGCACAGCTGAAATTGTCGACATACCACTCCGAAATCCATATTGATTTTCTGTTATTACATTAATTTTTCTAGAAAATAAAAAAATATTAGGAGAATAATTCAATACTGGTCGGAGCTTTAGCCCGCAGGGTAGTTGTTTTTCGGAATATCTAAAACTTAAAGAAATATATATCTTTCTACTTCCTTATAAATTGGTTTATCAAATAGAAACAAGTGGTAGTAGTAATTTATTGGTGCTAAATACAATTACAAATTGTTTGAACAAGTCAGCCACTATTCGGTTTTATTTTTATCCTTATCTAACCTAACGTATGGGATTATATACTGGGGCTTGGCTGCAGGTGCAGAACGTATATTTATCGCACAAAAAAGCATTAAGACGTATGACTCCAGTTTCGCGTTTGACGTCTTACGGTGAATTGTTCAGAAAATTAAAAATTTTTACGTTTCCTTGTCTGTATATTTACTCGATTTTAGTATACGTCAGGAGAATATGAACAAATGTCAAAGAAAGTAAACTATTCATTCGTATGAATCACGCAATTGAAAGCTCTTTGACGTGTCATAATCTAGGCTCACTATCGGCCAAACTAACCCCTATATATGGGGTTACAGCTGTATAATCATGCAGTTGGCGTTCACAAGTGCTTTGACGAAAGTGATAACTTACAAGTTTTTAAAAATAAGATAAAATTGTTCCTTTTGGAAAGGTGTTTTATACAGTAAATGATTTTTTTAAACAGTAGGGCTGCTATTTTAACTTTTGTGTATTTTTGTTGTTTTATATTTTAACTGTAATACATGCCATATACAATTCTTTGTTTTATATATATATATTGTTATATTAATGTGGGTGTGTATGTTTTTATTTTAATTTAATTTTTTTTTTATTATTATTTATTTTAATTTTAAATATTTTATTATGTATTTAATGTCAAAATTTAAATATTAATTTTTGTTGGGCGCCTTGATCCTTTTATGTATTATGTTTTATGAGTGTATGTTGTGTTTAAGCTATATTTTCTACAATACAAACTTTTTATATTATTTTTTTTATCTTACCTTATTTATACAATTTTTGTTTATCCCTTGCTAGACACAGTTTCACAAATCAAAACAGCAAAAGAAACTTAACTCAGGAGGCGGTTCAAAATATGCAGGGTTTTTATTTTATAACAAATAGTAACACACTTGAAAGATTAAAAATGTTTTGTTCTAGAATCAATTTTAAAACAATAAAGAATATTTTCTTTTTTATTATTTCTCTG
This sequence comes from Monochamus saltuarius, assembly GCA_025584915.1. Lineage (NCBI taxonomy): Eukaryota > Metazoa > Arthropoda > Insecta > Coleoptera > Cerambycidae > Monochamus > Monochamus saltuarius. The sequence goes on along the minus strand of CM046724.1, from coordinate 46,356,882 downwards.
ATGATAATTTTACCAAACCACTGTAAGTTAAAACTTTGTTATTGAATTTAATTGAAGTTTTATAAATTATGCTAAAATATTCTTTATTTTTGTAATGTTGGTTGCATTCCTACAGGTCATAACATAGTCTAAATAATGGCTGCTCTTGCATGACAGATATTATTAGTTCCAGTGAAATGATTGAATGTGGTTGTTATATTGGTTGGGTTCGACTTGATTTTATGCAGGTAAGTCCTGTAGTTTATTCTTAATACTTTGCAAAGATTGAAATAGTTAAAATCTGTTTTAATTTACTATAGCTATAGAAATTTATAGTGCACTTTATTTTTTAAGGTACCTGAGGTTAGAAATGTATTATTTTCCTTCCTGAAACTGCCTGAAACTGGAAATTATCCTGTAGGATTCTATGGAACTGCAAAATTTCCCTGGACACGGATGATATTTTCTGTAGTGGCAATAAAAAATTTACTGGATGATGTAGACTGGTAAATTTAGCTGGTAAGTCGCTATTTTCTTGATTTTTACTTGTTGGTTCCACTAAATTTTGTATATTTTCAGGAGCTCTCTTGCAATGCTGCTGCTCTTCTCTAAACCCAAGCCGTAACAACAACTTCTTTGTTTTTATCCTTTCTGCAGATTGCCATGTTAAAAGGTCCATTCACATGATTTTTCCACAGTCTTTGGATGTCTTTTTATGCACAATTTCACAACACAACTTATAACTAATACATTTTATTTTTAAATGTCCTTTTATCTTTATTATACAATTTGACTTATTTTATTTATGAAAATAGTCTTTATTTGGTATTTTTGGTCATTTTCAAGGGATTCTTGCAAAGTCACCTTTACTTTTGACAGTTCTAGAATTAATTATTATAATTTGACATTTCAATTTATTTTTTAGTACATGTTTTATTTGTAATGGGAATATCCTTCATAATGTTACTCGTTTGCCTACAATATGTATATCAGATTAATCTATAGACTTTCACCTTTCATTTAATATATGGTGCTCTGAGTTTAATTTCCTTTTCTTGATGTACTGAATGATAACAATTATCAACGTCATGCAAATTTATGAAATTTATTTTTTTAACTTGATAATAAAATTATTAAATTAGTATTTTTATGCTATGTAATATTATTTATTCTTAGTAACTTTATATCCAAGATATCTAAATTAACAATTCTTTATATTTTTTATAAATTTACACTAATAATTATTAATTTTATTCAGCTTTAAGTTCGGTCAGGTGTTATTTTCATTTGATTTTCTATGTGTATATTTCAAATTGTTACAATATATACTGCTATATTCATAACATAGTGACATATTGTTAATGTTTACTTAATAGATTAGGAAAATTTCCAAATTTTGACGAGCTGTATAATATCAGATAGTTGTTATGACACTCTGTATATTCTGTGCCAAATAAACTAAATCTAACTCTAACTCTAACTCTAACAGCGTATCGTTCTGCAGCCAATGAAATTTGATAAATGTCTTTAGGCTCGGCACGCATGCGAAATAATTTTTACCGCCGCATAGAAGCATAGAATGTTGTTGTTTATTTTCACGTTCTCTATTATTGCTTTGAATGAACATACAACCTTTCTCTAACAAATGGCTGAGGCAAGAAAGTTTGTTTGGGCTGACTAAAACTTGAAATTAAAGTAGCTAACGAAATCATAACCAAACGGCGCTGGGCGTCTTGGCGTTCTAAAATTATTTTTATATGAAGCATAGGTACAATTTTTTTTTACGAATATTGAAATTTTTTTTTATATTAATCTTTTTTTTAAATAATTTTTTCCTGCGTTTATAACTGCTTAAAATATACAGCCTTACACACTACATAATTGTTTTTTCACCATATCAATCTTCAATTTACAACAGATGGGCCTTGCAAAAACAGTAGACAGTGTTATAATTTTGTTATATTTTAATGCCAATTATATAGCTTTTCGAGAAAATGACCAAAATAGCGCCGTTTGGTTATGATTTTACTTCAAGTTTTAGTGAGATAACGCTTACTTTTTTTTCATATATTTTCAGGTATTAACAATATTGTGTGAAACTAACTACTCAGTGGACAAAAGCCCCAACCTGCGTTGAATTACACCCACAATATCTACCCATATATTCCTTATTATTAGCTTTTGTAACATTTTTTACTGTTTAAGAAAGGTATTTTAAGCTAATATGTATCAAATTTCCTACAATTCCTATCAATGAAGTCATATGCATGCTCTCTGATACCAAACATCTAGGTATGCTAATGAACACCCACAGACAAAACTCTATTCAATAATTATCTAAAAAATGTATTCTATTTACTAACTTGATATACTCTGTGCATGGAATGGGAACTCGAATTTCAACCACAATAGATGAGATCTGATCTATTTCTGCATTTTTTTGGATTGCTTCATCAGGTGGCCTCCTTTAACTTGAGTCAAATATCTAACTATAAATTATTATTAAAATTATTTGAAATTAAATGTCAAAATTATGATACTTGACAGTTAATCAGTTTGACGCTGTCGACATTATTTAATTTCATTTTGACATTTAATTTCAAATAATTTTAATTTATTGGTATAATAATTTTTATAGTTAGATATTTGACTCAAGTTAAAGGAGGCCACCTGATGACGCACTCCTAAAAATGCTTGTTAGTATAGACTGTGCGGATGTTCTGGAAAATCTGACTTATTTTCGTCTTAAGAAACGAATTCCCACTATGTTGGCTAGATATGAAGAGTTGCTTTATCAGAAAGACTTGGTTTTAGTTATAGCATCTTCAACACCTCTGTATATATAAAATTTCAAAATAACAAAACATACCGCGGAATATTTGAAATTTCAGACGCATATATATATTATTAGAATTATTTCCCAGCTTCGCCTTAGCAATAAATACAGTCTGAAATTCACTATCAACGGCGTTTCATACTCAATTAATCCGTCTGAACTATGCACACTGTGTAATCAGCACAGATTGGAAACGTTAGAACATATTTTTATAGAGTGCCCTGTTTATGCCAGTTTAAAGCCTACTGAATTAGAAAACTTAACTATTAACTCTCTTGTGTTTATGCTCGATAACTTATCGCCTAGTACTGCTAAATTGCTGGCTAGTTTTGTAATAAGTTTATTGAAACTTCGTTCATTTGTTTTGAGCGAATAGTAACTTAGAATTGTACTGTTTTTCTTTTCTTACTGTTTTGTAATCGGGTTTTTTTATTTATTTATATATTTTCTATATTTTTGTACCAATCATTTGTCTGATATTTTATTTTATTATTGTAAATCTTGTTCTCATAGCCCAAACACTCATACCGTTTGTTTGTCTGGTTGTTTTTTTTTTATTGTGTAATTTGTCTTATATCATCACTTTACAACGCGGAACCTCTTCCTATAAATTTGTATTTTGTACTTTTTGAAGGAATAAAGTTTATTATTATTATTATTATCATTGATAGGAATTGTAGGAGATTTGATACATATTAGCTTAAAATACCTTTCTTAAACAGTAAAAAAACGCTTACTTTGTTTCAACAGTTTATAAGAAATGTGCATTTCCCATTTTTAAAAAAGTGTCCTGTACAGAATATTTTGTTAAATAAAATTTGGGACACGTGGTGTTAAATGGGATTTTTTTCCTGTTAAAAGGCTCTCTTTTCTCTAATACATGTTTATTAGAGATATTTTCCTGTATTACTTCCAGTTTAAAAGTTATAAATAATATCGTCCTAAAGAGTATCAAAAGAAATACCACCTAAAAATCACATTAGCGGTTTAATAAAGTGCATAAATGTCACAAAATACTAGTCATTACTCAATACGAACGTCAAACGTATAACTTTTGTGTTTACAAAATGTTTTCTAATTCAGAAAAAGTTGATATGTTGCTAATTTACAGCGAGTCACAAAAAAATTCGAGAAAAGCTGTAGAGTTATATCGAGAAAGGTATCCAGAGCGCCTCATTCCTGATCATAGAACCTTTCCAAGATTGGAGGCGACTTGCGACGAAATGAAGATGTACCTACTTTTTGTTCGGAAGAATCAAATAATTGACCGAAGGGAAAGAAACAATGTTAATACAACTAGATTCTTACTGTATTTCGAAAAAAATCCACGAAATTCTACACGGCAGGCTAGCCGGGAATTTAATTGGGATAAATCAACCGTTCAACGAAGTTTGAAGACCAATGGGTAGCATGACTACAAAATTCACAATTTGTATTTGATTATTTGCCTGTGCGTCACATTGAAAACGGACTGAATTTTATAGCTTAAATTGCAGGAAATGTAGACACATGTTGATCAGAACCTGTTTCGGCACGTTCTTTGGACGGACAAAAATTGGTTTGTCAGTAATGGTTTGCCAAACAGACGCAACGAACACTACTGGTCCATTGAAAATCCCCACATTGTAAATCCAGTCCAAAACCAAGGCCATTTTGGAGTAAATGTATGGTGCGGCATCTTCGGTAGGCATTTAATTGGGCCTTATTTTTATGAACATACATTGAACAGCGTGAGTTACCTAAATTTCCTACAAGAACTTCCTGCTCTTCTGTAGAATGTGCAGTTGCAGCTAAGGAGAAACCTATAATTTCACCACGTCGGAGCTCCACTCCACAAGGCCAGGGTTGTGTAGTAATATTTAGATAACACTTCCAGAAAAATGGATAAAAATTAATGGACCTATTCAGTCACCCGGAAAGTCATCTGATGTAACACCCCCTCGATTTTTTTAATGGGAGGTTTTATGAAATAAGGTTTACAAAATATCTCTGCAAGATATTAATCATTTAAGAGAAAAAATAACAAACGCTTGTAATGAGTTAAATGAATATTAATAAAAGCAACCCACAAAGAAGTTAGGCAAAAATTGATTATGTGTCTTGAAATTAGAAGTCATATAGATAATATATTGTAACATGTACAGTGTGTCCAGCGTAACACTCGATTTGTGGTTATAATATCATAATTAAAAGAAAACGTCAAATACAGAAATTGTGCCATTTTTTATAGATGATTCGACGTGTCTTAGAAAATACGAGGGCGGTTCAAATATGATCGAGACAAATGCTTTGACACGTTTATTTACTATCGAAAAAATTTACAAAAATGTACAGTTTTTCTAGGTACTTCCCCTCACTAGTTACGCATTTTGTCCACCTTTCCGGAAGCTTTTTGATGCCGGTATCGAAGAATTCCTTGGGCAACTCGGACAGCCATGTGCGCACGAACTCCTCTACCTCGTCGTCGGTGTTGAATTTTTGACCTCCGAGGGCTTCTTTCAGTGGTCCAAACATGTGGTAGTCGCAGGGTGATAAATCCGGACTCTAGAGGGGTGTTCCAGTACCTCTCACCCCAATTCCGATATTGTATCGAGCGTGAGACGCGCGGTGTGAGGGCGAGCGTTATCCTGGAGGAGAATCGACTTCGTGCTAGAATTCTCCTCCGTTTCGAGCGATAAGCGGGTTTCACGTGTGTTTTCAGAAGGTTAGAGTAGTATGCAGCATTGATGGAACGTTGGGTGCGCAGGAAATCGACGTACAGCATGCCCCGCCGGTCCCACCCAGAACACAGTACACATAACCTTACCCGTGGACCTGGTTGTCTTCGCTTTGACTGGCGCCCCTTCCTCCTTCTTCCTCCACTCTTTAGACGACACCTTGCTTTCGGGAGTGTAACAGTGTACCCATGTCTCGTCTGTAGTGAAGATTCGCGTTAAAAAACCGTCCCCTTCCGCCTCGTATCGCGTCAGCAAGCGACGACAAACTTCCAACCGCGTGAATTTTTGCTCGAAGTTCAACAGTTTAGGAACCCATCGCGCCGTTATTTTGCGATATTGAAGATGTTCGTGGATGATAGACTCTACACTACCAATACTGATGTCGAGTTCAGCCGAAATGTCTCGAACATTCACCCTACGGTCCTCCAAAATGAGTTGTTCTATGCGGCGAATGTTGTCTGGTGTGATGCTGATTCGCGGTCGATGATCATGCGGCTCATTCTCGACGGTTTCGCGGCCATCCTTGAATGCTTTGGCCCATTTAAACACAGCAGACCTACTCAGGCACTCACTACCGAACTGATTTCGCAAACGCAGAAAAATGTCCATGTTTTTAACGCCTTCACACACTAAAAAACGAATGACAATACGTTGCGCAACGGCGGTCGGCACTTGACGTTCACTCATGGTCGTAGCACGCACGTGAAACGTGCGCTCCTGATGAAAACTATGCCACACTGTTCGTAAGGAACCCATCTATCACATACTCAAGCCACAACCTTCAAAACATACATGCGCGCCATCTACAGCATTTATCTCGATCATATTTGAACCGCCCTCGTAAAATAGAACATCGTATTAAAACAATTTTACCGAAGTTCAATTTTTTAAATGCAACACCCTTTTAAAATTCAGAAAAAGCATACAATTCTGATTACATCCATATCATATACTTATAGATTATGCCTTTTCAGAATATAAAAATACTTAGGGTGTTGCATTTAAAAATTTAACTTTGGTAATTAATTGTTTTAATTCGATGTTCTATTGTGTTTTTTTTTTCTAAGACATGTCGAATCATCTATAAAATGACACAATTTTTGTATTTGACATTTTTGTAACTATGTATGATATTAAAACAACAAATCGAGTGAGAGCGTTACGCTGGACCCGGTATGTAGTATGGGGAGGTTTGCCCCATTCTGTAAGTTTAGTTATTGTTACCTTTTGTTTTAACTGTATTAAAGAATTATCGAGTTTAATCCTTCTGTTTACTTTAAACATTCTATTATTTTCCAACTACTAATTGATTCTTTCATCGCTAATGTAATTTTTAGGTGGTATTTCTTTTGAAACTATTTAGAACGATATTGCTTATAACTTTTAAATGGGAAGAAATACAGAAAAAATTTTCTAATAAAAGTTTATTCGAAAATAGAGAACTTTTCAACAGCAGACAAATTTGAATATGTTTCTGAAAAAAATATAACTGATAACGTCATTAGTCGTTTCTGTCAAATCCCAAAGAAAATACTTTCGATTGAAAATGGAACTTACCTCATCCCATTTAACACCATCTATCCTGAATTTTGTTTATACTATCGAGTTTGAGACACTTAGTACTTATTTAAAAAAACATCCTATTTATAAGGTTCACCCTATATTTCCATAAAAAGTCGTTTCGTGAATAACAAAAAATAATAAATAAAAGTTTCGTAAATATTATAGCTTGATGCGTCATTTACAATGAGACAGATATTCTTTATTTCTCGTCTTCTCACTTATGTTTGACAAAAACTCCTCTAATATGCATCCGATTTTTTAACAAAAAGAGTAACAAAGGTAAATTGGAAGCTTAAACATCTTTATGGAGCACTATTTTTCTTCATATTATATTATTATTATGGCGCATTTGGAATGATATAACTTTATGTTCTTTGCCAGTTTCAGCACAACTTCTTGAATACCAAATTAGGCGTTATCGAACAGATGGCGAGATCGTGAAATGTCAACGATACGCCCTTTCATTTTATATTACTCTGATATATCTGTTAGTATCTTAAAAGTATTCACAAACCCGGAAGTGAGTTTTTGCACGAACACTAAAATATGCCCATAACAATAGTAGGATATTGTTTTGCAATGACAAATTGTGGCTGTAATAAGAAAGAATACTCGAGAAAAGAGTAGGAGGTGAGCCAACTTTAATATCAAATTCCTCAAGTAAAAAAAACATAATATAGGTAGGTATTATGTTTTAGTGATTTATATGCAAACATATCTATACAATTGTAGCTATTATGTTCTAGCCTAATTAATAGAAGTTTGTTAACTCTATGCCACATATTTCAAATTCAGTTTCTCTGATAATTTTACCTTTAGTATTTAAATATGCTTTCTCATATCTTAAATATGACAATAACATAACATGTAACTCGTAGTATAACATAGGAAGAACTAAAATATGAAAAAGAAATTAAGAAACTATCATCAAGTCAACTACATTGTAATTCTTTTTCAAATCGAGACTGCATAGAGTTTCTCTATTACATTATTTTTAAAAATATTAATTAAAGAATCTTCCGATTAAATATCAGTATTTACTTTTTCCAAACAACAGTCCCTAGATAGAATCACGTTTACTGAGGCAAATGTTTTGAATGACTCAAAAATTGTAAAACCCTAGGAATTAGTATTTAATTATCGGTTGCCAACAGTACCGTCACGATCTGACTAACAGGTATTTTATTACTGTATTACTGTAGGTGGAATCTACGAAATGTGGTTGAAGAGATAAAGTAATTTCCACTTACCTTTTCTGGGCTCTGCAATCCACGATCGTGTCACATCGATTGGCTTCATTTTTACTTAACACTGAACATTTAACTTAAAGAAAAAAAAGGACACCACAAGGGAGGTTTTTAATTACATAATTTTTTAGACAACGATTCATGATTTTGAATCAATCATTTCATAAATACAACACGGAAGACTATATTGTTAAATGTTAAATCAAACCGTTTGTAATTCCACAAGAAACTTGGTGTAATTATTTCACGAGGTATTTCAAAAGAAATCCACCAAATTTTAACCACAGTTACTGCTAAAAAACTTCATCACTTCTGAATTTATTTCCCGGTCCAAAAGAAAAAGCCAACTCTGGAGAAAATTCGGAACTTCAGACAATACAGAAGACTTCATAATCCACCACCCAAGTTTTTATTTAAATATATAAGAAATCTACTTTCATCCAAAGCGCTCATTCCTATAATTCAAAGCCTTGATGCCGTCACGTGCTATAATGATTCAACGCAGCTGAAGCGTTAGCCAGTATTTTTCATAAATTGTTCACCAGGGAACGAAACAATTGGCCTATTTTGTCAACCCAATCTATGTATAATGTAACAAATAAATAAACTTAAATATGATCCTTCGCCAGGTCCTGATGAAATCACTATTCCCACTTTAAAGAATTGCATTCGAGAGTTGGCCAAACCTCTCTTACTTTTTATGAACGCCTCTTTTCAACAGCACCAACTGCCCTTATCAGTGGTAAGCTCGCCTCCACAAATTATCGACCGATCAGTTTACTGTGCATATGCTCCAGAGTTATGAAAAGGATAATGGTTTTGTTCCCCGACTAATCTCTTACAATCATTAAACGCCTCTCCTCAGCTGCTTAATGCACATCAATCCATTGATTCTTGATTTTTCAAAGGCATTTGACCAATTACCTATAAATTACAACTCCTTCTGAAGCTAAAATTTGGGATTTGCGGTCGGCTATTTGAATGGATAGATGCATTTCTGACCAACAAAAAATTATTCAGGGTTAGAGTAAGCTGCTCTTTCTCAAAATGGTAGGACATGGAGTGCCCCAAGTATCTATTGGGACCAACTTTTTTCCTCATTTACATTGCTGACATTCGTAACATAATTAACGTCCAAAACATGTTCTATGCAGACGATAGTAATCTTTATGGGAATCCCATTTCGGGTCACTCTACAAACCAATCTAACGGTAATTAACACTTGATGTACAATATGGTCCTTGCCACTGAATATAAATAAACGTACAGGTCTTCATCTCGGTCATAACAATCCACATTGTTCTTATAGTTTGTCATCTGGCTTAGTAAAAGCAGTGGAAAAGTAATCTAACCTGAGTATTATAATTAATTTCAAGTTGAATTGGTCGAAACAAACTTCATGTGTAGTTGAAAGGGGGTAACACACAAAAGTGCTTGTTAAGAAACTGTTTTCAAAATCCTAACTGTGATTTGTTCCTTCGCTTTTATAAAACATATATTCGGCCTCGTCTAGAGCATGGTATGTGGGTTTGGTGTCCGTATAGTGGCGTAGTTAAAGACATTATAGCATTGGAGAGAGTCCAAGGAAATGCCACGAAGATGATTACAGCGTATCATAATGTGTCATACGAAGATCGTTTGTTGAAACTTCTCTTTCTCTCCGACGGACGGAAGTGACTTCATTCAATTATATTATCGTACTATTCACAATCTCTTCTCTCTTTCATCGACATGTTTTACTTATGACTTTTAAATAATAATAATAATAATATCTATACCCCTCATTCTAATCACGAGGATTAGCCCAGAAGTCGAAGACTTGTGCGGGAGAGGGGGCGGCATATTATTATTAAGCAGGCCGCATTTGCGCCCAGGAACGACTTACGTTAGTAGGCCCTAACCACCATTCAGTGCAGGAATGAGGGAAACCTGGAAAACCTCATTAATTAGGGGGGTAGTTAAATGCCAACCGGTATCAATCTCTCACATTGACCCAAGTCAACATTCTTCCACCCTACCATACCCGCAGAGAGGGTGCCAATCTCTCCACGAATATAGCTTATATACGGTCTACCGGCTGCAAGGGTCGAACCCACAGCGATCCAGTCACCTCGATTCAAGTACTGACGCCTTAAACCGCGCGACCACTGACCGATCCGACCGAAATGAAGATAGACATCTTATGAGGCATTCTATAAAACTTCAGCATGAAAAATACAAAACTACAGTCAGACAACAGCTTTAAACAAACGGGACGTTTCATCATTAAAATTCCTTACTTGATGAAGTACGATCGTTGTGTGTTATAGTAATGTTAATTTAGTATCTGTTTTTGTTTTTTTACTATGTATATTTTTTGAATAAGATCTCGACTTTTGGCTATAATAAAATTTTCTCTGCCTTTCTCATTTTGTCATAATAGTAATAATTTAAAGTCCTATCACGTGTGACTCGAGAAATGTACATTTAGTGTTCTTCTTCGTGATGTATCCTGTACTATAAATATATTTAAAATTATATACGTAAAAATATCATTCACAATTTATATTAGAAAATATATCCATATAAGTAATTATTTTTCTTTACTACTACAAAAGCTCTTGCTTCTACCCATACAAGAAATATGTGTTTTCTAATATCCTTTTGAGAGCGTATCCTTTAAAATACTTTTCCGATCATCCATTGACGTCAGTGAACAACATCCTACTAATCACCTGTCGAGACTACTGGAGGTGCTATATAGGTGATAACATGAAATGAAATAACGGTAAAATATTATCTAAGTATACAATTTACGTTATGACACTAACGATTTATGTTTCAGTTTTGAATTGAATAAACTCATTATAAAAAACTTATTACTTTTTCTTGCGATGTAATTGCAAACATGAATTTTTTATGAACAATCACATATTTTATATTCTCAATGTACAAATTATTGTTTTGTGAAGCTTTAGAGCAAATAAATAGATGCGTTTTAATTCGGTCTTAAATCAGTTCTCAAGTTTTGAAATATTCATATAAAATTCTTATTGCAAATAAATTGTAGGATTGAGTTTTTACTTGTGAGCCGAGCCACGACACTTCATTGAAAGCCTAAGCTCGACTGACTATAGATGACTATTTTTTATAATCTCTTATTTTGACTGTGACATATTACTTTTATGAAAATGCAACGACAAAATTTTTGTTTTTTATCATCAATGCGTAGGTACAGAAAAATATATGAATGTAAAATGCGGATGTTAAAGTTCCATACAGGCAAAATATAAACTTTTAATAAAAGTCTGAAATGAAAAGCAAAGTACGAATTCAATGGTAATATAGGTAGGCAACAAAATCGAGATAAAAACTCTAGAAAAAAATCAAATTAAGAGTACATATTAAGTTAGGAAAATAAGTATAATCGTCAAACTAACTCTTCTTCAAATCGAGGATATTGATTTGGAAGTGATAGATAAGTCAAAAACAGTGGTTTTTAGGCTTCACGAGCGGTACTATCCTTTGATACATAGTGATCTCTGGGTTGTTATTCTGTGACCTCAGTAACTGGTTGCTTCCAGAAACAGAATTAAAGTGCTCATCTCTAGCATTAATCGGGATTCTTTTACCTGCCCTGGTTGTTTTCGGGTTAGGCTCTGTGAGGGCAGACCCACTATCGGTATCTCTGGGCCCGCCCATATATTCGTCTCCTATTGTTGGTATTACTAGCGCTACGGTTGGAACCGTTCCTCGGATAATAGTGGTTCTTTCGACGCTCTTCACTGTCGGCATCCGCAAAAATTTCGCCATGCCTATGCGACCAGTTACAGGACAGGGCCTAGCCCAGCTAGAACAACTAGGGCAGGTAAAAGAATCATCTCTAATTCTAGGGATATGCACTCTTTAATTCTGTATCTGGTAGCGACCAGTTACCGAGGTCACGCCATAACAACCCGGGAAATCACTATGTATCAAAGCCAAAAATACATTTAGTTCGCAAAAAATGTATGTATTTTCATAAATTTGTAAATAAACAAAATTAAACATTACATACAATTTGAAGCATTTTTTGCCGCTACTGTTATTATTAATTAATAAAATTAATTTGTGTTTGTAATTAATAAAATAATTTGACATACCTGATGTTACAACAACTGTTCAAAATTTTGTCCACCGACGCGACGGATAAATACATTTCGGCCCGCCTTACCCAGTTTCTACGCACTATCACAAACGTTTTTGGTTCTTGTCTGTTTTGAACTCGTTAAGTTATGGGCAGTAACTATGATACATTTGCGTAAACCATCAATAACGTCCAATTCGGTGACATACACTTAATTTTTTAAATATCTCCACAAAAATAAGTCCAAAAGATTTAAGTCAGGAGATCGTGGCGGCCATGGTATTGGTCCTCCTCGTCCAGTCCATCGTATCACTTGAACTTCGTTAAGGTACGCCCGAATGTTTTGTCGAAAATGAGGGTGGGGCACGATGGTGCAAGTACCAGCTGGAGTAGGACAGCTAAGGGCATATCATCCAGAAGTCTAGGCAAGTAACTCGAGATACTGAGCCCCATCCATTCAATTTTGTAACTATACGTACGTTGTTCTGCGTACAGGCAAGAAGCTGCTAAACATTTTGTCTTACTTAACCATAAATTAAAACGGTATCCATCAACTCCCAATTGCTATAAAAGCAAGCTATTTTTGACACTTTAAAAATTAATGCAAATACTATGTTAATACTAAAATCGGATTTTAAGTATTCGCATTCTGATGACGCTATAGCCTAGTCCAGCGATGTAAAGGTTGAAAATAGTACAACTTCAATACTTTTTTCTCGGAAACTATAAGGATTTAACAATTTTTTTTACGATATTGACATTGTTCATGACGCGTCAATTCCCAATTATTTTTTGGATAAGTTATGAATACCCTGTTTATTTAAAATAAATAATTATAAGACGGAACACCAAATAGAAAGTTAAATAACGATATTATTGATCAATTTAATTTATTGACAATTATTTGCAAAGTCACATCGTTCTAAATGACAAAATTTATTAAGTGTAAGGTATTACCACTACATTATTTGATTTGATTTGTCTGACATAGAGCTGAATATTATCCGAATAAATACACATATTCGTGAGTAGTATTCAATACATTTGTATAATCAGTATTGAATATTTTTATCGGACCTGACGGTATTCAGTATTCATATTCATCATGTTTAGATATGTGCATATTCAGATTTCAACAGGTACTCAAAAACAGCATTCATAAGTAGTGAAACTATTTTATAAATTTAAAGTAGATCTATGAATATCCAGGCACTCATAAACATTGAGTATTTATGAATCTTGGATTGAGGTTGTCCTCGCACAATATTTAACTCAAATTGCTAATTATCAGTTTATTTATTTCGTTCCATTTAATAGTTATATAACTTAAACTTTTACAATCTTAAAACACATTAGAAACAATACGTAAATTACAAAATGTTGAATAAGATAAAGAAAAGTTTGGACTTATTTTATATACACACAATGTGATTATGATTACGGACACGGGCGGGATAACCAGCGCCCAAACAGCGTAGTAAATATCCATTACTTCATTCCTTTCGCTGTAACTGATGATGATTGGCCTTTTTCACATGAAATTTGCAAATTTAACTAAATTTTACAAATTTAACAGTCGGATTTGAATGTAATTAGATTTAAATATTAATCTACACATTGCAAATATTTAGTATTGTATTCATAATACAAATATTCAGGATTCAAGGACTCTTTGAATGTTGTAATCATCAATACTTTTTACACAGTACTCAGTATTTATGTTCTGCTCTGGTCTGTCACATAACACGTAAAATAATGTAATAAATATACCTATCCCATCCCTAAGTTTATTTCTGTTATTTGCGTGTTGTCTTCAAACTAGCCGAATCTTAATATACATATGATTTCATAGTATAGATTTAATGATTCTCACGTTTATTGATTTTTAGTATGACACGTCCCTGTTAATATAGTTAAAGTTATTTATGATTCGTTTAAGTAAAACAATTTTGTCAATTCAGTCCGGAATAAACGGGTATTATATCTTATCTTATGAAAGTGTTTACGGATAACCTGCAGTAATTATATCGTACATACAGGAACATTTTTTTAATTGCAATTTTTAATTCATTTTAAAATATCCTATTACTTTTTGTCTTTAGAATGTATGAAGGCAAACTATTATTATACAGGGTGTCTTGCAAGTTGTTACAATAATCTTAGGAGGTAATAGAATACTTGATTTTGACTCGATTGAAACAAACATACTTATATACCAAGTGTTACAATATTTGTGATAATTAATTCTTTAATATTTTTTAATTTTACGTGCTTTTCTACTATTATTGAAGTGTAGAAAGAAGTGTGAAGAAAGACAAACCTTTTTATAACAAATATTTTTATACTTTTTTTTATTACGAATGCTAAAAATTAGGGAAATTAATCTTAACACGTTTAAGTATGCAGGGAGCGCATTTGTTAAAACAGAGGATAGCCGTTTAATATGTAATAAAAATGGTTTAAGAATTGAAGACATTTGCTAACAACAACGCAACCTTTAGAAAATACGGAAGTTATTAAAATACCGGAGGATTCCAAAGCTAAATATTTATTTTAATTGTTCAAATATTAAAAGCTGATTTAAAGTTACGGCGTAAAAAGGAAAAGCAATGTTTCTATTAAATAGTTTGGTATACCATGAGAAAACAATTATCCTTAGTTTCCATAGCAACCGCAAATGTAGATCAACTGTCAAGCTATACGTTCGAATCTCAGTTAAAGTGTAAAGTAAGGTGCAAATATCTTCATTTCTTAAACCATTTTTATGACATAGTGAACGGCTGTCCTGTTTTGGCGAGTGCGCTCCCTGCATATTTAAACGTGTTAGAATTAATTTTTCATAATAACTGAAAGAGCATTGCTTAGGTAAGTTTGTAATAGTATCTGAATAAAACTACACACAAAGCTTTAAATACAATCCACGTTTAAATTTGACTCTTCGCTTTTATAAAGTAGAAAAACCATGTTTATGAAGTTCTAGGTAAGTAACAAAGCCACTTTGGATTTTATTGATTAAATTATTAAAATTCTTAATTCACTTCTAATAAAATAGTATAGAAATATTTGTTATAAAAAGATTTATTTTTCATCTACACTTCAATAATTGTAGAAAAGCACGGTTAAATTAAAAAATATTAAAAAATTAATTATCACAAATATTGTAACACTTGGTATATAGGTATGTTTGTTTCAATCGACTCAAAATCACGTATTCTATCACCTCCTAAAATTATTGTAACGACTTGCAAGACACCCTTAAATTAGATGTTAGTAAAAGTAATATATGTATATGGATCACATAGACCAAAAAAGGGTGAATAGAAGGTTTAATAATTACAGAATGGTTGGGTATTATAAAAGAGGAAACAATGTTTGTAGGGGATTTAAACATTGGGGATGGAAGCAATCCAGACTCGTGGAGTATATAGCTGGAGGAAATGCAAAACGGAAGTAATACTAATAAGAGGATAACAGCTTATGTTCTTCTATCTATATAATCATAAATGATAAATTATTTAGACATCATTTCGGCGTCAGTATAAGTTAAATCTTGATTATAACTAGACCTCGGCTTAATTAAGGACATGCCAGAGTGGGACTTTACACACTGAGTGTGTTCAACAGACACTTAGAACAGAGTTTCTGCTGACGTGTGCGCTACCAATGAACGTGTTGTGAGTTTAAGAAACTGCAACTGATAATAATAAAACTATATACTACACTAAACGTTTGTACTACATATACAGGGTGTCCGGAAAAGACGTGTACAACGGAAGACCACAGACTCCTGGGTACAAAATAAGCCGATTTAGCCCAATTTACTTATTTCCAAAATTGCTTCGTTTCGCCGCTAGGAGCGCCAAAGTTCGCGAAAATTTTTGTTTATTCCGTATATCTCGAAAACGACTTGATCGATGTTAACCATTTTGGGCTACGCAGTTATAAGTCTAACTGACACTTTTTGACATTATTTAAAATCTTTTGCAGTCATTAGAAATATAAGAAAAATCATGTATCATGCAAATATAAGCACATATTTTTAACCCCTGTACAATTACTCTCAGTTTGTTTCTATTAGTAGTTGACTTTATTTAGAAACTTTTCCGTCCCTGTTAATATAGTTAAAGTTATTTATGATTCGTTTAAATAAAACAATTTTGTCGATTCAGTCCGGAATAAACGGGTATTATATCTTATCTTATGAAAGTGTTTACGGATAACCTGCAGTAATTATATCGTACATACAGGAACATTTTTTTAATTGCAATTTTTAATTCATTTTAAAATATCCTATTACTTTTTGTCTTTAGAATGTATGAAGGCAAACTATTATTATACAGGGTGTCTTGCAAGTTGTTACAATAATCTTAGGAGGTAATAGAATACTTGATTTTGACTCGATTGAAACAAACATACTTATATACCAAGTGTTACAATATTTGTGATAATTAATTCTTTAATATTTTTTAATTTTACCGTGCTTTTCTACTATTATTGAAGTGTGGAAGAAAGACAAACCTTTTTATAAGAAATATTTTTATACTTTTTTTTATTACGAATGCTAAAAATTAAGGAAATTAATCTTAACACGTTTAAGTATGCACGGAGCGCATTTGTCAAAACAGCGGATAGCCGTTTAATATGTAATAAAATTGGTTTAAGAATTGAAGACATTTGCTAACAAGAACACAACCTTTAGAAAATACTGAAGTTATTAAAATAAATAAAATAAAATATTAAATAGTTATTTTAATTGTTCAAATCTTAAAAGCTGATTTAAAGTTACGGTGTAAAAAGGAAAAGCAGTGTTGCTATTAAATAGTTTGGTATACCATGAGAAAACAATTATCCTTAGTTTCCATAGCAACCGCAAATGTAGATCAACTGTCAAGCTATACGTTCGAATCTCAGTTAAAGTGTAAAGTAAGGTGCAAATATCTTCATTTCTTAAACCATTTTTATGACATAGTGAACGGCTGTCCTGTTTTGGCGAATGCGCTCCCTGCATATTTAAACGTGTTAGAATTAATTTCCCTAATTTTTAGAATGTTTATCAAGAAACTTTTCATAATAACTGAAAGAGCATTGCTTAGGTAAGTTTGTAATAGTATCTGAATAAAACTACACACAAAGCTTTAAATACAATCCACGTTTAAATTTGACTCTTCGCTTTTATAAAGTAGAAAAACCATGTTTATGAAGTTCTAGGTAAGTAACAAAGCCACTTTGGATTTTATTGATTAAATTATTAAAATTCTTAATTCACTTCTAATAAAATAGTATAGAAATATTTGTTATAAAAGGTTTTTTCTACACTTCAATAATTATAGAAAAGCACGGTTAAATTAAAAAATATAAAAAATTAATTATCACAAATATTGTAACACTTGGTATATAGGTATGTTTGTTTCAATCGACTCAAAATCACGTATTCTATCACCTCCTAAAATTATTGTAACGACTTGCAAGACACCCTTAAATTAGATGTTAGTAAAAGTAATATATGTATATGGATCACATAGACCAAAAAAGGGTGAATAGAAGGTTTAATAATTACAGAATGGTTGGGTATTATAAAAGAGGAAACAATGTTTGTAGGGGATTTGAACATTGGGGATGGAAGCAATCTAGACTCGTGGAGTATATAGCTGGAGGAAATGCAAAACGGAAGTAATACTAATAAGAGGATAACAGCTTATGTTCTTCTATCTATATAATCATAAATGATAAATTATTTAGACATCATTTAGGCGTCAGTATAAGTTAAATCTTGATTATAACTAGACCTCGGCTTAATTAAGGACATGCCAGAGTGGGACTTTACACACTGAGTGTGTTCAACAGACACTTGGAACAGAGTTTCTGCCGACGTGTGCGCTACCAATGAACGTGTTGTGAGTTTAAGAAACTGCAACTGATAATAATAAAACTATATACTACACTAAACGTTTGTACTACATATACAGGGTGTCCGGAAAAGACGTGTACAACGGAAGACCACAGACTCCTGGGTACAAAATAAGCCGATTTAGCCCAATTTACTTATTTCCAAAATTGCTTCGTTTCGCCGCTAGGGAGCGCCAAAGTTCGCGAAAATTTTTGTTTATTCCGTATATCTCGAAAACGACTTGATCGATGTTAACCATTTTTGGGCTACGCAGTTATAAGTCTAACCGACACTTTTTGACATTATTTAAAATCTTTTGCAGTCATTAGAAATATAAGAAAAATCATGTATCATGCAAATATAAGCACATATTTTTTTAACCCCCTGTACAATTACTCTCAGTTTGTTTCTATTAGTAGTTGACTTTATTTAGAAACTTTTTTTACACTTTCATAATTTTGAACAGATGAGTAGTTTAGGCAGAAAAACTATTTTTCGTATGTCAACAATATCAGCATTCGTTCTGCAACAAATAACGGAGTACCAGAAGTACGCTCTGATATTTTAAGTATCAACTTCAATACATATTCCGAACAAGTAGATATGCTTTTGGTTTATGGAGTTTGTCAAGATAACAGCCGCAAAAGTGTTAGGGTCTACATGGACAGATTCCCTCATCGACGAGTGTCAAATCATCAAACTTTTGCCAACATCGAAAGGCGACTTCGCGAATTTGGTTCTTCAACCAAATGAATACGGTTCAAGGGCGTCAACGTACCACGAAAACTATAAAGGTGGAGGAACAAATCGTAGATAAGATAGAAGAGAACCCAAAAATTGGTGCAAGACGCATTGGACAAGAAATAGCGATACCAAAAACCATAGTTCATGATGTTTTGAAGGAGCAGTAACTACATCCGTACCACAATCGGTTCATGACCGGTTCATCAACCCATTGACCCTGAAAAACGTTTAGCATTGTGTAATTTTATACAAGATCAAAGAGCCCATGATATTAATTTCAGCAAAAACATTTTATTTACAGATGAAGCATATTTTGCTCAGGAATTATTAATATCCATAACAAACACGTTTATACTGATGAAAAACACTGTACTGAAAATAAGACATTTTCAATATGAATTCAGAGTAAACGTGTGGACGGAAATTATAGACAACTTTATTATTGGCCCGGTTGTGTTTCCACATCGATTAAATGGGGTCAACTATTTAAATTTTTTACCTAATTTATTGGACGATTTACCGTTACTACTTCGTCGTAACATATGGTTTATGCTCGATGGTGCACCCCCCATTTTACAATACCCATTAGTCAGTATTTACATAATCTGTATCCTAACAGGCGGATTGGAAGAGAAAACGATGCTCCTATAAAATGGCCACCTCGAGCACCAGACTTACCTCCTAGCGATCATTTTTGTAAAGTATATGCCTACGCAGTTAATAATAAAGAGGAATTTTTTAGGTGAATCCAAGACGCAGTTAACATTTTACGAATCCATGGAGAGCACTACAACTTCGTAAAACCGTAAAACGGATTACTTATTGCGTACGAAAAAAGGTGGTCACTGATCATTTATTGTAAAGAGATCATAACTTTTTTTATTTGCTATATTAATCTTATTATCTCGTATTTATTAAATAGAATATAAATGAATTTTTGAATTTTCGTTATTTGTTGCAGAACGAATGCTGATATTTTTGACATACGAAAAATATTTTTCTGCCTAAACTACTCATCTATTCAAAATTCTTAAAGTATAAAAAAAGTTTATAAATAAAGTCAGCTACTAATAGAAAAAACCTGAGAATAATTATACAGGGGGTTAAAAAATATGTGCTTATATTTGCATGATACATGATTTTTCTTATATTTCTAATGACTGCAAAAGATTTTAAATAATGTCAAAAAGTGTCGGTTAGACTTATAACTGCGTAGCCCAAAAATGGTTAACATCGATCAAGTCGTTTTCGAGATATTCGGAATAAACAAAAAATTTTCGCGAACTTTGGCACTCCCTAGCGGCGAAACGAAGCAATTTTGGAAATAAGTAAATTGGGCTAAATCGGCTTATTTTGAACCCAGGAGTCTGCGGTCTTCCGTTGTACACGTCTTTTCCGGACACCCTGTATATTACGCTAAATTACAAAAAATGATTGTTTTTAACGCGGCAAACTATTGAATATTATATTGACAATAAAAATTACTACGTAACGTCAGCCGTGACGTAAGCCATCTGAATTCTTGCCGTAACTATACAAGCACAACAGTTTTGCGTAGATTGTTTGTTTCCAAAATGGCACATAATTTTTTTTATGTTATTAAATATATTTTTCTTCTATAAATGATACTGCAGGAAACAACTACTACTCCGCAGAGTAATGCTCCGACCGGTATTGAATTACACCTGCAGTATCTGTGTGAACAGCCAAGAACCCTTGTCGGTCACCCCACCAGACATAGACCGGATTCGGGCTTCTTAGCCCTCATCAGTATACCACAGGTGAGATGACCGACAATTGAACTGGTTGTTCCTTCATATGTATGTTCACATATAAACTGAGTGCAGGTGTCTGCTTCTTCCTGCTCGGCCTAAGCGACTCGCCAACGCCAATTCGCCATTGCAAATCTAACTGCCCGGTCAACTGATGCCAGTGGTGTTAGGTCTCATGCTTTCGCACGAGATCTCATGCATTCCGAGGAAATGTTCTCATATTTTGATTACAAAATCTGATGCTTTTTAATAGACACAAAAAGAAATAATAAAATTATTAAAATTACTCTTTGAAATCTACCAAAACAAAGACCTAACGAGAAATAAAGACAAAATCGAGGGCAAAATTGAATAGATATAGAGCTACAATATTTGGGTACTTGAAATGCCCTTTATTGTAGACTGCTCTCTTAATAATTAGCAGTGAATACATAAACGGGTATGACAGTCTACGGATATGCGGTGTGTATGCTGTATTCACGCTGTATTGCAGTGATTCTTAACTCTATTCCGTAAGGGTACATACATTTTCTGGAAACAATAGATTTTATGACCCGTGAGTCACCCTGCGTCACGTCAACTGCGCCTCAACGTTCGCCCGGACTAACAATAAAATAAATTAGAAAGGTTACGTGGTTAATAACTTTTAAGTAAGTACCTGTAAGTACCTACTTACAATGTAATATTATGATAAAATAGCAGAACATAATGCTTTTTAAAAAATGACATTACAAAAGTAATTAAAAATAAAGCTATGTCAAGAGGTGTTTTTTGATAAATTAAGCCATCTCATGCTTTTTTCTCCAAACCTCATGCTTCTTTGAAATTATTCTCATGCACTGAATTTCTCCCACCTGGCAACACGCTATGGTGGAAGTATGCGTGTAGCATGACACAAATACACGCAAGCGGCAAAACACAATTCACCATCAAGATCCTCACTTTCCAAATCTGTATAGTATATTGCACTAAATTGCAAAAAATGATTGTTTTTAACGCGACCAAATATCGAAAATTACATTGACAATAAAAACAAATGTGTAACGTTATATACACGAGCATATAATTTTTTAAATACATCACTGGTGTTTCTTTAGTTTCCAGTTAGGGTCCGTAAATCCATTTTAATTAGAAAAAGGTTGTCGGTGCGGTGAAATTTTCATGTAGGCACTTCTATATTTTAAGAAGGTCTTTCAGTTTCCTGTGAGCTTTTGATGTTTATAAATCAAGCTTTGTTGTTTTCTATAAAAGTCCACAAAACCCCAGGGATTTGAGTCGGATACTACAGCAGATTTTTTAAAGAGTTTATATATTATTTTTGGCATTGTGACCAAACTATGAAAATAAATTCGGGATATTTCCTATTTGTTCGGAAAATCACGAAAAGAGATTGTGTACAAGTTCTGATAAATGTTGTAGCAACTGTAAGCTTTTTAATATTAAACATAAACTAAATTTACCTATAGATCATAGTGTAACTGATTCTAATTGTAATTGTTTTAAACATAAAATTGCGCAGATTAAAACTAGGATAAATTATGGTACTTAAAAATATACTTAAAAAAATTAAATATTGGGCATTTAAATGTACGATCTTTGTTTACAGGGCTAAATGAATTGCGTAATATTGTGACAGAAAAGGAATTTGATATAGTTTGTGTCTCGGAAACATGGCTGAATGATAACATCCCTATAGAAATTGTTCACATCAATGATTACAAATTTTTATACAAAAATAGAGGAAAACGAGGTGGTGGTGTAGGTATTTACGTTAGAAATGAATTACATGCTGATTTAGTTCTTTCTGATTTTTTATCCATAGGGGGTCTGGAATATTTATTTATAAATATTCGTTTAAAGAAAATGCAATTATTAGTTTGTGTCATGTATAGGGTGTCAGAAAATAATGTAACTCATTTTATTGAAAACTTAGATAATTTGTTCTCATTTATTATACCTCAATACGAAAATGTAATATTGTTACGTGATGTGAATATTGATCATCAATTTGAAAATCCCATGGTGAATTTTATGGCTTCCTATGATTTCACGCAGCTTATAAACGAACCTACACGTATTACAAATAAATCGGAAACTTTAATTGACGTAATATATTCTAATACTCCTGAACTTGTTGGTAACGTTGGCACTATTAACGCAGATATGATATCAGATCACAGACTTATTTACTGTATTTTAAATATTAATATTAATAAATGTCCTAAAATAATTACTTATAGAAGCTTCAAACACTTTGTGCATGAGTTTTTTATCCTAGATTTAAATAGTATTCAGTGGGACACCATTTTCTATTTAAATAATATAAATGACAAATTATTATTTTTAAATGAAAACATTTTAGCTTTATTTGATAAACATGCCCTTATGTTACATCTCGTATTACTAAACCCGTTGCACCCTGGTTGACGGACACTGTTAAATTGCTTATAAAAGAAAGAAATAAGGCCTTAAGTAAATATAAAATTTCAAAAAGTTTGGGAAACTGGAAATATTATTGTCAACTGCGTAATTTCACTATTAATTCAATTCGTCGTGAAAAATCAGCTTATTTAAATTACATTCAAAATCAACAAGATACAAAGAACCTTTGGAAAGCTTTAAAAAATTTAAATGTTCAGCATAAGCAGGTTATCAATATCCCTCAATCTCTCCGTCAACCTGATGAAGTAAACTCCTATTTTGCCTCCGTTTTTAGTCCAACAAATAATTGTGCAAATATGTCAGATTGGTATAACTCTAATTATTTCAGAAATGATCTACGTTTCAGTTTTAAATTAGCAACAATCTCGGAAATAAATTCTTTGACTTTGAAGTTCAAATCAAATGCATATGGTGCTGATAATATTTCTGCTAAAATGTTACAACTATGTACCCCTGATTAGTAAATATATTACACATATAATTAATTGTTGCTTAGAATCAGAATGTTTTCCTACTGATTGAAAATTATCTATAACCTTACCTTTAGCAAAAATAAGTGACCCACAAAATTATAGTGACTTGAGACCAATTACAATTATACCAGCAATTTCAAAAATATTAGAAAAGGTAATACAGACTCAGTTGTATAAGTACGTTATGGATAACAGCATTATATCTGACCTTCAGTCTGGTTTTCGTAAGGGTTATAGTACTACCACAGTTTTAACAGCTGTCACTGATGATATTATCTCCTCACTGGACAAAGGAAATGCCACTGCACTAATTTTGCTTGACTACTCAAAAGCGTTTGACACCCTTGATCATGTCTTACTATGTTCTAAATTAAAGTATTATGGGTTTGACAACATAACTATCAGTTTTTTTAAGTCTTATTTGGGAGAAAGACGTCAAATGGTCATATTTGATGATAAATGTTCCAGTCCTCTGTCTGTTACCTCAGGAGTTCCCCAGGGCTCAGTCCTTGGTCCCCTTTAAGCAGATGCAGCATAAGCAGAACTAAGAAATACCATAAATGTTTACCTTTTAAAACATTCATAATCATCGTTCATCATAAAACACCTTACAAACTTTAGTAGTACGCTTTTGCTAATAACTGTAATACCATAACACATACCTAAACGAATCGTGGTATTTTTATTATTTTAGGTATTTTCTAGTGTGTGCGTAGTATCATTTTGTTTTTCTTTAGTTCTATTGGGTTTTTGCCACACTTCTGAAAAAAATAAAGATTAATTAAATAAGCCCTTGCGCTAAACGGATCAGTCAAGGGTTATTCCTGAAACTAAGCTTGCCCAACCAAAAAATATCACACTGAAAAAAGCAGATAAGTAAAAAATAACAAAAATCACATCGCGCACTTCCGTATTTTTGACGTTTCGAAAAACTCTCTGTTTTCGTTTTCAAAATAGTAATAAAAATATTAAACGTATGTCAAGTTTGACAGTTTAAAATTTGTTTATCTGCTTCCATAGAGATGTTAAATTTTTATTTTATTGTTACTTATTTCTTCTTTATACAACTGTAGCCAACAATGATCGATGTTTACACGTAATTTGCTGACACAGTGATATAACAATGGCCCAAGTGTATTGATAATAGAGAGTTATTGGACGTTTCATAAGGTTTCCCTTATATTGACATCTAAGCATGCGCATATGTGCTGTATTATTAGGGCAGCAATAATAAGGATAGTGCTCGACCATATTTATGCATGATTAAGGTAACGTTGAGCAATTCCTTATTTGATAGTACGGGTCATTCGACCGTAATCGGTCATACCCGTCCATAACCTAAATTAAAAATAAAATGTTTTTCGTTTTTTTTTAATAAGTTCCGTCGCATGTTTCAAGAAAAATGAAATAAAGATAAGTAAACTTACTTTAATTTTTTCAAAATATTTACTTCTATTCCTTTTCTCATTCATCATTAAAATGGCAATAATTGAGATATATAAACAATAGAATAAGGGAATCCCATCCGTCAAATTATTAACCAATAACTATATTTTTTTGAACAAAATAAGGGAGATAACGTCGTTCCTAATACTGTTTGGCAGTATTAAAGGAATTTCCAATAAATCTCTAATAATGATCTGTGGATATGTTATTAGTGCAACGGAGAGAGAGAACGAGCTTTATTAGCAAAAATGCTAGCATATACTTATAACATAAAAATAACAATAGAACTACACGCTAAACTATATACTAAAATAGGTAATACACATTAATGTAAACCTACTACATATTTCAATAAAATTTCTGTAACACTTAATAAGGTAATTAGTAGTAGTTTAACTTCTGGCAAGGTACGAAAACAGTTTCCTTTTAAATATATGTGAATTAGAATTCCTTATATCGAATGGCAATTTGTTATATTCTACCACTCCCCTATCAAAAACATTTTTCTTAGTTGACATTAAGTTCGTCCGACTTATGTCCAAGTTATTAATTTGTCTTGTATAATAATTATGTACATCGCCACGCAACTGCAAATCAGTGGACAAATATTTAGGTAATGAATTATTTAACAATTTATGTAAAAAGATCAATGTTTTAAATTTTATATAAGTTCTAACGGACAACCAGCCTAAAACATTCTGCATGTTTATTATATTTGTATATCTGGAGCAGCCTAATAAGAAACGCATACATTTATTTTGCAGTAATTGTAATTTATTTATATCGCCATCATTAGCCATAAACAATATTGTTGCGCAGTAATCAAAATGAGGTTTAATTATACAGTTATAGATCAGCCTCTTTGAGTACGGACTTAAATCTCTACAAATTCTATAAGCAAATGCCAATTTCTTAGAAATTTTTTTACATATATATCCGACATGTGACGAAAAATTTAAGTTACTATCAATTATAATCCCCAGATATTTCACTTCGGAGACACATTCTAACATTTCATTTCTAAATATAATACTATAATTATTATTATTAACCTTAGTTGGTATACGAGCTGTTTTTGAACCTATAATAATATATTTAGATTTATTAGCATTTATAATCAATTTATTACTTTCGTACCAATCACTAATTATTTTAAGGCAACTATTTAATTTTAAGACGACTTCATTCACATTAGATCCTGCAGAGTATATAATGATGTCATCAGCGAAAAGATAGATTTTAGAGTCATTGGTGTCTAAATAAAAAATATGATTGATATATAATATAAATAGCAGTGGTCCTAATACGCTACCCTGAGGTACCCCACTTTCAATTAAAAAATTTTTGAGATTTTTCATTACCGAGTTTTGTTTGTTGAAATCTTTCATGTAGATAGGAAGATAACCACTTATGTGCATCTGCAACAATACCGTAGTAGTTATACAATTTACTCAGTAATATATTTCTATTAACGATTTCAAAAGCACGCCGCAAATCTAGGAAAACCGCTACTACAACTTGTCCTTTATCTATACTATATTTAAAATCATTTATCACTCTCTGTAATGCAGTTTCACAAGAGAATCCTTCTCGAAACCCTGATTGGTTATCATTTAAAAGGTTGTTGTTGTTACGGAGAGTGTAATCAAAATCGGTTGCCTTTGTTCTACGAAATGTACAGACAATTTGCTTATAAATTTCACTTCCCTGCTCGACGATTTGTTTATTTAACACAACGAACCCGAGATATATGCAAACGCGAAAGGCATATACAGGGTGTCCGGAAAGACGTGTACAACGGAAGACCACAGACTCCTGGGTTCAAATTAAGCCGATTTAGCCCAATTTACTTATTTCCAAAATTGCTTCGTTTAGCCGCTAGAGAGCGCCAAAGTTTGAGAAAAATTTTTGTTTATTCCGAATATCTCGAAAACGACTTGATCGATTTTAACCATTTTTGGGCTACGCAGTTATAAGTCTAACTGACACTTTTTGACGTTATTTAGAATCTTTGCAGTTATTAGAAATGTAAGATAAAATCATGTATCATGCAAATATAAGCACATATTTTTTAACCTCCTGTACAATTACTCTCAGTTTTTTTTGTTAGTAGCTGACTTTATTTAGAAACTTTTTTTATACTCACAGAATTTTGAATAGATGAGTAGTTTAGGCAGAAAAATATTTTCATATGTCAACAATATCAGCATTCGTTCTGCAACAAATAACGAAAATTCCAAAACTCTCATTTATATTTTATTTAATAAATACAAGATAATAAAATATAACAAAAGAGTTATGATCACTTTACAATAAATGCTCAAAGTGACCACCGTTTTCTCTTATGCAACAAGTAATCCGTTTTACGAAGTTGTAGTGCAGCCTCTCCATGATTCCTGCATTACCTCGTAAAATATTAACTGCGTCTTGGATTCGCCTAAACAATTCCTCTTCATTATTAACTGCAGAGGCATATACTTTAGTTTTTACTGCACCCCACAGAAAAAAATCGCAAGGGGTTAAGTCTGGTGCTCGAGGTGGCCATTTTATAGGAGCATCGTTTCCTCTTCCGATCCACCTGTTAGGATACAGATTATGTAAATATTGACGAACGGGTATTGTAAAATGATGGGGTGCACCATCGTGCATAAACCACATGTTACGACGAAGTAATAACGGCAAATCGTCCAACAAATTAGGTAATACTTGCTGTAAAAAATTTAAATAGTTGACCCCATTCAATCGATGTGGAAGCACAACCGGGCCAATAATAAAGTTGTCGATAATTCCCGCCCACACGTTTACTCTGAATTCATGTTGAAAATGTCTTATTTCAGTACAGTGTGGATTTTCATCAGCATAAACGTGTTTGTTGTGGTTATTAATGATGCCTGACCTAGTGAAACATGCTTCATCTGTACATAAAATGTTTTTGCTGAAGTTGATATCATGGGCTCTTTGATCTTGTATAAAATTACAAAATGCTAAACGTTTTTCGGGGTCAATGGGTAGCAATTCATGTACCGATTGAATGTGGTACGGATGTAGTAATTGCTCCTTCAAAACATCATGAACTACGGTTTTTGGTATCCCTATTTCATGTCCAATGCGTCTTGCACTAATTTTTGGGTTCTCTTCTATCTTATCTAGGATTTGTTCCTCCACCTCTATAGTTTTCGTAGTACGTTGACGCCCTTGAGCCGCATTCATTTGGTGGAAGGAACCAAATTCGCGAAGTCGCCTTTCGATGTTGGCAAAAGTTTGATGATTTGGCACTCTTCGATGAGGGAATCTGTCCATGTAGACCCTAACACTTTTGCGGCCGTTACCTTGACAAAATCCATAAACCAAAAGCATATCTACTTGTTCGGAATATGTATACGTATCCATGATGAAATAATGAAAATGAGAAAAATAAACAAACACAACAATAACGACAACAAATAAAGTAAGATCTAAAGTAACTAAGTAATTAAGCAAGAAGAATACACCGAGAGACTAATTTCAGTAGCTGATTAGATTTGACACACAACTGACACTTAAAATAACAGAGCCAACTTCTGGTACTTCATTGTTGCAGAACGAATGCTGATATTGTTGACATACGAACAATATTTTTTCTGTCTAAACTACTCATCTATTCAAAATTATGAAAATATAAAAAAAGTTTCTAAATAAAGTCAGCTACTAAAAGAAAAAAACTGAGAATAATTGTACAGGAGGTTAAAAATATGTGCTTATATTTGCATGATACATCATTTTTCTTATATTTCTAATGACTGAAAAAGATTCTAAATAAGGTCAATAAGTGTCGGTTAGACTTATAACTGCGTGGCCTAAAAATGGTTAAAATCGATCAAGTCGTTTTCGAGATATTCGGAATAAACAAAAATTTTTCGCAAACTTTGGCGCTCTCTAGCGGCTAAACGAAGCAATTTTGGAAATAAGTAAATTGGGCTAAATCGGCTTATTTTGAACCCAGGAGTCTGTGGTCTTCCGTTGTACACGTCTTTTCCGGACACCCTGTATAATTGCCAGCATTTACTGTGAGTGTACAGGACCGGATCATATAATTTAAAAATGCGAAAACAGGTGAGTTATTTATGATTTCTTATATTAACATTTTGCACGATTGAGACTTTAAGTTAAAGCAAAACATTGGCTAAAGTGATTGATCTAATGTATTAGTTGTATACAGCATATGATAATAATTTATTCTTGTAGGTTACAATTTCTTCGAAGATACGTTAATTTTTCTTCTACAACATAGTTAGGTATATCTTTAAAATCGTCTTTATGAAAATACTTACTGCTTTCAACTATTTGGAAACTATTGATTGATATTGCAGTATTTAAGATATAGATTATTTGATGTAGTAAATGAAATGAATCAATCGAATCCAAACCAAGGAGGGTGTTTTCGAAAGAGTTCGAATATCATTGAGACGAAGATGTCGTGCCTGCTTGGAAATGGACGGAGGGCACTTTGAACATCTTCTGTAACTTTGTTTTTTGTTTGTTAAAAGCTTCCTTTGTCGGTTTATTCCTAATAAAATGTTTGAAAAACGAATAGTGGTCCATATCTCCGCAACCGTTACTTTGTTTATTAAGACTTTTCTGCTTATTTTGGTTTATACTATTACCTCCTGAAATATTTTACACTCTTTTTTTAACACCCTGTATTTTATGTCAAGCTGTACGACATATTATTAATATGTTCTTGCACATTTTTAGATCGAGATACAGCTCTAGCCGCCTTTTTAAGCTTTTTATTTTCTTCATGTAAATGAGACTTTCCCCCTTCCAAAGATGTATTGCAAAGTACATAAAATTTATTCATATTTTCTGTCACTTGCTCTCATTAATTGCAACTTCCAGATTTTATTTTTGTTTTTACGAAAATATTTATAGGTATGTTGTTAATAATATGTTCACTACAACTTCATACTTGTCTATTTTTATTTCCATTACTTTCCCATATATTTTTCATACATAAACTGATAATAACAAACCAAGTTTTCATAACTGTCAAATTTTCCATTTTTAAACGAACTCTTCCAAAATATTTATGTTTTATCTCAAAAACTTAAATACAATTCAACCTTACTGCCATGTTTACAAAATTTGACCTATTTTGAACAATTGCCGCAAAAACTTTGCAATTATTGCTACTAAAAATCAGCTTATTTGTGGCTAGGTAGTTTCAAGAATATGAAGAAGAAGTACATTTTTAGGCTAATTTAGCACATTTTATAAATAAATCTGGTACATTTTGTTTTTCCGACAACACTGTCCCCGAGGCGGATGAGGAGAATGGAATTGGTAGGGTCGAGCATGGTCAAGAGTGATACTAACATACATTTATTCCGTGAATTTTGTTAATGATTTCCTCTGGTGTCTAATAAAAAAACTATAGTAGTAGGTTTTCCTAACTCTCTGTATGTAAATTGCTTTTAATGTTTTTTTTTCACATTGACTACCCACAGAACACACATTCCAGTAGAGAATAAACTATTTCAGTGCGAGTGGTTTTGCATCAGGCACGCACGCACGGCACGTGGAAATCTAATTTCACCATTTCTTTGATGTTTCCAACAAAAGGTTACTGTTTCAGCATAACTTTTAGTTCTTTTAATTACACGGCTCTATGCATACCTATCTGGGAAAGCCTTTATTTTATAACTGAGATTCAAGTATCTAGTTCTAAGAAATTAATTTTAAAGTGCTTCCTAAATTTAATTTGAATTGGTTTTGCTAGAAGGACATTCTACAAGCAAGGTTTTTCAAGGCACGTTAGCAATTGGAAATTATTAAGTTATGCATATTAATTTTCATTTGAATATTAATTTAAGTTAGACACATTATTATAATTCAGTTATTGTCATTTTACGGTCATCTTTTTTTTACAGGGTGTCTGCAAATTTAACCATAACGTTTGGCTGTTTGATATTCACGGTGATAACTAAATACGATCTACGAAATAAAACCTAAATAATTTTTTTGGTTTTTGAATTATGGTTATTCAAAGTAGTTAACACCGTAACGTTCATTTTTACAAGAAACGTCCCCCTGTCTAATAATCTGCAGTGTAATCATATTGTATACAGGGTGAGTCAGTCACAATGTCATTAATTTTAAGAGGAGATAAGGAATAATGAGTATAATGCGAATACGTGATTAAAAAAAAATCTAAATGCATATTTACGCCGAAAAAAAATATTTTCAAATCATTATTTAAACCCCCTTTTCAGACTGTCACTGACCGGTCACAGCCTTGGTCGGTTACAGCTCACAGTTCAACTCGATGTCGATCTGATGCAATGTTGTCAAGTTGCAATATTTTTCTATATAGTACCTACCCACCTAGGTTTTAGACATCACAAATAAACGGTTATACTGACTATTTTAGAATATCATTTTTTCTTGCTCAGTTCAACTTCAGCCAATAATAATTTAAAATGTTAATATCCAATAAAATCAAATAATAATAATTAAATAATTCTATTAAAAATTGCAAGTAACGCGGTCCACTCAGGTTTTCCGGTAGAAAATACGGCCCAATCAAACGATACCCGTACACTCGCGTGTCGATTTTTCTCTGAGCAAATGTAGCTGTTATGACTGCAACAAAACTCCAACGTGTCTAATAATAAACCGAGTAATAAACCATTTACGTACATTACATAAAAAACCTATACCCAATGGGTAAATTATTAAGAGAAGCTGAAAAGTGTTTCGTGTACTAATAAAAAACCGTCGACAGAAAACTGTCCAAGACCGAAATGGCACGCCGCTAATCTAAGTTATCTTGACCTTAACCTACCGTATTATTAGGTCAATAACATAGTTATCTAGTTTTTGTACTGTTATTTAAGGACAAGGAGTAAAACTATTTATTTTAATCTAGATACATGAATGAATTTTCCTTAAATATTGATTTAATTAAAACAAATGTAGATAGTATATAAATGTTTTCGAATGTTAGGTTATTACAGTTTAATAATTTTGATATTACGTTTTTACTACGTTTTACAAATATAATTTTTTAGTATTACTCGTAAGTAAAATTAATCACACATAACCAGATGTACAATTTGTAGTTACGTACATCTAGCCTAGAAATTTATTGTTTTTTAAGTAGTATGGTACTAACCTGTTTACAGCCAACATTTCAAGTAAAACTGCACTTATCCGTCCATAGCACTTTATTAATAAAATTAGGGTCAGTCGCATTTCGTAAACATTCTCCGTATAACACTACCATTTCCACATATTCGGAATTTGTAAAATTATGCGTTGTGAATTTACTCCGTAAGGTGAGACCGAAATAAACAAACTACTGCTTACTGCTTGTATTCTCTCCATCCCCCCTCCAAATGTGTGGCATGATCTACAAGTTTGAGGGGGAAGAAATACGGGAAATGCAGAGTGCTAAATGGAGGTAAATTTAAATAACACGCTGATGTGTCAGACGATAGTATGTATGTAAATGTGGTTAATACGGCAAGTCTGTGGCATTAGATTGTCGTCGGGTGCGCCATCAGAAAGTTCGTAGCGCACCAGGAGCGTCGTGTTACTGATTTTTATAGGGTGATTTGTTTATTTTTTTAAAGGTCGAGTAAAAAATTTTTTTTCGATTTTCTGCCTTTATTAGGCCTCCCGAATACGTGGTTAAAATTAATGACATTATGACTGACTCACCCTGTATAATAATTGCTGTAAATTATAGATATTATTTTGAGAATTATATTTATTTTATGTTACAGATCACCTTAAGCAGCAGGGATTTTGTCTCTATCAACAATTATATCAGTTTCAGAAATGGGGCATTCCACGCCAACTCAGTAGTCGATCCCACATCACCCTCTCAGATCTGGCTCAAAATTGGTACATCGATTGGTACTGTCGAAAAAAGGATATTCCCAAATTTTCAGCCCCTAAGACAGCTTCCGGTCATCAGGGGCCCATAGTGAAGTTTTCGACCATCATTTCACCTCCAGAGGTCTGAAATCGGTTTTTCGTGTACTGACGCGGCATTTTGGTCTAAAAAAATGATCAAAAATACATAGGAGATGCCAAATTTCCCGTAGAACACGATGCCACCATCCGTTTCCCGATATCTAGCAAGGGGAGCCCGGAGAACGCAAAAAACCGCGCTTTGGTAAAAAATCTGATATCTCAAATACGGTCGCTTCAAACTGGCTGAAAATTTACCAAAAGACTCTACGATTATTGCTCTTTCGAGTGTTCATACGCGCGTGGTGATCATTATATGTAAAAAAAAAGTTACACGCGTTTTACGGGTTTTATATGGGATTTTCTGTAATTTTTTCATTATAACCGCTCCACTGGCCCTATCCAGTTGGGTAATAATTGGATTTTTTTCTCTCTCCAAGCGTCTCTTTTGTCCCCCTGTCTTTACAAACACAGAAATTTCTCTCCCCAGCCAGTATTAGAGAAAACATTATTTATTCAATGATTTATTTCACAATTTTTCGTAAATTTTTTGATTTTTGAGCAAATTTACATTTTCTGCAGCTTACGTCTATTATTTGTAAAAAATATGAATATAATAAAATATAACGAATGAAAATCGCAGTAAGAAACAAGAAAACCCACATTGCAATCATTGTTGACACTATACATCTCGATATTATTTTCACTATTTTACACATAATGTCCTTATACATGAATCAGCATTCTATCTAATTGCACGATTTTTGCCAACATGGCTTGCCCAACTTGAAGTCTATGATGGTTTCTAAGGAGGAACTAACTCAAGAGCGGACCACAACTCAAATGAATGCCCAGACTATCCCTGGTACAAGAGGATATCATAATTTTGTTCCTGTTACTGAACAAGTTGTTGTATGCAAAATCACGAGTTTTCATCGGGAACATTCAATCAGATTCGGCCTTCTGAATAAAAATTTCTTTGACTGGGCAGAGGATATGTTTGTAACTTTCGTTATCAATGATAATTGGTCAGTTGGGTATATAGTCGAAATTTCAGAGAATGAGCTTACTGCTGAGATCTCATTGCTGAAAATGATAAAGAAAAATATATATGAATGGTCAGAGAGGGATACCAGACTATCGATACCCTTCACTGATATATTAACTCAGATTGTAGTTATTGAAAAAGCAGGTGAATTCACCATAAAACTGGGCCACACAATTAGCAAATTCAAAAAATATAAGGATCAAGGTACTTCGATAAATTAGATAGAATGCTGATTCATGTATAACATTATCTGTAAAATAGTGAAAATAATATCGAGATGTATAGTGTCAACAATGATTGTAACGTGGTTTGTATTGTTTATTTCTGCGATTTTCATTCGTTATTTTTTATTATATTAATATTTTTTAAATATAATAGAAGTAAGCTGCAGAAAATGTAAATTTGCTCAAAAATCAAAAAATTGTGAAATAAATCATTAAATAAATAATGTTTTCTCTAATACTGGCTGGGGAGAGAAATTTCTGTGTTTGTAAAGACAGGGGGACAAAAGAGACACTTGGTGAGAGAAAAAAATCCAATTATTACCCAACTGGATAGGGCCAGTGGAGCGGGTATAATGAAAAAAATACAGAAAATCCCATATAAAACCCGTAAAACGCGTGTAACTTTTTTTTTTACATATAATGATCACCACGCGCGTATGAACATTCGAAAGAGCAATAATCGAAGAGCCTTTTGGTAAATTTTCAGCCAGTTTGAAGCGACCGTATTTGAGATATCAGATTTTTTTACAGAAGCGCGGTTTTTCGCGTTTTCCGGGCTCCCCTTGCTACATATCGGAAAACGGATGGTGGCATCGTGTTCTACGGGAAATTTGGCATCTCCTATGTATTTTTGATCATTTTTTTAGACCAAAATGCCGCGTCAGTACACGAAAAAAACGATTTCAGACCCTGGAAGTGAAATGATGGTCGAGAACTTCTATGGGCCCCTGATGACAGGAAGCGGTCTTAGGGGCTGAAAATTTGGGAATATCCTTTTTTCGATAGTACTAATCGATGTACCAATTTTGAACCAGATCTGAGGGGGTGATATGGGATCGACTGCTGAGTTGGCGTGGAATGCCCCAAATATAGATTGAAAATAATTAATTAATATCAAATCTTATTGGTTCATTCAGTTAGTAGGTTATAATTTATTTGACACACGTGTCAAGTTAATTATATTTACATCAGTTCAGTACGGATCACTTATAAATATTTAAATTTCTAAGGTTGATATAATAACGGTTTAATTTAAGTTGGCACGATAGGTGCACCTGTTGAAGGGAAACGAAATTCTAAGTTACAGATGGGACTTTTAGTTCATTTTGGTGAATTCATTGTTTCAGTCTCATTCACCTAAGTAAATCATTCACTTGAGTGATTCATTTGATTCAGTATAGTTGAGAATTGTATATTTGTATTGTCCAGCGATCGTTCAGTCTTGACATTCAATATCGGAGTTTGCTTAAAACGGCACTATTTCATGACTTCCGTGAAATCGTAATTTAGAGGCATATATAACATACAATACTTTTGAAATTACAGACAATTCTAGATTTTAGATTTTAAAACATTTTATAGGTAAGCATTTGGGTATAGGTAACAAAATATAAATGTAGGTGTGAAAATATTAAATTAAATTAATAAAGGAAGTATTATTTAAAATAAAAAAAACTAACTTCATAAATAAATTCTTAATTTTTAAAAGTTTGCATTTAAAAACAATTGTCTAATTTTAATAAAGATCGTATTTCTGTTACCCTGTTTTACAAAATATTCTATCGCAAGACACCGAACTAGCCATTCTATACAAGGTTAACTATGACTTAGTACAAATATTTTAAGAGGGGATAGGGAAAAATAAGAATTAATGGAATCAAAAAATCAAAAAATTCCAAACTTATTTATAAAGCCAAAAAAAAATTTTATATTATTTTAAATCCTTATTTAACGCCGCCAATGTTTGTTGGTTGCATACTCTACAAGCATGCAACAGTCGCTCATCAGTCAGTATCGCTGTCATGTCATAATTGAATTCCTGTGTTTACGTTGTAATTTTGTGTTCTTCAGTTTTTAGTGCCTTATTTTAATTTTTAAACGTTTTATAGTTATTAAATAAAGACATTTGTGTTGGGTGCAGATACTTTCCCACAATATAGTTCGCCGGTTTGGTTTTCTAGGTTATGGGACAAGACTGCCGCGGTTACATTAAAACTTGTCTATTATCTATCCTTTCGTTCGATTTTGTTATAATAAATAGGCATCTAATCTATCTAATTGTATCTACGGGAAGTGTGTTTTATCGGTAGTGAGTGGCTGTAATGAGCGAATATGTAGTTCTACCAGTTTATAACGAAATAATGGAAAACGAATGTAAAATACTGGAGCTAAGTGGATTAACTTTTACCTATCTATCAGGTATTATTACTAATAAGAATGTTAATTTTCGTTTCTACATTTAGAAATGCTGCAAAAAAACGACGATGGTAGTAGATATTGTTGACAGATGTAAGTTTTATCTATGGATCTAAGCCATCTCAGTCGATTCTTATCATAGGCGCCGACTTTCCGTAGGAAAAAAGGGTTTTGCCCCATTTTTTAAATATCGATCTAAAATTCTGAAATAATGTTTTTTTTGTCTTTTAGCCTTGTCTTTTGTACTTAGTCATAGTTAACCCTGTATAGGTGATCTGACTGAAACCGGTCATTGAGTCACATCCCCGAGTGAACTATTGACTAAGTATAGAAGGATTGAATTTGACTCGCGTGAATTATATTGTAATTTTTTTTGCAATCAACGTTGTTTTTAGTTGACAGGGAATGATTCAGTCCGACAAGAAGGAATGATTCATTTCATTCAGTGAAGTGAATACTTTGTTTGTACTTGTTCGTTCGCGAACTACCTACCTCTTCTAAGTCCTTTCTTCTGCAAGCAGATCGAGCGTGATTTTCTAACCTCTGATAGCTCCATACGAGAACTCCAAAATCACGAGGTAAAATTATGTAATCACATTTTATATGAGTCATCCATCTAATATAATATATTTTCTCGATTATTCAATTCATAAAATAAAATTACTTTCAGATTTATTAGGAATTTTTTATTAAAATAAAGAATTTCATGTGTTATAGGTTACAGGGTGGAAACAAACATTCATGTATTAAATTCCATTAATATAGTCATATTTTAAAGCTATTTATATTCGTAGTCAATTGCCAATTTAAGGAAATCGAATTATTACTGATATTTTTGTTTATTTATTAATTGAAATGTCAAACGGGAGGT
Organism: Monochamus saltuarius; assembly: GCA_025584915.1. Lineage (NCBI taxonomy): Eukaryota > Metazoa > Arthropoda > Insecta > Coleoptera > Cerambycidae > Monochamus > Monochamus saltuarius. Next base: position 46,319,376 of record CM046724.1, on the reverse strand, counting down.
TTATCCAACAAGTGTGAGATAAATTGTAAGTAGGTTATAATTTCAGATTTTTGTAGTCAATTTATCATTTATGGTACGAATTGGACTTTGGGTCTAAGTTGACGAACAACTCTGATGAACTAATAAGACGTCTGATATTAGAGGCTAAGTTTTCTTCCGAAGGCTACGGAAGGAATTTATAGTTGCCTAAGCAGAAGGCAGGTAACATTCAAGGAGTAGAGACAAAGTGGCTTCTGCCTTGGTGAGATCGACACAGTTTGTCATTTAGAGGGACACATTCAATTTTCTTTGAGATTCTTTAATTTTATTCATCGGACAGATTGCAAGTGAAAAACATTAAAGCGAAGCGGAAATTTTCGCAGAAAAGTGAAAAATAATGTAAACAAGGTTATTGACGGCGCCGTGGCTTCAAGCAGCATTTGCAAGGATAAAAACTTAAGGTCCATTGAGAATGCTCAAACTTTTGCAGTAAGCTTACGTCAGATAAATCAAGAAAATTCGTTTTTGTAAGTTGATGACGTATATGGTCCTGATCCTGAAGGTGTTAAAGAATCAGAAGCTATGAACACAGAAGAAGAAAGTCATAATTTGATAACTGAAGAAGAAAAAAACGCTATTGTACGTTTGAGATGTATTCCATAAAGTGGAAATGGAAACTTTTTCGCTGTCTACAGAATTGCCAAATAGATGGTTTTTAACAAGGAATAATGACGTAGTTAAAATGCATTATGCCAATTTTTTTCTATATGGTGCATACCAGTTTAAAGGAACTTCTACTTATTTTTGAGACACCATTCAATCGTCATATTTGAACATTTCTTCATCGTCCTATGAAGAAAATGTACCAAGTTTTTTTGCACTGAATGATATCCAATGCAAACTTGTTGCTGTTGAATATGAAAATTATTTCGGCCAGAAGATCGGCGAGGTTTGATTTAGAAACCATTTTTCAACAAAGCACAAAGACTTTATCAAAGCAGGCCGAAATTTTGCATGTATCCATAATTTACCGTTCTGAACAACTTTTTCAAGTAACATTTTCCTGTATTTTCAGTAGAAAAGGCACTTTACCTGAAACGATAACAGTTTTCAATCGCTGCACTGAATATTTTAAATACGATTATTTCAAAAATGGTTACTCCTAACGACTTCAACAAGGTATACCTTTGTCAGATATAAGAGGTAGGAGAATCTATTGTTTTAATAGACACATGGATACACTAAACAGAAAACAAGTTCTGCCATTTAAAAGAAACATGCTGTGCCATAAGTGACGCCCTCTACTAGTGACGTCAAAATTAGTGAAAAATTCTTATTTGCCGTACCAAAAAGCATAATTGTGCCAATTTTTTTTTAAGAATTCAATACAGGTTTCAAAGTTATTGAGATATTTCAAAATAAAATTCTAGCATATTTTTTAAACCAGCAACATTCGGATAAGGCATATTTGGCTCAATCGACTTTTTTTGGTCATCAGTATCTCCAGCTCCGAGATTTCCCAACCTTTCACAGACAGACAGACAGTATGCAGTAAAATTTTAAAAAAGACGATTAGCTTGTCTATTAGCGAATTGTATACCGTTTTTATAAAACATTACCATTACATTTGTAACACATAACCCAACTACCGTTAACTATAAAACGGTTTCATTAGTATCCAGTAAATATTTTCATATCTCGAAGAAAAATGCTTTATAGAAATCGTATTCGGTGTCAGTGTGTTTTATAATTGTTATACTAGAAGCAGATATAAAATATCACTTGTGTGCTCTATAAGAATCGTATAGTTTGTTGTATCAATGCTGTAAGCATGTTGCTAAAAGATAACTTGTTTTTTTTTATAGAACTCTTAAAACACAATTACCTATATAATTTTTATACAGCAACTATGTTTTATAAAAATGTGCCCATTTCACGTTATTAGCTGCTGTGTTGTTGCCAACAAGATATTTATGCGACTAAACCTTCAACTTTAACTCTCCAAAAATTAGTTACAGGAATGTTCTTAACAACTGCTATAAAATATCTTGTGCTACTTGAGTTGTAATTAAGTGCACAGTAAAATAAATTTACAACATATATGTAACATGTATTGTAAGAATTGGGGTTCAATAAATTAATTAATACCTAATAAAAAAGTATAAAAACGATACCATAAAGGGCAAATGTTTGAATGCAGTAGACGAATGTATTTAATTTATTTTATCTTGGCAGATTATAAACACTGACACTGGTGTTTCAATTTAATTTTTCGAATAATTTTAATTTAAATTTTATATATTTATTTTAAATATTATAGTTAGATATTTGATTCAACGTAAATGAAGCTACCTGAAGAAGTAATTGTGGCTGGATTTGCGCGTTCGATATTTCAAAAGTGAATTTGAGTTTTGGAAATTTTATATAGATTTAATTAAACCAGGCAGGTATATCTTTACTTACATACACATATTTGATATTAATTGACTTCATTAATAGGAATTGTAGGAATATTGATTTATATTAGCATTTTTTCAGAAAATCAGGTCAAATATGACAATGTCTGTAAATAATTTAATAAAAATCTTTAATAGTTTTCTCTAACTTCGTGAATGTAAATTACTTAAAAAAAAATTCACATTGACTACCCACAGCACACACATTCCAGAAGAAAATAAACTATTTCAGTGCGAGTGGTTTTGCTCCAGGTACGCAGGCACGACACGTGGAAATCTAATTTCACCATTTCTTTGATGTTTCCAACAAAAGGTTACTGTTTCAGAATAACTTTTAGTTTTTTTAATTACAAAGCTATATGTTGTACGCATACCTATTTGGGAAATTGAAGTATCTAGTTCCAAGAAATTAATTTTAAATTGCTTCCTAAATTTAATTTAACTAAAATTGGTTTTGCTAGAAGGATATTTTACAAGCAAAGTTTTTCATTGAGAGAGAAAATTATTACGTTATGTATATTAATATTCATTTAAATTTATCGCCCCTTTTTGACATTGTATTTTAACCCAATTTAAAACCAGTTTTAGCTTCGGAAATATTAATTTAAGTTAGAAATATTATTATAATTTAGTTATTGTTGATTAAGTTGTCATTTTACGGTCGTCTTTTTATACAGTGTCCGCAAATTTCACCTACAGCGTTTGGCTGTATATTCACAGTCATAAATAAATACTATCTATGAAATAAAAGCAAAACATATTTTTTTGATTTTTGAGTTACAGGCCTTCAAAGATGTTTAAAATAAAACTAATTTTATTAATAACTTCATAACCCTTTTACCGATCGCGTTGAAGTCTGGAGCATTGATTTGGACTGTTATGGCGTATTATTTCTTAAAACTTTATTGAAATCCATATACTGGGTGGTACTTATCTCCGGTTACCGCTCCCTTTTAGTGGCAGAACTTGTTTCTTGAGAAAATCGCTTATAGATATCCATTGTGTAATAAAATAATATTAGTAAAAAATTCCTTCCTAAATAAACTAATATAACTGGATTTGAAAAACCAGTAAAATCAATTAGTATCAAGAAAAAGTAGAAAATGATATTATTCTTATACCAACAGCAAACCATATTTTGCTTTCATAACTTACTGAACTTAAATTTTTAAATCTGTGAAATTACGCAAACCGAAACTACAAATAATGTTATTTTTCTCAATAATGGTTACTTGTAGGCGATTTTCAGTTGGTGGTGTGTATATGCAAAGAAAAACCGAAAAGTTCTTATCTAGGAAATGAGGTATGGCATTATGGATAATACGTAGCAATATACAGCCCAACGTTGTCAGTGAAGGCTCTATTCTTCAGAAATGACTCTGAAACTTCACATTGCTTGCAGAGTTGTCATTCGAAGGAACGAAACAGGTTCTTGACAGTTTACAAAACCTTATTTCCAATTATGTGAACAGTTCTTTAAATCCAATGGTAAATATAGGTAAATCCTGGTAAACAGTTTAACTTCAATAATTTCTTTCAGCGTATTTTCAAGAAAAAATTTGTCTGTTAAATGTGTTTTAAAATGTTTCTCTTTAAATTTAACGATTTATAAGAATTCATTTCTCAAAAATATGTTGTGTTTGCTTAACTCTTATTATCAGCAATAAAGTGCTAGATTGGACTAGTTTACCTACCCAACTAACAATTTAAGTTTTATAATGGCTTTTAGAACGTTTACAGAACGTATTTTATAAAACAGCCACTGTTTTATACACACTTTCACAATGTTCTTACAGCTCTTATAAGCATGGAATTGGCGCAGATTATAAAACAAATCGCCTGTTAGACATGCTCTATAGATGTTGTTTATTGCTATAATAAAACAGTTTTTAGAACATTTATAAATGTCTAATAAGAATTGAAAAAAACATTTATAAAACTGTTTTATAACAGCTCTGTTACTAGGATGAAATGAGACATTTAAAGGACTTTTTTAGAGCCTTTATAAAAACGTTTTGTAAATCTTTTATTAAGCTAGCAACTTTAGCACTTTTGCTACGAGCGCCAATAGTTACACGATAAAAAAGTTTTTTTAACATTCCTATTTACACCAAATTGTTTGTAAATATGCAATTAGTCTCTTTAGTTGTTGTAGGAAGATACTAAAATCTGTTAACATGGTAGCAAAAATAAAATGAAAAGAATGATTTAAAAAAATTCACCCATGGGGCAGATGTGGATGCGAAACTAAATTTACTGTTAAGTATATGGTACAATCCTAATAAAATTTTAATGCGCCTCCCGAATTATGATAATTAAGGAAATTTAAAATATAATTTAATTAATAAAAAAATATATTATATCTATTTTTGGTAAATAGTTTATTAGGACCTTCTGCATTATAAACTAGCCATTATCTTTTATGAAAATGTTACGATAGACACGAAAAAATATAATTTAAATATGGCCTGTCGCTTTAAAGCCTCACAAAATGGCCACTTTCTTATACCATCCCTATAAATGAAAATTGTCCGAAACAGGACAATTATGCTCTGTATGTAGCTGTTATAAAAATCAAACAGGATTTGTCTAGGCAGAGGTGTACTCGGTATAAAAAGTAAATCACATATGTTTTACCTATACAATTAACTAGTTTTTATAGTATAATGTTTTAATAAAAGGCAATTATTTCCTTTTTACCACGAACGCCTCCTGCCTAAGAGCACAAGGATTTTGGTTTTTTGTAAAGTATATATTAGTAAATATATACCCTAATAATGTCGCTTTTTCCCGTTGTTGGCTTAAAAATCACTATCATTGTGTTTCTGTTACATATGTTTAGCTCAAGTTCTTCCAATTCCAGTTTAACGAACTTTGCCTTTTTTTTAAACAAAACTAAGTTTGTTAAAATCGATTCTTACTTAGTTAAAAAGCAATCATTCAGTGGTATTGCCTGATGAGAAACGCAATTAATGTTGAGTCCATCAGTCTCCTCTGTTGGAGTATAGTCATTTTGATTGCTAATCTTCAAGGTCTCTGGATGATTGTTAGAGCTAGAGCCACTAGTGCTTTCTATCTGTGGATCACTTACGATCTCATGATATTTACTTTTAAGTTTTCTGTAAAATGTACCACTTCTTTTAATTTTTATTCCATCTACCGTACGACATTTTGTTTGTATGTGCAACCAAAAAATATCATTAGACCAAATAAAAATGAAGGCTATTTTATAACAGTTTTATAATTATTGTTGTGTTAACATTTTAATGTTAAAATGCCTCTTTATGCAACATATTTGTATTTTAACTGTTTTTTGTAAAACTATAAAACAACAATTTTATAATTACTCGCTTTTATACCAATCTGCTGCAGAAAGCAATTCACTTTTATTAATAACAATTAAAAATCTATTTTATTATTAGTAAATATGTTCGTAACAAAACAGTTTTATTTTTGCTTTTATAGCGATAAATTAATTAAAAAAGCACCATTATAAAATGCTTTCAGAGCAAACTATCATTCAGAGCTAATATGCTCTATAAAAAGTATGTTATAAAGGTCAATAAAATAGCTTTATAACTTATTCTATAATTATTTTATAATTTTGCTGTAACAACGTTTTCAAAAAAAATTTAAGTGACAGAACAGTTAAGTGCAACAAAATCGCAAATTAATACTTTATAAAACATACAAGTTTTTACGAAGCGTTAATAAAACAATTATAAAATATATTAGTTCGGTAACGATGTCGAATTGCTAGTTGGGTAATCAAATTTCTAACAGAACGTTCCTATCTAAACTATGTAGTTTGCAAACGTGATACACATAATTTCATGACATGCAAAAAACGCATACGAGCTAGCAAAAAATTAGGCCATTAATTAACTTTAAATGTTTGCAAATAATTAGTATGTGCAGGGGAATTATTCTACTATTAGGCTATTATCATTTGTTTTTGGATAAATTATCTGTCATGTTGGTTATCTGTCATGTATTTACGATATTTATGAAATACTGAAAATTCACATATCACTGCCTTTTTTGCAGTAGTTGATTTGTCTCTATAAATCGTAACGATCGCTAACTATGTGATGCAAATGTTAGTCCTACTGAATTGTCTTGTAGACGCATGGCTGCAGGTCTACCATTTCAACGCCGGCATCGAATTTCAATATTGGTTTTTACCCGAAATCAGACGGACGTCGACGAGTAGGGAGAAGACTTTGGAGAAAGATATGCTATGTTTGGACGAGAATTTCTTCACAAGCGCGCACAGACTAGTTTTTCATATAGAATAGCTCCCTGGCGGCTTACAGGTACATTTAGTACAAAATCCCAACTAAGGCCCGCTACAGACTATGCGTGAATTCGCGATTTGCGATGCGTTGTTTGTAAGTAATTTGTGCAACGCGTGTAGGGTATTTATGAATGGATATTTAACGAAGAAGACTCTACCATTGAGTAATAATAACTGTTATTATTCAATGACTACACACTATTCGCGAATTCCTCGCATATCACGCCCGCTGTAGGGGGCCTAAGGCCGTCCTGCACCCATCTACTTACCGAATAAAAAGTATTTTTTTATTAAAAATAATATGTAAACAAATATATCGCAAATAAGTTGCCTAATGAAATGCGTTCATGGCTACCCTTAATTAAAAATAGTGTAATTCTTTTTTTTTTTCAACATTGCGCTCACTTGCAATGCAGTCAGTCTTGCATTACAGTCTTAAATTGGAGATGAGTATTCAGTTGAAAATTTCCTGGAGTTTCAAAGTGAAATAGTATTTAGTTGAGTTGTAATTAGTATTTAGTAGTGTACAGAGTAGTTAATAAAGATAAGTGATTAATTAACCGATTGTTTTTCTGATAGAAGAAAAAGTCGGATTGGGAAATCCGTGACAATATGGAACTCATTTTATCTAATTTATGAAAAGAACAGTAAACAAATAAAAAAATATATTTTTTTTTAGAAAACGTCATTAGCACATTAGTCTCGTGTAAATAAAACTATATTATTAAACAATCAAAATACAAAAGAAAATTATTTGACAATTTTTCAATTAATAAATTCAGAAATCGATTTCATCAGTTACATGATTATGTTCAAATTCTGAGGAATTGTCATCATCATCATCATCTTTTTCATGTTATGAGTGTCATATTGTGTAATGTTTTCAGTAAAATGTTTGCTAAAATAATCGTGAACAAAGTATAGTATTCTACTTGCATATGGTTGAAATTCACTCGGGTGACTTACTACAGTCATCATTATCATCGTTGAATAATACAGGGTGTTCCGAAATTAGGGGGCAATATTTCTCCCGTGTTCTATGTCGAAAATCATTACTTTTTCCCTATATAAGCATAGGTCCAAAAATTCTTCCTAAGGAAGTCATAACTATTTAAAAAGGTCACACTAATGATGATTTTTTCCAAATATCTCGCAGGTACATTTATGAAATTTGGTAACTGTCTTATCCTTTTTACATTACATGGTCAGGAAAATACTACTACTTTCTATAATACGAAGTAATTTTGTATATCACAAAATACATATTTACAGTTTTAGCTATAACAGCCAGTAAACTATATTTTCTTACGAATTTTGTCAATGTAGTAATTTTGGCCAAGAATGACCATAATGGATCTGTATGAGTAGATCTTCATTATAAGATCTTATACAGGGGGTCCCATAATTATTGCGACAAAATGATAGGGGTTGTAGAGGGCATGAAATTAAACAATTTTGCCTTATATACCCCTGTCCGGAAATATGCCGTTTGGTCGCTACAGCAAAAAAAAAGAAAAATTTGAAAGAGTATCAGGTTATTGAAAGAGCTTAGAGTAATTGCTGAAAGTGTCCTCTACATTGCTCAGTGCACAGTTGGGCACGATTCTTCATCGATTGGCGAACTCTATGGAATATCCCCGGTATGTCCTAAACCTGTGCGGACGCGGCCATCACTCTACCCAGTAGCTCTTGTTGGTTGGGAACAGGAGTTTCATACACTAAAGCTTTTAGATGGCCCCAGAGAAAATAATCCCATAAGTCGGGTGACCGTCCAGGTCAATGCACAGTCGGGTGATCTGCTGCCACTGACACAAAGACGTCCATGAATTCTAGCAAAAATGCTATGATGAGGATGATGACGTTCTGGAAACAGTTCGGTGTGCAGCTCTTCTCCCATTACCACCAGCTTCTCCGTAAATCATATGCATATCAGTAAGTTCCGCATACGAATAATACTCCATTGTAGCACCAAATTAATGCTATTTACGTTTTGCACACCATCCACTGAAACTAATTGAATCGTTGTGTGTTTTATTTGTTTTTGTTTTTTTTTTGTTATGATAGCCAGCCATTGAACTGAATCGGTGTGGCCGACAAAAAAGTAAACATAGCAAGCTAATGAGTCAGGGGGCACCTACACTGTAGCGGCTAAACGACATAAAATAAAATTGCTTATTTTCATGCCCTCTACGACCTCTATCAATTTGTCGCAATAATTATGGGACACCCTGTATAATTACAAATATTGCGCGAAGCAGTGAGACTAAACTAGTACTTTTTTGTGATTTTCGAAGTTGCAACTATTCTGAGTAATAATCTGAAATTTGCTGCAGTATATTACTCCGAAAGCGGACATTCCATCCCGCGAAGTCCGACATTATTTCGGCAGGCAAAGAGCCCTCGAGCGTCATTCCTATTAATTAATTAAGATAATGTGAGCATTTAAACGTTACACGAGAGTCTGCTTTCAGCAGATGAGAAGTCAGAGGTAATCTTTGTGTAGCGATGGAAATATTACATGGAAAATATTATCCTGACGTGTTGGTCACTCGGGATAAAATAACTTCAGCTCATTTGAATACCTTGAGAAAACATTACCTACATTATTAGCAGATGCTAAATAGCAGACAAATAAACTGCAATGTTTCTACTTAAATTTAGTCTGTTTTGTCAAATAAATTTCTATTCCCCAAATTGTCCCTATTAATTTGTGAAATTATTTTTAGATAATTAAAAAAATATACAGGGTGTCTTACAAGCTGTTACAATAATTTTAGGAGGTGATAGAATACTTGATTTTGAGTCGATTGAAACAAACATACCTATATACCAAGTGATTAATGTTTGTGATAATTAATTTCTTAATAATTTTTAATTTAATCGTGCTTTTTTACAATTATTGAAATGTAAGAGAAAAACAAACCTTTTCATAACAAATATTTCTATACTTTTTTTTTATTAAGAATGAATGGATTTTTTAAATGATTTAACAAATAAAAGTCAAAGTGGCTTCGTTAGTTACCTAGAACTTCATAAACATGGTTTTTCTACTTTGTAAAAGCAAAGAGTCAAATTTAAACGTGTATTTTATTTAAACCTTTGTGTGTAGGTTTATGCAGATATTATTAAAAACTTACCAAAGCAATGCTCTTCCAGTTCTTAGGAAAAGTTTCTTGATAAACATTTAAAAAATGAGGGAAATTAATCAAAATTATAGAGCTATTGTTATTTTAAATAATTTCAGCAAAGTTTTTGAAACAGTTATTCATGAGATACTCTTTAGTCATGTTAAATCTCAAATTAGTATTGATCAGCATGGGTTCATGCCCGGTCGGTCTACAGTTACTAATTTACTTTGTCTTACTCAGTTTTGTTGTGAAAAACTTGAAAATGGAGGCCAAGTTGATGTCATTTATACAGACTTTTCCAAAGCTTTTGACAGGCTGGATCACGGTATTTTGTTACGTAAATTATCTACTTTTGGACTAAATATAAATTTTTTGAGATTTTTTAAATCTTTCTTATATAATAGATGTCTGTCAGTACATTGCCGTGGTTTCAGTTCTGCCGAAATAGAAGCGACTTCAGGAGTGCCTCAAGGTTCTGTACTTGGTCCCCTATTGTTTAACGTTTTTATAAATGACATCACATGCGATCTATCTTGCCGCACATTACTGTATGCTGATGACTTGAAATTATTTACGACAATTGAATCTCTTGATGACTGTATTTTGCTCCAACGCGATATTGCAGTGATTAATCAATGGTGTTTACATAATCTATTTCTTTATATTAACAAATGTAATGCAATGATATTTACTGGAAAACTAGCTCCTATTAAATTTGATTACACATTAAACAACCAGAAACTTAACTCTGTTACGCAATATAAAGATCTGGGGGTGTGTTTTTCATCTAAATTATCTTTTACTGATCATATTGACAGCTTGGTATGCAAGGCTATCAAGAATTTAGGATTTATAATACGGAACAGTCATCAGTTTGAAGGGCACGGTACGCTTATAGTATTATATAATGCATTTGTAAGATCTAAGCTTGAATATGCTTCTGTTATTTGGAATCCTTACTATGAATGTCATTTAAAAACATTGAAAGACCCCAAAGACTATTTGCTAAATACTTATGGTTTAGGTATGATGGGGTATATCCCTCAGTTGGATTTTCCAATGAACAATTGTTATCCTGATTTAATATGTTTGAACTGTCTTTACGTCGTAAATATTACTCCGTAGTTTTTCTGTATAAGTTATTAAATAATTTCGTTGATTGCCCGGAACTTCTTTCTTATATTAAATTATCACCACCTAATTTAGTAACGCGTTTTCGTTCTTCTATGTTTCATATTCCCACATGCAGGACTAATGCTCTTAATAATGCTCCAATGTTTGTTATGTGTTACAATTATTTCTTAGTGCATAATACCTTAGATTTATTTTTTTGTAATGTTGAAAATATTAAAAATGCATTTTTTCATTAATTTTAATATGTATGTAAATTTTGTATACCCGATTTTATTTTGTTTGTATATATTTGTTATTACTCTTTTGTTTTTCCCTGTCCTACAATTGGATTCTGTCTGGACAGGGTATTGCAAATAAATAAATAAAATAAATAACACGTTTAAGTATACTGGGAGCGCATTCACCAAAACAGGACAGCCGTTCAGTATGTAATAAAAAAATAGAAATGGAAATGCAGATATTTGCACTTTACACTTTATTAATGATTATTTACATGAACGTATCATAGCTGATGCCAATAACTTATTAGTTCAAAACGGACAATAATAAATATTTGTATTAGTTTGTAGAAACTGGGTAAGACGAGCCCAAATATCGATGGACAACATTTTGAACAGTTGTTGTAGTATCAGATGTGTCAAGTTATTTGGTTGGTCAGTGGTCGCCCGGTTTAAGGCGTCAGTACTTTAAGGCAGCCTAAGTACTTACTGGCACCCTCTCTGCGGGTATGGTAGGGTGGAAGAATGTCGGCTTGGGTCAATGTGAGATATTGATACCGGTTGCCATTTGACTACCCCCCTAATTAATGAGGTTTTCCAGGTTTCCCTCATTCCTGCACTGAATGGTGGTTAGGGCCTACCAACGTAAGTCGTTCCTGGGCGCAAATGCGGCCTGCAATCAAAATTGTTGTTATTTTTGGATAAGTTCTGAATCACTACATTATTAAAAACAGAGTTTTAAACTGTCATTTGTTTAAATATACATATTTTTTTGTTTTCATTGATGTGGTTTTATATATTTTCTTTTAAATTCGTTTGATGGTAAGTGACGTTATACAAGATTTTTAATATTTTTTCATCTTTATTAATGTTCTATGACACCTTTTCCTTAGTTGGGGCCTCAAAGGCCTTTGAAGTGAACTGTATCTATTAATTATACGAATAAGACAAATATCAAAAAATTGACTTACTGAGATTTGATGTATGTCCCGTCTTCTTGTCGAAGAGGAAAAATAAGGATAGGATGGAAGGAATAGGAACTCGACAAAATACACTATACTATAACAATATTTAAAGTAATTGCGCGAACTATCTCGAACTACAAGCGTGTGTGTTACTATACTAACGTATACATATTGTCTTTTATTCTAACAAAAATAATTTATCAAAAACGGTGGCTGAATGCCAGCGCCTAAATATTTATATACGGGGCGTATTCATCCCCCCGGCCATGAGAAATTATTTTTCAAAATATGTTACAACTAAATTAAACTAAACTACCAGAAAACAGAAAATCACAAAAAAGAAACTTATAAAACTGGTCTACTAAATTTAGGTACTATTATTGATTAGGTAATGGACAAAGTTTAACGACAGGTCTTTTATAAGTAGTATTTTTTGCACGTACAAGAGCAACTCTAGTTATTCCATCCTTACCAGGGAAAATTTTTTCTATGATGCCCAAAGGCCATTGAAGAGGAGGTATGTTTTCTTGTTGAATTAAAACTAGAGTTCCTTCTGTAACTGGGCAAGTAGGGGTGTTCCATTTTTGGCGACTTTGTAAGCTACTCAAATATTCAACACGCCATCTTTTCCAGAATGATTGTACTAATTGATCCAGAAGTTCCTTACGAGATAGCAAATTTTTATTATTTTCAACATAATCATTCGCGGGAAGTGAATGCAATGGCGCCAATGTAAGAAAATGAGCGGGTGTAAGTGCCACCGGTTCCGATGGATCGCTACTTAACCAGCACAAAGGTCTTGAGTTTAACAATGCTTCTATTTGGGTTAAAACAGTTGTAAACTCTTCATATGAGAGAATTTGATTTCCAATAATTTTATACAAATGCGTTTTGACTGATTTTATATTGCCCTCCCATATACCACCGAAGTGAGGTGCAGAAGGAGGGTTAAACTTCCATTCAATTCTATGCAGACTTAATTCTTTACTTATAGTAGTTACACATTTGCTAGAATGTAGTAAATTGTATATTTGATCAAGCTCTGCTTTTGCTCCAATAAAGTTCGTACCGCAATCTGAGTACACACAAAGTACTGGACCGCGACGCGCTAAAAACGTTTAAAGCACCCAAGAAAAGTATTAGTTGACATATCGGAAGCTAATTCTAAGTGAATTGCTTTTGTTGCTAAACACACAAATAGACATATATATGCTTTTGACTTTTAATGCCTCTATGCCGCGACATAGTAATATAAAAGGACCGGCATAATCTATACCACAATTTGAGAAAGGTTTAGCTTCTGTTACTCTAGGTGTAGGTAAGTCTCCCATTTGTGGGAAAATAGCTTTAGGTTTAAATTTAAAACAATAATTACACATTTTAATGCGATTGCGTATAACATTTCTAGCAGAGAGTATCCAATATCGTTGCCTAATAAGTGATAGTAACAAATGCGGTCCGGTATGCAAGTAAAAGCGATGAAAATGATCTATAAGAATATTAACTAAATGATCTTTTTGAGGGAGTAATAATGGATGCTTTTTCTGATTACTAATTTGAGCATTTTTTAATCTACCTCCAACTTTTATGCAACCGTTCTCGAGAAACGGTTGCAAATGGCGCAATGATTTTGAACATACCCTTTTGTTTTGTAAAAGCTTAAAATCTTCACGAAAATGTATTTCTTGCACAATACGTACTACAATTAATTCAGCTTTTTCTAAATCTAAAGCAGTAATAATTTTTCTAGTTTGTAAAATTTTAGCAAATCTAAGTACATACACTGTTATTCTACAGAGTTTAGACCACGAAGAAGTTCTCAACATGAGATTACGTAATTGATTATCTTCGGAAGATAGCACAGGAAAACTCGCGGAAATTTTTTCCTCAGGACTATTTGCGTCAGCCTTTAAAATGCGCTGAACGGGCCAGTGATCGGTGTCCAGCTGAAGCCAATTAGGACCAGAAAACCAATTCGTATATTCAAATAATTTAGCGGGAGTTAATCCACGAGAAATAATATCAGCGACATTATTTTTACTATCTACATGAAACCATTTAGCGTTTGGAACGGAGGTCTGAATTTTAGACACTCTGTTAGCAACAAAAGTTTTCCACCTATGTGGAGAACTAGCAATCCAGCTCAAAACGACTGTAGAATCTGAAAGCGCATAAATATGATCTATATTAATGCGAGATGAATATGTTTCGCTTACTGTTTTTATTAATTTTGCTAATAGAACAGCAGCACAAGTTCAAGTCTAGGAATTGTAAAAGCTTTGACGGGAGCTACTTTGGATTTTGCACACAACAAATTTGTTTTTGCCTTACTATTTTCTGTTATTATTTTTATAAAAACTATAGCACCGTATCCAACAGTCGAACTATCTGCAAAGCCTATTAATGTTGCGGATAAATTACTACGCGCCCCTATATAACGCGGCACATGTAATTTTGATAAAAGTGGAATTTCATCATAAAATTTTAACCACAAATTTTTAACATGTATTGGCGGCTCTTCATCCCAACCAATTTTTGCAATCCACAGTTCTTTTATAAGAATTTTAGCATACAGCGTAACAGCAGATAAAAACCCTAAAGGGTCCCATATGCGAGCTAATGTTGATAAAATATTTCTTTTGTACAAATTCTATTTGAAATATTTACCGCGAACGAAAATCTATCGGTGGATGGGTCCCACTGTAACCCCAAAACTTTTAGCGAAGAATCTTTTTCAGAATCAGTAAATTGTACTGTTTTAGTTAGGCGAATTTCATCAGGAATATTTTGTAGTAACGTATGTGAATTTGTTACCCATTTAACTAAAGCGAACCCCCCGGCCGAAAACAACCCCAGTAACTGACGATAAAGCTCGATAGCTTGTTCTGTCGAATCCGTACTTACAACTAAATCGTCTATATACAAATCAGTATTAACAACTTTCGCTGCCACAGGATAAGATTGCATTTCATCCTTGGCTAGTTGTTGAACTGTTCTCAAGGCTGCGAATGGCGACGATGTTACACCAAATACGACAGTTGTTAATTCATATATAGCTAAATCTTCTTCTGGAGAAAATCTCCACAAAATTCTTTGGTATTTTCGGTGTTCAGGGCATATCCAAATATTTCGGTACATTTTACGAATGTCAGAAATCATGGCAATTTCAAAAAGTCTAAAGTTCAGTAAAATTTGAAAAATGTCCGTTTGCAATTTAGGACCTGAATATAAGACATCATTTAACGAACGATTATTAGAAGTTTTTACAGAGGCATCAAAAACAATACGCATGGGCGTACTAACACTATCTTTAAATACGGCAAAATGTGGAATGTAATTAGCATTATAGTCAACTTTACTATCTGATACTAAAGAAACAAATGACATATGACTCTGTTTTAAATAATCTTTAATAATGTCAGAATAATTGCTCAGTAATTTTGGTGAATTTTTAAATTTATTTTCTAAAGAATAGAATCTTCTACGTGCCACATCAAATGAATTTCCTAGTACAGGCGGATACTCTTTAAATGGTAGCGATACAATATACTGTCCATTAGCGTCGCGTGAGGTAGTACTATTAAAAATATGTTCGCATTCAGCGTCATCTTTGTTAAGTACAGCTGGGGCAGGTATATCTTCTATTTCCCAAAATTTATGCAAAATATTTTCTAAAGTGGGTTCAACTATGGTGCAAAATGTTTGCAAATTTTCTGACGATGTAGCGATGGGAGCGTTCCCCATTACTATATAACCTAAACTACTTTGTACCGCTATTGGTAAATTTGGTGGTCCTATTATTTTATTCGAACCCATAATTTGCAAAAATAAGCTTGCTCCAATAATACCATCGATTTCTGAGGGTTTGAAAAATTGATCATCCGCTAATTGTAAATGTTTTAAATAATTCAGTGACTTAATTGCTACGTCAGACGTCGGAAGTTTATCAGTTACTTTTTCTATAACTAATGCTTGCACTTCATATTGAAGATTTGAATCGAAGCGTGACCCTAAGACAAAATCTACACTACCTAAAATCTTTTGCGAACCTCATATGCCATGAACGGAGGACTGATATTTTTTAAATGGCAATTTAAGTCTTTGGAGAATTTTGTAGTAATAAAATGTGCCTGACTACCACTATCTAAAAGAAAGCGCGCAAGTTTATATTCACCAGAAGGGGATATTATATTGACTACCACAGTGGATAGTAATGTTGCGTAATTATTTTTTGTAATATTACTAAGTGATGTAGAACAAAAATTTTGAGTTGTTAAACTTTCAACAGTATTTTCGCCTGATAAAGGTTGATTACTAGCAGCTACGTTATCTTCATTTGCAACAGCGGTTTTAGAAAAATGTAAAATGAATGATGTCGCAGACGACAGGTACTACAGACATTTGTTGATTTACAATCTGCAATTTTGTGCATAGTGCTAAGACAATTTAAACATAATTTTTATCTCTAGCTAATTTATATCTTTCCTGGGGTAAAAGTTTCAAAAATCAGAGCAATGAAAAATTAAATGACTATGTTTACAAATAGGACAACTATTTTTAATAGATTTTTTATTAGGATCTTCGCTAGTAACAAATGTTTGAGTTGCTGACTTTTGTTTAAAGCTATTACCACTATTATTACCAGATTTAGAAAAATTAATGTAACTATTTTTTTGCATACTGTTCAAAGCCTTTCTTTGTATTTTGAGAAAATCTATAATGTTATTATAAGTAGGAATTTCTGCTTTACTATTGGACATTTCGAATAATTTGCGGGTTTGACTATCTAACTTAGACAGTGCTATAGAAGTCACTATAAAATCAGCCAAATCTGGTAGACCTAATTGTTTTATTGCTTTTACTGCGGTATCAAATTTTTCCAAAAAATTATTTAGAAAGACGGAAGACTCATGTTGTGCTGGTTTAAAATCCATCATTTGGTTAAAATACGTATCAGCCAGTAAACGTTTATCTTCGTATTTACTTACTAAAGTATCCCAAAGAATGCTATAATTCGCGGCCGTTGGCAAAATACCCGCACAAACATCTAAAGCTTTACCTTTCAAGGCACCCAATAAGTAATGAGTTTTACTAACATCATCTAAATTTGAATTATGAACAAGACTTTTAAAAGATTCGAAAAAAATCGGCCATCTCTTAGGATCACCAGAAAATTCTGGTATATCTAATTTTTGCAATCTAGCAACAGCAGGCTGATTAACTACTTGATTATTTTGTACATCTTGTTGGGTATCTAAAATTTTTGCTGCCTCTCGTATATGACAATATAAAGTATCTATAGTTTCTAATGGTTTATAATTCAAGACGGATGCTGGATCTATTTCTAAATTTATATCGATAATATGTTCTATAGTTTCTTTGAACAATTCTAAGTTAGCATCTAAAGTGTTTAGTTCAATTTTGAAACTATTTAAATTATCTGCATTATTTAAATTTCGTGATAAATCATATAAACGTTGTATTTTATTATAATAAGTTTCTTTTTTAGCTGTAAGTTTAGCGAGTTTTGCGTGCAAATCTTTTGGCGCCATCATCAAAAGATTAACAAAAAAATATATCAAAAAACTGACCAGCAATTATTTAGTTTTTCGATTTTCTATTCCTTTCTGGTAGCGTTGTTTATCTAGTAAAAATACAGAATAGCGAAAATAAATGTGCTATTATGAAAGAAAATAAAAATACAATAATTTTCCAAGGCGTTGAATTCTATTTTATTTAAATTTACTAGTGAAGAACAAACAATACGCTATAAAAAGAAAAGCAAAAAACGTCTACTTGTTCTGATAAGATAGGTACGTACCTATTATTTAAGTAAAACTAATGATTGAAAGTAAACCACGATACAAAAGAAAATCTAATATATGTATAATGAAAATTAATACTGCTGATAATCCGGATCGTTTGGACCAATGTTGGGGCCTAAAAGGCCTTTGAAGTGAACTGTATCTATTAATTATACGAATAAGACAAATATCAAAAAAATTGACTTACCGAGATTTGATGTATGTGCCGTCTTCTTGTCGAAGAGAAAAAATAAGGATAGGATGGAAGGAATAGGAATTCGACAAAAATACACTATACTATAACAATATTTAAAGTAATTGCGCGAACTATCTCGAACTACAAGCGTGTGTGTTACTATACTAACGTATACATATTGTCTTTTTATTCTAACAAAAATAATTTATCAAAAACGGTGGCTGAATGCCAGCGCCTAAATATTTATATACGGGCGTATTCATCTTAGTTACTGTTCGATAAATGTTATTTGTTATTTTTTATTATTTCCACATCAAATTAAGACACGAAAGATGATTTTTTTTTCATTTCATTAAATGCTTATGTGTAGATAGTAGATTAAGGGATGAAAGAAGGAAAACCAAACAGAAATAGAAGAAAAAAACCTAAAAATATTAATAAATAACTATAGGCCGTTAAAAGAAGATATAAAATAATACTTATCATAAAATGACAAGTATATTTTGATAGCTGTTTTAATACAGCAATTTATTGAAAAATAAATTGAACAAGTTCACCTTTACTATGTTTTAATAGGGTAAGACAGAAATTGTCTACAAATTATTGACTTCAATTGACTTGCATTATTTTGGTTTTTGTGTTTAAATATCATCCTAATTGAATTAATAAATTTATAACCAAATCTCTCAGAAGATTGTTGAAATGAGAGAGGTTAGCAATTTACAAATAAATTGCCAATTTATCGTTAAATAAATTAAAGCAAATATTATTTATTTATAGTTACCAATATTGTAGATACCGATAATTTGAATGTGACAAAGTGTATTTTGTATATTTCAGACAACCTTAAACCTTACAAAGAGAAATTGCGCCTTGTTTTTTGCTTCGAACTGGGACGAGAGTTTTTCTTTTTTGTAAATGTGATCTCGTAGTAGTAAATTATGTTTACGAAGTTTCAATATCATTCTACTGCCAATCCTTGGCTTTGAAATCAATCTAGATCTTAAAAAGAAGCTAAATGTACTGTGAAAATTGGAATATTGTAAGTACAAAGAATTGTTAGACTTTACTTTAATAAAAAATTTTAATCTATTTGTTTGTAAACAGAACTGAATAATTTATAAACACGTAATTTTTGCGTTCGCATATGTGATATTGCTTTTACTTTGTCTGCATGTTCTTTTAAATATACAATTTATTATCTTTTGAAATTTATTTATTTTATTTATTTATTTATTATAATCATGACCCGACACATTAAAAATCCAATAACAGGACAACTAAAAGTTCGTCATGGTCATGGTTCAACAATATACCATACCACAGTGGCGTAACGCAAAATCGCATGTCCCCCTCTCAATGTGAAGTTTGCGCCCAACCCAACTACCAGAACAGTGCTCTTCTAAATAAAAAACTACTGAACCCAAAGCTACATAAACTAATTTTCATTAATGAAACTATATTTGCCTTGGGGTTGGGCCCCTTGACACAGCTGACAACCAACTGCTTTACTTTGTTGGTCTGTAGTCAAATTATGTCCGCTTAATTTAGTTAGCGGGATGCACAGTTTTGTAAATAAATTTTTATTTTGTTATGGGCTACCAAGTATTTGTTCCTTTATTTTTCATTTGTTTCATTTAGTTTACTCTATCAAAATTTACCACGGTAAGTTATGTCCGCTACTGACTCGTGGAAGAAAATGGTTTCCCAAAATCTGATAGATACATAGATTGTTTTAAAGAAAAACCTGCATTTTTAGTCAGGGGAAATTTAATACAATTTCTTTATAGTCACTGATGTGTAGGAGGTAATTTGCCCTTTTTATTTTGTGGTAGTAACTAAGAATTTGGATGTTTATTTTGAAATTTTGTCAATTATTAATAACAATTGTATTAACTCACAAGTCCCACATAGAAAATTTGTTGCATTCGAAAAGAATGTTTCAGTTTAACTAACTTCCTGGAGCAACTAAGAATTAGTGTAATGTAAATAAATATACAGGGTGATCTTGTAACATTCCTTTTATTATAAAATTAAGAATGTCACAATTTCAATATGAAACGTCTAGTAACAAGGTATTTTTGCACATCCTGTATAAGTTGTAGTTTAAGTAAGTGTAAACCATATCCAGTGTACCATGTAACTTTAGATTTCTTCAAGTAAGCCTAAAATGTAAACACTTTGTACGATAAATATTTTATTAATTATTTACTTACCATTGCTGTGAACCAGTTACGTCGATGTATATCGTAATGTTATTTTTCTACTCTGTATAACATCCTGGAGTAATTTGTTAACAGTTTATTATTTAATCATTATCACTTGTTGTATTAAGCTTTGTTTTGGCAAAAGCAAGGTTAATGTAACTGTCATAAAAATTAATAATTCGATTCGGACCACAGACCACATACTATTCGGACTAAATTATGTGCTGAGATCTCGAACGAGCATTAGCCCGAAATTTCATAGAAACCGAACCAATCAGATTTCAGTGAGTTTTTAGATCTTTGTAGGGTATAAAACCTACAGGAACCTAAATTCTAGTCCCTTTTCGTTCTGATTTTGGTCGATTGAAGTATTTCCATATTACAGATTTAGTTATAGTGCGAAGCCACATTTTGAAAATAAATCTGAATTTATTGAAGTCATCAATAAAAATGGAGGTAATATATTTGATTAATTAAGATTATTATCGATAGTAGATTTTATTTTAAACTATATTGTATGTTAATTTTTTGAAACTAAGAATATAAAATACCTAACCTGACCTTGATCTTTGCTAAAGCACATGCTAATTATTTTTTCTTTTCTTTTGTCATTTTCTTAACTTTAGAGTCCAATTAAATAATTGAACGATTAAATTAAATAAATAATCAAACAAAATAATTGAACGATTAAATTATAAATAATCAAGCATTAATTAAATAATTGAACAATTAAATAAATAATCAAATTGAAATTGTATTGGTGTTACGTCGAGTAACGTACATTTTGAGAATCTTTCCATTTCCCAAGTTGGAATATTTTGTTCAACCTTTGCTGGTTAAAGTTTATTAATTGAAGAATCAAAATTGAATTAAGAAGGCCATTCTAAAGCTTTGAAAATCTAGATTGTAAGCGGCACTATCCAAGTACGACAGCAAGGCTGCTCTTCTCAAGCACTACCTTGAAATCAAGATGGTAAGCGGCACTAGTCCAAGTACGACAGGAAAGCTGCCTTTCTGGAAGTCATCTCCAACGTTATCAACGGATGATTTTTCCAACTTCTACAATTCCACGTCTGTATATCAACTGGTGGGCAAGTCAATAAACTGTGTTTATTTTTTATATTTATATTTTTCTTCTCCC
Organism: Monochamus saltuarius; assembly: GCA_025584915.1. Lineage (NCBI taxonomy): Eukaryota > Metazoa > Arthropoda > Insecta > Coleoptera > Cerambycidae > Monochamus > Monochamus saltuarius. The sequence goes on along the minus strand of CM046724.1, from coordinate 46,297,851 downwards.
ATTTGACTTTCGCAAAATTTATTATCCTCCTACAGGGGTAAAAAGGCAAACCGAACAGATTATTCTGTAGGTGGCGCCCAAATATAACATCATCTTAAACAGTTTGCTATTCAAGAACCCACGACTTAAAAAAGTGCCCCAACTAAAAGAGCAGCCGTTCGCAACATTGTTTATTTATTGTTTGTAACAAACAATCTAAAGGGACTTATCTAAAAAAAATTTTTTTAATGTACAGGGGACTATTTCAAAAAATATAATTTTGTAAAAATAAAATCAAAAAGGGCAGTTCAAAAATGCCGCACGGCACTGGAAACTGGTCCACTGTAAAACCTGATAAGGATTATAATCGGCGACCGGACAATAGAAAGAAAGAAATTCCCAAGAAAAGAAAGAAATTAGATTTTACAACACCTATTTTAATAAAAAAAAAAATAACTGCGCCTGTCGCTATTGTTATTAATTAATTATTAATAGTAATAATTTGTGGTTTTAATTAGTAAAATAGTATGACATATCTGATGTTTTGGGCCCGTGTTACCCAGTTTCTACAAACTAACAGAAATATTTCTGCTTCATGTCTATTTTGAACTTGTAAGTTAATGCCAGTATCTATGATACGTTTGCGTAAATCATCAGTAGTGTCCAGTTCGGTACAATATACTTCATTTTTGAAATATTTCCACAAAAATTAGAGATAGATCGTGGCGGTTATGGTACCGGCCTTCCTCGTCCAATCCCCTGGTATTAATGCTTGGACACGCTGTACATGGTACGGATATGATTGTTGCAATACGCCGTGGACGCCCTGGACCTCCATCTCTTCCACAATTTGGTTGCAAATTTCCCGCGTCACGCCTGCGTTTATACTACAGTTGCACTCACTGCACGCTGTTGTAAAAGTAGCTGCATTTGGCATACGTTTACCGGAAAATCGTTCTGCTAAAGCATTTTCACTTCACCATAAGTTAAAGCGATACCCATCAACTGCGAGTTGCTATACGTAAGCCATTTTTGATATTTGAAAAAGTAATGTAAATACTTGCATCACAAAAAAGTTAATACGATAAATAATTGGATATTTGAAATAGCCTGGCCCAGCGATGTAAAGGTTGAAACTACTAGAATTTCAATAATTTTTTTCTCGGAAACTATAAGGATTTTACAAAAAATTTTTTACGATATTGACATTTTTCATGACGCATTAATTCCCAATTTTTTTTAGATAAGTTCTGAATCACCGCGTATTTTTCAATGACATTGGAGACTGTCCAACAAATTTTATTCCATATAAAGAGACACAGAGCTTCCGGCAGTACCCTAAATAATAAATCCTGATCATTATCTACAGTACTCTACGGTAACTTAGTTAGATTTACAAGGATATACACTACCTATTATTCAGACTGACAGTCAGTTTCTATCTTTCGTAACGCATCTTATTGGAATAGTGAACAATTTTAGGTACAGTAAACGCAACGTATCTTATCAAAACAATACTAAAAAAACAATATTTTCAGGGCACTCAGAGAGTGAGAGAGTGCTATTGCTATTTCCAGAGAGAAATATTTGCAAGTGTACGTCAAGTGTTTGAAGATAGATTTTATTATTGTCTTCAAAAGAATGGAAATCTTTTTCATTTCAACGTTTATTAAATTAATAATTTAAAAAATTAATTTTGATAAATGTTCTTTAATAGATTCAAAATACTTGATCAAATGTAGCTTTGTAAAGTTCCATGGTGAGCTTTAAGGTAAGGTATCAGAAGTAGGGAGTTGACATTTGACATTATTGAAGGGGTAAGTTAGAGCCGATTAGTTAATTTGGGTTCCCATTCCGTATTACAGAATCGGTCTCAAGGTAGTTTTCATTTCTTTCTTATTCCTCAAATATATCTATTTAAAGTTTACAAATTGTATGATATCAAGCAATTTATGCCCAATATGTATTTGCCAATAAATTATTATGTTGGGTTTGGAATAAACTATATAGTAGGCAGCTATTTATCTAATCAAATATTCCTTTACCAATAAAACATTATCTTTGAATTCAAAGAGATTTTTTTATATTCCAATTATTTTTACAACAGGAAATAAGTAAAATGTTCTTTGGCAATGATATTTTGGCCTAATTTTTATGTATAATTTTGGTAATCGGTTAAACACGAGCCCTGGATATGTATTACTACCATTGATGTTGGTCAAAGTAATTAATGATTCTGATGAAAAGAATAAAAATAATACTGTTCCGGAACACACCGTTGCGTTGGTCTAAGATGAATGAGATGTGGGTTATTCCATTCGATTATTTTCGAGTTTCCTTATACCCTGTGACACCATTTATTTGTTTCGACACGGAGTGTTCAGCCGGTTGACAGCATCACACGTCTCTCGATAGGTGACAGATTTATAACTAAACCTCCGTGTTACTCCGTGACGTCATTATATGAAGCGCTCATACTGTAGAAGGATTTTCAGATAGAAACGACCATCGTAACGGCTGAAAAGAAGTAGGCTGACATCTGAAACACTTACTGTCGATGGCGCCGTAGATTTAAGAAATCAACCCTTCTAAAAACGTGGGTTGGATTCTGAATAAACTGTATTTACAAATGACTATAAAGACTGCAAAATTGCAACGAAGGCAGGGATGTTATTTCTTTTATTTACAACTGCTTTATAAAAGCCTCATTATTTGGCATCATTTCAGTTGAATAATGAATATCATTACACCACTAGTGGAGTAATGTGACATATTACCCCACTAGTGAAATATTAAAAAAAAGAGATCACTGTAAATGATTATATCTCACCTGCACTCAGTTTATATGTGACCATACATATGAAAGAACAGCCAGTTCAATTGTCGGTCATCTCACCTATGGCATACTGATGAGGGCTAAGAAGCCCGAAACCGGTCTATGTCTGGTGGTGTGTCCGACAAGGGTTCTTGGCTGTTCACACAGATACTGCAGGAGTAATTCAATGCCGGTCGGGGCATTAGTCCGCGGAGTAGTTGTTTCCTGCAGTATCATTTACATATATTTCAAAAGAGATCACTGCTTAATGGTTATTTTTATTAAGAACCAACAGGGTTTATCAATTTAACAATTAATAGATAATTTAACTTAAATTGAATTACTTGTTATAAATATTAAGAACACAACTTACACAATTTGTAAGGTTAATACCAGATGGTCTGTATTTGTATTAACAATGCTTAAATTTTCTTTGTAAGCACTGTAGCTTCAATGACGGCAATCTCTCCTACAAGAACTTTTGTAGCGATTTTTTTTCTTGTTTTCAAGAGACGTATCAATGTAGCCTTCATACACGGTGTTAGACTTCCAACCACCATGCCGTTTTATAGTTAGAAGATCTGCTCCTCTGTTGGCTAAAAGTAAATGATCGGCGACAGTGCCCTGTATATTATTGAGGTTGTGATAAATTGAGAAAAAAGGTAATCTTCTTTGGCATTGCAATAAATGTATTTATAAAAACAGGAAATTTCATGCATTTACCATCTCTGTAACCAACAAAAGCTTTTCCATGATGGGCATGACTAGGACGCAAGGCGAAGTATTTTCGTATTACTTGGACCATATTCACATTTTCGATTTGCTCGGCAGTGATAAAGAATTCTAGGAAAACTTTGGCGTTCGTATCCAGTATGAAGATACGAAAAATGTTTCCTTCACTTTTTACATTTTTTAACAGCAAACTAGTTAACTCGTTCACTCTGCATGCACCTCCAAGTCCAATAATTAAGGCAACCATAACTTATGCATTTATGAATTTCAAATAGCAAACATTTTCTTGTTCTTACCTTTGTTAGCAAGAATTTTATGTCATCGGCATTTTGTACAGATTGTAGACCGCAACATACAATAGAACGCCCAAAGACTAGATAATTTGTACTCAATCAGTGAATTGTTTATCAAATTATTCATACTAGGTTCTCGAGTTATCTGGTAAAAGTGAAGCTACTGCAGTTGCAGCAGCTTTTTCAATTTCAAGAAGCAAGTTTTCTGTTTCTAAATCACTCATTATTTCAACCAACACCACTATTTTCACAAGAGCAGTTCCAGATAAAATTTTATATAAAACACGTGGGATAACGGCATTTTATATTACATTCGTGGAATTACACGACTCGGACTACGTTTTCGTCGTGCAAATGTCTTACTCATGTATAATGTTACGGAAGCTCACCTACATTGATAATTTGTTAATTATGTTCCTGTTTGCGTTAGAATTGATAATTTTTGTAATACCTTTATTTTGACGTTTCCTAGAATACTCCAGGCCATATCCTATTTGATTCCCGACACGTTCTCGATGCCTCGGAAACTTTGAGAATCCTAAAAAAATATATAGGCGGTTTGTTTCGCCGCTGTAGTTCAGTTTATATTGAGCAGTCAAACGCAAATGACTGAAACGTCAAAGTAAAGAATTTGACAGTTGTGAATTTGTTGAAGGATATTTCTTGTGTACCTAATCAATCAAGAGTTACAATAATAATGCCTATATCCCACTTGTACTATAAATAACTATAAACATATGTACCTAAATAAAATATCAGTTCAAACATATTAGCACAGCGTCTATTACGTTTGTAATGAAAACAAAATTTAGAGAGTACAGAAACAGTCGTAAAAATGTTTCATATTGAATATTAAACAGAGTGTTCCAATAAAGCTCTCTCATTAATAATTATGCTTTCATTTTACACTTTCTATTTAATTCCAAGGACTCCTAGATACCAAATTTAAAACATTTTATTCCGATTTGAATAATCTGAAAGCTATGCAGAAAAGTGTTAGATAAAGATTATTTCATGATATATTTAGACCTACTAAAAGTTATGGAGCATTGTTGCGTTGCAAAATTTCCAATAAACGAAATCGTTACTTTCGGGAAAAATCATAAAATCACTTAAGTTAATACTTGTCTGTGGTGAACTAATGAACAATGAACACCACAACAATAAAAGTTAAAGCTTATCTGACAACAATATAGAAATATGCTTAAATAAGTGCTTGCTATAGAAAGGCAAGAGGCTTGAATCTTTTATAGTCAATCATTGTATAAATTTCCATTAAATGTTCAATAATTATTATAACTCACTGACAGTTATTGATTATCATTTTCAGGGCCATATTAATGTAACTACAATGTAACTTACTTCAGAGAGGAGAAAGGGTGTGATTCTATTTCTATCGGCTTGAGTTGTTGAAACTTATTTCACTAATATGATCGATGTAATTATAAAAGTAAAAATTTGGTTGGAAATATCAAAAGGTTAGCAGTAATTACCTTTTGATAAGTCTGGCTATAGCGGAATTCAACACCAACTATAATTTTAAATGAAACTACTTGTCAGTTGCACGGGGAACACATATTTCAGCCATTTATAGATATAAATTATTCCTAGCAAACAAATCTGCATTTAATAGGCTCCATAAAGGTTGCTGTCATAATAAAAAAATATCGAAGAAACCCACTAGTGATTAAATAGTTTTCCTTAACTTTTGATTTATTGCTGCAATTCCACTTTCTTATTATAGTAGCTTTTGTAATCTTTTACCCTAGCAAAAATGTATGTAGTTTTCATCGTTGCAATAGAAAGTATTTAAATAAGTAAGATTATCATTATTAAATGATATTATTGTCATTACTACGTACACTTGATTCAATTATCAACTTCATCTTTAAACATCCATTTTACATTAAAAAAAGTTATAAGTAAAATGCAAAATACCTATAATTTGGACATAATCAACTATTCCTCATTGTTAACTTTGAGTTATCGTTGCTATGATAACTAATATACACTGTATGCACTGGCACTACACACACTTTCATGCATCATGTACTTGTTATATTGTGTATGTATTTATTTATTTATTTAATTACAATATCCAACGGCATCAGAAATATTATATCACCGACGTATAACAAATAACACACATTTATTTTTTTTATATATTTTTAGGTATTAATAATATTGTGTGAAACTAACTACTCTGTGGGCAACCAGCGTTGTATTAGCTTAAAATACCTTCCTAATACAGTAAAAAACACACATTTAGCTCAACAACGTCATTAATGAATAATACAAATAAGAGTCCAAGTGTATACTTCTTTGGAATACCTGATGTGGACAGACTTAGTAGATTTAACTCCGGAAATTGGACAAACTGTGTTATGCCAGTGACATACAATTTGATCAGTTCAAGAAAATCTGACGATAGTCTAAAAGCCCTCAATTTAGTTATTAGTCCATGGTCCAGACCGTCAAATGCCTTCGAAAAATCTGTATAAACTACGTCTACTTGGCTTCCCCGATCAATAGCCTTGCTGATAAACTGAGTAATGCATACTAAATTAGTAACTATCGACCGCTCTTCCATAAATCCATGATTTTCAGGTAGTATAATACTTTTTAATTGAAAAGACAGGACATCGATATTTAATGACATCATCTTGCTTCCGTTTTTACATACCGGATTCCGGGCGTATTCTTGAAATTTTCCATCGATCAGGGAATATACGTGACGATAGAATTTTGTTAAATATGATAAAAAGCGGCTCTGAGAAGAGGTTAGTGCAGTCTCTAATTGAGAAAGCGGGTATTAAATCCGGACTCATAGTCATTTTAGTTATATGCAATAGTGCATTGTTATATGAACCAATGTTACTGAATGCAATAATAGTTATTTATGCAACAAGTACAAAAAGACTCGACGGGTTGTCCTACTCGGCCTGACGGCCTCGTTGGACAATTTCACGTCGCGTGCAATAAGCACTTTTTGTACGAGTTGCATACAATATTTTTTGTACGTTCATGCAAAAACCAAAAAATGTTATTTAGATGACACTAAGTTTAGGAAAATGTGACATCGATTTGAACGTTTATGTTTGTCATGATGACAAAACGCTATTGTAGAGTGACAGATGAATGCAATAAACATTTTATTGCACTAGTGCAATAAAGAACCACTTTTTCCACTAAATATAGTTCAATAAAGTTTTGTTTTTTGCATGAACGTAGAAAGAAGAAATTGAAAATAGTTGGCAAAACTATCAGCAATTTGTCTGATGTCACTACAAGATACATTGTTATAAACCATTGTAGATGTGATAGCTGAATTACCCTCCTTCGGGTTGACGAGTTTATAATTTATTTGCATTAGTTACCAATTCGGTAGTAGCGTTGTTTGACTTTTGAATTTCACGGTCACGTAGGCGCTTCAATGTATTATATGATCAAAATTTTGATGTTTTTTAGGTACTGAAATCTCGAAAAATAAAACACGTAGAGCAATAGTAATATCAAAAATAAAGTTACTGATGTTTTGTCTATCAACTTTTACTATTTAAACTCTCCTCAAATAATATAATAACTTTTAAAATGCATTTGTATGACACACATTATTTCGCTAATCTAACCCCACATTTTAACAATTATTTTCACATACTTATAAACAAAAGTGAACAATCTTATATGCAGAACTATATAAGTTTATGTTATAACAATGTTTACATCTATAGTTGAATTTAAAAAAATACGTATTTTGAATGATTTCAGTACCTAAAAATTTGATGGATAGATCGCTTTCTGACGTTATATATTGATTTTACTTCGGCACCTTTGAATATTCCCAGGTGGTATGAGATAACATTCTTGTTATTTGCTAAACTCTATATTATTCAGTTCTTAACTGTCCAAAATTACTGATATTTGTAGAAAACCGCGCCCTTAAGGAGGTGCGATATATATTCCACGCTATATTTTTCAACTTAATAGATCTAATATTAAGTTACTGACTGAAGACTGAATTTAATATTTCATACAATTTGGAAACAAGTTGATTTACACGTGTTAAACTTTTTAAATTAGTACAATCAACCAATGAAAGTTTTTGGTATAAAGCTGGAAAATTGGCCTTTTTAAAATTAAAATTTCCACCAAAGGCTCCCTAACTTCTCGTTAATTTATTTAAAATACAAATTTTGATAAGTAATGCAGGATGAAAAAGTTGTCGGAAGTAATATGTCGAAGAATTGAGATACTCAGATCAAGAATTATATTGTTAGAATTTGATATTAAGGAATAATTACATAGACAAATCTATATTTAATAGATATCTAAATTAAATATAAATCTAACTAAATATACTAACGAAAAACCAACATAGCTGGCTGGTAAAAAATATAAGCAGTAAAGCAAGAAATAATATGCATTAGTATATTAATTAAAATAAAATAATTAAACGCTACTACTCGTAGTACCAATAAATTAAAATAATGTATACCTAGTGCACTACTAATCAAAATTCCAGTTAATTCATAATATTAAACCGTAATTTGTTATGATTTCCATGAGGCTGTTGGGCATATCCATTTAACTGTTTTTCCTGCTCCATATTGAATGTTTTCACGAATATTCCCAATAGTTTTATAAAGAGGTTAAACTCATGTCACATATTAAATTCATTTGCAGTTATGGATGCAATGTTTTACAAATTATCGTCACTTTCTGAAACATACGAGTGTATTAAAGACTTTGTACTTCGCTCAGTTGGAAATTTCAGTTCAGTTTTATTGTGATTTATGATTACTACGAAATTTTAAGATTGCATGTGCAGAGTGTTCTAGAAAAGTATATCAATAATCGTAAAATTGGATAAGTTTAGAACACTAAATCTCAAACTTTTATAACCATTCTTTGCAACAATTTCAATATGACTAACAAAAGATAGTTTGGGGTTAAAGTATACACCTAAACCTTTAACAAAGTCAGGTCGTTGAAGGAAAAACCTATTCAGCATATACTCATATTGAATTTGATGATATCGTTGACTAAAAGTCATGACATTGCATTTGGTAAAATTTGGAGGAAGTTTATTAACAGTCACTAAGAGTTAATTGTATCATATCTAGATTACTTTGGAGATTCAGGGCATCAGAAACAATATCAATTGAACAAAATATTTTATATCATCGGGGTATAACAAATAACGTACATTTAACTCAGAAGCAACGTCATTAATGAATGATGCAAACATCAAAGGACCAAGGACAGAATTTTGCGGAACACCTGATGTCTGGGCAAACTCGATAGATATAACTCCAAAAATTGGACAAACTGAGTTCTGCCAGTGACATATAAGTTGGTCAGTTAAAGAAAATCTGACGATAGTCCAAAAGCTAGTTCACTTTAGTTATTAATAGTCCATGGTAGACACGGCAAATGACTTCAAAAGACAGAACATGGTGTATAGCAAATTCAAAAACCTTACTAACGCTACACAGTATAGGAATAGGTCGATAATTAGTTCTTGGTATAAAGGAAAATTGGTCATTTTAAAATTAAAATCCCCACCAGAGGCGGGAGCGGCTTCTCGTTAATTTATTTAGAATAGAAGTGTTGACAAGTAACGCAGGATGAAAAAGTTGTTGGGGAAGTAATATGTGGAAGGAGTGCGATACCACGCAATCAACTAGATATATCCCGATAATGAGTTCTATCGTTACAATTTGAGGTGAATGGACAGTTACATGGGTAGAGCTAGATTCAATATATATCTAACTTAAAATTTAATCTAGCTAAATGTACTAACGGAAAACCGACATACCTGGCATAATAAAATATTTTTTTTGTGCTTGGTATATGATATTGCAACACTTAACAAGAAAAATTCCAACGATAACACCGATTATTTTATCAAAAATTTTTTATTGATTGATTTTCCTCAGTGTGCAACTAAAAATAAATAAATTTTAACATAACAGGAAAATATGTACAAAAATTCAAATTAAAAAAGTTTAGGGTTAAGAAGAGAATGGATATCACTGTACATTTACGAAATTCTTCATTTTGTATGTCTTGTTATTATTACATACATATTAATAAAGTTTGCTCTCAGCAAGAATGCTTTTAAATCTACATAAAGTTTTAGAAGTTTACTGGGTCACATATTTTAAAACTTTAAATTCTAACTGGTAAATGTTATTAAATTTTCAAACGTCAAACAGAATAACGTGCATTAATCTTTAAAGGGATTCAAACTTTGTGATAGCTTTGAGAAAAGTTTAAAGAAATTTATCAGAGGTAAGGTATTGAATTCTCATGACATCTCAGTCCCTGTTGATTTCCTAGACAATATAATATGCAGCATGCAGACAGTCCAAAAGCGAAACAAATACTTCTCTTTCGATATAAGTTTACTTTTTAGTGTACCTAATTGATCAGTTAATTACTTGCCAGGTAGAAGAAAATCATAGTTTCATGTGTGAATGAGATACAGTAGACGAATTATTTATAGTAAAAAACTGCAGCTCTTTCAGAACCGTTCACAAAATGTACAGAATAACTAACTGTAAAAGTGTACTAATAAATAATTATCTACTGCTGCCATTGTCCCTCAAGATGTATCCCCATTTTCACATGATGTTATAATAAGCTGTAAAAGAGTATCTAAGCAATAATACTTTTATAAAAAATATTTTCATTGGAAACTAGCTGAAATCAAGAAATAATATGCATTTGTATATTCATTACAATAAAATAATTGATCACTACTACTCGTAGTACCAACAAATTAAAATAATGTATACCTAATAAACTCGTAATTTGTTATGATTGCCATGAAACTGTTGGGCATATCCATCTCCATTTATGTATTATTATACAAAATTTGTTGGTTAATACTTGTACATTTATCTAGAGGATATACAGATGTCGATAGGACATGTGTATTCAACAATTATATGCCATTTGAATGTCTTTAGTTTATTCTGAATTAATTATTAATTTTTATACGAATCGTTCGTGTTGTTATTATGTCTGTTTTCCTTTAACAATTATATTCAGTAGTAATGTTAAAAATAAATAAAATAATTTAGATTATCACATGAAAATTCAATATGGAAACAAAATTACTGCCTATAAATTGTTATAAAGCCTGGAGAACAGTTGTATAAATGACACAGTCAAAAAATATTTTATCTTTTGCTTAGATTTTATTTAGATTGCCGCTAAAAACAACTATGAATTGATTAAACATTACATACCAAAGCGGCGCCCTTAATGAAACGAAAAATTACTTTATAAACATGCCTTTTAAATATATGATATTAATATATAAAACCATTAGTCAAAATATTGTGTAATATTTTCAGTAAAACGTTTGCTAAAATAGTCGTGAACAAAGTATAGTATTCTACTTGCATATTGGTTAAAATCGTCATCATCATCATTATCATTAGGAGGCAATATTTCTCCAGAGTGTTCTACGTATGTAGAAAAAGATTACTTTTTCCCTATATAAAAGTCCAAAAATCTTTCTAAGGAAGTTATAGCCATTTAAAGGGGTCACCCTGATGATGACTTTTCCAAATATCGGAGATACATTTATGACATTTGGTAACTGTGTTATACTCGAGTCAAGAATTCAGACGACTTACGTCATACGAACAAATGAATAATTCATTATATTTTTATCAAAATATTTAAGAAACTGCAACTGAGAGTAATAAAACTATATACTGCACTAAATGTTTGCATTGTAAATTACACTAAATTGCAAAAAATTGTTGTTTATAACACGACCAAATATCGAATATTACGTTGACAATAGTCTAATGTCAACCATGACGTAAGACGTCTGAATTCTTGACGCGAGTATATCCCTTATGACGTCTGTCCGCCGCTATGAACAAAATTTGCAAATATTTATCACGTACATCCCGACCCGAGGAAAGTGACGTAATATTTACCATAACATTTTTGTGTTTTTACTTTTTCGACTTCTAACTGAAATATATGAAATTTCAGTATTTTAGTAAACAAAGGTACTCTTAGTTCATATTGATTGATTGATCTATTTTTGAGTAAAATCTGTTAAAAATAGTGTTACATAAGTTAAAAACGAAGAATCGAAGTTATGATTAATTTTTATCATAGCAGGTTGTAAAACACAAACAGTTTAGTTATTGACTTTTTGAAGTTATACTTCTTTGCGCCCGTTAGACACATTGGGATGGGATGTTGGTCGAGAAACCGCGTCACGCTCAAAAGGTTTTTTGTACGTTCAGGCTTTGAAAGTAAGTTTTTTTTTTTTAAAAAAAAATAAGTATAACATCCACCGTCTGGTCCTACGCAGACCCAGTTTTTCAAATTGCTATGAGTAGTGTGCGCAACTGATTCTAACATGCTTTGTCGGAGACCAGACGTCTTTATAAATAGAGGACAATTAACTGAAAAAGATGATGATGACAATTCCTCAGAATTTGAGGACAATCATTTAACTGATGAATCGAATTCTGAATTCAGTAATTGAAAAATGTTCAAATATTTTTTTTTGTATTTGGATTGTTTAATAACAATAAAGTTTTTTTACACGAGACTAATGTGTTAATGACTTTTCAACGTTTTCTAAAAAAATATATTATTTTTATCTGTTTACTGTTCTTCTCTTCCTAAATTAGATACAAATTTTACACATGTTATTATTCTCATAGATGTTTAAAGACATTTTTATATTCAAAGTAATTATAAGTATAAGTACTACCATTGCAGTAAGTGCATTGCTTCTTCACTTGCTCCAATTTTTAAAGTTCAACCATCCTTGTTACTAGTATTCATGCAACTTTTGTATTTAAAATAAATATGAAAAAAAGCTCTTTCTCGTTCCGGATTTCCCTTATTCCATTGCTTAATATCCATTTGTTGTACTTTAAAGGATCCTTATTAACCCTTTATAGTTCCTGAAAAGTTTAGGGCTTGGGATGCAACGAAGGAAACGTTTCAACGCACAATTTCCGAACTTCTTGTTTTCTCTTCAATCCTCATTTGTTGACATAGTTGTCTACACTAAAGTGGCTCCTTTACTAAATTAAATGAAATGAATGAATAAAGTTGTTAATGATAATAGTTTACTTAGTGTAAACAACTTGGATGCAATATTTTGCCTGGCTATAAAATGTAAATTTTATAAAGCAAATTCGAGAGTGAATATTGAATTGCTATAAAAGACAAACATATATAAACTATGGTACATCAAATGTCGTTAGAACATTTTAGAAATTCTGAATACTTCTGAAAGAAATTTTTAAAATCCTTTTTTTTAATTTATTTTTAAATTATAAATATTGTGCTGAATTTTATCACCACCTGGTATCAGAAACAAGCTACTTATACAAATAATATGTCTGGTTTGTGTGTTATTTAATTTTAGATTCAAACATTATTAAAGAAACAACTATTTCTCTGAATCAACATTTACATGTTCAATGTAACTTGAATTATTTCCAATACAACCGTTCCAAATTTCTCGTTTGGAAATTTAGTAGTTCTCACATTATGTATATTTCTGAATATAAAATATATTCTTATCTGTAGTTGCAAATATAGCGAAGTATCTAGAGCATAGAAATCTTGTCGGGGTGCATAAATATCAAATAATATTTTCATTTTGTATCGAATGAGTATGTAGGTGAATATATAATACAATTTTATTTTTCATAAGTAGGTATAGACGGCGTCTATGTTTATGAATAGTATTTCACTTGTTTATCGTCACTTGAAAACTGGTTGAGTGAAATTTTTCAATATATCATCAGTGACCTACTTTTATATTTCCGCTCTACCATTTTCATTTTTTATGCAAACTCTTCTGATTAAAATTTTCCTTATCACATTTTTCGGATCAAAATATTATAATGGGCAAAACATGTCAACACTTAAATAAAAATAAAAAGAATTCATGCATTCGTGTATAGATTGAATATAAATCACATTCTTAGTTAATTTTGTTATTTTTAGGTAAAGGAATACTGACATTACTTATATGATTTTAAAATATAGGCAGATTCAGAACTATTCTAAAAAAATTCGGAATAGATGCATTATGAAAAATGGACTCCATATCGTTAAAAAAAATGTTGTAAAATCCGTATAGTTTCCGCGTAAAAAATTATTGATTGTAGTATTTTTAACCTTTACATCGCTGGTCTACTGTAGTCTCTAGACAGGCGATTCCGAATATTGAAAACCGATTACTTTTTGTAGGTATTAAAGTTTTTATGATGCCAGTTTTTACATTAATATTTCAAGTGTAAACAATGGCTTAGGTATATAGCCATTCGGAATTGATGGATATCGTTTTAATTTATGGCTTTAGGCCAAGGATTTCCCGGTAAACGTGCCAAATGCAGCTACTTTTACCGCGGCGTGTAGTGAGTGCAACGCGAGGAAATTTGAAACCGAATCGTGGAAGAGATCTCCATCTCTTCCACGCGCTCAAATATATATGTACCATGTACAGCGTGTGATCAAGTATTAATACCAAGGGATTAGACGAGAAGGACCGGTATCATAGCCGCCACGATCTCTCGATTTTAAATCATTAGACTTCTTTTTGTGGGGATATTATTTAAAAAATGAACTGTATTGCACCAAAGTGGATACCTACTATTGATGATTTAGGCAAACGTCTCATAATTCCAACTGACGAATTCAAAACGGACAAAAAGCAGAAACATTTTTGTTAGTTTATAGAAACTGGGTAAGTTGGGCATACAATTTTGTTGTAACATCAGGTATTTTTTCTTTAGTTTTGTTGGGTTTTTGCCACACTTCTGAAAAAATAATAGATTAATTAATTAAGCCCTTGCGCCAAACGGAACAGTCAAGGGTTATTTTCGAAACTAAGTTTGCCTAACCAAAAAATCTCACACTGAAAAAAGCAGATAAGTAAAATTAACAAAAACCACATCACTATCGCGCACTTCCGTGTTATTGACGTTTCGAAAAACTCTCTGTTTTCGTTCTCAAAATCGTAGTAAAATTTTTTAAACGTATGTTAAGGTTTTTTTTTTAAACTGTCAAACTTGACATACGTTTAAAAAATTTTACTACGATTTTGAGAACGAAAACAGAGAGTTTTTCGAAACGTCAATAACACGGAAGTGCGCGATAGTGATGTGATTTTTGTTAATTTTACTTATCTGCTTTTTTCAGTGTGAGTTTTTTTGGTTAGGCAAACTTAGTTTCGAAAATAACCCTTGACTGTTCCGTTTGGCGCAAGGGCTTATTTAATTAATCTTTATTATTTTTTCAGAAGTGTGGCAAAAACCCAACAAAACTAAAGAAAACTAGAATTATGCCACAAATAAATAGCTTCAGACAATAACATCAGGTATGTCAAACTACTTTATTAATTAAAACCTCAAATTAAATCTATTAAGAATTAATAACAATAGCGGCAGGAGCAGTTGAATTTGCTGTATAAACTAGGTGTTATAAAATATTACTTATTTTTTTCCTTGGCTATTTCTTCCCATTTTTTGTCCGGTCGCCGATTGCACGCTTTGCCGCCTTATCAGATTTTACAGTAGTTCAGTTTCCAGTGCCGTGCAGAAGTGTATTTTTAAATCATTTTCAAACTGCTCTTTTTGATTTTTTTTCGAAATTGTGTTTGTAAGAGTTCCCTGTACACTCAATTTTTTTTTATAAGCTGCTATTAGGAATGAGATGCATAAAGTTCATTTTTCGCTAAGTGCGAAATGGGCGTTGTTATATTTTTTAGAGTCCAAAACTACAATACTTGTCAGAAAAGTTACCATCAACTAGTAGTGGTTTATACAGGGTGTTCCAGAATGATGATCAAATATTTTACCAGTGTATTTCACAAGTCATTTCAGGGGGGGATCTTCATATGAAATTTTTCAATTTAGGTCCTTATTGTTGAGATATTCGAGTCTCAAAATGGCGGAAAAAATAGATTTTTTATTTTTCTTTAAAAACGGCTACACTTAGAAACTTCAATTTTGGTACACATTATCATCTAGTCAAAAGCTATTTTGAGGTGGTGTCTATTTCTTAGCTCACGTTTCTAGAGGGCGATAATAAGCAACCCCTAGATTTATTTCGTTCAGAACTTTTTCCTGCAATGGCCGATTTCAACAAAACTTTTTTTTTAAATACTACATATAATTATACTACTTTTTTCCATCTTGTAATTTTTTCATACAGCCAACAGTTTGCGCGGAAAAAAATAAAAATTGTTTTCCTTACTCTAAACATCTTTTCGTCACAGGATACTGATGACCACAGTAGGCGGTATATTTCTCTGTTGTCTTGTCAAACAAATCAGTCTTGACAATTTTTGCAAATATTTGTAAACATAACTGACTCTTCCGTACAATTAGCGAATAAATTGACGGAATATGCATACGGCAGGATTGTCAACAGTTATAGGAAAACCTTTGATTAGAAATATTTGCAAAAACTGTCAATTATAGACCTAATGGCGCCTACTGCGGTTATCAGTAACCGGTGACGGTGATGTTTAGAGTAAGGAAAACTATTTTTATTCTTTTCCGCACAAACTGTTGGTTGTTTGAAAAAATTACAAGAGGGAAAAAAGTAGTATAATTATATTATGTAGTATTTAAAAAAAAAGTTTTGTTGAAATCGGCCATTGCAGGAAAAATTTTCTCTGAACAAAATAAATCTAGGGGTTACTTATTACCGTCCTCTAGAAACATGAGCCAAGGAATAGATACCACCTCAAAATACCTTTTGACTAGCTGATAATGTGTACCAAAATTGAAGTTTCGAAGTGTAGCCGTTTTTAAGGAAAAATAAAAAAACTATTTTTTTCCGCCATTTTGAGACTCTAATATCTCAACAATAAGGACCCAAATTGAATAATTTCATATGAAGATCTCCCCCTGAAATGGCTTGAGGAATACACTGGTAAAATATTTGACCATCATTCTGGAACACCCTGTATAAACCACGTTTACGACAGAATGTTTAAAAGATAGGTGTGCGGAGAGGGGTATCAGATATGTATAAATTCACTCCATTGTTTCCTATTTTGCATTAAATCCCTTGTCTCCCTCCATGTTTTTTCCTTCAAAGCGTTTTCAATTAAGCTATGCCACGTCTTCTTTAGTTTCTTAAAATTGACTAATAATATCAAGTTGTGTTTCCGTACATTGGTAAACGTGCTCTAGCTCATAAAACAAAAGCTTTAGTCACATTGCAATAATTAACTCTTTAAATGATTAGTGTATCTTGTATAATATTATAGAAACAACTATGCCATCACAATTAGGAGGAACTAGATATTGAAAAGTGAATAATACGAATTATCTATCAAAAAATATATGTTACGGTTGTCTTAATAACTTTCTACACAGGGTGTCCAGAAATACATGCAACATAGAGCAAGAGTAGACCCTGACGACAAAATAATGCGATGTTGCCAAACTTATCTTAGTCAGATGGTTAAAATAATACAGGGTGTCAAAGTTAAAATTATATTTTCGATATTGGTAAATAAATTTAATGGCACTTCATGCTTCTTTTAAATGACATAACTTTTTTGCAGCTTTGTGTATCCCTCTGACTATTGAGACAGTCGATTCTCCTTTTTTATTTGAAAAAGATATACCTTGTTGATGTGGTTAAAATTTTATTTTCGATATTTGTAAATAACTTTTTAAAAAATCCAAATATTTGCATACATTTTGGAGGTCGGGGGGTTTTGGGGGCGAGAAATTACAAATCACTAGTAGAGGGCGCCACTTATGGTATATCATGCTTGCTTTAAATGACGAATGTCGAATCTCCTACCTTTTTTTATCTGAAAAAGGTATACCTTGTTGAATCTTCGCTGCTTCGATGTAACCATTATTGAAAATTCGGTTTCATCAAACCTTGCCGATCTTCTTGTAAATTTGCAGGTCGTCATAATTTACTATTCTAAATAACTTTATCAAGTAATATTTTGCTGTATTCTCACCGGAAAAGGCTCTGAAGACCTGAAACCACAAAGTGCACTGAATGTTTCAAATAGGATTATTGCAACGTCGAAAACTGTGGGTAAAATTTCATTAACAAGTTTTACATAAGTTCTAACGCCTTTTTTGTCTGCAATGATTAATTGAGGTCCATAGAACTTTCGAAATTTTTTGTATTAATTTTTTGTTTGTTTAGGAAACCAGCAGTGCTTAATATATTTTAGGCGCAACGTGATTTCAGTATATACGAATAAATTTCGCTTAACGCTCTTACCAAAAGTTAGAAATCCTTGGGCATTCTTCATCTTGGCTTTTCAAACTTTGGAAATGTGTATAAGCCTTGAGATTCGGTTAATTACATCTTATTGATGTAATTAGGTATATACGAGGTTCAGCAGAAAAGTAATGCGCACACGACCGTCGATTGGGAACGAGAAGAGATACGGGGATGGGACAAAAAAAGTTTAGCTTCAAAATGATGTATTTATTTTTCTACATAGTCCCGACATTAACACTTATACATTATTATTGTTTGGCTTTATAGCGACAATGTTAAGAGCGGACTGTATTTCAATAAAACTGTATATTTGTTTAATCACTTTATTATAAGCGTTGGTTTGACTTAACAGCAACATCGACTCGTCAAGTCCACTAACATAAAGAGACTGACTGACTCGAGAGTGGGATTGGGCAGTAGCCCTTTTACAAGGTTGCGCACATGCGCAGTGGTACATAGAATTAAAATTATTACATTTTTCTCCATGCCCCCCAGGTTGAAGGACAAGTCTTTCAAGACAAGAATAATATGTTAAACAAGACATAGCAATCTGCTAAAATATAAACATAAAATACATTTTTTTACAGGTAAGTACTAATAGTATAATACAAAATTGGTTAAATTGATACCATTTATTAAGCACTTTCTGTTTCAGGTAATGGTAAAACGCACACTTTCACCACTGAGCGCTTCAAGATACCTCGCGAGGTTTTCACACTGACAACCCGAACTAAACCATCACTACCGGGATGAACACTCACAATTCGTCCAAGAAGCCATCTGGAAGGAGGTAAGTTGTCATTTTTTATTAAAACCATAGTTCCAACACGAAAAACGTTCTCTTGTTTATTCCATTTATAACGATGTTGCAGGGTAGATAAATAATCTCTGCTCCATCTTTTCCAAAAACTCTGATACAACTGTTGGAGTAGCTGATATCTGGATAGTGTATTTATTTTCAGATGCAGTATATCAGGATCAGGAGCCATTACTAACGGTTTTCCAATAAGGAAGTGTGCAGGAGTGATTGGGTTTAAATCTGAAGGATCAGAGGACATAGGATGCAGCGGCCGTGAATTTAAAATACCCTCCACCTGCACTAAAACAGTTGAAAATTCTTCGTATGTGAGAATAGATTCTCCAATAACTTTAATCAGGTGAGTTTTGACATTTTTAATATTGGATTCCCATAAGCCACCAAAGTGTGGGGAATTAGCAGGAATGAATTTCCAGTTAATATTATTTTTTGTACAATAATCTACAATGGATGACTCATTATTCTTTAAAAATGAATGTAATTCCTTCAAAATACGTGATGAACCTTGAAAGTTTGTTCCGTTATCAGACCAAATTTCATTTGGATAACCGCGTCTAGCACTAAATCTTCTTAGGCAAGCAATAAAATTATCTGCGGTTAAATCAGACGCAAGCTCAATATGTATTGCTTTAACAGAAAACATACAAATAAGCAAACATAGCATTTAGTAATTTTGTAACCACGCCCTTTGCGATCTTTAATCGAAAAAGGACCAGCATAGTCAATTCCTGTTACAGAAAATGGGGATAAAGCAGAAACTCTTCTGTCTGGAAGATTTCCCATCAAATTATTACATGTCTGAGGTTTGAATTTATAACAAGTTAAGCAACTTCTAAAAACCTTTTTTGCTAAATACATTCCTTTGATCGGCCAATATTTTTGACGAACGGTATTCAATAAAAGTTGTGGTCCTGCATGCATTAGCTTGCAATGTTCATATTCAAATATTAATTTTGTAAGGTTATGATTAGCATCTAATAAAATTGGATGTTTAGCATTAAATGTTAAATTTGAATGTTTTATTCTACCACGAAGTCTGATGACACCTTCATCATCAAGAAATGGGGTTAAATGTCTAAGTCGATTACTTAATTTATTAAAATCACCATGTTGAATATGTTTCATATCACTAGAAAATGAGTCAGCTTGTGACAGCTTAATTAAGCACATTAAAGATTTATTTAATTCATCAACTGACGGTGGACCAATTAATTTTAAAGATTTGTTCGAACATGTATTTAACTTAAATCTTAAGCAGTATGATATAACTCGTTGTAACTTTGTTAAACTAGAAAATTTATCAAAAATATTGAAACCCTTTTCAATTTTAGTATGGAACACAGATATATTTTTATCTTTTTTACATTCTGGTAATTCGTTAAGTAAGGTAAGTTTAAATTTGTAATTTGGGTTATCTGCATTAAATGAATAAAGCCACGATGGACCTTTCCACCATAGTGAATTATCTATTATTTCATTTGGAAACAGACCACGTGAACATAAATCAGCTGGATTTTCTTTGGTATTTACGTAATTCCATTCACAACTAATTGACATTTCTTGAATTTTATGAACTCTGTTAGCAACGAACGGTTGTAATTTATAAGGTTCTGTGTGAATCCAGTGTAAAACAACTGTGGAATCTGACCACAAAAAGGTTGAAACTTCTAAACTTAATGAATCTTTTGCTACTTTACATAATTTAGATAACATTAATGCTGCCATTAATTCCAATCGCGGCATTGTAGTAGGTTTAAGAGGTGCAACTTTGGTTTTGAACACAAAGAGCAATTTTTGGTACATTTAATGAATCAGTACTTCGTACATAGATACATGCACCATAAGCATGAGTTGAACTATCACAAAATCCATGTAATTCTATTAATTTTGATTTAGAAGAAAAAGCATGTCGTGGAATAGCAAGATTATTTAAATTGATTAATTCTTCCCGAAATTGTAACCATTTGTTTTCAAGTTCAATAGGAATTTTTTCATCCCAATTTATTTTTAGGAGCCATAATTTTTGAATAATAATTTTTGCTATAATTAAGCAAGGACTAATTAATCCTAATGGGTCAAAAATCTTAGAAATTTCTGATAATAAATGTCTTTTAGTACATGTACTCACATTTTTATAAGGTAATATGCTAAAAGAGAATTCATCATTATTACTACACCACTGTATACCTAATGTTTTGATTACTTTATCACCAAAGCTGAGAACACTAGTGGCATTATTATTACAATTTGTTAGTGAATTTACTATATTTACATTATTTGATCTCCATTTGCGTAATGGGAAATGAGCGGAATTTAAAATATCTGAGATTTCATGACAAATACGAATTGCTTCAGATTCATTATCAAAGCTAGTAATTAAATCATCTACATAAAAATAATCTCTAATTATATTTGCGGCATCTAAGTATTGATCATTATTTTTATATGATAGTTGTTTAAGACAACGAATAGCGAGATACGGTGCACTTGCGGTTCCATATGTAACTGTTTTTAAATTATATGTATTAAGCTCTTCAGACGAGTCAAATCTATAGACTATCTGTTGATATTTACGATCATCATGATGAATCAAAATTTGTCTGTACATCTTCTCAATATCAGCTGTAACAGCAAATGCATATTTTCTAAAATTTATTAAAATCTTAAATAAATCATTTTGTATTGCAGGCCCTGTATATTGTATATCATTCATGGAATATCCACTTGAAGAGGGAGCTGAACCATTAAACACAACTCGAATTTTAGACGTCAAACTATCTTCGCGATATACAGCGTGATGCGGTAAAAAATAAGATAAGCCTTCGTCATTATTTTTAACTAACTCCATATGTTCTAAATCTAAATATTCTCTCATAAAGCAATTGTAGTCATGTTTTAAGGAATGGCTCTTATCAAATTTATTTTCTAATTGTAGAAATCTTTTAACAGCTAATGATTTTGAATCACCTAATTTATTTGGATCGTCCTTGAACGGAATTCTAACAACAAAACGTCCATCATTTTTTGTAAAATTATTAACGAATAAATTCTCGCAATCTTGATCAGCTTTAGACATCTGATGTGTGTCAGGACACTCCTCAACAGACCAAAACTTTTTCAAAAGATTGTTTAATTCTAAATTTTCGTCAATCATCAGAAAGCAATTAGATGTTGGATTTAAATTTTGTATTTGACCAACAACTGTATATCCGAATACAGTGTTTTGTAAATGTGGCATGTTTTTGCCAAGATCAATTTTTCCAGGTTTTATTAGTGACCAAAAATGACTAGCACCTATAAGTAAATCAATTTCTTTAGGAATATTGAATTCGTCATCAGCTAAGCGTAAATTATCTGGTATATTCCAACTTGATATATCTATATCAATACTAGGCAACATATCTGTAATTTTATCTAATACTAAGCAAGATATATTACACGAGTAATTGTTATATTGAGATTTAATTTTAAGATTAGACTTTTTATTTATATTAGCAGACATTTTATTAATACCAGTAACGGTTAATTTAAATGAATTTTGAAGTAAGCTTAATTTTTCTATCAACTTTTTCGAAACAAAATTTGACTGAGAAGCACTATCTAATATTGCATTGCACATATGTTCATTTCCATGAATATCTAAGACCTTAACTTTTACCGTTGATAATAAAACATATGAATTGGAAGTATTTGTTAAAACAACACCCTGTGTTACATTTTCAGATTTAGGTGGATGTAATAATCGATTGTGCTTTTCTTTACATACTGTACATGCAGCTGATTTGCAATTTTCAACTTCATGACCACTACATAAACAATTTTTACATAATTTTCTTTCAGCAATTTTTTCTAATTTTTGTCTAATGCTAACGTAGCAAACTCAGTACATTTGTATATTTTGTGGTTAGGTTTTTGCAATAATTACAACTACCACTAAATTTTGACACATTTTCGGTAAAATAACTTTTTTGTGAAATTTCTTTATAATTTGGCTTACTAATTTTCAAATTTATTTCTAACGTTTCTAATAAATCTGCTTGAGTTTTTAGAAAAGTTTTTAGATCATTTAAAACCGGCAAAACATCTAATTTACCTTTAAATTTTTCCCATTCATTAGAAGTACTTTTATCTAATTTAGTAGATATTAAAAAGATTAAAAGCGAGTCCCATTGCTCCGTTGGTTGACCAAGGGAATCTAAAGCACGTAAATGTTTTGACATGTTGTCAATTAAATTACGTAACGAGTAGGAATTTTCCTTTACAAGAATCGGCAAATTGAAAAGCGCCTTGATATGATTGTGAATTAAAATTCGCGGATTATTATATCTATTACATATAAGATCCCACGCAATAGGGTAATTTTTGCAGTAAATTCTAAAGCATGTATAATTTGTAGCGGGAACCTTCCAGCGAAGCTTTAAGATAGTGAAATTTGTGAATATCATTTATCGAGTCATTATTATGTATCAAACTTTCAAATGTATCTTTGAAATATAAGAAATCATCATACGAGCCTTTAAATTTGGGAATTTCTATTACAGGAAGTTTGATATTTCTACCTGCTTGCATCTCGTTTAAGCATGAACTTTCTTTTTGTACTTTTGAGCTAGCTTCCGATTCTGTAGACTTTTTATCTGAGTCACATTTTTTAATATTTTATGAGCAATAGCTACATATTTATCATATTTATTTACAAATTCATCGCGTTCATCAATATGCATTTGAAGAGAATTTTCTTCACATATCATTTCAATTTCATTTTGAATACTATCGAAATCATTTAATATTGTTGGCATTCGCTCAACTTTAAGCTGTAATTCATAAAACTGATCTTCATCTATAGCTAATTTTTCATTAAATTCAACTGTCAAAGGTTCTACGAATTTTATAAAATTTGTTAATTTATGCTTTATACTACCCCGTTTTTTAATTTGAGTTGCTAATTCAACAGCCATGTTGGTTTAATTTAATTAATTTAATTTTTGTTTCAGTGCAGAGTGCGCAGAATATTCCAAACCACAACACAAGTAGAAATTAGGAATAAGGCAAACAAGGACTTACTTTAGCACTGCAGCTCTCCTTCTCATTCGAACGTCAAACAAGCTACGTACGGTACGGGCGGGAGAACAAGCGGTTGAACAGCGACAGCAGTATGGAATTCCTCGGCTTCGGCTAGACAAAGCGTCCGCCAATTCGGTGGGACAGAGACAGCGTTATCCTCGGAATGTCGGGTCAGCGGGCAGCGTCAGACAAGCATCGGTGGGGTGCGACGTCACAATTCAGCATAAAAAACACTATTTAGCTGGAATCCAGGTGTCTGGTTCCTTAATGCGGCACGAAGACCAAATGTTTGGCTTTATAGCGACAATGTTAAGAGCGGACTGTATTTCAATAAAACTGTATATTTGTTTAATCACTTTATTATAAGCGTTGGTTTGACTTAACAGCAACATCGACTCGTCAAGTCCACTAACATAAAGAGACTGACTGACTCGAGAGTGGGATTGGGCAGTAGCCCTTTTACAAGGTTGCGCACATGCGCAGTGGTACATAGAATTAAAATTATTACATTTTTCTCCAATTATTATTATTATTATTATTATTATTATTATTATTATTATTATTATTATTATTATTATTATTATTATTATTATTACAATATAAGAAGGGCAGAGAAAAAATCTATTATGCCCAAAAGTAGAAAACTTATTCTAAGAAATACAATGCAAAGACAAAAATAGTAGAGTACACAAGTAAGTAATAGTACATAAGTAAAGAAATAACGAAACAATGACAAAAAAAACTACTAAGTTAACACACTAGACACAAAACGATCGTACTTGTTCTTGAAGGTATTAAGAGATGGGGCACTTACGATGTCATCAGGCAAGGAATTCCAATGATGGAACGTTCTGTTTGTTAAAAACTGCTGTCTAACTGTTGTATTGTATTTTTCGTGCAGAAGTTTCATAGAATGCCCTCTCAGGCGTATATCTTCATTTAAAACAAATAAACAAGACATGTCGACGGAGAAAAGATTGTGGGTAGAACGATATAACTGAATGAGATCACCTCTTTTTCGTCGCTCGGAGAAGAAGGGAAGTTTCAACAGACGTAGACGGTCTTCATAAGGTAAATTTTGATACGCTGGAATCATCTTTGTAGCATTTCTTTGGACTTTTTCCAATGCCATAATGTCTTTAACTAGATATGGACACCAAACCGATATACCATACTCTAGACGAGGCCGAATATATGTTTTGTAAAGGCGAAGGAACAAAGCAGGGTTAGGATTTTGAAAACATTTCCTTAGCAAGTACATGTGTGTGTTAGCTCTTTTAACCACACATGAAGTTTGCTCTGACTAACTCAATTTGGAATTAATTACAATACCCAAATCACATTGCTTTTCCACTGATGTTACTAAGCCAGATGACAGACGATAAGAGAAATGTGGATTGTTATGACCGAGATGAAGAACAGTACATTTATCTACATTCAGTGGTAAGGACCATATAGTACACCAAGTATTAATTTTCATTAGATCAGCCTGTAGAACAGCGTGATCCGAGATGGGATTTCCATAGAGCTTGCTATCGTCTGCATAGAACATGTGTTGGGCATTAATTATGTTATGAATGTCAGCAATGTAAATAAGGAAAAGAATTGGTCCCAACACAGATCCTTGGGGGACTCCTGAAAGAACGTCGTACCAGTCTGAGAAAGAGCAGTTTACTCTAACCCTGAATTTTCTGTTGGTCAGAAATGCACCTATCCATTCAAGTAGTCGACTACGAATTCCACAATACTCTAGCTTCAAAAGAAGCTGCAGTTTAGGTACTCGATCAAATGCTTTGGAAAAATCAAGGTATATAATGTCAACGGGTTGATGAGCATCAAGCATCTGAGTCCAGACATTTAATGATTGTAATACATTAGTGACCGTCGATCGTCCAGGAACAAAACCATGTTGAACTTGCGGAATTATATTGTTTTCAAGTAGGAAAGGGAGCAAAGCCTGCACAATTATTCTCTCCATAATTTTGGAGCATATGCACACCAAACTAATCGGTCGATAATTTGTGGTGTCTAACTTATCGCCAGTCTTGTAAATTGGAGTGACAGATGCAGATAGCCACTGAGAGGGCAGTTGATGATGTTGAAAAGAGGTTTGCATAAAAAGTGAGAGAGGTTTAGCCAACTCTCGAACACAATTCTTTAAAATGGGAAACAGTAATTTCATCAGGACCTGGCGAAGAATCTAACTTAAGTTTATTTATCTGTTCAATAACTAAATCTTCAGTAAATAAAATATTATCAATGGCGAAGTTACTATACCGTATATTGGGCTGAGGAAATGGACCAATTGTTGCATCCCTAGTGAACGATTTTTGAAAAATGGTGGCTAAGGTTTCAGCTGCATTGAAATCGTTATCACATGTGACACCATCAAGTCCTCTAATAATGGGAGTGGATACTTTAGATGAAAGTAGATTTAGGTAAAGTAGACATGTCTCGCAACGTGTGACAACTTTAATCATTCCGGTAACAAAAACGTCAACTTTTTATTGATCCATTACTGCCTTTTTTACCTCGTCGTCTGAGGCGTAATGGTTATCTTTGAGGTGTCGTTTCAACATTGGGGTAAAGTGAAAATCGCGCGGGGCCAAATCGGGAGATTGGCACGCGTGGTGCCTAGCGTTGTCATGTTGCAAGATTATGAATTCTGTACTGCGTCGAATTCGACATATCCGTGTGCGAAGCTGTTTCAAGCAAAGGTACTAGTCTTCATAATAACGGCTAACGGCGAATCTGTAGAAGTATTTTAACGAAACTTCGTACATTACGCCCGCTTACACGCACGGTTTTGCTCACAGTTTTGGAGGTACGCTCCAATCGCAAACCAGACACACCCTGCATATACAAGGTGTCATTAATAACTTAAGGTCAGATTGTTAACAACAAAATAAAGCGATTGAGCCCAACACGCCTTATTCCATTGTTGCTCATTTTCATTCTACAGGGTGTTAAAGTTGAAAAAATGTTTACGATTTTTTGCTATATTTGAAGAATGTATGGATCGATTGCTTTGAAAATTTGTAGTCTTATGTTTGTTGAGGTGGCAATTACGAGTATGCTGTATACAGTGCTGAGGTCCCGACTAGGGTGCGATAGTTGCACTGTACTGTCTATGTAAAAATATGAGATGTAACTGGTCTGCTACTTCCTGCTCGGCCTAAGCGGCTCGACTTGCAGAAAGCGACCTACAATATCGTAGGTACTTAACCGCAGACCTCTCGCCCCGGGCGATGCGCCATTAAATCTATAAATGATACTGCAGGAAACAACTACTCCGCGGGTTAATGCCCCGACCGGCATTGAATTATACCTGCAGTATCTGTGTGAAACAGCCAAGAACCCTTGTCGGCCACTCCACCAGACATAGACCGGTTTCGGGCTTGTTAGCCCTCATCAGTATGCCATAGGTGAGATGACCGACAATTGAACTGGCTCATATGAAGGAACAGCCAGTTCAATTGTCGGTCATCTCACCTATGGCATACTGATGAGGGCTAACAAGCCCGAAACCGGTCTATGTCTGGTGGAGTGGCCGACAAGTGTTCTTGGCTGTTTCACACAGATACTGCAGGTATAATTCAAGTGCCGGTCAGGGGCATTCGCCCGCGGAGTAATTGATCATTTATAGATATGTAAAATATGTCTAACTTTTTGTACTTTACATTTTTTAAATTTTTAATAAGAAACTATTGAACTACCTTCAATTCTAAATGTAAAAGATACACCTGTTACAAACTGATAAACTCGGCTGGAATTAAATTACAAAATTATAGAGTCTGAAGATATCAAAACTGACTTAACAATAAGACACACACTACAACAACTGAAAATTGTATTATGCATGTCGTAACAAATTATTAATCAATAAAGATTCTCGAAGTGATCACCAGCGACTTGCACTTTCTTAGCCTCTTATTTGAAATTTGTCTGACGTTGGATAAAGTTCTATGTTGCATGATAATATTAACCGATTCTTGAATCTTCTCCAATAGTTGCTCTTGACTATTAATAATGTCTTTGTAAATTAATTATTTATTATAGCCGCAAAAGTAAAAATCCAGCGAATTTAAATCAGGGCTCCGTGCAAGCCAAGCAACTTCGCTGCCGTGTCCAATCCAACGGTGCGGAAAATTTCTATTAAGATATTCTCTTACTCGTTGGGGGTAATGTGCAGGTGCACCACATGCAAAAACCAGAAGTTCTATCGTAAATTTAAGAGAATATTTTCAAGAAGTAGTGGCAAGTCATTAATTAGAAAATCTAAATCATTTTCTCCGTTAAGTGGACGTGGTAGTACGAACGGCCCCGTAATATTATCGGCGAGAATTCCACGTCAAATATTAATAGAGAACTTTTGCTGAAAATGTACTTCTCTTGACAGATGAGGATTTTCTAGTTTCCAAAAATGACTATTTCTTCAATTAAAAATACCTCGTCGGGTAAATGTGGCTAGAGGGAGTAATTTTTGCGTTACAAGTAGTAACATGTATAATGGTCATATGTGGGTAGCAGTACAGATTAAAAGCTAATTTATCTATGGTAGCAGTTTAAAAAAGACGAATATTAGACTCATTCTCTTCAAATGGAGAAAGGTATCGCATAATTTATAAATCCAAGAATACGTGATGATGATATCGTGTATGTTTTTAATATGAATAAAATATCTACAGTAACTTCAAAATGCCAAAGATAATAATTTCGATTGAAAATGAAACTTACCTCATCATTGTTTTATCTAAAATTTCATAATTTCATTAGCCGTACGTCTCGAATACTAAAAATGATTTTATCGAATAACCGACATTTTCCCTCTCAATAGAGTTCTAAGAACATCACGTAAAATTAACAGCGCCCCATTTAGACTGGTGAATGGAGGTTTTTTATGAATGGCCTTGTAATGGCATTCTAACTGGAGGTAGTTATGAAACGAAATTCTGGATGCTCCTGTTATCGACTTTATAGAAGTACTTCTGGCCGAGAAATTCTTTAGAAAATTTGATCGAGGCTCGAATCAGTTCCCTTCCCTGCTGGCTCAATTTATCGGTACATTTCTTTAATCGAACGGTGTGGAGGCGAAACTTTCTGTATAGAATTTATCTATTTTTAATTTTCTTCCGCAGTTTAACCCAAATAACAAGATATACAGGGTGGTTCTGAAACGGTGACCAAAAATGGCAGCTCATAGTCTTCCGTATAAAGTTTTTTCTAGGACGATTCGTTAAAATGATACAGGGTGTTAAATTTTAAAAATTATTTTTTAATTTTAACTAGTGAGTGAATTAATTTAAAATTGGGCACATGGACTTATGTAAGCATTTTCCAAAATCTGAAGACTTTTCCTAAAATTTAGGTGCTTTGGTAGCAGGGATACAAAGTATTGGCGGCATATTTTCCTAAATAAAATAGTACGTCACTGCTTACATCAATTGTGATATATTCATAATCATCTTTCAATTTTCCACAAATTACTACTCCTTTATGTATTCCAGATAAAGTTCTTCTTTTAATCATTTAGAAAACTTAATCGATTAGAGAAAGTAATAACATCATTTATGATTTGAATGATTTTATTTGAGTTAATGCTCAAAACATTTACACGAGTGCAGACGCTAAATCTTTTTAGTACCGAAAGTGTAATTTTTGTGAAAACGTTTCTAAATTGGCATTTTGATATTGATTAGAATTTTTAAATGGCACTGTTTTAAGTACTAGTGCCTAAAAGTAAAAATAAAACATTAAAAACAATGAAAATATTTATTTATTATAAATTGTAAAGGTATAATTATGTAAATTACAATTTCTCTAACAGTAATGTAAGTACTAGCAGTCGGAATGAATAAATTGTTAGTAGTGGCAATACTTCTAGCTTGAACTTCTTTTAATTTCTTATTTGGTGTATTTTTCTGACATATGTTCCTTTTTGCTGTTTCGTTTTTCTGTTCAATGAAATTTTCGTTATAACCCTCGGCAGTTGCACTGGATATCCGCATCAGAATCTACCAACATTGTTGTAAAACTGCGCCGGAAGCAATGGCCAGTGTATTCATTGGCGTTCGAGAGAATTTCGCTATCTTTTTTGGTATACCTCCAATTGTATTGATTCTAACTGGCAGGGTACCACATTTATTACTTCGATATGTCAAGAAAAGTTGCTGATGTGTCGTATTGAGTAGACGAAGTTTTGTGTACTTACGAAATTTATCTAAAAAATTGATACCTTCTATTGATTCCTCATAGTTGTAAACATTTTCGGAAAAAGAGTTTTTGTGTTTGGAATTTTGACACTAATAAATGATTGACAATCTTTTATGGCATTTAAAATGTGATTTCTTCCATCCTACATGCTCCAAATACATACACACATACATTCATAAAGCATTCTATTTCCAGCTTCGTAAATATTTTTGATTTTTTTAGCTATTATCCGAAAGCTTTCCTTCTTAAAATTGGCTGGCTTCCCTGTCATTAGGTTTGTAAATTTGCTAACATATACGTTTTTGTTCAGGTAAGTCATGGTCCGGAGCATCGAATATTTACTTCACAAAGTTAACGCCCTTAACATACTAGATATCTTCAGGAAATAGGCTAGTAACGTGGATGACGCAGTTTCAGCAGCTTGTTTAATATCCATTATCACTCATATAATAGGCAATTTTTTCGCAAAACTTTGTAAAGGCCGCTTTTCATTTAGATAATAGAGCATGCAATGCAATGAAAACTATATTGCAGCAAAATCTTTCATGCAATATTGTAAGGTGTCATTTGTTTTACATTTATGCAATATATTGCTCATTGTCAAATTAGTAAAATGAAAATGATTTCAATCTGCTGGTCTGCTGCAAACCCATCAAAATATACAGGTGTAGTGTACTGTGGTATGAAGTTTCAATCAACATAGAGTTTCAATGGATGAATTAAAAGAAAATTATTATGGTTAATTGACTTTTACTTAATTCCTCGCTGTTAGTTCCTTTACTTCCTTTTGTGTAGGATGGCAAAACTGAATATTACCAGAAAAGGAACCAGAATTGCACGTGCAATGCAATCAAATTAGAACAGACTCTATATTCGTGCAATGGACTGAAAATTGCGTCGGTCATTAATTTTAACTTTAATGCGCATGCGCGCATGCAATATTTCTTTGCATGAATAAATGTAAAGCGGCCTTAAGACAGTCGGCGAGGCGCGATTTTGAACTTGACAGAACGTTGACATTAAACAGACAATGCCTTAGAAGACGATTGCCTGCCTACATTTCAAAATGTTTAAAAATACAAATAAAAGCATAAAAATATCTGATCTGATGAAAAGTGTTATTTATTCGTTACTGTAATTTCTTAGCTGTATTAATTTATTCGCTGTATACTAGCCGTTTAACAACACCACACATAAAGAAATCAAGTGGGTTGAGATCAGTTACAAGAAAAAATAAATAGGTAATCCTTTTCATCAGTTGAAAGCAACATTAAATTTTGAAGGAATTACATTTTAGTTCGACAGACTCAATGCCTGCCGAGGACAAATTTTTGCGAATACTCAAATAGAATCATTAAAATTATGATTGATGATTTCTTTATTCTATTAAATATCTGAATGATTAAAAGAAATGTAATGTCAGTTAAATAAAAATGTTTTTCAGTTCATTTTTTAAGTTTTACTTGAAAACCAGTTTTTTTCCGCAAAATGTAAAGGAGTAGTTAGTTGTAGAAAATTAAAAACGAATCTAAATATATTACAATTCTTACAATAAAGCAGTAGCGTACTATTTTATTTCGAAAAATATGCTATCTGTATCTTTGCCAATCGAGCATCTAAATTTTAGGAAAAGGCTTTAGATTTTGGACCTTGTTTACATGTGCTCCTTTTAAATTATTTCAGTAACTAGTTTTTAAAATATTAAAAAATTAAAAATAACGTTTGTACTTTATATGAAAAACGTTCACCAAAGAACACAAAGTTTTATTTTTAGGTACCGTTTGTGAATCATCCTGTATTTAACACATTGGCTTTAATAATAATAATAATAAACTTTATTTCTCATATGTATAGTTACACAGAAAAATACGTCAAAGTAATACAAACTAAAATAAATACCACAATAATACACATCAAGTACAAAAATTAAAAAAATAATAAAAATTTTAAAATTATCTATCGTAAATACTATAACTTTGTTTAAGTGGGAACATCAGCCAAAAAACAAAAATAAAATTTCATTTTTATCATATTATGATTACGTTTCGGTTTTTTTTATTTACTCAAAACCATCTTCAGAAGTTTATTTAAATAGTTTATTTTTACATTTACCTACCATTTGTGTGGTTTATTCTTAGGAAAAATTACAATTTCGTAGATACCTGTAGGCTGCCAATATTTTGGAAGGTAAATACTATACTGTTAAGTAATTAAAATGTTCACAGAATTAGTATCGATTAAATTAAATAGTACATCATAACTGCTAATAGTATATCATCATAACTGGAACATCTTTATTTATTATTATTATTCAAGTCATCGAATTATGAAAATTGATGTATATTTGACATTTGACAGTTAAATAGTACCATGCTTGAGTGAGCGTTCCTTTGCAGTGCTCCACTGAAAAGTGTTAATTTGAGTGGTTTAATTTCACCGATTTTTATTTTTTCTGTCTCTATCTGTACCTAAGACAAGTCATTTACAGGGTGTGACTTTGTATATTCATTTGAAGTGCATTATTGTGATTCACGTTTTTATTCTTGTGGTCTCCCTACTGCTGAACTTGTACGAACTGTTATTAGTTCTCCCACGTCGATTAAACAATAGCCATGACTAAAATAACTAGGGAACTCAAGTCAGAAATTAAGCAAATTTGTGCGGAGCTAATGGCTGAAGAGTTAGTTAGCAAGGTATGTAACTCTATATTTACTGAAATAAATGGTAAAATTGATGTCATTTCTCTTAAATTGGCAAAGTTGGATAAGCTAGATGACATGTGTAAAGAAGTTGCTGATATTAACAGTTCGCTTAAAACCCTTGCTAGCTCGATTGATGTTAATAAGGCTGATATAGTTGGTCTAAGAAAGACCTGTTATTTCAACAAGTTCATAAGAAAAACTGTATTAGATTCTATGGATTCCAAGAAAATGATAAGGAAAATATACCCGAATTAATATACTCGCGTCAAGAATTCAAACGACTTACGTCACACGAACAAATGAATAATTCATTATATTTTCATCAAAATATTTAAGAAACTGCAACTGATGGTAATAAAACTGTATACTACACTAAAAATTTGCATCATATATTGCACTAAATTGCAAAGAATGATTGTTTTTAACGCGACCAAATATCGAAAATTACGTTGACAATAAAAACAAATGTGGAACGTCAGCCGTGACGTAAGACGTCTGAATTCTTGACGCGAGTATAGCTGCTTTTGTCACCAACATGTTGAAGATTCCGTGTTCCGTGCAAGACATTGATTTTGGATATCGTGTGGGCAAATTTACTGGCGTTCCTGACAAACCGAGGGCTATCCTAGTGAACTTTGTGAGTAATTGGAAACGCAGTGAGGTGTTTAATTCTAAAAAATTATTAAAAAACCTTAATTGTAATATCTCATTATATGAGGATTTATCTAAATCAAATTATGATTTACTTAAGGCAGCTAGGGTCAAATATGGCCGTGGTCATGCCTGGTCCTCAGGTGGGAAAATCTTTGCTGTTCATAATGGTAAAAGTTTTTAGTCAGTAGCGACGATGTCTGATTTATTGTCGCGGTAAGACTAGGAATATATTTTGTGGTACATATCTACTTTCTTGCTACAATGTAGATAGTTTTTTCCTGCTGGTTGATAAATCAATACTATTACTTTTTTATTAGTGTTTCTTTATTAATGCTGCGCTATATATCATTGATAGGATATGTATTAGCAATTATGTTTTAATTTGCATATGTAATGTGTAGTAAAAATACATAATAAATAATATAGCGTCAATATAAGATCTTGATTAAAATTTGTATTTAGAATATTTTTGTGCTATTAGGCTGTACAATTTTTTTTTTCTTTTTGATTGGTATTTTTTTTCTCTCTTATTTTATTTTATACCACTTTGAATAATGTTTGTATAATTTGGGAGTGCTGCTGATGTTTGTAGCTACTACTAGTATTTCTTTAGTTTTTTTGTTTATAACACCACTAGAGTTTTACATATTATATGCTTGATACATGTGTAAACTTTTCTCATTTTAATGTTAGATCGCTTTGTGCTAGTTTTGACCTTTTTCTGAATTTGTAGCTGATGGCTCTTATGATATTATCGGTTTATCTGAAACCTGGCTTAATCCTTCTATTTCTAATATTGGCATTGACTTGCTTAATTATAATGTAGTTAGAAATGATCGTGATGGCAGAGGAGGGCATTAAAAGTTCATTTAAATTTTCAATTTTACGTGACTTACCTCACGAAAGTTCCCTTGAAAATTTATGGATTAGTCTTGTGGCAACGGGTAGGAGACTGTGTTTTGAAACTTTTTATAGACCTCCTAAAGCCAACTTTAATTCTTGTATTGATGAATTAGAAAATATGCTTGTGCAACTTTTGCCTGAATTTGCCTAATAGTTAGTTATGTTTCATTTTGTCGTCTTTTTAATAAATATGGTTTAACGCAAATGGTTAATGAACCAACTAGAGTTACTGATGCCTCACAAACTTTGGTCGATATTATCGTTTCTTCGGGTCCAGATATTTCCTCAAATGTAGAGGTTTATAGAATGGATGGTATTTCTGACCATCGCTTTGTAAAATGTGATTTTAATTTAATTAAATCTAAGCCTGCAGTTATGTATAAAACATACAGAGATTTTTCAACGTTTGACCATGATTTATTTGTGCTAGATCTGCATAAAATTTTTTGGGATCATGTATTTTATTTGAATAATTTTAATGACATGATCAATTTTTTTAATGACAGAGTATTATATTTGTTTGACATTCATGCTCCATTCAAAACATTTAGGATTACCAAGCCCCCCCCTTGGTTTACTGATAATTTAAAGTTTTTAATTAAATTGAAACGACGAGCTCTAACAAGATATAAGCGACTGAAAACTGTGGAGGCTTGGAATGAATATAAAGAACTTCGAAATTTTGTCAATACATCAGTTAAGGCAGAAAAACGAGCTTTTTGCATCATGCATTTAAAACTAATACTCGTAATTCTAAAATTTCTTAATATCGGTTCTTCGGTTGGAAGCAGTTTTGATAAAATTAACTTCTCAGATATCATTACAGCTGACAATTTCAATAATTTTTATGCTAATTGTTCATTGAATGTTCAGGTTGATAATGAGGCCTTTATAGATGCCAACTATAGTAATCGGTTATGCCCTGATGTTCATAGTAAGTTTTCTTTTAAGTCAGTTGATAACAAAGTAATTGAAAAGCTACTATTGAATGTCAGATCTGATGCTACAGGAGCCGATGGTATTTCATTAAAAATGTTGCTATATCTAATTCCTTATTTAAGTGACCACATCACTTTCATAATTAACAAATGTCTTACTTCTGGTCAGTTTCCAGAGATATGGAAAAATGCCAACATAGTTCCTGTGCCCAAGTCAAGCAATCTTGTGAGTATATCCGAGTTTAGGCCAATTAGTATTCTGCCAGTTTTGTCTAAAATTTTGGAAAAAATAGTACATGAACAATTTAACGAATTTTTAACTAAAAGCAATCTTTTATCTAGCAATCAATCTGGATTTCGTCGCCATCACAGCACAGCAACTGCTTTACTCAATGTAACGGATGATATTCTACGGTCATGCGATACAAATACGGATACGTGTTTAATTCTGCTGGATTATAGTAAGGCTTTCGATACTATTGACCATAAAACTCTAATTGTTAAACTTAGGTATTTTGGCGTGGGCGAAGTTGAACTTAATTTTTTTAGTAACTATTTATTCCAGAGACGACAAAAGTATTATTATATAATGTTTTTCTAAATTTCTCCCTATAAATATGGGTGTTCCCCAAGGTAGTATCTTGGGCCCCTTGCTTTTTTCTTTTTATACTTGGGATTTATCGCAGTTTCTTAAATTTTGTTCTTTGCATCAGTATGCGGATGACACCCAGATATATTATCATTTTTTATTATAATCTAGATGTTGCTATTCATATTATCAATGTTGATCTTATTAGTGAATTTTCTGCAGCACATAGCCTGGTTCTCAATCAGAAAAAACTCAAATGTTAGTGTTTGGTTCTCATAAACAGTTAATTATTACTAATCCCATATTTCAAATTAGCATAAACAATTGTTTGCTTGAACCAGTCAATACATGTAAAAATTTGGAACTGATGCTTCAAGTGCCTACCTCGCATATGATGAAGAAAATACTTCACCTCAGATCTATCTGCCTCATTATTTCATTACATTTACTAAAAATAAGATGAGTAGTAATTATTTCAGTTTAAGTGAAATTATTGATGATTGAGGAATTTTGGGGACCGCAAATTACAATTTTAAATTCAAAGAAATGGCTACTTTCCCGAATAAGGGTTCTAGAAAAGTATATAATTAGAGAAGAAGGACCAATGACGATGTACTTATATACATAAACATAAAAGCATTTTTGGGATCTATCGCAAACACAGTTTCCCAAAGTGAACTGATCCTGCATAGCCACGACTGTGACATCTCAAATGCACTATTTTCAAATGGAACCTACTTTCTGGATATGTCTCGTTTATCAGCTTACTTTCATAATTTGATGGTAAAGGTTCAACAGTTCAAACGTTGGCTGGTTTGCAAATTATTTTTATACCCCAGAAACAAGAGGTGGAGCCCTAATCACCTACTCAGAAAATGGAGCTGTTTTTGAGAACCTTAGGTATCTAATTTCTGTGAGGCATTAGTAAAATATATACGCTAACAATCCTTACATGCCTTTCTATG
Source organism: Monochamus saltuarius (assembly GCA_025584915.1). Classification (NCBI taxonomy): domain Eukaryota; kingdom Metazoa; phylum Arthropoda; class Insecta; order Coleoptera; family Cerambycidae; genus Monochamus; species Monochamus saltuarius. The sequence continues at coordinate 46,260,916 of CM046724.1, read as the reverse complement.
AGATGTTACAGCGATAGCGTTGAGTAATAACAAGTAGTACCCAATGGTGATAGTAGGTACTCCGATATAGTATTATGTAGGTGTTTCTGTTCAGCTATGCGCTGTAGTATGTTCTTTTGAAGTAGAGTAGGTACTTGCATATAGAAGAAAATGCTACGTAGTAAATAATTTTTCTAGGAGCATTAGCATGTACTATGTTTTATGCATACTACTCATTATATAGAGTCAACGTTGTATAAATCTCTATAAATAAGAATTTTTGCATATAATTACTGAGATAAAATATTCTAAAGAAAATTATATATGACATTTGTCCATGGGCGTACGTCAGAAAAAATGGAATGAACAAAGTACCCTCTTCCCAACAGTTTCTACGTTTGGTTTTCTTTCACCTCTGTCAAATTTCAAGCTGATACATCAAAAATTGAAAAGTTTTCGAAAATGTCTTTTATAAGAGATCAACTTGAATACCCCGCATTTTTAAGGGAAGCATATTTGTATACAAGCAAGTAGCGTTAAATGGTCATAATTGGTCGAGAATACGCATCAGTTTATGGAATTATCTACTTTTTTGTTACACCTGTAGTTGTATTGTCGTAATACACTGCCTTATTTTCAATTATCTTGTACATTTAATAAAAGTTGAAAAAAAACGCTTTTTATTTCTTCACTTTTTGTACTTACTCTTTTATATAACTCCTAAGCTATCTAAGTGGGAACTAGGCAGTTAATAGGTACTTTATGTTCATCCCAAGAGTTAGTTCCGGTCTTCTAAATTAAGCAATGCAGAAATAACAGAATACGTGGAATTGATCATTTACTTGGTTACTTTTTCCGTACCAATAATATCTCCTGAAATTAATATAAAATGAAAAAGCAAAGAATAACTAATTGAAAACAAACCTTGAAAATTTGTTTCCAATTCATTTTTACTAAGGCAGTGACTTACTCGCTTCTGTCAGCATACAAATTTAAAATAATTCATCTCTTCATCAATCAATTTAATTTCATTAGGTACAGGCTAACAGTGAGGAAACATTTCGCTGTGAACTTTCGTTTATTCAGGAAGATTAAAGAAGGCTTTCCGATTACATGAAGTCCAAAGTGATTAATGAATTATTTTAAAGTGACGTTGTTTATCCTAAACCCAATCCGCTTGAGAGTACTACTAACGATCTTATAATTGTTATGGATTACGTAGTTCTACTAGTGAGTTATTTCTAATCCAGGGGCAGGCTCTATGAGAAATTGTTTTCTAAATGTGTCCGAATTTATTGCGTTGTCCGTTACGAATATATTTTTGGTGTTTATTAAATAAAATGAAACTTTTTGAAATTCCGTCAAAAGAAAAAATATTGAAATTTGGATTCGATTTTAATATAGATTTTTTCTATTTCTTACAGAAAATGTCAAAATAGTGTTCAAAGTAAAATAATTATAAAAATTTATTTAACAGGTTAGTTTTCCGTGTTGGGTAGTCGATCTCATCTTATTACTAATTACGTAGTTCTTACAATAGTAAGAACTAATAAGTCTCTTACTGCGAATCGATTTTATCAGCTTCAGTTCAATATCACTCTTTTCTATAATTTTCCATATTTTTGCTGTCGCTATTCTGTCAAAGGCTTTTTCAATGTCCATATAAATGCCAAGTACACTTTTCTCTTTCTTGTTTTACTACTTTGTCTGTTATATGTTTAATGATATTGGTCCGAAAATCACTTTGAAACTGGTTCAGTGTAGATTCAATACTTTGGCCTCAATCGTTTCTTACCCTCATTACTAAGAAGCAAATCCTCTATAATTACTACAACAGTGGTTATTGTTACCTTTCTTGAAAATAGGGAGAATTAGTTATATTTCCCAATCCTCTAATATTTTCTCCTCCTTATAAATTTTATTAAATAATTCCAAAAGCACTCTGCCTCATATATTTTAGCATGTTTGTCGTTAGCCTATAGTGCTCTTTTATTTTTTCATGACTCCTTCATTTGTGTAATTTGTTGATATTCAATAGTTCCATTATTTTATCATTTGCTTCTCATATTTATAGCAGTAACTGAATGTAAGTATTCCTTTCATCTCTTCATTCCTGCTCTTGTGTTTTATTTTTGCTATTACGTATTTTTCTTATTGCTATCGTTTGGTGTGTCTTTTCTTTTCTTAATGTTTTTAAATCCTTATAAAATAGACTGGTTTATTTTACCAATATTTTATATTCTGTCTCCAAAGTCGGTTCACCCTACAAGTAACTTGTCCATAACTGATATTTGCAAAAGACAAACAAGGGCTTCTGCATGTACCACGCTGTATACTGGAAGTAAATATCTTGATATCTGTACGACTCGTGCGTAATTAGATGTCTGGATTAAATAATTAGAAGTTGTAAAGTGTAATGAAATGTGTGAAGAATAGTCAGGAAAATGGAGTTTCTCTAACCTTATTGAAAATTTTACCGGTGAGTACATATCTATGTATTAAAACATAAAACTATTCTTTGGCGTAAAATTTTGCAAATGGAGTTTAATTGGATTAGAATATTCAAAACTACATGGTTGCTCGTAATTCAAGGCTGTATTAAAAAGTGAAATCAATTTTTCTCGATATTTATGCATATTAGCAATATAACAATGAAACAAAAGACGGTTTATGCTATTCTTAGGACATGGAAAAAATCTAATGTACAATGTACATATATTTAAGTAATCTAAGATACCTAAAATATTAATCATTATACAAGTGTATATGTATTAATTCAGTAATAAAATATATTTGATATATATAAATATATACATATTCTTGACGTGCAATCATTCTTATACTTAATTCAACATTTAAAATTCAGAAATCCGTGAAAAATACCAGGATTTTCAGAACTTTCGTATTCATCATGTCCTCGTAGTGCAAGCTCAAGAGCTCCTCAAAATGTTATACAGTAAATGATTTTGTATAAAGTATACGTATTTTGTTGTCACTTCTTCGTTATGTTTTTGAAAGTGGATTCAGGTTAAGCTTGTATGTCAATATTCCCAAATAACGCGAATGGCATTTGCTTATAAATGAGTTTTACCATTTTCATTATTTTCCCATTCAAGTGCATCAGAATCAGATCTCTAATTTCCGTTTCCCTCCATACTTTATCTCATGATCAGTAGCAAATAACACACACGGAAAACTCGGTTTGGAACAACCACAAATCTAATTGTTTCATAAATATATATTTATTAAAATGTCTTTTATAAATTTTTCCACGGCTCTGTTCTGCAAACTTCAATATTTAAATTAGCCAGAGAAAGGAAAGTCTGTGAAATTTAGTTCCATCGAATTTGAATTACATATTTATTTATGTAAATAGTAATAATTAGAAACTACAGTGACGACACAAACAATAAACATATTAAACGTATGTACCTTCCTGAACAACACGAAGATGGGAGAAGGGGCGAGAAGTCGGGCTGCGTTAATCGAGATGTAGTTTGACAGCTGGTATCGGCGGCATAGAAATGGACCCGAACGAGCTTCGGCTTAATCCCTTGTGTTAACTTATTATATGGGAATTTGAATTACCAACTTTTTAGCTGCGCCAATTATAGCCGATGCGATGTCGGCGTCTGATTACTGCAGTTGAGCATTTATTATGGAACTAATCTGTTGATCTCATGATTTCATTATCACTAGACGCGCTCTATAATTTAGAAGAGTCGTTGGCATATTTTGGTAATTTTTAGTGTTTTCTCGAGTTTGGTTAATTTTTTTTTCAATTATACGCGGTACTCCGATAAAAATTAGAATCTTCATTTGAAAGATTGTCCTAATCAATGCTATAAAAAAATAGAATTTGAAGCAAACATTTTTCAAATGAAACATCAAACATTGATTTTGTATAAACGAAAAAAGTTCTTTGTGGTATTTATACTGGTATTTATTAAAAAAAGTGTAATATGCAATAATTATGTAAGTAGGTACTTAATTGTATCATGTAAATTTTACACTCAAGCATTTTTGGTTCAAACATAGTTTCTGATAATACCAAAACTATTTTGGCGTCAAAATTTCAAGATGCTGAAGTTTAAACTGGTACACCGATTCTAAGCTATACATGTACACAAACAGTATATAACAAAAATGGTATGTACAGTAACATCTTTAAATTTATTCAGTAAACTTTGGTAATATTTTAACATTGCAGTAAGTATCTGTTAAGAAATTCTTTAAATTTGTCAATGTTACGTCAGGTGGACATCAAGTTAAATTGCCGTCAGCTGTCAGTAACTGCCTGAAAAAGGGGTTTGAAATAATTTTTTTTTGGCAGTTATATTGCTTTAAATCGCGTATTCACCCCCTCTATATATTAAAAATATTAAAGTCCCTACAACTTTTGTTCTTACATATTTTTTTGTATCTCAGATTATAACAGAGAAAAGCAATTTTCGCATGAACTCTGAACATTTGTAAATGCAAATCAATATGTACCTAGGTAGTCTTTTAAACTGGGGTTTGCCTTCTGGATGTATAAATTAAATAAAAATAAATATTGACAACTCCTAATTGAATTAAAATAATGGATTATTAATAATTTTGTACAGTTTAAAATTATTGATGTTTTTCAAAATGTATGTACATATCATACTAAATGTGTTACAGAAATAGAAACCAAATCTAAGGTGAAGGTAGAGTTCAACTTTAATTATTATAAATTCATCGTTTATAAAACATCCTAAGGAAAGAAAACAATAATAATGGTTTTACTACGGTGTTTACAGAGTCAGTAATTTAATTTCAAGATTCCGCTAGGTTAAAACTTAGATCAAATTTGCTGAAAATAGAGATAGAATAGTGCTATAACTTATACCCTTGTTTTTTTTTTAGTTTGCAAAGTATCGGAATATATTTTTTTGGAAAATATTTGAAACTATTTATTGAGAAATATATGAAAATCAAATTACACAGGGTGTTTTTAAATGAAGTAGCAAAAATGAGACCACAGATTACTTATGTGAAAATCAATCGATTTATCCTAACATACCTATATCCTAAGTTGCATAATAAAAAAGATACAGGGTGTCGGAAGTTAAAATTTTATTTTCGGTATTTGTAAATAACTTCTTAAGAAATCCAAATATTTACATAAAATTTGTAAATTGGAGCGGGCGCAAAATTCAAATTTGTTTCTAATTTTGACGTCACTAGTAGAGGGCTTGTGGCACATCATGTTTATTTTAAATGGCAGAACTTTTTTGCAGCTCAGTGTACCCATCTGACCCTATCGGAACAATCGATTCTCTTACCTGTTTTATTTGAAAAGTTATAACTTGCTGAAGTCGGTAGGAGTATCCATTTTTGAAAGAATCCTATTTGAAATGCTCAGTGGACCGAGTAAAACTATTTTCGTTTCAGGTAAAGTGCCTTTTCTGCTAAAAATACAGAAATGTTACTTCTAAAAGTTGTTCAGAATAGTAAATTATGGAGACATGTAAAATTTCAAGAAGATCTGCGAGGTTTGATTAAACCATTTTTCAACAAAGCACAAAGATTTTATCAAAGCAAGCCGATCTTTTGAAATTTTGTATTCATAATTTATCGTTCTGAGCAACTTATTCAAGTCACATTTTGCTGTATCTTTAGTAGAAAATGCTTTTACCTGAATATTTCAAATAGTATTTTTCGAAAGCTCTTGTTCCCAACGACTTCAACAAGTTATACCTTTTTAGATATAATAGGTAGGAGAATCGATTGTTTCAATAGTAAGATGGAAACACCAAGCTGCAAAAAAGTTCTGTCATTTAAAAGAAACATGATGTGACAAAAGTGACATTTGGATTTATCTACAGATATCGAAAATAAAATTGTAACTTTGACACCCTGTATCTTTTTTATTATCCGACTTGAGTTACAGGTAGATATGTTAGGTTAAATCGATTTATTTTCACCTAAGAAATTTGTGGTCTCATTTTTGCTACTTCATTTAAAAACACCCTATAGAGTGGTAGTTTTGAAATTTCATGCGAATGTTCGTTTTCCTAACAAGTCAAAGTTTTAACAATACTATTGTCCGGGCCTAGCCATTCATTCACACCTATAAATCGATTTATGATTTTTGCTATAATAATTTCCTTTATTAGATCAAAATTCATGTATCCATTGAAATAATTTCGGCACATTTGAACAAATGGGTTTCTTGAACTTCAACCTCTATATCTTAAGAACCAGTGGTTCGTTAAAGATTGGTTATTTAGAATGATTAAAGGAACAACTGAAGTTATGAGAAAACACCGTTTATATTACAAAAATTTAAATGTGAAAACTTTATTGATTTGACGATCCTCTATAAATTTCATTTTAACAAATTGAAAATGAGATTTATACAAGAATAGCGCTAAAAAGCAAAATATGTTCTGTATAAAAATGGCATAAATTGAATTCAACTTATTTATCCTTAATATTTCACGTACGTTCAGTATTGAGGAAGGTTTTTCATTCGTACTGTTTAAAATAAGTTCTACAAAGTGATTGATCAAATGTTAAGTTTTTTTTAAATATTTCTTTATTCTGAAACATTTGGTTTAAAAAATAATAACTTCAAATAAATATTAAAAATGTAGTAATCACATAGAAATATTCCTTTAAACCTCTGTCAACTTTAATCTGTCACGTACACGACAATATTACTGTGACACGGCTGGTTTAAAACCTTTCTAAAGAACTGTTCAACACAAAACTGAATATCAAAATATTTTCAGCCGTCCTTTTAATACTTACAGATAGACACTTGTATCCTTTACATACATATACAGACGAGTTACTTTTTGTATACATTATTTTATTCAAATTATCACGCACTTTAAATTAATAACGTTGATGATGTTATGACTAATGTTGGTATGACTATTGTATAAATTAAATTGGGATGCAGTGCATTTTTAAGGAGAGTTAAGGTCAGTTACAAACTAACTTTGGATTTAATTGCTTCCCTTTTTCTTTAGCGGTGTTATTTTTGTATATGTATTAATTATATTTTCTTATGCTTTCTTAAAGTGCTATTTCTAGTTTTATCAAACATTGTTCAACACAGTTCAGTTAGTAAAACTTGCAAGATAACTTGTGGATGGGCAAATTGAAATTACCACTGTCTAAATGAAATGCAAAGTTTACAAAGCCAGATCTAATCTAACAGATGCCTTAATAAGATTTTTCAAAGACATTATCAAAGCTGACCGAGATTTTCAACGGAGATAGTTCGGTACACTGCTTAAATTTCCTCCTTTATATTTAAATTCATTAATTAACCCCTAATTTGTTTCGGGCCAAACTTAGGTTATAATATTTTCAGTTCAGTTTAATCTACCACACTCGTGGGTTACAATAAATGTATATAGCTATAAACATAAGTATATAGGTAATTATACATGGTACTTCACGGCAATTGGCAGTGTATGAGCGCTTGTGTAAATTAATGTATCTAAGAATCTCTATAAAAAATATAGTGTCAGTTTTCAAATATTTCGTAAAAATTTAGTGATACTTGCATATCCTGTAACAACAATTTAGATTTTGATCAAAAAACTCGTTTCAAATTAAAAGAAGTTTCATATTTTCTTGAATATTGACTGAAAAACTTGACCGATTTTTATTTACTTTAAATTAATACTTGCCCTGTCCTTAAAACCTAATCACCTGATTTTGAGAATATTTCAGAAATCATATTCAGTAGTAGCAACTAATAAACCATTGGAAAATCAAAATACAATTAAAAATATTATCACTAACAATCGGTTAATCGTGTTACATGCATTATACGTCGTCCAATTTGCCGGAAAATAGAGTGACAGGGAATAAGAGGCGTCAGAATTCGGGCCTCAAATCAGGACGGAAAACATCGACTTTGACCGAATCGCGCGGTGGAGGAAGCCATAACAACGTATTAGGTGTGTATAAAGGTCCGTTTATATCTACAGACATCCAGCGTGTCAGACACGTGCGGTTCAGACAAAATAATATTATTCTATACAATGTGTATTAACGTATTTATATCTATCGTAACACGATCGCGCAGACGCCGACAGACACGGGTCGTGACCGGCCAGTATTCTCGGAAAGAATCTTTTGTCTGCGCGGTTCATGCCTGTATGTCTCTGTGGCTACTTACCGGGCAATGTAAATAGAGTATCGGGACCGTGCAGACGTGTTTTGTATTTAGTAACTGCCAGTGAGAGCGGCCGCGCCGTTCGCCGTTATTTTATTGGCGAACGGTGGCCTTGTATGGATTAGGATCGAGCGGTATTATCGCTCTTTATCCTTCACCATCTCTGTAGACCTGGGCGGCCTCGTAGAGGTGGGTTCCCTTCTCCGGTCAGCCTCGACCGCTGTTGCGGCCGATGCTGTCGGCTCGAGGAACCTCCTCGCCGGCCGCGTCCGACACCGACAACAGTGTCTGTCGATGTCTGACACAGTACACTTCACGTTAGATGTAAATAAATGGTGTATGTCTGTGACTGCCACGGTACTTGTCTGAAACGCACCGTGTCTGTAGATATAAACGAACCTTAGGCATGTATGAAAAAATTTGAGGTTCGGCAAATTGGGCTTCACTATGATGGTATTGGCGCGTGACTCGTAACTTCCCGCTCTGGAAGAAACGGCGGGATATTGAAACGTAGCCTGGATCCGTTATTTATAACTTACGAGGGCTACAATCGAAGCAATAATTATTTTATTCTGTTATAGTGATTTTTGATAAATGTAATAGATAATTAGATATTATGGGATATTAAAATATACAGTGCGAGAGCCAAGTTTTACAGTGAGGCCTGGCCTCAGTTGCTTCATACGACGAGCCGCCACTGATAGGGACTTACGTCTGCTTTTGCTGCCCCACAAACAACCATTCGTAAATTATTGTTAAAAACATCGTGTTATCCCGAATCCTAGAAATTATATACAGTATGTTCAATATTCAAGAAGGGCTGCAGGAATGAACTGTATTACTATCGGTCAATTACTATTATTTGCAACTTTTCTAAAATATGTGAAATTTTGTTACAGTGTTTTTATTTTGAAACTTCATATTTAAGTAACAGATATCAGTTCCTGGTTTTATATCTCCCATGTTTCATGAATCATATGGCATACCGCAGGATTTCGTACTTGGACCGTTATCTTTTGTGTTATATAAATTGCCGGAGACTTGCAGGTGCACTATCTAATGTATGCAGATGATCTCAAACTATTGCTGAAATTGTCATTATTGCTGATTGTTACAGGTTACAGAGTGCACTTGACATTGTTTGCAGTTGGTGAACGCATATAAATGCAATATCGTTACGTTCACTAAAAGAAGAATTCAATTAAATTTAATTGTAAACTGAATAATGTAATACCTCGTAGACCATATTTCATTACAGATATTGGAGTAACATTCGAGGCAAGTTTAACCTCTTCGAATCATATTGACATTATGACGTCGTCCGCATTTAAGTTTATGAACATCTCTACTCTACGTTTGCTATACACAATGCTTATTAGAAAATTAAAATATACATTAATAGTCTGGAGTATTTTAAGCCAATTATATTGAAACTTTAAAAAGAGTTCAGTGTAGATTTATAAAATCAGAGTTGTATGTATCCTCCTCAGGAATACTTTGAAACTGTAGTGGTGAATATATACCTATAAAGTGAGTCTTTAGACGAAGCCATATTTCATTGTAGTCAGAGGCGTCCGATTCAAAGATGGAGAAACGGGGTCAATTTTTTAAAAAAAAGTACTGGCCATTTTTTTTTTAAAAGAACTACTAACATTTTCTTAATCAGCACCTTTAGAAACCCCCTTGTACAAGATTACATTGTTGTGAGTTGTGAGTTCAAAGGTGTTTGACATATGGGCCGACGAAAAACAATTTTATCCAATTTCAAACAATTTGTATCTGTAAAACGGACTGTCAAATGAAAAAAATGTATTCTTTATTTTTTGTTCAGAAAAATGTATTGTACTGATATGAAATGATTCTACAAAATAATAAGGCAAAAATTCTAAATTTTTCTAACAAATAATCTTCAATAAAAACCTAAGCAAGCCATGAAAACAGAAGTGTCAATGTATTCTTGAATGTAAATAAGTTAATACGTCAAGAATGTATGGACCTATGTACAAATTAGAATTTTTGTCTTATTAAAAAATTATTATTTTGTTGTAGAATCATTTCATACCAGTATAGTACATTATTCTGAACAAAAAATAAAGAATACCTAGGTACATTTTTTTCATTTGAGAACCCGTTTTACAGATACAAATTATTTTAAGTTGAAAAAAAATATTTTTCTACGGCCTATATCCCGAACACCTTTGAACCCACAACGATGTAACCTTGTACAAGGGGGTTTCTATAGGTGCTGATTAAGAATATCTTACTAGTTCTTTGATAAGAAATCGCAAACTTTTTTTGAAAAATTGACCATCTTTCTCCATTTTAGAATCGGACGCCTCTGGCTATAATCAAATATGGCTACGTCTAAAGACTCACTTTATAGGTATATAGTGACTACCAAAATTTCAAAATATTCGGATATACTCGCATCAAGAATTCAGACGTCTTACGTCACGGCTGACGTTACACATTTGTTTTTATTGTCAACGTAATTTTCGATATTTGGTCGCGTTAAAAACAATAATTTTTTGCAATTTAGTGCAATATATAATGCAAACTTTTAGTGTAGTATAAAGTTTTATTATTATCAGTTGCAGTTTCTTAAATATTTTGATGAAAATATATTGAATTATTCATTGAACTTTGAATAAAATAAAATAAAATATAATATTTTCACGTCAACAACTTTTTCCAGTTCAGCTGGTAATTCAACGCTAAATTTTACAATTTTAGTCTATTTTATGAAAAGAAGATGTTCCTGATAGAATTCTCTAATAAACCTTGTTTCCCAGATATTTTGACTTTTCCTCAGGATTATCTTATGGATTTATAAACATCTTGATTTAAAAATATATGATTAAGTAGGTATTGCTAGTTTCTAAGTTTGTACCAACAGTACTGATGGATATGTTATTCCAATTTGTTACAACTTATTAAAGTTATAAGTTAGTATAATGTTTTTTAGATTTATTAGGTAAGCAAAAATACGCAAACAATAAATGTTATAAGAGTAGTTTTGCTACTCCGGAGAAATGAAGTAAAAATGATAATAATAATATTTAATAGTACAGCAGATACAAACTCCGTTACATAATTTTAATGGAAATGAGTACCTAATATAGATTCAAAAACAAAATATAATATACATAATATAAAACGATAGATGCAAGAAAAACTATTTTCATCATACGGTTAGTTCTGGCAAGTTGAAAATATAAAGTTGCATGAGATCTTACCGATGGTGAAGAACAGAGTAAGAAAAAATTAATTTGAGAAAATTTATAAGAGCAGTCCATCAGATTGTGTATTAGATGATAGAATAACCTAACAGAGTATACAAATCTTTTCTTTCCTCGAGCCTGAAGATGTCAATAAAGCCATCTTCAGAAAATCACAAGTTATTGTCAAGACATTGAACCGAATAAATACCGTCAGATCTAAATGACAAACTTCAGAAACATTTTTCGAAGACATTCAATATGAGTACTATAAAAGAACGCGCACATTCCGTTTGCACGACGACCTGCATGGTCCACCACCTACAATGACCGTCACTGTAGGTCATGTAAGTTATATTCCCACAAAAGTCAGGGATTAATTTCAAAGTGTTAGAAATATTCGACCAGTTAAGCTGTGAATGTGTCTCTGAACTATCGGACATCGTCGCTCTATTTACTTACCGTAAGCGCCTTACCTTAAGCCTTCTTTCGTCAGATGACACTGCTCTGAGAAATTTTGTATTTTGGTGGCGAGGACGATCCAAGAGCTCAAACATTTTTTTTGTAACGTTTGGAAATACTGACAAAAATGTTGTTCATCCTTACCAGTAGAACTTAGCCGAGTGAGTTTATGTAAATCAATATAGTAATCATATAGCAGACGAAATACAAATTTTAGCGTTATCAACATATCAAATATGTCTACATCCTAACATAACATTAAGATCATTAATAAATCACAGAAAAAGTAGTTGATCCAAACTCGAACCTTGAGGAACCCCTGGTTGCTTCATAGATCTTGAATTTCAAACCATTGAAGGCTTCATTGAAAATTTTTAATAAAATGGCGTTGAAACTAAAGAAGTTAACTTTATGCCATAAAACTGAATGGTGCATTTTGTCGAATGCATTCGAGAAGTCAGCAATTTGAGATTACTAGTATTTAAATTACATCTACCTAACCATGGCTATCTTTAATTTTTGGAACATACTATGTGATGTATATTAGCAAATAGATAAATATGATTATATGCACTTTTGTGTCCTTTTATTTATAAACTAATGAGCTGATTAGATACAAAAACTAAGAGAACCTAACAAAAATGTATTTGTCTTAAAGATCCAACATTCTGGGACAGTAGGTCATTTAAACAAAGAAACAACGAAAACTTTAATTTTACGTACGTTTCGGGTTTATTACAAATTACCCATCTTCAGAAATTACAAAATTCTTATGCTAAAAGAGTAAAACAAAAGAACGTAAATAACATTTAAAAAAAAAACAACCAAAAAACATAAACAACATTTAGTTTAAAAAACATCGCATAAGAATCCTAATTTTCATAATAATTTTTCCAAAAAATGATTTTAGATTTACTAAAAACCTATAAATTTTAATTATAATTATACTCGTAGTTTGTCTTGCGGTGCGAAATGAAATCTAAAATATTTTAACGCGAAATTAAGATTGAAAGACGAGCTCATATTTAGGAATGTCAGAAAAAATTTTCTATTTTTTAGACAAAAGAATAAAAAATGTCGGTGACAAAAGTAAAAACATACCAGTAAATCTAAAAGTCTCTTTAAAGAGTATATACAGGTAGTGTAAAAATTGTAGCATTTAAAAATGCTACTTAGTGTTTAATTAATACATTTAAAAAAAAATCATACTGAAACTATTTCTCACGACATTTAGATATTGCTGGTTGTCTAAGTAATTTTTCCTTTGTGGTCTGTATAGTGCTGCCCTCAGTTTAATTTATTCAAATAAATAGAAAGCAAAAAAAGATAAAGAAACGTTAGAACTGATTAAGGCGAGCTAGCGAGACTAGAATTAACATAGGTGAGAGCACACAAAAATTTAAATAAAAGCGGTGATCAAAATAGTTATACTGAATCAATTTTCACCATTGTACTCAACCTACAAATTACTTGCAATTTCACATATAAGGCCATACAACATCTTAGGTAAGCAGCATGGCTCTGTTCTGGTTCATCAGTTAATTCCGTACTTTTCCATTTTTAGGCCTTTTCTCTTTCCTTCTTAAAATAATTGCTATTAAATTTATATGCCAATTATTTGAGCAATATCAGACAAATACCGTTTTTCTTTTGAATACTGTTCCGGTTCTGAATAAGGACGAGTTAACAAGTCGAAGCCACCAGAGATCTGATTTTTTTTTTTGGAAAACCATTGGATTTTGGTAAACCAAACTACGTTACTTGGATTTACATCATCTCATTATTAAAGTACGCCAAGCTGTCGCCATCTTGTTCCACCAACGATCAAAGGAAATCCAGCTAAGCCATATTTATTTATCTATTTAAAAGTTATTAATTGAACCTAATTTTGCCTCAAATTATTATCCATCTATATTTTAATTTAGTAGTATAAATGTACGCAAGCGTATACGTATATCTATGCAAAGAGTAGACACAAAAACTGTCACATTTTATCCAAAAATCAATATTTTAATCAAATTATTTAAATTCATGGTTTAATATCCTTTGTCCCGTTGATAAAATTTAGTCAATTCTATATATTTGATGTCTGTGTGTTTTGTGTGTGTCCTAGTTAGTAATATAGGTCTCAAAAATCGTTGTCTTTAATTTTTTAATATAGCATAGTAATGAAATTTATTAGTTAGAGTAATTACATTTTTTCAACCTTAGATTTTCTATATAAACTAATTGGCGCCCGATTAAGCAAGTATAATTTATTTAACTACTGTAATCCACGACCCTAAGGCAAGGCGCGCACTGAAGTGGTCAGCAAGTGGCGTGGCAGTGACGTGGTGACCAAGTGGCAGGTGGAATCATTAGGTTTGTTTTAGCAGCAGCACTATCAGAAATGTCCGTCCAACTATTTATTGCGTCAAATTCAATGGTAACGCATTCTCAACTTAACTGCTCGAATATTTCTCACAGTTTCCAAACCGTTTTGAACTGCTGTAAAAACAAGCCTATTAAAGTCTATGTAAACATATGAAGACGCGAGTATCAGAACGGAGTAGTGGTGGCGTGGTATTTTGCAGGTGGTGTGATGCCAGTCTGGTGCCACTAATCTCGAACAAGTTTAATTTTCGAGTGGCAAGCGGCCGGTGACGACGTGGCATTGTGCATTGCAACTGCATATTTCTTGTGAATTTTAAAACTAAAAACATGCGAGACGGCCACGAATTTACCATAAATTCCTGAAGTTTGTATCCTTTTTTGAAGCATAGGTCGTAGTTTTGTCAGTAACCTGTAAAATGTCACTTTCTTTAAAAAAATTTTTTTTTTCCTGAGAAGATGAACCCAATAGGGTTTTTTTATTATTCTCCTGATTTTTAGCAATTTATAGGCACAGCAGATATCGAGATGCGGTTTTCTGCATTGTGTTCATGAAGGTCACAGGAAAAAAGTCTATATCGTCTGGTTTAGCCATTTTTTGAAAAATGCCTTCTGGGCCGGAAAATGCATTACACCGTTATAGGAACGACTGGAAACTCGGAAAAATCGCTCGGAAATCGTTACTCGGGGGTTTTCGGGGCTGCCGAACTCGATTCTGGTATTAGAAGTACCCGGGGATGCACATTGGTGGCTCTGTGGGGTGCGCGGGGGTAAATTGGGGAAATGGCAGCGTCCATAAAAATCGCTCCAAACTTGTTACTTGGGGGTTTTCGGGGATACCGAGTTCAATTCTGGCATTGGAATTACCGGGGACGCTCGGGGCGGCTTTGCGGGGGTATCCGGGGTCATTCTGGGGGAAATTGCATAGTCCATGGAAGCGCTCCAAACTCGTTACTCGGGGTTTTCGAGGATGCCGAATTCAATTCTAGCATTAGATTTTCCGGGGCGCTCAGGGGTGCCTGTATGGGGTTGTCTGGGGTGATTGGGGAAATGAATATTTGTTATTTGAATAAAGTATTATTTTCATAATTTGTGATTTTTCACTTTCTCCTTTACCATTTCCCACAGAGCCACCCCGAGCGCCCCCGGGAAGTCTAATGCCAGAATTGAATTCGGCATCCCCGAAAACCCCCAAGTAACGAGTTTGGAGCGCTTCCCATGGACTATGCAATTTCCCCCCCAGAATGACCCCCGGATAATTCCAATGCCGGAATTGAATTTGGCATCTCCGAAAACCCCCGAGTAACGAGTTTGGAGCGATTTTCATGCACGCTGCCATTTCTCCCCCCGCGCACCCACACAGAGCCACCCCCGTGCATCCCCAAGTAATTCTAATGCCAGAATCGAGTTCGGCAGCCCCGAAAACCCCATAGTAACGATCTCCGAACGATTTTTCATAGTTTCCAGTCGTTCCTATAATAGTTTAATGCATTTTCCGGCCCATAAGGCATTTTTCAAAAATGGCTAAACCAGACGATATAGACTTTTTTTCTGGGACCTTCCTGAACACAATGCAGAAAGCCGCATCTCGATATCTGCCGTGCCTAAAAATTTCCGCTATTTTTCCTAACTTCCCTGGACTAATATGTTTACATAGGTTTTAATGGTTCCACCTGCCACTTGGTCACCACGCCACTACCACGTCACTTGCACACCACTTCAGTGCGCGCCTTGCCTAACGCTGCTGTACTAAGCAAAAGCTAGCTAGCGCACTTACGTTGCCATAAGATAAAAAAAATGGTGCAAAATCTGCAACGAATCAATTGTTAATCAAGTCAAAATATACATGTGATAAACCAATAATATCAGTGTTATTGTTAATAGAATTAGTATTTCTTTTAATCTGAATCATTTCAAGAATAGAACGTTTTTGCAAGTTATTTTCATTATTTTGAGAAGAATTTCAATGTTTTCAAAATCAAAATTATGGTTACATTCAATTGCATGTTTAGCAAGGGCAGTAGAATTTGTGTTTTTAGTAGAAATATTATATTTATGATTATAAATACGTTTATGCAAATATTGTTTTGTTTGACCAATATAAGTTCCATTACAATCATTACAGTTTATTTTATAGACAACATTTGACGAGAATTTTTTTGGAATAACCGGTTTAAATTTAGTAACAAATTTTAAATGACCTACTGTCCCAGAATGTTGGATCTTTAAGATTAATTACATGGTCAGGAAATTCCTATTGATTAAAAAATGTATTTATCCAATCCTCTGAAATCTACAATCGATGTTCATCTCCTTAAAGGAACAAAAAAGTTCATTTACATAAAACATAGTTTGTAAAGTCAATCGATTTGGCATCAAGCAGATGTTGTTCTACTATCAGCAATTTGAATCTTACCCAAAGTCTAGAAATTTCAAGAAAAACTGATAATGGGCTTTTTGATGTGGGGTCGACATACAGGATGTAAGTGATAGCCAGAATACTAACCTGAAATTACTAATTTGTTTTAATCAAATAAATTGTCGGGTTATAATTAGTTTTTTAAACTGCACTCTTATCTGCACGCTCATCAGTGGCATCTTTGTTACCTTGTTAATCCTTTATAAACTATATGAAAGTAACGGAAGGGAAGAGGTTAACTGCTGTGGAATAAAATTTCATAAAAAAATTGTTTTTCCATTATATTTCATGTTATTGCAAAATCTTAATGTTATTAATCTCTGATTACTGATTTAGTTTAGGTCAGCACCTGCTAAGATACGCTAATAGGGTGGCAGATGGACAAAAAACAAACCGGCAATGTTAATTCATTCAAATGAGAATGGTCGACTATGTCAACATTTCATTTATTCATTGTGTCTAGACCATAGAAACCATAAAATATATAGAACTTCAAAAAATGTACCAAAAATAGTCGACCTACGAAGAAAACGCTTGTCTAGTAATATTGCAGTGATTTAGCTTTTATCGGTTGGTTGCACTAACAGGGTAACTTTACACTAATGGGTGGGAATATCAAAATATGAAAATTTTACGTTCAATTCATACAATTCTACGCTGAGATTAAAATACAGTATTACAAACAGAGTACATTAAGTTTTCTCTAAATGACTGTTTTTTAAACTTCTCCATAGTCTGACTATTTTTAAGTGCATATACTGGACACTTTTTATTCGGTGACAACCATTTAGATTAGTGGTGCGTTTTTCGCCACCTTGTGTTGTTTTTGAAAACATTAGTCAACAAATAGTCAACTGCTTCATTTTAAGGCGACGCCTGTTCTGTAGCACAAATTTGATTTTTTTCTGCAAGCTATCTGGCGTGTTTTTGTCAAAACTTGTCACAAATTTCCTAATTTCTTCCCCATTAAGGGCGGCAGAGCTTATTTTTCTATTTTTCAGGAATGGCTTGTAACTTCTTGCTTTTAGCTGCCAGTGGCTTTCTTGGATCTTCAAAAATGAGTGGTTTGTTTCTCGGTGAACTCTTCATAAAACTTTTTCTGTACCAGTTTAGCGCAACTATTCCAAAGTATTTTCATGGTCCCTTTTTATATTCTGTGCCGCCTGCACGTTTCATGTTAAACGCCCAATATTTGAAGATACTTTCTAGTTGTTCGTCTGAGGTTTCAGCAAAAAGTTTGTACTTTTGATGTTCACAAAATTCTGTAAACTTTTTTCCAAACATATTTATATATTCGTACGACATTTTGACGCGTTACATTCTCAATTTTATGTTCTATTTATAATAATAATAATAATAATAATAATAATAATAATAATAATAATAATAATAATAATAATAATGCTTTTATTACCATATAAGTTAAACAAACATGTTAAATAATAAGTATACAGTAAAAGGCAGAGTTCAGAGATCTTAAAAACCTCTGCTCTTCCACTCAACCTGTAGTGAGAGAAAAAAAATAAAACTATTACATATAATCTATAAATATTTAACAACAGCGACACATACAAGAAAAGTCACAGCAAATAAAGTGGTTATTTAACACAAATTTAATATATATTTAAACATTTCGAATCTAAACTTTTTATAAGACAAATGCTTAAAAGAAGGCGGTACACCATTATACGTAGAAGCAATTTTATATGAAAAACCAGAACGGAATCTGCTAGTTTTATGTTTAGGAATTGTAAGAGTGGATTTATACCTAATATTCAAATGGTGAACGTCAGTTCTATAAGTAATTTTATGACAGAGATAAGGCGGAGATTTCGTTAATATAATTTTATGAAAGATACAACAACTTTGTAAATAATGTCTGTATTTAATATTAAGCCAACCAAGTTCCCTCAGAGACGAGGACACAGAATCATACTTTTTAAGTCCACAAATTAAACGAACGCAGCTATTTTGTATAAATTGCAATCGTTTAGCATCACATTGCTTTAGAAATGGATAATAAACAACACATGCATAATTGATATGGGATAATACTAAAGCTTCGCACAAATACTTCCTAGTTTGTTTATTTAACATATATCTACTAGAATAAATCAGTTTTAGATTAGAAAAGCCTTTTTGCAATAAAATTAACATGTTCTGTAAAATTAAGATTAGTGTCTATAAATAAACCCAAATTTGTTGAAACAGTAGTTAAGTCAAGAACATCACCATTAATTTGAATACAGACATTATCAGTGCACCTACTTTGAGAGCATTTTCTACCAAAAAGCATTATCTTGGATTTGGTTGAATTTATGGACAGTCCAAATTTATTAGATATAGTAATAAGCGATGCAATGTCATTATTAATAAGGTTACAAGCATGAAGAATAGTATCTTCTTTAAAAGAATAATACAGCTGCGTATCATCTGCGTAAAAATTAGCATTGAAAGATTTTAAAACATGACAGAATTCTGACGTGTAAAGAGTGAATAACAGCGGACCTAAAATAGAGCCTTGAGGTACACCAATATTAGAAGATAATGTGTCGGAAAATTTACTATTTAGAATAACTCTTTGGTACCTTCCAGTGAGGTATTGTTCTACTAATTTTGCTGAATTCTCATTAAAACCAAAATAATGCAAAATAGCCGAAAGCAGTCTATGATTAATCCTGTCAAATGCTTTGCTGTAATCCAGTAAGACTAAAATTGTAAGTTTGTTATTATCTGAAGCCGCAACAATATCATCAGTTACTCCTAATAGAGTAGTTATTGTGCTATAGCCACTGCGAAACCCAGACTGATTTACAGGTAAAATATTATTATTGTTTACATGTTTTCTAATTTGAAAATTTAAAATAATTTCTAACACTTTTGAAATGGAAGGTAAAATGATAATGGGCATCAAATATTTAACATCATCAATATTATTTGTTTTAGGCAAAGGAATAAAATTAGCTTGTTTCCACACAGATGGAAAAACACTATTTTCTATACAATAATTAATTATATGAGTTATTACTGGTAGAATATTAGGACATAAATACCTAAGTAAATTTATACCAATGTTGTCTGCACCTAGGGCGTTACTTTTAATCGAGTGCAATGCAGCGGATACATCATCAATTGTTGCTAACACAAAATTGAAAGAGTTAATATTATCTTTAATATTATTTTTATAAAATAAAATAGACTCCTCATCAACCGTCAAATTTGTTAAGGCAGAATTAATAAAATAGCTATTGATAATATTAGCATCAGCAATATAATCTGGAATAGTCAAAGTAGGATTTTTACAATAAACATTTAACAGTTTCAATTCACGCCACAAATTCTTCTTATCAGTTACCCTTAATTTTTGGTCAAGATATGCTTTCTTTTCTCGTTTAATTGCTGCAGTAGTATAATTTCTTAATTGCTTGTAATAATCCCAATGTATAGGCAACCTCGTTCTTTTAAATCTTACTAAAGCCTCATCTTTTAACTTAATCATTTGACGCAATATATCAGTCATCCAAGGTGCCTTTTTTTTACGAATTACAACGGTTCTTATAGGTGCATGAATATTATAAAGGCTAATAATGAAGTCATTAAACATATTAACTTTTTCATCAATATTTTCTAAGTAATAAATATGCCAAACAGGAAGTTTAGAAAAATCGCTTAACAAATTAGGAAGGTTTAAATTTTTAAAATCTCTGTAAGTATATGTAAACGGCTCAGCTTTAGTTCTTTTATGACCCAATGTACAAGAGACCATTTGATGATCTGAAATTTGCGGTATATCAGTAACAACAGTTGAAATGACATTAAAATTTGTGGAACAAATTATATAATCAAGAAGTGAAGATGTAGTTTTAGTTATACGTGTAGGTTGATCAATTATTTGCATCAAACCATAAATTTCTAAGATATCAGATAATGATTTAACTAAATAATTTTGCATTTGGAAAAAATCTAAATTAAAATCACCACCACATAATAAATAGTCATATTTAGGCAACAGTATATTTAAGGTGTCCTCAAACTCTGAGAGAAATCGGTTTACCTGAGAACTAGGTGGTCGATATAGAGCACCTACTGCAATATTTTTATACTCATCAGACACTTCCAACCAAAGCTGCTCCACATTTTCCATCCTAGTAACTGTCAATAACTTACATTTTATATTTTCCTAATAAAAGACAAACACCACCTCCCCTTCCATCTCTGTCAGATCTAAAATTTGATAATTGTCAACATTTATCACATCAACATTCCTAGTAAGCCAACTTTCAGATACCGCTACAATATCAAATTTGTTATAATTAATAATATCTCTAAATGGAACAATATGAGCAATTAAGGAACGTGCATTTAAATGACAGAATGTTAAATTTTTGTTTTTCATTGACTGTGAACAATTTACAAATATGTGTATAAAATATAAACAAGATTATTAAGTAATTACAGAAGAAAAATCAAAATATGATAGAAAATAAAATAAATAAATAAACTGAGACAGACATTTGTTCAGCTAATTCCCGCCATACAAAAATTTCAATATCAGTACAGTAACAAAATACTATATTAAACATGTCAATTTTCTGCAGTTACATTTATTCCATCCAATTGGTCTAGGCTGGATATTTTTTGTTTTACATGTTCATTGTTTACACAGTAAACACTTCCATCAAGCGTCCAGGTATTTCTTTTCCCAAATTTTTGTTGTGTCTTCTTAAACAGATTCAGATTATACGCAGTCAAATCGTCTACGACAAAAATGCCAGAGCCTTTTAGACACTTTTTGTTTTGCATAACCAGTCGTTTTTGCTGATAATTGTAGAATTTCATAATTATTGATGCTTTATTGCTTTATTTCGACCCCAGAACTACAACCAAAACGTTCCATATCGAAAAATTCCAAAACTTTGTCAAAACTCGATGATTACCTATTTATTTTTTTATTAACGTCAAAAATTTGTTTCCATGACAACATCCACATTTTTGGAAGAAATGAAATACAAAAACGGTTATACAACGTCATCAACAGTATAATAATTGGTTATCAATGCATAGTGTAGAAAGATTGATATCATATTCAAATGTTTCTACAAACTTATTTATTTTAGTATCTAAAGATAGCATGAAAATCTAATATGCATTCATAATGCATTAGCTATAATATACAGGGTCAACTATGACTAAGTACAAAAATTTAACCACGTGCTCAGGAGGCCTAAAGACAATAAAAATTATTCCAGAATTTTAGCTCGATATTTAAAAATGGAGCAAAATCCTTTTTCCTACGGAAAGTCGGCGCCCATGATAAGAACCGACTGAGATGGATTTCTAAATGTAGAAACGAAAATTAACATTCTAATAGTAATAATACCTGATAGATAGGTAACAGTTAATCCACTTAGCTCCAGTATTTTGCATTCGTTTTCCATTATTTCGTTATAAACTGGTAGAACTACATATTCGCTCATTACAGCCACTCACTACCGATAAAAGACACTTCCCGTAGGTACAATTAGATAGATTAGATTCCTATTTATTATAACAAAATCGAACGAAACGAATAATAGACGTTTTAATGTAACCGCGGGAGTCTTGTCCCATCAGTCATAACCTAGAAAACCAAACCGGCGAACTATATTGTAGGAAATTATCTGCACCCAACACAAATATCTTTATTTAATAACTATAAAACGTTTAAAAATTAAAATAAGGCACTAAAAACTGCAGAAGAACACAAAATTACAACGTAAACACAGGAATTCAATTATGACATGACAGTGACACTACTGACACTGACTAATGAGCGACTGTTGCATGCTTGTAGAGTATGCAACCAACAAGCATTGGCGGCGTTAAATAAGGATTTAAAATAATATCGAAAAATGTTTGGCCTTATAAATAAGTTTGGAATTTGTTTTGAAGTGTGATTCCGTTAATTCTTATTTTTCCTATCACCTCTTAAAATATTTGTACTAAGTCATAGTTAACCCTGTATATCATTATCCGATGACGTCATCACGCGAAAACAAATGAACGTCGGAAATGCATTGGTATAGAAAAAAGAGTCTTTTTCAAAAGCTAAAATCGACGGGTCCGAGGAAATTTCATGAAACTTCGTTGTTTTAGAAATAATGAATTTATTCCATACTTTTCTTCCACACTGTAACATTGGATCATGTGGTAATTTTTTATGCAGTATATTATAAAAAATATTATATTTTTATCAGCCAGCAACGTGAGTTCTTATAATGTATTCTACCAAGAAATGTAATTTTCCAAGAGTATCAATTCTAGAAAACTATTTTGCAGCAGATGGGTTTAATATCCAAGTTTGTTTACGAAAAATGTGTTAAAATTAGTACTATAGAGAAAAATTAAACAATCCTACGGATAGATATCGGATAAACTGTCTACAAACAAGTCTATAAATTTATATGCCCTCAGAACACAAAACAGTTGCAAAGGCAGAAACACGCTGTGCTACCATATGTACATATACTCGTGCATACGCGCTTATATGACATGCAAAGTGCGAGTTGATTATTTTATACATATTTAAATCTGTAGAGCATATTGCAGTCACGTCTCACTTTTCATAGAATTCACATATGTTCAGTGTGTAACATTAAACACCATTTCATAATTGCATGAATTTTAAACTCGCTAGACATACAATACTGACGAAATATTTATAATAACAGTATGGAAACTCAAAATATACTTCATATTTACTTCTGAAATACAAATTATGGGATTGATGTTGTGAACTCTTTGATAAAATATGATTCATCTGTAGGTTTCTAAATTTTATTTGAATTTCCTTTATATATCGGCTTCTATGTGAAATAAAATGATATATATTATACCACAGGTATTATATTAGCTAATGCTAACAGTAGGTAGACACGAAGACATCGGAGGGCAGGTTTGATGCGTCCCATTCAAAGATCACACGCAAATATGTTGGTTAGTGGAGCGTAACATAAAACTTTGGAGTCACGTTTGATGTGTGGCATTCAAAGACCAAACGCCAGAGAAGTTTTCAGATTTTTATCAGCCACATACGAAGACCTCTAAGTGCGCGTAAAATACAAGACGTTCCGAAACGTGGTGTTGGAATGGTCCGCGTCAGAATCGCGCTGTGCCAGAAACGGTCAATATATCCACGCGAGTTTTACCGGCAATTTGGAGTCCCACATTTAAAAGTGTTTGTTAGTGAGCTATACGTGTCTCACATTTGGAAGGTTTGGGGTGGCGCGTAGCATTTTAGAAATCTGAAAATAGCTGTTTAGTGATAGTGGGTCGTGACACTAACCAACACTTTTAGCGTTCGCTCTTCGAACAACATACATCAAACCGGCACTTCAGGAATTTAAATATCACGCTCCACTGACCAACAATTTTGCGTGTGATCCTTGAACGTATCAACCATGTGAGTCGCCAGCCATATACGAAGATTTCAAAGTGAGCTTCAGCACGGGGAATTCCGGAGCGAGGTGTTGAAACAGTACACGCCAAGAGTACGCTCTGCTACAAACGGTCAAAATATCTACGCGAGTTTAATCGACAGTTTAAAGTCTCACATTCAAAAGTTTTGTATTGCCAGCCACATACAAAGACTGCGACGCGCGGAATTGATGTGTTCGAAGTCTTCGTGTGTGGCTACCGAATAATGTGAAGTCTTTGCGCTCTTGAGAAGTTTCCTTAGTAAACCTTTCATGAATGTAGAAAATTAATGTTAGATATTGACAAACTTTTTTATACAAAGAAGCTAAACGAAAAAAATCAGTGGGACGTACAATAAGTCCAAAATGCCGCAGTAGTTCGGGATTCTTTGGAAAGAGGAATTATCATGAAGCAGTATTAAATATGATGCATCAATGATTTGGTAAAACAAATAGTAGAATTAGTGATTCCACATGGTACTAATGGCACAAACCCCTTAGGTACATCTAAATTAATATTTTGATAGTCGGGTTGATTCATTAGTTTACAAATTTTAGCAATTAAAAGTAGATTTAATTATAAACATAGGTCCTATGTTGTTCAGACATTATATCTAGAGTTTTTTTTTAAATTTTTAAGTTGAAAAAAGAAACGTGGTAGACATAATTTAGCAAAACCAAATTTATTATCAGCAATATCATGGCCCTGCTTATCAAAAATGAAGAAGTGTATGGACATTCTTACTATGGCACTTTAAGTTTCTTGAACAAAATACTATCCTTTTATCTCTTGTACCGAGATACCCTACAATTGTCAATAAAGGTCCAACCTACCCTTTGTCGCTGCCAATTATGCATCCAAGGGAATTGACTAATTTATCAACACTTGCTGTAGCCAAATTTTGATTTCTGTTTTTCTGTTTTACAATAAATATTTATTTATCAGTGCTCAAAAATACAATTATTTTAAAAGAAAGATAGAACATACATTTGTATAAACATATCTTTGTGAAATTAAATCTTCTTTTCATTCTTAAAGGTTGTAAATGGGCTAATGAATCGCCCTGTAGCAAACATTGTTCTGTCTTAGATAGATACAAACAAACTGTGAAATTCAAAAATATACAAACTTGATACTGTAAAATTTCTTTTATTAAAAAAATATTAAAGCAATCAAATAACACAGCACCACAAAAAGAAGTAGTCTGTGCGATAGACTAGACCTATATATTTTTATGTATTTTCACACACTGAATCCGAGTCTGGGGTCAATTTAACTTCATCGCCCTAGGTTCAAGGTCATTCCAAGGTCAAAGTGAAAGATAGGTATGCAAAGGAACCAGACCATCGTACCTTTATGTTGCTGGGGCTACTGAATCCGGATCCGGGTTTCATTTGACACTCTCAGGTCAGTCTCAAGGATATTTCAAGGTCATATTGAAAAGGAATTTTATACAGTAACAATCGTCGTAAGTGGATCGTTTTTTAATGTTGTAGGTTTATAAACGTGTGCTATTCTTTATCTATGATATCTACTTTCTTACACTCAAAGAATCTGTGCAATGAATATTCTACGTTTTCGTTCTCTTTCTGATATCTCTTGTATTTATCCAGAATATATTTATCCCATCTGCCTTGCTAACGTCGCTCTGCATTGTTCAGATCCTGATGAAATTCTTCACCTTGTTATTTATTGAAAACTTTAAGATTTTGTGGGAAGTAATTAATATAGGAATCCATAAAATGTAATTTCAGATTAATCAAGTAACCGAGTTTCCTACAGTTTTTTCCTGTAAGTTTTAAGGTTCCTCAAGGAATTCTTGATAATCCATTTGAAACTCAGCTATGCCGCTCTTTCGTGTTTTCTCATTTTGCTGACAAAAATGTCACTACGAATCTGAGATCCATTGAAAATTCCTTCCTGCAGTTTTACATCTGAAACATTGAGAAAAACTGTTTGTGATATAGGTAACATCCACATTCGTTATTAAGAGCTTTTACCCATTTCATAACTCCTAATTCGATATGAGGTATTGAGTCAGAACTTTAGGAGGAGCTACTAGTGCTTCCCTATATGTTCTTAGTACGTGATTGAAATGGAACTCTTTTTGACCATTATTTTCCTAAATAGTGTTTTTTACTATCTCTACTATCTCATTCACATAAGAAGCACAGATGTTTTGTGGAATCTGACTTGACGTCTCAATAAAACAGTGACAGCTTTCAAATCCCCACAACTCTTCTTTCAGACAACTTAATGCGCTACTTGTATGGAGGGGTATACATTAGAGTTATGAACAAGGACGGCTTTTAAGGTTCTCTTAGAAGAATCGGATTTGAATTTGTTAATTAATCGCTCAATATTAGTTAATTAGTTACGGGCGTTATTGGGTATTAGAGTTTTGAGGTTGTCTGAATAAGTTAACCTGATGGTGCTAAATGAACTCCAAATTCTGATTCAACGGCTCCAAAAATATAGACGTAAGATGGTTTTGCCCATTTGCATATCAATCTTTAGATTTGGCCTTAGGATGACCTAAGACCTGACTGTTGCTAACCGAGTTCCCGATTCAGATCCAGCGACCCCAAAAACATAAATCTACGATGATCTGGTTCAATTGCTTGTTTATCTTTCGATTTGACATAGAAAATGACCTGATGAAGTTAAATGAATTCCGTATCTGGTCACCTTGCATATTTCTTTTGATTTGACCTTGGAATGACCTTGAGTCTCGGACGATGGAGTTAAGTGGACAGACTCCCATTCAGCATGTGACATAAGAATAATAGGTCTAGTCCTAGTAATATTAAAGGGGATATGTTAATATTCTCAACCTCGACTTAAAATGGACACAAATCTGTCAGGGGGTTACTTTGATTATTCGTAAATTATTTTATTATATTGATCATTGTGGATAAATACTAATAGATATTGAATATATGTAACTGTAGCTGTAGATCTCTGATGAGTCTTCCTCTCAAAAGTCTTGTGCCGAAATTAAGGCTAAATCTACGGATATGGTAGAAATTCCTATCTTATGAGAACCATCTACTAAAGGAATTGAAGAAATTCAAGTAGCATTGTCATCGGTAGCAGAACAAGTTCCAGAAATAAGATGGTTTGTGCTTGTTAAGTTTTCTTCGGGTAGGAGCAAGAAAAAACTTTATCGAAATGTTGCATAGATGAGATATTAGAAGACTGTGGCTTGACTGTACATGGACTTAAATCTCTTAAATCTCTCTAATTTAAATTAGTTGATAATGACGTGTCCGTGGTCGCCAAGACTAACAGTCCACTTTTTAACTAAACCCACGTTGAAACTTGTCACCGAAAACTCAATTATATATTGTTTTACATGTGACATTGATATACATGAAATGTAAATGAAATGATGTTTCAATATATTTTATTTTTCTATTTTCCGTATATCGATTTTACACATTTAGATCTTACTCTGTCTTGATCGAAGCTACCCCACATTACAAATCAAGCTGCAACACCAGCATCCTTTGCTTTAGAGAAGTCAAAAAAATGTTATGTTTATTAGCATAGGAGCGACTTTAAAATGTGCCCTAGAAATCATAGACGATCAAAGTAATCCCACTCAATGTTTAACTTTGATCAAGAACTTTCAATCTTTTTATACCGAGAATTGCAAGTTACGGAGTCATTTCGTTTGTGGATCAAGTCATATGGTCCAACGGCACACAATTTTTTTAAACTAACTATTGCTTATAGAAAAAAAATATGGGTTCTAAAAGTTTGAAATTAATTTTACGGTAGTTTTTTTATGAGAAAAAATATTTTCCCTAATATATCCCGTATTCACAGCTAATTTTAAAGTGTGCCATTTTTGGTCCAGTCAGTTCATTGTCGTAACATGAGTTTATCTCTGTAAGGAGTACAAGGTTATGATATAAGGATCCACCAATGGACACCCTGTATAATGTTAAATTCCCCCACTAGTTGCAATATATTACAATATTCTACCACAGTAGAAGTCGATAATAGTTTATTGATTAAGTATATAATGTATATATTACATATTATACGAATTTTCATTAATTTTAACATACCACTAGAAATATTTAAGAATCCATTAAGATATCCATTTAACTGAAAAGTAATAAATATCAAACTAAAAGATATTTACTTTGTTTATTAAATTATTAGAAATTCCAGAAGTTTTTACTTCCTCAATGTTTTTACTTTTTATTTGTTTGAATGCAAGTACGTACGTAACTACAATCAGCACAATGAGATCGTTGGAAATTATTCATTTCGGGCTTTGTTATGGAACAGTGAATAGCTGTTTGTGATTTATCAATCCATCTTCATTAGGCTAATTGCAGAGTTAAGAGTCCTTACAATAACATTGGAAAGATATATTACGTTTTGTGTAGAATATAGAAAATGAATTTGTCGTCTAAATTAATATTACCCATCCTAATTGTTAGCCTGTGGACTTGACAACAGAGTGATATAACCTGACAATGTTAGATAAGGCAGAGATAAAAAAATGCGATTCACACGTTGGTCGGCAAATACAATATTTGTAATAGCGCTATTTCGCTGTAGACAAAGGAACCACTTAATCTAGTAATAAGTTTTATTTGCCCTACAGTCTTAAATAATTACAATTTTCCTTACAGTAGACGTTAATTACAAAACTCAAAACAAAATTAAACTCTATTCTGCCTGGCCCTCGATTCTCTGAATTCCTAACTATCTTCATCAATTCTCCACCTCTTCCGTCCTCGTTAAAAATTTTCTCTCTGCTTTCATGTCTTCCCTCATTTCATCATAATCGCGCATTAGATGTTCTATCGTTTCTCTCTCTTCCCATCATACTCTACATCTTCTCTCACTTTCTCTGTCCACCATTTATTATCTTTTTCCTCATTGACACACCTGCATCTTGCTAACATTATCATTTCCTTCTTACTTTCCCTCTTTAAGTTTCTCGGTATCTTCTCTGGTATCAACTTCTTATATTCTGCATTGTATCTTGAGTCCTTTATTTTTGTTCTTCTTCCTTGCACTTACATTTAATTAAAATATCTCATAATATTATTAAGTACATTTTAAAATCCGCAAGTAAGTCCTGGTATTAGTTAAAATAAGTTAATAATAATTTTGTTCATGTTATAAACTATTTGGAAAATTAGGAACTGACAAGGATACATTAATAATAACAAGTATTTTCAGTAAAAGAGTGGCAAAAAATAAATAAATATGAATAGAAAGAAAATTGCTAGTGTTGTGGTGGCTGCTTCTTTATCTGCCTAAATTCTTGGAGTAATATGAAAAAGGGGAGGGAGGTACAAGGAAGGCAACGTCTGACACTATTTTTAAACTTTTTATATAACGACAATAAAAATAATAGTGCTACCTCAATAAGGAGGTAGTGTTGTACCAAAGCTATGACAATTGGAGCTGGAGGGGAATCCTTCATTACGGAAGAGTAGCAAGGTTTGGGCTTGACATAAATGACATAAATTGAGGTTCGAGTGTCCAACGATTTTGGAGCACTCCGTCTTTTCACTGCTACCTTCCTCCCTTGGTGGCTTTTTCTGGTCACTAATTCATAAACTTTTGCTAATAAATATTTGGGAATAGCCTGAGGTCTTGATATATGACTTACGATTCTCTTATCACTTGCCTCTCTTTCCGGATGAAATAATATTAAACAATTACGATCGTAATACACACATTCATAAAGCAGAAAAAGGTAAAACAGCTTCAAAACATTCCATGTTTCTATAGAATTAAAAATAGAAACAGAATTTTTTTAATAATATTCATTTTTGTGTGGTTGCTGTCACTAACATAAAGCTTCTCTTCTTTCCATCATTTGGCGTCTTTAACTGTTATATTATGAAAAGGATTAATCTATAATCTTTGATTTTCACGTATAGGGTTTAAATTACCATTTTCGATCATTAAACATGAGCCCGAAATCTTATACGATCTCAAAGAGAACTTTCGTAAAACCTCGAAACCTTTCGAAAAATTATAATTTTCTGACGTCTCTGAAGCTTTTAAAAAAACTTTAGAATATGGACTCCCGTAAAACGCTGAGTGACGTCACTGTCTCATATACTGCCGTCGTAAGAAAGAGTGCCGTATCTACAAAATAACAATTGGGAGTAAAATTAGGCAAACGCGTTTTTTGTCATAATTTTATTTTCTGTTGAACAGTATTATTGGAATATATGTTTCTAATGTTTTTTGGTGCTAAAAATTCAATGAGAATACTTTTGAATAAAAAAAAAGTTTCTTGCGTTAAAAAATGCACTTACGGTATTTTAAATTAATACCAGACATAATGTTTATATAGGATATCAAGGCAATAGAGCTTAACTAACTAATTACGGAATACTAAACTAATAAAATTTAGGTAGTTATACTTACGCATTCATTCAGCATGTAATTATTATTTAATTCTATTTACGAAGATAATGAAATGAAGGAAACAAAAAATGGAATTTGTATAAAAAGCACCATTGCAAGTGGTAGCAAGTATTTATTTTATAAAAGTCTGGAAGTATTACAGGTACTCTAGTAACAATCCTTATTTTTAGTTTGAAAAAATTAAATGAAATTAGATATTCCTAGTTAAGTAACTTAAAGTAACACTGGGTATTACATTGCATTACACATCACTCGAAATGTTCTACTAAATCATTTGATTCTTCTGAAACTGGAATATTATTCCAAAACGACAATCTATCTGCAGGTATAATAGAAGAGAATTTTTTAATAGATTATCTCTTTTTAAGACAGGTATACCTCTGTTTCTAGTATATGGTTCTGGCTCTGCAATTGCACAATTTTTTATGGCCGTCTTTTTCATGAAATTTAACTGTACGTATTCATCTTCTGAAAAAAAAATGTTATAGCCCAAGCTGAAGCTCCCTCGCAAAATACAACTTGTATGATGTCTAACAAATAGAATTTTGGTTTTAACTTATTTAAATTATTTTTGATGAATGGTCCTTCCAGTGATAGAAGTTCCATAGGTTTTGTAATTACTTTCCCATTATTAGCCCTGAAACAGCCATTTGAAAATCTTTGAAATCGCATGTTTTTTTTTTTAAGGCACTTTCGATTTGATGATGAAAATTGTCCGCGGACATGAATGTATGCCCGGGTTCAAAGTATTTTAAAGTTATGGATAAAATTCTAACATGGTCAGAATTGATTAAATAGACAAAAAATGAGTAAAGTGCCCAATTTTTATTCTGGGCAGTGCAATTGTCGAGCCAGAGGACAATGTGATGTTTATCATGATTATAAAGAAGGAACTGGAAGAAGGCACTTATAATTTCTTCTTTCTTTCGTCCAGCCGTAGCTTCATGCCATAACACTGCAAATGGTTTTCTTTTGTACCTGTACCTAAAGGTACAAAACTTTCATTGAAAGCAATTATTCTCTACGTAAATATTACCGACTTGAACATATCAAGTCGCGGTAACATTATGACTTTCTGTAAATCTACAGAAGTGAAGAGGTCCATCGAACTTTTAGCGGTTTTACGTCATTTCTGTACGTTTCTCGGGCTATCTGAGCACGTTTAATATGTGTGTTCCATGTCACACAGATTTCACATTAAGCCTTGCTTTGGGTGTGACATATTATGTAGTTTATAAGTTTCACATTTTTCACACTCCTCATGTCCAAGATGCGCAAACGAAATATTTTTTTCCTTAACGACAACGTTTCTGTAAAGTTCATATGAGCAGTCAGTCGGAAGGTAAATATAATTTATTGGGAGCATGCTCACGTCGATAGTGAGAAATACAAGGTCGGTAGTTTTGTATGTGATCATAAATAATTGGTCGATCAACTTTTTGTCGATTTGGATGCAATCCTTTTATCTTCTGCTACAGTTATGTCAGATATGCTGCTCACTAGTTTTATAATTGTATCATTAGATTTGTTGAAACCTAATGCACTCAAATAGAATGATTTACACACTTTACAATTTCACTTTCATTTTCAAATAGTACTTGTACTTGACTATTGTGTCATTTCTTCTGGAGTCGTTGTCGGTACAACTTCTTGTTCTTCTTTTTACTCCGATTTTTTGTTGTTGTATGAAGTAGATAGTCTCCTAGAAGTCAATCTTGGCTCCAAAATTTTTCATTAATATTTTCACGTCTCTCCGTCGTAAGTTTTCTAGAACAGCCCCTTTTGCATATGTTACTACAAGAAGGTTTTAACATATGCTTTTGTCGAGTTATTTGCATTTGTTTGCCTTGTCCTCTGCAATGTCCTATGTGCAACTAGTTTTTTCATCTCGCATTCAAATACTAACCGTTATTAATGATTAAAGAGGAACATAGAATTAGGAAAATTTCAACGTTAAAAACCGCAACTGATTGGTTGTGGTGTAGATACAGTTCTTAAAGGTACCATGAGCAGATACACGTTTTTAGGTTACAACCTTTTTGTAAGGTTTAGATAATATTTGCATGTTTGAAAGCCGTAACTGACAATCGAGAGACACTTACGGTTTTAATACATTGTATTGTAACTTACGGCTTTCTTAGTGAGGTTTTAAACAAAACTGGTAGTATTTACTTACAAAATAATAGCGTAAGCAAGAAATACGGTTTTATTAGATACATTTGTTACTTAAGGCTTTATAAAGATATAACTTCAAGAAATACGTCATAATTAAGAAAACGTATGTGCATTTATTATAGCTTAGAATGTAGATACGCCATTTTAAACTAAAAAAATTAATTTTTAAGCATCAGTTTATATAAGAACCGTATAAAACTGAAAATCCTCAAAATTGTAGATACGGCACTCTTTCTTACGACGGCAGTATAGTTACTTTCAGTTTGTTTACACACCCTGTATTAGGAATCAAATTTCAAATTAACTAAAATTTAAAAATTCTAGCTAATAGGTATATGACAAAACAAAATATGTTTTGTTTTGTTGTAGGTACAGGGTTATTCATTATATTTAGGCCACCTTTCATTATCGTTATTATTAGGGATACAAAATAAAGTTTCGAATAAAAATTGTAGTGCTGTAATTGAACCCCTTTAATAAGAACAAGAAGCAATAATATATTTTTTAATAGAACGTCCTGTGTATTGTTGAATTTTTTATTTTTTTTATTTCAAAAATATATATCTGAAATAATTTTTGAAATCCTTTATCTCACATACAATAGATTCACAGTTCATGAGTGTGAATAAATACAGTATATTTTTGATTTGTGGTAGAGATATATCTATTTTTTTCTTCTTAGGCTTTCATAGGTATCATATAATATTTTTTTTGTAATAATTGTGTAAACCCTCCAAGGGTTCCCTCTTACACCAAATAGAGAAAAACTTTTTCCTCCAAAACTGCTTTTACTTGAATGGATATATTTTCTCGAATCCAGCTACATATTTAATTTCTTAGCCAACATTGATTTTCGAAGGCAAAGCGAGTCCCAATTCTGCCAGTTTCTAGGTCTGGTAGGCGTAATCGTGGATATTAAGAAGGTGCAATTTAAATATACATCGTATTCTCAAAACTTTCAACGAAAATCATGTCAGACTAAAAAGTGTGAATCGTGTAGGACTCAAGTTTTCTTGACCTAATTTATTATTTTAAATTACTGTGTTCACCTATACTCGCGACAAGAATTCAGACGACTTACGTCATACAAACAAATGAAAAATTCATTATATTTTCATCAAAATATTTAAGAAACTGCAATTACAGTAATAAAACACACTAATACACTAAAAGTTTGCATTATATATTGCACTAAACTGCAAAATATGATTGTTTTTAACGAGACCAAATATCGAAAATTACGTTAACAATAAAAACAAATGTGTAACGTCAGCAGTGACGTAAGACGTCTAAATTCTTGACGCGGGTATAGCTATTGCAATGACTCAAATCGTTTAAATTAAAATTTTAAATTTATTAATAATTGTAAAATATTCTTCATAAATAAAAATATATTAATATAAGTATAATGTTCCCTGTATTTATTTTTTCAAATATTTTGCTAGTATTTGCAAATACGGAAATATGTTTACCTGCCAAGGGAGGTTATCAACTATGTGAGATATAATCTGAGTAATAACAAGGTATGTTTAAGGTGTACATAAAGTTTTCAAGTAATATTAAACGTGGATGAATTGTTACACCAAAAATATTTGTAAATTTTGAAGATAATCGTTACGCACCGAAGTGTACAAACAAGTATAGACAAATATTTGAACTGGAGTTATAATTATCAATTCCATTTTTTACAGAAAGGAACAGTAACAGGGAAGGAAAGTTCAGAAACATCAGCAAAATGTTAATAGAATTACGTTAGGAAACGTTGACTATATAGAACCAAATAATATTTTGGGATAAATATTCCATGCGGTTTTTCATGTCTTGCTATATCGTGAATATATATTACACTTTAAACAAGACAAGTAACTATATTGTTAATGATCAACTTTATTACTCCTTTGAAAATTTAATTAGACCTCCGTAATAAGGTTTCTGATTGAAATGTCCTACCAATTTGCACTCAGCTCATTGAAGTGTAATCCTTCTGCCTTTGGGATTGAACTTCCTCAGGATTAATTGTGACAAATGACTATTGTGAACGCGAAAAAATAACGGATTGAATGAAACGAATAAGAATGCAAAAATATTTAACAAACACAATACTTTACATACAGGGTGAGTATAAAGTACTCATCAATTTTCAGGAAGTGATTGTCGACATTATTTTAAGATTGTAAGTTCTTTTAAAAAATGATCCTTACCGGCTTCATTACGGAGATACAGTGTGCTGAACGCCCGAGGTGTAAATGTCTACATCTTGTGGTCACAACTATTTTACGAATTAATGCTCCGACGACCATTGATTTACATCTAAAAAACCTATAGGAAATTGTCACGGTTAGTCGTCAGTGCTGCCACTAGGCATATATCGGTCTCGAGTTTGTTAATTTTCATCAGTATGTTATAAGTAAGGCCAAGGCCGAATAACAATGACTGTTCGCTCTCTGTCACGACAGAAAGACATGAGTGCGCAAGATGCAAGTGTCTATATCTTGTGGCAACTGACTACTCAATGCTCGCTTTATATAGGGTCATACAGAACTTATCTAAAAAAATTGGAAATATGTCATGAAAAATTGAGTCAATACCGTAAAAAAATTGCAAAATCCTTATAGTTTCCGAGTAAAAAATTATTGAAGTTATAGTATTTTCAACCTTTACATCGCTGGGCTGCTGTAGTCTCTAGCCAGGCGATTCCGAATATTGATACCGATTACTTTTTGTAGGAATTAAACGTTTTTGTGATGCGAGTCTTTACATTAGTTTTTCATGTGTCAAAAACGGCTTACGTATATTGCAACTTAGATTTAATGGATATCGTTTAATTTATGACGATGCGAAAATGCTTTAGCAAAACGATTTGCCGGTACACATGTACCAAATGCAGCTACCTTTACCGCAGCGTTCAATGAGTACAAGTGTAGTGCAACGAACAGTCTTTATTTTCAAGTTATTTATTACCTTAAAG
This sequence comes from Monochamus saltuarius, assembly GCA_025584915.1. Lineage (NCBI taxonomy): Eukaryota > Metazoa > Arthropoda > Insecta > Coleoptera > Cerambycidae > Monochamus > Monochamus saltuarius. Next base: position 46,225,292 of record CM046724.1, on the reverse strand, counting down.
CAGTGCCTTGAGGTCCATAGAAGTGATGGAAGCATTGCATCTCTACTTTCATGGGTCAAAACAACATTGCCTGGGTTGGACATCAGGCGACTTGTGTAGGCGACAGTTCAAACATGTCGTAAGCTCATCAGAAACCCAAGTCAATACTACATTGAAAGCAATATATTGTAGATTACGTTCACTCAGTGTCATTATCATTCGACTACCTTGATGAATGAAACAAAATACAAATTTAATACAATTAAGAAACTATTGGTACTTACCGGGACATTTGTCTAATGCATACAATGGTTATGTATATATCGACTAATTATTAGTTAACTTAAATTGACCATGGATTTGTCGATGATCTAACCCGCAGATGCTTTATTATTCATTGACATCCTATCTCAATTTTTCTGTTTAACATTACTTGTCGTTAATTGTTTTCTTCTTTCTTCTCTTAAGTATCATAATTGAAAATAGTATCTACAAATATGCTTTTATTAATAATTTATTAATTAGTATTTATTACTTTAGTGTTTAGAGTTTATTCAGTCAGAAAAATACTTTTAAAACATTGACGTAGCAAGAATATTATTTAAAGAAGTTTAATTCATGTAGAGATATAGTCGCGATAAGAATTCAGACGTTTTAACGTCACGTCGCATTAAAAACAATAATATTTTGCAATTTAGTGCAATATATAATGCAAACATTTAGTGTACTATATAGTTTCGTTACTCTCAGTTGCAGTTTCTTAAATATTTTGATGAAAATATGTATAATGAATTATTCATTTGTCCGTATGACGTAAGTCGTCTGAATTCTTGCCGCGACTATTTACAGCACTGTATATGTCAAAACAACTTTAATTACTACTCACTAAAGTATTTGCTAAAACTATTCTCTGTGAATCTTGAAGATTTACGATATTTCTTCACACAAAGCTTTACAAATATTAAAAAAAAAACTATCGCTATCCAAAACGAATTGAGTGTTCCATATGTCTATAAATCATACACAGCAATAATAAATGAAGTATCTTATAGAATATCTTGTTTAAATTTTCACTTGAGCCTATCTCAGGTAACCTAAAAAAACATTCATTACTTTGTAATCAGTATTTTCGTTACTTTTTAAAAATCATATATTAAATTATTTGATTGATTTGAAATATTAAATTTTTTATTATGAAATACGTATTTTGCACGTAGATGCATAAAGAAAATATATTGGTTACTTCGGATGTATATACCTATTTAAAGTAAATAGAGCAATTTATTTCTAAGGACGTTGAATTTCATTTAAAAATAATAACTTACCTTTGGTGACATATAAAAAATAAATTACTTACATATAATTTAAAACCTATTCCATAATTTTCACTCGCCATCTTGTTAACAAGAAAACAAAATAAATTTGTGCTTTGGCATTTGACATTAGATGATGTCCGTTTAGGAAAAATTTAGCGGTAAATTTGACGATAGCCAATGATTAGCTGAAAATATCCGTCAGGGTCCAATCATTATCCAGCAAATTGTCAAGACCCAATTACACAGACCTGTCAGGCTGGAAGGGCGGTCTCGTTGCTTATATTCCTATCCTACTTTCACCCCCATGCCTGCAATGTTCTAGATCATGAGGATGAGATATTCTCCATAATATCTGTGGAGAATTAATTATTTATTTAAGGGTTATATTGTCATTGTTGTTGTTTTGACATTTCACCAATTGCCGCCATCCTCTTCGCCTTCTTCACGAAATTCAACGTTCCGGTCAAAGTCAAGTCTGATACTGCGCCAAGCGCTGTTGTCGGCTTGTGCAGGAAATCTGTCTCTCCACGAATTTTTTCCAATTTGCGTAATTTTAATAATTACACTATAAATTTGCACGTTTGGTATGTTTCGTAACTGCAGACATTATAATAGATTTTATTAATCATTTTAGGTATATTTCTATAATTATTAGGTGTCTAATTTCATGTCTACAAACCTGATTGACTAGTGTCCAGCCAATGGTGGGTAAGGACAGTTTTTTTGACCAGGAGACCATTTTCCGAGATCTTCTTCTGATACATGGTGTGACTATCATTGTGTGTGTGAGGGTAGTTTTGAAAAATTTTTATGATGTCGCATCATCTAGGAGGATAATAATTTTCAAAACAATCATTGCTGCTTTGAATTTCATTGGTATTTTGTGGAAATTTTATGCTTAGGTATTCCGAAGCAGATACTCTCTGAAGAAAGGATTCATTCTCACACCAAGCGACTTATTGCAGAAAGTCTATTGCAATTTTTACGAGTTCGGTAAGTTTTGAATTCAATCCACTTTAACCGAAATTGCCTCCTTCGTATACTCGATAGATTCTAAAATAGGTCCTATTTACAGCTACCGTAAGGTCTATATTCGCTACTCCTACGATCTTACTAAAAGCTGTAGTGCAGTGCTTTTGTTAAGAATCCCTTATTCTAGGGTAAGTAAGTTCAATGTGTATATTTCTATTTATTCCGATTTATGTTATTTATAATAGCTATTTATGATATACGTGTTAAAAGTAAGATTTTATTTTGTGAGTGAAGATGGTTAAAAAACGAGCGTAGCGAGTTTTTTAACTTTAAGAATAAAATAAAATCACTTTTAACACGTATATCATACACTATTTTTTTTTCAAAACAGTCGGAAGAACTTTAAACTCAATAAAAATAAGAAATCAAAAAATACCACACAGATCGCAATGTTTATGAACCAAAATTTTCGTAGCAACCAGTTTATTTTAACCCTAGTGTTAAAAGTAACTTACTTTTAACACGCGTGTCAAAAAATGACATTTTTAACATCAAAAATGACAATTAAAAAGCCCACTTTTAACAGTTTTGTAGAAAATAGCTATTTATGATACACGTATATCATACACTATTTTTTCTACAAAACAATCGGAAGAACTTTAAACTCAATAAAAATAAGAAATCAGAAAATACCACTTGTTCTAATTTTACTATAAATGTTAATAGTAATAACTAGTTAAAATGTTGGTTTGTACTTATTTAAAATAAAAAGTTGTTCATGTGTTTGTTAAAACGTTTTATTAATTTTCAAAACAAAATTTAAACAAACTTTGATTTACTTTTAACACTAGTGTTGGGCAAATTGTGTATTGAACCAGTTGATGGCAGCTTAAGAAGGTTGTCGCATTGCCGTTGTACCAACCTGGGTTTTGTATCTTCCTGAGTGTTGTTGGCAGCGTCCTACTCCTGCTAGAGTTCCGTTTATGTTTTGGCGAAGCATCGCTGCGACATCGCCGCCTAGGAAGCACGCAAGTTTCCTAATTGCTTTTGCTATCTTATAACCTACCTTATAAATTACAATACAGTATTACCTGAGCGGTTGAATGGATTTTTTATATTAATACAACAGTAAATTTTATTAAAACTTTATTCACTAGTTCACTTAAACACTTAAACAGTTCAGTAGTAGTTCATTATTGCATATGATTTAGCTTATTTGCTTGATCGCTATTAATACTTTAGAGTATGTTCAAATATCTTTTATTTTGTTATTATAGCATTTGCATGTTGCTTATAGTTATATATTATATTAATTATTTGTAGTTACTTCCTTTTCCCGCATTTATTTACAATATTCTTATTGTTTTATATTTTATATAGCTTGACTCATTTAGTACAATTGAGCAATTTAATCAATCATTAGAGCCACGAGAATTTTCAGACAATTTTTAACAGATAATTAAGGCGTAACGTTATACGGTATTATTTATTATATTGCTAATAAGGTGTTGTTAGAATAAGCCGATGCACCTGAGCTCACGCGACGCTTCTACTACCTAGTGTTCTAAATTCTTTGCGCGCTTATTTATACTTATATATTATTTATACTTATTTTCCACGCTCTTAATTTTCAGGACTATTGTTTCATGCTTATAGTCGATTGGCTTTTGTGTTGACACTACTTTCCCTACTTATATGTATTTTAATAGTCAATTTAGTATTTATACTTTTGCTATACCTTATAATTGTCATTAACAACTATCAAATGTTAGAATAAACCACCATTTGTGCAACGGAATGTTTATTATTTGATCTTGTTTGGCACATTTTCTTGATCATTTAGTCAATCTATCTGGGTGATTAGGTTTGGGGAAAATTTGTCTGGCGCCCTTGAACAATTAGAGTTTATCGTGTCGTAATATACGAAATTGTGAAAACAAATTACACAACAAAAATTAGAACCACCCCATCTCCATTGAGCTGGCTAGTCACCCTTAAGTGGTGAACGACTTTATACACGAAGGTGTGTGTGCTTTTGTAGGTCGCATAGCACATCAGAGATCCTGGGGAAACATGTCCTCTGCTCTCTCCCACCGCTCTCTCGAAGGGACCTCAATTTCCAACCTTAATTTATCCTTGGCATCAATAACCCTCAATGCAAAGACTAGGATCTCATTCTCTGCCCTGAAGGCTCTAGCAGAGTGACGCTCCACTCGACCTTCTGCCTTCCAACAGCCTGCATCCCTTATTCTGAGGCAAGTCGCCATCGCCTTTTTTACAACCCATGTTGGGAGGGGTGTTAACCCCAACAAAACGTCCATATCGGCAGTTGGAGTTGTCCTCATCGTCCCTGTGATACCTAAGCAGGCTAGCCTTTGGATCCTCGATAATACCTTGGCCACAGTTACCCGATCCACACTCGGCCACCATATTGTAGCCTCGGGATGATCACCGTCGTGTACATCCAGTGAAGTACTCTAGGGTTGATTCCCCAGTTTCTACATACTACTTTCCTTAATTGCCAAAAGGTTGCCATTGATTTTTGCGTAACTCGTTTAATCTGTGACCCCCAAGACAACTTACTATCCAAGGTTACCTCACTGCCTAGAGTAAGGGTCTTCCCATACATAGTTGGAGCCCTGAAATCCTTTATCTTCGTCCTTTTTGTGAAGAGAATCAACTCAGTCTTCCTTGCGTTCACTGAAAGACCCGTCTCGTCATACCATTTCTTTATAATCCTACAAGCCTCCTGCATTCTGCCGCATACTACGCCCAGAAACCGGCCTACCACTAAAACCACAACCACACCATCGTCAGCGTAGGCTTGAGTGTTCAAGCATTAATAAATACCTAGGGATTGGATGAGGAGGACTGGTACCATGGCCGCCATGATCTCCTGACTTTAAATCATTTGAACTTCTTTTTGTGGGGATATTTAAAAAATTAAATCTATCGCACCGAAGTGGATACATACTATGGATGATTTACGCAAACGTATCATACCTGTTACCAGTAATTTGCGAGTTCAAAAGGGATAAGAAGCAGAAACATTTGTGTTAGTTTATGTAAACTGGGCAAAACAGGCAAAAAATTTTGTTGTAACATTAGGTATATCAACCTATTTTATTAATTAAAACCACAAATTAATTCTATTAATAATAAATAACAATAGCGGCAAAAGCAGTTGCATTTGATGTATAAAATGGTAAAAGATTTAGTATCAAAATTTATCTTCTATATCTACATAAAAAATTATGATTTGCAATTAAATTTTAAATTAATTTAAAACTTCCCAATCACCTACCGAGCTGCTGCGTATACAACAATTTAGTAAAATATTAATAGTTTGGAAAGTTTACAAACATTTAACCGGTGAAATTTTTTGTTTATGAAAACTAAAAAGTACACCGATCAGGGCGATAAGTTTGGTATTTGTAACTGATGTAACAACCACTCACAAAAGTGCACTCGAAGTGGAAGATCCCTTGGAAGTAAGGTTTGTGTGTTGGATAGAGTAAGTCGTGTCTTAGCGTTCGCCAAACTGTGAATGTTGATATCCCAAATTGCGCTGCCATTGTCCTAGTGCCGCAGCAGACTACTCTTCAACGGTAAAATCTCTTTCTCGATATCCACAATTTGCCAAGGTCTAATGGGTCGCCCATTTACCTTGGCCGCAAATTGCTGAACCACACATAAAAACGCACACCTGGGATGATATCTTTGGGGAAACTTTTGGGTATAATGATGAGCTGCAGCCATTGATTTTTGATGTGATTTGTCCGTAAGGATACCAGCATCATAAGTTTTTCAACTGAGAAATTATGGGCGATACTTTTATAATCGCGTGAAACTAAACCCGAATAGGACCACAACCGATAACAAAGTACTGCTGCAAATATCAAACATATCGTTCTGTTTACTTCTTAGTTTCTATAAGCAAAAAAATCACCTGATAATTTTTTACAAAACTAAAAATATTTTACTACATTTTCTTTTTCACTACTCGTTATTATTTGTCTTCAGCTATAATTTCCCAAGTTCATGCGTATAGGTTAAGTATTACCCTCTATGCTTTAGATTTACAGGATCTAACGCAAATAAAGAATTTATCATTTGTTAAGTAAATGATCTATTACAAGATTAACTCAAAATAACGACCTAGAATTGTACTACACCTATGAAGGCGGCGATCCAAATTGTATCACATTCCTTAGAATAACTGTGGGTTGTGTTGAATGAAAAGACATGCAGCAAGAATTCGACAAAAAAGCTCCTCTTGACACTCCACAGGCGCATAGACCATTTCCCAATCAATTTATCGTGATATTCTACGTTTAAGTGATTATGTACTTCATTTTGACTCAATCTTGTAGCCGATCACTTACTTAACAAATTATAACTTGTACATGGACATTCAGATTCAGAATCAGAACTAATTTGCGAACATCAGATCATCAATCATTTTCTTTCAAGTTTTCCATAACTACGCATTGTGCCGTGCATAACTGGTACTGAGAACAAAATCATATCATATAAAAAAATAATATTGTGGCTACATATACACTTTTCAGTATTTTATCTAGCGGTACCAGTTATGAGTATTAAATGCAAGAAAAAATAAGTAAGAGTTTCATGAAATTTATAAAATATCGGAATTGTGCGGTTATGCGTATTGTGGATAAAAAATGTAGTCTCATGACACAATTTTGTGCGTGCGCATAGCAGATGTAGTCGGCAATATTAGCCTTGTTCGCGGTAGCGATTCCGAACTAGTTCAGGATTAATTTACGGATGAGAGCAAGCGCAGTTTCCATTTCGGACGATCAAATTCAAACTGCGCTTGAGCAGATCCGTAAATTAATCCTGAACTAGTTCGGAATCGCTACCGCGAACAAGGCTATTACCAGCCAAAGTGTTTCCATATTGCCCGCCAAAAGTTTCAACCATGTGGTCAAACCTTAGCATCCCTGTCCCCAATCGCTTGCTTGAGAGTGGGGAAAGCAACAATAATGGCAGTATGGCCAACAGCCGTGTGGAAATTTTCCAGAGGCATCAGTGCTATGGGTTTTTTTTGGAATTACCCTCGTACTTGAGATCTAAAAAACCGAATAATTGATAGTTTTTGAGCGAAAAGACTCCATGCAATGAAAAGTAGATGACTGCATCTTGTCTGAGCGTGGACATTTCCTACAATTTATTCATGAACAATTTCATTTCTGTTACTTATTTATTTCATTAAGTTTGATGTTACTTAATTAAATATTTGATCTTTTTAAAATGAAGTTTAGAATACTCTTGTATAGCCAAATAAAATTTTGATTTACTAACTACAGAAGTCATCCTTACTCTAATTAAAGGTTAAATTTAAAGTTGTACTTTTTAAATTTGTGTCAGTTGCTTATTTCATTCACTAAATTTCATAAAACAGGCTTAACGCGTTTAGAAGTTATTTAAAAAATATTTTTTTTTTATAAAAATTCAACACCTTGTATCTCCATAACAAAGTCGCCAAGAACTGTTGTTTATAAGAAATTCAACTTAAGGTCGCCGTAAAATGATCAAATTAGTGCTGTTTGTAGGTACATAAATCTGGAAAAAATAAACAAGTAGAACTGAAGTAATTTCAAAATTAAAATTCTGGGTGTTTTGTGTATTCATTGTTACTATTTGAATTTTCGTTCAATTAAATATTAATTTTTTGTAAGACACACATTATTTTGGTATCCTAATCCCACATTTTAACAATTAGTTTCACACTTATAAACAAAAGTGAACAATCACAATCAGTATATGCAGAACTATGCAAGTTTATGTTATAACTATATTTACATCAATAGTTTAAATTAAAAAAAAAATCGCATTCTGAACAATTTCTGTATCTAAAAATTTGTTGGTTAGACCGCTTTTTATCGTTATATATTCGTTTTACTTCGGCACCTTTAAATATTAGCAGGTGGCATGAGAAAACATTCTTATTATAAGCTAGACTCTATATTATTCAGTTCTTAAATGTCTAAAACTATTTGTATTTGTAGAATACATCATTTCAAGAATACGACACTCGTAATATAATGTCAATCACATCCTGAAGTGTGTTAAATTACATTTGAATCAACCTGTAAAATTTTATGGGTAGAGTCGTATCTTCTATAAGAAACCAATTTATTTTTTTGTGTAAAATATTCTTTAAATTCACGAAAATACACTTTTATGTTAAAATATTATTAATCACTCTATTTGTTGAGCAGTATTTGGCTTTCACGTTTTTAATCCGTTTCAAGGTTGGGTGTCATCACGTTTGCCTTTATAAGAAATTCCAGTCAGAGGCAACTCGTAGCTGTGTAGATTATAACCGACCCTCTTCTGCGTTGTCAAAAATGGAATCCCATATTTAAATAAGCATAGCATTTATAAGTCCCAAGTTAATATTATTCTGAAGGTAAATACTTTGGAATTTGTAAAAATAACTTTTATATGTTTGCAATTATCTTGAGAGAAAGAAATTACATATTTATTTCCTTTATTATTTATGAGTTATTTATATCAGAAACAAGGGTGTAGTTTGAGGGGGGGGGGGCAAGAGGGGACAACCGCCCTCCCCTTCTTGCAAAAAATCCTGTCTTTTCAAAAAATTAAATTAACAAATTTTCAGACTTATAGCTTATACACAACATTTGTAGCATGTGTGTTCTATATTTTTTCTTCTAATACGTAATACGCATTATGAGTGAGTACCGATCTCAAAAAATGCTAAATACAAGCTTGCAGACTGCAGGCATAAGCCTCATAGTCTTGAGCTGTTCTCAATGTAGTATTTTATGCATCTGGCATATAGAGCCAACATTTTCGAACAAATTAACAGCCCCAGAAAAGAACTGATTGAACCGAATCATCAGAAACTTAAATCCATAATATCTACAATTCTCTTTTGTGGTTATCATGACATTTCTTTGAGAGGCAAAGAGCCAGATAAAGGAAACTCATAATTTGTTGAAATTTTTCCACTCTAAGCAGAAATATACCTGTCCAAATACAAAACAATCTTATCATATACAGATTTGGAAATTGCGGATCTTTACAGAGAAAGTAGAAATTGCCGCTTCATTCCAGGGAAGGTACGAACTTTCAGAGGGGCGGCGACGTGCATTGGTCTAGCATTCCCCACTACTACGGTAATCGGTTCCGTATCGCCACCGCTAATTCGCCATTGCAAATCTAACTGTCCGGTCAACTGATGCCAGTGTTGTCAGATCTCATGCATTCCGAGGAAATCTTATGCTCTCATATTTTGATTACAAAATGCTCATGCTTTTTAATAGACACAAAAAGAAATAATAAAATTATTAAAATTACTCTTTGAAATCTACCAAAACAAAGACCTAACGAGAAATAAAGGCAAAATCGAGGGCAAAATTGAATAGATAGAGGTAGGTATCTACAATATTTGGGTACTTGAAATGTCCTTTATTGTAGACTGCTCTCTTAATAATTAGCAATGAATACATAAACGGGTATGACAGTCTACGGATATGCGGTGTGTGCTGTATTCACGCTGTATTGGAGTGATTCTTAACTCTATTGCGTAAGGGTACCTACATTTTCTGGAAACAACAGATTTTACGACCCGTGAGTCGCCCTGCGTCACGTCAACTGCGCCTCAACGTTCGCCCGGCCTAACAATAAAATAAATTAGATAGGGTACGTGGTTAATAACTTTTAAGTAAGTACCTGTAACTTCCTACTTACAATGTAATATTATGATAAAATAGCGGAACATAATGCTTTTTAATGAAATAAAAATGGCATTACAAAAGTAATTAAAAAATAAGCTGTGTCAAGAGGTGTTTTTTTGATAAATTAAGCCATCTTATGCTTTTTTCTCCAAACCTCATGCTAATATGAAATTATTCTCATGCACTGAATTTTTCCCACCTGGCAACACTGCTTGATTCAAACACGCTGTGGTCGAAGTATGCGTGTAGCATGACACAAATACACGCAAGCGGCAAAATACAATTCACCATCAAGATCCTCACTTTCCAAATCTGTATGTGAGAATGTCATTCATCAAAAAATAATTAATGAAACGAACGATTCTCTAGCTTTTTCTATCTTGGCCAACGAAACTGCAGACATATCTGGTCGCGAACAGTTATCGTTAGGTATTCGATTTGTGGATAAAGAAAATTGTATACGAGAAGTATTTATTGGTTTTAGAGAGTTAAAATATAATATGAACATCTTTAAAAAGGTATAGGCTAAACTTAGAGACACTTGTTGGGCTCGCATTTGACGGTTGTTCAACAATGGCATGAAAAGAGAGTGGTGTACAGATACCCACGAGCAACATTTTTCCATTGCAGATCTCACAAATTGAATCTGGTAGTGAATGCAGTACAACAAATTCAAAATTCTGTAGATAATATTAAGGAAGTTATTACATTTTTTAGAGAGAGTCAAAATAGAAGAGGCTGCGTGTCAAACGTGGTTATTTTATGTGAAACTCGTTGGGCAGCGAAATACAAAGCGATACGATTATTTTGCGAAAAATGTCTCGTTTTAAAGACCGTTTTAAAGGAACAAGGACAAAAGCGAATAATTTTCTTAGTGCTATATCTACACCCAATTGTATTATCCGTCTTAAAATTATATCAAGGTATTCGTAAAACAACATATTGAGAAACTCATTCAAATCTTCCAACACGGACGAAACAATTCTAAAGAAGTTTTTTACTGAAGTATTTAGTTCTGTAGAAGAATTGTGTCAAAGTATTGACATCGAAATAAAAATGCCAAGACTCATTGGCTGGCAATCCCACAGAATGGGATCACGGACTCACCAGAAGTGTATTTTAGACGAGCAATATTCGTTCCATATTTGGACTCCCTCATTACCTCACTTAAATCTAGATTTTCATCCAACCATCATCGGCTAAACCGCAGTAGCCGCGCTTTTTCTAGTTTGTTCCTTTGCATGTTTGTAGTGACTCACCGCGCGTGGCAGCACACTACAAATGAGGTAGTCGAGCATAGTCGTCAAATGTTTTCACCAGTAATTTGACATTTCATAGAAATTATGACAAATGTCTGTTAAGATTGTATGTTTATGTTTACGTAAATAATAAGTATTGTGTCCTTATAATGAATGTGCAGAAATAGCAGTCCATTATTAATGCGTATGTACCCAGTGTTATGAAAAATGTAAAATATTGACACACACAAGCTTTGTGGATCAAGGAAGAGCCTACATCCTCAATATCATCTACAGTTAAATTGACTAGTTCATCAGTTCGACAAGCTCCGGCAATCCCCAGAATTAATCCAACCTATAAAAAATCAAAATACTTAATAATTGAAATACCTAACAACAAAAGTAATCTTATCTTAATCATTAAGAATTCTTTGTCATCTGCACTGATAGAACACGGTCGATTTCACCCTTTGCCAATATTTTCGATTTTTTCACTTGATATCCGTCACCGGTTCTTTTCAAAAATGCGATAAGCTTGGGGAATTTGCTTATATCTATGTTGTCGTAAATTATGAAGCATGACTTAACCATAGAATATTGCGTCCATAATGTGGAAGAGTTGTAATTCTTTGCATTTTCACTGAAGTATGCCAACAAAACATTCTCGCTGTATACATTTTTCTCGGCGCACCACTTTTTGAACCGATTGTAGCATATATCGTATAAAGATCTTGACTTCGTAGGCAGTAAATTGCTTATTGCAATATTTGCAGCCTCCACAATCTCTTCCGACAAACTTTAAACTAAACCAAACTAGCACCTTAATTTGACAATTCTTTTTGTTTGTTTATTTTGTAGTTATGACAATAACTCAACGACTACTAAATAAATGCTCAAATCCGAATACAATAATTCTGGTGCTGCTTACTTCATAATGACAAAATATGTGTTTTTAAGTTATTGAGACCGTGGAAAAAATAGTATATACCATTCGGGAGAGATGCTATTTTGTCCTTGGTGCATTGTAGCCCTCGGGCTTCAAATTGCACCTCTGTCAAAATAACGCATTTCTCTCCCTTATAGTATAATGTACTATTATTATATTTTATTATGTTATAGTACCTTTAATATTTTGTTGTCATGTTTTTGAAGATATGATGCTTAGGAATTATATGGACCCTACATACCCCTATTTAAATACATATTTTTTGGTTCCGGTTTAATATTTTTTTGAATTTGCCCCCGCTTGAAAAATTATGTATTGACGCCTATGATCAGAAATTTCAAATCCCAATTTGACTAGAGGAAGAGTCTGCTTTCTTCCATTTTACAGCGAACTTCGATGCCACGATGAATATTTCACTCTACCGGCATTCTTAACATTATATTAATTCCAATAGGCTGCGTTATACATTTTTCGTTTACAGCTATGTCCCCATGTTTTCATGAAGCTACGTGATACAGCATATTATTTAATATCTAAAGGGACCTAGACTCATATGGCTCCATGTGAACAACTTCTGTTATTATTATGTCTTCCATTATAGTACGTATTGCTTGAATATTGTACTGATATCGTGGGGAAACGGTCTACCTACGTATCGCAAAATCAGTACGTTTTCAGATGAGAGCAAACGCTAGGAATGTAATAAACGCAATAAATCATACTAATAGTTAATTTAAAGTTGCAGTATGGCACGGTACCCAGAAATATAATTTACAGTTGTCAACTACTGGTGAACTGAATATTACTTTACACACTTGATATTATGTAGAAGTAGAATGAATTTCTTTATCTGTAGTTTTAGTTTTGCAATTAGAGATAAGGTAATATAACTGATACAACTGTGTGCTAATTTAAAATAAAGGAGGTCACCTGAAGAAGCAGTCCTAAAAATGCAGAAATACGTCAAACCTTCTCCGTTGTGGTTCGTTGCGTGTTCGTATAAGTTCAAAAGTAAATTTGATAATAATTGAATGATTTTATTATGGTTCAGGTATGTCTTTTTTCGTTACTAAATTTAGCTAGATTAATTTTTATTTTAAATATTTATAACTTGTCTATGTAATACCATAGACAAGAATAATTGTTCCTTGGCATAATTAGACATTTGGTGTCAAAGAAGACACATATGACTTAAATTCCTTTATAATACAGTAAAAAATAATTATGAGTAAATAATTCATAAAAAAATATATTACTAAATTATGGTAATTCACACCTTATCCAAAAAAAATTGGGAATAGATGCCCCATGCAAAATAGAGTCAACATCGTTAAAACAAATTGTAAAATGCTTATAATTTCAGAGATAGAAAATATTGTTGCAGTATTTTCAAAATTTACATCTCTGAGCTACTGTGGTCTTTAGCACTCTCTCTCTCCACGTAACCCCAGGCGATTCCGAATACTGAAATCCGATTTTAATACTAACGTTTTTAGGATAGTGTTTACATTAGTTTTTAAAGTGTCAAAAATGACTTACGTGTATACCAATTCGTTGATGGATATCGTTTTAATTTATGGTGAAGTAAGACAAAATGTTTTAGCAGCTTCTCGTCTGTACGCAGAACGATTTACCGGTAAACGTGCCAAGTGCAGCTACGTTTACCGCGGTAATGCAACGCGAGCGTGACACGGGAAATTTGCAACTGAATCGTGGGAGAGATGAAGGTCCAGGTCATCTACGGCGTATTGCAGCAGCTGAGGAAGAAATTTTAGAGATTGTTGAAGAGAATAAGTATCAAACAAATCGCTCAACAAGTACAAGAAATGTCCCAGAAATGTCCCAATCAACAGTGTGGCGTATCATACACAAGGCTCAATTATATCCGTACCATGTACAGCGTGTACATGCATTAATAACAAGGGATTATACCTTACGAATTAGAGGGAATGGGATGTATATAAAATGAATTGATGGAATTCAGTATCGCGATCTCCTTCGAAATGATCTATCATCTTCTCGAGAGTATTTTAATGAAGTCAAAGGATACAATGGATTGGACGAGGAGGACCGGTACCATGGCCGCCATGATCTCCTGAATTAAATCCTTTGAACTTCTTTCTGTGGGGATATTTATAAAATGAAGTGTATCCCACTGACGTGGACACTATTGATAATTTACGCGAACGTATCATAGCTGTTGTCAATAACTTACGAGTCCAAAATGGAGAAGAGCCAAAAACATTTGCGTTAGTGCGTAGGAACTGGGTAAGACTAGCTCAAATATGTTTATAAGTCACCGGACTAAATTTCGAACAGTTGTTGTAACATCATGTAATGAACCTATTTTATTTTGCTCACATTGTACTTTAATTATTTGGCGCACGCGGTACTTGAAATTGCTTAGCGTACCGCGATTTTTGCACACGACACTAGTAGTAGTAGTAAAGTGCGGGCGGCCTTAGCCTGGCAAGTAGGCCACACGTGGGCCCTTTTTGCCTAACCTGGCATCCCATCACCCCTCTACTATTCGCCCTCGGCCTTCCTCGAACCTACCCGACGTCCTAATGAACGCCAGGATCCTGGTCCATGGTAGGCCCCTCATCTCTTCCCTTTGCAGCTCCTCGTTGCCAAAGATTCTATATCTTAGTCTTCCAAGAGCCGCACAGTGTCCTAGAAAATGGATAGGGTCTCTTCCCGCTCTCCGCATTCCGGACATAAGGGACTATCCTCTATGCCTATCAAATTCAAATGCCTCCTGAGTCTGCAGTGGCCTGTCAGGACCCCCACCATTTGGTTCAGGGACCTTCGACTAAGGCTCAGCAGCCACTTCGTCCTAGATTTATTAGGTTCATTGAAGAAGTCATGGGCCTGTCTACATCCCCCGTTCCTTCTCAATTCCCTCCTAGTGTTTGATAGGCCCATTTTTTTAGGGCACTATTCAGACTACCTCGCGTAATTACCAAAAAGGGTTCGGGTCCCTGGCACGGTGCCCCAGATCCAAGACGATGCAGCTAGTCATCAGTCTCATTACCGGGGATCCCCTTATGGCCAGGAACCCAGACCAACTCCACCTCTCTTTGTCTGGCCATGGACTCATGGGCATCTCCACACTCCTGGACAAGACTAGATCTAGTCACCGGAGAGCTAAGAGCCCTGAGTGCAGCCTGACTGTCCGAGCAGATGAAGATTTTCTCCTCCACACAATTCCTTACTTCTTCCTTACCTGCTACAATCAAAATAGAAAAAACCTCCGCCTGGAAAACCGTGGAGTGTGTACCCAGCGAAAAGCTCTGCCGTATGTCCAGGTTTTCCAGATAAATTCCTGCTCCAGAAAACTCATCCCCTACCCGGGATCCATCTGTATAGCATATCAGAGATCCCGGGGGAAACATGTCTTCTGCCCTCTCCCACAGCTCTCTCGAAGTGAAAACAGTGGTATATCTCCTACCCAGCCTTAGTTTATCCTTTGCTTCAATAACCCTCAGAGCGGATACTGGAATTTCATTCTCCGCCCTCAAGGCTATAGAAGCGTGACCCTCCACACGACCCTCTGCCTTCCAGCAGCCTGCATCCCTTGTTCTCAGATAGGTCGCCATCGCCTCCTTTACAATCCATGTTGGGAGGGGTGGCAACCCCAGCAAAACTTCCAGGGCGGCAGTTGGGGTTGTCCTCATTGCTCCTGTAATACTTAAGCAAGCCAGTCTTTGGATCCTCGACAACACCTTGGCTACAGTCACCCGGCCCACACTCGGCCACCAGACCAAGGCCCCATATTGTAGCCTCGGCCTGATCACCGCCGTGTACACCCAGTGAAGCACCCTTGGGTTAAGTCCCCAGTTCTTGCCTACTACTTTCCTTAATTGCCAAAAGGTTGCCATCGATTTCCGGGTAACCCGTTCAATCTGTGGCCCCCAAGACAACTTACTGTCCAAGGTTACACCCAAGTATTTTACCTCCTTACTTAGAGTAAGGTGCACATGACACTACCCACCGTTCTGTATAAAAGCCGGCGAAATTGCCTCCACCAGCAGTGCTTAGCAGGCTCTTTCCGCGGCACTCAACCCTCCTCTACCCCAGAGTGCTTAGCAGGCTCTTTCCGTGGCACTCAACCTTCCTCTACCCCAGGGTGCTTAGCAGGTTTCTTCCGCGGCACTCTACCTTCCTCTGGGTGTCCTGAGCGTTTAGCAGGTAATCTCCGCGGCGCTCCAGGTTTTGCCCGTATTCCGTCGACTCCGAGTGTTTAGCAGGTAATCTCCGCGGCGCTCGAGGTCTTGTCCGTATTCCGTCTTCCGTCGACTCCTAGCGTTTAGCCGGCCCTCTCAGCGGCGCTCGAGGTCTAGCCCGTATTTCGTCGACTCCGAGAATTTAGCAGGTGTTATTCCGCGGTACTCGACGTCGTCTCCGTGGTCTTCGACACTGGGTGTTTAGCAGGCTCTTTCCGCGACACTCAGCGTCTGCACCGTACATTCCTTACCGCCCTATTTGTTAAGTTGTTATTTTGTATTATTATTTCAGGACCTAGTTTATTTATGTTGGGGAATTATTATTCGTATTATTTGTTTACAGGGTGACATTTTATTTTATAAAACAAATATTTTATTTTAAATACCGAGTTTTATAATATTCCTGAACCTTGGACATAACTTCTCCACCGAGTGAACCCGGACTGATTAAAGTGGCTGTACTAGTTCGGCATCTGCGACCGAACCTCGAAAGTACGTCACAATCAGTTATGTCAAATTATTTTATTAATTAAAACTACAAATTAATTTTATTAATTAATAATAACAATAACAAAAGCAGTTGATGAATCTGTATTCAATAGTTTGCCAAATTTGTAAATCTCGTTACCGTCATTGTTACGCAAATAAGTTTTTATTTTTCTTAAGAAAAACCTTTTTCACTCGTACCATTAGTAGGGTGGAGCGTGTTGATTACATGACAGTGTCATAAAAATTTTTAATATCGAGTTGCTCATTGTCTTCATGTGAGTGGTAGACAGTTTGAGCATTTAATTTGTTTGTAACTTTTAACGTTTTAGTTAAACTTAGATTGTTAAAGTGAATAATGGAAAATGTATTCTAAAAATTCTTATTATGTTTACCTAACCTATCTGCAAACTTATCATTCTGTATACAGAATAACGTTTCAATTGGCGCTATCAAAAAATGAGGTTGCCATTTAAAAAAAAAGAGGAAACGTGCATCAAATAATAATGTCATTTAATTTGTTGGTCAGAATTTGCGTATTTAACAACTAAGGTTGAGTCCGAGTGATTTTTTTTGTGCGCCTTGTATAAATTTTTATCTTTACGTTCTCACTGTATATATACTATATACACACTATACACTATATGTTCTGAAGAAGCCGCATGCTTACGACAACCTCCCGTAGCAAATATGAAATCCATCCTTATTCGCACACCAGATTTTACACCTGCAATTAAACAGGGTATTAAAAAAAGTTATTTTATAATAAATCACAAATATGACTGAAAAATTGTGCAATAAATATAAACCATGTATTTCAATTTAAAGGTACAAATTACAAAATTTATATTAGATTAAAAATAATTTTGCACCGCTGCACAACGGATTGTGTAGATGCAGCTGTGCATCACCTGACGAGTCGCCACTGTAGGTCATAGTAACGTGACGGGCAAGAAGAATAACACTGTGGCGACCTTTTAAAAGATCGGGCATATTATGCCTGCACGGACCTGTACAGCATGGACCTGCAAAGCCGGTTCATGAAAGTCCCCATGTTATTTTATGTAGCATCTGACACTAGACCAGCACCTGCATGAACCGGCATCTGCAACGACCATCACTGCAGGTCGTGCCGGTGGCCAGCAATATCAATGCTTGGCCGCGCTAGTTCGACGTAACTTCTGTTCCCACACAAATCAGGGATTGGTATCAAAGTGTTAGAAATATTCGACCAGTTACAACCTCTATTTACTTACCTTAAACGAACTGCAAGTCTTTCGTCGGATCACATTGCACTGCGATATCTTGTGTTTTGGTGACGAGGACGATCTAAGAGCTCAAATTTTTTTTGTGACCTTCAGAAATACTGTATAAAAATTGTTTGTTGATCTCTCTCCAGTTCAGCCTTCTCTTTTTATTGATAGGGTGAACCCAAAACATTCTCATTTTCCTCGCTTTTTCCCCTCCTTCGCTTCATACAACATCGTTAAAATAAATATTTCTTCTTCCCAACTACATTAAAATATTACTTCAAAACATCAGCACGTCTGCTACGCACACAAAGTTGCTGGTACGTGCGGAGTTGTGCAGGTTTCTGGATTCGCGATGTGCTGGTCCGTGCCAGTTCGTGCAAGTCCATGTAGGCGTAATGTGCGCGATGTTAACCTATTTTGCGATTAACTGGATTTTGTAGTGCTTGTTGACGCCACATAGCCTCTCTGCTTGGATATCAAATTTGCGACTCTCGTTTGAATATAACTTTTGGAATTAAGTTACAAATAACAGGTTTTAAAATTAATGAGCCGTAGAAAAATCATTTAGTCAAAATATACAGAGCAGCCCATTTAAAAACGAGGCACCTCTCTAAAAGTTTAATTTACTGGTCGATTTTAAAAATTTCTTTTTTCAATGACAGAGAGCTCTAATAAGCTCTACTGTGATGCCACATTTCAGAACCACAATTCAAATTTCAAGGTCTACATCGAATTATTCAAGCACAGAAATCCAAAAAAGCAATTTTTTATTTTAAATCTCAGTGTGTCACTGGATTTGGGGTAGTTTCTAATGGATGTGATAAAAATGTACAAATTCTACAGGGTGTCCCTGAATAGGCGAATCATAATTCACAAAATATGTTGGTGTTGAAAAATTGACTTGTTTAAGAAACAAAATCTGCCATGATTTGAAATCTATGAAATCCAGTAGGCCTTGATTCACCAGTATAGTGCTGTTTCTGTATGAGATAGGAAAATATGTTATTAAGAAAAGTTTCTTGGAAAGAACAATCTTAAGTATTATTTCATTTTAAATGAGTCAGCCTTGGAAACAATATAGTATGAATTATCAAATTACTTAAGTAGTGCCCACAATTTAACACAAAAGCATTAAATATTTATTAATATTGCAAAACGTGTGTCATACAGTACAGATCTCTGTGAAAGTATAGTGCACCAATATTTATATGGACAAACTATGCGAAAAAAAATAGTGAAATAATGAATGTACTCAAATCTAGTGAAAAATACGGTGATGAGAGTTACCAAAAATCAGGGAACAAGCAATACACTTCCAAAAGTTATTTCATATAGAACAAGGAGAACTCTTGTTACAAACGAGCGACATTAAGACACATTACTGCAGAATTGCAATAAATAACATAAAAGTATCCAAAGGGTGTTGCCGACAGTAGATACACAAGCCGGGCTTGAAATTTTACAAGGTACATATTGATTTGAAATAGTTGGATACCTTGGAAATTACTTCAAAACTTAACACTATATTATGTAGAAACTTAACACTTAAACTTAACATTTTCTTAAACCTCTATTAACTGAAACCCAAAAACATCAACGACTGATCTAGGATAAATCTAAACAATCCTAGACTACCACCAACTGATGCAAAATTCACTGGTCACTGGTTAAGTGATGAAGCAAGGATCAATGTGTGCACTGGGGACCAAGGGAAATGAATAATTAGAACAAATCATCCTGTCACATGGCGAAATCAACTAAGAATTGGTTTCAAGAACATGACATTTGTGCTTTTGTAAACATCAAATAGCTCAGACTTAAATATAATCGAAAATATGTGGCATGAGATGAAAAAAGAAATGAAGAATAATTCTCAAAGAAAATCTTACAAATCTAGTCAAATATTCCAATAGAATATTTCCAAAAATTGGTGCGTTTTTCGATGCCAGATATAATTATTAAGGCTGTGATAAAGACGAAAGGAGATGTGCCATGATTAGATGTTCAATGGTTTCTCATGAATATTGCAATTATGTCTTGTTTCAGTGTTAGCAAACAAATAATATTCATTTTAATATTTAATTAACAATACAGTATGCTATCATGTAGCACGCCATAGGCCGTGGCTAACTATATTCAATTCTCTAAATAAAAAAGAAGTACACAAAAGAAAAAGGCAGTGCATTTCCAAGGTTTTAAGGTTAATTAACTTAAGATATTATGAGATAGGGCGCCTTGTGTTTTGGTTTAACTGCCCCTTCTCTTTGTCTGAGAACTCGAAAACCACAAAAGAGTTCCCAAAAAAAGAAAACAAAAGAATAACGGTGGGGTAATATTTGCGAATTGTCAACTTTTGTCATTTTTGGTTTGTTCTTTTGAAATCAGAGTTAGAAGGAAATATTCAAATAAATTTTGTTTGTGAGGAAAGAAAACAGTATATTACAAAAAAAAATAATAATACCAGCGATCATATACGGCAATAGACTCAAAATACAGGTACATTTTCATCTTAAATTATAAACTGTAGTAATTAGGAATATTAATTATAATTATGTTTATACCAATTAATGGATATCCACAATCTGGTTTACATAGAATATTAGTTGTATAATGTATGATTAATTTGGATTTTTCCTCGGTCATAATGTATTACTTAATTTTTGTTTAGTAATTAAAGGAAAAAAGATTAAATTTGGTTAATCTATATAAAACGTAAATTAAAGTAATTATTAAATATAATGTGTGTTGTATTCGTCACAATTAAAGGAGTAAGTTATATAATACCTTAAAAAGGTATAGCTATATACTGAAAATGGTGGTTGAAAATGCTAATTAATAATAACAAAATGAGAAATAATAGTAAATTGACATCCACCTTTTTCCAACGAAATCAAAAACTATTTTATAAATATATATTAGAGAGAAAGAATAGAGATACCAACAGAAAAGAAAATAATTACATATAATTTCAGAGATACCAATCCACTAACAAAAACATTATCGGCACTTAAGGAAGGAAATTAGGTAAAAAACAAATTTTATTGAATTATAAGAATATGTAAATGTATTGACGATTGACGAAAGGAAAATATGATTATAAAAACGGGACGAGTAATTTTAAAACTTAAAAAGACCTGCTATATTTAGAATATCTTTACTCTTTAGAATAATCAAACGACGGCTATAAACGGTAAACTATGAGCGAAGAGGACAAATAGATTTGGTGATTTCATTCACTTTCCGGATCGGAATAATATTTATATAAGCAACTGAAATTACTTAGGTACCAAGATTTTGTTTATATGTTGAAGGTTAAAACCGTCACAAAGTTAAGCTAAAAAAATGTTGAAAATATATAATAAACGTTAAAAATGCACATGGTTTCTTAAACTGTCACAAACAGAAATTTGACACATTCATGGTAATTTGATAATTACACCAAACATTTATGGCTGTTCAAATATTAAGTCGTTAGGGCTGGCAGTCCAGAAAGGTCCACATATTTGATATTGCCACATACAGTTTGATGTTTGTATGCCTTCAGGAACTTTGCGATCGAAAAATCAAATCTAAGAACCAATACTTAAAAAAAATGCAATTTATGACCATTACCGCAAGTTGAATACTATACTTTATCTACGACTATAACATCTTTTTTAGGATTATTATTAAAAATTAATTTGAAAACGTCAAAATTGTTTTGTTAAAATATCAAATGGCATTAGTCCCCTCAATGATAATAATTGACAGTTCCGCCTACTGACAGGCGTTGGCAATTTAATAATTTTAAAATCTTTTAATTATTCATTCCTTTCCACTTGTTAAAAATTCTTTCCATTTTACACCAATGGAATGTATTTATCGGCATAAAAATTTCCAAGAATTTACTGCGTACACTATTTACATACCGAATTATCATTCTAGAAGCCCAGCGTGAGTTATAATAACTCACTATAAAAACTAACGCTATTCATGGTTCCTTCTGTCGGGTTAGACAGACTAAACAGCTAGGATTATTCGTCGGATACCTTACCTATGGCATACTGATTAGAGCTAATAAGCTCGAAACCGGTATATGTCTGGTGGGCTTCTGACGAGTGACTCTAGCTGTTGTTATAGGTTTTCCAGGTGTAATTCAATGCTGGTCGGGGCATTAGCCCGCAGAGTAGTTGTTTCCTGGAATTCCGTGTTTGCAAAATATCGTTTCTCGCCGATCGCGATAAAGGTCGACAGCTTTCAATGGTGTCTACTGCATGTAGAACGCTTCGTGTCTGACATTTTCAGTCCGGCATGGAGTAGCGAATGGCCGATAGATGTAGTTAGTTCTACACCGCGTACTCATGGTTCCTTCTGTCGGGTTAGACAGACTAAACAGCTAGGATTATTCGTCGGATACCTTACCTATGGCATACTGATTAGAGCTAATAAGCTCGAAACCGGTATATGTCTGGTGGGCTTCTGACGAGTGACTCTAGCTGTTGTTATAGGTTTTCCAGGTGTAATTCAATGCTGGTCGGGGCATTAGCCCGCAGAGTAGTTGTTTCCTGGAATTCCGTGTTTGCAAAATAACGCTATTTGTTTATTGATACTATTAATTGCTCAAAAGCAGTTGAATAATTAATATATAAATTAATAGGAGTAGATAAATAGTAATAAATACTTAATTTATCGGTGAAAGTCAATCTTATATTAACTTATCTGGTCACATTGAAATAAGAAAATTATAATATAAAAATGATGGAGGAAAAAGAACGAATATTTATTTCCTTTATCAAAAGCAATTGTTGTTTCGATACAGTAAAACAAATAATACATCAATTTATTCAGAAAATTCGTCTACTGTATTCTCTATAACAAATTGAATTGATTTGGCATTTGCATTTGACAACAAAATCTTTTAATTAATGTTTAAACTGTTATTTAATTTTAATTACCACAACGTTGCAAGGGCAACAATCTCATTCAAATGTAGTAATTTAAATTACACTTGCTTATCCAAATAATCAACGCATAACTGTTAATTTAAAATGAGATCCAATGCTTTAGAACGAACACACATACCTAGAATGCCATCCCTAGCGTACAAAAGGTATGTGGCTTTTCTGTTGTAAAGTTTATGTTACGTAGGCGAAATCCTAAACAAATAATTGCAGTGAATTAAAGTTACTAGTGAAGTTTACTATTCGTTTGAAGAACAAAACTAAGGGTGGGAATATTTGATTACAAGGGTACGCCTTTGTTTACAAAGTTCTTTTTGTATTAGTTACTGATTGCATGAACTACTTAGTTTATTAAATTGTAAAAGTGTAGGGCAGTACCGGCGTTAGGCAAGTGCACAGCACGCGGCCCCGCGCCAGAAGGTTGTCTGATAAAACAGAGGAGGTTTCCTACAAATTGCTGATGACGTGTGACGTCACTGGTATTTGAATCGGAAATGTCAAATAAACATTGCTTGCCAATTAATTTCGGCTTTTATTTCTTTTTGAAAAGTATTGTACACACAATCTGGTTTTCGTCCAGGTTATAGCTGTGCGGCTGCTTTAATGCATATCACTGATTATATAATACAAGCAGTTGGTGATAATAAAGTTACGGCAATGGTACTTTTAGACTATAGTAAGGCTTTTGACACCATTAATTTCCATATTATTTTAGCCATCCTGAAATCCTGTGGTTTTACAACTGAAGCTCTTTCACTTGTTCGGTCTTATTTACAAGATCGCTCTCAAGTAGTCAAACTCTCTGATAAACTATCTAAGCCTAGAGCGATATGCTCAGGTGTCTCCCAATGCTCCATATTAGGGCCTGTCCTATTTAGTATTTATACCAGTCAGTTTGTCAAATATATAAAGCACGCTTCTATTCTATTTCTGTATGCTGATGACACCCAGCTTTATTATTCATTTAATGTTAAAGATTAAGTCGCAGCTAGTGATAAAATTGACAGTGATCTACACAACATTCATGACATATCTAAAAAGCATTCTTTGGTCCTAAATCCGACAAAATCGGCTGGAATTTTATTTGGCAATAATAACCAAGGTGAAAATCTAAAACACACTATGAACATCTAATTGATGGGTACAAATTTACCTACATCTGAAAGTGCTAAAAACCTTGGTACAATTTTAGATAAATCATTGAGATTTAGAGAATAAATAAGTAAATTTATTCAAAAATAATACATGGCTTTACGACTTTTATCACAGAGATTAACGCAGTTACAATACTAAATTTTTTTTATAATAATTACAAATATGCACTTGCACGTGCAGTCACTTTTAGAGGCCGCTACTTATAACATGTCTAACTTTTTGTATTTTGCAAGCACTTTTGACAACAATGCAAATAAAATGTTTGGTTGTAAAGTTTTATGATTAAATTTAAAAACATGACAATATTTATCAGTTAACTCCTGTTGATCAGATAATAGATGTTTGTTCAACAACTGTAGCAAAATATTTTTTTTAATTTTCGTTAAAACTTACGATTTTTTTCAACAGCTTGTCTATCTGCCAAGGAATAACTTATGAGAGCTGATATTTTATTAACTTGTTGATACGCATCCTCCACCTCAATAGCAAAAATATTTTTGTCTAAACATTGAGTTGAAAAAGGATGATAAATCCCAAAATATTTAAACTAATGGCGAATTGTCCAAAATTTCAATTTTTCTTAAACTCTGTTAATCAGTCACATTCCAATATTATTCTTTTGTTAAAAAGTCGGAACTACTATACACGACATTTCCATCTTATATCCCTCTTTCTATATCTCAATTAACACTCGAAAACTTACAAGTGACAGGAAATATGGGTAATTTTTATGGTGTTAGGTTTTCTATAATATTATTAAAATAAGGTACTTCATTGTACGTTATCCTCTACGTTATTTTCATTAACATTCAAAGATTCCAGCAAATGTATTGTTGGATGTTGTTGCTCGTTTAGATTGCGTTACAGTCATGTTCACGACTCAGCAAGTCTGTTATTTTCTAAATTTTCTCTAACTTCTTCGTATCTATTCTGATTATATCTATCATCTTCCTATCTGTTATAATTAACATGATTCCCGTTTCTAAAACCTCTATCTAGTCCATTATTTAATATGCCACGCTTAACTTATTGGTCAAAATGTCTAACAAGCAGACTAACTAATCCACTGTCACCCAATGGTTTAGTTAAATAATAATTATTATTATTTTTAACAAGTTGTAAGAAATATTCACTTTGTGACCCATTTCATAATTACTGCATTGAATATGTCTTACAGCTCTTTCCTCCCAAATTCCCCAATATTTGTCTAAAATGCTATTGAAAAATCATTAAAATTATAGCCTCTAGCCGATGCCGATCAACAGAATGAACCGGCTCACACTAACAACTCACTAACTTGCATTGCTAACATATTTCTCGATAAAGTTTCTAGACTAGTGTTCTAGTAGGTACTACCAACCCTCGATATTTGTGTTTCTACATCACTGTTCCGATTACTTTTATTAGCAGGTAAGGAAGAAGACTCTTTTTAGGGTTGATATAACTTTAATTGAGTGAAAATCAAAAACCAAATATTTAATATAGCATATAGCTATATGCCATTTGAAAAGCTCTCAGTAGAGCGACAGCCTCCTTGTCGCTTTTTTTCATGCACCTTGATTTATTTTTCTAGTCACGCACTCGGTCTCGCATATGCACGGCACAAGAACTTTGTATAATATTAAAATCGTATCATATTTTCTAAATGTACAGTTTAGCTTTAAACAAAAGTTGTATTCTCAAGACTTTTTCAGTATCTGTTATGGTTACATGATAAACTTGACATTTTCCATTTATTTCAGTGTTCCTTTCAAAAATTATTACCTCGTGGTAAATAATAGCCAAAGGGGAAAAGTGTATATTTATGATGAAATTTCAAACAAAGGAATATCATTGCCACCTACATTTTTTAACGGTCTTTGTTTTTCGGAATGCATAATAATTGATTTACTGATGCACGCTTTCTCTTTTGGATACTTGGGAATTGACAATAATAATAGTAATTATTATTAAAATTGTTTTTTTTTTGTAGAAACTTGTGACGGGTTTAACCTTCGACATATATACAAAATCTTGGTACCTAAGTAATTTGAGTTGCCTATGTGAATATTATCGCGATCCGGAAAGTGAAAGAAACCACCAATTCTATTTGTCCTCCTCGCGCGTTTACCTTTCATAGCCGTCAGGTCAGCTCTCTGCTTTTCAATGTGTGCACGACCACGTGGCCAAAGCCTTTTGTGGAAAATTGGAACCACCCTAATTTGGGATTTAAAGTGCATTTGGTCAAATATTTATACTTTTATTGGTGATAGTGTTATTAAAAGTATAGCCGTTTTGGGATTTTGTGTCGTCAACACTACTTGTCCAGCATCTGGAAAATAAATTTCCAAGATAGAGAGAGAGGTTTTTCCTCTACAGCGTGTTACCATTCACGCCATCTTATTATCTCCTGATATAAGAAAACCCTCTATGAATGAGGTATGTACCTTATGATAATATTTGTATGTATCTTTCATTCGTCTGGGCGTTATTTAGTGCCTTTTTGTGTATCTAGGTTTTTTTATAGAGTTCTACTTTTCCCGGAAAAGTTACTCCTACGCTACGTCTCAGATTAGGACTGCGTAACTTCCTTGAGGACCTAAGGTCATACCAACGCTTGGCAATTTCAATCAGCCATTTTCACCTGCTGTCTTCCACCA
The DNA here is from genome assembly GCA_025584915.1 of Monochamus saltuarius. NCBI lineage: Eukaryota > Metazoa > Arthropoda > Insecta > Coleoptera > Cerambycidae > Monochamus > Monochamus saltuarius. The sequence continues at coordinate 46,198,409 of CM046724.1, read as the reverse complement.
CGTGGAAGAATACTTACCTTTCATCGATTACGTTGAATTTCATCCACCCTTAGTCAGCTGGAGTCCTCTGGAAACTACACTCTTGACTTTTACCAGATAAGTGGATGTCAAATTACTGTCATTTCTTTTTTTTACTGTTAATTAGCAATTTCAACCACCATTTTCGGTGTAAGCTATACCTTTTAAAGTACTGTATAAGTTACTCCTTTAATTGTGAGGAATACAACAAACATTATATCTACCTACAATACAACATTAAAATTACCTAAATTTACGTTTTGTATAGAAAGATTAAGCAAATTTAACCTTTTTTTTTCTTTTCCTTTAATTACTAAACAAAAGAAAAATAAATAATACATTATTACATTATTATTATTAACAAAAATCCAAATTAAATCATACATTATACAACTAATATTCTATGTAAACCAGATCGTGGATATCCATTAATTGGTATAAACGTAATTATATAATTAATATTCCTAATTACTACTGTTTGTAATTTAAGGACAAAAGCTCCTGTATTCTCAATCTATTGGCGTATATGATCGCTAATTTATTATTATAATTTATTATTATTTTTTTGTTTTTGTAATATACTGTTTTCTCTCCTCACAAACAACATTTATTTAAATAGTTCCTTACTAACTCTGATTCCAAAAGAACACACTAGAAATAAGAAAAGTTGATAATTTGCAAGTATTACCTAACCGTAGTTCTTTTTTTTGTTTTTTTTTTTGTTTGAAACTCTTTTGTGGTTTTCGAGTTCTCAGACAAGAGGAAGGGGCAGTTAAATCAAATCACATGGCGCCCATCTCATAATATCTTAAATTAATTAGCCTTAAAATCTTGGAAAGGCACTGCCTTTTTTTTATTTTTGTATATTCCTTTTTATTTCTAGAATTGAATATAGCTAGCCGCGGCTTATGGCGTGCCACATTATAGCCTACTCTATTGTTAAATAAATATTAAATTGAATTTTATTTGTTGCTAACGCCCTGAGATTTCGGCACGTTATAAAAACTGGCGCCCAACGTCAAAAGTTCTATTTTGGAACAGAGTGGAAGTTTGATAAATGTTTTTCTTTATTGAATGCAGTTAATATTTGGTGGTTGAAATAAAAATAAAAACTTATTTTTGTTTTACAAAATTTGCGAGAATTTAATGAAATAGGTATGAAGTTTTAATATATTAACTGGTACTGGTCAATAGTTTTTGTCACTCTTTTTGTGGCAAATATCTTGTTGGTTTTTGGCACGATAGAGAAGATTTATCGCAAATAATATTTACATTTACGATGATAGAATTTTTACACTATTAATTTAAATCCTATATTTTCTATAGGAGGTAAATAAAAATTGGTGATATACATATATCTAAATTTCATATAAAATCAATATTATTGGATGATAATCGTATATATATTTTAATATCAACATTTATTTACTTATTAATATAGGTTTAAATAATTTTGGTACCTATATATTTGAAACGGAATTATTTTTCTTCTTTTATATGCTTTTTTTATATAAATATTATTTGTCTGGTTACTGGAGCATCCAAGATACAAACTGAACATCACATTTCTGTAATTATTATTATTATTTGGATAATTTACACTGTCATTTGAAAATATTTATACAGAGTATTTAATATTAAAGGTCATTAGGTATTTTAAGAGGAGCTAATTTTTAAGAATAATTTTATTGAGATGTGTTAAAAGAAAGACATCAAGACAACAAAAGTTATCGCCTTGTTGATTAACGTTTTTTATTACATTAGTTGATTATTTAGTCTTAAATATTCCGATTGGGAGTTAGTATATAGAGTTAATAATTAGGACTTCTGCTTTCGAATTATTTATAGTTTCGTATTGATAATTTGCGGCTAGTAAAATAATTGCCATTAAGTAATATTGTTTTTTTATTTATTTATTTTTAATTCGATAAGACTTTACTCTTAACTTGCCAAATTACTAGCTTATTCAATTGTTTTTTTGCTTTCTTTTTGTGGCTTCGCTCTTTTTTAAGGAAGGGTGGGGATTTAACTTTATTATTCTAATATTACTGAGAGCTGGTACACAAACTATTTCTTATTACTTGTGGTATTATAATTTGATACAAAATGGAAGTTAATCGATTAAAAGTGATGAGTTAACGTGGGAATTGATGATAAGGGGTTGTGAAATTGGAACTACCGTCGAGCAAAAACGTTCGCAATTGAGAGATGCATTGTTGCGTAACCTGGCAGATAATCCAAACGCACAATTAGACCCATTTATTGAATTAAATATATGTAGCGTGAAATTAGATGAATTAATAGGACATATTCAAGAGTTTGATATAAAAATCGGCAAAATGAATTTAAACGAATAAATAGCCGCCTCTTGCATATACAAAGGCGCTTAAATCGAATAAATGTTACAACTGAGGAAGCAGAACGCAAACGAACAAACCTTATGTTTATACTATCCAATGCTATTGAAGCTTTGAAAGATGCAGATCATATTGCGAGTTTTGATAATATTAGTTTCAAACCGGTCGTGTCAAATAATCAGATACAGTTATCTTCTTCACAAGAAAATTGTACGTCAATCTTAGACATGCCGAACGTTATGTCACAATCGTCAGAACCTATGGTGGCTCAGTTAATTGATGTCGAAATGAGACCCACAAACAATTCCCATGTCAACTCTGAAACTGTTGAGCAACATTCTGTCTTAAGGAATGATCATGCGTTAACTCAAAGTGATGAGATAATGAATACGGCTTGCTCCATTAATCAACAAATATGTACTCGTTTACTTGAAAAATTAAATCAGCTAACTTTACAACCAGTTACCGCCAATCGTTTCACACTCACCCCATTCGCCATGTAAATTTTGCTAGTACTAGTAATTCTACTCAAGTAAATCCACTGATAGAGACTGTACCTTCTGTGGCTACATGCGACGCAAATTTTCGAGTTTTAAATAGTACTCTGGGTCATCAGGAATTTCCTAGTGCTTTTTGTAGTGGAGTAGTTAATCCTGCTAATGTTAATAATAATTTATATCAAAAAAGTATACCAGTGTATAAGTGGAATATTTCATTTGATGGTAGTGGTAGTGTGACGTCATTTATTGAAGAAGTAGAACAACTAGCCGAATCAAGACATGTCTCCAGGATGCAGTTATTTCAATCAGCATATGAATTATTAAGAGGCGATGCTCGGGATTGGTACTTGCCTAGGAAGTCAAACTTTGAAACTTGGGAAGATTTTAAACGAGGATTAAGGGATGCTTTTCTTCCACTAAACTATGAAGAAAATTTGTTAGAAGAAATCAAAAGACGTACTCAGGGTTTAGACGAGAGATTCATGCTTTATATAACAAGGATGCAAAATTTATTCAAGAAATTAACTGTTAAGAAACCTACGGAAAAAGAACAAATTGAAATTATACGGAAAAGAATGTTGCCTCATCTTCAAACTGCGCTGACATTTGAGGAAACTTTGACTATTGAAGATTTGTTAACGAAGGAAACGAGCTGAACAAAATTATTTGGAAGCCCAACAATATTGTCCACCACCAACTACTTCGCGTTTTATTCAAGAGCCGCATTTGACATATCGTCGACCAAACTATCACCAGAGACCTCTTCCTGTGAGGGCTATTCAAAACGCTGAAGTTGATACTGACTTGAATCAGACCTCTACCAATTCCTCATCGGGGCAAGTTGACCCTAGGGTACCTCATGCCATACGGAATAAAGATATCATTTGTTGGAATTGCAACCAATCCGGACACAGAAGAACTCAGTGCACCCAACCTTTAAAATTATTTTGTTTCAAATGTGGTCAGGTAGGATATACCACACGTACTTGTAACTGTTCAAAAAACTCCAATCAGGGGAATTAGTTAGCCGAAGAATTGCCCCTGTTGTCCACTTATATAATTTCACACGCAGAAGGAGATCAGCGACCTTATTTAGAAGTGTCTATTATGGGTTATCCAATTCTAGGACTCCTGGATTCTGGTAGTACTGTTACACTAGTCAGTATGGAAGGCTATCAGGTTTTGGCTCAATTAGGTCTAAAGTTAGATTCTACGAGAAAAGTTCAATGTTCGGTCGCCAACGGACAAGAATGTGTTAGTATTGGTGTGGTGAAAACTCCAGTATGTCTAATGGGCAAAGTATGTGTTCTAGATATTCTAGTGGTTCCAACATTATCTAGTAAACTTATTTTGGGAGTCGATTTCTGGTTTTCCATGGACATAGTGCCGGACCTGAAGAAAAATGTTTGGCATTTTAGACATGATTCAGATTTAGAAGTTTGTGGCATTGTAGAAGAATCCAGTCTATCTGAGAGGCAGCTTACTAGATTAAATGGAATGTTAGACGAAAAATTTACTAAATTAGGAACTGGACTTGGATCTACCAAGGTGGCTTATCACGAAATAATATTAGAAGAGAATACGAGACCAATTAAGCAAAGGTATTACCCTGTATCTCCGTATAAGCAGAAGATACTGGATGAAGAAATTAAGAAAATGCTAGAAATGGACGTCATCGAACCTTCTAAGAGTCCATGGTCGTCACCCGTATTACTCGTACCAAAAGGAGATAACACATATAGATTCTGTGTGGATTATAGAGGACTCAATAAGGTCACCAAAAAGGACGCTTATCCTCTACCTTACGTATCGGCCATATTAGATCGATTACGTGGAGCTCGCTATCTAAGTTCGATGGATATAAAGTCAGCATATTGGCAAGTAAGCGTTAAGGAGGAATGTCGAGAGCTTACTGCATTCACAGTACCTTCAAGGGGACTCTACCAATTCAAAAGAATGCCATTTGGTTTGGCAAACGCACCTGCTACCTGGCAGCGCTTAATTGATGAAGTATTAGGAGTAGACCTGGAACCCTACGTACTAGTATACCTCGACGACATTATTATCATATCTCCAGAATTCGACACACATTTGGAAGTCCTTGGAAAAGTGTTCGACAGACTCGCTGCAGCAGGCCTAACCTTGAGAAGAGATAAATGTAAATTTTGTTTGCCTTCATTAAAATATTTAGGATATGTAGTAGATGGGAAAGGGTTACATGTGGATACAGAGAAGGTATCATGAAGCTCAAACCACCTAAAAATCCCACAGAAATTCGCAGATTCCTTGGTATGGCTGGGTGGTATCGAAAGTTTGTACCAAATTTTTCTACGGTTATTGCTCCTTACAAAGTTGACACATAAAAAAATAGCTTATGTGTGGAACGAGAAATGTGAAAAATCCTTTAATATTATTAAGAATTATTTAATAGCAGCACCAATACTAACCTGTCCGGATTTTACCAAGTCGTTTATACTTCAAACAGATGCATCGGCTTATGGACTTGGAGCTGTTTTAACGCAAAACTTTGAAGACGGAGAAAAGTAATTTGCTTTTTGTCGAGATCACTGACCAAACAAGAAAGAAACTACTCTACTACAGAGAGAGAATGTTTAAGTGTTATATGGGCTGTAGAGAAACTTCGAAACTATTTAGAAGGAACGCATTTCACCGTAGTTACCGACCATGCTTCATTAATTTGGCTTGACCGTCTGAAAGACCCCACTGGCCGATTGGCGCGATGGGCGTTACGCCTACAACCGTTCGATTATACCATCGTTCACAGAAAAGGGCGAGATAACGTTGTCCCCGATTTTCTATCTCGTAGTGTCCCATTGGCAGTTGATTTAGTGAGTACGAAGGAAAACCTTATGGAAGATTTTAAGAATACGTCGGATGTTTGGTATGAGAAAATGAAAGAACGAATCAGTGGTCATCCTGATAAATTTCCTCAATGGAGAATTGAAAACGACATCGTTTATAAGTATGTAAGATGTATAACACCTGAGCTGTCCAACGGTTCAAATAACTGGAAAATTGTGGTTCCCAAAGACAAAAGGAAATTCATACTGCAATTGCATCATGATGATGTAAGATCCGGACATGTAGGCGTTTACAAGACATACTGGAAGATCTATAATCGTTATACTTGGCCTATAAAATGCGAGCTGATGTCGCGAAGTACATAAGTAATTGTCAAATATGTGCACAACACAAACCGGAGCAAAAGCCACCGGCAGGTTTAATGGGTTCTCGACCAGAAATTAACAGACCTCGGAAATGATCAGCCTTGATTTTATGGGTCCATATCCTCGCAGTACCAATGGTTATTCTTATCTACTAAACGTGTGTGACTATTTTAGCAAATATGTAGTTCTGTGTCCACTGAGAACGGCGACATCAAAATCATTGTGTCGTTTCGTTGAGGAACAGATTTTCTGCGTTTATGGTGCACCAAGATTTATTATTTGTGACAATGGCAAGCCCATGCGTAGTAAAGAATTTCAAGCATTATGTGAGAAATACGGTACTAAGCTGTCTTACACCGCCAACTACAATGCTAGAGCTGATCCCGTAGAACGTTACAACAAAACGGTAAAGACCATGATTTCGTGCTATCTAAAAGATAATCATAAAAAGTGGGACCAAAATATTGCTGCTATCGGTTGCGCAATCAGAACTTCTAAAAACGAAACGACTGGATTTACTCCTTATTTTGTTAATTTTGGCCGTGAATATATAAGTGATGGAAATCAATATAACTACCTCTTAGGAGCATCTGAAGAGAAGCAGAGTGATAAAGGTGAAATACAGAAAAGACAACTAGGATTTCAGAAAATGTTTGACAAGGTTAAGAAAATGATTCTCGATGGACAAGAGAGAAATAGAAAAGTATATAATTTGCGTAGAAGACCTGTACAATACACGGTGGGCGAACTAGTATGGAGAAAGAACAAGATTTTGTCAGATGCCAGTAAACATATAAGCGCTAAATTAAGTCCTAAATTCATAGGCCCTTTTACTATTAAACGGAAAATTGGGAACTGGACATATGAACTCCTAGATGAGAAAGGAAAATCGATAGGAATATGGCACGTCCAAGATCTGAAGCCTCTGGTAACACCTTTTGATGACGCAGAGTAATGACGTAACGTTCTTTCTGACTAACATTAAAATGTCGGTAATTTTTTCCTTCTTCTCGTAAATTTACCTCTTTCCAAGAAAGGGTGGAGTGTGACGGTTTTAACCTTCGACATATATACAAAATCTTGGTACCTAAGTAATTTGAGTTGCCTATGTGAATATTATCGCGATCCGGAAAGTGAAAGAAACCACCAATTCTATTTGTCCTCCTCGCGCGTTTACCTTTCATAGCCGTCAGGTCAGCTCTCTGCTTTTCAATGTGTGCACGACCACGTGGCCAAAGCCTTTTGTGGAAAATTGGAACCACCCTAATTTGGGATTTAAAGTGCATTTGGTAAAATATTTATACTTTTATTGGTGATAGTGTTATTAAAAGTATAGCCGTTTTGGGATTTTGTGTCGTCAACACTACTTGTCCAGCATCTGGAAAATAAATTTCCAAGATAGAGAGAGATTTTTCCTCTACAGCGTGTTACCATCCACGCCGTCTTACCATCTCCTTATATAAGAAAACCTCTATGAAGGAGGTATGTACCTTATAACAATATTTGTATTTATCTTTTACTCGTCTGGGCGTTATTTAATGCCTTTTGTGTCTCTAGGGTTTTTATGGGGCTCTGTTTTCCCCGGAAAAGTTACTCCTACGCTACGTGTCAGAATAGGATTGCGTAACTTCCCTTGAGGACCTAAGGTCATACCAACGCTTGGCAATTTCAATCAGCCATTTTCACCTGCTGTCTTCCACCACGTGGAAGAATACTTACCTTTCATCGATTACGTTGAATTTCATCCACCCTTAGTCAGCTGGAGTCCTCTGGAAACTACACTCTTGACTTTTACCAGATAAGTGGATGTCAAATTACTGTCATTTCTTTTTTTACTGTTAATTAGCAATTTCAACCACCATTTTCGGTATAAGCTATACCTTTTAAAGTATTGTATAAGTTACTCCTTTAATTGTGAGGAATACAACAAACATTATATCTACCTACAATACAACATTAAAATTACCTAAATACAACATTAAAATTACCTAAATTTACGTTTTGTATAGAAAGATTAAGCAAATTTAACCTTTTTTTTCTTTTCCTTTAATTACTAAACAAAAGATAAATAAATAATACATTATTACATTATTATTATTAACAAAAATCCAAATTAAATCATACATTATACAACTAATATTCTATGTATACCAGATTGTGGATATATTAATTGATACAAACGTAATTATATAATTAATATTCCTTATTACTACTGTTTGTAATTTAAGGACAAAATCTGTATTCTCAATCTATTGGCGTATATGATCGCTAGTTTATTATTATAATTATTTTTTTTTGTTTTAGTAATATACTGTTTTCTCTCCTCACAAACAACATTTATTTAAATATTTCCTTCTAACTCTGATTCCAAAAGAACAAACTAGAAATAAGAAAAGTTGATAATTTGCAAGTATTACCCAACCGTAGTTCTTTTTTTGTTTCTTTTTTTGTTTGAAACTCTTTTGTGGTTTTCGAGTTCTCAGACAAGAGGAAGGGGCAGTTAAATCAAATCACATGGCGCCCATCTCATAATATCTTAAATTAATTAGCCTTAAAATCTTGGAAAGGCACTGCCTTTTTTTTATTTTTGTATATTCCTTTTTATTTCTAGAATTGAATATAGCTAGCCGCGGCTTATGGCGTGCCACATTATAGCCTACTCTATTGTTAAATAAATATTAAATTGAATTTTATTTGTTGCTAACGCCCTGAGATTTCGGCACGTTATAAACTGAAATACAGTGCGGTCCGTAAGTACGATTTAAGCCAACTTGCTAAAATGTTGATAATAAAAAATATACAGGGTTTCAAAGTTGGAAGTTAAAAGTGATTTTTGTAATAATTACATTCTCTTTGACTATATCAACTTAAAAATTTAAGAATAGATGTTATTAGATACGAGAAATCATAATCTGCTTTCTATTTCGACCATAGAAATATATAGAATGACAGAAGCCTTTACATTAGGCACTCAAAAATAGTCAGACTATGGAAAAGCTCAGAAAGCATCTCGGGAAAACTTAATGTAAGCTGTTGGTTATACTGGATTTTAATCCCAGCACACAACTGAAACCAAAACGAAATTGGACCATAGAAATCAAATATTTCTACGAATTGGCCGTAAAATGTTCATATTTTGAAATTCCCGCTCATTAGTGTGAAGCTACCTCGTTAGTGCAACCAACTCATAACAGCTAAGTTACTGCAATATTACCAGACTTCGCATATTGACTATTCGGTATCGGTACCTCTTTTGGCAGAGGGCGCCCCATCTGTTATCACGTTTTTTATTAACAAATCTTAAACCTACATTGTTTTTTAGGAACAAAAGTATACTTATTTTAACGTAGTAGGCGCCAAAATTCCCTTGCAAATTGGATATGTTGAAGGTAGATCGACAAGCAATAAAATTTGCACCGGTGTAAAATACTACGGATAGTATTTTTCAACATTCACCCAGATAGTCATTAGTTTGTGAATAATATGCAATGTGAACAAATTTGTCATTTTTCTCTAAATTCCTAAGCAGATTTTTTAAATTGTTAATTATCAGATTGTAATCTATTTCGAAATCGTCCCAAATATTCTCGTCCATTGAATTTAATTGTCAACAAATAACAGTCATCTCTCATATCTGAATTATGATAATCTTTCGATTTTGTAAAGTATTTGATTTTAACAAGAACTGGATAAATACCTTACAATTAGAAATACTTACTAACTTAAACATGATATTTGTGTAATAATTGTTAAAATTTAGCTTATATTGGCGCCTACTACGTTAAAATATTGTACAAGCAACTATGCAGCTGATTACTGAAAAGCTATTATCTGGAAAACGGCCAATTGCTAAGACTAATGGCAAGTATAGTTTTTTCAATGATATATTCCCAAATGTTTAAGCTGACATAGAAAACAGTTTAATTTCTACAAAAAATCACTTTTTAAATTTCAACATTGACACTGTATAATTTTTGTTATCAATATTTTGTTAAGACAAGTTGGCTTAAATTTATTTATTTATTTACTACTATGCTGTCCAGACAGAAATCCAATTATTATAGGACAGGAAATACAGTAATATGTTACAAGTCAACTACATAAAAAGAAAAACATGAGTTACATCACTAAAAACATAGGTATATAAAAAAAGAAATCATAAAGTACTGTTGATCGTCCAGGCATAAATCCATGTTGGTCAATACATCAGTGACTTAACATGAGTAAACGATATCTCATGAAGAACTTTTTCAAAAGCTTTACTAAAACTGTTTAATATAGCCTACAATTGTCAATACATTATCTATCAAGTTTTTTAAAAACCTGAGTAATTCTAGATTTTTTCCATACATTAGGAAATGTTCCAGTTATGACCAACAAATTAAAAAGTATGGACAATGGATAAGCCAGTACGGATGCACAATCTCTCAGTAGAAATGCCGGAATCCCGTCATACCTCTTCGTATTTTTGGCTTTATTTTTCTTAAAGCTCTCAATACTTGTTCTTCAGAAATATGAGGCACATACAAACAAGGTGCATTTTGAAAAACATAATCAGCATAAGTAAATTGAGAAGACAAAGTGTAAGCAGTATTAAAGTAATGAGCAAATGCATCCTCACTAAAAATTTCATTATTATATGTCATGGATTGGGGAATGTTACCGGTACTCCTTTTTTCATTAATATATGTCCAAAATTAGTTTGGATTAGAGTTTATCTGTCTTTCAATTTCCCCTGTATACAGTCTATGTGCACGATCAATATCTTGTTTTATTGTATTCCTAAAAATCTTATAGTTTATTCGTCATTTATTTTATAAGCACGCCAAATTTTAGACTTAATTTTTATATTTTTGATGATAGTATGGTTAAACCATTAAATCGTAATATTTTGATGTCAAAAATCTAGTATGTCTTCATGAGCCATTACTTACCGACCACCCTGTATACGGAAAATCAAAGTTGTCATAACGACCATAACAGAAACGAAAATAAGTTAAAATACAGATTTTGTTTAAAACAGTACATTTAAAAGTGTCACCAGTTTTATAACTTTTTTTTAAAATAAATGGTATCTACTAAGTGCCTATATCTCCGCCATTGGTTGTTAAAGGTGCTCGATACTAACACGTTTTATGACACGTTTTACTCTATATTATAGATAGATAGATATATAGATATTTATTAAAGTTACATACGCAAAAGTGTTTGCACACGTCAGAAAAGTTTACAGTCATATTATAAAATTATCAAGAAAAAATGAAAAATATATATCTACTATACAGTAAATAGTAGAAACATACACGGATAAGTGTTGGCATGTAATAGATAACAAAAAATTAATAAAATAGTGTGAGCAATAAAAGCAAATAGTTGCAATTTTTAAAACATATATGTAAAAGACAAAACCAAACAAAGAGCACATTGATACAGATTAAAATAATGTCATAAAATATTGCAACCAAAATTTATTATATTTTGCGTTCCTCTGCGTGAATTAGACCAAAATAAAATAAATATATTGAGACAAAATGAAATATATGATATTCAATCCCTATGAAAAGTTACATGTTTATTTAAAATTATAAAATATTATTGAAAGTATTATTGTTGTTAAAATTAAAATACAATAGAATAGAACAAAATAATATAAAGATGGATAATACAGAGTATATAGGTAGATTATTATACTGGAAATTAAATAAATTGAACATTTTCGAAAATACGATACAGTTAAAATGTATCTAATATTGGAACATGATCTCACATAAACAAAAACAGATTTAAACCCAGAGCAAAGCATATTGAATGAACAAGTAAATATCATAGAGTAATTTCATACATATATCGACAGCAGTCAAGCAAATAATATAATAAAAATATCAACATTTAAAGTAAATAAATTTTATAAAAATTTTCAGATATGTCAAATAAATTTCATAGCCATGAACAAATGTCAAGCATAAAGTTGGCTTCACAAGAGCTATTACAATTTAAAAAAATAATAATATTTACGAATATTTTAACATTTAGCTATAAGTAAAATTGCAAATATATAAAAAAAAATGTAGTAGGTTAAGCAGTGCAGTGAAAAACATTAAAACAGTGCATCGAAAAACTCATTAAAATCATATGTATGAACCACAATATGTAAGCAAAATATAAATTTAGGGATCCAGATACCAAATTGATTAAAAAAAGAAAAAACCAGTTTTGTTGATTGGATACGAAAAAAAGAAAGACCGTGCAGCGTTGGTTTAGAGAGTTTCCCGAAAATTAAGCAAATTAGCAAGAAAAAGCCAGAATAAAAGTTAAAATTAGTACTAACGTTAAAATAAAATTGGTGATCAGCATTAGGAACCGAAATCCAGGTCCAATCTAGGAATTTGGCAATACCATCAGTAGGTGAAGCATTCTCCAACATCTGTAGCCCCATATCAAAGTTATGAGAGATTTCTAGAAAAATTCCAGTAGAAGACCTATAAAGACCAACGTTAATACAGGTATATTATATGTGCACAAAATTTAATTAAAAAAACGCTAGCTAGCCATTAAATTCAACAAAAGACAGTCAAATATACTCAGAATTTTCGTAAAACAATAAAGTTGCTTACCATATAGTTTTAATAATAGTCACTTTTCTATTTACTATAAAAATTTTATTATTTTGTGGACCATCTGTCAGAATAAAAATCATTTTACAATTTAGTATATCAGTATCAGCGAACATCAGTAAATAGAATGCAGAATAATAAAAATTTCAAAAATTATGTTCTATAATTTAAGAATTTTAATGCCTAAAGATAGGCAACCTTTAATATGCAATTGCATTTCAAAATCTGTTACCTATGAATTAAATGTATACAAATTTTAAAATATTCTTAACAAGTATTAGACAACAATATTTTATGAAATAAACATTGTCAGTTGTGGAATTTATTTGATCAAATAAGGTACAATGTGTTATAATAGGATTTGACTGGACGAGCGAACTGACTATCAGAGTCTATGTTCCATAAGCAGCTAGGGTAGGTGAATAAGCTAGAAAAGATATTACAGGTTTGTAGCCCAATAAATACAATTTTTTTCTGCAAAGAGACATACATAAACACAAAACAGTACAAAATAAATAAGTAGGCATGAGCAAAACATAAAATAAAAAAGACAAACAACACAAATTAAATATCACTATAAATTGGCGCACAACAAATTAAATATCACAATAATATATAACAAACTGAATCACCCTGTACATATACGATTAAAAAGTTACCCGCCTCTGCAAAAAATGTAAATATCCTGTTACCATCTTTTTAAATTGCATAGTTTAAAGGTGGAAAAATCGGGACAATATCGGAATGTTTAAGTTTGTACAAATACCATCAATTGATCCGTCGGAAATTCGAGCACTGGACATTAATGAAAATTTATCACAAATTGGAGTTACCGAGAGTTTCGCGTTGGAATGACCTAGACATTTGATAAACAGATTGTGACCGCACTGAATTCCGAACTGTGGTAAAAGGGTAAATACGATTCTGTCAATGAACCGGAAGGAACACTGCCGCACAGAGAGTTTGAGTTTGATATACACACCTAAACTACACATTTATATCATTACAGGAATGTATCTCCTGAAGTTATTTTCATAGTATATGAGCAAACGAGATGTTGGATTATACAGGGTGTGACGTGTATAATGTGTAAAATATATAGGAGAGCTTGTTGGCAATATTTGGAATAATAAAGTCTTACATTAAGAAGTTCGATCTTTACCTATCTTCACCTATGATATCCTTATTAGTGCTTAAATTATATCAGGAATTTTTTTTGAGGGCATGAATATTTTGAAAATTATCAAAAAAATGTATGAGCAAGGAAAACTTTTCTATTAATTTCAGCTCGAGGGATATTCGGTAAGAAAATTTCACATAAAATTAATTTGAAAGTACAAATGGAGTATCACGATATTTAGACTACTTTGTAACTGAAAATAATTAAATGGGGAATATAATAGGTAAACAATAAAAACTTAATATCTTGTTTGTTTTAATTTATACAGGGTCTTAAAAAAGAGTGTATGAACCTAAATAAGCAGAAAAGTCTTAATGAACATGGGTCCGCAAAGTAACGGTTGCGGAGATATAGACCACTATTAATTTCTCAAACATTTTATTAGGAATAAACTGACAAAGGAAGCTTTTAACAAACAAAAAACAAAGTTGCAGAAGATGTTCAAAGTGCCCTCGGTCTATTTCCAAGCAGGCACGACATCTTTATCTCATCGATATCCGAACTCTTTCGAAAATACCCTCCTTGGTTTGGATTTCTTGACACTTTTGATTAATCCGTAGCTGCAGCTCTTCCAGGCTATTTACTTTGCCACATAGATGGGTAGGAAGGGCCGGACCTGTTTTATGGCCTCCAAGATCGCCTGATCTGAACCCTCTAGATTTCTTTGTTTGGGGATATTTGAAGACATTAGTGTATGGTACTCCTGTAAATAGCCTGGAAGAGCTGCAGCTACGGATTAATCAAAAGTGTCAAGAAATCCAAACCAAGTAGGGTGTTTTTGAAAGAGTTCGAATATAGTTGAGATAGAGATGTCGTGCATGCTTGGAAATGGACGGAGGGCACTTTGAACATCTTCTGGAACTTTGTTTTTTGTTTGTTAAAAGTCCTCTGTCGGTTTATTCCTAATAAAATAAAATGTTTGAAAAATGATTAGTGGTCCATATCTCCGCAACCGTTACTTTGCGGACCCATGTTTATTAAGACTTTTCTCCTTATTTTGGTTCATACTATTACCTCCTGAAATATTTTACACTCTTTCTTTAACACCCTGTATATTCACCATTAAAACTCAAGAATAAAAAATAATTAAAATATCAAGTTCGATAAAAAAATGTCAATATATTTATAAACATTAAAAAATTTCCAATGTAATCACAGGCAGGATAAAAAGAAATTATTTCAATAACCATGGTGTAAAATTTTCATGTAAATTAAACTTTAATTTTTGCAACGAAAAATTATCCCGGATATAGTCCTGGATGTAGCCAACGATTATATTTTACTTATTGGAGAAAATCACAAAATGGCTGACATCTGTTGATAGATTTCGGAACTGCTGTAGGGGTGAATAACAAATTACTTATATAATAGGAGTGTGAAGTTTTATGATTTTTTAAATGTTTTTCTATCATTTTTCTGTACTAGAAAAGTTTGAAAATAGTATAATTTTATCTTGAATGAAGAAAAATACAGAATCTGCATAAGACAATTTGTAATAAATCGAATGTAAGTGAACAACAATCCAACAACTCTGTTTTGTATGTGCCAGAGTAATGGAAATTTTCTGTATTTTTTAGTAATTTTGCAAACTTTATTGAAATCGTACGATATTTAGTTATAAAAAATTTACAAACATGGAAACATACGCAAGAATATTTGCACAAAATCTCGGAAAAAGCTATACGCCTCCAGTACAATACATTGCTAATTTTCTCTTAATAAAAGATGAATATTTTATGGGGTGGCTGAACTGAAGCAGATATTGTGAACACATGTCGGTTGCTTGCATTCAATCCCGGACAAAATTATGTGCTCCACCTTCTTTTACAGGTCACAGACGATCCCCCGAGTAGTTCAATATATCTCGTACTGAGCCATTATATCTTACAATAAAATTAAAATAATCCGTTTATTTGTTACAGTTGCTTACTTTCTTTTATTAACACTTCTATCTATCTTTTATCATTGTTATTAAATCCTTTCTTTGGACTAGCGGTGTTTCCTTTTATTAAATTAAGTTCAATAAGTGTCCCAGTTAAGTGACCAAAGAACCGTGGATTAAAAAAAATAGATAAGCAAACAATTAGATAACCTTTATAGCAATTGAAAGATGTCACAGGTAATAAATTCAAATGAAATATACACAATGTCTCTTGTATTTTTTGCCCAAAATAAACCAGTTTGCAGCAAAAAATTATTTTTTTTTAGAATGAAACAGGCTATCGGAAATAAATTTTTAAATGGTAAACAAATAATAAGACAAAAAGTTACGTTGGAAATAAATTTTAGGGGTTGCGTTTTCCACCCCTTATAACCATGGGGTAAACCAAATAAATTACTGACCGAGTGTCTTTTTGGTAGTAGAAAATGTCAGGTTAATTTCAATATTGTAACTTGTTTAGTGCTTGTGAAAAAAATTGTTAAACAAATTTTATGTACCCCCTTTAAGGGGCTGTATCTTAACAAGGGATGCTCCAATGAAGTTTCTTTATATTAAAGATCCTATCTTTTTCCGATGAGGAATCACCCCCTTAAATGTTTTACACTTATTTAGTTACACCCTGTATAGCACAAACCTAAATAAGATAGCATAAAATGGCCGGGTTGTTTTTTATCATAGAGCTTTATGGCTTTTTTAAGGAATGCGAAACGAAGTACGCCAGTCGTGTTCTACATGTTTGACGAATTAGTCTGATTAATTTATATTTTGGTGCTTTTTTGCGAAATATAGTAGTTAATTGACATACAAAATACCTAAAGACTGAACTTTTTGATACATACAAAACTTTTTTATTACAAATATTGTCAAGAAGCTGTCTTATAAATTATTACAGTATAAACCACACATCCTGTATAGGTATCATAGGTTATTAACATGCCAGGTGGATTTTCTTATTTATAGATTATAGTATTTTTGAATCACCAGACATAGATATGTTCTGTGACATGTATATGACTCTGTGGTTCATATGGAGTCCTTCATATTTTCATGTGTTTGTGCAAATAAAGAAATATCTATATAATAAATAATAAATTATGGTAGTTTACAAGTACGTTTAGAGCTTACATTGTTCAGTTTTATTATTAATTTATAGTTTTCCTCCAGCACTGTTTTAGGCACTTTCAAATCTCAAGGTTCCGATTGAATGATTTTAAGCAGAAAATAATTTTAGGCTGACCTAAATTTACAGTGTTTTTTATTAGGTATTATAATAAATTCATAAACCAACTCTTCTTGAGCACTCTCTTGAGCATCATTAGGTAAGAAGGGTTGGAATTACTCCAGACAGTGGAACAGAGGTGACATCGTCAAACAATGTTGTGGCCTAAATATTAGTACAATCCCTGGGTATTGTCCACATTGGAAGGCATGTTTTCCCTAGGAGAATTTATAATAAATATTTGAAAATTGGCGACAAGAAAATGCGAAAATCTTCAGAATCGTTTAATAATTTCTGATGTTATCGCAAAATCAATTAAACATAAAAATATACATGAACATAATTATTTGAACTATTAGTGGGCGAAAATAAAAGCTATTCGATATTATCAAAATCATTTGAGTAACGTAACCTATTCTTTATTGAACGGTAACTAAAACTTATGTCAATGCACAACTGATAATTTTCTGTCAAAATATTATAAGAATCCACAATTACCTTTCTTTCTTTATCTCCATAATAATTAAATTGACATTTTTGTTTGTTATATTTTTGCCAGTACAGACATGTACAGGATGTTTCACAAAGAGCTTGCAATATTTCTAGAGCTGATAGAACATTGAAAAATAAGTGAGGGTTTGATAAATAAACAAATGTCCTAGAGCCACTCATTTTTGAGATACATGATGTGTAAGATAATAGTAAAAACTCAAATTTTGTAAGTATTTTTTTAAAAAGACCAACAAATTTGATTAAAATTAGACACAGTGTATAGAAAAATGCAAGAAATTATGATAAAGTCAACCAGGTGATTCCTTTAATAGTATTCATCAAGTGTGTTTGTGTCAAACCCCAAACTTTTCCATATACATGGTGAGGCATTAATAATGGTACCTACATAGCTTAAAGGCAGACTGTTAACGTCAAAATAAAGCGATTGAGCCCAACATGTCTTATTCAATTGTTGCTCCTTTTCAGTCTACAGGGTGTTACAGTTGAAAAAATGTTTTAGATTTTTTTGCTATATTTTAAGAACTTATAGACTGATTGTTTTAAAAATGTGTAGCTTTATGTTTTTTGAGGTGGAACTTACGAATATACAAACAGTGTTGAGCTCACGACTAGGGGGATCTAGTTATATTGTACTGTCATGTAAAAAATATGTCTAACTTTTTGTAATTTACACTTTTGATTTTTTTTATAAGAAACTATTGAACTACCTTCAATTCTAAATAGAAAAGGTATACTTGTTACAAATCGATAAACTTAACCGTTTTTGAGAAACAGACGGTTCCAGTTTTTCAGATTCGGCGGGAACTAAATTAGAAAATTATGTTTCCCAAAGTAGTAGGCGTGGAAATAATAAGTAGACAGCAATACCATATTGTTCCTCTCAATGTTACTCAAATTTGCCTCAGCGGCAGCATGTATGCAATCCAACGACAGCCTGGTTTGGGCCGTGTGTGTGGAGATTCATGGATTCGGCGAGCTCAGCTGTGTATAGAAAATCACAATTTACAATGCCAGTATACACATTTACTAAAACTAGTTCTTGAAAATGTGTTCGTCGAGTGACATGCGGATTTTCCAATTTTTGTAAACTTCCAAAACTAATAGTTATTTTTATACAAAGTACACAAACTCAGTGTCTTTTTAAGGGCGCGAGTTTTGTATGTTGTTCAGACGGTTGGCAGAAGAAACGAAACAACAGTTGATGCAAGATGTTTACTCAAAGAAGTACCAAATTAACTCTGATTGTATAAACTGCACAATCGTTTATATATGTTACAGATAGATCATAATTACACATTATCATTAAAATATGACTTGGTATATTAGAAAATGCACTTTAGTAAATATTAAACTTTTGACAAAAATAATATAATGGTTCCTTAAAATAGGTATATCTAAACAGACAAACTAATAATTCAGATACCCAAAATGGGTCTATTTGTTAGCTACTGCATTTTTGTAATATTGCGGGTAAAGGTCCCTAATAGATTCATAATATCTTACTTATGAAATTGTTCTAAATAAGTCTAAAAAATATAAGTGTATTTTTTTAATATAACTCACGTGAGAATGCGAATTTTTGGTATAATATGCTTAGAGTAAATTTTAACACAACAAAAAATTTCTAAAAACTCAGACTGGAATTTTTGTCACAAAATCTGACGAGGGTAGATAATATGAATGTAATTTTGAATAAATCTGATTATAAAAATAAAACTTTTTTGGGAAATCATGAACTTTATCAACAATTGAACTTATATCCAATTGTAGATATCAAACAAGATCTGATCTCTCTAATGTTTTGAGGAGACAGAAAAGCCGCCCCAAGATATTTGTGTCTTTTTACCATTAAACAGACACAGTTACAAAGGATATGAATTGAATCCTCTTCTGCATTGTCGCAAAGTCTGCACTTCGCGACATTGCTTAAGCCAATCCTATGTAGGTGCTTGTTCAGATGTCCGCGGCTGTTAAGAGACCAGTGACAATCCTGATGTTGCTTCTATTAAGCATAATGAAGTTTCGGTTTGCGTCAGCTCATGGCCCCCCTATAAGTAGCCTGGCCTGACGCAGACCGGATTACACCGACCAATCTTCAGTTGATTGCTTTTTGATCCAGTTATCAATGGACCTTGCGAGATGGCATTGTGGTAACCCCAAAACTGGTTCAGGTCCCACAAATTTACTGCTCGAGCCTTGTCTGGTCAACATGTCAGCCCTCTCATTACCTGTCACACCACTGTGACCCGGAACCCAGGTCAGCTTAACACGATTGTCCCTTCCCAAGACAGAGAGAGCTCGGACACATTCCAGAACCACAGGAGAGGTGATCCTGAAGGACAGAAGCGCTCGTAAAGCTGCCTGGCTGTCTGTGCATACTTGAATATGCTGATTAACATATCTCCTCCATAGAAGACCATCGAGCACAAGGCACGACAGAAGCGGAGAAAGAACTCCACTCCGCAGACATCCTCGACCCGCAGCCATCCCGATTGTGGTCCCATCTAGAGTGGTATAAATTTGACGGTGGATTAGCATGGCCTCAATTCACCTTACTACGGTGGAAGAGATGCCATGCAATTCCCCCGTTTTCTGAATTGAGTCATAAGATGTATTGTAAAATGTCCCAGATATATCCAAGAAGGTCCCGATAGCGAGCTCCTTCTGGGTAAAAGTTTTTTCAGTTTTATATACTACAGTATGTATTGCTGTTTCGGTAGATTTACTCGATTGGTAACCATGTTGTGAGTTATGGAGTGGCCATGTTGCCAGCGCCTCCTATTTAACATGCCTTTCTATAAGTCTTTCTTGCAGCTTCAAAAGGAAAGACGTTAAGCATATAGGTCTAAACGCCATAGCCTCATCATAGGAGACGCGACCTACCTCTGATTGAGGGTACTAAAATTAATATTAATAACATACGCTATCTCAAGTTATTTTTGGAAAATTACATAACATCGAAATCGGTCGATAGATCTTGACTTCAGTATTCATACTTCACTTTTAAAAATCGGACATACTTTCAACAGCGTCCATATATCAGGAAATGTAGATGTCTTTAATATTAAATTAAACAAATAGGTAGGTAATAGCTGCACAATTTTTCTCAAGAAAAGATGGTATTTTATCGTGACCTATTGTTATTTTGACTTTTAAATTCATAATTGCTTTTAATATTTCTTCTTCAGCTAGACTCGTTATATGTAAAACAGTTTTGTCATGATTATACATATCGTTGCTGACAAGAATATTTTACGTTACGAATAATAATTTGTTATGTGTGGTAATTTTATAAACGATGTTTAATGTGCATTTAATTGTAATGAGCGGTTGTTATACCTGTTTAATTAATTAAACCTAATATCATTCTAATGACCCAGTCCAGTGTGGAGAAATTATTGAGTTTCAAATTGATAAATATAAACGAGTGTATACTCACTTTTTTTAAAAAAACATAAACTTGTAATATCTATTTATTTCTTGCTAAAATCTGCGGTCTACGATTATCCATTGTATTTATCAGATTTTCAACGAGTAGGTACATGTTTTGTGTATGATGTGTTCATCCCTCCAAAGCAGGCATTACTTGACAGGAAGCTGGGAAAGAGGCGGAACATCAGTAATTAGTTACGCTGTCGGAATAATTATTTTCTTGCAGCATCCGCACGTAAATGAAAAATTGACGCACTTGCGGTTAACATGATGTTAATAACTAACAACCGTTTTCAAGTTCATTATATATTTTTCATCATTTTGTTAATTTACTTTTTAACTTCGTTTTATGTTTCTAGTTTTATGATCTTACATATATTCAATTTATACAGGATATCCGAAATATTAGTGCCGGTACTAAAGGGACGCATATTTAATTTCACCAAAAGCAACAAAGAACTTGTTAAAAAAATGTATAAAACGTATAGGTTTGTTCTACAAATACATTTCAAAAATAATAATACTTACAACTGTAATACAATGCAAAGCTGTGTTACGAAATTACAAACTAAAACATATACTAGTAAGGTTAAGTCAAAGTTCCTGTAACGTAATTTGTGTGTTTTTTTTTCAGTATTAATGAAATATCTGTGTTTGATACAAGCTATACTCTGTAGTCCAAAACCCCAAAATTTCAAAATGTTATTTTTAATGGCTCGGTATCTAACTCGGAAAACGACAAGAAGTAACCCTCAAAATAAATGGATTTATTCAGGATATCCACAATGCAATACTAATAGTATCATTTACGAGTATTATAGTTATTAATTATATAAGGGAATTAACAAGCCTTTAATCCACGAGAAAGAATAGACACTCGAGGCGTAGCCGAGAATTACATTTTTTCGAAAGGATTAAAGGCTGGTTATTTCCCGAATGTAATTCAACGTTTTATCCACGACCATGGCCAATAATAATCTAATAACGTTCGCAATGGTCTAATGTAAGTAAATCCCTCTCCAATAAATGCTCTGAAATATCTCCACGATATCAATTTGAAATTTGGTGTGTGGCCTCCCTAACAACTTAGAAATTTGACAGTACCAATATAAATTTCTTCGCAAGGGTCTAAGGTAAGTAAATCCTTCTTCTCTAGGTAAAACATTGTTCTGAATTCTATCCAAGATGAGATATGATTTTCAAATTTTGTGTGAGGTATTCTAAATAAGTTAGAATTTCGGCTATGGCAATATATATCTCTTCGCAATGTTTTAAATCCTTCATTAGGTAAGAAATGGCTATCACCGCTTTTTACGGTAATATATTAAATACTAAATACGTCCAACGAAAATTGTAGTACTGGGGGTGCACCGCAAGGTATCATATTCGATTTTTATTTGTTATCCGTTTTTCACTTATTACTTAAGTCCAAATAACTTATATGATTGTCAAAATAAATATTCTGTGTCAGTGTAAGTCTGTGGTTCGCGTTTCAGTATAAAAAGTCGAATCTAGTACAAAAATGCGTCAAAACCTAAATATGCTACTTATGTGTCTTAATGTGTCTATGTGTGTCTTAAGATTAATGAATAGTTTTTGTTTTCATTTGCTACGCTATATACCTTATATCGGACGAACGTAAATATTGCGTCAATGCGATAATGTAACAATTAACATTTTCACATGTTTCGATTTAACCGATCATATTAGCTGGGAAGTTTTAAACCAGTTAATTCTGCACAGGTTGCAAATTCCATTAAGAGTTTTCTGACTGATGCAATAGCCATTTTCCACCTCTTTTGCGGTTATCAGACATTTGTTGTTATAAATCTGTTGCAAGTTCTGCATTTGAAGAAATCGCCATTCTTATTTATTATGCTGGAGCAGAACAAACAGAGATTCGACATATCGGTGCTGTTTCTTAATAGCATATTTTTTAAGGCGTTCCTTTCATCGCCCATATCAATAATGGATTGCAAGTCTGTCCTGGTTACTAGGCAACGAAAGAAATGAACAACGTAAACACCGCAATTTCGGTGACAATATTTTATAATTTGCTATGCTTTTACTTTTTAATTTTAAAGAATTGATAAACTTATTCAGCAACCTGTATTGAATGATGGATTTGCAACAGAGGGAATCTAGAATGACGATTTTTTGTAGAGAAGTGCACTATTAATATAACGTAGTGCCTGTTAATTTCGGTATATATCGGTAGCACCAAATCCTTTCCCTTGACTAAGGTGATGGAATTTATGAAATAAATCCTCCGTACCTGTTCACTAAATATCAGTGAAGACTTACTTACCGGAACTATGTGATATTTATAACCGTTTTGTTTGTTAATAATATTTAGGCAGTGATCAATGACAAGTCTGCTTACATATTAGCCATGTTGTAAGGTGAAAAAATCATCAATCATGACTTGGACGGATGAACAACTTATAGAACGCTCACAGGTAACCACATATGACCTTTTATTGGACAATTGCTTATAATATGCGGCATTGTCGACCAATCCATTCGGTAAGAAGGACAATTCAGTTATCGTCGTCCACTTTCTATCGTTTAAAGAAAGGAAATGGTATTCTCGATTAATAATATGTGGTAGGAGATCGAATAAATAGAAATATTTTAATTTGTTTACCATAGCTTTCCAAAACCTGTTGTTCCTTGGTATTCTAATTATTCGGATTATCAAATCACACCACAACCTATTGGTAATTTCTATTTGCCCCTGAATTTGGTAATAATAGTCGTGAGTCATTTTTATTGACCCATTTGGGTTCAAAAACTCAAATTTACAAATATTTGGATCTGAATTCCTCAAGTTGTAAGGTGATTTGTTTTCTGTTAAGCCTTCTGCTCCTACAAGACCATCTGGTGATGCTGCTAAGTACTGAAATTTTATGAATGTGTAACCCAGCAGCGTCGTATACTATTCCAGTTTTTTGTTCATATAGCGTCTTTGCCGTTGTTTCGCACTTTTTTCCGTGAACTGTTGCTGGAATTTTCAATGATCTAGGATTAGTTATGTCTTTAACTACTCTATTTACGGAAGCTGAATTATTATTTCTTATTTTACATATTTTCCCAAAAAACGAAGCCGTTAATCTGATTTTCCGTTCTTCTCCCCACAATAAGCAGCCACTTTGTTTTCGTGTGCATTTCTAAATTGTTTAGTTCCATATGGCTATGTCCTATTTTATTTAAGAAGGCATTCATTGACCAAATTTCGTTCTGAAACATTTTTGTCTTGTATCCCTATTTCGCATGTGGAACAAACGAATTCCATAGCGGTAAAGTCTTTGCCTTGAATGCCAAAATTGGTACAATTCTGACGATACCAACGCGCACATTTGTCACATGATACCCAAGCAACGTTTTCGTTCAGGATTCCTTTACCACAGTGGCTACATATTGCAAGGTCGGTATCATCTTCGGGGAAGACAACAGTACTCGCTTCAGTGCATTCTCTGGGCTTCATAGACTTCAAGAATCTTCTTCTAAAATGAGAAGCATCTTTTTTTCTCTTACATTTCATCCATGTTTCCTGAGATAGTTTCTCTTCAGATGGGTAGTCTTTAGTTAGACGGTTTTTCCTTATTCCCAGGTCACATTCAATATTTAGGGAAAGTATATCTTCGTTAAGTTTTCTGACGAAATGGGAACACCTAATGTTTTTCTGGTTCGCTAAGGTTATATTTTTCAATTGTCCAGTAGCAGTTGCTGACAGACTGACATTGAAGTAATATTCCAGTCCACAAAGATAGGTACAGCACATATTTATGCATAATAAGTTCGAATAATTCTTCATTGAAGAATTCGTTAGCGAAAGTCCCAAAAGTTTCAATGGGTATCTATCTTATGGTATTCTGGAAATGCAAGTAGAATGGACTTGATTTACTCAAGGTCTCATTACTTTTTGTTTCCTGGTCTTCGGAAAGGAGAATCTCAGTATGTTCGAAACTAAAATCATTTGAGTATTCGCTAGTAGATAGCAATTGCAAATTTTCTCTTGCCAACGCCACCTGAGAATTAGAAGATGGGCTTTTAAATATCATATAAATATTAACAATAATTAAGTTATGGAAATCCGTCATGTTGTCGGTTAAAATTGCATTTGCTAATATATCTTTGAAATAAAACTTTTATTCGTCATTTTTTGACAAATTGTCCACATCTTTACATACTATTTTATATAATTCTTTTAGTGTACATCTGTTGAATGTTTTACATGCGGCATGAATATTAGCGAAGGAAAAATCTGTCACTATTCCAGAAAATATGGGCCAGCAATTATTTTCTTCACAAAAATATCTAAAGTCACTAAATAATTTGAAAATGGCATTCGAATTATGGACTTCCGAAATCATTGAAAATATTGTAAACATCCTCTTTGTCTTTTTGATATTAATCACAGCCGTGTAAAAATATATTTGCTTCATAGCCTTCAGTGTTTTTGGTCTTCTTATTATTCCCCCCGTAGCATCCAAAATAAATCAAGGATGAGGGATTATTTGCAGTTTCGGATTTTAAAATTTGCAGTTGTTCGATACTGAATAGTTTAATATTTAAAGGATAGGATACTACCCTGATGATTTTTTTGTAATCTTGCTGCATTAGTATCATATCAATTAAATCGTCTCTATCCTTATTCAAAGAATTGTGTCATTCAAATTTTAGTTTTCTTAATGTTCCGTCAGAAACTATATCCTGTAGATTTTTGTCTTCTTTTAGAGGCATTTCAAACTGCGATGCACGAAGTAGAGTCTCTTTTTCAGTATAAAAGCTTTGCAGAACCTGTGGGAGAGCTCTCATTTTCAAAATTATCTTTTCTATTATTATTATCTGATTTGTTCGTATAGTTGTGAATAGTTTCATCGTTTTGGTTTTTAGAGATATCGGATACTTCTGGTGACACGCAAGAAATCAAATAATTATCAAATGTATTTGCTGGCGGTGTTAAGTTAGATGACGAAGTAGACAAGTTTGATAATTGCTGAAGTTGTCGTCTCCATTCGCGATAGATTCGTAATCTATTTTTTATATTATCTTTCAGGCCAAGTTTTTTTAAAATGGTGCTATACGCCGAAACTTTTTTTCTATAGTACACGCACTCACTGTGATCTATACCCAAATTCATTAACAGGGACTTTAGCTGGGCCCTTATTCCTTTCGTAACAGAATGATCCGTCTCTTTTTCAATGGTGTCTCGAAAATATGTTTTGAAGTTTTTATTACTATTAATAATTTGGTATATCTTCGTATTTTGCAAAACAGTAGCAATTTTTTAACAAATCTGTTTGTCTATTGAAAGGCCAGATTCGTACACGAAATTCTCATTGTGTAATTCGGTAGCAATTATATGAAAAGCGTTTTGCGAAGGGATTTATATTGGTACTGTCAAATTTCAAAATGATATCTCATCGTGGAGATTTCAGAGGATTTTTTACCTAGAGGAGCAGGTTTTACTTACCTAAGACCCTAAGGGTCTAAGGTAAGACCCTTACGAAGAAATTTATATTGGTACTGCCAAAATTCTAAGTTATTAAGGAGACCACACACCAAATCTCAAAATGATATCTCGTCGTGGAGAGTTTTCAGAGCAATTTTTTATCTAGAGGAGCAGGTTTTACTTACCTTAGACCCTTGCGAAGAAATTTATATTGGTACTGTCAAATTTCTAACTTGTTAGGGGGGCCACACACCAAATTTCAAAATGATATATCATTGTGGAGATATTTCAGAGCAATTTTTACCTAGTGGAGAAGGATTTACTTACCTTAGACCACGAATGGCCGCTAGATGTAGCTTTGCTACTCCGCGTCACGCATAGTCCCTAATGTTGGGTTAGACAGACTTAAAACAGTTAAGGTTATTCGCTAGTTGCCTCAGCTATGGCACATTGATGAGAGGTAGTAAGTTTGAAACCGATATATGTCTTGTCGGCTGTTGACGGGTGATTTTAGCTCTTTGTTATAGGTTCTCCAGGTGTAATTCAATGCTGGTCGGGGCATTAGCACGCAGAGTAGCTGTTTTCTGGAATTCCGTGTTTGTAACATTAACATAAATAAGACAAATAAACAAATTTTGTTTTCAAAAGCATCAACGTTATGGTATTGTATTGCATTTATTGGAAATGATTAATACGCCCCGTAGATCATCAATAAAATTGACAATATCGCTGACAATTTTAATTGATGAATGTAATTGATGGAGCTGCAATCAACAAGTCAATACTTTGTTGCTTTGTAAACTTCAGGGAGCACATATGTGTGTGTAACGTTTCTCGCTGTGGATTTAACATTATTTTCATCTAAAAATGGTCTTGAATACATATTTGGAATTCATTGCCTTTATCTGTGTCCACTCGGAAGAAAGAAAAGAGAAGGAGACGCTGGTTCAAAGGATACTATAAACTGAAGAAGAGTCTTGTTCGGCGATAGAAACAGTTTGTGTGTAGTCCAATACATCCACCATGTTCGCTGCCGTGCAAATGGCGAAACGATTGTCAATTGCGCAGTTACACAATCAGTTGCCATCAATGGCCCCCATCAATGCACTTCAATCAATCTTTCTGTCAATCTCCATCATTCAATTGACAATCACATCAATCGCCTCCTACACGATGAATGAGTCTATCAATAAGTATTATTGTCAATAAGTAAAGGAATGCTGCCCGAGGAGTTTGTGTCATCATTAAAATAGATCCGTTGGGCCACTCTTCCATTGATCACTCTTTCATTCAGTTACCAATAAATGTTGCCAAATAACATTGCAGTAGTTCCAAAACTGGTTCTGGTACCACAAATTGAGTACTTGAGCAGTGGGGCCAACACATCAGCCATTTATTTACATAAGTTTACATATCTGCTTCCGAAATTTTCTTATAAACCAGCGGAGATAGCGAATACTCGACTCTAGATATATTCATAAGCTCGAAAGCCGTTATCGAATTTGTTGCCTGTTACACCTTTTGAACAGAGTCACAAGGAACGTCATACTCAATTATCAGTATAATCGACAGTAGTCTCATTTATGTAAGAAAAGCGCGTAGTTTCTTCATTTAAAATGGATGAATCATTTCGATCTCTGCTCTGTAGACTATTATATGCCAAGCTAACGTCAATTTTGTTATAATTTTATTTAAAAGAAATAGGTATTATTCTATTCACGAAACGTTGTTTAATTTTGAACAGCGGTCTAATAATAAAATTACATTAACTATTAACTTAAAAATGTGAAGACAATTTCAAATAAAATAAACTCTTTTGGCATGTTTACTAACTAAAATATAAAGGGTTGGATTTGGATAAGATATATGAAACAGAGTTTGAATTTAATTTTGCTCTATTTAACACTTAGTTAAAAGTAAATAGTACCTATTAATTATTATTACAATTTCTGGAGGAAGCTTTGAATCAATGAAATTAATGGAGCAGCGTTATTTAATGTAGGAGTCTCAAATCTATTCGACTTATTTACAATATTATCTACCTATTCCATTCCATTTGGTAGTTGTGCTAACACAAACCAAAGATGAATATAAATGGTTTAGGTGATATTTGAGTAAGTAATTTACGACTTCTCAATTAGAGATAGTTTAAATCTACCCATATTCATATATGTATCTATTTAGTGGATATCTACTTAAAATGAAAATAACGGTAACAATATTCAAAAAAACCATAGGCTGTACAGTGTGTACAGAGAATGATAATATAATCGTAAATAAATATGGTGATGTTACCATAGAGAACATAACACGGAAGCCTGAATATATTTTTTAAACAAATTATTAGCTTCGTATTCTTTGGTTTTAGAAATGTTGTTTCGTTATTTTACTGAATGTGTTCAGGCGAATCGTTCGTGACGTCAGTCTCAGCACAACGTCTATGATCTTGGCAAGCCAATTTCAGCGGTCGCCAAAAACAAGTGGTGGATATTTTATTACTAATTTGTACCACCAGTTCAATTTTGTAGTTTATACCAATTTCGAGAAAAATGGTAGCCGCTAGCATAATATTAAGTTAGCAGATCATCGAATTGCTCCACAACTAAGAGCAATAGCAAAGTGCTTTCTGCATCATACTCGTATTTTGTTGCTCGTTGAGTACTTTCAGGTAGTGTATAGTTTTAAAAGAATTAGTCATTCCACTCATACATACTATTAGAAATTTGTTGCTGTCTTATACGCTTGTTTAAAAATCTAAAATCAAATTCGACCGTCAGAAACAAAGATGCATATTTTGTTGGTAATTTGTGCTATAAATTTCAATATTGTAACTTGTGCCTCAAAAACAAAAAATGATGGCTGCTTAATAACAATAAGAGGCCCCTCTCCCGCACAAGTCTCCCGATTTCCGAGTCAATAGTCGTAATTAAAATGAGGGGTAGAGATATTATTATCATTATCGTTATCGTTATCGGTATCGGTATCGGTATCGGCATCGTTATCGTTATCGTTATCGTTATCGTTATCGTTATCGTTATCGTTATCGTTATCGTTATCGTTACCCATACGATTATCATTATCATTATTATTATTGTAACCTGTAAATTGAAAAACGCTTTACTTTGACGTTTGTCACTCACGTATGACTCGTATTCTGCTGCTCAATATAAACTGACTCCAGCGACCAAACCGCTTATATATCTTTTTAGGATTCTCGAAGTTTCTGTGACATGGAAAACTTGTCGAGAATTAAATAGAATATAGCCTGGACTATTCCAGAAAACGTCCAAATAAAGGCATCACAAGAATTATAAATTATAACATAAACAGGAACATAATTAAGGCTGGCGTTTTAAGGACAAATAATCATATCTAAATATGCACCCAAAAAATACAAACAGTAGGTGGAGGTCCTTATTAATGTAGTACTAAAATATAATGCTGAAATTGAATCATTTTCTTTAAATTTTGAAGAAAAAATGTGCTAGAGAACATAAAAAACTGTGAATTTGTACCACTGTGTTCTATACACCGTGAAAAATACTTGATAATTTACATAAATTCAAGTGTTACTAGTTTTTTAAAAGAATTCTCCGGGATGTGATAATGTTTATAATGTTGTATACAATTTTCTCAATGTGCAGTTGACTTGTAAAATTCAGTAGATTTTATGATAAAACGTAATAGGTGAAAATGATGCTCTTTTTTTCTTATTCTAAATGACTTGTCAGCTTGAAAATTGTTTTATATCCCGGAGAAAACTTGTATAATTGACATAGTGAAGAGATATTCTTTCTAACTTACTCAGATTTTTTTTAGACTGTCTCAACAAACAGCTATGAAATTCGTTGAAAATTTGCCTATAAAACGGCGCCCTTAACAACTAAACACTAAAAGGTAGGTGAGCTTCCGTAACATTATTATTATTATTGAATAGGGACTTGAGATGCTGCCACCTCAAACGGACAGTATTAGCTTAGCTTAACAAATTTTTCGAAAAAATTACACTTATAATATTTCAAACTAAGTTAATTGAAATCGTATAGCTATCGAAGCCATTAACGATACATCTTTCTTTACATTTTTATATGTCCCGAGATAACTGGTCGAAAACAAATACCTACATTTCGATATGACCTATAAATTGCGACAGCGGTTACATCTGATATGCTCTGTCACATGATGCTTGTTTTATATCATACTAAACTTTTATAGTGCTACACGTATTCAAATTTTTAGCAGTTGAAAAAGTTTATGATGCTGTAAATTCCAGTACATGTAAACGAATACACTTTCGGTCTTCAGCAGTTTTTTGTAACGACTCGTTCATCATGCTTATAGTAAAGGAATTCAAAGACCGTCATTTACTGTTATACCTACTCAATTTCATGTTATGTTGCGTAAATGAGGGTTATCTTGATCTTTAATCAAAATAAAACGTTTTATTTGCGTTAAATGTAACAAATTATATATAATACACTCGAATAACTGTGATCACGTATTTCTATTACTTTTTAACAGTAAAATCAAAGTTTACAAAATAAATATTCTGTAAACTTTGGTAAAATAGTGTAGCATGCTAATGTTTGTCAATAAAACATTATTATTAGTTATTTATTTATTTATTTTACCATCCAGATAAAATTACAATTGCATTTATATACGCATGACCAACTTATATTAACAAAATATAAACAAAACAAACAAATGATTGACCAAACAAAGCAAAAAATCTATTCGTAGGTAATAATTGCGTGTTGGTTACGTTAAGAATAAACTTTTAATTTATTTAGTAATTTCAATTGTCAGATATATGTTTTACGTAAGTACTATTTGGTTAGATAATTTTTTATTTTTTGGTTTAAGTTTGGATTATTGATTATAGTCACGGCAAGAATTTAGACGTCTTACGTAATTTTCCATATTTGGTCGCGTTAGCAATAATCTTTTGCAATTTAGTGCAATATGTAATGCAAATATCTAATGTAGTATATGATTGTATTACTCTCAATTGCAGTTTGTTAAATATTTTGATGTAAATATAATGAATTATTCATTTGTGACGTGAGTCATCTGAATTCTTGCCGCAGCTATACATTACTAACTTGTCTAGGGAAAGAATACTGAAACAATTTGAGGTTTGAAATAGTAATAACTAAATACTGGCACTGACATTTGGATATGAAATCAGAGGCGTCACCATAAGAAATTTAAAAATAATTGACTGTGTTAAATGTATTAAAATAAATAAGTATAATAATTATTTGTTTAACTAAGCAGTAAAGTACAACATTTAATATAACGGCTGGTATTTAATAAATGAGGCGCAGCCGAGTTTCTTGAAGCAGCGAAGGCATTAAATCTACTTTACTGCCAAGTAAAACATATTTTTTTCGCAGATGAATTTTAATTTTGTCGTAATAGCAAACAAAGCTTTTTCATATTATTAAAATTGGATGATAATTCTTTCATGAATAATGTCGTGCTAAAAAGTTACCTACGCAGTTTGTAATAAAACCAAAAATGTTGTTTCTTAAGAAAGTCCTATACAGATCTGTATTTAAACGATCATTTAAAATATGTACAGTAGCAAATTATTGTTGAAAGTGCTATCCCAAACGTTAACACTGAAGAGTTGCTGAAATCGTCTTGCTCTAATTATATGTGAATTTTGTAACGCCCAGATATGTTCATTATGATTATTATTTCTGTCGTCCCTATAAGTAAAATACGCTTCATCAGACCACATGGCTAGTGACGGATCTACCATTTTGTACTTGTTGTTGAAGTAACCGGCGATAAAATTCTAATCTTTTCGTGATAAATGAGGATTACTTGCTATACACTGAACATGAATTGCAGAGTTAGTTGTCAGCATCTTCTTCATTTTGTACAGTAATTTTTTCTACGAAATGATGCACTAAAGACTGTTTGGGCAGATTGATGCCTATTTGGGTATCTTCGTCGGTATTCTCAGGCTGCTTGTCTAGCGTTCCCATTGGAATATCGATATACTAACACATTATCTTCATACTTTTCAGTAAAGAATTAAAAAATAATTAAATCATAACCTGTACACTCGAACAACTACAGAAACAGCATATTTTTATTTTTTAACTTTGACAGCACAGAACAAAGAAAGGTGTGGCATGCAGTGCCATCAGCTTATATTCGCGCCAAGATAATCTTGTCACCGACCATTGTATTTTAGTCACCGTGGGTTACCAAATCGTCAATTTATACTTCTGTAGCCCTCTTCTTCAGAAGCAATTTTAAAACTCAGTTTCATAATTAGTTGTAAATAGCATATCTCCCGAAATATTCAGAAATTTAATCCGACGATACCCCAACCAGTTCGAAAAGTGTTCAGACACTAA
Source organism: Monochamus saltuarius (assembly GCA_025584915.1). NCBI lineage: Eukaryota > Metazoa > Arthropoda > Insecta > Coleoptera > Cerambycidae > Monochamus > Monochamus saltuarius. Next base: position 46,165,611 of record CM046724.1, on the reverse strand, counting down.
CAACTGCCAGGGGAGCCTACAATCCAAGGTACTTTTACTAACTTATTCCAATCAACAATAATAAATCCTCCTTTTCTGTTATTGTCATTTCTGTAAACAAACATATTAGTGAGAAAGGCGACACTAATTAGTTGTTCTACTTGTTTTCTTTTGGGATACATTTTAGCTATATAAAGTAAGATGAATTATTTTATTTTGCTAAAAGTTTTATCAAACTTGAAAACGAGTTTTGTTCAGACTCGAACTTGGAATTAAATGAAGGTGAAGGTCGCGGTCGGCGGTACCTTCTCGGCTACAGTTTCTGTACAAATAAGAACTTGATTAGTTTTTGGCATTTGATACATGATATAAGTACATTACCTCTAACCTAAAACAATCATTTGGCACCTACAGGATGACACAAAATCATTAAAAATGTAGAGTAGTATATGTAAACTTTATACTCAAAAGTTAATGCAATGGAATGTATATTTATCTCCCTATAAAATGTGAGCCGCACAAAAGTTGCTATCCAGGTTGTCTTCGTTTTGATGTAAAAACTATGAAAATGATCAAATCCGTCAACTTTTGACGCAATTTATGGATCTATTATCTGAAACACAATTTGTAGTTTTATTTCGCATGCTATTGTGCTACTACACATCAGTGGCGGCTCGTCGTATGAAGCAACTGAGGCCGGGCCTCACTGTAAAATTTGGCTTTCACTGTATATTTTAATACCCCATAATTTCCAATACGATTGCCTACTACATTTATCAGAAATCAATGTAACGAACTAAAATAATTGCTTCAATTTTAGTCCTCGTATGTTATAACGTACCTCTGGTTTACATTTCAATATCCCGCCGTTTCTGTTTCTACCCGCGTGGGGAGTCCGGGTCCCCACTAATCCCACCACAGTAAGGCCCAATTTTCCGAGCTTCAAATTGCGTCGCACCTGCCTATACGTTATGGTTTTCCCCACCATGCGAGACGGTTAAAATCGATGTTTTTCGCTCCATGTCCGTTCGAGACTGAGGCCAGATTTCTGGCGTCTCAAGTTTTTAGTTCAATGGTAAAGGTTGATGTGATAGTGGCTAGTGACCGTAGGGAACTTGTGAACTGTAGATTATATTATTTACGTGTGTGTCGCGATTAATCGATTGTTACTTTTATTTATGTGTTTTGAATTTCCAGTGGTTAGTCTTAGTGGTTGATTAGTTGAATTTAACTTCTTAAATATTCTGAAGATTAGATGGTAAGCGCGATGGTAAAGTTTTAGGGACAAGGCAGGTAGGATTAATTTAAAGAAATAAAAAACAACTAACAAAATAGGAACTTAATTTAAATATATATTATTTCAGGAAACAACTGCTCTGGGAGCTTATGCCCCGATCAGCATTATCACTTGAAATACCTATAGCAAACAGTAAAAGTCATTCGTCTGTGGGACATTCGGCATATACCAGACTCGAGCTTTTTGACTCTCATCGGTGTGTCTGATGCAATAGGGTCAGTCAGCAAAACATGTCTCAATGGATCTATAGCTGTTTGTGTCTGTCACACCCCACGGAAGTGAATCTACACACTACACATGATGTAACACGTATAGCCCTGGATGACTACTCGATCTTTGTCATATCCGTCAGAAGGTTAAGAATGCGCGAGATGTAATTGTCTACTATCTAGTGGCTACTAGCTTACTCTCTGCTGGACTTGGCGGTCACACAAAAATTACTTTAATACAATTTGTAGTAAATAATACTACAATTGTGTAGTTTTGATAATGATGACTTGATGTATTGTATTATCTATAAATATTTTAAATTTTACAATATAACATTTATTACAAAATATAGTAAATAGTGTTGCAGTTATGTTAAAATTTACAACAACCCAATTACTATAATACTTTTGCATTTACCACAACAACGAACTTATATGGTTTACTACCTGTGTATAATTTTAAGCAAAAATTAATAACTGTTTTGTAACTGTTTCAGTAGTATTTCTTTCAGTGTCATTCCCTAAATGTCCACCTCTAAGCAGATGTGATTTTCACCTAAATGCCGCCATATATGTAATACTACTATATTGCGGGTTTCGGCCTACGAATTCCGCCAAGATGTTTGTACTCTCTTTGTTCGTCTGATGCACTTGTGAGATATGCGCATGCGCGAAATCGATTTACACATCCAATGAAATTAAACTTCTAAAATGACACCGCCCACCTACCATCCACTCCGTCAACGGCTTGTTTTGAATTTTTAACCTAGAAAAACACAAACCAAACACTAACCTATTTGTAACAGTGCAGAATAGTTATTTTATTTAGTAAATCATCGTTTGAATTTAAAAGAAATACAAAACAAGGAAGTAAATGAGTTTTAATTAGAATCTGGTTACACAAACAGTGAGTGTTAAATATACCTATAATTTTTTTTTATTAAGATTTGAATATGAACATAACTATAAGAATGGTGTTCGATATATTTACAGAAATAACTTATTTTTAATAAAATAGGCTCAACAGTGCAAGAATGCCTAGAAATAGATGAAATAATATATATTTATAATATGTATAATGATACATGATATGTCAAAGTGTACCTATTAAATATTTCAGGATGGAATTAATTTAAACAATTTTGAAAATTTCACCTTGTTAGGAGCAGAATCATTCGATTTGTAGGAATAAGAAGGTCCGTTTAATTTTTTTATTGCCCACAACTTTTGACGTTTGTAAAATGTCGGGCATTGAAATAGACATCGCCAGGTGTCAGAACCTATGCCAGTAAGAGGTAATTTGTAACTTATACTATTATAATACACAATAATAATACATCAAGGGTACTAAATATAATAAATAATTTTAATAAATACTTAATTTGTTAGATCTGGGGATGTCGATAGCAATGTCCTCTGGATTTGGACGGGCTCATAACTTTGTACGGAATAAAATTTGGCAGCAAAAGTGAATCCCTACTTTGACTTATCTGGTAGGCAAACCAATGATATTAATATCTTACTTATTGTTAAAAATGATGACGGATGCTGGAACTCTTACTTGGTGGCACCTCGAGAGCCGGGACTAGAGACGAATGGGGAAATACAATAGCCCCTTGATTGGGAGGAATAGCGGAATCAGCGATCAAGACACGGCATTCGATATATAGATCCTAACGTAGTAGCACATTCGATTATTGTCAGCTTATTTACTGCCCAACTTTAAATAATATACGGCTTGTAATTTTTCTTTTAGAATCTGTTTTATTTCTAGTTTCTAACATTATATTCAGTTATTTTCAAATATCCATATTAGTTTGTAGTACCACAAGTGTTATAGAATGACCCATTCAGGCCACAGCACTGTAAAATCAGTAAAACAAAAATTTTTATTCTGAAAATTGATCCTCTATAATTGGTTACAGTATACAATTATAAAATAAAAATTACTCCTAATAAATAAATTATCTTACGACAACAGTTTTCTAATTGGTTTCTTTTAAATTATGTCTACTTTTTCAATTTTTACTTGATTGTATTGCTAAAACATATCTGTTTTCGTACTATGCCTTTGTGACTTTTAAGAAATAGAACACATTTGCTATATCCTGCCTGGTGTATATGATTACCATTGTTGAATGAATTATTATTCTATCAGCATTATACAATAATATACTTTGCATAATATACTTATAGGATAAAAGAACGCAAACATCATGTCTATAAAGGTAAGTTTTCATCTAAGATTAATTGCACAATATTTATGTCAGACAGAAATTGCAATTAATGGAAACAGGAAACAATTTCTGTCTGAGATACATTTTAAGTGTCTACGAAGCGTGTCGACATCTATACGATTAGACATTATTTGCATGTTCAGATCTGCAAAACAGAAATTGCTGTAATAATGTATAATATTTAGCAAATAAATGGATCTTAACTGATTTTTTTGCCAATCGTACTACAACTAACCCTTAAATGAAAAAGATGCATAGTAAAACTGTGCTTTGTATTCACTTTGAAAAGATTTGAGAAATACAATTTTAAAAACTAAATGGTATTAGTCACAAATAGTGCCCTCTGCGTCATTTGGTGGCATACCAAATTATACTAAAACTGGTTTGGTAGCTTGTTTGTTATAGACCAATTTTACAAACAAGTTTCTCAAATTGAGCTGGCTTCATCCCCAAAAATGTGACTAATTGACTATAAACACCTAATTCTTCATATCTGAAAATTCATTCTTGAATCCACAGTGAACGTTTTATTCTATTTTTCTGTATCTTCACAATAATTACACTAGGAGCATTTTTTTGTTTAAATATTCTCATCGTTTCACAACAGAATATTGTCTTCCTACAATGAATGGATGTGTATGACACAAGTGTATTTAAGAAATATGTAAACGATTCACATATTTATTGTAAATTTAAAGCTTCTAGACACATAGAAATTTTTCAGAATGTAAACAGCCACTAGCGATATACCAATGTCTGATATTTGACATATATGTACAGATACAAATGCCAGATGTAAATGTACCTTAAGCTTTTTATCAGAAATGTCTATTTATCTGCTAAAAATTCACAACAAATATATATTTAAATAAAAATAATTTTCAGTTATAAACATACCTATCTAATACATTACCTAAATTGATCTAAATTCTTAGTTATTGTACATCACGTAAAAATTTATTAGATATTATAGTTGCTTCAAGAGCAAGAACGATTTCAGGAAAGTGGAATTTCAACTGGGATATCCAAATTCAAAATTAGCGACATATAAAACATTTAATTAAAATAGCTTATATTTTGTATGAAAATCCACTAAAATAAGGTTATAAAACAAATATTTTGTGATTCTGACAGTTGTACTCAAAATAATAAAATTTGAAGGGGATTGGGGGCGTGGCCACATTTAATCGGCGCATGCGCAGAAGCAACAAGTGCACTAGAAAAAAGAAATAGAGATATGGGATGTTGGCAAACGCTTTCCCAAGAGAGGACCCGCAATATAGTAGTATTAAATATATGAATGCCGCATCCACACTCTCGCCGAGACATCTCGGCAAGAGTAGGCGAGAGCGATACTCGACGAGTGCTGCATCCACTCACTCGTGCTCGCTCGGTCTCGGACTGACTCGCCGAGAGTGTGGATGCGGCATAAAATCTTAAATTCGCTTACCATCATTTTGTTAGATATTAAAAATGTCCACCTTCAACTTCCACTATGGAGCATTCGTGGAGCAATAAGTAAAGTGTAATTTTGTATTCATGACATAAATTATTGTGTTTAACTGGCTCCACAGAAAAAGTTCAGCGGAGACAAATCTGCAGAACATGTAGTCCAATCGTTTTTTGAAATGTTTTGTTTAAAAATTATCTTATATTGGTTTCATACTGTGAAGAAGCCCCGTTTTGTTGAAAGAATAAGTTTTTGTCATGGTAACGATCACCCTGCTCAAGTATGTCAGTTAAAGAGGAATTAATGGCGTTTTCCGATAGATCTAAATATATGTCCAGTTAAATAATAGATAACGATGTGATCATCAAAAATTCGTGCCCAAACTTTGAATTTCTCTTTGTATGAAAAACTCGTTAGAAAAGCAAATATTAAAAGCTAAGCACTAATGCAATTTCATATGAGTGAAATTTATGATGTCTTAATATTAATTTTCGAAATTATCAATTAAATTACAATGTGAGCCAACACAACAACTCCAACTGATTAATTTCTTGCTGGCTTTGAATAACCTTCTTTTAGTCACAGATCCAGTTTAATGGAATTCTCTTGCTAGTTTATTTATTTATTATGATCAAATATCTAACGGGACAAAGCCCAATTATAAGATAAGCTACACTAAAATAAAGTCAAGAAGATAAATACATTAAAAAATATTAAATGACAAACGATGGGAACTTTACGTACACACATGAATATTAAAAATTCTACAATACTGAAGAAAATGAATAGCTTATAAGCAGGAGGCTACAAGAAGCAGCGTTTCACATCAGTAAGTGTACATGAAAGTATGTCTAAAACACTTTCAAGTGTAGTATATTTTTATTTCATCAATTGCTGAAAGTTAACAGATTATTTTGTAAATCGTTACAATAAATGACACAAGTAAATGAGGACCCAATATTAAACTTTGGGGAATACCGGACGTCTGAAGGAACTTGTTCGATATGAAACATCGATATTGGACAAACTGATACCGGTCAGATAAATATGATCGAAATACATTTAGCAAGCAAGGGAGTTTATTTTTGTGCGACCACCCTCTATAGGGTAAAACAGATACACACGAAAACTTTAGATGAAGTTATAACTTTGCTATCCTAGAATATTGAAAAGCTGAAATATGCATTTCTCGACTAATTTTTCACAAATATTTTTATAAAAAAACAATCGAGCATTCTCCACCATTACCTTCATTTTCCTGATTGCATTGATAAACATGTGACGGGTTATCTTTTACTGTTTGCGAGATATTGATGATTAAATAATTCCATAATGGGTTTGTTCCTGCAACAGTTGGAAACGGTTTGAAACTCTCATGAAGAACGAGTTGACAGTGAATTTGACGCAAAAAGTATTTGGGCGGACATTTATGATAGTTTCAGGAATAAACATGATAACAAAAACTGATTTTTATTATAATAAATACGAAACTGTAGTGCGATGCTCAATTGAAAATTAAAATTCTTGTAAAAGATTAGATTCAGTTTTCCGGTACCTGCTATGATAGTAGAGTTGCAGCCCAATGTTTTCGCGCAGTTACTTTTATAATATTTCTGAAAAAATATGTTTTTTTAACATATATTCGAACAAATAAAATTTCCAGTAAAAAATTAGTCGTATTTTACTTTCCCAACATATCCATACATAAAACAATGACAATGTTAAATTCAATATTATGGCAAGATTATTGTGTGCGTGAATGGAGGTCTTTTTTTATTTACATTTATTTTCTTTTTCAGAAATCCTGACAATGACAGAAGAGTACGGTTCCACCGTGATCGAATGTGCCCAAAACGCATCTTACACGTCAAATATAACTGTCGACCCCTGGAGCTACATCAAATGCTTTAGAGGGGATCAGACCCAGGAGCTTGCAGTGGCCATACCAGTGACGGTTGTAAATGCCATAATATTCGTGACAGGACTATTAGGCAATTTGGCTGTATGTATAGTCATAATAAAACATCGAACTCTTCATTCTCCAACAAACTACTACCTACTGAATTTGTCGTTGTCCGATGTCACGTTACTACTCTTTGGTAAGTTAATTCTCTATTGATGAAAATAGTTTTTAGAAATTAACTATATATAACCAAAAACCTTATTATACCCGAAGGTGTTAAGGTGCTGCTTATGCTGAAATACTGTATTTGTTATTTTTAACTGGTTCACAAATCAAAAATTAACCTTCTTCCGCTATTATTCCTGACACTTTCTCCATGACTTCCAATTGCTTCCCCAGATCGTCTATTATTAACACTCTTTCTTTTATATCTTCAATTAATTTCTGCTAGCGTTTCCCAGAATTCATTCCTGGTCCGTACGCAACTATTATCGTAGTTCTTTTTTCCGTAATACCTGTCCAACTCTGCACAAAGTTCTGTATTTAGCGTTTTACTATGCATTCAACTCCTTCTCTCGCTCTTTGCTTCTGGTCCACTCCAGAGTATATGAGCGTATTACCTCCATTTAGTTCTTTTTCACCTTTTTCTTTCATTTTTGTTTCGGTTATTCCTAGCATATCTAGATCCATTTTGTCAAATTCCTATATTAATTAAATTTCCTTTTAGTTAAACTTCTAACATTCCATGTTGCTATCTTCCAAGTTTTTCTTCAATTTTTACTTGCTTTTTACTTATTAAGTCCTTTGCCATTGTCGTCATCTTTGTTTCCGCGCTTCTCTTTGCCAATCAGTTTTAGTTCTTGAAATTTTTCTAAGCTGCTTCTGCAAGGGGGTTTCTTCCGGTGATCTTACACTTACTGATCATTTGCTTTTCATTCTTTCCTCCTTTTATTTCATTTCTGTTCCTTACCTTGCTACTTCTTTCATGTCTTCCACCTCACTTGCCTTATTATCTTCTTAAATTTCTTTTGGGTAATCTTCATTTATCTATATATCCGACCTATTCAAATTAGCTGTATTTTTTAAGAATTCATATTTTTTACTGCACCTTGTTAGCTTAATGAGTATGGGTCATGTCCTCCTCTATCCCAACCCCCATCTTTCGTAGGACGGACACAATCTTCTCCTGCGTATCTGCTTCATTTTCTATTTCTCCATCTACTATTCCTTTTACCACTAAGTTTTTCCTTCGCATCTCTCTTTCTAGTAGTTGTATTCTTTTCTTTTGTATTTATATACTCGTTTTCCATCCATGCCTTACAACTTAACTTCTATTCTGCCGAACATCTCCTCTACCCTCTCCATTTTGTCACTCAGAACGATAAGGGCTCTCACACGGTTCAACTCCTCGGAGGATCGACCCTTGTTTGCGTGACTTATGATTTTCTAAGATGTAGGTACTACCAGCCCAATCTGGCAACGCCGCATATTGTTCTAACGTGATTTATCTACTTCTGCCTTCTTAACAGCTGATAACCTAGCTTATTTATCCTAACTCCTTCGGTTTTCTTTCTCGCAAGACTCGCTTCATAACTATATTTCTCTGCTCTACTTACTGCCCTAGTCTTGACTTCACTCTGTACCACTTTCTGTGTTTTATTTCCCACTACACCTCTCGATTTTCAGGAAATTCGTAGGTGAGAAATGGGACACTATTGACACTGTTGCCACTCCCCAATAATTGAAACTAATTTGAAAAAAAGTCTTGGATAAAACTCTAACGCATTATTTATAAAAAAAATCACAAACCGCTATAATGGTCTTAGAACCAATGGCAATGCAGGTGACAAGTGATTAGTTCGACGCAAACAGAAACACAGAAAAAAAATAAGGAAGTAATTATTGATAATAATATAAAGACTGCTCAGAAAGCATTAAGAAGTTTACATAACAATAACATTGGTAATCCAGTGACATTACAATATACCTCAAAATGATTAAAGTACAACAGCAAAAAGTATTTATAAAGATTCAAATGCCTACATAAACAGTAAATTTCGTCAGCGTGTAATAGGCACAACGATCCCATTTCTCTAGAACGTTCTCAAATTATGTCAATGATAGTTGTTATCATAGGCATATACAGGACGTAGTGTAGTAACTTTAATTTTTGCAACGAAAAATTGTCCCTAGTACGGCCCTGGATGCAGCCAGTGGTTACGTTTTATATAATAACTTCTTGTACTAATTGATATATTAGCTGCATAAACAGAAGGGCGTTGCCAAATAGAAAGAGTTTTATTGGTGGTTTTTTAAAGTAAAAAATAAACAAAAACGATACTACCAACACCACTTTTACTTGTTATTTATTAAGTATAAAATATATAACCACTTAGCATTTATTTATTGCAAACATTTATTACTTCTGAACAATTTGCTAAATTAATTTCAGCAGATGATAAGTGAGCTGTGTTGCTTGGCCTCATAGCTATATATCTTTGAACCATTTCTACCACATTTATTCCTTAAACGTTTCCGTTTGTGATAAAAATATCTCATCTTTGTTTTCGTAAACGAAATAATAATATGATTGCAGTGAGGAGTATAGGTATTATTATTTGATACATAGTGATTTTCCGTCTTGTTATGCCGTGACCTCGGTAACTGGTAGCTGCCAGAAACAGAGTCGGTTCCTATTGTTGGTATTACGACTCCTACGGCAGGAGCCGTTCTTCGGATAATGGTAATCCTCCGAGGCGTTCCGTAGCCGCCGCTGTAACTGGGCGCATCCCATGCTTCCAAACGGCGTCTGCAGTGTAACTCCACAAAAGCCGACCGAAGTCACGGCATAACTACCCGGCAACTATATAACTAATTGTAGTATAGAATAAAACACCCAAAGCGACGAAAGATATAGAAATATGCCAGAAAAACCTTTTCATGACTGCTATTATTGATTCCTTTCCCTTCCAATCTTACGCCGTACGTCTGTCTTGATTTTTCAGGAAGTAGGGAATCGACAACGCTTTACGCGATGTGTTCGATATTCGAAGAGACACTCTCGGAATCAGAATCACCTATATTAATATTTACTAAAACTGAACGTATGACAAAATTAGACGCACCTAATAATTTTGAATTTCAATTTATGGAAACGTTTCTGATATTTTAAAATAAATCGAATCTGTTAATAAAATCTATTTGGACCGTTGTAGATTAAATTTTCAAACGTTTGATATGAACTTTGTTAATGAAACTTGCGTAACTAAATGCGTTACATGCATTTCATTATAGTGTTCATATCGAACCAGTATCTTTAATAACTATGATTTTATTTTATTTGAAGAATACACTGCCCAGACAGACTAAATCCAATTTATACACTAAATATCAAATAACTAAGAATATTCGGACAATCAATTTTATTTATCATTAGTTTGTGAAAAAACAATAAAGAAAAGTAAGTACGACGCGAGGCTAGATCATTCAAATGGAATTTGTTCAATAAGTCCAACTGTGGAGTGCCTTGTGGCGGGTAGACACCATCAACTTTAAAACTCATATATTTAACGAATTTTCTTTGTACTCGCTCCAAATGATTAACGTGGATATATGCATGAGGACACTAAATAACTGTGGCACACTCTAGTTTTGGTCTGACAAATACATTGAACAGAGTATAAGACAATATTTCGGGAAGATGCAGATACTTTGGGGAAGCTAATTAAAAAAACGAAACACATTTTATTTTAGGTTAGAAAAATATCACAACGGATATGATAGATTACGGCCGAACGACCGTATCTATCACATAAGGAATCATGCATAAATATGGTTAAGCACTATCCTTTTTACTAATTTCTTAATGAAATACCACATGTAAACATGCTTAGATGTCAACATAAGAGAAACCTAAATATTGCTTAACCGTATGGCACGTCCAATATTTTTCTATTTACATCTTCTATAACACAGTAGTTATTTCAATAATGTAGTTCACAACCAACAACAGTTTTTGTCACAACAGACCAGTAGGTTTGTTTAAAAACGACTAAAAGGTAGACTAAAGAAATGTTCCCAAGAAAGTAAACATGCTATGGAAGAAAGCAACGAATTTAACGAGTTTTGGAACAATATTTATTCAGGACTGAACAACTTTATCTTCCGTAGGTAATATTTATAATACAATTACTTAGGCAATTAAGAAATGTTGCCGCTAAATAAATACATGATAATTGACGCTATTGTCTATGACATTTTAGAGAGCGCTACCAATATCTTCGTTGCCATACAAATTGTACTCAAACAGTTTTAATGCTTAAGATTTTAATGTGGAAACTCTCATACCTACCTCATACTATAATGGATGAATATCTATCGATACAAATCCAGATACATGTGTCCAATCTAAATAGCTATACAACTTTCTGTTAAAAATCGAGTCAAGTGAATTCTAATAGCACTAATTCGAGATCAATGGCCATAACTTATTATAGAACAGTTAGGGTACCTTGTTACCACTTCTTATTAAATAATTGCTATCAAACTGTTTAAGTCGGTAGAAAGCCTTTAATTTACCTCTTTTAATATATATAGTAACCAAATGCGTACCTACTTAACAAACAATTTTTTTTTCTTTTTTTCATTATGTTGGTGTCATGCCTTCCTGTCTGGAGATATTGTATTAAAAAGGATTTTCTTCAGTTCTTCAATTCGTCTACACTAACAAATTTAATCGAAAACTATTAGGTTTTAGGACACTCTAAATCAAATAAATATCTTCGATGCAGAAATAAATAATATAAATTTTACGACAGGTATTATTAGATAGAAATTCCGAATATATGTATGAGTTTAGTGTTTTGTAGCCATACTATCTTTTTTCATAAACTTAGAATACATAGGAACAATACAACTAGCTACCATATACAAGGTGCTCCGGAATAAGTGTTTGTATTACAAATTTGAATCAGGTAGAACTCGTAAAATAGTAGTTGCATATTAAGTGCTACAGTAGTATGCTTCTTGAATGTATTAACTGGAAACAGTTATTTTCTTGTATCTAAGAATCTAAAACCAAATTTTTATCTTAAGAATATCGAACTTGGAGACAACAGAACACGTAGAAATGCAAATTGGGTCCTGTCAAATGAAATGCGAAACAAACTAGAACTTAGAATGACCCCGTTAAAATGTAATTTGCATACATTTTGTCTCGTATTTTGCGTTTCGTTTTCAACAAAAATGCCAATAACTTTGTTTAGGTTACTTCTAGTGATATAAATGGTAAAATGACAAATTGATGCACAAATTAATGTAAAATTACCTTAATTACATACCACGCGATAACTAGTGTAATTTATGTAATTTAGAAAAAACGCTAAAAGCGAAACGAAACCTGTCTTAAATAAAACCTAAATATTTGACTTCAAAGATTTTTTTTACTATTATTTTGTTCTAGTTAATCCCTTTATTATTTACGTTACAGTGTTATATAAATAAAAATTTGCATTTTCAAGATTATTTTAAATCATTCAATTCCAACTATAGATTTAATGGGCAAATAAAGCTGTTAGGAGTTGGAAGTACTGGTCCTTCAATAAATACGTTTAAGAAGCGTATCAGCTTCATGACACTGTACGCTTTTGGTATGTCATTAAAAGAGAGCGTATAATTATGTATTCTATTTATGTACTTTGCACATAAAAGCTTTTTGTACACCGAGAGGTAGGGACAGAAATGGTCATTTGCATCAGGGAGAAATAATATTACATTAAAAACTTAAGGAAATACAGAGAAGTTAATAATTAAACTTCTTGAATTAAAAATACTTCCTCCTTTTATTAAAAAGTTGATACAATTTAATAAAACATTAATTTTGTTTGAAATTTTTAACAATAAAATAGGCCGTAAAAGTATTATAATAAAGTTTAGTTATACTCGTAGAGAATATAGAATCTAGAACACTTGGTTTCCAGCTACGATCCATCTCTGTTAATAATGTGGGGTTGTTAGATTAGAAATAACAAGTCCACGGTTTGTAACACGTTAAATATATTAATAAAGATATAACAACTGGGAAAGAATGTTCCACCAATACAGAAGTCTGGACGGATGTTCAGCGGAAGACGAGCGACAAGTAACTGCCGTGGTTTTCACCGGACCTCTCCAGGAAGGTCTCGGGACGCTGGTTAATCTCTGACCATCTGATTATTTTATCATAAATGGGCTCAGGTCAGAGGGTACTTTTATGGTTTTATTGGCATTGATTTGTTTGTTGCTTTAGTGCAAATGTCGTAAATTGTAATTGTATAGATCACAGATGTAGGTCGGTGACCGGTACAATAAGATATAGGGGTGCCTCGATAAGGTGGGCCACCGGCTACATCTCGGGAAAGACTTGTTCTGAAAAAAAAAATTGATAACGAGAGTGATTCCGAGAAAACGATTAAATTTTCCACCTTAAAATTTTACCGCTAGATGGCGTATTTTTAAATCAAAATTGAAAAGTGGGATTTTCACTTATAATATCCCTGGTGCTTAAATTATTTCCGGGAATTTTTACGATGTCATGAATATTTTGAAATTTATGTGTAACTTTCTAAAAATATTTATGATCGAGAAGATATTTCCGGTTTATTAATTTAAGCTTGAGGGATATTCGATAAGAAAATTTCACACCAATCTATTAATTTGAAGGCAGAGATGAGTATCACTTGCCACAATTAGACTTTGTATTGAAAATAATTACATGTAGAATATAATAACTGTTTTTTGTTTTAGTTTATATTGTATATAGACCATTAAGAATAAAAAATAATTAAAATATTAAATATATTGATAAAAATTATTGTAAATTTACACGTTGTTGTAATGTACAAAATTACAAATCCGTACTGTTTTCTAAAAATACGTACATAATAATGTTTTAAAATTACATTTCATTAATTTACTGCTGGACTTGATAAAATTCCATCTTTTCTTTTAAAAGATTGCTTACGGGTCCTGACATGCTTTGCAAACTATTTTTATCTTAATCTTAAAGACATCAGTTTTCGCTGACGTCTAGAAAATTACGAAAATTTGTCTACAGAGTTTTTCGAAATGTCACAAATATGGAAGTGTGCGATAGTGATGTGCGCGATTTTTGTTATTTTTTACTTAAATCTGCTTTTTCAGTGTGAGATTGTTTGGTTAGGCAAACTTAGTTTGAAAAATAACCCTTGATTGATACGTTAGGCGCAAGGACTTATTTAATTATTCTTTATTTTTTCAGAAGTGTGGCAAAAACTCAATCAAACAAAAGAAGAACTAGAATTATGCCACATAAATAGCTTCAGAGAATACTTGATAGTTTATAATTTTAGTGACATGTATACCTAATCAAAAGTTATCAAGTAGAACATATATCAAAATTATTATTACTCAACTTTTTGGAATTGTATGAATGATAAATTGTATTATTTTAAAATGTAATGTAGAACTCTGTAAAATTTTTCTAGGATATATATTTTGGCTGCATTTGAGTCCCAATATTCATTCGAGTAATATCAATTTTATAAGAAGTAGCATTGAAATGATACAAAAGTAATGATTTTGCATTACTTTTATCTACAACTGTAGACTTTGACATCGCTTTATACAGGGTGTAACTAAATAAGTGTTAAACATTTAAGGAGGTGATCGAAAAAAGATAGGATCTTTCATATAAAGAAACTTCATTGGAGCATCCCTTGTTAAGATACAGCCCCTCAAAGGGGGTACATAAAATTTGTTTAACAATTTTTTTCACAAGTACTAAACAAGTTACAATATTGAAATTAACCTGACATTTTCTACTACCAAAAAGACACTTAGCCAGTAATTTATTTGGTTTACCCCATGGTTGTAAGGGGTGGAAAACGCAACCCCTAAAATTTATTTCCAACGTAACTTTTTGTCTTATTATTTGTTTACCATTTAAAAATTTATTTCCGATAGCCTGTTTCATTCTAAAAAAAATGTCTCTTCAATTTTTTGCCCAAAATAAACCAGTTCGCAGCAAAAAATTATTTTACGAACAAGATACATATCGCCATAAAACGAAAATACGAAACTAATTTATCTAGCTGTCAGTTTGTAAATTTTTGAAATTGAAGTAATACTAATTGTGTATTGTTGTTCTGTTCTTAATTTGTTACTTTAATAAATCACTTGTTATTAAAATGGCATACACTTGAGGAAATGGCTGATATGCATTACGTTTACGGTCTGTCGCAGGGGAATGGGTTAGAAGCTTCTAGAAGATATGCTGAAATGTATCATCAACGGCAGCATCCTTCACATAGAATATTTGCCCGACTTCATCAACGATTACGAGAATATGGTTCATTCAACAAAAGAACGCAGGATTGTGGTCGCCATCGAGAAGTAAGAACACCACAGCTTGAGAAAGCAGTACTTAATTTGATAGAAGAACCTACTACCAGTACTAGAAAGATTGCTTTCCAGCTAAATGTTGATCAGATGACGGTATTTCGAATTTTAAAGGAACATCTCTTATACCCTACCATCTGCAACAAGTACCGCGAGACTTTCCGAACCGTCTTGAATTTTGCAATTGGATGCTGGAAATGATTAGAAGAAATCGTGACTTTCAGAAGACGATCGAATTCACAGACGAATGTAGTTTTTCTCGGGACAAGATTATTAATTTTCATAATTACCACATATGGGCTGATGAAAACCCTCACGCTATTGTCGAAACTAACCATCAAGAACAGTTTCTCTTAACGTGTGGGTCGGAGTTATTGGGGATTATTTAATTGGGCCTCATTTTCTACCTCCTCGATTAAATGGTGAGGCATACGTTCAATTTTTAAGAGAAGTGCATCCCGTACTGCTGGAGGAAGTTCCTTTGGGCGTCAGAAGGGATATGGTTTTTATGCATGATGGGGCTCCCGCCCATTTTAGTCAAGTAGCACGTCAGCATTTAACTGAAACATATGCAAATCAGTGGATAGGTCGAGGAGGACCACAGAATTGGCCCGCTCGATCCCCGGATCTCAATCCTCTCGATTTCTCTACTTGGGGCCATTTGCAGCATTTGGTTTATCGTACTCCTGTTCGCGATGTAGAGGACTTAAGAAACCGCATTATCGATGCGTGCAGGGTAATTAGAAAGACTCCAGGAATATTTGAGCGAATACGTGGCTCAATGCGCCGACGTCTAGACGCATGCGTAATGTCTGAAGATAGACATATTGAACATTTACTATGATTTCTACATGTTGTATGTTTTGTTATTAATAAATTAGTTTTGATTATTCCCCTTTAATTATTTAATGCAGGTAGTAACTACAAAATAACAGTAAATCCAGTTCGCATTTATGACGATGTATCTCTGTAGTTGTTCGTAAAATAATTTTTTGCTGCGAACTGGTTTATACATATTGGGCAAAAAATTCAAGAGACATTTTTTTTTAGAATGAAACAGGCTATCGGAAATAAATTTTTAAATGGTAAACAAATAATAAGACAAAAAGTTACGTTGGAAATAAATTTTAGGGGTTGCGTTTTGCCACCCCTTACAACCCCCATGGTTTACCCCATGTAAACCAAATAAATTACTGGCTAAGTGTCTTTTTGGTAGTAGAAAATGTCAGGTTAATTTCAATATTGTAACTTGTTTAGTGCTTGTGAAAAAAATTGTTAAACAAATTTTATTTTTAAGGGGCTGTATCTTAACAAGGGATGCTCCAATGAAGTTTCTTTATATGAAAGATCCTATCTTTTTTTCGATGATGAATCACCCCCTTAAATGTTTTACACTTATTTAGTTACACCCTGTATAGAAACATATTCACTTAAGAAGTATTTCTAAAGAAAATGTGATATTAGACACACATGTCAAGTCCGGGAAAATTCTATGAGCTGAGTATTGACAGTGAAGTTTTACATTTCCTATTTATTTCCGCGTTTTCAAGGACTTTATTTTAAGGATGAGTGAAGAAAACGAAATAACATTTTAGTCCGGAATGTATTTGAAAAGGCCTTTCTTCCATATATTTGGTTTTACCAGACGTTTTATTTACAAACAAAAAATGAGATATAGTGTGTCCAATTAAGTCACCATATGGGGAACTTTTTGTTATTGATTTTATGATAAAAAAATTATTCCTGATAAAAAGTTCTGCATGGCCCAAAACCTAAAATGAAGTAATCAGATTTCAGTTTTTTGTAATCGTACTTACGAGGTATGTCGAAAAATGTAAATTTTGCTCAAGAGTAAAGTATCTTTATTTTCTATAACATCGACAATCGTTATTAAGAAAAGTTGATCCTAATTGAAAACTACGATCGATATCCAATATTATCCATCTACCATTAAAAACAGATTATGTTATTTTTACAAACTTCTCTGTATTAGCATTGAAAATTTACGTTTGGAAATCGACATTAAATCTAGGATGCACTGACAAACCAATGAATTTTTGATAGCAAACGTCAAAACGCTTTAAACTACGGTCAGATATATCCAATATTTTCGATCTAACATTAAAAAATAAACAAATAAATTATAATTTGATTTTGCAAATCATAAAACATTTATTATATTGAAAAAAAGTCTCGTAACTGTTTAATTGTGAATATTTGTATTCGGATGCCTGTTATTACAAATCACTGCCGCTTCTCGATGAGTTTTATAATCATCTCCCACAATCAAAACTATTTCTTGTATTTTATAAATTGTAACTAGCGTTTTGACGTTTGCTGTCAAACATTCATTGGTTTGTCAGTGCATCCTATATTTAATGTCGATCTCTAGACGTAAATTATCAATGCTAATACAGAGAAGTTTGTAAAAATAACAAAATCTGTTTTTTAATGGTAGATGGATAATATTGGATATCTGACCGTAGTTTTCAATTAGGATCAACTTTTCTTAATAACGATTGTCGATATTATAAAAAATAAGGGTACTTTACTCTTGAGCAAAATTTACATTTTTCGACATAACTCGTACACGACTGATTACTTCATTTTGGGTTTTAGGCCATTCAGAACTTTTTATCACGAATAACTTTTTTTCATAAAATCAATAAATAAAAATATCCCCCTATGGTTGAATAGTTGAAAATTGTATTATTATAATGGCAGATTACTTTACTGTCAAATATTATTTTATAAATATATTTCTAATAAGAGTTATAATTATATTTTCAATCCTGGAAGAAATTTACAGAAAAATCTGTCGCTGAAAATTGCATTTTAAAGGATCATACCACCTACTAGCAAACCAATCGCAGGCTACCATACGCGCATGCGCTCAATCAATAGAACCATGCTATGCGCCGTACTTTCAATTTCAATTTCTTTATGTTATGTTGTTTTGGACAATTTACATTGTATAACAATTGTCATAAAAACTTAATTAAATAACTAAAAACTACAACTAACAATTAAAAAACTCTGACAACGAATAGAAGCATCTCTCCACCAAAAAGCGTCTTAATTTTCGTTGGAAATGAGTTATATGTTTCACATTCATTGAAGTCCCTCGAGTAAGTGATTATATATTTTTATACCTAGACTATCTGGCGACTTAGCTGTTACACAATATTTTCTGAAAGGGATTCGAATATTATTCTTCTGTCTGGTATCTTTTGAATGAATGTCACTATTCACAATAAATGATTGTTTATTCCTGAATACATAGATACTCATTTCAAATATAAAGAAAGAAGTCAACGTAAGAACTTTAAGGTCTACAAAAATATTTCTGCAAGTTTCATGTCTTTTTGCACCAGATATTATTCTTAAAATACGTTTTTGTATAATGAAGACATGGTGGAGTCGCCCCAGAAACATATTCCATAGCGTAATCTTGACTCGACCTGTGCATTCAGTCATTGCTGCTTTGTTAATATCTCCTTCATGCATTTAAATAAATAAGCTACAGAGCTCAATGTAGAAACAACAGAATTGCAATGTACTTTCCAGGCTAGGCTCTCGTCAAAAAACATACCCAAGAACTTGACACCATCTGCACCAACACCATCAATCGCGACATTATTAACATTTGCAGTGATAGTGTCACATTCTTTCTGCCAGTTATGAAATCTTATCATTTTTGTTTTTAATATATTAAAGTATAAATCATTGTGACCAAACCAATTACAAACATCATTTATAACTTTATGTAGAGCAATGGTCAAGTTTTCTGTGGATTTATCTGAAAGGACCAATGTTAAATCGTCAGCATACATTGAAAAAAAAACTGTTGCCAATAGCACCCTCCAAAGAATTAACATAAAGAATAAACAGCACAGGTCCCAGTACTGAGCCCTGTGGTACGCCCATGTCAATATTAGTTTATCCACTACTAGCCTATATGTCCGCCATTATCGACCTATCTTTGACGCGTAAACTTCTATCTTTTTGACCTGGGTGAATCATGATAACCTTGATTTATTAACCAAGGTAAATAAAGAAAATGGCACTTTATAATTTTAACACTTAACATTATAGAAGCACAGAACCACAGCACTCAGAATGTGGAGGATATGAAACACGTTTTTAATAGATATAAAATATCGAGAACATGTGAACAGATAATTATTATCAGTACCACGAACCTATCGGAAATAATAGTTAACTGTGCAATGCAATTGTGGCATGTCGTATTGATACCTGCTCCTCCAATGTTGACGACGTAGTAGTGACACCAGTAGCATTGTCAGCATGATTTCCGGGCACGAAATGTCTTGGAGAAAACGAAGTACTTGGAATTGTACTCAGAGTAGGCGAATTGGGTGAAACATTACAGTCAACAGTACTAGTAGTAGTTGCAGAGACTGAAGGAACGACAAGAGATGACGACAATGTTTGAACACTTTGCACCATTCCGGCAATGCGTCTCTTATCGGCTATTGATCCTTCAATGTATCCTTCTGCTACCCCTGAAGATTGCCACCCACCATAGTGCTTTAAGGACAATACAGGGTATCCCAACGAAAATTTGACCCCCCCTATAATTGTAAAACCGAATAATATTTCAAAATTCGCCGAGACCCGTCGATTTTTGTTCTTGGGCGGAGCTTTTTTGACAGTCAAGCCAACTCAATATGTTCATCCCCCTAATGCCAAGCAACCCCAACTTAAAAATTTCAAATGCAACTACCCCACTTGTGGCACATCATTTTAAAGCCCTTTTCATTGCGAATACATTGAAGTACCGTCTTTAGAAATCGGTTGAGATTTGACAGAATTATTGGTTACAAACGAAAAGATGACAAACCAACTTACGCGTAGTAATTTCTACACAAATGCCCACCACTAATAAGATTTTCATCTACTACACATGACCGCATTACCTAATTGTTATTGATGTGTCTATCAGTTTGCATAAAAGGCAGAAATGAAATAAAAAAGCTGAAGAAAATAATAAATCAGATTTATTTGATGAATTGCTCAAAATGACCCCCGTTAACTTTCAAACAATAATACAGTCTGTTTTCAAATTCTGTTCGAACATTATTAAAGACATCCGCAGTTATTAATCGGCATTCTTCTACAATTCTCTGACGTAGCACTTGCAATGTTTCTGGCTGAGTGGCGTACACTCGTGATTTTAAATGACCCCACAGAAAAAAGTACAAAGGGGACAGATCCGGAGATCTTGGTGGCCATTCGACGGGACCTCTTCTGCCAGTCCAATGCCCCGGGAAATGGTCATCCAAAAATTGTCGCACAGCAGCAGCATAGTACGGGGGCGCACCATCTTGTTGGAAGGTTATTTCATTTTCTAGTAAATTGTCGTCACTTTCTAAAATCTCTGTTATCCTAGGATCAATTGTACTTTCCAATATTTCTAGATAGGCGTTTCCATCGAGATTACCTTGGATGAAAAATGATCCAACAAGATGGTCGCCCAAAATGCCTGCCCAAACATTCAATTTTTGAGGTGTCTGAGTATGAAATTCCCTGATTAAATGCGGATTAGTATCACTCCAATAACGACAATTGTGTTTATTCACTTCGCCATTCAACATAAATGTGCATTCGTCGGAGAAACATGTATTGTAGAGAAGATTTGGATTCAGTAGAAGTTGTTCACTAAAGTATTCGCAAAATTGGTTACGGCGATCAAAGTCATCTTCATGTAACTCTTCAACCAGCGTCATCTTAAATGGATGAAACTTGTGTTTTTTCAAAATTCGATGAACACTGGAACGGGATACGCCAGAAGCTTGAGACACAGTTGTAATTGATTGCTTATTATCCATCTGTACATGACCCAAAACTGCCACTTCAACTGCTTCATTTCGAACTGGCCCAATTACTTCACGTTTCTTGTTTAAAAGCAAACCTGTTGCAACAAATTTGTCAATCAGGTGTTTAACGTACTGGTGGTTTACATTTTTTTCAGGATGATTGGCATTCAATATTCGTGCTGTAGCTTTAGCGCAATCGTGATTTCGATAATAAATTGCAACAATTTCTACTCCTTCCGCGATAGAATAAACCATTCCGAACACACGTTAATACTTTCAATAACGGCTGAAACTAACGATTTCTGGGTCACAAGCAAAAAACACCGACTTTTTTGTAGTACTGATTTTTGTTATTTTGAAAAGGTCTGAATTCCTATTTACTATTTTAGTATCTAGTTTTATTTGCTTCAGCTTTTTTATGTCATTTCTGACTTTTTGTAAACTGATAGACACATCAATAACAATTAGGTAATGCGGGCATGTGTAGTAGATGAAAAACTTATTAGTGGTGGGCATTTGTGTAGAAATTACTACGCGTAAGTTGGTTTGTCATCTTTTCGTTTGTAACCAATAATTCTGTCAAATCTCAACCGATTTCTAAAAACGGTACATCACTGTATTCGCAATGAAAAGGGCTTTAAAATGATGTGCCACAAGTGGGGTAGTTGCATTTGAAATTTTTAAGCTGGGGTTGCTAGGCATTAGGGGGATGAACATATCGAGTTGGCTTGACTGTCAAAAACGCTCCCCCCAAGAACAAAAATCGACGGGTCTTGGCGAATTTCGAAATATTATTCAGTTTTCCAATTATAGGGGGGGTCAAGTTTCCGTTGGGATACCCTGTATATCGCCTCCATTTTCAGCCAATATGGTAGCTAAAGTTCTGCGAAGGGCATGACTATTGTAATTCTCATAATTTTGGAGTTTCAAGAACTTTGCGATCAGTTTGGTCATATTGCTAAATGTCTTGTGCCCTATATTTTGCCGTGTTGGCACCCCATTTCGGAAGCCAATAAATAATCTTTGTAAATCTGATGTAGGCCTTTTCCCCAAGTACTTTTTTACCACCTCAATTCACAGGGGTTTCATCACAACAAATTTTTTGGCTGAACCATTCTTACTGGTAGGTATTTTTATTATAATTATATCGCTTGGAACATCCACATCACTCGTCAATATTTTGCAGAGTTCATCAGTTCTGCAGGCGCCTGCAATTCCTATGACAATAATTACCTGTAGAGTATGTAATTAGTGAGTTTATAGAAGTTTACCAAAAACAATTAGGTCCCTTTGCTATCAGAAAGGTGGCATCAGGTGCTTCAGTGAGAAATCTATCCTCTTCTGAAAACACTAGGGTCTGTAAGAGGCGTCCTTTCGCTTTATGTATGCAATTAATTTTTAATATCTTCCAACACCAATATTTTTTTTTAATTTTAGGGTTACTTACCTTTAACATTGAAAAGTACACTATAGACTGGATGCCTTTTTATTATCCTCGTGCTCTTTAAACTATGGTAGTAGGACATTTTCTGAGATATCGACGACGTTTTTGTAAGACACCAATTATTAAAAACTGTGTATGCTTTACGTTTTACGTTAAAGACGTTTGTACTTTTCTGACAGGAGTTAGTTATCAACATTCTCTGCCATTTTCCTCACTTCAGGGGGTCTGCAGGCCATTTCACTTTCACTTTCCATGATTTATAGCATTCAATTAAATTAATTGCATATGTCTTTGTGCGAAATGTCAAATTAAGTGCAAATTTATTTGTGTAAAATGTCACAACGTTTGATTTCAAACAAAAGAAAACCCCCTTGATTATTGTATATGATATCAGCGTTTTTAGAGTATTTATTCAAATTTTGTGAAACTGCATGTTAATTATTGAAACTCGATTTAAGGTGTAGTAGCTAGTAGTGGACAATATACTATATAAATCACGGTAGAGAAAAGTGCCATTATAGCCTGCGGCTCGGTATTTTAATCTTGGTGCCTCAGCTATAATGGCATACTTCTCTACCTTGGTGTATAATATACTATTATTACATTGAGAGTAAATGGACTATACAGGGTGTCCCAATTTCATTGCAATTGCATGGCATTTCGGAAACTACAAAAGATAGAAGGATGCGATTGTCACAACACTAGGCTACTTTTTCGAGAAACTTAAGATAAGATGTCGCAGCAATCAGAATTTTGGAAGACATTCATTTTCATTTTTGAGATACTAAAAAACCAATTTAAAAAGAGATTCTTCACATCTTAGAGAATGACTGAGATAACATAATGGAAAAACTGCCTCTGATAGATTCTTTTACGTAAAGTTCAGTGGAGTAATTGTAATTTCGCTACAGGGTCTTTTTTAAAATAGTACCCAAACATACAATTTTTGAAATTGAATTACCCTGTATATTTTTATGCATTTCAATTGCATTGTTTTTTTCTTTCTTATTGATATATAACAGTTCCTACTTTATATTTTAGAATTTACTGCATATTTAGATGGTTATGCATTTCTATACAATGATACAAAATTAGGTCATGAATTCACTTTAATAATTTTCTCAAGCCAATTAAGTAAATTATAAATATCTTGAATTGAAATATATTTAAAGATAAACAAAAACATAATTAATAAGAAGAAAATTAAGCGACAATGTTATTAAAAACCCTAATGAATATATTTAATAATAAAACTATATAACTATGAAATTTAAAAATTATCTTTTATAATTTTTATATAACCTTTATTTGATTTTGTACAGTTGAGTTCAATCAAAACAATAATGTTGAGTATTTCATAGTTCTCAAAACTACACGAAGCATAAAATGCATTAATTTGACGTACAGTAGGTAATACAATAATTCGAATAATCAAAGTACAAAGGATTTAGGTTACAAAAGATTTAGGAGTGATCTTTGATAGTAAGATGAGTTTTGGTTCTCATATAGATCATGTTTGCAAAAAATGCAAAAAAAAGTTAGATTTTATAATAAGATCATGCAAATATTCTAAACATAAAAATCAATTAAATCTGTGTATTATGCTTATATTTGTAGTATATAGAATTTTGCGAGCGTCATTTGGAATCCCACTTACTACAACTACAGGGTGAGTAAAAAAGAATGGATCAACACTAAGCTGGAGATATTAGACACCAAAATATTATGTTTGAGCTAATGATGCCTTATACGAATGTCACTGGTTTAAAAATTACAGGATGTTTAATGTGTAAATTGTATTATAATGTCGTAGAATTTTTTGATCTCTAGCTAATAATTTTGCGTGACTAATATATCACACGCACGCATAATATGCTAATATTCATTGAAATGTAACACAAGCCTTCTTAGAAAAGAAATGCTAATATCAGCGCCTGAAAGAACATCACCACAAAACACACTGACACTTTTAAATGCAAATAATTTAGAAACCGGTAAAGTTAGGCGACCTAAACAAGAGTAACTGTTTTATGTAGAATTGAAATTTTTTTTAGATGTTTACCTTTTTTTAAGCATAGCTCAACAGATAAAAAGAATATGTTATGATTTACCTAAATAATACGGTGAAACTAGCGCCCTCTAGGAGCAGCGTCAAAATAAGCTTCAAATTCGTAATTCTCACACCACAAAACCCAACACTAGATTTTTAAAGACATACTATCAAAACTTTCTCAATTATTGAGAAATTTCAGAATAAAATTTAAACCTTGAACACCCTGAATTTTTTAAACCAGCGACAGCGGTGTCTAGTATCTCCAGCTTGGTGCTGACCCGTTCTTTCTGACTCACCTTGTATATAACTAGACTAGAAAGATTTAAACCAGATTTGCTTATTTTTTAAATTTTGGAATACATAGCCTATACAGGATGATTCAGTCATAGTGTCATTAATTTTAACTACGTTTTCGGAAGGTCTAATAAAGACGGAAAATCTAAAAAAAATACTCGACCTTTTAAAAGAGAAGACCACACGGCAAGGGGCGTCTGGTACGTTCGAGCATTGAAGCAATCCGACACCGCATTGATTTGGAAGCTGTGTATAAAGGAAGACCGTAATGGTTTGAAGAGGGAGTAATAATGATTAAGACACATTTTTTTCGGTGCAAATCTGCATTTAAATTTTATTTTAATCGCGTATTGGTATTATACTCATATTTTCTCCCTTCCCTTAAAATTCATGACACTGTGACTGAATCACTCTGTATGTCAGATATCACGGTGACAAAATAACCTTTCTAATTAACTACATCAGAGAGCCATATATTGCGAAAAGGCCTCTTTTATACAGGGTGGCCAGATGAAGACGAGACAAAGCTATTTTCAAGAACTGCGTTAAGATTGTAGAAAAGCGCTCAGACTCGTAAGACTAGAAATTGAAACCCTGTGGCTTCTAACAAAGTACTACAGTATTCGAATAGATGTCACTACAGAAAATACGTTTATAGTAAAATAGTACTATTATTTCATTCATGCCAAATTTTATCAGAATCCGGGCAAAAAAGAAAGACATTGCAAGCGACATGCATGATCTTTCATCTCGCTCGTCGGTCGCATATTTGGATTAAAAGGGTCGTAAAACCTTCCTATTAGCAACCGCCGCGCCGGTTTATTGCTTTAAAAATAAGGAACATGCGCAATCCTCCTTCTATTAAAAGAGTCATTACGTGTCGATAAAACACTAATCTACTTAATGCCCATACTCATGTTTTAAGTTTAAAATTCCTATTTTGGCCAATGTTATATGGTTAGCATAATTTTTAATATAATTCAATCGTGTACCTACGGCTTTGATAATAATGCAAACAATACTCCGATTCCTGCAGAAGCACGCGATGAAATTTAGCAGTACCTAAATATAAATCCTGATTAAGCTGGATAATCATTAATGGGATTACAAACCATTACATCTGCAAGATATTTTTGGTTGAACAAATATAATCAACCTAAAAGGTATATTTATTACATTCGATATAATTAAGTAACAGATATTTAGGAAATCAATTTAAATGGAGAGGTTCATAAAGATGTACATCATGTTCTGTACTTGTGTTCATGTACGAACATTAATTTTCATCACCCAGAATTATAATATTTTTCTATGGATATGAGAATCCGCCCAAGTATGTATCCCATTTTAATCATAATACTTACGTTATTTCAAGGTTTCACTGTAATATTTCATCACCTTAATTTTTTGTAGTATGTATCCCGTAACAGTTAAGAAATAACGGCGATTTATTTTGTATACATATAATTATGTAGAATTTTATCTGTTACTTCTAGCTTGGCCTCTGCTAGTGATCAGGGCGTGTTCTGGAAGATTCTTAAAAAATTTCGTACTAATACTAATTTTACATCTCATCCAGTTTCTGTATGGGAACAATTTTACGAAAATATATACCCTGAAAGAATATTAGATAACACATTATTTTTTGACGCTAAATACCCATTTCTTGATGAACCAATTTCTCTCCCTGAACTTGAAGCTGCTCTCTTTCGTTGTAAAAATGGTAATTCCCTGGTGAAGCCCCAGAATTGGCGGTTATATCTCTGCACTGTATATAATCAAATTCTTGCTGAAGGCAGTACTCCTACAGCTTGGTCTAATGTAATTCTAACGATGCTTCATAAAAAGGGACCTACTGAAGATACCTCTAATTATCGAGGCATTGCATTAGTTAATTGTCTTGCTAAAGTGTTTACTAGTATTTTACTCTCTCGTATAACGACTTGGTGTGATTCAAATAACGCTTTACCTGAGTGTCAGTCCGGTTTTAGAAAAAATCGAAGTTCGACAATGTTTATGTACTTAGTTCGCTTGTGCATCTCCATTTGAGACTAAAAGACCGTAACATTTTTGCTGCTTTCATTGATTTTAAAAGAGCATTTGACTCTGTTGACCACGTTTTACTTTGGTCCATATTGTTTCCTATGGGTATTAGCTCTATTTTTATAAGGGTAATAAGAGACTTGTATAGTGATGCCCATGTCAAAATAAGATCAAGAAATGGGTTTTCCAGGGCCTTTGACGTTATAACAGGACTTTTGCAGGGCAATCGGTCAGTGGTCGCGCGGTTTAAGGCGTTAGTACTTGAATCGAGGTGACTAGACGGAGTTGGTTCGAGCCCAGCTGCCGGTAGACCGTATATAAGCTATATTCGTGGAGAGGATTGGCACCCTCTCTGTGGGTATGGTAGGGTGGAATAATGTTGGCTTGGGTCAATGTGAGAGATTGATGCCGGTTGATATTTGACCACCCTCCTAATTAATGAGGTTTTCCAGGTTTTCCTCATTCCTGCACTGAATAGTGGTTAGGGCCTACCAACGTAAGTCGTTCCTGGGCGCAAATGCGGCCTGCTTAATAATAATATGCCGCCCCCTCTCCCGCACAAGTCTCCGACTTCTGGGCTAATCCCTGTGATTAGAATGAGGGGTAGAGATATTATTATTATTATTATCTCTTAGTCCAATGTTATTCTCACTTTTCATTGCTGATATAGAGGACTTTTTTAGGTCCAATGGTGCAGTTGGCCTTAACGTTGACAATTTTAATGACGTACTATTAATGTTGTTATATGCAGATGATCTAGTAATTTTTGCTGATTCCCAGATTGACCTAGTTCGTAAACTTACTTTACTTGCAAAATATACAACAAAAAATAAACTAAGTGTTAATACGGATAAAACTAAAATACTATGCTTCTCTGGTGGAGGTTATAAAGCAGTTGTTAGATTTCTATTTTTCTTTAATAATCAAAGAATTGAATTGGTAAATAAGTATTCATATTTGGGAGTTGTTTGTTTCTTCTGCTTTGTTCCGTGAAATGGCTGAATGTACAGTTGCCAAAAACGAAACAAATTGTTGGATCAGTTCTTTCCATTATGTCGCGGTCTAAAATGAATTCTTGGAAATCCCGTATGCAGGTATATAACAGTATAATTATCAACTCACTTACAAATTGTGTGGCTGTGTGGGGTGTACGCTACAATGATATATTGGAAAGAATTCAGGAGGGCTTCTTTAAAAGGCTGCTTCTTCTTCCAAAGAACACGGCTGATTATATGGTAAGGCTTGAGGCTGGAGTTGTAGCTCTTTCATATACCATACTGAAATCTTGTCTTAATTGGCTACATAAAATATTGGTTATGGACAAAAAGCGATATCCTTATCTATGTTTCTACGCCAACTACAGTTATCAAATATTGACTCCAGATTTAACTGGGTGTCACAAATCAGATAATTCTATCCTTTCCTAGGCACAAATGATATGTGGACTAACCTAACCGCAAATAATCTCAAACAACGGATTAATAGTTTTTTACTTATATACGAGAATTTACTTTACCATAACGACTTATCATCGCTTACAAATTCTACATTCTCCATATTGTATAGGTATAACTAGATGTCCAAAAAATTATCTATCTTTCCGTTTACCGATATATATTATAAGGATTATAGCTCAAATTCGAACAAGCATTTTTTAAAGTTTGCATTTCATGGTAATTCGTATTCTATTAACCCTACTGAAGTATGTACTATTTGTAATACATTTGAATTGGAAACACTTGAACATATTTTTATTAAATGTCCTATATATGAACACCTTAAAACACCTGATCTAAGAAACTTAACTTCTCTTGATGCTTTAATTGAGTTACTTGATAACCTTAGTCCCAAAACTGCTAAGATGATGTGCATGTTTGTAATAGGTATTCTTAAACTTCGTGCCTTTATTTTAAACGAGTAATTTTTTTTCTCTCAAATTTGTTTTTGTTCGTAATTTCTTTTTTTACATTATATAACTGTAATATTGAAGTTTTTGATTTTTTTTCAAAATTTGTATGGTTATTTAGATATAAGATTAATTGTTCTTCTGTTGTCTATTACAGAACCCTTCCTGTAAAATTGTAATATATTTTTTAGAAGGAATAAATAAATAATAATAATAATGTAGAATTTTAACAGAGTTTCTTAAAGACAAGGAATTTGGTGCCGCTATAGTTTAGCATATGTGTTATTTGAATTGTGAAAATATATATACATTTAATTCGCGGTTTTATAAATGCACATCGAAAGTAAATTAGTTGTGAAATTTAAATCAAAACATCCCATGAAGATAGGATGCAAAATTAAAGTAATCCGTTTGATTTATCTGATGAAGAATTTAAAAAAATTATTTAGATTTAGTGAAGGTCCAATGCGCCTATTTATTGAGGAGTTGTTTTCTGCAAGTTCTTTCAATGCCATTATGCAGGTAACAGCTATGAGTATCCCTGCTTAAATGACTGTTAACAATCTAAGTTGTCATCTTCAAATGTAAAATAAAATGTACCTACATTATTTTTTAATTAGGTGGCACTGATTTCTGGCATATGTGGAGCTTAATAATAATAATAATCCTTTATTCCTTCAAAATAATAATTAAATTTACAGGAAGAAGTTTTGCATTGCTCGTTACAAGACAAACAAAAAACAGAAAAAACGTATATGCTACCGAAATTAAACACACATACATTAGCAATATAAATATAACACATACCTACATACCTACTCAAATAAATGTCTTTAAAAAAAAGACCTAAAGTACGGAAGATAAAAAAAAGACAAATGCCAAAATACATTTATGATAGTACATCAGCATATGTGGAGCTTGTCGCACTCGCAGAGAAGAGTTATGTAACAAGAATAGATAATATTCATTATTTAGATAAAACATTGTTAGTAACTATAAAAGTATCGAAATACTGCGCATATTTAGTATAATTGATAAGTCACCAAGATATTTGGAAATGTCCAGAAGATATGCGTCACATCGCTAACAGGATACTGAGCATCAACGGTTTTTTTGTATTTTATAACAATAATAAATAACGGCAATTAACGCAAGAGGATGTTTAAGTGACACTTGTCGCTCAAAATAATACTATAAAATCAATTTAACGCCGGGTCGTGTATTAATTTAATTAATGAATTTAATAAAAATTAATTCAACGGGCAACCTATAAAATTACCAAATTATTGTAAAAAAAATAATTATAAAAGTTCAAATTTAACACTCTGCAATGGCGGAATTTTTGTATACAGCTTTAGGGTTAAATTGTCCTATTTTGTCGTCGAAAATGCGCAGTTAATGGGAGTACCTGGTGTTTCGTTATTCTCTTCTACCTAAATCCGGTTGAACTAGCAATATGAGGTAAATTCACTAAATCTTTTTAAAATAAAAATAAGTAAATCATAAAAAAATATGTACCTAAATTTCTCCTTAGTAATGACACGTCAACGCAGTAATATACCAATTTTTTCTTGGGACATTCAAACATAATATTTACATTGATTAACTTTCTACGTTTTTATAACTTTCAACTGAATTGGCTCCGTAGCGTATCTACCCTTCTGCCGTAAGCAATTTTCCAGCGTCTTGTAAGTCATCGCTATAATGTCCTCGAACCTTCTTTGAATCTCTATTCTATAAAGTCGACGCCTCATTTATTTTTATTTGTTCTCTATATGTATATTGATATTAAATATTTTATTGGCTCTACATCCAGTCAATGTAATTTTATTTATTGCCTACTTTTATCACCAAAGTCGTCAAAGTTTTATTTAGTGAAATGAAGCACATATTTTTGTGATATAATATTGGATCTACCTACGCTGATCTATTGTTAATAACGTACATTTTTCTTTTCGAAATAATAGAAAACGTGGCAAGACTACATTCAAAATTTACATTGCTTCGGACCAGTCCGATATCTGTAACAGTATTATAGTTAAATTTAGACGAAATATATTATCTACATAGTATAGATAATAATATACAGTTACATAATTATAAATACAATTTTCTCAATGCCAAAATGGCCTACAATTTTTGAAATTATTTAAACTCAATGAAAAGTATAGGTCAAAAAAGTGGTAGAATTCATATGTGGTATTTCAGGAAACAACGACCCTGCGGGCTAATGCCCGACCAGCATTGAATTACACCTCAAAAGACCTATCGCAAACGGCCAAGGTGATTTGTTAGCGACGCACCAGACATATACCGGTTTCGAGTTTTTTAGCTCTCATCATTATGCCATAGGTGATGCAACCGACCGTTCGTGTCTGTCATACCCAATAGAAGGGAACATGAATACGCGATATGTAACAAGTAGCACGTGTCTACATCTAATAGTCACTGGTTACTCCATGCTGGACCTGAGCATACTGAACATTGAAAGCGGTCGACCCTTATCGCCATCGGCGATTACGATATTAGCAAAAGTAGAATTTCAGGAAACAATTGCACTGTAAGCTAATAGCCCAATCGGCATTGAATTGCACATAACTGACTAACAACAAAAATATTTGTTTTGTCTAATAATAAAACCTAATATCGTAAATGCATCTAGAACAATTTTGTCATAATATAGTTCAATTTAATATTTCAAGATCAGTTACTTGTGTGTTTTTCATTAAAATGTCCCTAATAATAAATGTCATAATATTTAAAACTGAATTTAAGGGCTGACGGTAGCCGAGCGGTCAAGGCGGTGACGAGCAGTCGCTGCCAGGGCAAGCACGAGCGGCCGGAAGTTGGTTCGAATCCAACACGGGGCAGGAATTTTTCTGTCCTACCCATGGATGTTTGTGATTGTAAGGGTGGAGGGTAGTATAAGTTAGTAGGTAAAAAGGGTCAAATATGGCCTAATTACCAGTAAGCTTAATTACCTTTACCTTTTTTTAAAACTAAGTTTATGTATATTTCTTGTTATGATCATAACACAACAGTTTTTTTATATTTAAAGGTAGATTATTGCGACAAGTTCAACTATATAGCTTGTCAGTATCCTTGTGCAATAAATCACAGGCGACTCCTACTAAGATTGATCTATAAAATTTTGGATTATCAGCGAGAAGTTGACAATTATTACTGATTAAATTATCTGGAAAACCATTTATTTATTTTATTTTTATTTATTTATTTATTTATTGTATTACAATATCCAACGGGTCGAAGCCTAATTACAGAATAAGGGAGAAAATACAATATGAAATCAGCACCTAAATGTTAAAATACAAAAGAAAAACGACAAAAACAACAGTAACATAATATACACAATATACAAACATACATAAGAGTTTAAAGTAAATGATTAAAAGCAAACATCGAGAAATAAATAATAGTAAAAAATAAATTATCAGCAAAAGTCAATAAAATAAAATTAAAACTGTACATTAAATAAGTTCTTTATGTGACTGGTAGTTGAACAGAATATATCCAACCGTGACTCAATTTCAAGGTAATTAGCACGCATCAAAGAGATGCTTATGTCCCGTATTCAATCGTGGAATATGAAAATTTATCATTTCCAAAAGATTCTCAGAATGTATTATATGATTAAGAATCTAGAATAGGAAAATTACAGAATACAATTTGCCCTAAGTAAAAGACTGCACATATTGAAGCGGTCAAAAAATGCCTCTTGTGGGAAACCTCTTGGCGGGTAATGACCGTCAAGTGTAAGCACAGCTAACTTAAAATATCGACGTTGTACTTGCTCTAAACACGATACATGAACAGAATAAACAGGAGACCAAACCAAAGACGCATATTCCAGCTTATATCTAACAAATGCACCATATAACAATTTAACAATGTCCATGTTCTGAAAACCTGCCATATTCCGCACGATAAAACCTAGGTTTTTGTAGGCACTCTTATATATATTTATAGAAAGTATAAGAAACAAATGCCCTAAATTCGATATACCTGTGATAACCGTCAATTTAACATATAACCGTACACTGACGACTGGAAAAATACGAAGCAAAACACTGTAATGTACTCTTAATGACACCAAAACGATAAAGCATACGCAATAACATACCATGATCAAATCATCATACTTTTAAATCTGTGTAAATTGTGCCTATTTGAGATCGCTTCTGTAATTCTAAATTTATATCAGTATTGAATTCCAATAAGTTTATACACTAGAGAGATTATTTTTTACTTTTCAGAGATATTCAGTTTCATGTAATTTCAGATTTTTTTATTATAAGATATGCGTATGTGCTTAACGCATAAGAGTAAAACGGGGCTATAATTTTCAATAAAGCTCTTATCTCCATATTTTAAATTGCAGTCACAAGCGCCCCTTTTCATAAAAATGAAAATATAAGAGTTTTTATAGCTAAGTTAAAAATATGCTGTCCAGGTTTTTCTAGCCAATCTGCAAATTTTTTAATCAAATACAATACCATAGCACACTTTCAATTTAAATGCTTGCCAGTTTAGACAAGTTTATCTGTTGTTAAACTATTATTGTACTGTACATTATACAGGGTGTAGTTAACTGAAGTAGCAAAAATGAGACCACAGATTCCTTAGGTGAAAACAAATTGATTAAACCTAACAAAGCTATATCCCAAGTCGCATAATGAAAAGGATACAGGGTGTCAAAGTTAAAATTATATTTTCGATATTTGTAGATAACTTCTTAAACAATCCAAATATTTATACAAAATTTGTAAATCAGGGGTTTTTGCGGGTGAGCAATTTAATTTTGTTTCTAATTTTGATGTCACTAGTACAGGGCGCACTTATGGCACATCATGTTTCTTTTAAATGGCAGAACTTTTTTGCTGCTTAGTGTATCCATATGACTATTAAAAGAATAAATTCTCGTACTTATTATATCTGAAAAAGTGATACCCTGTTGAAGTAGTTACTAGTAACACTTTTCGAAATAACCTTATTTCAAATATTCATTGCAATGATTGAAAAGTGTTATCATTTTAGATAAAGTGCCTTTTGTACTAAAAATGAAATTTTACTTGAAAAAATTGTTCAGAACGATAAATTATGGAGACATGCAAAATTCAAAATCTTTGTGCTTTGTTTCATTAAAGCTCGTCGATCTTCTTGAAATTTTACTCTTTACAATAATTTACCATTTTGAACAATTTTTTCAAGTAACATTTTGCTGAATTTTTAGTAGAAAAGGCACTTTACCAGAAACCAAAACAGTTTTTACATAGTGCACTGAACATTTCAAATAGGATTATTTAAAAAATGATTACTCCTACCGATTTCAACAAGATATACCTTTTTCAAATAAAACAGGTAAGAAAATCTATTGTTTCGATAGTCACATGGATACACTAAGCTGCAAAAAAGTTCTGCCATTTAAAAGAAACATAGTGTGCCACGAGTGGCGCTCTCTGCTAGTGTTATTATTTCTATTCTTGTGATATCATTCTTTTAACAGATTTGTTCCATGTTGCATTTTTTTGTATTTATAAAACTTGTCACCTGATCAATAAATGCATGCAAAGTTTAGCTCTATCTTGGAAAGGCAGAGAAAAAATTAAGCGTTAAAACATATATTTATGCCAAAGATATCAATCTAACAAGATAGGTTCTATCAAGGAAGTATTGAAAGGTTGCATAAATTTGTCGCGTCTTCGAATGTGTAAATTTATGAAAAGAATATGTCAATTCTTTGTAAAATGCAATGGTCTTTTAAGTATAGACAAGTATAGGCATGCTGGGCGTTCCTATTGTTTCAACAGATATTATAATTTTAATACGCTTAGCATTTCTCTAAAGTGTATAAATACCGTTGAAACTGGAATAATGTCAGCCAATTCATGGCCAACCCGCAACTACTGGATGCTAGAACCTCCACTCAATGGTGCCCCAGGTGTAAATATAGTTGAAAGGTTTTGTTGAAATATATAAAATACAGGGTTAACTATGACTTCGGGAAAATTCAGAATTAACGGAATCACCCTTCAAAAAAATTCCAAACTTATTTATAAAGCGAAAAAAAATTTTTTTTTTCAAAACCTTATTAACCCCTAATTTCTCGGCGACTATGCCGCCTGTCAGCTGCGAGGTTAGGTATATTCTGCCAAAGTCAAAGTTGTCAAAGGTAGTGACAGAGCACCGCGTTGCCACGTGTAACGATTTACGGCGCTTTTAAAGAAAAAGTTTTATTTACAAAATATTAGATTATGTAATGAGAAACACGATATGGTAGCACTGAGAGTAAAACCTACCTTACTGATACTTCCATAACTGATATTTGGAGATTTCAAGAAAGTTGAATTATTTTCTGTTTTCTAACTTGTTTACATTATAACTTGTCGTAAAAATTGTTGTACTTGCTGGGGACCTCTTGGTTTCCCCCGACCATTTCATAAATAAAAAAATACTTTTTTCTGTAGGTATATCTATTGTAGTTTAAAAATGCTTTATTTTTATGTCACTAAGTAAAAAAGTTTCAAGGAATTTTAAAAAGTATGAAATTGGTTCTTTTTTATTTTTAAGTTAGGTACATACGTATTTAAAACTCCAGCACGTGTAAAACAACATTCGTGGACGTTGTACAATTCGTATAAATGTACGAGCATTTGGCATATTCTGTCTATTTGGAAGACGTCTTTGATATTCTGCTGCTGCACGATATGCACTTTCGTCGCACTTACCCATAAATTAGTACCATATCCGTAATTTCCGCGATTACACGAACTTGAATGTGCGAAAAGCAAATACTGAAAACTAATAATAGTAACGATATTAACAATTGTTAGGGTAATATTTTCTTTGTTAAATAAATACCCAATAACGTTTTACTACTTTCTTTATTTCGCACTTCCTATCTTTACAACAACTCAACTCTGACAGTCTGACACACCTCTTCTTCTTCTTCTTACATTCTTTCTGATCTACATTTTACAAAACATATATTTATGTCCAGTTTACTACAGTTTAAACTAAGATAAGAGTTTTTATTAACAAAATAATTGTCCACACAATAATCGACCATGTTTGCATATAATAATATTGTAGTATTATTATTTTAAATTTCCCGAGGCGTTTACAGTGCTCTGTAATATTACTTTTCTGACCACTATTGCTGTTTGACATTTGTAGAGTATTAGAAATAATGCAACCAACAACACAGTATAGGTTTATATCGACTGACAAGTGCTATGTGCGTGTAACCCCATGTCACGGAGGAAGTGTCAAAACAATACTAGAATCAAGAAACCCACGATCGTACATAAAAGAAGATAATATTGATTATATTGATTGCCATAAGAATATTTATCTGAAGAATATTAAGTTCTCGGTGTAGGCGGACTGAAGACTGAACGGTGGCGTTGACATTGTAATTTTAGTTTTCCGTTTTTAGTGACAGTTTCAGTTTTAAACGTTTTATTCATTAAATAATGGATGGTTCCGATATATTGGGACATGTGTAGTTTTCTTTAAACGTACGTGGAGATATTTCCTAGAGTTGAGAGCAATGCAGTGGAGTGACCGTTATCGGACAAAATTTTATAAATTAAAAACTGCCACGGGTGTAATCGAAGTTTTCTGTTAGTATTTCTTTCAATCAATTTTCTTAAAATAAATGGGCAATTTTATTAACTGCATTTACGCGACATGTGGATTTTGTGGCGAGTAATTCTGACGGACCTGTAATGAGTGAAAATGAAGTTTTGACAGTTTGAAACGAAGGAACGAAAAACGAATGCAAAATACTGTAGCTAACCGGATTAACTGTTATCTATCAGGTACTTAGGTATTATTATTAATAAAAATGTTTACTTTCGTTGTTTCTACATTCGGCAACGTTGGAACGTTGTGAGAAACGACCGCATGGTACCTAGTTGCACAGAACATATGCCTAGTTGACATATGTAGCCATCTCGGACGATGACTGATGACATAGGCGCCGACTTTCCGTAGGAAAAGAGGGTTTTGCCCCATTTTTTAACATCGAGCTAGAATTCCAAAATAAATTTTTTATTGTCTTTTAGGCCTTCCTGAGCACGTGGTTAAAATTTTTGTACTTAGTCATAGTTAACCCGTATTTGTTTATTGTTTTTTTTTTCACTTTACCTCATATGACTCAGAGTGTCATCGGGAAAATAATTATTCTTTCAGTCGCAATTATCTATAATTTTAAAGATGGACGTGACAATATCACAAAAGCAGAATTTAGGATCTCAGCTTAAAAGTTATCCGCCCTATTCTCCAGATCTTGTCACATCAGATTCAAGGAATCTTCGTTATTAGGTGGATAACATTCAGATAATTGGTAGTCAATCGTACGTACTACCTCAATCACTTGACGTATTTTGTTTATTCAAAATAAATAAACTTTATATTTTTTTACGCTACGAATTTATTATGGGCTTAATAGGTAAATAAACATAATAATAACGATACATCCTTAAAATTATTGCAGTCCTTACAAAAATTGCGTTTTACTACTATTAGAAGTTAAGAAACTACTTTATTAAATGTCGGAAAAATTCACCTGCAACATGTTTCTTGGCCCCTAAGGGTATTCCAAATGTTCCATAATAAACTCAAGACAGAAAATTGAGATATCTAGCGGCGTCCCTTTAGACTCTACATTCTAGAGAATTTTTCATTCTAAAACTGTCGTAAGAATAGGTAAATGTATGATGATATGGAACATCATATTTTCTCCAAATAATACTTGTCATTCTTAATATCATCTAGAGACACTGTATTAAACTCATTTTTCAGAGGAACTTGTTTCTATTCGTTATACACGGTGTTTCGTACTACAAGTATGGTACGGTGATGATCCATTGTGTGTTTTGTATGTCAGATACAGAGCGTTAAGTTTTTTAACAATAATCTTGTGAATATCTCGAAAAGTAATTAACAACGCTAAAAGTGAAAAAAATAAAAAAAATTTGCCTCATTGATATTATTCTTTTTGATCCTATAACTTCACTTTTCTAAAAGGAGTGACTGCAAGTATATACTTCTTATTCAATTATGCTTTTACTCAACTTTTACTTTTTCTCAAGAGGCTGAAAGTTTTGTGAATTTGTGTAGCCTTATCAGTGGTAAAAATACTAGAAGGGGATATTGGTCAACATAAACTGATTTTGAACGCGAGGGCGAACCCCCTATATAACATGTTTTTTAGGTTCTCGAAATTTTCTCGACCCTCGAGAACGCATCTCGAACCAAATCGAATATAACCTACAACATTCTCGAAAACATCGAAACAAAGGCTTTACAAAATCTTGTACATAATCAAGAACTTATTTAAGTAACAACCAGGGAGGTAAGCCTCCGTAACAATATTATCGAGGTGAGTGTGGACATCCGAGCAAAAATAAATTTTCATTGTAAAAGTACAACTTATGGATTAATACAACATATTTGTAACCGATTCTATAAAAACAAAGATATGTATCGGCTGTAATTACCAATTAATGTTCTCAATGTTGGTAGATCCACAAAACGGTTTCTAATTGTCTGACATCACGCTTATCTGTCAAAACAGAATTAAATATAATTGAGTAACGGTTAATTCACCTTGTGTTTATTAAAATTTCATAGTAATGCAGCAAGCCGATTCGTATAATTTACCAGTAGTAAATGTACAAATGGTGTTTGATCTTTTAGCGACTGATGCGAACAGTATTCAACGCAATCTCTTACCTACTCGTCATACTTAGTCTTGTGCAACATGAAATAAGAGTAGATCAATATTCATTTTTATAATTAACAAACATTATTACAATATAAGAAAGAAGTCTAGATAACCATACATTAAGTAGGCACAAAGATACACCTACATACCTATAGATAGATGTGCCTACTTGGAAGTATCACTTGAAACAGGTCATGTCGGAAAAGCAATTTTGGGCAATAGGTCATGATCATTAACACCTATTTACAGATCGAGAAGGGAGTAGTGAAGATTCGGCAACCTATTCGCAAGTTGGTTCCGCTCATTTATAAAAATCGACGCTTGACTTTAAAAAAAAATTGTCTATTCCCGCCACTACCAATTATTTAGAAGTAATTCGGATGTTAAATAAGCACAAGTATATTTGCCCATTTTTAAATCATACCTACTACATTACCAAGTGGTATTCGAAAAATATCAGCTTATGAAACGATGATCGATTATAGTGCTATTGAATTTTGTTCAGTCAATCTTACACAAGAAACATTGAATTCTCTACAGAACACTCAAAAGTGAATATTTATTATGATTTCAACTTCGGTCAACATCAAAATTTTATAAAACTGCGACGGATTGCTTGGTAAACTTTTATTAAATATATTAATTTCAGTTGAGAAATTTTTTAAAATGTCTTAAATTTACAAATGCTTCAATAAAATTCAAAAAATTAAGTACTATATTTTATGTCCGATATCGGATATTCCAAAAAAATTTACCAAAGTACTTGTAGAATACGATGCTGAATTTACAGATCACCTGTTTTACTCTGCAGTTGATTTTTGGAAATTTTACATATTTCCAATATTATATAGGTAGCAATTATTATAAAAAATTATTTAATACATATTTGAGTTTATGTTTTTTAATAAGTATATTCGTGTTATGTAATAAATACGTATTAGTTATTTATGCAACAAGTGCAAAAAGTAAGCGTTTATTGCACGCGACGTGAAGTTGTCAACAACACGTCGAGTGCAATAAGCACTTTTTGTACGAGTTGCATACAATATTTTTTCTACGTTCATGCAAAAACTAAAAAATGTTATTTAGATGACACTAAGTCTAGAAAAATGTGACGTCGATTTGAAGGTTTATGGTTGTCATGATGACAAAACGCTGCAGTAGAATGACAGATGAGTGCAATAAACATTTTATTGAACTAGTGCAATAAAGAACCACTTTTTCTACTAAATATAGTTCAATAAAGTATTGTTTTTTGCATGAACGTAGAAAAAATATATTTTACACACATATTTTATGAATATGGAATATAAACGAGGCGTTCTAACTTCTTTGCTCGTCACCTTCCTATACAATAATAAATACTATACCTATATCATTTATTTTAATTGATATATGTATTAGCACATTTAAGTACGAAGCACCATTTTCTTGCTGGCATATTGCTTCGAAAACCATTCAAATCAGCGGCGTAATGCTTGCTACAGACTATGCGCGAATACGCGATATGTGATGTGCGATACGTAATTTGTAAGAATTTAGTGCACAGTGTGTAGAGTTTTTATGAATGGATTTTTAACGAACAAGACCCTACACACTATTCACGAATTCCTCACTTATCACGAATCGTGAATACACGCATAGTCTGTAGCAAGCCTAACGTGTAATAAATTTCCATATCAGGCGACGCGAGGTCACGCAACCTAGGTTCGCATACGTTTCGTAACCTCACTTGGATCGGAGATCTTGCTTTATTTTCTTAAATTTGGCAAGACTATTTTTTATTGCATATTCAGTTGATTTCAATGAAATACTAAAATTGCCGAACCTGACAAATATCAAATTTTTACTCCAATGATTTTACAGAGTAAGAACTTAGACTACGATATTTATTCTGAAGAAAGAATACATTTTTCAAATAAAATCCTAACCTGAAAAACAGTGACCTCAAATATTCCAAGACTGCTACAAACTTATTTAAAAAATATACTATTTAGAGCTTTCCACAATATAATATGTCTACTAAATTATAAATCTTGCACTTCTTCACTAAAAATTTCATTCATAAAAACTTTAACTCCATGTCTTGAAATGACATAGATACTTCATCAAAATAATAATATACCCCTTGAGTTTATGATACGTTCTGGGTGTGTGCTAAAATTTATGCCATCTATCCTTGACTCCTGAAATGACATTATTAACCAATTCCACTTCAAACGTTGTTTATGGTATGGGAACTGGCAACATTTTGACTAAATATTGTATCATCGTGTAAACGTGAGTGATACACATTCCTAAAATTTAGTGAAGCAATACTCTTCTTAAAGTATTAATATTGAAATGTTGGATTTATCTCAGTTTTTTAATTGAACAAATATGTATTAAAAAATCTAAATAATGTACCCACTAGTAAGAAAAGTTGACGTGTTTAGGATTTTTCTCACTTCCGTTTAAAAAGCACAAATCTGAGCGGGTCATTTTCTGTGACCTACTACGTTTAATCCCTTAAATCCAGGTATACGATGTTTTAACTTGAATTTATTTGATTTTTTGTGTTCGTCGGAATAAAACTGTTAATATACATAATAAATCGTCCTTTTCTTATTTATTTAGACTACATTTGCACGGCTAAAGCTGTTTCTTCTGCAATTTTTCTTTAAATCTCCCTATATCCTGCCATAAACATGTATTATCCCTTGTGAGAATTAATTGAAGTTACCTTTAAATACCTGGAAATAACTCGTGGAATGCGTATAAAAATACATCTTCAAAACTAATTGCTTAACTGTTAATTTATGAATTTATGAGGATCTTCAAATTTTATAATAAAAAATATGTACATGGGTGTCAATTTGATTATGCCTGTATTCGGATCTCGCAAATTATTAAAATAGAAATTCGAGTGTTAAATGGAGAAAATTTTATGCATCAATCAGCTTAATCGCCCTCGCAGTGTCACACTGTACATCGAGGTGTAGTACTTGCCGTGCTGCAGTTTTTATCCAGGATTACTGTCAGAAGGTGGCTTTTTCCATCACATCGCAGATCTTCCGATATTTTAGTAAAGGAAACGTTCGATGAATAGGGTTTATGCCATGGCAAGTGAAGTATGGCGATAATATTATCTATTCATCTGATAAAGATACATGATATTTGTCAATTCTCTACCAGACCAGACCAGACTATATCTATTTATTCATGGAATATTTTGTCACGGTACCGTTTGTAACTAGCATTAGGAAAAGGTCTACTATTGGATTATAAATAAGCTTTTTCAATTCAGCTTATCTTTTCTCTAAGACAATTTTTTTGTGGAGTAGCTTCGGCAACTTGAATTTGACAATTATTGTTTTCTTTTTGGATATAATAATGGCACTCGCTTCTTCGGATTTATTTTCAGATTCTATTATTTTCCATAGTTACTGTACCAATTCTTTTTGAGTTAGGCAATCTTATTTTGATAATGGATCCTAGTTGACGACCGTTCAAATTGTCCAGTGTTCCCCTATCATCTTCCTCGGCTGAGTTTTCGACTGTCAGAACAGCAATTTTTGGTGGTTCAGTAAAAATTTCATCCATTTCGCCAATGTAAGCCATTTCTAACGCTTTGTG
Source organism: Monochamus saltuarius (assembly GCA_025584915.1). NCBI lineage: Eukaryota > Metazoa > Arthropoda > Insecta > Coleoptera > Cerambycidae > Monochamus > Monochamus saltuarius. The sequence goes on along the minus strand of CM046724.1, from coordinate 46,123,175 downwards.
AAATGTGAAACCCCTTTTATAACAAATTTATTAGTAACAAGAACAGTGATAATTGACCCCGGGAAGTCCTAGTATGACACATACATATAGACATCGTAAAAAGTACGACGTCACCAAATATCTCTAGTATTTGAATTTCACAAATATTACTGTCAAACCTGACAGAAAGGAATCTGAGTGCCCGTGATGTAGCACGTTACTACATCTAGTGGTCACTGGCTTTATAATATTGTTATCACCGGCGACGATAGAGATTGTCGGTTTTCAAAGTTACCTGCATTATGGCAGTTCATTTGGTGTTAGGACCTCTTAGGTCCAGCATAAAGTAGCCATGGACCACTAGATGTAGCTACATCACAAAATACTAAAAAATCAGAATAATAACTTTCAGATGACAAAAAAAATATTTTTTAAAACATACTTTATTATACAGGGTGTCCGGAATATGAGTGCCGTAAATTTAAGGGCTTACTTAAGAGCTGACCAAAAGCAACAAAAAACTCTTATGAAATAAATATCTAAAACGAATAGTTTTTCTACAAATACATTTGGAAAATAAAGATTCAACTGCATTAATATGCAAAACTATTTTTTACTGTATTAGAAAGGTATTTTAAGCTAATAATAAAGAACTCATACAGTAAAAAATGTTACAAAAGCTAATAATAAAGAATATATGGGTAGATATTGAGGGTGTAATTCAACGCTGGTTGGGGCTTTTGTCCACAGAGTAGTTAGTTTCACACAATATTATTAATACCTAAAAATATATAAAAAAAATGCAAAACTATGATACAAAATTACAAACTAGGTACAATTCAAGTTAAATAAAAGGTCCTGTAATGTAATTCGTTCGTACTTTATATTTTGTATCAGTATAACCTAAAATTAATATTAGTCATAGTAGTATTGTAGTGCGGGTCATTATTATCTAGTTTTTCTTTGATACTTGTAAGTGTACATAAACAAAAATTGAACAATCTATAGCAATGTTAATGTATGACAAGTCTAGGCAGAACTCTGGATATGAGACGTTTGTACGGTAAACGCTTCTTGCAAGCAACAAGCAACAAGCAAAGTAGTCATTTTGAACACTTAGAACTATTATTCTGTGTTGTGAAAAAGCGCTAAGAAATACAAGCGACGTTGTCATAAAAATTGTTCAATTTTTCATTGAGTACAATTATGTTGTATGTATGTTTGGTACAATAATTATTGTTTGTACAATTTATCATAGAGCAAAATTAAGGCACTTATATTCCAGACACCCTTTATGTAACCAGAAATGTTGTTTTTTATTTCCTAATCACTGACTTGGAATGTTGCTCAAACAAAATCTTGCTTACTAAATTGAAAACTTTGCTGTTTTCTATATTTGATTTAAAGTCTTACAATTGCACGAATATCTACAGCATGTTCCATGCACAAAGTGCATTATATATGTTTCTTATTTTTAAAACACATCTCAATCACTGACATTTGTCGTCATTTCAAGGATTTCACCTAAAACATTTATCGTATCAAGCAGTAAACATTGAAATTAAACTGTCCCACGCAGACGGATTATTTTGAGCTTAACTCAATCCGGTATTCTTTCCGACAATATAAAATTTCATGAGTTTGGAGAGCTGACATTAATATATTTTTTCACTGAAGTTAATGCTGAAGTCCGTATTTGCGTCTTTTCGATTTAAACGCTCTCGAAATATATAAAAATATTAAAACTTTAGAACGCTTTCTCCAACGCATTGAATATATTTCCGGAGAGATACGTCAGAAAGTTGGACAGAGATACGCGTAAATAATGCATGCGAAGGAAAATCGTTCCCAAGCTTTCCCCTTATCAAGAATATCTTTCATCAAAACGTGTTGTATAACAATATTTATTTGCTTAAAATTTAAGGCATGATTATTATTTTAATACAAACGACAGAAGCTATACGAATCTTAATGACAAATTATTGAAAAAACTAGGCAATTAATGCAATGAAACTGAAATAATGTTGGCGAATTTGAGACGCAGTTTTATAGGAACTATTATCAGGGACACTCTCCACGAAGAAGATTCATTATTAAGACATTCAAAATCATAAATGTTACAATAACAGGAGTCTGATTTTGATATATTTAATTGAACTAATCCCCAACTCGCATTTCACCAATTAAATTATTGAAAACAAAAAATTGAATGCCAATAAAGCAGATGTTTAATTTATCAATGTATATCTGTTTTTAAGTAGGGGACACATTGGCATATTTACAAAAAAGTGATAAGCAAATTTGCAATAGGAAATAATTTCATTTACAGTGGCGGAGAAACAGAGGTAACTAAGGCTTTTTAACGAACGAAATGTTCCGGCATTTTTGATAAACAGAAAGAGAGAGAGACAGAGAAAGAGAGACAAACTTTATTTAACCATGCTACATATATAGTACATTTATGGCATTTCCACAAATCGCAATGTATGAAACACACATAAACAAAAAAGTACAAACAAGCAAAAATCAACATACAGTTATCAATATAAAAATGAAAAAAATATCTCCTATGATTGTCAATAAACGATTGTACTGAATAGAAACAGTATTCAAGCAAATGCTTCTTAATTTCATTTTTGAAAATACAAATGGCACTAGCCGCACTGCCAACACTACTGTAATAATAAATTTGAGGTTAGCAGCAGGTAATGGATGTAATGTTGACGTACGTTACAGTTTTAAGGATTCAGAGGAAACCTCTATTGTTTACTTCATTAATACCGATAAAAATTAAATTACGTTACAAGAGCCTTTAATTAACCTTAGTTAATTTCGTAACACAGTTTTACATTTTATTGCAGTTGTATTTTTACTTTTTAAATGTATTTGTAGAACTATTCGTTTTAGACATTCTTTTCATAAGAGTTTCTTGTTTCTTATGGTCAGATATACAAACCCATTTAGTATCGGCACTTATATTCCGGACGTCCTGTATATTAATAATGCAGGTAGTAGTTTCCAAAAACATTTTAATTAAGGTTGCCGGATATATGCGGCTGATTGTATGTTGATATAATTTTGTTCCAAAATGAATCATTTAATAATATCAGTACGCCATCGAGTGTCTTTTTTATTAGAAAATTTAGCTAGATTAATTTATAATTTAGATATTTATTGTATGCAACCTTGCAACCATACATCTGAGTTCATTAATAGAAGTTATACAAAAATTAAACCTTTAAAATAACTATTTTCGATAGAATAGACTGCTTATTATTACACCAATTTTTACCAATTTTTCATTGTATGGCATTTCATCTAATATGTAGTGAAAGGTTTCTCGTCTCAACCTTGTATATTGAAAAAATCTTTCCTTGTCGTTTCTTAAATTTTAAATAAAAATGATGATTCTCCATTTCTTCTATTACGTCCATTTTATTTTCTCTTTGGACTTAGTAAGTATAGAATCCAAAACGATCAGTCAGATGATAACATTTTGCTAGGATGTTCCTAAAGTGTACTGAATAATTTTTTGTCCTTTCCCGCTTTTAACAGCTTTTACTGTGTTCGGTCTCGACGTGAGAAAGCAGCGTCGATAAGCACGAGTTACCGGTGAGCGACAAACTTACATTCTGTACCCTAAAAATAGGCCACCCATTATACGATTTGTCGTACTACAGGTTGTACAACACGAAGTTGATTCGACCGTTGGAACAACGGTTGGATAGTTGTAGTACAACCTGCAGTACGACGCGGTCGTATCGTACGGCAGTACAGCATGCAGAAAATCTGTAGTACAACGTGGTAGTACATACGACCAGATTAGATAGTTTGTGTGCAAGCGCTACTTATCGAAACCATATCGCTCGTTGCAAATATACGAAATTTATAATATAAGGTTTGGTCAGAATTTATTGAAATATATCGTAATCATACATTTTAAATATTCCTTTTTTAAACATAAATTGCCCAGCATGTTTCTGGAATTATTTGACCAATGGATTGAGGTGATATAGCCGTACAAAATTTAAGGTCTTTATAGGAATTTCCAGTTGCCAAATATCTTATTGCAACAATTAATCTTTCTACAGGGCTAATCGCGTCTCTAAACTTTGTATTTTGTTTGACGATTTTAGCGCGCACCAATTATAACAATGAGTTATAAGAATCTTCATCCATTCGTAAGTAATTCTTGAAATCTGCTGGTTCATTGGCACTTAGTTCACGTAATACGTTCATATAGGAGTACAGTTGCCGTTATTTCAATCAATTTTAGCACCATTTTCTTCTTTTTTTGGGTGGTTCTTCATCTTCATTTAACAATACTACCACAATTGCAGCTACTGGTTCTTTTGACAAAATTGATGCCATCGTGAAGACGATAAAATAATATCTGCAAAACGATTTGTTATACATCACACGCCAAACAGTAGTTTTAGTGGGCAAAAGTGAATCTAATATGTCGTTCCGACGGTCGAATCAACTTGGTATTGTACAACCTGTAAGTAGTACGATGAATCGTATTAATGTGTGGCCCGTTTAAGAGCGCAAATCTGCAATCCAGAGGATGTCGCAATTTTGACGACCGAACAGAAAGTTGGGTGACGTCGGGTCTAATTAAGTCCGTCGTCTTCATGTCGGCTCCTTTGATGTTGAGGTCCCAGATTTCGTTTTTTTTAGACGGCTATGTTTTTAGCCGCGCACATTCGCGCGCTCAAGGGGAGCGGTGATTGGTCAAGAAATATATTTTCTCTCACTTCGTCGTGTACAAATGAATTTCATTGGTGTTCATTGCGCATTTAGCCGTGATTTAGTCATAATTGTAAATTGTAAAATTTACTGGTTTTACGGTGATAGTTTGAATCAAATTTTTGGGACACGATTGCATTGCCATTGCATACTGGGTTTGTGGTGTATAACTTGCAATAAGTGCATGCATACGTTAATTAATAGTGAATTTGTTACTATAAGAATCCGGCTGAACGAATAATTCAGTGTTTTTGTGAAGCATTTTTTGTGAAGCCTTTTTGTCAGCATGCCTGATAATTGCGGTGTCTGTGCCGGGCTTATCAGCCGACACAAAGACAGTGTTCGATGTTTTGACTGTAAGGTTATGTTCCACACGCAATGTTTACAAACACAATTGCCAGCTGATTTTCGAAAAATTCCTGGAGTGTTTTTTAAGTGTTCTGATTGCGTTAAATTATCCTCAGTTCCTGATAAAAATAAATCTACCTGTTTAAATTCTGATATTGCCACAATTTTGTCTAAGATGGATAAAAAATTGGACGCCCTCCATGGAGATGTAAATTTGCTAAAAAATCAACAAGTTGAAGTCCAAAAGTCGTTGCAATTTTTTGGGGATAAAATTGATGAAGTTACAGTAAAAGTGATACCTGAAGTCGAAAAAAAAGTACAAGCTGATGAAAAGATTGCTCATTTAACTACCGAAGTAGATTTATTGCAACAACAAGCTAGAATGAATAATATTGTTATTAATGGTATCCCAGAAAAGTCTGGTGAAAAGTTGGGAGATATCATAAATAAAATCTTAGAGACTCTTGGTATTTCTGGGAATTTGTTTCAAACCTTTCATAGAGTTGCTCATCGTGACTGCAATAATAAAAATCCTCGATCCATTATTGTCAAAACTACTGGTAGGTCTCAAAAAAATGAAATAATTTCTGCAATCAAGAAGAGGAAAGGTTTACGGTTGAATGATATTGGTATGTTGACTCATTCTGCGGCAAACAGTAATATTTACATTAATGAACACTTGACACCAAAAAATCAAGCATTACTGAAGTATTCCAAAGATTTTTGCAAGAAGATCAATACAACTTGTTGGACATATGATTGTAGAATTTATGCAAAAAATCCCGTGTCAGGTAAAATTCATCAAATAACCAGTGAATCTTCAGTAAACAAACTTCGCCCAGTTAATAACTAATTGGGTTGCAGTTTTCTTCTTCTTTTTGTTAATTTTTATTTAATTCATGAACATTTCGATATATTATCAAAATACTCGGGGGTTACGAACGAAAACTTCCGACTTTTATTTATCTAGTTTGTCATCTGCAGCTGATATTATTTGCTTGACAGAAACGTGGCTTCGTGACGGTATTGGTAGTGCCGAACTTTTTGATTTAAATATTTTCGATGTATACCGTAAGGACAGAAATAACTTGCTTTCTGGAAAAAGAGATGGAGGTGGAGTTCTAATAGCGGTAAATAAGAAGTTTAATTCAGTGGTCAACGTCGATTGGTGTTGCCAGGGGATATGTGAGGACTTGTGGGTGTCTGTAATGCTTAGTGAAACAGTGAAAATTAACATATGTTGTGTATACGTACCTCCTTATTCAACCGATAATAATTTAAGTGCTCATTTGAATAAAGTTTGTGAAATTGTTCGATATAGGTCTAATGATAGTTTTGTTGTGTTAGCGGATTACAATGTGCCTGGTATCAATTGGAGGTTTTGTCCAGCCGAGGGTTGCTACATCGCGTCACAAAATACTGACCATGACCTTCTTGATACGTATGATATTTTAAATTTTAATCAGTTCAACGGGGTCTCAAATGTTAATGGTAAGTGGCTGGATCTTTTTTCATCATTTAAAAATGTACGTGTACCGCATGTTCAAATCCATTTATTGAGGAGGATTTACATAACAGATTTATTGATATTGATATAACGGTTCCACATAACCTAAACTTAAAAAAAAATCTTTAACTAGTATTTATAAATTCAGACAAGCTAATTATGATATTATTAATAGAGATATTAATGACATAAATTGGGCAGAATTTTGGGTAATGTAGGTATTGATGATGCTGTGTCATTGTTTTATCAAAAAATTATTGAAATTATTTCTAATAGAGTTGGTGTTGTAAATAAGAAATACGATTATCCAATATGGTACTCCGCTAATACTGTATCGTTAATAAAAGAGAAATATGTAGTACATAAAACTTGGAAAAAATTTAGAAGGCAGTTTGATTATGTTAGATTTTCAAATATAAGAAAAATGGTGAAGCTATCTATAAAAAATGATTATGGGAAATACGTACGTAAATACGTACACAATACAGAAAATAATTTAAAAAATAATATCAAGGTTTTTTGGTCTTTTGTTTCCAACAAATCTGTTAATAAATCTGTGCCTAGTTTTGTTGTTCATAATAATACTTCTTATGATGGTGATGAAGGTATATGTAATGCCTTTTCTCAATACTTTGCGACAGTATTTGAACCTTCTGATACTCAGTCAAATGTAAGACTAATGACACCCAATTTTAATAACCCAGTATCAATTCACAGTATTTTACGTGACCAAGTACTTGCTCAACTGTCTAAACTGGATATCAATAAAGGATCTGGACCGGACGGATTGCCTCCTTTATTTTTTAAGTCATGCAAAGACTCTATTGTTGAACCTCTTGTATTAATTTATAATAAATCTCTTTCAGAAGGAATTTTTCCTAATATTTGGAAAAAATCAAATATTATACCAATACATAAAAATGGCGATAAGAATTTAGTGTCCAACTACCGACCAATTTCAATGTTATGTGTACCGGGTAAAATTTTAGAGGCAGTCATAACAAATGAGTTATTTTTTAGATTCAAAAATGTTATACGTGTCGAACAGCATGGGTTCTTTCAGGGGCGGTCGGTTACAACAAATCTTTTATCTTTTGTACAGGAAGTGTCAGAAGTCATGGACAATAGAAAACAAGTCGATGCAGTGTATGCTGATTTTTCTAAGGCATTTGACAAAGTTCACCATCAAACATTGCTTGTAAAACTGGAAAATCTAGGCATACACGGCAATTTACTCGGTTGGATCAAATCATATTTGACTGACAGGCATCAATGTGTGAAAATAACTGTACATCAAATTATGTAAATGTTACATCAGGCATTCCACAGGGATTCCATCTTGGACCCTTGTTGTTTTCATTGTTTATAAATGATATTTATACCTGTTTTTCAAGTACAAAATTTTCCCTTTACACCGACGATCTTAAATCTTAAAATTTATAAAGTAATTTCTACAATAGATGACTGTATAGTTTTTCAACAAGATCTTAATAATCTGGCTTCTTATTGTCAAAATAATAGATTATTCTTAAATTTCAACAAATGTTATTACATCACCTTCTCACGTTTGTTTAATAATGTAAACTTTCCATATACTATTGATGGCAATGTTCTTGAAAATGTAGATTCTATTAAGGATCTTGGTGTAATTATAGACAAGAAGTTGACCTTTGAGTCGCATATTGATAGTATTGTTAAAAAAGCGTATCGTTCATTAGGTTTCATTGTACGTTCTACAGTGTCATTTAAAACCCTTATTCAATTATTACATTGTACGATTCATTAGTCAGAAGTCATTTAGAGTTTGCAAGTATAGTTTGGAATCCTATGTACTACGTTTATATAAACAGGTTAGAAAAAATTCAGATTAAATTTATACGTCACCTTAATTATCGTTTTAATAGACATCTGCAGTTCGAAACATATGACTTTTGTATTCACCATTATAAAATGATAAAACTTTGTTCACGAAGATACATAAGCTATGTTATATTCTTACATAAGCTACTGAACAATAATGTAGATTGTAATGTCATATTGGAAAAGTTACAATTTAATGCTAGGCATTACTATGCTAGGTCTAACTCCTTGTTTTTTGCCTATAACACAAATTATGCAAGTAATTCACCTATATGTCAACTTCAAAAAGTATACAATTCATTCTTTTCTACCATTGATATACTCCATTTGCCACTGTCCTCTGTTAAGCGTTTAGCAACTTATACATTTTTATAATTTTGTACTTTATTTTTAGGTTAAGATTTACTTAGTTTTAAGATTGTTTTCTCTTATATTCTTTCCTTTGTACACATTAATTTGTGCTGATTATCTGTGCAACCCTGTAATTGGAATGTTAATCCATTCTGTTGGGATGCCTTGTTCTTTAAATAAATAAATAAATAAATAAATAAATAATCTTTGGAACTACAAACCTAGAAAAAACATAGACAGCGTCGGTTCATGATATAGATCACGTGACAGGTCCCGCGTTTCCTAGGGTCTTACGGTCCAGAAAATGGATATTTTATTTGTTTTATGTTAGCGGTTGTGCAAATATGATGGCTGCATTGCAATATGAAATTAACTAACTTGCTGTCACTTTAAATGTTGTTAAAGAATGTGACCAATCACAGTAAACAAATGAGCTTCACGCTACAATACAACCAACGTAAATTGGCATAAAAACCAAGTTTTAGTGATTCTGGAACTTTAAGGGCAGCCATGAATTACCGGTCGCCGGCAATATGACACTGATACAGTCTATATTTTTTCTAGGTTTGTGTTTGGAACCTTCACTCGCGAACTGTATAAACTGTGGTTATAAGTAGAAAGTTGAAAATCAAAGTAATGAATCATATAGAAAGAGGTTGCTAATAAAATCTTAATATATTTAAAGAATGAAAATATAGATTTTATCCCCGAAACGCAACATTTAGTATTATTTAGATATTGTAATTGGTAAAATTGTGCCTACTTTTTATGACTATCTATAAAAGCAAAAGGGGAAAGAAAATAAAATGTTATTCGAATAACCCTGACATATATAAATTTACTGTACTTTTTCAAAAAACTGAAAATATATTTTTATAGCATGACAAACATAAGATTAAAAATAAGTTGAAACTACTTAGGTGAAAGTTTTATCTCAATTAGATCAGAATGAAAAAATAGGTGCTTACATTAATCTACAAGTCTTATCTAGGATTGCGGGAATTGCTCACGCTGCTCTTCTTCTTGCCTGGACATTTTAATGCCGTTTACGGATCCTTAGATAATAGAAAGATAAATTGTCCCATATTGATAGACGAATAGAGAAGAAAATACCAACCATTTATTTTATAAGACGTGAAAGGAAAATAGTGATTCACGTATCCAGTTCAGAAAATAATACTTTATTTGAAACTTGAAGTTTCATAACAATAATAACTTTACCAAGCCAATATCTGCTCTTACTCGTATACAGATTCGGAAATTGCGGATCTTTACAGACAAAGTAGAAATTGCCGCTTCATTCCAGGGAAGGTACGAACTTTAAGGGGGGGCGGCGACGTGCATTGGTCTAGCATTCCCCACTCCTACGGTAATCGGTTCCGTATCGCCAACGCCAATTCGCCATTGCAAATCTAACTGTCAGATCAACTGATGCCAGTGTTGTCAGATCTCATGCATTCCGAGGAAATCTCATGCTTTCATATTTTGATTACAAAATCTCATGCATTTTAATAGACACAAAAAGAAATAATAAAATTATTAAAATTACTCTTTCTACCAAAACAAAAACCTAACGAGAAATAAAGGCAAAATCGAGGGCAAAATTGAATAGATAGAGGTAGGTATCTACAATATTTGGGTACTTGAAATATCCTTTATTGTAGACTGCTCTCTTAATAATTAGCAATGAATACATAAACGGGTATGACAGTCTACGGATATGAGGTGTGTGTGCTGTATTCACGCTGTATTGCAGTGATTCTTAACTATATTCCGTAAGGGTACCTACATTTTCTGGAAACAACAGATTTTACGACCCGTGAGTCACCCTGCGTCACGTCAACTGCGCCTCAACGTTCGCCCGGCCTAACAATAAAATAAATTAGAAAGGTTACGTGGTTAATAACTTTTAAGTATAAGTACCTGTAACTACCTACTTACAATGTAATATTATGATAAAATAGCAGAACATAATAATTTTTAATGAAATAAAGATGGCATTACAAAAGTAATTAAAAATTACTTGCTTCTTTGAAATTATTCTCATGCACTGAATTTTTCCCACCTGGCAACACTGCTTGATGCAAACACGCTGTGGTCGAAGTATGCGTGTAGCATGACACAAATACACGCAAGCGGCAAAATACAATTCACCATCAAGATCCTCACTTTCCAAATCTGTATAATAAACCCGAACTAAAATATATTGGTACCACTATAATTTTTTTAACTTAGCGCAGTTTCAGGCTTTCTGCCGTAGATAAAATATTTTTAGCCTTTAAAGATAGCGCACATTATGCCTGCACGGGCCAGCACAGCATAGATCTGCAAACCTATACAACTTCGCACACCTGTCCGGCAACTATCAGTAATTTTTTGTACAAATGCTGTGTGTGGCAAACATTTTTAGGTAATAGTTGCGTGTTGAGTGTAGCTCGGAAGATCAAATTTTTCATTTTAGCGATGTTGTATTAAGAGCAGAAGGAGGAAGAAGCCAGGAAAATGGGAAAGTTTTGGGTGCAATAAAAAAAGAAAGCTATATTGTGAATTTCCTCATTTATTTCCTGAACTGGAGATAGATCAACGATATTTTTTTCAATATTTCCGAATGTCACACAGTTTTTTTCAAACGAATCGTTGCTGTTTCCAGACGAGGAGAAGCCGAGACGGGAATACTTAACAGATGTGTCAGAAAAAACTTTTTTGGTACATGTTACAAACAACATTCTTGTGTTAAAGCTCTCAAAATTCACATTCAAACCTCTTATGTAAGATTAATTTGATTAAAGCCAATATTTCCCGAAAATAGTGAGCTTCGGATTTTAAATACCATGCTACCATAGTGACTAGATTGTTTAATGTAAAACCGAATAGCTATTAACGTTTATTCTATATAAAATGCGTCAATGCAACTTTTTGGGATTGAGTTCAAAAAGACTCAATTTAAGGACTCAAAAAAAATTTATCGGATCGTCCTCGCCTGCAGCACAACAACACAAGATTTCACAGAGCAATGTCATCTGGCGAAAGACTTTCTTTAAGGTAAATAAATAGAGGTTGTTCATAAAGGAGGGTGCCCAACACAGCGACACTTCCACAATTTAACTGGTCAAATATTTCTAACAATTTGAAGCTAATTCCTGGCATTTGTAGGAACAGACCTTACGTTGGACTAGCGCGGTCAGGTATAGAAATTGCAGGTCACCGACGCGGCCTACTGTGACTGTCGTTGCAGGTGACGGTACATGCTGTTGCTGGTCTAATATGCGACGCTTCATTAAATAGCATAAATACCTTCATGTGAAGGCCCGTGCAGGCATAATGTACGTGATATATTAATATGTATCTCAGATTGTCTCCTAGAATGTCAGTTAGTACAATATATTTTCTAATTACCTTTAATAGACGTAGAAGCTTTGTACAGAAAAGATCGCGCACATTATACTTGCACAGACCAGCACGGACCTGCACATCATGGAACTGCAATGCCTGTTCATGAAGGTTTCCATGTTATTTAATGGAGCATTGCACACTAGACCAGTACTTGCACGGACCGGCACCTGCAACGACCATCACAGCAGGCCGTGTCGGTGACCTGCAATTTCTATATTTGACCGCGCTAGTCCAAAGTAAGTTCTGTTCCCACAAAAATCAGGGATTGGTTGGAAGCTGTAAAAGTGTCGCTGAACTTTTGAACACCCTCGCTTATCAACACATATTTACTTACCTTAAATAAACTGCAACTCTTGTGTTTTGGTGGTGAGGACGGTCCAAGAGCTCAAAAATTTTGTTTGTGACATTTGGAAATAATGCAAAAAAATTGTGTTGATCTCTATCCAGTTCAGAAAATAAATAATGAAACTTACCATACAGCTTTCTCGTTTTATTGATAGGGTGAACTTTCTCATTTTCCTCGTTTTTTCTCCCCCTCCTATTCATGCAATATCGTTAAAATAAAAAAAAATCCGAACTACATTGAACTACTACTTAAAAACTTCAAAACGTCTGCCACATACATAAATAATCTGCACAAATAGTTGGTGGTTCATGCTGGACAAGTGTGCAAAGTCATGCAGGTTTGCAGGTATGCGCTGTACTGGCCCGTGCAGGTCTATGCAGGCATAAACTATGCGATCTTTTAGAAGGTGATTGATTTAGCGAAAAATTGATTTAATAGTTATTTATGCAACAAGTACAAAAAGTAAGTGTTTATTGCACGCGACGTGAAGTTGTCCAACGAGGCCGTCAGGCCGAGAAGGAAAACACGCAGGTCATGCAGTCATACAGGTTTGCAGATCTGTGCTGTACTGGTACTTCCAGGTCTATGCAGGCATAAACAGCGTGATCTTTTAGAACGTGATTGCTTTAGCGAAAAATTGATTTAATAGTTATTTATGTAACAAGTACAAAAAGTAAGTGTTTATTGCACGCGACGTGAAATTCTCCAACAAGGCCGTCAGGCCGAGTAGGACAACACGCCGAGTGCAATAAGCACTTTTTGTACGAGTTGCATACAATATTTTTTCTACGTTCATGCAAAAACCAAAAAATGTTTTATTTAGATGACACAAGTCTAGAAAAATATGACGTCGATTTGAACGTTTATGTTTGTCATGATGACAAAACGCTATAGTAGAATGACAGATGAATGCAATAAACATTTTATTGCACTAGTGCAATAAAGAACCACATTACACACTAAATATAGTTCAATAAAATTTTGTTTTTTGCATAAACGTAGAAAAAATAGTTTTAATAAAATATTTTTTGTGCTTGGTAGGCGATACTGTAAGACTAATAAGAAATATTATTTCAATGATGAAATTATTTTAGCAATTTTTTTTATTGGTCAGTTTACCTCAGTGTAACTATTATGCGGGATGGTTACGCAAAAATTTCCACCTCCCCCTTTTCTCCATTATTATTCGAGTTATGAAAAAAGGTGTAAGAATAAAAGTGAAGGAACTTTTAAATATTTTTAAACCATAAAATCATATCATAAAACAATTGAATATCGCATTTCTGAGGTGTAGGTGTCACTTTTTTAATGTAACACTATCTATTTTTACGCCATTTGTAAAACCTCCAGCTGAGCTTTTGAAAAACATATTATACATGACAGTAGTCTTTTACGACTTTCGAGATATTACGAAAGTGTGACTAGAAAGATAACTAGTCGACATACGTCACCAGTATATGGTGCGCTCCACGCTGGTTGAGACATTTCAGTAGTAAATATAACATAAAATTTATGTTGTTTTGTATTTATATGATGATATGATCTATGAAAACCGTAAAAGATACGTATTATATTTAACACATTTTTGAAAAGCTCAGTTTTTCCAGTGGCGTAAATATATATATAAAAAATGAAAAGCAGGTCCTATATTTCTGAAATTCGATATTCCATAGCAGAATAATATATTATACAATTTAAAAAATATTTCAAAATTCCAACTTTCATTTTCACATTTCGCATTTTAGGGTGACCACACTGTTATCTTTACCTTACTTTAAAGGTATCTACTTTTTTTTATTATATTAATACCTTTAAAATAAACTGAAAGATTAATTTACGACTGACGACAAAGGGTAAAGTTCAAAGTATCAGCGGCATAGTTAGTTCACAATGATGTATCGCGTAAATTAAATGCTCGTTGAAACGTAACTTAAATAAAATATGTAGCATAAACTACCTCAGCGTGCCATACGGGAAAATATGCTAATGTTTTTCCAGAATAAATTTTGACAGAATTATGTTGCAACATATTCCATTTCATTCATGTGTTCCAGTGAGAAATAAAGCTTACTGGATATCTCGTGGGTACTTTCAAGTAAATTGTTAATTGCTGCAATATTTTACTGTTATTATAACCTTACTTTGGGCAAGTACTTGAACACCAACTAAAGTGGTAATTTTAGTTTTTACATCACCGCTGCTGAAAACGCCATACATAGCCTACAACTGTTGATGCTTCTACTATACAAAGTATTTAAGTAGCGGTCAAAAATCCAGGGGCGTATTCTGTGGGTAAACATAAAGGTTTTTTGTTATATAAATGTGGGGTCTCAGGACGTCTATAGCCCAGCTAACCGTGTCAAAAATGAAAAAAGTTTTTAATTTCTAAACCGCTTTAGATAAGTGTGACAGTACGTATGAAACAAGAAATTATTAGCTCTAGAAACATAACAGTGGCGGAGCCCAAGCAGCACAGACTGGTCGGGTTGACGTCGAGCCGACGTCGGCAGTATAACCTGAAGTCGGTAGCCGACGTCCGCGCCACGGCGTACCGACCAATTTTTGTACGGAAATGGTCACACAAACTCGACGTCACCCTGTCGACTAATAAAGTCGCTCTTAGGTGTAAATGTTTGTACCTACTTCCACGTCACATTAGATACGACAAATATTACCTAACATAACATTTTCTATAATTTACGTATACATTTTTCTATATAAATCAGACAAGTAGGTACTATATTTTTGTTCCGTGTATACTAATTTTGTAGCTAATACTGCAACTCATTTTAATAGATGGTATGCATCTACTCGTATACGATTCAGTATATTAATGAAATATAATTTTAAGGATATAAGTTTCGAGACCTTCAAACACTGAAATTATAAACGCATGCAATTTTATTGATTATATTGGGCAAAATAGACCATTAAAATTAAAGCGCCATTAAATGAACACTATTTTATCAATATATATATATATATTTATTTTGTATTTTTAGAAAATCTTTTTTTTATTAGTAATGTCAAGAATAAGACGATCAAGTCGTAAAATAACTCTTCAAATATTAAAAATGAAAAATTATTGTGTATTGATCCCAACTCTTCCAAAATGGCTTCCTATTATTTTTTTAAAAAGATGTTGCCGGCAATACCGATCTGTTATATACCTATGATTTATTATTGGTGTAAACGAACATAATTACTCCAGGCACCGGGTCATATTAAGTTTATTTATTTACCTTAATTATATACCAGTCCTCACAATTGGTATAATATAAGTACTCCCATTTCTATATACTAACTGAAGTAGTCAAAATTACTTCACCAAGTTGTAATAATTGTGTACTTTAAAAAATAAGATATAATAATGGTAAACAAAAGTACACTTCCAGCATACTTACTGTACATACAGTAGGTATAAATGTACGTATCTAATTCAACTTAGTCGTATTAGAAAAGTTCAGTTACATGTCGATCTACAAAAGAGATACGAGAAACGTACAACTCTTACGTCTAACCTAACTTTCCACTGTTTTCAGGCGTGTTCGTGCAGTTAAAATTAAGATTGTGTTAGTGCAGCTATAGTTTGTTGATATCCATTTTCGGATGCAGAATTTTGTGGATATATTTTTTTGATTATGTTTATAGATATATGTATACCTGTGTAACATTATTAGCTGTTTTTCCACCCAGTAATTAGTACTGACTGTCAGGTGGTGTACTATAAATAAATAAATAATTTCGTATTGTTGACAATAAAATTACGTATGTATTTAAAATATTTGATACATAGCGATTTTCCGGTAACTGTGACCTCGGTAACTGGTCGCTGTCAGAAACAGAATTAAAGTGCTCATCCCTAGCATTATCCGGGATTCTTTAACTTGCCCTGATTATTCTCAGGCTAGGCTCTGTGGGGACAGACCCACTATCGTTATCTCTGGGCCCGCCCATATATTGCTTTCGGCTCCTATTGTTAATATTACGACTGCTACGGTCAGAACCGTCCTCAGATAGTGGTCTCGACTTACTTGAATTATTCATTATCAGATTTCTTAATACTTGACAGTTTTCATTACTTCACTAACAATATAGGTAACATTATGTCAAGCGCAAAATGGTGTATAGGTCAAAATATGGCATAAACACCGACGTCGGCTGTACCTACCTCATCCGACATTACAATTAGTATAAAATAATTTGGAATAGCGACGTCGGTGTGGATGACATTAACTGACGTATATCATTGGTTAGAGACAGTTAAAAACACCGACGTCGGCCTATCCGGCCTGTTTTATTATTAATTTATTGTTATTTTAAGCATAGAACAGATCGAAATACCGACGTCGACATTGCCGACGTCGTTGTGACGTCGCAAATAGTAACGTAAGCGATTCCTACCAAAATTACTTGAAATTCGACCATAGACGTAATGCTATACCAATTTTGTAGTCATAATTTGTATAATTTTGGTATAAAACTGGTCGTTAGTAAAATTAGGTGTGGTTTGTGCTGCTTGGGAGGTGTGGGTATCATCAATCATTATTTGTCAAAAAAAAAAAACAAAAACAATTATATCACCCTATATAATATTACAAATAAAATAGGTCATCATATGCACCATTGTGTTATCTTCACTTTTTGTTTCTTTACACTTTTTTGTATTCTAAACGGATTTATTATAATGAATGTTGGAAATGGCCACCTTCAATCGAAATACATGCTTCAGATCTTCTTGAAATTGTCCCCAAATAAAAAAATCAATATAGTTCATATCAGGTGATCGGGGTGGCCAAGATTCACCTCGTTCTTGAGTTTTTTGTCCAATCACGTTATTACCCAATCTTTCATTTAAAAATTCACGAGCAGTCAACCTAAAATATAGGAGAGCTCCGTGATGCATCAACCACATTCTTTGTCTCAGCGTATAGGGAACATTGTCAGGTAGTTCACGTAAAACGTTTTGAAGAAAATGTCTGTGTGAGCCACTGGTTAATGTTCTTGGTAAAAAGTAAGGGTTTAGGGTTTTCATCAGACCAAGCGTGTTTATTATGGAAGTTCATTATATTTAGTATCTCTGCAAAAATTTGCTTCGTCGGTAAACAATATACCAGCGATAAAGTCAACATTTTGTTCAATTTCTTGCAAAATCCAGTTGCAAGTTTGTAGGCGAACAGGATAGTCTTGCGACAGTAAGGCTTGAACCCTTTGTATGTGGTACCGGTATAATTGTTGATACTTCAGAATGGACCAAACTAATTTATGATTCACATTAATATTTGCAGCGATCTACCTAGTACTAGTATTTTGGTCTTCTAACATTCTTGGATTTGGAGTTGGACGATTTGGAAATATTTCTATATAAATTTTCCTAGCCTCAGTTCTATCTGCAAGGCCATAAATGTAAACCATATTGGCCATTTCAGCATTTGAATATGCATAAACCATTATTAAAACTTAATCTATTTAAAAAATAAACTTAAGTTGACAATACACAATATTAAATAACATGACGCCGTCTTATTATTGTTGTTTTGCATGGCCTCCCTAGATACATTAAGAAACTGTGTAAAATGTACTTGACCAAATAAATCAATGTTGTTGTTAATCCGTTTGGAATACAAAGAGATGAAGATAATACATTCGCGCATATGATAACCTATTTTATTTGTAATATTATATAGGGTGACAGGTCATACCTACTGTCATACTAAATATGCACAGCGAATTTGATTACATTACCTCAAGCGATTTAGAAATTAAAAATTAATTAATTTTTGACACGTTGTAGCCTGGACAATACTTTAACCCATTTATATAACAAAAAATTATTATTTTTGTATATAGGCCTTTATACATGTACCTGCTGTAATGGAATATAATGGATAAGAACTAACTGATGGTCAAATGACAATACGTGTTTTTGCATCTCACTTCAAACCACTAATATTAATTTTACCCATCATAAAACAAATAACGTGCTTATTCTGAATAATATTTCAGAGGACAGTATCAAATTAGGTATACGGAAGCTGAAACCGAAAATGAAGATGGGTTCTGGTAACATTCCTGCTTTTTTAGTTAAAGATGTAGACGAATATTTGCGCAGCCATTATCTGCTTTATTTAACTTAGTACTGAAATCAGGAAGGTTTCCTGCACCTTGGAAAGTTCATCGACTTTATCCAATTTTTAAAAATGCTCATAAAAATTATATTATTAATTATAGCCCCATTGAGCTGATTTCTAATTTTCTTAAAAAGATCTTTGAGAATATTTTGCATAATCGATTGATATTGTCACGGATTTCCCAATCCGTCTTTTCTTTCACTTCCAGAAAAACGATCCGTTAATAAATTACTTCTTTATTAACTACTGAACACTACTAATTACAGGTCAACTAAACACTTATTTAATTAATCGCTATCTAAATCACTTTGATATCTCCAACTAAACACTTTAATTCAGACTGTAATATAAGACTTATACAAGACTTATACAAGACTAACTAACTCGGCCGTTTATTCTTCTTTTATAGACCCAACGAATATTCCAGATATATTCCAGTATCTCTAGATCCCTTTTCTCGTACGACTGGAACGCTTCTCGTCGATTCTCGATTTTTCCAGGCCGATCTCGATCACGGCATGTTGTTTGTTTACCAGAATGGCGTAGGGGCGATCGGGGCAATCTTAGGCAATTCGCGGTGCCACAGTCGTCGGTTTGGGAGTGAGTGGGGCAAATTCCGTGACACTGCCCCCTCCTTAGGACCGATCGTCCCGATCGGCTACACCTCTATACGGGGACAGACGCTCCAGATGGACGACCTTCATCTTACTCCTGGGAGTCCTCTGTATCCGGTAGACGACATCATTGATTCTTTTAATGACGGTGTAGGGGCCCTCCCAACGGTTCTGTAGTTTAGGCGATCTTCCTTTCTTCCGCGTGGGGTTGTACAGCCACACCAGGTCACCTTGTTGGAATCCGACTGTATTGGCCCGGACGTCGTATCGAGTCTTCATGCGATCGCTCTCTAGTCGCATTCGAGATCTGACTTGATCGTGTACGGCTGCTAGCCTTCGTTCTAGCTCATGGATGTAAGTGTCTGGCTCTGTGGGCTGTTCCGCAGGACGACCAAATACCAAATCTGCGGGAAGGCGAAGCTCTCTTCCAAAGATGATCCTTGCGGGAGTCTTCCCAGTAGTTTCATGGACAGCTGAGCGGTAAGCTAACAGGAAGAGTGGAATGAGCTTGTCCCAGTCTGTCTGGTTTTCGTTCACAAACATCCTCAGATTGGTTTCTAGTGTGGCGTTGAAGCGTTCCACCATACCATCTGACTGGGGATGCAGTGGGGTGGTCCTGGTTTTCCGGATTCCCATAAGCTCGCAGACCTTTCGGAACACACCTGATTCGAAATTTCTGCCCTGATCTGAATGCAGTTCCATGGGCACACCAAATCTGCAGAACAGGTTGTTGACTAGCGCTTCTGCTACGGTTGTGGTCTCTTGATTGGGAAGGGGGTATACTTCCGGCCATTTGCTGAAGTAGTCCATGGCTACTAGCAGATATCGGTTGCCACTTTGGGTTTTCGGAAATGGGCCAGCGATATCAATGGCAATCCTCTCGAACGGTGCTCCTACGATGTACTGGCGCATTTTGCCTCTGGAACGGGTCTTCGGTCCCTTGCTGGCTGCACATACGTCACATTTTCGGCACCAATCTTCTACATCCGTCCTACAGCTCAACCAGTAGAAACGCTCCTAATCTTCTGTAGAGTCCTATTGATACCGAAATGTCCACCCCAGTACCTCCATGTACTTCCTGCAGCACTTCCTTGACCCGTTGTCCTCGGGAGTAGTACTTGTTTCTTGACCTCCGTTCCGTCATTGTTCTCCCATGCTCTTTTTAGGACACCGTCTTCCAACACCAAGGAATTCCATTGAGCCCAATAGCTCTTTAATGTTGGGCTTTTACTGCTGACTTCAGCCCATGAGGGTCGGTTGTTGGCTTCTTTCCAGTCTAGTAAGGGCTTGATGTCACAGTCAGCTTGCTGGTCTTCCCGAATCGCCGCTGAACTCCATCTGTCTTCAGGTTGGGCTGCTACCACCTTACAAGGAACTGATGAGATGTCCTCTTTCTTTTCAAGACTACTACAGTGTTTGCAGTTGACAGGACAGGGTCTCCTAGAAAGGGCATCTGCATTTCCATGTTTCCTGCCGGCTCGATGTTCAACAACAAAGTGATATTCTTGCAGCCGTTCCAGCCACCTGGCCATCTGTCCTTCCGGGTTCTTAAACTGCAACAGCCATTTAAGGGAAGCGTGATCCGTTCTTAGAAGGAATTCTTGGCCATACAGGTATTTATGAAAGTGTTCTAGGCTCTTGACGATGGCAAGTAATTCTTTCCGAGTCACACAATAGTTCTTTTCGGCTTTTGACAGGACTTTACTGAAGTAGCCCACTACTCGCTCTTGGCCATCTTGTATTTGGGAAAGAACTCCGCCAATTCCAATGTTGCTTGCGTCCGTGTCCACTATAAATGGTTGTCCAGGTATTGGGTATGTCAAAATCGGGGTAGTGCAGAGGGCCTCTTTCAGCGTCTCAAAGGCTTGCTGGCATTTCGTCGTCCATTCGAACGGGATGTTGTTTTCTGTGAGTTTATGAAGAGGCTTGGCAATGTCCGAGAATCCTTGGACGAATCGTCGATAGTATGTGCATAGGCCAAGAAAACTTCGAACTTGATGTTTGTCTTTAGGAACCGGCCAGTTCTTTATGCACTCTGTCTTCCGGGTCTGTTTTCACACCGTGGAGTAATAATGTGGCCTAAGTATCTGACCTCCTTTTGGAACAGACTGCACTTCTTCGGGTTCAACTTCAGGTTTGCTGCTTTCAACTTCTTGAACACTTCGGACACGTTCTTCAGGTGCTCCTGGAAAGAGCGTCCCAGCACCACCACGTCGTCCAAGTAAATCAAGCAGGTCTCCCAATGCAGGCCATGAAGTACAGTTTCCATCAGTCGTTCAAAAGTGGCAGGGGCATTACATAGACCAAATGGCATTACATTGAACTGCCACAATCCATTTCCGGTAGTGAACGCGGTCTTTTCCTTGTCTTCTGGGCTGACCTCGACTTGCCAATATCCACTCTTTAAATCCAAAGTGGAAAACCATTGCGCACCAGCCAAGGTGTCCAGAGTATCGTCAATTCTTGGTAGTGGGTAACTGTCTTTCTTGGTGACGTCATTTAACTTTCTGTAGTCCACACAAAATCGGGTGGAGCCGTCTTTCTTCTTGACCAGAACTACAGGAGAAGCCCAAGGACTCTGAGATGGCTCTATGGTGCCTTGATTTTGCATCTCGATTAACATCTTGTTAACTTCCTCTCGTTTGGCTAGTGGAAGTCCTCGTGGTGGCTGCTTTATAGGAGATGATGAACCAGTATCGATTCGATGCTTCACTACCTTTGTTCTCCCAAAGTCGCCTGGTTTAAGTGCAAACACATCTTCATTTTCACTTAGCAGCTCTTCCAGTTGTTCCACCTCCATCTCTGTTAATCTTTCCTGGGCCCTATCCACGATGTCCCTTAGACATTCCGGTAGACTGGTCTTGTTTGGTTTCTTCTCCATTTCGTTGTTTTCTTTGAGTGTTCTGACCATGGCAACAGGTTCACAGACTCCTACTTCAGTTCCCTTTGTAATTTTCTGTGGAAAGGTTTTCAGGTTAACTACCCGTACTATTGTCGTTTTCTCTGGTTTAATCAGGGTGCGGCCGGTGACTATAGATTTATTGAACAGATCCGGATTACTGGGTTCCACCACTCCAACACTACAAGACATTTCCCCATCCATTACAGTGGCAACCAATGTTTCGGTCTGACCAGGTAGTACCACATCTTCTTTAACAACGAGTCTTCGTGCAGTGTTATTCTCAGTGGTGTTCGTTAGCACTACTTCCTCACCCATTATCCGTAGCGTGCCAGCATTCAAATCTAAGTTCACCCCCTTTGCCCGTAGTAAGTCTAGTCCGAGTATGACATTGTCCGATATATCTGCTACCAGGGCTCTGTGTTTGAACTTGACGTCTCCTAATTCTACTTCGAGCTCGCATTTCCCCTTGACTGGCAGTTGTTGTCCAGTGGCTGTTGTAAGGACATAACGTTTGACAGGGTTTACGCCAAGCATGAATAATATCCGGTCGTACAATAGTTCTTGCCGCTCCAGTATCGATTACCATAGGGAACATACGACCAAAAATAATGCCTTCTACTAGCAAGGAGTCAGAGTCCTGGAGACGTGACAACGTAATTTCTTCTCGTGGGGCATGGTAGGAGGACGCAGCCGGCTTTTGCCCCGTTAAGCCGGCTGAGCCTAGTTTTCCTGTGCGGCTGCCGCCTGGGAGTCGCGCTTTTGCTGATCCGCGACCGGGGCCCTACACTGTCTCTTCAGATGTCCCGTCTGCCCACAGTTCCAACATTGGAGAGGGCGATCTCTTCGGCTGCCAGGTTGTTCTCTCTTCGGATTGGTAGTTGGGCTGAGTTTCTCAATGACCTCCTTCAACGTTTTGATTATGTCTCCATTTCCCATATTATCGCTGTTATCACTGATGGCTCGAACTTTAACATGTCTACCGGATGCCATCTTTGCTGCCTCAAATTCCAATGCATGCGAAAGAGCGTCATTCAACGTTTTAGGTCTAGCGAGCCGTAGTGCCTGCTGTGTTTCGCAATCTCTTAGGCCGTCGATAAACACTTGGATGGAGAGCTGGTCTACAAATTCGGACGGGGCTGTTGGATATGCCAATCGAACCAGTCGAGCAACGTCTGTCTCAAAATGTTGTAAATTCTTCCACTCTGCTGGTGACGATTTTTAATTGTGCCTGGTACACTTGCTGCAGGTGCTTATCCCCATATCTCATTTCCATATGTTGTTTTAGAATGTCGTAGTTATTCTGTTGCCCAGCAGGAACTCCTTGTAAGACGTCAAGAGCTTCCTCGTAGAGCAACTATCAGAGCAGTAGCTTTCTCATAGTCAGACCATTCGTTTGCTGCAGCTGCTGCTTCGAACTGACGCAGATATACATTCCAGGAAACCTTGCCGTCGAATTCAGGGGGTCTCGTCTTCTGAGTTCGGATAACAGGTCCTTCTGATTTGATTACGCCTTCCTTTGCTATCTTGTCTAATTTATGTCGAAGCTCTTGGCAGGTTTCTCTAACCAAGTTTATTTCTTCGTCTATTTCTTGTTTTTGTGCTAACAGTTCTCCGTCAATCTCTTTTCTTTGTTCTAACAGTTTCTCCTCTACTGTATTTTCTAATTTTTCTAACTTCGTCTGCATTTCATTTGTCTGAGCTTTCATTTCCTGTTGTAGTATCTGCATCTGATCTTCTAATTTCTTTTCTAATTTCTCTTGCATCATTTGAGTCTGATCTTCAATTTTATGCCCTTGTTCTTCAAATTTATCTTGCATTGTCTGGGACTGGTCTTCAATTTTATGTCCTTGTTCTTCAAATTTCTTTTGCATTGTTTGTCCCTGTTCTTCTAATTTCTCTTGCATCATCCTTCCTTGTTCCTGCATCGTTTTCGCCTGGTCTTCCATTTTGTTTTGCATTGTTTGCATCATTTCTAACAGTTTCGCCAGTTGTGCATCCATGTTGACTTGGCTTCTAGTTACAGGCATCCACTCTATTTGAAATGTTCTAGAATGTCCAGGAATATGTTTGTAAATGTCACCGTTGACTTCTTACAATGAAACGAGTGCAGTGATATGCCACACTTGGGTATTTGTCTCACTCCGGTATAAAGTTCTAGAATGTTCGATAATGTCCTTCGCAAATAACACCGTTCACTTCCTTAAGTCACGACGAGTGCGGTGATATGTCACACTTGGGTCTTTGTCTCACTTCGGTAGAAAGTTCTAGAATATTCGAGAATGTCTTTCGGAAATACCACCGTTCACTTCCTTGAGTCACGACGAGTGCGGCGATATGTCACACTTGGGTCTTTGTCTCACTCCCGTACAAAGTTCTAGAATGTTCGAGAATGTCCTTCGCAAATATCACCGTTCACTTCCTTGAGTCACGACGAGTGCAGTGATATGCCACACTTGGGTCTTTGTCTCACTTTGGTATAAAGTTCTAGAATGTTCGAGATTGTCCTTCGCGAATACCACTGTTCACTTCCTTTCGTCAAGACGAGTGCGGTGATATGTCACACTTGGGTCTTTGTCGCACTCCCGTACAAAGTTCTAGAATGTTCGAGATTGTCCTTCGCAAATAACACCGTTCACTTCCTTAAGTCAAGACGAGTGCGGTGATATGTCACACTTGGGTATTTGTCTCACTCCCGTACAAAGTTCTAGAATGTTCGAGATTGTCCTTCGCGAATACCACCGTTCACTTCCTTGAGTCACGACGAGTGCGGTGATATGTCACACTTGGGTATTTGTCTCACTCCTGTACAAAGTTCTAGAATATTCGAGATTGACCTTCGAGAGTACCACCGTTCACTTCCTTGAGTCACGACGAGTGCGGTGATATGCCACACTTGGGTCTTTGTCTCACTCCCGTACAAAGTTCTAGAAAGTTCTTCCAACTTCCACTTAAACCCACTCACGCACAGGGTTCCAGAAAGTTCTTCAAACTTCCACTCAAATCCCACTTTGTGGACAGAGTTCCAGAAAGCTCTTTAAAACTTCCAGTTAAATCCACTTCCGACACCAAATTGTCACGGATTTCCCAATCCGTCTTTTCTTACTTCCAGAAAAACGATCCGTTAATAAATTACTTCTTTATTAACTACTGAACACTACTAATTACAGGTCAACTAAACACTTATTTAATTAATCGCTATCTAAATCACTTTGATATCTCCAACTAAACACTTTAATTCAGACTGTAATATAAGACTTATACAAGACTTATACAAGACTAACTAACTCGGCCGTTTATTCTTCTTTTATAGACCCAACGAATATTCCAGATATATTCCAGTATCTCTAGATCCCTTTTCTCGTACGACTGGAACGCTTCTCGTCGATTCTCGATTTTTCCAGGCCGATCTCGATCACGGCATGTTGTTTGTTTACCAGAATGGCGTAGGGGCGATCGGGGCAATCTTAGGCAATTCGCGGTGCCACAGTTGTCGGTTTGGGAGTGAGTGGGGCAAATTCCGTGACAATATTTAATATCAATCAACATAACATTATTAATGGTAGATCCACTACAACCAATTTAGTTTGTGTCACTCCATACACTTCCACGAAGGTAATAGATAATTTAGGACAGGTAGACGTTCTTTACGTCCATTTCCAAAAAGCCTTCGATAGGCTCGATCACGGTATCTTAATCCAAAGATTAGGTAAATATACATATAATGTCAGGTGATATCATAAATATTTAAGATTCATATGTCGCGGGTTGTTAATGTATTATCAGGAGTACCTCAAGGTTCAGTCCTCGGTCCTCTGCTGTTTAATTTTTATTGTACGCTGATGATACAAAACTGTACACTAACATTGAAACATAAGACTGTATTCGGTTACAAAAAACATTGGAGAGAGAAACTTATTAGATAAATTCACTAAACCAGATATGTCCTTTTTGTTAGTAAATTTAGCTAAATTAATTTTTATTTTAGATAATTATTGACCCAATCTTGTCTATGAAGTTGTTCCTTAGCATGCCTAGATATTTGCTATCAGACTTAATTAATATAAATTGCAGGAAAATTCATTTATATTAGCTGAAACACATTTACAATATAGTAAAAGCTACACAAAAGCTAATAATAATGAATATATGGGTAGATATTGTGAGTGTCATTCAACGTTGATCGGAGCATTAGTTCGCAGGGTAGTAAGTTGCATGCTAAAAAATATATTTAAAATACTGAAATTATGGATTAGAAATAATTTATATATTCTACTTTTGTTTGAATTCTTAGAACAAAATTGTTAGAATAAAATAAGCGCCAAAAAAGGATTCATTTATAAATACAAATTGCTTCTTCTAGAGATTATTTCAAAGTTTTCAGCCCTATAGGCAACTCTGGCAACTCTGGCTTACTTTCTGATCCTAGATATATAAAATTAGTAGTAAAAAAATTAAGTTATAATAAAAACGAAGTTTGAATAATATAAAAACAAAAGTTTTTGTTTACAAAATATATACACATTTGGAAAGTGAGGATCTTTATGGTGAATTGTGTTTTGCCACTTGCGTGTATTTGTGTCATGCTACACGCATACTTCCACCACAGCGTGCTCCCATTGTTCGCATAAGGCAGTGTTGCCAGGTGGGAAAAATTCAGTGCATGAGAATAATTTCAAAATAGCATGAGGTTTGGAGAAAAAAGCATGAGATGGCTTAATTTATCAAAAAATACCTCTTGACACAGCTTAATTTTTAATTACTTTTGTAATGCCATTTTTATTTCATTAAAAAGCATTATGTTATGCTATTTTATCATAATATTACATTGTAAGTAGGTTCTTACTTAAAAGTTATTAACCACGTAACCTTTCTAATTTATTTTATTGTTAGGCCGTTGTGAACGTTGAGGCGTAGTTGACGTGACGCAGGGTGACGCACGGGTCGTAAAATCTGTTGTTTCCAGAAAATGTAGGTACCCTTACGGAATAGAGTTAAGAATCACTGCAATACAGCGTGAATACAGCACACACACCGCATATCCGTCGACTGTCATACCCGTTTATGTATTCATTGCTAATTATTAAGAGAGCAGTTTACAATAAAGGATATTTCAAGTACCCAAATATTGTAGACACCTACCCCTATCTATTCAATTTTGCTCTCGATTTTGCCTTTATTTCTCGTTAGGTCTTTGTTTTGACAAAGCATGCAAAAGCATGAGACCTGGCAACATTGGCATCAGGTGACCGGATTGTGGTCTGTAATCTGTGAGGATACCGTTTTTGTTGTGCGGCTCTCGGTAGCTCTCGCCTACCATCGGCCGTTATCGGAGATTGTAGACGCGCTAAATGGACATTCAAAATTTAAAAATCTTATTCACGCCGTGTTTTATTAGTTACTCTTTCCAAATAAATTAATACACGTCAGCATTTTAAATGCAATAAAAGGACTTTGAGAAGAATAGGGCAGATATACAAATAAAATTTAGTTTTCTATTATACTACCGCGCCGCTTATACTTCGTACCTTCCCTGGGATGAAGAGGCAATGTCTACTTTCTCTGTAAAGATCCGCAATTTCCGATTCTGTATATATATAATATTATTTAAATCGTCATAATGCTTTTTCAGCTCAATAATACATTTTATTTTATTCTTTCGTTTTGGCAATAGTAACATTCAGTAGCTACATTTACTCTGATCTCTTGTCTATATCTGGTTCCTTTCTCTTTAAGTTCTTTATAACCTTCACACTGATTTCCAGTTTAGAATTTGACGTTTAAATAAATGATGTGCATGCCGGTTAAAATCCTAATTCCTGAAGTTGAGTTTAAATTTGATTTATTACATTTTGAATGGAACCAGAATATACAAACATGTGAGTCCCTTCATACTTTAAATTATTCAGCTCTGTCTACATAGCAAAAGCTTGACCAAAAACTAGGTTGACTTAGAGTATGTCATATGTTTAATATGTACTAAATTTGAATATTTCTCCCTTTTCATTTGTTCATTCCGCTGTACATAAGTAACTGCGTCTCATTCGTACATTCCCTACTGATGGAACACGTAATACTAAAGAAGAGAAAAGGTAGAGTCAACCTAGATTCGAAAGCAACGTCAATTATGGTGATATGCACTTAATTAACAAAAGCAGTCTTGACTATAACTGCAAACAAATATTTTTATTCGTGCAGATCCAAGAAAAGAATGTTTATTAGTTTTACAGTTATTTATAGCTATTATTCGCCAAGTAAGCTATCCAACTCAAATATTTAAATAAAACTAGCTCAATGGCGATGCAAATGGTGAAAATATTCTAAAGAATCATGCCTTTGATCTAAAATCAAACATAAGAAACAGTAGTGAAAACTCTAAAGTGCGAAGAGGGGATGCAGATCCCTCAGTGCAACAGACAGGGGAGTCCACTACTCAACAGATTGTGCAAAGAGCAGTCGCAAGGTAAACTTAATATTTCAGTACCACAAGTGGTCATGCAACAGATAATAAAAACTTCCTTGCCTGTCGAGGAAAATATCACAAACATTTGATGACTTGAGATATATTGAAAGCTTGGCCAACAGATGTTGGCGTATGAGTAGTCACAGACTCCCAGACTAGCTTCTGAGCGCAATAATATGTAATTAAATTGATTTATTAGTAGTATAGTATTTTTTTTAATATTGATATTCTTAAGTGAAATGTCTGTTCTTATCAAAGTAATAGCACAAAAGAGATGAAAGCTTTTGTGTTTTTATAATTTCTCACTCAACGATTTTACTTAGTTCGTTGAAATACACCACACAGCACGAGAAAAACAGTGGTCTGGGGTACATTTAATCCGATCACCCTAGGTTCAAAATCATTCCAAGATTAAATAGAAATGTAGATATGCAAGTGGACCAGACTATCATACATTTATGTTTTTGGGAACTGCATTAGGTTAGTGTCAAGGTTTTTTCAAGGACAAAGATAGGTATGCAAGAGAACCAGACCATCGTACATTTATGTTTTTGCTTTTCTCAAATGTTAATTACCGACTTGTACAAATGTCTTAAACTGGATACTTTAATTAAAATATTAATATCTTTTTTGTATATTATCTGATTGCCACAACACAAGCCCATTAATACTTTAAACGGAGAAAATGTACCCCTACTTATAAAGGGAAATCTGGTTAATATACCATGGTGATCCTCCTTTTATAATGAAAACTGTAGGTTATACAAATTTTAGAAGAGACAGAATTTTCTCAAAAAAAGTGTGTTAACTTTTACCAGATAATCAGACGATACACAAAAAATGTATTAATATTTTAACCGCGGTATCCAATTTAAGGCAAAAAACTTTTACGATATGTTATATTTTCATATAACAATTTTCATTTTAATTGTTCAACGTTTTTTCGGTTTACAATATTGAAATCCCCTAACGATACCTTTTTGTATATAGGTAAATTAGCCCAAATCGACGTATTTTGACCTTAAGTATCTAGGGTCACTGGTAGCTCGCTGGAACATTTCAGACACTCTGTATGTACTTGATGCTTGTAACGTTCATTTTTACATGGCAGTGTAAAATATTATTTATGATAATTACCGTAAATTATAGATATTGTTTTGAGAATTACATTTAAAAATATTTATTTTATGTTACAGATCACCTTAAGCAACAGGCATTTTGTCTCTATCAGCTATTATATCAGTATCAGAAATATTGGTTAAGAATAATTAATTAATATCAAATCTTATTTGTTCATGCAGGTAGTTGGTCACATAATTTATTTCACACACGTGTCAAGTTAATTATCTATTTGTTTATTTACAGTTCAGTACTGATCACATAAATATGTAAATTGTAAAGTTGGTAATAACGATTTTATTTAAGTTGGCACGATAGGTCACCTGTTCAAGGGAACGGATACGCTAAGCCCTTTTGCTCTGCAGCTGTCACGCGGGTCGAGCGTGATTTTCTAACCTCTATAGCACGACTCAAGAACTCCAAAACCACGAGGTAAAAATTGTAATCACATTTCATTTGGGTCATGCATCTAAAATAATAAATTTTCTTGATTATATAATTTATAAAATAATAATTACTCTCACAGATTTCAAACATATTTTTGGGAATTTTTAATTAAAATAAAGAATTTCATGTGTTATTATAAGGAAGGCACATAGTGGAAAAACACATTCATGTATTAAATTTCATTCATAGGGTTATATTTTAAAGTTTTTTATATTCATAGTTAATTGCCAATTTAAGGAAAGCGAGTTATTACCAATATTTTTGTCGAATATTAATTAAAAATTCAAACGGGGAGGTTAATCCAACAAGTGTGAAATAAATTGTAAGTAGGGTAACATTCCAGATTTTGGAGTTTTAATGCTGGTCATACATTAGTCAAACTGGTTCAAATTGGACTTTGGGTCTAAATTGAAAAACAACTCTGAGGTGGTTCCTAAGGCGGCTGTTTCGGTGAAATCGACACAGTAGAGACACTAAAATTTTCCTTTTGATTATTAAATTTATTAATCGTACAGATTTTCATTTAGATAAGAATTTATTTGTTTTGCGGCTTTGGGCATATTGAAAATCTGCAACCATCATTACGTTATGGTCATTATAATATTATTGTTTATTTGAGGTTTAGAGCCATATGTATGTAAAACCACTGTTAATTAACTATTTATTTTTATTATTTAAAGCAGTGTAAAGGACAAAATTGCTATTTTTTTCTGAAAATATTATATGCTTGTTAAAATTAATATTTAAAATTTGTTAAGTTGAATATTAATGGCCGAGTGGTAGTTATTTTTTTGGTCAACCACAATTTCATAACTCAGACATTATTTTAACGGTGGATGGCGCTCAACAATTAACATCTAAATAAAATTTATAAAAAATTATTCATACATTTATTCTGAACCACGACCTAGCTCCCACTATATAACATCTGAGACCGGGCCAGTGAAATCTCAAGAAGAGGTGACATGCTAATATCGGGGTTTCTCTATAATCAGAATAAATATAATTTTTCAACAAATAATAAATTAATGCAAATAAGAACAACAGTATGTCATGTACGGCATATTTAATTAAAATGTCTTTATACTTATATATTGTCACGGAATTTGCCCCACTCACTCCCAAACCTACGACTGTGGCACCGCGAATTGCCTAAGATTGCCCCGATCGCCCCTACGCCATTCTGGTAAACAAACAACATGCGTGAATCGAGGCGTTACTAGAAAATCGTAGAAACGACGAGAAGCGTTCCAGTCGTACGAGAAAAGGGATCTAGAGATACTGGAATATACCTGGAATATTCCTTAGGTCTATAAAAGAAGAATAAACGGCCGAGTTAGTTAGTCTTGTATAAGTCTTGTATTACAGTGTTTAAGTGAAGTGTTTAGTTGGAGATATCAAAGTGATTTAGATAGCGATTAATTAAATAAGTGTTTAGTTGACCTGTAATTAGTAGTGGTCAGTAGTTAATAAAGAAGTAATTTATTAACGGATTGTTTTTCTGGAAGTAAGAGAAAAGACGGATTGGGAAATCCGTGACAATTTGGTGTCGGAAGTGGATTTAGTTGGAAGTTTTAAAGAGCTTTCTGGAACCCTGTCCACAAAGTGGGATTTAAGTGGAAGTTTGAAGAACTTTCTGGAACTCTGCGCGCGGGTGGAATAAATACCCAAGTGTGATATATCACCGCACTCGTCGTGACTCAAGGAAGTGAACGGTGGTATTCGCGAAGGACATTCTCGAACATTCTAGAACTTTGTACGGGAGTGAGACAAAGACCCAAGTGTGGCATATCACCGCACTCGTCGTGACTCAAGGAAGTGAACGGTGGTATTCGCGAAGGACAATCTCGAACATTCTAGAACTTTGTACGGGAGTGAGATAAATACCCAAGTGTGATATATCACCGCACTCGTCGTGACTCAAGGAAGTGAACGGTGGTATTCGCGAAGGACATTCTCGAACATTCTAGAACTTTGTACGGGAGTGAGACAAAGACCCAAGTGTGGCATATCACCGCACTCGTCGTGACTCAAGGAAGTGAACGGTGGTGTTTGCGAAGGACATTCTCGAACATTCTAGAACTTTGTACGGGAGTGAGACAAAGACCCAAGTGTGGCATATCACCGCACTCGTCGTGACTCAAGGAAGTGAACGGTGGTATTTGCGAAGGACATTCTCGAACATTCTAGAACTTTGTACGGGAGTGAGACAAAGACCCAAGTGTGGCATATCACCGCACTCGTCGTGACTCAAGGAAGTGAACGGTGGTATTTGCGAAGGACATTCTCGAACATTCTAGAACTTTGTACGGGAGTGAGACAAAGACCCAAGTGTGGCATATCACCGCACTCGTCGTGACTCAAGGAAGTGAACGGTGGTATTTGCGAAGGACATTCTCGAACATTCTAGAACTTTGTACGGGAGTAAGACAAAGACCCAAGTGTGACATATCGCCGCACTCGTCGTGACTTAAGGAAGTGAACGGTGGTATTTGCGAAGGACATTCTCGAACATTCTAGAACTTTCTACCGAAGTGAGACAAAGACCCAAGTGTGGCATATCACTGCACTCGTTTCATTGTAAGGAAGTCAACTGTGACATTTACAAATACATTTCTGGACATTCTAGAAGATTCCAAAGAGAGTGAATGCCTGTAACTAGAAGCCAAGTCAATATGGATGCACAATTAGCAAAACTTTTAGAAATGATGCAAGCAATGCAAAATAAAATGGAAGACCAGACGAAAACAATGCAGGAAAAATTTGAAGAACAAGGGCATAAAATGGAAGATCAGTCTCAAACGATGCAGGAGAAATTAGAAAAGAAATTAGAAGAACAAGGGTGTAAAATGAAAGATCAGATACAGACAATACAACAGGAAATGAGAGATCAGACGAAAGAAATGCAGACAAAGTTAGAAAAATTGGAGAATACGCTAGAAGAAAAACTAGAGGAGCAGTCACATAAAGTGACACAACTAGAAGAAAAACTAGAGGAGCAGTCACATAAAGTAGAAATACAAGTGGAAGAGAAACTGTTAGCACAGAAACAGGAAATACACGAAGAAATAAACCTGGTTAGAGAAGAGCTTCGACATAAATTAGACAAGATAGCAAAGGAGGGCGTAGTCAAATCAGAAGGACCTGTTATCCGAACTCAGAAGACTAGACCTCCTGAATTCGACGGCAAGGTTTCCTGGAATGTATATCTCCGTCAGTTTGAAGCAGCAGCATCAGCAAATGAATGGTCTGACTATGAAAAGGCTACAGCTCTGATAGTTGCTCTACGAGGGGAAGCTCTTGACGTCTTACAAGGAGTTCCTGCTGGGCAACAGAATAGCTACGATATTCTAAAACAGCATATGGAAATGAGATATGGGGATAAACACCTGCAGCAAGTGTACCAGGCACAATTGAAAAATCGTCACCAACAAAGTGGAGAGAATTTACAACATTTTGAGACCGATGTTGCCAGATTGGTTCGATTGGCTTATCCAACAGCCCCGTCCGAATTTGTAGATCAGTTCTCCATTCAAGTTTTTATCGACGGCCTAAGAGATTGCGAAACTCAGCAGGTACTACGACTCGCTAGACCTAAAACGTTGAATGACGCTCTTTCACATGCACTGGAATTCGAGGCAGCAAAAATGGCGTCCGGTAGACATGTTAAAGTGCGAGCCATCAATAATAGCAGCGATAGTATGGCAAATGGAGAGATAATAAGGACGCTGAAGGAGATTGTTGATAAGTTCAGCCCAACTACTATGACAAAGAAAGAACAATCTGATAGTCGAAGAGATCGCCTTGTTCAATGTTGGAACTGTGGACAGATGGGACATCTGAAGAGACAGTGTAGGGCCCCAGTCGCAGATCAGCAAAGGCGCGACTCCCAAGCGGTAGCCTCCAGGAACATGTTAAAGTGCGGACTATCAGTGATAATAGCGATAGTATGGGAAATGGAGAGATAATCAAAACACTGAAAGAGGCCATTGATAAACTCAGCCCAACTGCCAAGCTGAAGAGAGAACAACGAAGAGAACGCCCACTTCAATGTTGGAACTGTGGGCGGGCGGGTCACCTAAAGGGACAGTGTAGGGCGCCAGTCGCGGATCGGCAATGGCGCGACTCCCAGGCAGGCAAGGAACATGGAAACACAGATGCTCTTTCTAGACTTTGTACGACCAGCAACAAACACTGTGGTAGTCTCGAAAGAAAAGAGGACATATCATTTGTTCCTTGCAAGATAGTAGTAGCCCAACCTGAAGACAGATGGAGTTCAGCGGCGATTCGGGAAGACCAGCAAGCTGACTGTGACATCAAGCCGTTACTAGACTGGAAAGAAGCCAACAACCGACCCTCTTGGGCTGAAGTCAGTAGTAAAAGCCCAACATTAAAGAGCTATTGGGCTCAATGGAATTCCTTGGTGTTGGAAGACGGTGTCTTAACAAGAGCATGGGAGAACAATGACGGAACGGAGGTCAAGAAACAGGTACTACTCCCGAGGTCCCGGGTCAAGGAAGTGCTGCAGGAAGTACATGGAGGTACTGGGGGTGGACATTTCGGTATCAATAGGACTCTACAGAAGATTAGGGAGCGTTTCTACTGGTTGAGCTGTAGGACGGATGTAGAAGATTGGTGCCGAAAATGTGACGTATGTGCAGCCAGCAAGGGACCGAAGACCCGTTCCAGAGGCAAAATGCGCCAGTACATCGTAGGAGCACCGTTCGAAAGGATTGCCATTGATATCGCTGGGCCATTTCCGAAAACTCAAAATGGAAACCGATATCTGTTAGTCGCCATGGACTACTTTAGTAAATGGCCGGAAGTATACCCTCTTCCCAATCAAGAGACCACGACCGTAGCAGAAGCCCTAGTCAACAACCTGTTCTGCAGATTTGGTGTGCCCATGGAACTGCATTCAGATCAGGGCAGAAATTTCGAATCAGGTGTGTTCCGAAAGGTCTGCGAGCTTATGGGAATCCGGAAAACCAGGACCACCCCACTGCATCCCCAGTCAGATGGTATGGTGGAACGCTTCAACGCCACACTAGAAACCAATCTGAGGATGTTTGTAAACGAGAACCAGACAGATTGGGACAAGCTCATTCCACTCTTCCTGTTAGCTTACCGCTCAGCTGTCCATGAAACGACTGGGAAGACTCCCGCAAGGATCATCTTTGGAAGAGAGCTTCGCCTTCCCGCAGATTTGGTATTTGGTCGTCCTGCGGAACAGCCCACAGAGCCAGACACTTATACCCATGAGCTAGAACGAAGACTAGCAGCCGTACACGACCAAGTCAGAACTCGAATGCGACTAGAGAGCGATCGCATGAAGACTCGATACGACGTCCGGGCCAATACAGTCGGATTCCAACAAGGTGACCTGGTGTGGCTGTACAACCCCACGCGGAAGAAAGGAAGATCGCCTAAACTACAGAACCGTTGGGAGGGCCCCTACACAG
The DNA here is from genome assembly GCA_025584915.1 of Monochamus saltuarius. NCBI lineage: Eukaryota > Metazoa > Arthropoda > Insecta > Coleoptera > Cerambycidae > Monochamus > Monochamus saltuarius. The sequence continues at coordinate 46,087,507 of CM046724.1, read as the reverse complement.
TCATTAAAAGAATCAATGATGTCGTCTACCGGATACAGAGGACTCCCAGGAGTAAGATGAAGGTCGTCCATCTGGAGCGTCTGTCCCCGTATAGAGGTGTATCCGATCGGGACGATCGGTCCTAAGGAGGGGGCAGTGTCACGGAATTTGCCCCACTCACTCCCAAACCTACGACTGTGGCACCGCGAATTGCCTAAGATTGCCCCGATCGCCCCTACGCCATTCTGGTAAACAAACAACATGCGTGAATCGAGGCGTTACTAGAAAATCGTAGAAACGACGAGAAGCGTTCCAGTCGTACGAGAAAAGGGATCTAGAGATACTGGAATATACCTGGAATATTCCTTAGGTCTATAAAAGAAGAATAAACGGCCGAGTTAGTTAGTCTTGTATAAGTCTTGTATTACAGTGTTTAAGTGAAGTGTTTAGTTGGAGATATCAAAGTGATTTAGATAGCGATTAATTAAATAAGTGTTTAGTTGACCTGTAATTAGTAGTGGTCAGTAGTTAATAAAGAAGTAATTTATTAACGGATTGTTTTTCTGGAAGTAAGAGAAAAGACGGATTGGGAAATCCGTGACAATATTATTTCTGATATGTCACTCGTTCACACTGAAAATTAATTAAGCCGTATTTTATGAGAAGTATGAACGAACATTTGTTATATTGTTACATTGTACAGTTTAATTACGCTGTACAAAAAATATTTGTTGTTTCCTTTTATTGGAATGACAATTTTTATACCAATTTTATTTAATTAAGTAGTCCTATACTCTATCTACTTTTAAACTAAAAGCAGTAGTTATACAGTATGCGCCAAAAGTATGGAATAAATTCAATAAAAACGAAACAATTATTTTTTGGGAAAAATCCTCGAACAGGTCGATTTTTAATTTAGAAAATACATATTTTAGCGTAAAATGCGATTTTCAAATGTCATTTGTTTTCGAGTAATGACGTCATCGATTTTTTTTTAAATGGCAACACCATATTTTATTCCTTGATTCTGAAAGATCGTTTAATTCTCTATCAGGCAGTACTAAAATTTTACCCTCTCACATAGCAAAGTTTTCGAGTAAATGACGATTGAATGTTAGAAAACGTAAATCAATTAAAATAAAGCAAAAACGTTATCAAGTTTAGTTTTTCGAATTCCATAGTTCTTTTATGGATCACGTAGGTGAAAATCTTTGCAAAGTGTCATTGTCACACCGACTTTCTAATAAGTATTGTAAGCGACATAGAAATTATTATTCAATTTAAAGTATTATGGCACATTTAACTGTTACTCAAAGAATTGAAATTTTAATTCTTATCGGATGCGGGAATATGACTAGAACTCAGCAGGAAGTTTGCGATTTATTTAATGAGAAATATCCAGATCGCCCTATCAGCCAATCAACAGTCAGTAAGGTAGAGTCTAAATTTAAAGAAACTGGCAATGTTGTAAATATTCCAAAACCTGGACGTCCAAGCATTAATAAAAATCAGAAACAGAACATTTTGATAAGTATGGTGGATAATCCTCATAATTCTTCACGATTGGTTGCATTAAACAATGACACTAGTCAGAGCACAGTGCTACGTATCTTGAGGAAGGAAAAATATCATCCCTACAAAATTCAACTTGTGCAGGAACTCAATGAAGATGATCCCGTTCGCCGCTTACACTTTTGCGAAATTTTAATTGATTTATGTCAAGGAAATAGAAATTTACACCGGCAAATACTTTTTCAAATGAGGCCACATTTTGTCTGAATGGTACAGTAAACCGTCAAACTAGCAGATATTGGAGTCGGGAAAATCCTCATTGGATGGCAGAGGCACATACCCAACACCCTCAGAAATTAAATGTGTGGGCTGGAATAGTTGACGACAGAATAGTAGGGCCTTTATTCTTTGAAGGAACCCTTACAGGACAAAGATATTTAGAGTTTCTAGAAAATGACCTTGTTCCAGCCCTTGCAGTAATTTTTCCTAACGATAATGACCCTGACATTCCTGACGATACCATATGGTTTCAGCAAGACGGTGCACCTCCGCACTATGCGCGCCCTGTACGAGATTTTTTGGACAACTGTTTTCCTGGGAGGTGGATCGGCAGACGCGGACCGATAGAATGGCCTGCAAGATCGCCAGATCTTACACCTCTTGACTATTTTTTATGGGGATACTTGGAGTCAAAAGTGTACATTAATAAACCACGTAATTTAGAAGAACGTCAAAATCGCATTCGGGACGAAATACGCAGAGTTACCCCAGAAATCATTCATAATGTGCAAGAAGAATTTCTTCACAGACTTGCACATTCACAAGAAATTGGTGGATGGCAATTCGAACATTCAATTTAAGTATAAAATTTAATCAATTGTATTTTATTTTACATACCTCCGAATTGTTACTATTTTATGGATAAAATTTACGTTTTCTAACATTCAATCGTCATTTACTCGAAAACTTTCCTATGTAAGAGGGCAAAATTTTAGTACTGTCTGATAGAGAATTAAACGATCTTTCAGAATCAAGGAAAAAAATATGGTGTTGCTATTTAAAAAAAAATCGATGACGTCATTACTCGAAAACAAGTGACATTTGAAAATCGCATTTTACGCTAAAATATGTATTTTTTAAATTAAAAATCGACGTGTTCGAGGATTTTTCCCAAAAAATAATTGTTTCGTTTTTATTGAATTTATTCCATACTTTTGGCGCATACTGTATATTCGCAGGGAAAAGTAACTAGAAAGTATAACTAGACCAGTTTGGCGGTAAATTTGAAAAAGAAAAATACACAAAAAGCAATACAATTCGTTGTTGAGTTACGAAAAGAACTATTTTATTTGCTTTTGGATTAACAAGGAGGAAGAATAAACTCAAAGTAAATCGACTGAATGCTCTTAGATACTTATAGTTAGTCATTTTAAAGGTTAATAATTGACAGTGTTGACATTGACAATAAACAGGAATTTATATGGGACTGTAAATTTAGCGACAGATTAACCAATAGCAAGCTTATTTTAAAAATAGAGTTCAGTAAGTATCTCAAGGCAGCTATGATTTGTTATGATTCAAATAATACGTAATTTTTTTTTCTAAATTTGTCATATAAAAGTAACATATTTTGTTATCGAAACAAGTGTCAAAACGTTCTATTTTATATTTCTAGTTACATAATGAAATCCATTATGCAACTGGTTACAAAAGTTCTGAATCTCGAAGGAAAATGGCCGAAGATCTTCTGAAACAGTCAATCATTTGAGCAATAATCTTTGGTAACTGACCAATAGTATCAATTCCTACTGGTTGTACACCGCATTTACCATTTCTATACCTAGCAAAGAATCTATTGTGTTTAATATTGTCCGGGAGTAGGTTTCTATACTTCCTTATAATGTCAACAAAGGTTAGTCCGTCTATATCGCCCGGAGTGATTACGAATAATTCACGAATTACTCTAGTTTTTGTATTTGGAACATTTACTCGAAAATATGTCGCGTCATCTGTAACATCTTCAACATGTAAAAATGTTAATTTAGACTTCCGACATGCACCGGTTATTCCCACATACAACACAACCTACCAAAATATGCCAATAATAGTACTTCCTCGTTGACATGTTTTACTTTCTTCTGTTCACACCATTTCTCAAATTTTTCATAAACCAAGTCATATACCGCATTGGATTTTTGAGGAATCAGTGAACATACGGCATTTCTTGCCGCTTCTTCGATATCGCTCGGTATATCGTCAGAATCTGAATATAAATCACACATTTTTCCTAATAAATGGTAATAGTAACAATCAGCGTCACATAATAGATCAGCGTCTAATAAATGACAAGCCAAATGACAAGAAAATTTAAACTGACACTGACCTACTAGATAATTGTTATTTAAATTATATTTGTAAATGATCAAAATTAAAAACTTTTATTACCCAATTTTTGTCCAGGTTAGAACAAATCCTGTATGTCATATGTTATGAAAACCGATTTTATGTAACTCGTGCGATATTGCAAACTTGCACTTGTTACATAAAATCATCCCTTTCATAACTGATTACATATACAGATTCGGAAATTGCGGATCTTTACAGAGAAAGTAGAAATTGCCGCTTCATTCCAGGGAAGGTACGAACTTTAAGAGGGGCGGCGACGTGCATTGGTCTAGCATTCCCCACTACTACGGTAATTGGTTCCGTATCGCCAACATCAATTCGCCATTACATATCTAACTGTCCGGTCAACTGATGCCAGTGTTGTCAGATCTCATGCATTCCGAAGAAATCTCATGCGTAGACACAAAAAGAAATAATAAAATTATTAAAATTACTCTTTGAAATCTACCAAAACAAAGACCTAACGAGAAATAAAGGCAAAATTGAGGGCAAAATTGAATAGATAGAGGTAGGTATCTACAATATTTGGGTACTTGAAATTTCCTTTATTGTAGACTGCTCTCTTAATAACTAGCAATGAATACATAAACGGGTATGACAGTCTACGGATATGCGGCGTGTGTGCTGTATTCACGCTGTATTGCAGTGATTCTTAACTCTATTCCGTAAGGGTATCTAAATTTTCTGGAAACAACAGATTTTACGACCTGTGAGTCACCCTGCGTCACGTCAACTGCGCCTCAACGTTCGCCCGGCCTAACAATAAAATAAATTAGAAAGGTTACGTGGTTAATAACTTTTAAGTAAGTACCTGTAACTACCTACTTACAATGTAATATTATGATAAAATAGCAGAACATAATGCTTGTTAATGAAATAAAAATGGCATTACAAAAGTAATTAAAAATTAAGCTGTGTCAAGAGGTGTTTTTTGATAAATTAAGCCATCTCATGCTTTTTTCTCCAAACCTCATGCTTGTTTGAAATTATTCTCATGCACTGAATTTTTCCCACCTGGCAACACTGCTTGATGCAAACACGATGTGGTCGAAGTATGCGTGTAGCATGACACAAATACACGCAAGCGGCAAAATACAATTCACCATCAAGATCTTCACTTTCCAAATCTGTATAGCAATTATTTCATTACTATACCATTATCAGATTTTATATTTCCACAGATCCTGCGAAAATGGTCCCGTTTTATTATAATTTCCTGCCACTATAGACACAAAGCATAAAGGTAAAACAAAATTGTATTTTGATTTAAATACATCCTTAAATGCTTTTCCGTCGAAGTACAAGAAGTTTTGAATCGAAATTTGAAAATAGAAGCTAGATGTAGCTGTGCTACTCCGTATTACTCATGGTCCCCGTTCAGGTTAGATATACTTAAAACAACTAAGATTTGCTGTTTCCTGGAATTCCTTGTTTACAACCAATCATTATTGCAGAATCGCGGTAGAGGTCGCTAGCCTTCATTGGTTTCTACTACGATGTAGAACGCTTCGTGTCCGTAGCTTGTCAGTCCGGCATAGAGTAGCGAATGGCCGCTAGATGTAGCTTTACTACTCCGCGTTACTCATGGTCCCTACTGGCGGGTTAGACAGGTTTATAATAGCTGTTATGTATCGGTTACCTCACCTATGGTATACAGATGAGAGCTAGTAAGCTTGAAACTGGTCTGATAGACTGCTGACGAGTGACTTTAGCTATTTGCTATAGGTTTTCCAGGTGTAATTCAATGCTGATCGGGGTATTACCCGCAGAGTAGTTATTTCCTGGATTTCCGTGTTTGAAACGTTTCAATTTTTAAAATGTCTACTTAATGACAGGTTGCTGTAATTGTTTAAAAATGTAATATAGTGTTTCTGAATTCAACGATATAGAACAACTTAATTCTCACCAGAAATTAATGGGGAGTGAAATACCTGTATGTGAATTTTTATTGGTTTGTCTCTAGGCGTTTTTAATAAATTCAATAAATCATATTCAGGAATTTGAATCTGACACCTTGGAAACTAATCATTTCCCAATATACCCACATGGGAAACTTTTTTATTCTGTGAAGGTAAAATTTTACTTCTTTAATTTGGAACGCTTTGTGGTCCATTTTGGATGGAATTGTACACTAAAATTACTAAAAAGTAATATATGCAGAAAAAAAATAGTATAGGCATTCTGTGTCCCTTAAATTAACGGGTAAGCAAATCATGTAACACGATTTTCGATATACAGAAGATTCTTAAAACTTGGGCGATTTCAGTATTTACTAAAAATATATGCCGAAACTCTGAATCTAAATTTATTGATTTTATTTATATTTTCAAATTTATACTGAAGTATTTCATCGAACTTTCTACTGGAGACTTTCAAACGCTTAAGTATGAGTGGAATTTAGTCTTTATCTTTTATGCATGATGGGACATTAAAGTACACTCTGCCATGTTGTCCGGAGGCCAATATTTAGTTTTATTAAATATTAAAATACAATTTGTACAATAATTATTTAAGTTTACACAGGGGTGTGAATGAAACTGACAACACTTCTCGAAGGCTGATTATATTTTTCTTGATTCGTTGAAAGCTAAATATTTCGCTGGTCTCGTTCGCCTTTGATGACTAGGATTCATTCAGACAATATTGTTGCTTTTTGTTTGACAAGGACACCACTTGGCCATTGTTGGAATCTGTAAAAACTTTCTGAGGAATTTTCTCTCTCGATTGAACTGATTAGATGTAACTTTTTACAATCAATGTGGTTTTCCATTCACCTTGGAGCTTAATGTTATATAGTATTTTCCCGTGAATTCTTCTATTTTAATATTTTGCGATATTTCGTGGCATTTGACCAAATGTCACCTTTGTCATTAACTACTCTTCGACTCGACTCTTTTATAATTATAGGAAACGATTTTACCAACTTCATATTACTGACTTCAAATTTTGATAGCTTTTTTTCCGCATGCTCCAGATACTCTAAAAATTAAAACAATTAAAGAGCAAATAATTTTCATCTGGAGCTTCCAGTAGAATTTTCTCTATATCAAAATCTAATATTTCTTGCTTTGTATCCATCACATTTGTGCTTTATTATAAGATATACAGTGTGTCACACTATGAACGGTCGCCATCGAGATATGGAAAAGTATATACAGGGTGACTCTAAAAATTAATTACCAACGTCAGTAGGGCCTACTTTATAATAACATTTTTACGTTTCTACCACGGTAAACGGTAAATGCAGTAACTGAGGAACACATTTTAGTGATTGTTGAAGAGAATCCCCGAATAGGTGCCAAGCAAATCGCTCAACAAGTAGAAAGAATGTCCCAATCAACAGTATGGTTTATCGTACAGCGTGGAAATGCATTAATACTAAAGGAGACAGATGAAACTATTTTTATACGGAATGGGATGCATAATATTCATGTTTGGGATTTTGAAAATCCGCATGTAGTACAACGGAATCATTTCCAACAATGCTATTCTATAAATGTTTGGGCAAGGATTGTTGCTGATCGCATGATTGGACCATTCATATTACCAAATCGAATGGGCAGGGTTCAATATTTCCCATTCCCTCGAAATGCACTGCCTGAACTTCTGGAAGATGTGCCCTTAGTTATCCCACTCCGGATGTGGTCACCAGTCACTAGCCGCCACAATCTCCTGACTTAAATCCTTTAGGCATCTTTTAGTGGGGATATTTGTGAAATACAAAAAAATGCGTTTATATGATATAAGAAACATATTTTAAATAACATGCAAGAAAGTTAGTAAATAAATAAAAAAAATTAATGTAAATCGACACAAATGACGATATTCTATTTCAGACCATTATTTTGAAGTTACAGAAGCTGCGAAAAAAATTTCGTAGATAATTACAATAGAAAAGTCCTCTACAGTATGTTTCACCACCAACGGCCATGATTCATAAATAAAAAAGAATATATAGTGTAATTGTAACGCTAGTTGAATGTGTGTTTTGTTTGAGAAATATATGTAGGCTATTATTACAATTTATTTTGTACACATTAGTTTCTTATTATATAGTTTTAAATTTATAAAACAAATATTTTTTCGTATCTACGGATTTATAATTTCTGAAATACTTTTCCAGTGTTTTTATCATGAATATAATTAAACGTGATATATTGTTTACAATAAGTATTATTAACAATAAATAAATAATAATTGTTATTAACATACCAGTTTTAAATGTTCAATAATTTTTGTATTTAAATTTCAAGATGAGTACACAATATTCACTACTTTAAATATTTTTATTGCTATTGCTTTTTAAGAATTATTAACATACATTTTTAGTATTTGTATGTATGACACTCATAACACAGTGAATTTTAAAAGTACTAAGTAATTTTATAAGTACCTAATCTAGATCTAATAGCTTCGCTCGTAGTACACCAGAATCAGAAGCAGGTTGAAGCAGGTCAGCGCCGGAAACCTGCGAGCCCGCTTTTAACAGATTTAAAATTTAATTTATACAGTGCCTTCATAAATGATTACAAGCCACGTGATCAGGAACGAGATTCTCAAATCAATCGCAGAGCAAATCATATGCGAATATCCTTTGCCTCACTATGGCAATTGAGAGAGACAAGAAATCTATTCGCATACGGGTTGCTCTTCGAGGATCACAGTCCTGGTCACGTGGCTTGTAATCATTTATGAAGATTCTGTATGTGCGCGCTGGTCGTGTGTAGAAAAATTGACAAAGAACTACCCAGCTAGCACAGGAACGTACTGACGATGTACTTTAAAAGTGCATCTAGTACATGCGATGTCGCAACAAAAGTACTGTTTATGTTGCATAGAAGGACATACAATCACCAAATGTCCTCCCTGGTGCACCTTAAAAGTACATCTCGGTGAAGTATTGTTGTGACCTTTGTGAGACATCACATTTAAAAGCTATACATTACATTCTGTTGATACATATCGGTAATGAATTTAAGGCATATTTTTCTAATATTACTATTTATGGTAATTATTTATATTAGAGGAAATCTCCCTTGATCAACATTTCTGGAGAGATTTCCGCTAATGTAAATAATTATCATAAATAGTAATATTAGAAACATATGCCTTAAATTCATTACTGATATTGTATCAACATGATATAATGTAGCTTTTATAAATAGTTACTAGTTTTGTAATATTAATATTCTACTTGGACTTGGAACTATTAAGGATATAATTTCTAATGTTTATGTAACTGATTTATGGGATGATTTTTGTTAATGGTAAAATAAGCAGAAATAAATATTAAATAAATAAAAAAACATTTTATTAACAGTACACTAAGTAAGAAGTTGAATACAAAAATTAAGAACATAGGGATGATATAATGTCTTTGGAGTCGTACTTACATTTAAAATTCAAAATCACTTGAAATTTTTAAAAAATTAGGAATTGAAGAGGTGATGGTGATAGGTAATGGATTAATCTCATTCAGTTCAAGAGGGACTGTCAATCTCATCTTGGGGGACTGTTGTTTTTCTGATCAAAAAGGGTGATGGAGACTTGATCGTTTTTAATACCTGGTCCCGCAGTCGCAGTAGTATAGTATCTTCTTCTGCGTCTTGCCGAAAGGTTTTATCGGTTTATACATGTTTACCGATTATTGTTTATCACTGAAAGAATAAATATTCTTCCACAAAACTTCTCACCAAAGACAAACACAAACATAAAACTGCATAAAACTATAAAATAAAAACAGGTTTTGAATCTTGGATGGCTTTGATTGAATAAAGCAATGACGCCAGGCACAAAATATAAACTACTAGAACTAATAGACTGTTCTAGAACGTCAGGACAGGAAATAGCAAAGTTAAGGTTATGTTACGTTACGCGTCATGAGTGCAGAAAAATTCGAAACATTAAAGGTACTTATATGTAACATGAATAAGGCACGTTTAATTAAAGTTACAAAAATACATACATGTTATATATAATCTATGTTATTCATATGACCTCAAATTTCCACATTTTATTAATATCTCATAGATATCACACAAGTATGTAGCAAAAAAGTCACTATGGTACATTCTACATCTAGGCACTATGTAACTGAGCGGTTTATGGCACCTTACAAATGAATGTATCTTTGTCACCTAAAAGGAACATCACAAAAGTGCCCAGTTACGTTACAAGCTGGCTGGGTAGTAATATCTTTAGTTTTTCGAAGACTTATAAGGGATAAAACGCCAAAATTCACTTCAACCAATATATCGTACACAAATGTTGGAATGAATGAAGAAGGTAAGTATTAAAATATACAGGGTGTCCGAAATATGAGTGCTTTTTTTTGCTGCATGATAAATTGTACCAAACAAAACATATTTCATTTAACCATTTTTTTCTGACTAACGGTATATGAGTGCAAACAGGTTTCGAATATGCAACAACGTCGCACACCTACCATGAAGGATGTTTGTACATATTAAATACAAATACATGTAATAAACATACTTATTGTGAATGGTTTTCTTAGAGAGACTTTTGCCTAGATTTGTCATAAATTCATCGTGGTTACTATAAATTGTTCTATTTTTGTTTATGTACGCAAATATCAAAAAACCACTAGGTACATAAAACCTAAAGGCACTAGCCGCACTGCTACCACTGCTACTTATAATAATTTTAAGTTAGCAGCAGCAGATAATAGATGCAATGTTGTCGTACGTTCCAGTACTTTACATTTTTAAGGATTTCTTGGGAAACCTCTATTAATAATAATAATAATAATATCTCTACCCCTCATTCTAATCACGAGGATTAGCCCAGAAGTCGAAGACTTGTGCGGGAGAGGGGGCGGCATATTATTATTAAGCAGGCCGCATTTGCGCCCAGGAACGACTTACGTTAGTAGGCCCTAACCACCATTCAGTGCAGGAATGAGGGAAACCTGGAAAACCTCATTAATTAGGGGGGTGGTTAAATGCCAACCGGTATCAATCTCTCACATTGACCCAAGTCAACATTCTTCCACCCTACCAAACCCGCAGAGAGGGTGCCAATCTCTCCACGAATATAGCTTATATACGGTCTACCGGCTGCAGGGGTCGATCCCACAGCGATCCAGTCGCCTCGATTCAAGTACTGACGCCTTAAACCGCGCGACCACTGACCGATCCTAATACAAATACAAATTACGTTACACGAGCTTTACTTAACCTTATTTGTGAATTACTTTGTACTTTCGTAACATGGTTTTGCATGTTATCGCAGTTGTATTATTATTTTTGAAATTTATTTGCAGAACAATTAGTGTTAGACACTTTTTTCATAAGAATTTCTTGCTTCTTTTGGTCAGATATACAATCCACTTATATTGGCCCATATATTCCGAACATCCTGTATGTTAATGACGAAGTAGTTTCCAAAAATGTGGCTGATTATATGTTAGTATAATTTTGTTCAAAAGTGATTTTTGAAAATCATTTCATAATTTCATTATTTCATAATTTAGATATTGATTGTATGATACCTTGCAACTATACATATGACTTCATTGATACAAATTATAAAAAAAAAATATTTGAATTTTCTTAAATAGGAACCTTAAACTAAAGTAAATAAATGACTTACCTCAAAGTCATTACAAGTCTTTATTCCGATAGAATAGGTTGCTTATGTAGATTACACCAATTTTTCATTACACGGCATTTCACTTTATCTAAAATGGCGTGAAATATTTCTTGTGTCATCCCTGTATACTGAAAAGAATTTTCCTTGACGTTTCTTATATTTTAAATAAATTATGAATTCTGAATAATTTTTTGACTTAGTAATTATAGAATCCAAAACAATCAGTTCATCGTCAGATGCTGATATTTTGCAAGCAAGTACCTAAGACGTACCGAATAAATTTTTGCCTGATCCCGCTTTTAACTGCTTCTATTGTGTCCGCGCGAGAAAACAACGCCTATTAGCGCGAATTACCGGTAAGCGGAAAACCTGCTTCCACTCTGTACCCTTAGCTAAGATATAAAGGCTAATATAATCAAATTAGCCAAGATATACAAGGTGATTCTAAAAGTAGTAGCATAAATTTAACTGAGTTATCTACCTCAAAATAAGGCAAAAGGTATACAGGGCGGTCCACTTTTTTTCATAAAACCAATACATCATAAAAAAATAATGTTAGTTTGCTAAATAAACTATACCCGATAAATGTTTACCTTTTGAGGTGCAGCAAGTCTCCCAAAAAAAAAGAAATTGTTTTTCGAATTTTTCTGTAAGCGATAAAGTTTCACCACTTGTGAACACACACGTCAATGATTTGGCACTGTACGTGTGATATTTGGGGAATTTTAATTTTTTTTAACATACCAGTGGCGGAGAAAATAGGGATTCCTATTGCTTCAATAAAATACTATTAGTACGCCACTGGCTTTAAATTTAAGAAATCCTATTTTTTGGATTCTCCGTTTAATTTCGAACAAAAAATTATCCTTGAAAGTTTCTCGTAACTATTATCATTTTCAAGTAAAATTTATTTACAAAATATAATTGAATTAACGACAATAGAGTTATTTATGCAACAAGTGCAAAAAGTAAATGTTTATTGCACGCGACGTAAAATTGTCCAACGAGGCCGTCAGGCCGAGTAGGACAACACGTCGAGTGCAATAAGCACTTTTTGTACGAGTTGCATACAATACTTTTTCTACGTTCATGCAAAAACCAAAAAATGTTATTTAGATGACACTAAGTCTAGAAAAATGTGACGTCGATTTGAAGGTTTATGTTTGTCATGATGACAAAACGCTGCAGTAGAATGACAGATGACACTCAAATGAGTGCAATAAAATGTTTATTGCACTAGTGCAATAAAGAACCACTTTTTCCACTAAATATAGTTCAATAAAGTATTGTTTTTGGCATGAACAAAGAAAAAAATAATTACTATATCAATTCATTAATATTCAATAAAATTATTGAAAATAATTACAGCTACATAACATCTAACGAAGTTGTTCAAAATGCCCAGCTGCTGCATACATACACATTTGACATCTTCGTATTAAAGCAGCTGACTTATGTCTCGACTTATCAGATTTTTATTTACACTTATATTAAAATTAGACAAATTATGTTTAGGCAAATAAAACAATAACATAATAAATAATAAATTCACGTAGTAATATGTCCACGTGTATTGTATAGCAATAAATAAATAAATTTTACTGGTAATAGTTACGAAAAACTTACAAAGATAAATTTTTGTCTCTAATTGAAGAGAGAATCCAAAAAATAATGTTTTTTAAATTTAAAGCCAGTGGCGTAAAAATATTTTTTTATTCAAGCAATAGGGCCCTCCTGGTTAGGTAAAAAAATGTAAAAATTCTCCAATGATCACACGTACAGTGCCAAATCATTTATACAAAATTTATACTTCATAACTTACAAAAAAATTCGAAAAACAATTTTTTTCTTGGGATGCTTCAATGTGCTGTATCTCAACAAGTAAACATTATTTTTTATGATATATTGGTTTTTGATGTTTGATGAAAAATAGTGGACCACCATATTAACATGTATCCTACAACGTTTCGTTTTTGACATACAGGGTGTCAAAGGTGTGAAGCTCCGCATACAAAATTTCAGGAATTTAACTCAAAGTAGTCGAGAGTTATTGAAGAAAATGTAATTAATTTATTTTTAAATTTGACATCCTGTATATCCTAAACGAAGCGTTTACAGACCTAAGTTCATAGGAAATTGTTTGCTTAAAATTGAACGTAAATTAAGAATGTACATCTCATCCTGAAACACCATGTATATGTTTTAATAATTTTATAGCAAAAATCAAAACTCAAAAATAATGTAGGTACTCTTATTGACATGCCAATGTTGGCAACAGGTTACGAGAAAAATGGATTTTAATATCTGGACGCATATTAAATTTCATTAAAAATCTATGGAAACTGAAACATAGTTGGCTTTTAAATAAATGAAAATAAATAATGTTGACATCAATCAATACTTATACTTATGGATGGAAATGTTTAATTAGTTTTTTTAAATAACAATTTCACCTGATAAATTATTGTAAATTTCCGAAAGTAAAGCTTTTTAACTATATTTTTTTCACCATGCGTCATTATTTGTCCCAAGTTTATGACTATAGATTTAGAATCACCCTGTATGTGCATCACTACTCGAAAATAGAACAAGCGGCATATTAGTTTACTTCACTCTGCATTCTGCAATCCCATTCAAAATATGCCATAACGCACATAAATCTGAGGCACTGTATATTTCATAAAATACAGTTTTTCGTTTACAGCGACATATTTGAAATATTGCTCTATTAGCTGCAATATTGTGTAATGGCCAATAATATATTAATAAGACATTTTAAAATGTATGCTCGAGATATCAGAAAAGTATATGCGTGTGTACGAATCGCGATTTATGCGGTGGTATTCCCAGGGATTTCTATAAAGTGATGTCATCAACCGGTCCCACATTGACCCATCCTTATAAGGGTCAGCTATTATAAGTTAAAATTAGTAACACTTAAATACGAAGCAAATGCAGACGTCTACATATATTTCAACTCAGTGATGTGATAGAAACGTAGACACTATGTATATGTTTTTTAGAAATATATTCGTCGGTTTAGTCGGTTTTGTTCTCGTTGTATTTTCTACAGCTGAAGATGTAAGGGTGTTGAAGAAACATTCCTTCTACAACACCACCAGAGAAGAAGTTATTTTGAACAGTGTGAATCTTCAGGAAATTGAAGTGGAAGCGTTTAAAGACGTAACAGTGCAATTGATAATCATCAACATAAATCCATTGGAAAAATTAAGAAAAGGCATTTTCACCAATGTATCGACACACGATGTGGATTTATATAATAACAAAATTAGCATAATCGAGCCTGGCACCTTCCACGAGTTACATACTTTAGATAGCCGTGGTATCATGGTACTTTCGTTGGCCTATAATAAACTGGAATCTATAAGAAAAGGAATTTTCAATAATACAAAGTTCAGGAAACTTTATCTTTTTTACAATAAAATTAAATATATCGAACCGGGCTCTTTTGACGGTATGATCTACTTATTTGATGTGGACTTAAGACATAACCTTTTGGAAAGGATTGACACGGGAGTTTTCCAAAATTTGGCAACTCGTACCTCGTGGGTAGATTTGAATTTTGCCCAAAATAATATCAAATTTATTGATCCCTATGCTTTTGAAAACACTACAGTCTATACCCTCGATCTACAGGACAATCAGTTGGAACCAATGAATTTAAATTACTTTAAAAGGACTAATATAGGCACTTTTCTTGCGTAAAATATATACAATGAGAAGATAAAAATGAGATTTTATACATTTCCTTGTTTGAGTAAGTAAATGTAAACTAAAGTAAGTTTCTCTACATTGTTAAGTATTGTATTTTTATAATAAAAATATTAATAATCCTAGCCTATGTATTTAATCAATTATACAAGGAGTCCCAATATTCTGTGTACCTACATCGAAATACCAAATATTTTTGGAGTCTAATTGGTACCATTTTTCCAAAACAAAGACATAGATGTACTTTATTTAATACAAGTGTGATAACATTTAGTACAGCAAATTGAGATAGTAATAAATAAGGCCATTTATCAATATTTTTTAGTTAAAATTAAATTATATCGGATGTCTTAAAAAATACGTGCACAACATTTGATTGACATTACATAATAATTTTGTAAAAGAAATAAGTACACTGTAATATTAATTACACAAATAAGCACGGATAAAATTCCATATTATAGTATGTGATTTTACAACTATTATGCTAAATTACATTCTAAAATATATGTAATTTGCTGAATAATTTAAGCTTTAACATATACTTACCCTTATAATAACAACTGAAAAATATGCTTTAAGAAAACTTTTTCAATAACTAACATTATTTCACATATATTGTGACTGAACATTAGAGTAAAAAAATGTGTCTGTTGAATTGCACATATTAAAAAAATGTATATACCAAAGAGTTCATCAATCAGCTCATTCTCATTTTTATTAACCTGAATAGTGTAACAATAGTGTGTGAAATTAAAATTATATATGTAGACATATAAAGGCAGATGAACTTGAAAAGAGAGAAAATTTTCAATGTTATAGAAAAAAGTTGCGTCGAGCTTCGCCTTGTTAAAATGTACAAAAATACGTTTAAGTGAGTCAATATAATATGTCTCTTACTAACAAATTATTAGAGTGCAGTAGGTTTTATTATTAGAGTTTAATAATAAAAACACTATGCGAGTTAATAATAATAATAATAATAATAATAAATGCCTTTATTTTTGGTACAACACATAGATATTACACAATAAAAATAATAATAGAGACAACATCTTTATGTACCTAAAATCTCAAGGGGAAGTTCACAAACGTGCTCTACCACTTAACCCTTGAATTACAATAATAGCTAATTTATTTGTCGCATCATTGAGCAGACAAATTTAAGGTATTTTTAAATCACAAATAAAGAATATAAATAAGCAAGTTTAATACAATCAATAATAGAAATAACAAGTTTCTGATTAAAAATAATAATAAAATAATATTAATAATAACAATTATACATCTTAATAATTAGTAAATATAGTGACAGGCTAGAACGAGAAGGACAGTTAAAACAATGACAAGTAATTTATTTTTAAAATTTTATATACTGTTCTTAAACAATAACTTTTTACACAGATTTTAAACTTGGCATCGTTGAATAAATGAATATGTTGAGGAATTTTGTTGTAAAGTTTACTAATAATGAACTTATAACTCCTTTCATACAATGATGTTTTATGATGTGGAGGAGTAAGTAAGCCTTTAAATTTTACATTTAGATTGTGTACATCAGTCCTAAATGTAAGCTTATTATATAGATAAGGTGGAGTTTTGGTAGTTATAATTTTATGAAACATACATAGCGAGTGCAGCTTTCTACGGTTGTGCATATTCAGCCAACGCAATTCAGACAGTTTGTGCGTAACGTGATCATATTTCCTTATCCCATATATAAATCGAATACAAGAGTGTTGAACTCGTTGGATGCGCTTTACAAAACTTTGATCCAGACATGGTCCATATACTGAGTCACAATAACTGAATTGACTTAGAACAAGAATGTCACAAAGCATTTTTTTTGTATCATAATTTAAATAACCGCGATGTGGGTATAACAATCTTAAAGAGGCATAGGCTTTCTGAATGAGTTTGGTTACTTGATCTCTAAACCGTAATGTGTTATCAAGGACCAAACCAAGATTTTTACACTGTCTAATATTTGCAAGCGTGACCCCATCAATTCAATATTCAGTGAATCTTTTAAGGTAATAACTTTAGATTTACTTCAAATAAAATTGCAGCAGATTTATTTGGATTAATAACCAATGAATGCTGCAAAGACATTTCACATATATTATTTAAGTCAGTGACAATTTTATGATTAGCTTGATCATAGTTATTAGCTAAAAATGAAAAGTAAATCTGCGTATCATCAGCGTACATATGCATGGTGCAATGGCGAACAAATTTGACAAACTGGCTCGTATATATTGTGAATAATAAGGGGCCTAGGATTGATCCCTGTGGAACTCCGCAATGAAGTGCTCGAGACTGGGCAAAATTATCTGATATCCTAACAGCTTGCATACGATTTTCAATATATGACTGTAGTAATATTGTAGCTTCATTACTTACTCCACACGACTTGAGTATGGCAATCAAAATCTCATGATTTATGGTGTCAAAAGCTTTGCTGAAGTCAAGTAATATCATAGCTGTAACTTTACCATCATCAATTGCTTGTATAACATCATCTATAATATGCATCAAAGCTGTTGTACAACTAAAACCCGATCTGAAACCTGATTGGGTAGAGGGGAGTATGGAATGAACGTGCAAATATTTCCTTAATTGTATTTCCATTAGTTTTTCAGCTATCTTGGAGAAACCAGGCAAAATACTTATAGGTCTTAAGTCGGAATATGTTTTAGGATCACTAATTTTGGGTAACGGTATTATTATTGCATGTTTCCATAATGTTGGAAATTTTTTCTATAAACATAGTGTTTATAATATGCACGATATATTTTACTACATAAGGGCAGCACAATTTAATCAAATTAATCCCGATACCGGAAATGAGGCTGATTATGAGGAAAACAAAGGAATGCAATTGAAAATACAGGCTAACATTGAAAGAGATAAAACAAAAAGCAAGGAAATTAATAGAGATAAGAATACAAATCAAAATGAGGAAAATATACAGGAGGACGGTGAAAATATGCAGTTGAATAGAGACAAAGACTTTCGGGTGCAGAGGATTGATGACCCACTCACCCTAAATGCTGACATCAAGGAAACTAACACGAAGCAAAAACATTTAAAGACCCAAAGTAACGTTTTTGGAATGAAGAAAAGAACAAGAATAGCAACTTGGAATGTACGTACGATGCTTGAAAAATCCAAATTAAACCAGGTACTCAAAGAGATGGACTCATTAAATATCAAAATCCTAGGACTATGCGAAACCCGATGGCCAGGACAAGGCGAACTACTAAACAATAATGGAAGCTTGTTGGTGTACTCTGGCAAAGAGGAGAATGAAGAGAGAAGAGGTGGAGTAGGCATTATACTAAGCCATGAAGCAAAGACAAGTTTAATACAATGGATTCCTATTTCAGAGAGAATAATAATAGCTAGACTTAACTCACCATTTAGGAAAATATCTATAGTCCAATGTTATGCACCAACAGAAGTAGCAGATAGCGATCAAAAAGACAATTTTTACCAGGAACTGAATGAGGCAATACGGAAAATTAATAAAGGTGACACATTAATATTAATGGGTGACCTAAATGCCAAAGTAGGAATAGACAATGAAGGGATTGAGAAGGTTATGGGGAAAAATGGAATAGGCATAAGAAATGATAACGGTGAACGGCTGGTTGAACTCTGTCTAGAAAATGAATTATTAATAGGCGGAACGATATTCCCGCACAAAGATTGTCATAAAATAACATGGACCTCACCAGATCAACAGACC
This sequence comes from Monochamus saltuarius, assembly GCA_025584915.1. Classification (NCBI taxonomy): domain Eukaryota; kingdom Metazoa; phylum Arthropoda; class Insecta; order Coleoptera; family Cerambycidae; genus Monochamus; species Monochamus saltuarius. Next base: position 46,068,513 of record CM046724.1, on the reverse strand, counting down.
CAAAATCAAATAGATCATTTAATGATTAGTTGTAAGAGGCGAGGTTGCCTACTGGATGTTCGAAATAAAAGATCCGCCGATATAGGAAGCGACCATCATCTGTTACTAGGCGAAATAAAAATAAGAATATGTGCCAATAAAATAAAATATCCAGCCCTGCATAGAAAACACTATAACATCGAGAAGTTGAAACATAACACAATTCAAAGAGAATGGAACACCTGCTTGGAACAGAAAAGAACATTACACCACATGGAAGAAACTATAGAAGAAAAATGGCAGAAGGTAAAAGAAACAATACATGAAGTCGCACAGGTAACATTGGGATATAAAGAGGAGAGAAGGAAGGAGTGGATAAGTGAAGACTCATGGAAGCTAATTCAGAAAAGAAAAGACATAAAAGCTAGAATAAATGCAGCGACAATCACAGAGACTAGGAAACAGCTAAGTAAAGAATACCAGGAAATAAATAAGCAAGTAAAAAAATCAGTAAAACGCGATAAAAGATTGTGGACCGATAGTATTGCGGAAAAGCAGAAGAAGCAGCAATGACAAATAATATAAGGGAATTATATAAGACCACTAAAATATTAAGTAGAAGAAACTATAACAACCAGAAACCTATACAAAATAAAGAAGGAAAATTACTGACAACGAGAGAAGAACAACTTAAAAGATGGCATGAATATTACAGTGAATTACTGACAGAAGCTGAAAATGTGCAAAATGAATCAAGCAATACCACAACAGAAACAGAACCAATCGACATTGATGCAAGGAAACCAACAAAATATGAGATAAAGGAAGCTATAACAAAGATGAGGAATAACAAGACGGCAGGGATTGATAACATTCCAGCAGAACTGTGGAAGGCCGACGCGGAAAATACAGTGGAAATGCTTTTACCACTTATAGAACAAATCTGGGATAAGGAAGACATACCACAAGAATGGGGAACTGGAATAGTAATTAAATTGCCAAAAAAAGGAGACATAAAGAACTGTCACAATTGGAGAGGAATAACCCTACTTTGTAGCATAAATAAAATTTTAGCTAATATACTACACCATCGTATTAACAACAAAATTGACAAGATGTTAAGGAACGAGCAAGCTGGGTTTAGAAAAGGAAAATCGTGCATTGACCAGGTAGCTACAACAAAATTAATAATAGAAGAAACAATTGAGAAGAATTCATCGCTCATATTGGTTTTTGTAGATTTTGCAAAAGCTTTTGACAGCATCAATCATCAAGCGCTGTGGAGAATTTTAAAAGAAAAAGGTATCCCAGGAAAAATCTTGCGATTAATTAAAATAATATATGACAAATCAACATGCCAAATATTACATAGGGGATTTTTAACAGACAAAATAGAAATAGGAAAAGGAGTCAAACAAGGTTGTATACTGTCACCCTTACTATTCAATATCTGCCTAGACTACGTCTTAAAAAAAGTAATTAAAACCAGGAACGGTATATCATGGAATCGGCTAAGAAATGTTAAACTTGCAGATCTAGAATACGCAGATGATATTTGCCTAATGTCAGGAACAACTCAAGACATGAAAGATATATTGGAGAACTTAGTAAAAGAATCGGCACAAGTAGGTCTTACAATAAATATAGAAAATACAGTTCAAATGAGAATAGGTTTAGAAGGAAATGAAGGAAAACTTTATGTCAATGAAAAGGAGATAAGAGAAGTTCAAGAATTTTGTTACCTAGGCAGCGTAATCAGTACAAAGGGTGGTTCAGAAGTAGATATTAGCCAGAGGATTAAGAAAGCACACGGATCATATGGCGTGTTAAAAAATATATGGATGTCATCTCAAATCAGCCAGAAAACAAAAATACAAATCATTAACAGGAATGTGAAGTCTGTGCTGCTGTATGAATGTGAAACGTGGTCTATGTCTTTGCAAACGCTACAGGTGTTCGTAAATAAATGGTTACGAAAAATTTTAAAAATCTTCTGGCCAAATAAAATAACAAATGGAGAATCATGGAGACGAACCAAGCAAGATGAAGAAAAGTGAAATCATGAAACGTAAATGGAATTGGATAGGACACACATTGAGAAAACCTGACGATGACATAACTAAAGTAGCATTAAATTGGACCACAGTAGGCCAAAGGAGAAGAGGAAGACCACAAATAAGTTGGCGAAGAAGTACAAATGAAGAATTAAATAAGGTGGGAAAGTGCTGGCGGGAAGCAAAAGCGCTGGCTAAAAACAAGAAGAAATGGAAAAGCTTCGTGAAGGCCCTATGCTCCACCTCGGAGTAAAAGGAACATATATATATATATATATAATCCCGATACCGTCAGAACCGAAGCTGAATTCTTTATATTTAGTATAACACTAATTACTTCATCTACAGAAACCATTGAAAATTCAAAATGAGTATTAGATATGGTATTTTGTTCATAGTAATTAATTATATTTCTATTATCTACATTATCATTCTTAGGAATAGCATCTATAAAATAATTATTTAATTCATCCGGATTAGATAAGTGTACAGGTAAGAGTGATTTAGAAGAAGTAGTTATATCAAGTTGTTTAAGCTCAGTCCAGATATTTTTCATATTTTTATTACGTGCAATCCAGTTAAAATATGCCCTTTTTCTGACTTTACAGCCTGATTTGTTAGATTTCTCATTTCTTTATAATAATTCCACTTACCTTCGGATGGAGATTTCTTAAAATTAGACTTTGCCTTGTCTCTCAGAGACATAAGCAATTTAACATTATCAGTAAGCCATGGAGCTTTCTTTTTGCATATTCTAGCTGTCTTTAATGGTATATGCTTATTGAAGAGATTTACTAAATTTTTATTAAAGCAATTAATTTTTCCATCAATATCATTTAAATAGAAAATCTCATCAAGTGGTAAATTTTGCAAGTCTAAGTTAAATTGAATATCGTCAAAATTTTGAAATCACGGTAAGTACAATACATTGACTGAAATGCAGGCTTTACTGTTTTTATTTTACAGAGCACTAATTCATGATTAGAAATATCATTACCTATCACTTCTATTGAATAAGCAGGGTTACTGTCATTACATAAGATCACATCTATTAGGGAAGAGGAGGTGCGAGTATAATGCGTTGCCTCATTTACTAGCTGAATAAAACCAACCGAATCTAGCATTGATGAAATATATTGTTTTGCAGGTGACTCAACTTTATAAAAATCTATATTTATGTCTCCAAAACAGTAAATATTTTCACTATATTGCATCTAAATTGAAAGCGATTCCTCCAACTCATCAACAAATAATTTAACATTCGTCTTCGGAGGTCTGTAACAGACTCCAAATACAAAGTGTTGACCATGAATTGCAGCTGATATCCACAACTGCTCTATTTTGTCACTGGTATTTATTAAAGTAAATTTAAAAGTATTATTTAGATAAAGGGCCACTCCTCCACCTCTGGTTTGCCGATCTTTGCGTATTACCGAATAGCCATTAACATTAAGAGACGCGTTGTTTATTGAATCATTAAGCCAAGTTTCGGTCAAAGCAAAAACATCAATTTTTTTATCGTGTATAAGCTGCCTAACAGAATTTAATTTGGGAACCAAAGAACAAACGTTTAAATGTCCTCCTCTGATATACCTATCACTCATTATCAAACTGAAAATAGAACACAAATGTATAATATTTTATTAGAATATATGTATATTAAGTATATCAAATTATAAATTATTGTGGATTTGTAATTTAAAGAAAAGAAAAAAGTGTAAAAATAAAATCTATATCAGTACAGACGTATGCGCGGGTAAGAAATTAATTGATAATTTGTACCCATACAAAAACAACAGTAACAAAAAGAAAGATTACAGAGTGAGAAACTAATAATAAAGTAATACAAATTTAAGTAGGTACCTTCTTAAATGCTTGGATTTTAAGTTTGAAGATTATCCATTACATTAGTATCTGAATATTTTATAATATTGTTTTGAACTTTAGCGTAAACCATTCCATCTCTGGTCCAAACGTTGCGATAATTAAACTTCTCGCATGCTTCTAGATACAACTTTAGCCGTAAGGAGTTAAATCTTCTTTGATATAAATATGAGTAGATTTGAGCTTTGATTTAAGATTAAATAATAATTTCTTCTGTTCATGGTCGCAGAATTTAATTACGATGCTCCTTGGTTTATTATTGCGGATTTCACGACCTACCCTGTAGCAGGATTCAATATTGCCGGTCTTCAAGTTAGTACCTAGATGTGTGTTTAATACATCCAGCACATTTTGTGTAGTTTTTTTCTCCTCAGGAACGCCAAAAATACGAACGTTTTTATTGAGCATACTTTGTTCAATTTTATCCAGACGAGAGTTTAAACGTTTATTTTCTTCGGATAACAAAATATTCTCTTGAGCCAATTTATCAACAATAGTTGCCTGGTTTTGCATAAATTCCTTCATCATAGTATTTACGCTTTTCATGACTACAGACGTCACTTTTTCAACAAATTCTTGTGAATTCAATGCAAGTAAAACGGCATCATTCACAGCCTCCATAATCTCAGGTATTTTTGATTGCTCAACAACTTTAGTTAGTTTGTTTTTCGCTGTTCTAGTTTCTCTATCAGTCGACATTATCGAGAATAGATATATGGGTATTATAATTAGTTTTATTTAAGACCGCGGCACACTACAAATGTACGTCTACTCAGCACGACTGATCATACTTTTATACATACATAGTTATATTTTTATTTTTAAATGGTTAAGAAGATGCCTTATCAAGGGCAGAAATAACTTCACTGTATGAAGATTTCTTTAAAGGAATTTGTCTATCCATCCTTTAAATATGAATTATCTATCCCTTTGTATAAAATTGTATTGTTCATCCATTATCTAAAATTGTATTGCAATGTATTTCAGTCGAATTACAAAATGTTTTTGTTGTAAATGACATCTTATTAAACACTATAACATATTTTTTTATTATGATATCTTAAGCGGGCTAGGCTAGCTCTTGTTGGTACTGGAACATTAGGGCCATGGGTTATATATTTATACTTGCGTAGTTGGGGCGCCAATTAGTTTTAAAAAAATGTTTCAAAAATAATTACTTACTAATAAATTTGTAATTATTATACTCTGTGGATTAAAAAAAAAGATTTGAAACTTATATGACTAGGACATACAAAAACACACACACACACACACACATTGCGAATTTATCGAATTGATTAATGTAATTGAATAATGATGTTAGTAATAAGAATAATTTAAAATATTAAAAATTTAAACAAAGCGTGTAAGGAACGTTTCAAGTGGTAATAGCTAAATTTTATATGAAATGTGACAACTAAATTACACACTTCAATTAGACAGTATATCTTCAAATCACTGTCTACTCTTTGGATACGTATACGTTTGGGTACATTTTTAATTCTAAGTAAAATATCATAAAATGAATTGAGAGGTGGTGTCAAGTTAAATTAGTTTAAATTAAAGGTTTTGAAATATGTAAATAAATAAGCTTAGCTGGGTTTCCTTTTTGACTACTTGGCGTGCTTAACAATTGGATGATGTAAATATTCAAATATCCTGTTGGTGATTTACTAGAATCCAGAATCCAATGATTTACCAAACATTTTGGTCTCTAGCGGTTTCAAAATTCTCATATCGTCCTTATATTCAGAAATGGAATAATATTTAGTGGACAAACGGTATATTTGTTATTGACCACAGTTTATATAAATTCTATATAAGTATACAGGGTGATTCTTTAATATTGCGAAAAATTTCAGGGACAGGTTCTTTACATAAAAATAAGAAAAAAAGTTCCCATTAACATGTGTCCGGAAACGCTTCGTTTCCGAGATACAGGGCATTCATTGTTTTTGTAATATACTTTTAATACTTGTTATTTCAAAAGTCCTTTAACTATATGATTAGGGTATCTGTCTTGATAGATGTCTGATTGAATTTTCTTATCGTGTTCAAACAAAATAGCCCCAGTTGGCTTGGAAATTGGAATGCCCACCAACTGTCAATAATAATTGTTTGTTGTCAATAGTTGATTACTGTTTGTCACATTGTGAGTGTAGGAGTGAGTAAAAATAACTACTGGTTCGCGTTTTAAAACTGATATTTCTCTTCATAGAATGAATTACACAAATAATCAATTGTGCGATATGCATTTTGTTTATGGTCTTGCCGAAGGTAATTCGTTAAGGGCTAGGCGTATTTATGAGGAAAGATACCCTAATCGTACAATTCCGCATCATACAATGTTTGCTCGTCTCCATCATCGTCTCAATGAAACAGGAAGCTTTAAAAAAATTACTGCTGAAAACGGGCGACCTCGTACAGTTTCAACTCCACAAATGGAAGAAGAAGTGCTCCACGAAATCGAAGAAAGTCCTACAACAAGTACAAGAAAGATTGCCGCAAATCTAAATAGTCAGTCAACAGTCTTTAAGATACTGAAAAATCAGCTTTTGTATCCATATCACATCCAAAGAGTACAGGCGCTTTTATCAGACGATTTTCCTCGAAGGTTGGCTTTTGCCGATGGATTGAAGAAAAATTGGACTTAATACTAAGTTTTTGGCAGACATACTTTTCACCGATGAGGCTAATTTCTCCAAAGAAGCCATAATGAACGTTCATAATAATCACATATGGGTAGATTAGAAATCCACATGCAATAATTGAAAGCCGCCATCAACATACATTTTCAGTAAATGTATGGGTCATTGTTGGAGAGGAGGAGGCTAACTGGAGAAGCTTATCGTAATTTTCTTGAAGAAGAGTTGCGGATACTACTGGAAGACGTCCCGTATCAATTAAGACTCCAAATGTATTTTATGCACGATGGCGCTCCAGCACATTTTAGTTTAATTGCGCGACAATATTTGGATGCAGTGTACCCAATTCGTTGGATAGGTCGAGGAGGCCCACAACCCTGGCCTCCGCGGTCTCCTGACCTAAATCCATTGGATTTTTTCTCTGGGGCCACCTCAAACATCTGGTTTATTCTACTCCAATTGAAAATGTCGACGAATTAAGAAATCATATTGTTACAGCGTGTGAAACAATTCGGCACACTCCAGGCATTTTGAACGTGTTCGTCAATCAATGCGTCGCAGGATCGAAGCATGTAGTGCAATTGGAGGTGGTCATTTTCAACAACTTTTATAATTTTACTTCTTCACTGTTTTTCATTAATTCCACCAATTTAATTTTTCATTCTAATAATTCTTGCCTCACTGTGCATTAATACCAGAGCAAAAGTTATTAAAATTATTATTTTGTAACATTTTGTATTATGTTATTTTGCATTTTGTATTTGGTATTATGTTATTAATGATACAAAAATGGAATAAATAAGTGCAGAGCAAAAGTTATTAAAATTATTAGTTTGTAACATTTTGTATTATGTTGTTTTGCATTTTGTATTTTCTATTATGTTATTAATGATGCAAAAAATGGCTCCTACTATTAAACATAAACCAGTCAATTTGCAAATAAATCGGTTATAAAGGACTTTTGAAATAACAAGTATTAAAAGTATATTACAAAAAAATGAACGCCCTGTATTTCGGAAACGAAGCGTTTCCGGACACATGTTAATGGGAACTTTTTCTTATTTTTATATAAAGAACCTGTCCCTGAAATTTTTCGCAATATTAAAGAATCACCCTGTATAGAGACAGCAATTATTTCTTAAGAATAAACTAAAAAGGTCTACAAATGGAGACAATAGGTTTGTTTTAGCAGCAGTTGAAAACTGTTTGGAAACTATCAGAAATGTCCGTCCAACTATTTATTGCGTCAAATTCAATGGTAACGCGTTCTCAACTTAACTGGTCGAATATTTCTGACAGTTTCCAAACCGTTTTCAACTGCTGCAAAAACAAGCCTATTATGGAATTAAATAATAAACCAGAACAGAACCATGTTGCTTACCTAGGTTGACGTGCGTCTTAATCGATGTTGCTATTTATTTGCAAATTGAGATTTCGCGCTGAACAAAATAACGCATGTGTGATAATCACAGCCACACAAAAATAAAAGTTCTGTGCCCGAGCTCTGACCTATGGTTCCCCATGTATTTTTGGCTCCCGAAACCGATTCCGGGGTCGGTATAGCCCAGACGTTCCATATTTGCGCGCTACGGTAAAAAAAAATGACTAAAATTTGGCCATTACCTGGAAATAAGCGCAAAGCGTTATCTTCGTTCTATTGAAGGGTGCAAACATGAATTAGTTGTTGACGTAGGAACTGTAGGAAGTATTGTACCTAGCCCCTTTCTTTCTTTTTTTAAATTTTTTTATTTTTTTTTATTTTTTTTATTTTTCTTTATTTTTTTTATCTTTTTGTCTATTTACTGTGCAATGCTACATGAAGACAATCTTCTTAAATCAATTCGATCCTGAATACGGTGAAATCATGATTTTTTCTGGCAATTTGAAATTTTTTAGGACCAATTTTCTGCCAATTCGTGGCCCTCAAGTGACAATTGGGATGTGCGAGGTCCTATCCAACAACTGATTCATGTTTGACACGGAGATAAAGCTTTGCGCTTATTTCCAGGTAATGGCCAAATTTTGGTCATTTTTTGACCGTAGCGCGCAAATATGGAACGTCTGGGCTATACCGACCCTGGGATCGGTTTCGGGAGCCAAAAATACATGGGGAACCATAGGTCGGAGCTCGGGCACAGAACGTTTTTTTTTTGTGTGCCTGTGAATTTTTCCAGTATATTTATGATCACCACCTTATTTGTGTAAAATTTGTGTACCTACTCTCAATTCGTACGTTCTTTAGCAATTCTCGCTAGCGTACTTTTTTGTAAAAAAAAAAACATTTCAAACCTTTTTTGCTTTTAACTAATTTGAATATATTAAACAGAGGACAGCACCGTGCAGACCATAAAGGAAAAATTACTTAGAGAACCAGTAATGTTTAAATGTTGTGAGAGTCAGTTTTAATCAATTTTTAAAAATTAAATTACTAAATATAGATATTGAGTAGCATTTTTAAATTCTATAGCATTAATGTATATTCCTTGGTTTTGTCAAATATCTGTAGATATAGGTACCTACGTATATCTATGTGAAAATAAATATTCTTAGCTCGAATTTTACAGTACAAATAACGTAACTATATACAGCTAATGATAATATATGTTTAATTATTATTGTTATTTTTACTGTCACAAAGATAAATAAGTTGTTTAAAATAAATGTTGTAATGGCGCAGTTTTGATATAAGCATCTAAACAACGTACCTACCGTTTCAGATTATATTTATAAATTGTATAACATTTAAACTGAAATAAGCCATAAGTACACATATAACAAGTACAATAGTGTTTTACAATATTTAAGCACGTGTGAATATGGCAGCCATTTTACCGAGTGCACTTTAAAAAATTTAAATGGACTTTATCTAAGGTTTTGGGTAATTTAGGTCACCTACATTTAAAATTGTCATAATTAAATTGAGATACTCCTTAAAGCAGTAATTTACAATAATAAACATAAATTTGCATGCACATGAAATGAGTAAAGTAAAATACTGATTTAAGCAAAATAAGATTGGTCCAAAAAAAGTAAATTCGAAATAATAACAGGAGTATGGAGTAGAATATGAAATTCCTATAATCAATTAGAAAAAAAATAGTCAGATTTAGTTTATAAGAACACTGAATGAAAAATATAATGATTAAAAGGAAGAGAGTAAAAGAAAAGAATTGATATGTCATACAAAGTAAAAATTTCAATAGAAAAACGGTTAAAGTGTATAAAATTAAAATATTGGACTATTAAAACTGAATAAAATTAACAAGAAGAGAACTTATACAATATTAAAAATACATTATAATAGATAATAATTTCTTTACTCTATATATTGTAAAGATATTAAAGCTAATATAAATCAATTTTCCTACAATTCCTATTAATGAAGTCATATGTAAGTATTTCTTTTTTTTAATACCAAAGATCTAGGTATACTAAGAAATGATTCCATAGACAAGGTAGGATTGAATAATTATCCATTTCATATGTTTGAACTGATTGCAAACATTTACAAAGCAATTTTAACTACTGGTGTATTGATAATAACTTGCCTTTAAATGCTACCAAGTGTATTGTTATGTCCTTTTGCCGCACAGTACAACCACTAATATACAATTACACACTTAACAGTAATGTCCTTGAGAAGCCTGAATTTATTAAAGATCTGGGTATTATATTTGATCCTCAACTTAGATTTTCGCGTCACATGGAGGTCTGCATATCTGAGGCATATAGAAACTTATACGTTTATTATATGGAACTCCAAAGGATTTAAAGATCTTGCCACGCTTTGCCTGTTATATAATACCTTTGTTAGGTCCAAACTCGAATATGGCTCTGTGATATGGAACCCAATATATGATACTTAGATTTCTTTGTTTGAAAAGGCTCAGAGGAAACTTTTTATACTGTTAGAGGTACCACAGGACATATTTTACAATCGTTTTAAACTACAGAGTCTTATTTCTAGGCGTCAAATGCATTCCGTAATGTTGCTTTTTAAATTAATTCATTACATTACTAAATCGGATCCTTTGCTTAATTATTTGAATTTTCGAGTGTCTACCTTTAATAGCCGGCTTAACAGTATATTTTTGATGCCACAAGCCCGTACTAATATTTTGGTTAAATCACCATTATTCCAAAATTTGGAAGAAAAGTATAAGAATTTGATGGATTTAAAGAACTTTTGTGGTCCAGAAGCAAGCAAATACTTTACAAACTTACCTCATGTGTAATGAATAAACTTAATGTACTAGCAATGGATCTGTTTTTTGAACTAAAGTATTAAATAAAATGTTTTCATACTTTTTTGTTCACGAATTTGCATTTTTTTTACTGTTGATGACTAGTTTGTGACGCTCCCCCTTTACCAGTACATTTGGTAGTCATCTAGATAAATCTTTATTTTTTCTGCAGATATAAGAAAGAATTATTTAAAAACTTAAACTTCTGCAAAAAACATTGTAAGAAAACATTGACTTAAAGTAGAAGCCTGTGAAACTTTTCAATGTTCAATTACAAAAGATTTAGATGTTCAAATTGTTCTGGTGAAAATTTTACAAATTATGACTATCCCCCTTCTTTGCCTGTACCCTTCAAATGCAAAGCAATTATCATAGTATTGAAGAAACTCTAGATATATTATCGTGTACACTTCGTGATATAAAGGCAGCATGTTATGTAACCCTCTTATCGTTCTGTTCTTTTTCTGTCTTGCATGAGTATAGGTATTTTTCTATTTTTCGCAAACTTGATTATATGTATATTGTTTGTTTTTACTTATTCCCATTTTATTACTTTTAACTGTCAATTCTGACTGTAACTTATCCTGTAGTTGGGTTTTACCCGTTAGATATTTTATTATAATAAATAAATACATAAATAAATAAATGATGGTTTGAAATGTAACCATTCTACTCAGCTGTGTCAAAAAAAACCAGAAACAAAAATTCATATTTCTGCTATTTCTGGATTCCTAAATAACTACTTCTAATGCACACTTATTGTGAGGCACCCTATATATGAATATTATCATAATTAATTTCAAATAATTTCAATTTATTAGTATAATAATCTTTATAATTAGATATTTGACTCAAGTTAAAGGAGACCACCTGATGAAGCGATCCTTATAAAACGTAGAAATAAGTGAGATCTCAATTATTGTGGTTGAATTTCGAGTTCCCACTCCAGAGGTTAGTAAATATTTTAAATTTTTTAGATAATTATTGAATAGAGTTTTGTCTGTGGATGTTCATTAGCATACCTAGATGTTTGGTATCAGAGAACATACATATGACTTCATTGATAGGAATTGTAGGAGATTTGATACATATTAGCTTAAAATACCTTTCTTAAACAGTAAAAAATGTTACAAAAGCTAATAATAAGGAATATATGGGTAGATATTGTGGGTGTAATTCAACGCAGGTTGGGGCTTTTGTCCACTGAGTAGTTAGTTTCACACAATATTGTTAATACCTGAAAATATATGAAAAAATACATTTTCAGTATTTGTATTTATGTCTCTCAAAACACAGAACATTTTTAAATTTTATAAGTATCGATTCTAGATGTAGCTATATTCGTAGTCCATCAGAATGAGTTTCCAACTGTCACACGCATGTGCTTTACATAATAAAACAATGCAACCTTGTCGAGTCTTATGAGTGCAATGCGCGTGCGTCTGACGGTTGGAAACTGTTTCCAACAAACAAGGCTAATATTAATATTCATATATAGGATGTTTCTTAAGTATAGGTCATAATCCAGGGGCGTATCCTGTGGTCAAAAATAAGGATTTGTTGTTATATAAATGTGGGGTCTTAGGACATCCATTGTCCCAAAATCAATTTTTAATTTCTAAACCGCTTGAAATACTTTAACCAAATTCGGTGTGCATATTGACTATGATAGCTTTAGAAACTTACCAGTGACGGAAGTGTGGATATCATCGATTATTATTCACTTATTGTTTCTTTACACTTTTTTGTACTCCAAACCAATTAGTAACAAAATTGATTTGAATTGAATCATTAATTAAAATAGTAACAAAATAATTAATTACCAATGAAATTACTTTACTATGATTTATTATAACAAATGTTGGAAATGGCCACCTTCAGCCAAAGTACATGCTTCAGATGTTCTTGAAATTGGAGCTTGAACAAAAGTGAAAAATTCCAGGAGTAGCTCTTATCACATCACAACCACCTATAATTTTTTGACGTAAGTGCTCGTCAGATTCAATGTGAACCTAAATAAAACACACCAATAGGGTTTATATCGGGTGATCTTTGTGGTTGACCTGGTTCTTGAGTGTCTCGTCTAATCAAGATATTACCGAAGCTTTCATTTAAAAATTCACGATTAGTCAAACTAAAATGTAGGGGGTCCCTTCGTGCATAAACCACATTCTTTGTTTTGGTGCATAGGGAACGTCGTTAAGTAGTTTAGGTAAAATATTTTGAATAAAATGTCTGTAAGAGGCACCGGTTAAAGTTCTTTGTAAAAAGTAAGGCCGGACAAAATATTTCCAATGATATCCACCCATAGCGCTATGATATCTATTTTTTTTCTCATTGTAATGTGATGAGGAACAATGCTGGGTTAAGCTTAATTCACATAAGATTAGTGCGGTTGCATTGGTACTGCAGAAAAGTTATTAAAAAGGGCGCTGTATTCTTGTAATAGTGTTTTCTACAAAATACAAATAATTTTAGACATTTAATAACTGAATAATCTATAGTTCAGCATATAATAGGAATGTTAACTGATCCCACCTGCAAATATTCAAAGATACTGAAGTAAAACGGCGAGAAATACGGATGACTTTTGTAACGTTCAGATAAACTTAACAGTAACGCCTTTGTACTGCAGTTGTATTGCAGAAGCTAAAAGCATTTTAGCTTTTACCATTCCTTTTCCAACAATCATACAAGGACCAATCAGAAAACAGCTTTTTTGACAGTAAACAGAAGATTCACATTTTTGCAGGTTAAGTTTTTAAATTAGATTCTAATTTAAATATTTAGTTTAGAATTGATTTGTTTTTAAAAAATGGATGAAGAGAACTGTTTGGTTAAGAAACAGTTACTTTTGCTGCTCTTATTCGCAGTGACGTCAATATGTATAAAAGCTATACATGCAAAAAAAAATGAAAAGAAGAACTTGGAGATGGTGGGTGCGACCTATTAACCGCAGAAAGCACATGCAAAGTTATTTCTATAATTTATATAAAGAAATGCGAAATGAGAATGCCGATTATTTTTTCATTACACCCGAATGACAGTGGCAATGTTTTATGACTTGCTAAAATTAGTGGGGCCTCATTAATCAAACATTCAAATAGGCCATCTATTCCTGCAGATTGTAGGCTTTTAATTACTTTTCGGCAAATGATAAAAACCAACAATTTCCGTAGATAGGGATGTAGTTGACAAAACACCATAAACGTAACCTCTTCATCTGAAAGTCAAGAATCTTGAGTTTATGCATGCCGCCAACTTACAGCGGAAAATTCCCCAACTTCTTAAGTCTACAGTAATTTTATGTAAACAGATTAAATAATATTTAACACCATACAATTACAATACAACAGTACAACTGCAGTGCCATTGCACTAACGTTTATCTGAACGGTACTTTACTGTGGACATCAGTCATCGTGCCCGCGGGTATATCAGGCTTCATGGAGCCCATGTTGAACCCTCTTATGTTTTTCAATAATTTCATTAAGGTGCCTCCTGGGACTTTTTTTCAATTTTGTATTTTTTGGATTAAATATTTTAAAATAAAACTTCCCGTTGTTTGAATGACTTTCGTATCGTACTTTGCTGTCGAGCAAAAAAATAGAAATCGTGGCCCTTTTTATTAAAAATAAAATAAGAATTAATTTATTATCTTTTTCTCGTAAACGGTTCATTTTATCCACAATAAACAAGAGTATCTTTTTTTAGTCTTAGGTTGAGGCTACTCAAATTTATTATTTTAAAGTCTCTTATAATAAAGGGTGTTAAAAATTTAGGAATTAAGTTGTAAATCTTCGCCAGTCCCTGGTAAACTGAAAAAGATAAATATGTTTCAAGGACATTATTTTAAAAGGTCCTTATTAGTGTCCTTCACATTATTTTTTTATTAAATTATATTAAGTACTTAAAAAGTTATTTAAGAAAAATCGAATTCCAACGCGCTACAGGGACACATCCGTAGAGAGGACCGGTAGGAAAAAAATTATAGGAGCTTGTCATCTTATATTTTCATGTTCCGTCTGCGCCCGATAGATGTCCCTCATTTTCCCGAGCACCAGCGTATTAACATGAATCCTGAAACGTTTTAATTAGTATTTTCCAAATGCGTGAAATTTAGCACAATCCCATAACTATATATGCTTCTTTTGGAGAACTAAAGAGAAATCGACAGGCGCGCCTAAAACAAGGGGGGTGGTGCTTCAAAAATGCCTAGATTTTTTTGTGTATATATTTTTTGATAATTTGATAAAAAAAATGGAAACTCTAAGGATTTTCACATTAAAAAGTTCATTTGTTCAAAATCAATACCGGCAACAGTTTTCGAGAAAATTTGAATTTTAATATCTAGGCGCATATTAAATCTCCTTAAAAATCTATGGAACTTAAAACATAGTTGGCTTGTGAATGAAAGAAAATAAATAATTTTGATAACATTTAATACTTATATATATGAAAATGTTTACTTCTTTTTTTTTATAAACAACAGATAACTTGATGAATCTTTGTAACATCCGAAAGTAAAAATATTTTACTACATATTTTTATTCATTATTCGTCATTATTTAGTCAGTTATATTTTCCAAGTTTATGCGTATAGATTAAGAATCGCCCTGTATTTGCATCGCGACTAATAGAACATGCGGTATATTAGTTTAGTCTAGTTTGCATAGTGCAGTCCCATTCAAAATTGGCCACATGCATATAAATAATAATAATATAATAATAATCTACATATTTAAAATGTTGCTCTATTAACTGCAATATTGTGTAATGGGCAGTAATATTATATTTTCCAGTAAGACATATTATGTCTCTATTGTAATGATTAACAAATTAATTTTATCTCGAAATCTACATATTTAAAATGTTGCTCTATTAACTGCAATATTGTGTAATGGGCAGTAATATTATATTTTCCAGTAAGACATATCATTTTAATATGTAAGTACTCTAGAAATCAGAAAACTATCTACGTGTGTACAATCGAGATGTTCTGCGATGATATTCCCAGGGATTAATGTCATCAACCTGTCCCACTAATTTAAGTTAAAATTAATGACACTTAAATACGAAGCAGATGCATACGTCTACATATACTTCAACTTAGTTTTGTTCTTGTCGTACTTTCTACAGCTGAAGATGTACGGGTGTTGAGGAAGCATTCCTTTTGCAACACCACTAGAGGAGAAGTTATTTTGAACAGTGTGAACTTTCAGGACATTGAAGTGGAAGCATTTAAATACATAACAGTGCGATTGATAATCATCATCTCAAATCCATTGGAAAAATGAAGAAAAGGCATTTTCACTAATGTGTCAACACACGACATGGAGTTATCTGATAACAACATAAGCACAATCGAGCCTGGCACCTTCCACGAATTACACCCTTTAGAAAGCCGTGGCATCATTGAGCTGTCGTTGGCCGATAACAAACTGAAATCTATAAAAAAGGAATTTTCAAGAATACGGAGTTCAGGAAACTTTATCTTTTTTACAAGAGAATCAAATATATCGAACCAGGCTCCTTTGGTGCTATGATCTATTTATTTGCCATGGACTTAAGACACAATCTTTTGGAATGGGAGTTTCCCAAAATTTGGCAACTTGTACCTCGTGGGTGGATTTGGATTTTGCTAACAATAATATCAAATTTATTGATCCTTACACCTTTGAAAATACTACAGTCTATACCCTCGATCTACAGGACAATTAGTTGGGACCACTGAATTTAAATTACTTTTCTTGCGTAAAATGCGTACAGAAGAGAAATATGAGATTTTATAAATTTGAGAAAGTTGTTTGAGAAAGTAAATGTAAACTAAAGTAAGTTTTTCTAGATTTTTAAGTATTGTATTTTTATAATAAAATGTTAATAATACTAACTGTTCTATATTTAATTAATTATACATGGTGTCTCAATATTCTGTGTGCATGGAACTACCAAAGATTTTTGGAGTCTAATTGGTTTATTTTTTCCAAAACAGAGGCATTATTAAATCAGTAGTGCAAATATTTAATACCTACATTATTTAATACAGTGTGATAGTTTAGTACAACAAATTGAGTTAGTAATAAATAAGGACAAAATTTATCAGGATTTCTTAATTAAAATTAAATCATATATGGATGTCCCAAAAATACGTGTACAATACTTGATTGAAGTTAGTTACATCTAAAACTGCTTCGTTTAGCCGCTAGCGGATTTAAAAAAATTACAAAAAAAATGTTTATTTAGAAATAAGAGGAAATATCTTCTGTGTAGGAATATTTTTTTAGTGGAATTTGCCCATCTATCCTCTAAATGCGAATTATAAAGTAAATTTAAACTGAAGTAAGTTTATCTACATTTTTAAGTATTATATTTTTATCATAAAAATATTAATAATGCTAACTTAATCATTTTTGATATTGTCGATATTTAATTTCAAGTAATTTTAATTTATTAGTATAATAATTTTTATAGTTAGATATTTGACTCAACTTGAAGGAGACCACCTGAAGAAGCAATCCTAAAAATGCAGAAATAGGTCAGATCTCATCTATTGTGGTTGAATTGTCGAGTTCCCATATTTTCAAAAGTGAACTTAGATATTTATAGAATGTTTTCATTAAACCAGGGTAGTAAACTTAGCTAGATTAATTTGTTTAGATAATTATTGAACAGAGCTTTGTCTGTGGAATTGTTCATTAGCACACATAGATGTTTGGCATCAGAGAGCATACATATGACTTCATTGATAGGAATTGTATGAGATTTGATATATATTAGCTTAAAATACCTTTATAATACAGTAAAAAATGTTACAAAAGCTAATAATAAGATATAATAAGATTATACGGGTAGATATTGTGGGTGTAATTCAGCGCTGGTTGGGGCTTTAGTCCACAGAGTAGTTAGTTTCACACAATATTGTTAATACCTAAAAATATACCTATATATATTTTAAAAAAAACGTTATGACAACATAGATACATATTTTTATTGAGTAACTGGACGTTTTAAAAGTATAAGTATATGATATTTAAGCACGTGCGAAAAATGGCTGCCATTATTGGACGCACTTTAACAAATGAAAATGAATTTTATCTAAGGTCTCAGGGTTATTAAAGCCACCTACATTTAAAATTCTAATCAATAAGTCATGGAGATTGTACATTTAATATTTACAATGCCAGTATGCCAAATTTAAATGTACTTATGTGATACTTCTTAAATCAGTATATTTACAATAATAAACATTTTGCATGCACATGAAATGAGTAATGTAAAACACTGATTTAAGTAAAATAAGATTGATTCAAAGAAATTAAATTCTAAATAACAACAGGACAATGTAGCAGAATATGAAATTAATATAGATACTAAATTAGAAAAAAAGTCAAATTTAGTTTGCCTATAAGAACAAGAAAAATATAATGATTAAAAGAAAGAGAGTAAAAGAGAATTTGTCATGCAAAGTAAAAATTTATGCAGGGAGACGATCAAAGCGAATATAGAATAAAAATATTTGATTGTTAAATCTTAAAGAAATCAACAAAAAGTTAATTTTAAAAATAAATGAAACAAATAATAATTTATGAAAAGAAAATTAAAGTATTGTGTATATTAAAAGTGTGTATTTTTATTATCAAATCCTAGCTGAGCGCTTTCGGTTTCAAACAGCCATCATCAGAGCTAATCGTCAAAGTTTAGATATCCTAACATTATAATAATCAAAAATGTATCTTAACAAAGTTCAACATTAGTTTTAGATTACATAAAACAAATAAATTGTATATAACAAACGATAGAGATAACAAACAATGTTGAACATGTGGTTGACCACGAGGAGTAAATCGAAATGATTTGCACAGTGATGTACCTACAAGTTTTAATTCAAAATTTCGTGAAACCTATGTGAAAATATGAAAAGGTTTAACCAACCAACTCACATCGAAATTACAACCCGAACAAAAAACTAGTAACCATCAGGCAAGGAAATTTAATAGCACCAGAATTCTGGAAACATATTACTGAAATAGAAGAGATAGACGATCCAGAATACAGGTTAAAATGAGACACATTTACACCCTTATTACGCAAATTCAAATGCAAAAATTATGAACAGTTTATAACAAAAGAAATAGTGATACTGAATAAACATGCAAATAATACATTTCGAAACTATTATAACAAGTCCTTGCGATTTGAACGAGGGTTAGAGATATTATTACTATTATGTAAAGTGCAAAAACAGAAAAAGAGACTGGGATTATGGGTTTAAGATACACAAGGACCACAAAATTATGTTTAAAATCTAACTTTATTATTAGAAAACGTTCATAATTTACTTGGTTAACCAAACCAATTTAATATGTTATATTTAATATGTTCTACTGTTTCTAATGTTATTAGGATATTTATTGACGTTAGTTTTTTTATTGTCTCGGTAATATTTTCAATTGTGCTGCCAATTAATATTTTTTAAAATGTTCGTAAGGTCTAAGTTATTTTCTTTGTTTCTAAAATGCTCCCCGTGAACTGCTCCTAAGGAAAAAGAGTCTCAAGCTCCAAGGTAAAGATATCAAATTAAAATAAAATAAAACAATTAAATTAAAAAAGAGAGTATCTGACGCCCAACAAAATAAAGCTCATTTTATTAGTCTGAAAGATAAAAATATTATTTACAAACCAGAAACAATACCAAGATACTAAGCAGCTGATAGCAAAATAAAATGTAAGCAACAAGTAAAGTTCAAATATGGCGGCAACAATTTTGACAACCAAAATATTAAAAAATAATAAAAATAAATTAAAATTATTAATTAACCAATTCTTATTATCTTAATTGACACACAAATTAATTATCAATAATCCTATACTTTCTAAATATGTGGTTTATTTTTCGGAATGCTCTTTAAAGCAGTAATTTACAAGAATAAACACTCAAAATGATTTACTGATGATAATTTTCAGTGCACTTGTAATAACTCCAAGCCCAATTTAATTTTTTAAACTATGTTGATAAGTATATTAAGCAAACGGTGACCATTTTTCATATAGGTTTACTTAATTAATGTTTTCTTTTTTGCTTTTCGAATACATACTTCCAATATTTACTCGTTGTTTTATAAAGTTATTTTTTTCAAAACCACTCATGGTGGTTTACGTGTTGTTTAGTTATTGCAATAAACCAATACATAATATTCTTTAAATAAATTAAAACATACTAGGTATTAGATAAGTAAAATTATTAAATACATTAGTAATAATCATTAAATGTATAGATGTCTCAGTACATTCAAAACATGAGTTATTTAAATTTACCATGGTTACTTGTACTGAATATGTAAATTTACTAATGCTTTGTAAAATTATAATGTAGGTACTTATTCATTTAATGTATGTAACAATTATGTATATTTTACCATAGAAATGAAGGACCTATATACATAGATACCTATATACTGTGTACATTAACTAATTCTCCATAAAACTTAATGAAATTAAATAAAGAATACTTAGGTGTACTTATATAAAAATTATACAGAGAATCTTTTAATTAAACGGCATTTTGTTTAGCATCCACTCAAAAATTAAAAAGAAAATTTTCTATAAACATGAATTCACAAACGTTTCATTTCCAAGATACAGAACTTTCATAAATTTAGAAAATTTCCAAATTTCATAAATATGGGTATTTTATGAAATATTGACCCCGCACCAGCAATTTCATTACTCTGACAGCACTTTCAACTAAATTCAAGCATCTGCGGTGACCTCGAAATGTGCATGTAACCATCGGATCCGGAAGAAATAGGGCTTTGAAGCTACACCAGCCATTTCAGCCCACAATTCCGTGTTAATAATTTATTACACATTTATTACAAAATTGTAGAATTTATTTTATTACCTCTGCTTGAATTAGTAATAAGCGATCAATTTAGGATCCATTTAAAGTAAGCCATTAAGCCACCCGTAACTTTTGATAGACTCGACAGAAAGAAGTGGTTCTTGGTCGATAATTTATTACAAATAAATTATATTTGACCCCTCATACTCAGCCAAATCAATCAGTCCAAAAATTTGTTTTGATATGAAAGCATTTCCACCTATTGAAATTAGTTTTGTACTAAAATAATGGAATTCAGGTATAAAATATTTTATTACCATAGCCCACCACTTTAAAACTATTACAGAATGCTCATATTAAATATAAGACTTATAAAGATTCAGTATTTTGATTGTAAGAGTATTCACACTTTCTCATGTAATTTAATTTATTAAATTAGACCAGTAAAGTAAAGTAATTTCCCTCAATAGACCTTACTTAATTAGTATATCCATTTTAGCTGTGTTCAATTTCATATTTTGAATTATATACCTACTTACTATATGCAGTTATCCGACTTCTCCAGGTTTATAATATCTTATTGTCGTAGCCCACCACTCTTAATCAAAGGTAAAGTGACGTAATTTGCTTCAATATACTTAATTAGTAAATCGTTGTTCAGGTGTACCCTATTGCATATTTTGAATTATATACCTACTAATTGCACTATGCAGCTACGCTGAGATTGAGGTTCGCCGCTCCAGACTTTGTAAAAATGAGTTGTTGATGTCGCTGTGCATGAGGGGTCAAATGTATTTGACATAAATTCTCGTCCAAGAATCACTTATAGTGGGGGGGGCGTCTTGCTGAAACATCAGGTCATCTTCGAGGTAATCATTATTGTTTTCCACAATTACCGTTAAGACTGGCTTCTTGTAGCAATTCCAAATACATATCACCAGCCAAATTACCAAAGATACCAGCCCAAACATTTAATTTCTCTGGGTGTTGAGTATGCTGTTCGTGGAATATCCTTGAATTGGAGTCTGCCCAGTAACGGCAATTATCGGCAGTTAACGGTGCCATTGATCGGTCAGTGGTAGCGCGGTTTAAGGCGTTAGTACTTGAATCGAGGTGACTAGACGGAGTTGGTTCGAGCCCAGCTGCCGGTAGACCGTATATAAGCTATTTTCGTGGAGAGGATTGGCACCCTCTCTGTGGGTATGGTAGGGTGGAATAATGTTAGCTTGGGTCAATGTGAGAGATTGATGCCGGTTGATATTTGACTACCCCCCTAATTAATGAGGTTTTCCAGGTTTTCCTCGTTCCTGCACTGAATAGTGGTTAGGGCCTACCAACGTAAGTCGTTCCTGGGCGCAAATGCGGCCTGCTTAATAATAATATGCCGCCCCCTCTCCCGCACAAGTCTCCGACTTCTGGGCTAATCCCTGTGATTAGAATGAGGGGTAGAGATATTATTATTATTATTATTTAGAAAAAAGCTACATTCATCGGAAAACAAATGTTGAAAACAAAATTTGGATTATGCATCGCCCGTTCAGTCATGACCTCGCAAAATTGCACCCGGCGGTCAGTCATCATTTTGTAAGGACGGAACTTGTAATGGTTTAAAATTCGTTGTACACTACCCCGACTTACACCGCTTACAGAAGCCAATTGCCGTGTACTTAGCCTATGATCTAAAGCAGTCCCAGAACTGCAACCTCCACAGCTTCATTACGTACAGGACGTTCATTTGAGATGTAACTGGTCTGCTACTTCCTGCTCGGCCTAAGTGGCTCGACTTGCAGAAAGCGACCTACAATATCGTAGGTACCTAACCGCAGACCTCTCGCTCCGGGCGATGCGCCATTAAATCTATAAATGATACTGCAGGAAACAACTACTCCGCAGGCTAATGCCCCTACCGGCATTGAATTATACCTGCAGTATCTGTGTGAAACAGCCAAGAACCCTTGTCGGCCACTCCACCAGACATAGACCGGTTTCGGGCTTGTTAGCCCTCATCAGTATGCCATAGGTGAGATGACCGACAATTGAACTGGCTGTTCCTTCATATGTAGTTTCACATATAAATCAAGTGCAGATGAGATGTAACTGGTCTGCTACTTCCTGCTCGGCCTAAGCGGCTCGACTTGCTGAAAGCGACCTACAATATCGTAGGTACTTAACCGCAGACCTCTCGCCATCTATAAATGATACTGCAGGAAACAACTACTCCGCGGGCTAATGCCCCGACCGGCATTAAATTATACCTGCAGTATCTGTAGTATCTCACCTATGGCAAACTGATGAGGGCTAACGAGCCCGAAACCGGTCTATGTCTGGTGGAGTGGCCGACAAGTGTTCTTGGCTGTTTCACACAGATATTGCAGGTATAATTCAATTCCTGCTGAGTTTGAAACTTGAATATTTCCAATATTCAATGTTATTAAATTAATTACATAATTAACTAAAATAAACTGAAAAATCTTTACAACAGGTACTAATTATTATTATCAAGTACAATTACAGTGCAATAAGTCAGTGAGTATATTATTTAAGCGGCTATTTGTCAAGCTGTGTTTGGTAAAACCAGTATAACAAATGCAAAATCATGTTTGTTCCAACAAACTGCTCCATTATTATGTAAAAGAAGGGACCTGTTCAGATTGATGATTATAACGCTGGTATTGCGGTCCTGAATTCAATTTTGGGGACTAGAGACCCTCATTTAAATTAATTAACACAATGTTTGGAGATAATTCACAGTTTCCGTCCAAGCAAGATGAACAATTTGAACCAGTTTACAGAGAAGAAGGTGAAAGAATTAAAGTGTCATAACTGCTACAACTCATATTTATCACCTATATCATTGAAAAACATTATTTACTTACCATTTTACTATTAGTGACTTGGTTTCGGTTTATAGACAAGCCATATATGGCGTTTCTTTCGTAATTTTACATATTGCAGTCAAACAAAGAAACTTTATATGTTATTGTATTTTCTTTATTCATGATATTTTTCATACCACCGAAAAGACATTGTTAAGGAAGGCATAACTATTAGTGATAGAATGATGACAATATACAATTTTCTCATTTTCATATTTTTGGGAAAATACGCATTTGAACTATTGGTTTCATTAATTTATTAATTGTTAAAATAAATAAACTTAATTTCAATCGTAGAACATAGTTTGCAAATTGTAGAAAAATTTTATTTATTTATAAATTTATTGTTTAATTTATTTTACTCTGCTACGCTTCACTTCGCTCTGCTCCTCTCCATTTCACTCTATTATTTACTATACTCGCGTCAAGAATTCCGACGTCTTACGTCACGGCTGACGTTTTACATTTGTTTTTATTATCAACGTAATTTTCGATATTTGGTCGCCTTAAAAACAAGTGGAGAGTGGTCATTGCTTGACTCTCCAGAACATCTCCGAATGTGTCGGAGCTTCGGAAGGTGTTTACTGGAAATAAAAAAAAAAAATAATAATAATAATAATAATAATAATAATAATAATAATAATAATAATAATAATAATAATAATAATAATAATAATAATAATAATAATAATAATAATAATAATAAGAAACAGTCGCTCACATCATGACTGCATGCTCTATTTTAGCACAGCGCGAATATATAGATCGCCATAACCGCGTGTGCTCTTTAATCCATTACGAGGTATGTCGCAACTATAACTGTCACTTGTCAGTACAAAAATGGTATCAACACAAGCCAGAAAATGTAACCACTAACAACGGAAGAGTCACAATTTTATACGATCACCCCATTCGAACAGACAGGACAGTGACGGGAACTAACGAAGGAGGAGGTGCAAACAGACCAGACATTGTTATAAGAGCTGAAAAAGTAACTTACCTAATAGATGTAGCCATCCCCGCAGACACGAATGTTATCAATTAAGAAGCTGAAAAAAGTATGAAATATAAGAGTTTAGCAATCGAAATCCAGCGAATGTGGCGGACTAAAGAAATTATAGTACCTGTCATAATTGGGGCTACGGGATATGTTAGCCAAGAATTTAAAATATGCGTCGAGCAACTCCTGGAGAACATCGCCCAGAGCAGATCCAGCAAACGGCAATATTAGGCACTGCTCACATACTGCGGAAGGTATTGTCGTAAACCTGAAAAGAAAACACAATATAAGAACTACCTCTACATTTACACTTACCTTACCTTAAATGCATGGATTGCGTTAGGTGAGAGTAACGATTCCAACCTAAACTTACCTACTACAAAGGATTGACAGCAGTCCGCGCCACGCCCTGACGAAGGACTCCAGGGTGTTGGTGAAAAGACCCAACTAATAGTTGAGGTTGTGTGACAAGGCATAATAATAATAATAATAATAATAATAATAATAATAATAATAATAATAATAATAATAATAATAATAATAATAATAATAATAATAATAATAATAATAATAATAATAATAATAATAATAATAATAATAATAATAATAATAATAATAATAATAATAATAATAATAATAATAATAATAATAATAATAATAATAATAATAATAATAATAATAATAATAATAATAATAATAATAATAATAATAATAATAATAATAATAATAATAATAATAATAATAATAATAATAATAATAATAATAATAATAATAATAATAATAATAATAATAATAATAATAATAATAATAATAATAATAATAATAATAATAATAATAATAATAATAATAATAATAATAATAATAATAATAATAATAATAATAATAATAATAATAATAATAATAATAATAATAATAATAATAATAATAATAATAATAATAATAATAATAATAATAATAATAATAATAATAATAATAATAATAATAATAATAATAATAATAATAATAATAATAATAATAATAATAATAATAATAATAATAATAATAATAATAATAATAATAATAATAATAATAATAATAATAATAATAATAATAATAATAATAATAATAATAATAATAATAATAATAATAATAATAATAATAATAATAATAATAATAATAATAATAATAATAATAATAATAATAATAATAATAATAATAATAATAATAATAATAATAATAATAATAATAATAATAATAATAATAATAATAATAATAATAATAATAATAATAATAATAATAATAATAATAATAATAATAATAATAATAATAATAATAATAATAATAATAATAATAATAATAATAATAATAATAATAATAATAATAATAATAATAATAATAATAATAATAATAATAATAATAATAATAATAATAATAATAATAATAATAATAATAATAATAATAATAATAATAATAATAATAATAATAATAATAATAATAATAATAATAATAATAATAATAATAATAATAATAATAATAATAATAATAATAATAATATAATAATAATAATAATAATAATAATAATAATAATAATAATAATAATAATAATAATAATAATAATAATAATAATAATAATAATAATAATAATAATAATAATAATAATAATAATAATAATAATAATAATAATAATAATGTCCTTATTGCTCCAGAAAGAAATTACAAAAAATAATAGTAGTCACTAAAGTAGCGAGTATTTCTATAATTTTAAATTTAAAAATGTCCCTGATATACAAAGCCACGCCTCCTCCTCTACTTGCGCGATTACACCTAACCAGATTATAGCCAGGTAGCTGCAGGGCAGCACTAGACACGTAGTCATTCAGCCAAGTCTCAGACAGACCTATAACATCAAACTGTTCGGCCGCCACAAAATCAGAAAATACATTCAACTTAGATCCTAAAGAGCAAATATTAAAGTGACAAAAATTTAATACCATGTCATTGTTATTCACAAATATATCCATCTCGATATCAGAAAGCTTAAGCTTATAAACCCTCCCCATATAAAACAAAAAGAAAGGCTCACAATATGATGCAGCCAGAATAAATAAACAACTAAAGAAAAAATATATAATCCATAATTCGACCCACCCTTAGAACTAAACTACAAATAAAAATAGTAATGCAAAGATAAATATTATTTTACTACTAAATTGAAATAAGTGAAAACACAAATGTATCATTTACCTGGGAAACCCATATATTAAAAAAAAAAAATAGTGCGGCATATATTCAACCATTAAATAAAAACCAAATAGTCAGGTTAAACTAGAAAAAGAATATAATTTTTTACTATTAACAGATAGCAAAAGAAATAACCTATCATGCCAATAAAGGTGCGGACAAATGACTATAGAAATACACAGCAGATAATTTAAATGTACAATTAATTATAATAGATCTTTATATAAAATCTTAACTTTACTATTATCCTTTGGGTTCCAAATATAAATATTACCCCCATATGACCAAGCTTTGTTGTTGCCATACTTCTTCTTTGCCAATGTTAGTAGTTCAAAACGTTTAGAGGACAAGTCTTCATACAGTGTATACGGTGTTCCCTTCAATAGCTTCTTAGCACCATAAACCTCATTGCGCTTCTTGCATGCAGTAAACTTCACAATTATAGTGCGTGAACCACCATCGACCTTATGTTGACCAACTCGGAATAAAGAAGCAATGTCAGATTCTTCACATTGAATATTCAATTTATCTATAATGAATGATAAAATTAACCCATATATAGATGTTCATTCACAGACTCAGAGATGCCACAGAAACGTAAACATTTATTTTTCCTGTCTTGCTCTAAAGCATCAACTTTATCTTGAAGGACTTGTATGTCATCTTTATTCTTAGACACTGATTTGTTAAGGTGAGATAGAGTACTGGCGACATGATCGAATTTCCTTTCTAATTTATCTATTTTTGCATCTAATTTTTCAACAGTTCCAGGTCATCACCTTCAGGGATAGAAGATCTGTCCCCTTGGGCTTGGCGAGTGTTAACCATTTTCGATGATTTCGACATCAGATAAATCAACACGGTAGGACTATAATGCTGAACACTACAAAACGCAGTAGGTTTGCAACTGCAGTTCACAATCAACAATCCAAAAAGAAAACTAAGCAACCAGATGCACTGCCGATTTCACTATGACTGGTTTAAAAGCAATATTTATATAACAAAAGTAAACCACAAAATATAAGCAGAAACAAGGAGAGAGTTTTAGCTACGTACTACTCGGAACGCATTCTCGCGTTAATACTATAATTAGTAGATCAATCGACTTACCTGTAAGGAAGTTTGATCATAATTATATGAGCAATTTCGTCGAAGAATTATAAATTTAACTACTTGTAGTTTGCACTTTTCAAACTCACCCGGTACGTACTTTAAAGACAAAAAACCCTTATCTCTGTTACCACACATTCCCAACACGCTCTTACTATCATTGTATTTTCCTATCTAGATCGCCTAGGGTGGGAATTTTTGGGCGGGAATTTATAATTCTTCGACGAAATTGCTCATATAATTATGATCAAACTTCCTTACAGGTAAGTCGATTGATCTACTAATTATATTTCGCAATTTCGTCTCGAATTATAAATTTAACTACTTGTAGATGTTGAAAGAATTATAGGCGATCTAGTGTGCAGACAGAAACTTTATATCCTGCATCTTACATATTGACCAGTTATCGTTCTTTTGATAAATTAAAACATTTTTATACTGCTTTATATATGTATATACCAAATATACATACCTATATATTATATATCAAAAATATATTTATATTTAGCGTCTACCTGCATTTTTAGTTATATATTAATGCATAAAATATATATTGATTCCGTGTGACAGTAAATGCATCCACAATAATGCAATGAGGGATTTCATTTCTACGATATCTTTTTATTTATTATTATTTATTTTATTTTATTTTATTTATTTTTATTTTTTTTTTTCATTGCAAACATGTCTATTTCAGGCTGTTTGAACATGTTACATAATATTTCCAAAAACCCGTTTGAACGTTGGGTTTCTATTCTTAAACACCGAAATACTGTTATGTATTTTATTATTTTATATTTATTTGTTTTTTCCCGGGTACACTAAAGGAAATATGTTTTAGCCTTTAATAGACATTGTTTAATCCCAGCAAAATATATGCATTAAATAGACTCAACTGGGACCCATTATTTTATTACAGTAGTTTTTGCAACTGACACTAGCAAAAATGTATATTGCAGCTGACAGTCTTTCATCCTAGGTAACTTTAGTCAGTAACTGTATAGCTACTATTATGAATTCTAGTTCATTTATCCTTTGTCTCCAAATTTTTATTTTACTGTAAAGAAGTTACCATCATTGATTATATAAGTTATATATAACTCAATGGCATGGTATATGGAAGATACCTACAGTTTGAACAAACTCGACTACCACTCGCCCTTCAATTTTAGCTTTTTTAATAGCAAACAAAAATTCGTTAACGTTGATGGCTAATGAACACTGTCACATGCCCTATTCACTCTCTCATGTATCATGTATATATTATTGCTTTTTATATAACTTACTTCGCATAATGTATACATATCACAAAATAAATATTGTTGGTTATATTACCTATATTGGTAATATTATATTTTTTAAGGTCTTGTCCATCCGTTCTTCCTGTTGTAATGTTGAGCATAAAATGGCTATGCATTGTGCATTTGTAAAGATTAGCCACGAGATAGATATTATCTATATTGGTAATAATATATTTATTAAGGTCTTGTCCAGTCCGTTCTTCCTGTTGTAATGTTGAGCATAAAATGGCTATGCATTCGCGCATTTGTAAAGATTAGCCACGAGATAGATATTACCTATATTGGTAATAATATATTTATTAAGGTCTTGTCCAGTCCGTTCTTCCTGTTGTAATGTTAAGCATAAAATGGCTATGCATTCGTGCATATGTAAAGATTACCCACGACGCGCTAACCAAATATAGCTTTGTTACACATTTCACAGCTTGAAGCCTTTCAGCTACAGGTAAATTATTATTATTATTTATATATATGCATATACCTATATATCTATATCCTACTACGCACCTACTTTAACCGTTAATAAGTAGTCATTTACCTACTCATTAAGTTATCTAGTTACCTTTAGTAAAAGTAGTGATAGAAAATACGTCTATTCAACCTGAGAGTCTATTGTTTTAGCAAAACACCGACTGAATGTAATAAAATCGGGCAAATAAATAATTTATTCTTGGTACATGCATTGCAGTACTAACAGAATATTCCAACGATGATAAAGATTATATTAGCAAACTATTTTATTGTTCGATATCTCTAAGTATATTGATGTAGAATGCATATATCACTCTTTTTTTTATTTCACACCGTTCCCATATCTCATTCACTACTTTATTATTAAGATGTATCAGTCTACACACAGTACACAGACACCATCAGGTTATTACAAGAAATAGCAATTGTGTTATCGATTTGCAATAACTAACATTTTTTGAAAATGATTTTTGAGCATTGAAAACTGTTAATAATTCTTAGGACAATATGTAAAGCCCATGTTGTCTTCACCTCCTGCTCTCCCTACAAGGAGGCATCTAAATAGATTTCTAGAGTTGAATATAGGATTTTATCTTTTCTCTCCATAAAAAGTTATTCGTTATATTTGAGATACCTACGTATATATTTATCTAAATATCCTCTATTATATATTGAAGAGCACAATATTTTTCTCTTTCGAATGTCTTTGTATACCGTCCATCCAGAACATTACTGCAGTACGAACTGCAACTAACGTTCCTCCAAAACCTCACCACTCTCTAATTTTACAGCAGGTGTGATTTCAAATTTTTATTTTATTTATTCATTTTTGTTTTTATATATTCTTTGAAATGTCCTCTCTTTCTGTCAAGGGAGTGTAAAGTTATTTGTATTATAAATAAAGCTTAGACCTTACAGTCCTGGTTAGGTACAAGCAAAGCTTGACTATTTTTATTAATATTTTTATCGTTATAAAATAAACATTCTGTTTGATATTTTCCATTTATTAAAATATCATTTAAATATTATGTGCAAGTAATTGTACCTAAGACCTTAAAGGTTATAATAAAGGTATTAAGCATGTCCGTAAACACATGAGGTGCCGTACAGAGGCGAAAAGTAGTGTTGGATGGGAGACAAAAATTGTTGCAAAAATTTGAAAAACCTTGTCTTGTCTTGCAGAAGAAAACAAAAGTTTCTATAAAGCCTTGTGCTTGCTTGATTTTTCAACATTATGTCTTTTATATTTTCTTTCTAAATGTCTCGCAAATTTGCATGATTCTTGTGAGACTTTTGCATAGAAATCAGAAACATGAAACTTTATTACCAATCTAATAACAGTGGTAGTTACTTTCGGTCGGACATGGTGCCGCTCGGAACTTACTTAGCTCAGATATTGGTCGATTGGTAAACGTTATAAAATATAGAAACGGCTAGTTTTACATAATAAATAATAATAATAAGCAATGGACGAGATAGGCGTGCCAAATCGGAGCTCTCTCAGTCAACTGGCACTATAATTAGTTGTATTCAGCAGAGCTACACCTAAGCACCTTGAATTTTAATTTTATATGCTTAATTCTTTTAAATAAAGAATATGCCTACATTAGAAATGCAGTGTGTGTTTATTTAGTCACTTATTTATTTATTTATTTCAACTAACGTTCACTTAAATTTCACCCAGACCTTCTAGCAATATTTCTTGCCAAGTCTAGTCTTGTCTTGCGGGACCAAGACAACATCAAGACCAAGATGTCACTGCTAGCCAAACAGTTACATTAATGTTTCTGTTTTATAGATGTTATATAACACTATGCGTTCTTGAGATCATTGCTTTAGGATTTATTTTTAATATTGTATTTATTTTATTTTTAAGACCTCTGTATAAGTAAAATTCAATATAGAGTGATAACCCTCTAATCTTAACGATTATAAACCTAAAAGTCCCACACTCTTTTTGATAGCAAATATGAAGAAATAAATTCACCTCCTGTCTCCAAAAGTTGGTTAATAACTTCTATCTAGCAGTTTCACTATTGTTTACCTGCTTCAGATTTACTTGGGTCCTCACTTTATTATTACCATTACATCAGCACTTAATCCAGGTGTGTCCCTACACCTCAGATTTTGCTTTGGAACTCCTCCATGTGGAAGTCGTCCTATGATGTTGAATCTAATCGATATGTGTATAGAAAATATGAATATGTATTCATCTATAAACAACAGTAACAACAGTCCATTAGACGTTGTATCTAAATGTATGTATAACTCTATACATTTCATTATAAAGATATTGAAGGTTAATTAAAATTATGTGTGTTGTGTGTAATATTAGCTTTTATTATTAGCTATATGAGTCAAATCTACTTTTCTTGATTCACCCTATATTATATGTTTATTAATAGTTTTAAAAACTTTTATGAGAATACTCCTATTTTATATTTTTATCGGTACAGTAATTATTAAAAACTGTTGGAGCAAAAAACTTTGCGAACTTGACAAAACTGTCAGTTCTATTTACTTATTGCATTATTGATTCCTTCTATTTAACATTTGGGGATATTATAACTCATATATAATTTTACATTTACTCAGTAGATTAACCCTTTAATTATTTACTTACTTGCATGTCCGGATACATATGTACAGGGAGTTAGAAAGTATATGCAAGTCATGTGACTGCGAATTAAAGTTCACACATATGTGGAACGTACTTTCGTGTTATATGAGAGTTCATGTGAACCTCGAACACCAGAGAGGAATATATATATATATCCTTCTATAAACTGCCCGGATTACTATGTAGAGGGAGTTAGGAAGTATATGCAAGTCATGTGACTGCAAATTAAAGTTCTGTGGAACGTTCTTTCGTGTTATGTGAGAATTCATGTGAACCTCAAACACCAGAAAATAATGCATCCTTCCATTGACTGATTTCTGAAAAAGAAAAACGGAAAATCTACATACTTGAAGAACTTGAGCATTTTTCTAAATTTCATCTTCAGATTTTCACTTTTATGCCCATTCATTTTTACAACAGTGTGTCATATAATAACGGTGGTAGAAGCGTTATATTGCAACTTCAACCATGTTTTCCTGCGAAATTTCCTATTTCGCACTATTTCCGACACCAATAAACACTTTTTCACTCTGTCTCTC
This sequence comes from Monochamus saltuarius, assembly GCA_025584915.1. Lineage (NCBI taxonomy): Eukaryota > Metazoa > Arthropoda > Insecta > Coleoptera > Cerambycidae > Monochamus > Monochamus saltuarius. Next base: position 46,035,730 of record CM046724.1, on the reverse strand, counting down.
TTATTTCACGTCGTAGCCGGGCCGGTACGAAAAATACAATGATAGTAAGAGCGTGTTGGGAATGTGTGGTAACAGAGATAAGGGTTTTTGTCTTTAAAGTACGTACCGGGTGAGTTTGAAAAGTGCAAACTACAAGTAGTTAAATTTATAATTCGAGACGAAATTGCGAAATATAATAATTACGTTAATAATATAAAGATGTATTTTCTCTATAAAAATGAATCTTTCATATACAGGGTGTCACAAAATTAATGAGACACAGAGCAAGAGTAGATTCCTTGCATCAAAATAATGCGATTAAGCCAAACTTATCTTGGTTCGTCTGTGGCTAATAAAAAAGTTACAGGACGTTAAAGTTCAAATTTTGAATTCGAAATTCTTAAAATTTTTAGAAAGTTTTCAAAGGATTCTTTTGAAAATTTGGATTAGGTGGTTTTTTGCGACAAGAGAAACGAATCCGTACTTAATTTTGCTATGTCGACAAATTTAACCGTTTTCGATTTATTTCTTGTTTTTCTATTGGGTAACGTAAAACGAAACGAAACGAAACGAAACGAAACGAAACGAAACGAAACGAAACGAAACGAAACGAAACGAAACGAAACGAAACAAAACAAAATAAAATAAATCATAATTGATAATCATGATTGAACATAAAATACTTTAATACTTTTAAGAAAGTTAGACCAAATTGGATTCAGCACACGTGTTAAAATTATTTCAGTCGTCCTTAACTGATATAGACAACAATATGTATATTACAATGGTTATAAGTCAACGAAATATATATCTATTACAGGTGTTCCACAGTATAGTACTCTAGGGCCGCCTGTATTCTTATTGTTCATTAGTGATATAACAACAAACATAGAATGTTGCAAATTAATATTTGCTGATGATTTAAAAATCTTCAAAACCATTGATTCTGAGAGACTATATAATGTTACACAATGAGTTATTAGAAATACATAATTGGTGCATTGATAACCATAAACAAATGTAAAGTGGTGTTTTATACGAAAAAAAAACTAATAAAGTATTATATAGCTATTATATAAACGAAAACATTTTAGTACGTGAAAATACAAAATAAGACTTAGGTATATGTATACTTTAATAACGAATTACGTTTTAATGAACATATAAATAGGAAGATACAAGAAGCGATAAGAATGTTAAGGTTTATTATACGCAACTGTAAATCTTTTACGAATACAGAAGCATTAAAAACTGTATATTATTCCTTTGTATGGTCAAAACTAGAATATGGGTCTTATAATATGGAATCCTTTTTATCAATCTCATAAACGTGTTATGGAACAAGTACAAAGGAGATTTACAAAATAGTTATTTTTTAACGAAACTGGTAATTGTCCTGAGAGAGAAATAGACAACAAGTATCTGTTACAGATTTTTAACTTAGAGAGTTTAGAATATTGTCGTGTTTGCTCGTTAATCATGTTCCTGTTTAAACTTCTTGATAATAAAATTAATTGTTCTGAAACACTTTCCCAGATTGGCTTTTTAATACCAAGACTAAATTCAAGACAGAATATTACATTTCATCTCAGTCATCCAAACACAAATGCGATGTTAAAGTCTCCAGTGTAGTACAGGTGTAGTAATTTTAATAAAATATCTAGTATATGTGATATTCAGAATTGTTCGAAATTTATTTTATTGAAATGTATTAGACAATATTTTCATAATGTGTAATTATTATTAAATGACTGCGAGGGTATTCAGCAGGACGTCAACCGCATTGCAGTAAATTTAATTTATTTTTAAACATCAATAAATGCCATTCAATCACCTTTACTAAAAATATGAGTCCTTACATCTTTAATTATCTGATCAACAATGAGGAGATTGAGCGCGTCTCGAAAATAAAGGTTTGGCATTATCTTTGACAGTAGGTTGAGATTTGGTCATCATATTGATTATGTTTGTAGAAAGTGTGGTGGAATGTTGGGTTTTATATTTAGGACTTGCAGGGAATTTAGAAATTAAACCCCTCTTAAATCTTTATATTATGCATACATTTATAGCAGACTCAACTTTGCCTGTGTCATTTGGAATCCTAATTATAACATCTACAAATTAAGATTTGAGAGGGTTCAGAACAGATTTGTTCGTTATCTTAACCTCAGAGCCAATGGTACTTATAATGTTGATATATACATCGCAAAACAACAATTTAATATCATCCTATTTGAACATTAGATGATTCACGCAGATCATTTTGTTTAAGTTATTAAATAGTCTATTAGATTGCCCCTACTTAATTTCTTTGTTAAATTTTCATGTACTTTCTAGAAATATTAGAACGGCTGATTTATTTAATACAGGGTGTCTCCGTTTCTTCGTTCTTAACTTTGGGAAATGATAGAGCCTGAAGAAATAATAGGAATCTTTCCTATAACATTTTTCCCTATAGCGCCCCGTTTTCGTGATACATGGCGTTCAACTCTCAAAAAAATTGTTATTTTCATTATCTACTAAACAAATAAATATTTTTTGTTGAAACTTGGTATACAGTAATCATAATAGAAGGTTAATATTTTGACGTTTGGACCGCACAGCAAACAAACTGATTTGACATGACAGCTGTCAATACTATTGTTACAAACTTAGAAACAAGCAATGTCTGCTTAAAAGTAAAATTTTTGTAATGCTTAAGATAACCCTGATTAGAAAAAGACTAAATATCTCAAAAACGAAGCTTCCTGGCGAATTTTATCAAGAGCAGTTTTTTTTATAAAATCAAAATAAGTTATTAATATTTGTATTGAAAAAATACTTTTCACCACTGGCGTTGAAGTTTAGGAGGTTCAAAGCAGAACAAAATCCCATATCTACGCCACTGGCCATAACCGGAAAAAGTTATTCACGTCAAAATATTAAACTTTTATTATGATTACTGTATACCAAGTTTCAACAAAAAATACTTATTTGTTTAGTAGATAATAATAAAATAACATATTTTTTGAGAGTTGAACGCCCTGTATCACAAAAACGGAGCGGTATAGGAAAAAATTTTATAGGAAAGATTCCTATTATTTCTTTACGCTCTATCATTTCCCAAAGTTAAGAACGAAATCAACCCAACATTCCAATCTCGGTTTAAAAATCCATTGTATAGAATGACTATCAATAATTATAATAGTTACATTGGCGATTTAAATTTTGATATTTTCAATACTACTATTAGTAATTTCAAAAGATTTATTAGCAATTTCCAGTTCACATAATGAATTTTTGATATCTATGTATAGTTTTTCAGTGATATGTCCCTTATATTGTTAATTTCTCACTTTTTATATTATGTTCACAATGCAGTTTTGGGCTGCTAGCCTGTTTGTATTCCGAACTGTCGATATTAAGTAACTAAGTATCTCTTATGAGGTTTTCTCATAAGAGGTTAAAGAATTAAATGATGAATTTTTAATGTTTTAATTATTAGGCAATTAGAAATATTCCAGAACTCAGGAACTGAGATCAAGATGCTGCAAAGGTGCCTTAAATCAATAATCGGTTAAATTATATTGTTACGAAAGCTCACCTACCTTTTTAGTTGGTTAATTATGTTCCTGTTTTCCTTACAATTTATAATTGAAGCTCACCTACCTCATTAGTTTGTAAATTACGTTTCTGTTTATGTTAGAATTTACAATTTTTGTGATGCCTTTACTTTGACGTTTTCCGGAATATTCCAGGCTATATTCTATTTGTTTCTCGACACGTTCTCGAAGTCTCAGAAACTTCGAGAACTGTGGAAACCTATATAAACAGATCATTTTCGGCCGCTGGAGTTAGTTTGTATTGAGCAGCCAAACGCGAGTGACAAACGTCAAAGTAAAGCGTTGACAGTTGCGAAATTTGTTGAAGGATATTTCTTGTATTATCAAGAGTGATAATAAAGATTATTTGTCTACGTGACGTGTTTCAACGATAACCTAGTTTCGAGGTTACATTGGTGTCAGAAGTGTGACGTTCCACAAAGAAGACATTTGGAGTAGATAAGTGAATGCCGGTAACGAGATCGAGAGCAACAGAAATGGAGGAAACATTGAAACAGTTAATGGGAATGATGCAAGATATGAAGAAGAGTCAAGAAGATATGAAAAAGAGTCAGGAAGATATGAAGAACAGCCAGGATGAAATGAAGACTAACCAAGACGAAATGATGAAAGATATGATGGAAGACTTGAAAGAGAAATGAAAAACAGTCAAGAGGAAATGAAGAACGGTCAAGAGGAAATGAGGAACAGGTTAGAAGAAATGAAAAATTATCAAGAAGGAAATAATAAAAAGTTAGAAGAAGTAATTAAGATCAATCTCAAAGAGTTTGAGGAAACCGTTGAAGAAGAAATTAATCTATTGAGAAATGAAGTGCAAGATAAAGTTCAGGTCGTAGAAGAAAGTGTTAGTAAATTACAGAGTGAAGTCGTCAAAGTCCAAGTCTTAGAAGAAAGCCTAATTAAGTTGGAGCATAAAGTTACAAATTTACAGTCACAATGGCCTGCGAAGGAGATTGTTAAGGCTGACAACAGTTGCATTTCCTCTGCAAGGATTAAAGCACCCACATTTGATGGAAAAGTGTCATGGAGCACTTACCTTAAACAATTTGAAGCAGCTGCCTTGGCAAATAATTGGTCAGAAGAAGAAAAGGCTACATCACTAATAGTTGCCCTACGAGGTGAAGCCATGGAGATATTACGAACTCTAGCCGAGGATCAACAAAAGACTATCAAATGCTGAAGAGTGCTTTAGAAATGAGGTATGGCGATGCTCATCTACAACACGTTTATCAAGCACAATTAAAAGGCCGAAGACAACGCTTCGAAGAAAATCTGCAGCAATTTGAGGCAGATATAGCACGTATGGTGAAGCTAGCCACCCCACCGCACCGACAGAATTCCAAGAACAGTTAGCAATAAGTAGCTTCATTGATGGCCTGCGAGACTCCGAGATCAGCCAAGCGTTAAGGTTAGCCAGACATAAAAACATATCTGAAGCACTGGCCCAGGCGCTAGAAATAGAAGCCGCCCGGCAGGCTTCTAGAAGCAGTCAAGGCAGAACAAGGCAAGTAAAGCTTCAGACTGTGGAACAACGAGGAGATGATAAGAACATCGAAGGATTTGTGAAGGGTTTGCAGAACTTATTGGACACCTTCCGGAAGGAACAGGAACGGACTGGTACTACGGTATACAGCAGACGAAGACCCATCCAGTGTTGGAGTTGTGGAGCTGAAGGGCATCTTAGGAATCGATGTCCTAAGAATACATCTAGTCAGAACCAGGAAAACGCCAACTAGTCAGCTTTAAGGGGCAAAAGCTGGCTAGGTGTTACCAAGCCCCACCAACTATTAAGATCAAGGTAACCCGTCTGCAAAATAATGGAACGAGTTTGGTAGTACCAGGGCGTATATGCGGACGGGATTGCGAAATGGTCGTTGATACAGGGTCTAGTCACACCATAGTGAGACCGAACATCGTCGCTCACTGCAGAATACAAAAGCCAGACCGAAATTACATCTTGGAGACAGCAAATGGAGAAGTCATATCAGTGAAAGGCAACCATCTAGCTAGAATAACCCTGGGGACAACCACTTTCCAACACAACATCCTAGTAGCAGAGATAACTGATGATGTCATTCTTGGACTTGATGTAATGACTCAACATAATTTTATATTGGACCTTCCACGAAGACTATTGAAGACCGAAGATGAAGAAATCATCATGCAGTTTCCTGAAATAAGAAACCTTCCTATTAGAACTGTGAAAGCGCCAGCAGACATAGAACTTCCAGCAGGTTCAGAACTAGTAATTGAAGCTATTTGTAGCAGTCCTTCGGCAGCTGAAGAAACTGTAATTGTAGAACCAGAACCAGAGAGCAGTCTTTATAGGAAGGGCATATTAACGGGCAAGACATTAACAGAAAGAAAAGCAATTTGGTATTGGTGAGAATGCTAAATCTAAAGGACTACCCACAACAGATCAAGAAAGGCGAACCTTTGGGAATTTGTCAAACAGTTGCATCGGTTTTCAGCAATATGGAATCATCAACAGCACCCCGAAATATTCAAAAATTACCCGAAGTTCTGCAGAGCCTTGTTAACCGATTCAAGTCCCCATTACGAGCCGATGAAGTCCAAAAATTGGAAGATTTGTTGAGGCGCTACCAGGATGTCTTCTCTTTAACAGAGGATGACGTCGGAAGGACTAATCTTGTGCAGCACCGCATAAATACCGGCAATACCACTCCAATTAAACAAGCTCCACGACGTATCCCTTTAGCGAAGCAAGAAGAGGTATCGACGATGCTTAGAGACATGCAGCAACAGGGAGTCATTGAACCATCCCAGAGTCCATGGACTGCGCCGGTTGTTCTGGTAAAGAAGAAGGACGGCTCTACTAGATTTTGTGTGGATTATAGAAGACTAAACGATGTCACTAAAAGGACAGTTATCCGTTGCCAAGAATAGATGATACCCTGGATACCCTGTCTGGATCCCAATGGTTTTCCACATTAGACCTGAAAAGTGGCTATTGGCAAGTGCAACTTCACCCAGATGATAAAGAGAAGACAGCATTTTCCATTGGAACAGGGTTGTGGCACTTCAACGTCATGCCCTTTGGCCTCTGCAATGCACCAGCCACCTTTGAAAGACTTATGGAAACCATTCTGAGAGGAATGACCTGGAAAACTTGTCTCGTTTATCTTGACGACATAATAATACTCGGAAAAGACTTTGAAGATCATTTGAAAAATGTCAAGAAGTTTTCAAAAGTTGAGAGAAGCCCGACTCAAGCTAAGTCCCAAGAAGTGCATGCTCTTTCAAAAGGAAGTTAAGTATTTAGGACACATTATTTCGTCTAATGGAGTGAAGACTGACCCAGAGAAAACTGAAACCATCTGGAAATGGCCAGTACCGAAAGACAAACATGAGTTAAGGAGTTTCCTGGGACTTTGCACCTACTATCGCAAGTTTGTGAGAAATTTCGCCGAGATTGCGAAACCCCTACATCGGCTCACAGAAAACAATCAGCCATTCATCTGGACGGAACAATGTCAACAAGCTTTTCAAAGATTAAAAGAAGCTTTGTGTTCTTCTCCGATTCTGTCATATCCCAAGCCTGGAAAGACATTCATCGTGGACACAGACGCTAGTAACACTGGAATTGGAGGATATTATCACAAGTTGAAGACGGGCACGAAAAAGTGATTTCCTACTTTAGCAAGGTCCTCTCTAAGCAAGAAATGAACTACTGCGTAACCAGAAGAGAGTTGCTTGCCATAGTTAAAACTGTGGAGCATTTTCATAAGTATCTCTATGGTCAGCCGTTCGTCTTGAGGACCGATCATGCATCTTTGAAGTGGCTACTGCAGTTCAAGAATCCGGAAGGCCAAGTGGCAAGATGGCTTCAACGGTTGCAGGAGTACGACTTCAAAATCGAACACCGGAAAGGATCTAACCATCGGAATGCTGATGCCCTATCCAGAAGACCATGCCCTCCAAACTGTAAACACTGTCTGCGACAAGAAATTAGAGAACAAGATGAGTTTCTTTGCCGAAGAATTAACATCCAAGGCCCAGATGATTGGGATAATAAAATCATCGCTAAAGAACAAAGTGAAGACCCGGATTTTGGACCAATTTTCCAGTGGAAGATAAGAAACATGGACAGACCCACCTGGCAGGATATTTCTGATAAATCACCGTCTCTAAAAAGCTACTGGGCGCTATGGAATTCTTTAGCCATCGAGAACGGCGTATTAAAAAGAGTCTGGGAGAGCCCAGACGGCAAAGAAAAGATTTATCAAACAATACTGCCCCAGAAAAGAATTCCAGAAGTTCTTCAAGCACTGCACAGTGGAGTCGGTGGTGGGCACTTTGGAATAAACAAAACTCTGAATAAAGTTAGAGAACGATTCTACTGGCTTGGCAGTCGGTCCGATGTGGAAGAATGGTGCCGACGTTGTGATACCTGCGCCTCTAGTAAGGGACCCAGGACTCGAAGCCGAGGACAGATGAAGCAGTACAATGTTGGAGCTCCATTCGAGAGAATAGCTATTGACATAGCTGGACCATTTCCTCGTAGCAGCAGTGGGAATCGTTATATTTTAGTAGTGATGGACTACTTCAGTAAATGGCCAGAAATATATCCCTTACCTAATCAAGAAGCGGTTACCGTAGCCGAAGCTTTATTCGAAAATTGGATATGTCGTTATGGGGTGCCCAGAGAGATCCATTCCGACCAAGGACGAAATTTCGAGTCGGAAGTATTTCAGAACGTTTGTGAGCTGCTAGGCATTCACAAAACCAGAACTACACCTCTTCACCCGCAATCAGATGGAATGGTGGAAAGATTCAATCGCACCATCGAAAACTTCCTGAGAACGGCCGTCAACGAGAAACAGACCAACTGGGATACCTGCCTTCCTCCATTTTTACTGGCATACCGAGCAGCAATTCATGAGACCACGGGTAAAACACCAGCCAACGTGATTTTCGGCACAGAATTGCGGCTACCCATAGATCTAATTATGAATCGACCGCAACACGAGGAAAACTTAGACGATTATCTCAGCCATCTGAAAGATCGAATAAAGATGGTACATGAAGAAGTACGAGAGAAGATAAAAATAGAAAGCGACAGAATGAAGACCAGATACGACTTGCGTGCCAACAGCAGCGGGTTTCAAGAGCTTGAGAAAGTGTGGCTCTATAACCCAAAAGAAGCAAGGGTAAATCTCGAAGCTGCAGAAATCGTGGGAAGGCCCTTATACCGTCGTGTCACGATTGAATGACGTAGTCTACAGGATCAGAGGAATCCTCAAGCCAAGATGAAGATTGTCCACATCGATCGTTTAACACCTTATCAAGGCCATGCGGACAATGGAGTAACCTGATCGGGACGATCAGTTCTAAGAGGTAGGCAATGTTACGAAAGCTCACCTACCTTTTTAGTTGGTTAATTATGTTCCTGTTTTCGTTAGAATTTATAATTGAAGCTCACCTACCTCATTAGTTTGTAAATTACGTTTCTGTTTATGTTAGAATTTACAATTTTTGTGATGCCTTTATTTTGACGTTTTCCGGAATATTCCAGGCTATATTCTATTTGTTTCTCGACACGTTCTCGAAATCTCAGAAACTTCGAGAACTGTAAAAAAACCTATATAAGCAGATCATTTTCGGCCGCTGGTTAGTTTGTATTGAGCAGCCAAACGCGAGTGACAAACGTCAAAGTAAAGCGTTGACAGTTGCGAAATTTGTTGAAGGATATTTCTTGTATTATCAAGAGTGATAATAAAGATTATTTGTCTACGTGACGTGTTTCAACGATAACCTAGTTTCGAGGTTACAATATCTATTTACATTTTACAGGCGCAATCGTTTGCACTGTGTAACTGAAGCCTTATTTATTTGTAGGCTTAAGACAACTCACGAAATTCAAAAATTATATTTAACAGTTCTGATGATTTAGTATGTTTAAATATTCCCATTACGACCAGTGTCGTAAAAACCCTGTGCCACTCTTCTTTTATTTATAATAAAAATGATATTATTTAAATCATTGTTCTTTAAAAATATATCTTTATTTCGTAGTTTGCGCATAGTGTGTCCTAATATGCCCCTAAATTAATAAACCATAGGGCAAGAACAGATTCCTGATGACAAAATTATGCGATATAGCTAAGCTTACTTTAGTAAAACGTTGATGGTTAATAAGATACAGGGTGTCGAAGTAAAAATTTTATTTTCGATATTTATAAACAATTTTTTTAGATATACAAATAATTGGACACATTTTAGAGACCGAGGGTTTTTGGAAGCGGGAAATTAAAATTTGTTTCTAATTTTGAAGCTACTACTATTAGAGGGCGCCACTTATGGCATACCATGCTTCTTTTAAATGGCATGACTATTAAAATAATGGATTCTTCTACCTTCTTGCTCAAAATGGTTAATTATGAAAAAATTTAATAGTGGATTTTCAAGTTTCCTTCAGCTCTTGATACAAATATGCACAAACTACAATATGCAAAGATATTTTAAATAAACATTTACTTGAATACAATGTATTTTAAAGATAATTGCAAAAAATTATTATTTGTTCAAAATGATCAAAACTTAAAGTATCGTTTTTCTATAATTAAGACAGTGACGTACTATTTTTATTATAAATAAAAGAAGAGTGGCACAGGGTTTATACTTCACTGGTGGCAAAAAGTTTCCAAGTAAATAAAAAATATAATAAAAATTTCAAAGTCTTTGACACCTTTTATCTCAGAAACGAATGAAATTTGGGTAACTCTCATTTATTTTCACTGTACACCCCTTCCAAGGATGTCAGTAATATTTAAGACACCCTCATAATTGTGTATATTTTGACATTATCTGAAGGTATTGCCACATTTATTACTTTTTTTGTTTTGAGAAAAACTGTTTATCCATTGAGAACACTGCAAGATTGAAGAAAATTAACTATAGTTTATTTCAGGTCTGCCATATGACATATCTCTGTACTGGTATCAGTATCCATGGATATTAGGAGAATTTATTTGTCAAGCAAGAGCTCTTATTTCTGAGATGTAAGTATTATATTATAGTGTTCTTAGAAATATACATTTCGTAGCTAATATTTGGAAAACTTAATTTTCCTTCGCTTGTCCTCGATATAATTACATTGTAGTTACCGCTAAACCTACTCTATCAGCACGAATTGTACAAATACAAAAAAAAAATTTTTGTCCATTTATTATCACAGAGATACTTGGATAATCATTCCGTTTTGCGTGCTTGTCAGTGACGGTTGTACAGTGAAGTGTCCAAGTGGAAAATAAGTGAAAATAACAGTTCATCTTCACATCAGTTTACAGTGATGAAAAAAGATAGTGTAGTTTAAAAGACTAATGTACTGGTATCATACATATTATTACATATTAAAATAGAATGTAACGTTCGTTACACACTTCAAATTAAAAGAAGTCGTGTGACTTCATTAAATACTAGATTTGGTACTACACCACTGTAAGAATAACGTATGTTAGTCTTCAGTTAATTAAGAAATGGTGTCATTATAGTAAAAGAAGTCGTGTGACTTCATCAATTTTTTGGTTCATTAATATTACTGCTGCAAGAATAACGTGTTATTCTTTAAAAAAAAAATGTAAAAATGGTGCGATAATAGCAATAAAAAGTCGTGTGACTTCATAGTACTATAGGTTCATTACAATCACTACTCCAAGAATAACCTGCGTTATTCATCAGAAAAAAAATATGAAATGGTTGTCATTTCTTAAAATATGTATAAGGTATCGTGGATTCAATACAAGGTTGAATTGCAATACATATTTGAATGGAGTTGCAGAAAAGGGGGAAAAAAATTAACTTTGGAAAACAGTAATGTTCAACTTCTACAGGGAGAAATAACGGTTTGTTAATAGAATAATATTTTGTTACTTATTGAAGAGTCTTAAGAAAAATTCTTGGATTTGTTTATGTCATTACTGCAAGAATAATGTGTGTTATTCATCAGAAAACGAAGACATCGTGCGATTCCATAATATATTTATAAACACTTAGAGAATGTATTTTCTCATTGTAAAAAGAAAAGGATAGTACGCTAGTCCCCTGAAAATAAATCAATAATAATTGAGTTTATAGATAGCGTAGCTATATATCTAATGATATAACTAGATGCTAGCCGATACAGGTTATCGAGCATGGAAATTTTACAACACTAGATAGATAGTCTATCCGGTTGAAGACAGAGGTCTGTCAATTATGGCATAGTTGTTAATTCAAATTAATCCACATTTAAACCCAGACTGTAAAAAAGAAAATGTAGCACAAATTTTTAATCTTGGACGAAATCTGCATACAAGAGAAGGAGAAAGAAAGGATAGACGACCAACAGACTGAAGTAGAGCGCACATCAATCCAAGAAACATAGTAGACATTACTGTCTGATGTAGTGCAACAAAGGTTAAATGCACATGCTGACATATTGTCGACAGTAATAATAATTAATGCTTGGGGGTACATGCCTGCCAACAGTAGAGTAGAGTTGTTTTGAGGTTCAAAGAATTTAGATTCCATCTCACAGAAAATCCATACAATCTAGGGATCTCATGATAAAAATTCCACAAAACCAGTATAAAAACAATAATAATTCTGACAAAACCAAAAATGTATGTGTATTTATGTGTATATATTTTTTTAATCTAGAACAAAACGAATTAGTACAGGTTCTCATTTTGAGATAGAGAGATTGTAGATATATCTTAAACTTTTAGTGAAACTGTAAATAGATCATCAAAGATGCATATTTTATGTAACATATACACAAGAAATATACCGGGTGGTCCACTTTCGAAAGTGGAAACTTTAGAGGCAGACAGAGAACCTGAAAAGTGGACCATCCGGTATATTGTACCTATACGATTTATGAACGGCTAGTCTTTCATTTAGAGTAAATATATTACCAGTTCAAAATTGAATGTAACAATATACCTTGGAATTATGGAATTAAATTACAGTAGACTCGCGATACCGTGAACACAAAATGCACCAGGGGTCTTCACGGAATCGAATTTGTTCACGCTAGTGAAAGTATACAAAAAGTGAAAAAGAAGCAAGAAGTCTAGTTTGTAGCATTTTATTTATTAAGCTCTACATCAGTTTTTGTAAAAAATGTAGTTATTTTACTTTGAACTTGTTTAGATGACAACTTTTTCAATATTGCTTTTTCGTAAACAGCTCTAAGACTAAGAATATCATTGATCTCCAATGAATTCTGCTCCGCCCACTTTAATACAGTGTTGATTGCTTCAATTGCTTCTGTGTGTGATATCCGATGTTCTGGCCCTTCCATTTCAGTGTCACTATCACCAGACGATTCAATAATTGTAGGTTCACTGGTGGAGCCAACATTCTCAAGGATGCTATCTTGATTCCATTCCTCGATGTCGGCAGCTGAATATGCCCCCTAATTTTATAATAAATAAAATAAAATTTGTACTGACATTTTAACGTTTCACTTACAGGGTGAACAGTCTCTATTAGAGTAATTGTATCATTCACAACAGTTCTTTCATGTCTCAGGCTTTGTTTTAAAATGTTCAAAGGTATGTCGTCTTCACTATCAACTTCTGTAACAACTCCATCCAGAATATTTCGCCAACACTTTGAAATAACCACTTCCTCCAACTTCTCCCAAGCAAATGCTAAGTGTTTCACAGCATCTTTTAATGTAAGCTGTTTCAGGGTTTCAGAAATGCTGTCTCTGCTAGCAACTACTGAACTGAGCAGGCTTTTGCGATAATAAAGTTTTGTTAACTTCAAAACATTCTGGTCCAGTGGTTGAATTAAAGATGTTACATTTGGAGGCACGAACACCGTGAAAATCATGCCGTCTCTTGTTTTTAATTCTTCAGCACGTGGATGAGATGGTGCATTGTCCAGCAGAAGAATGGCTTTAGGTGGCAATTTCTGAGAGATTAAAAACTTCTTTACCTAAATTACAGTTAGAATGTGTCAAAACGGAAAAGGATTAAGTTACATGTGTACATACCTCAGGAACGAAGCTGTCGAAAAACCATTCTCGAAAAATGTTTTCAGTCATCCAAGCAGTTTTTGAATTTTGGTAGATGAACGGATTTTTAAAATTTCTAAAGCATCTTGAATTTTTAGCTTTTCCAATTAAAAGCGGTGTTAATTTGTGTGTTCCCGATGCATTTGTACATCCTAAAAAGGTAACCCTTTGTTTGGCAAGTTTCAGACCAGGTGCTGTTTTTTCACAAAGCATAACAAAGGTCTTATCGGGCAATAGTTTCCAGTAAAGCCCCGTCTCGTCCGCATTATATAATTGGTGGGGACTGATATCAAACTCCTCAATTAAGTGCCTCAGCTTTTCTTTGAATGGATCAACTAACTCTGGCTGTGAAGATAATTTTTCTCCTGATATTTTTAAATACCGTATGCCGTGTCTCACTTTGAAACGGTGTAACCATCCATCACTGGCAGTAAAACTGTACTGTACAACTTCAGTGCCTTTTGTTTTATCATATCACCCGTAACTGGCACATTATTTTCCCGGTGCTCAACAAACCACTTGTATAGTTTTTGCTCCAACCTCGGGTTTTCGGCACTCTTTAGTGTACACTTTTTTGTGGGTTTCAATGTTTGTGTTACCGCTTTCAAAATTTTTTCCTTTTTTTTTATCAAACAGACGGTCGTTTTCGTAATTCCGTACTTTTCCGATAATGCGGCAACACTGAGTCCGTTACTATGATCGTCCAGGATTTTCGCTTTAACTTTTTGAACTTTTGGCATACTGGTGACTACTTCGCACTTTGCACTATGCGGAATACGCACTGATGTATGCGTCTAAAGACTAACTGCCAACTGGTGCATTTTGCGGTCGACTTTCGAAGTGGGAATAACCGGTTGCGAATAGACTAAACAAAAAATCGCGTGCGCCGTTGAATAGAACGTTTGTTTACGTTACCGGGAGAAGCGGTGTTCACGTTACAAGGTAGATAATGGAACCAATATAGTGTTCATGTTACCGCGAAGTTCACATAAACGCAAGTTCATGTTATCGCGAGTCTACTGTAATAGAGAGAAAGGTATACTGACACCCCAACAGCATATAATTTTGTTTTAATGTTCATGTAAAAAGTCGATATCACTACCAGAAGAAAGACTTGGGGATGTAAAAAACCTAATGTTAAAATTTAGAAATTAATTAAACTCGTTTAAAATTAAATAAAATAATTATCACTAAAGGAGTGTTATCAAAATTACAAAAATAAATAAATAATAGTAATTCCAGATAATATAGAACATGAATGACAATGATAGTTTGAAAACTTATAGATCACAGTATAAAATCAATACTAATAAAAAAAAGTCAAAGATATTATCAAAAGCTCCACAACTGGATGTAGTACCTTTTATAAACAATCTAAGAGAGACTTTGAAAAAGCTATGCAAAGCAAACTTAAAATCTTTAATAAAATGTATGAGACGCGCTCGTAATTTATTAAGAAGAGGTAGCCCGAATTCTGGTATAAATCAACAGGCAGTGTCAAATTCGGATAATTTAAATAAAGCCACTCTGAACTATGGCGTTGGGTTAAAAAGGAAATTAAATTCTGTTTATGCTACATATATCCTATGCTGTTATAATACTGAGGCAGGCAATAAATCAATGTCTCTGTATATCAAGACAAATTAAGAATAGATTTTTTTAAAAAATTATATATCTGGGATGCTTAAGATGCCAAAAAGTCAGTTTAAAATGTATAAAATGTATTACAGAGTTTCCAGATCCTGATAGATGCTCTGTCTGTAATTTCACTGTAAAGTAAGAAAATACTTTTTATATATTTCCTCCTTTTGACAAGGAAATTTCTCTGGTGATAAGGAAATTATATAGATGTCTTTCAATACATCAAAGGACGACTCAGTATTAAATTCTTATTAATTAACGGTAAACGTAGTATGTAAGAACGATGAAATATAATGAATAGGTTGTCGAAAAGCATTTCTAATATTTGCCCTCCAAATCCTAAATAATCAATTACTTGAAACGACTCACTCTTGTCATAGTGAGAAAAATGATATCCATTAAAACACGGAGTGTCTAAAATTTTGATTTGAAATTGGCTGCACTCCTGGCCAGAGTTTAGAAATATTTTTATAATGAATCAAAATAAGTTTGAAGTATCATAGTAGTGTATAATTTACTATTACCTAATCTTAAGTAATTACTTAATTAGTATAGCTAGATTAGAATATCATATTCTATATTTCCATAAATAATGGTTGTTACTGTCATAATTTACATATCGGTTACTCTGAACATCAATGTAATTATATCGAGGACAAGCGAAGGAAAATTGTAAGATTAATTGACTTACCTTAAGGAAAATTAATCTGAATTTTCCGAGCTTGTCCAAGGATATAATTACCCATCCTCCCCTTTTTTCCCATAATAGGTAGTCCCGATTTTGACAGACAACCACTATAACGGAATTGTTATCCAAAGGGGATCTGTGATAATAAATGGACAAAAACCAACATTTTTTATATTTGTACAATGCGTGCTGATAAAGTAGGTTTAGCGATAACTACAATGCTGTTATATCCTCGGACAAGCTCGGAAAATTCAGATTAATTTTTCTTAAGATAAGTCAATTAATCTCACAATTTTCCCTTTTGACCAAAATCGATATTATTGAAAATAAATTCCACAACATATATGAGTACCTACTTGTAATATTCATATACAGAATTCCAAGAGATATGTAATAATTCGTGATAAAGAATACTTAGATATTTGATTCCGATCTCTCTTGCCTGTGCATGCCGCTATTAGTAGGCCTACCTTAATACAGTGCTTTCGAAAAGTAACGAATAAATTCATTATTTTTGAAATTGAGAAGTTATCGAAAAAATCCCCTGGCACGTCGATTTTGTTTTTAAAAAAGGCACTTTTTGACATACGACCCATATTTGTGACCTCATCGTTGTTCGTCGATAATTTTTTTAAATGGCAACCCGCAATTTTGACTATGCCATTTGAAAGAGCGTGTCATTCTACATATATACATCATGAAAAATTATGGTGTTACATAACCAAAATTTCAAGAAGATAATGTTTGACGATTTTAAAATTTAATTTTCACAATACTGAAAATGATAATGATTATGTAAAGAATCGACTAAACTAAGTGTTCAAATTGAGCACCGTTGGCTGCCTGACAGTTAACATTATTTTTGAACATTATCAATAACTTCAGTATACGATGTATCTCGTGACGAATTCTTGCTTTTAAATCTTCTAAATTAACCGGTCCAGTAACGTATACTTTGCTTTTTAAGTATCCCCACAAGAAATAATCTAGGGGTGTCAAATCAGGCGATCTGGCTGGCCTCTAAATCGGCCCCCTTCTCCCTATCCAACGAATGAGGATTTGCACAGTATTGTGAAAATTAAATTTTAAAATCTTCAAACATTATTTTCTTGAAATTTTTGTTATGTAACACCATAATGGTCAAATTTGGGGGTTGCCATTTAAAAAAATTGTCGATGACGTAATATCTCGAACAACGATGACGTCACACATATGGGTCGTATGTCAAAAAGTGCCATTTTTAAAAACAAAGTCAGGGGATTTTTTCGAAAACTTCTCAATTTAAAAAATAATGAATTTATTCGTTACTTTTCGAAAGCACTGTATATTGAGGTGACAGGAATACTGTCCCCATGTATTTATCCCTTTTCACCGTTAAACACTACAGCGACAGTGGATGTGTCATTTACTGAAGAAAACTATTATTTCTTCACTCTACGGTAGAACTTTAGTCTATTAGTCCGTATAACCTGCACCTTGTTTTCTAATGCTACTTTTGCCGTTGAGTGAAGCCGTTAGTTAGCATATTATTACTTGAGTGTGTTAGTACTTGAATCGATATTGCCACACTCACGGGTTCTATTCCTACGGCCCGAAGACCGTAGATTGTGCCATTTGTAAAGAGGATCTCTATCAATGTAAGAATTTGGTAACAAACGACGTTTAACCATCCCCCAAGTCATTCAGCATTTTTTTTAATTATATTTTCTGAATAGTTTAATTTTAGTACCTACGATCTGAAAGAAAAATATAATTTTATGATATCTCTAAACTCTCTAAAATAATTTGGGAGGACGGACTCGCGTAAGCTTACTGTGTAACGTCACAGCCTCCTATGGCATGCCCGGTTGCGCTCGCTACCGTTTCCTTGCATTTAGAATACAAAGCCTTGGACGACGTTAGGATTGCGGTTTTTATTGCAATTATGGAAAATTCAAATATTGAAGGCTTTATCAGAGATACTAAAACAAAACAATCAAACTTTAGATACTGTATTGTACCGAAATGTCCCAATACAACGATAAAATGCCCAGATAAAATTATTTATTAGTTTGCCCCCGGAATCCCAATACGAAAAACTTGTGGCAAGAAAGCAATGAAGCGCGACATATTTCTTAGACCTACAAGAATTAATTAGATACGTGATGTATATAATAAAATTTATTCTTGATTTTTAGTTTAGTCAAGTTTAAATTCTTAGGTACATTATACCTAAGTACCTTTAAAACTAAACAACATGTCTACTTATTAAATAGGTATTATAAGTCTTTTTACTATCAAGTTTATAGAATGCTTAATTTTTGGTTTCAGGAGGTGGCCCAATAAATCTAACTACTGAATTCTAATAAAGCTACAGAAATTAGAATGCTATTAAAATTTGAATAATAAGATTTATAAACTAAATATTTACTTAATTAGTTTTATAGATATTGTGTGAAATTGGGGTTTTCTTTTAGTTAGCATTGTCTCCGTAACTTTCTCGATCTTATATGGACATTTTATATTTTCATATAAAATTTTAAATATTTAAAGTGAGAGAAATTAAATTTGAAGGTTTGTTTATACCCTCTGTATAATAATTAGAAGCCAAACTTTAAATTAAAGCTAATAGGTATATAACAAAACAAATGCTTTAGTTTCTTGTAAATACCTATCTACCCACAAAGAATTATTTTTTTAGAAACCAAAACATTTAAATTTATTATTAATTTTGTAACATAATAAATACATATAGTACTTAAGTACCAATCTACATTATTTCAAAAATGTAGTTGCTATTAACGATTTCATTTTAGGCCTTAGGTACCGTTGCAATTTTACACATCTCATCTCAACACTTACAAATTGGTGATTTGTATTAAATTAGTCCATCATCATAATTAAATTTACCATCGGTAGATAGGACGAATATTCTTTTAAATAGCATGTTGTGAATTCGAAATATAAAGAAAATATGGGTAGATATTGTGGGTGTTAATCAATGCTGGTTGGGGCTTTAGTCCACAGAGTAGTTAGTTTCACACAATATTATTAATACCTAAAAATATATAAAAAGCGATTACATAAAGGGTAAATATTATTTAAGTAGGTGTTTGTCATATTTAATTTAAAATTCCTCCACAGGCTAAAGTCACTTTTTTGACATTGTCGATATTTAATTTCAAATAATTTTAATTTATATAATAATTTTTATAGTTAGATATTTCACTCAACTTAAAGGAGGCCACCAAAGAAGCAATCCTAAAATTGCAGAAATAGGTCAGATCTCCTCTATTCTGGTTGAATTTTCGAGTTCCCACATTTTTAGAAGTGAAGTTAGATATTTATAGTGTTTCCATTAAACCAGATTAGTAAATTTAGCTAGATTAATTTCTTTAGATAATTATTGAATAGAGCTTTGTCTGTGGAATTGTTCATTAGCATATCTATTTGTTTAGTATCAGAGAGCATACACATTACTTCATTGATAGGAATTGTAGGAGATTTGATTTATATTAGCTTAAAATACCTTTCTAATACAGTAAAAAAATGACTTACTAGACTCATCTGTATGACGAACTATACCTGCAGTTAAAATATTTGTACTTATTTAAGGTTCATCCTGTATTTCGAAAAGTACTATCAGATCGACTTCAAATTTTCGGGGTTGACCATACTTTATAAGTGTTTATTGGTTATTTATTGTTTATTGTTGTTATTTGACCACATTACATAAAATAAGTATGCTTGTAGCAAGTCAAAATATAATGTAGAATTAAGATTATGACACATTTAAAAAAGCCTAAGAATAAAAAGTAAGTTAAGAAATACAGAAATACAAAATTTAAAACAATCAGTGTACAATAATTATCAGTAAAGTGCTGAGGTGAGATGTCACCTAAAGATCTAAAATGTTCCACAAATTTGTCAGCAGAGTAGAAACAGTGACTCAGAAAATATTTTTTTAAATTTATATTTAAAAGAAGTAGTAGCATTCATGTTTTTAAAAGTACCTGGAAATAAGTTAAAGCAATTGATATTGAGCGAATTAGCCTCAGATATACATAATCTAAAACGATTATTCCTAATTAGGTGAGAAACCGGGTTATAGTTGTTTACGTCAAACTGCTTGAGCATAATCGACTGCCTCCCGTGAATTTCAACAAGAACTTCAAATAAGAATAACGTAGGCAAAGGTATTATTTTAAGTTCTTTAAAGTACGACTTGCAATGATCCCGAAAACCAATGCCTGCCATTATTCTAATTGCCCTCTTCTGCAGACGAAAATTTTTTATAGCATGGGAAGAATTATCCCAAAGCAGCAGTCCATAAGTAATATGCGAATGAAATAGGAAAAAATATGCAACTTTTATAGTATTAGTACTAGTTTTTGTTTTAACTGACGGAATATAAATAACGACCGAGAAAGCTTCCCCACTAGCAACATAACACCAAGTAGCATGACAATATTTGTTTCACAAACGTTGTTAGTGCACCGATTGGAGGAAATCTGCAAAAATTGATTTTTTTCGGTATTTAATTTTAGTTTGCTGTTCAAAAGCCAGTCGTTTGTTCTGGTTAAAATCTTGCCACGAGCAGAACATAATTTGAAATCAGACGTAGCACCGTTCAACTGCACAGCTTGCTGACGATTACTCAGATAAGACTTAATGAGTTCAAGCAAAATTTCTCTAATCTCATAGTGATTCAATTTCTCCAGAAGAATATCGTGGGAAACTCAATCAAATGCTTTAGATAAGTCACATAACATAATATCAGTCAGATTGCCTTCTTCAAGTTCCTGCACTACCTCACTCACAACATGATAGACAGCTTGAGTGGTAGAACAATAGTTTCTGAAACCATATTGAGAATTACTGAAAAAGTTATGTATCTGAAGATAGGCGTACAATTGCTTCTTTATAATATTTTCAATGATTTTCTCAAAAACAGAAACAGTACTTATGGGACGGTAATTGTCAATCATGTAAGGATCGCCCCTTTTTAAACACAGGAATTGCCTTTGAAAATATTTAAGGAAATATGCCAGTAGTCAGGATTAAGTTTGGTAAATGACCTAAGCATAACATTACATGTCTCCTTATTAATCTGACTAGTTCATGAATATCAGCGCCCTTGGAGTCTTTTAAAGAATCTATAGCCTCTAAAACCTCTAGTTCAAGAACAGGATGAGAAAATAATGAGCCACAAGAGTTTGGAAATTTTTTATAATATAGAAGTTTATCAAAGCAAATCTTTGGTACATATTTTATAATATTCTCTGCAAAAAAAATCGTTAATATCATTTGGTGCAAAATTCAAAATTAATTATTTTCCAACATGTTTTTCCTCTGTTGCTTGATGCTGTAATGAACTCATCATAGGCTGCCTTTTTAGTTTCCCCTATTTTTATACTGTATTCTTTTTTAAGTTTTTTATAAAATTATATATTAGTATTTTTAGTTATGCCAGTTAGATATTTCAATTGAAACAGCTGATTCCTAAGAGACTTCAGGTGTGAATTGAACCACGAAACAGGTGACTTAAACTCAATGATTCATTAAAATTAGTCAAATAATATAATTTGAAGTATGACCAAGTGACCCTATTAATAATGTGGTTCAGATTTATCTACGTAAGTCGTTCCTGGGAGCAAATACTGCCTACTAAATAATAATATACCGCTATTGTTTATTGATTATTTGCAAAATAGTTTAATATTGCATAATGCATGATTATGTATTAAAATTGGCAATCTATGAGAATTTGAGTATTTCCTGAAACTATTAATTTTGTGTAATTTTTATACAAGTTTTTTGTTTCGAATTGGGTATTTGGTTACACTATAAATTAAATTTATCGACATTTTTTATTTTTATAAAATATTGAAATGTTGACATTTTTTTAAATCAAATTTACGTTAGTATAAAACTTGAAGTCTCAACAATCACCAATTCATAAGTTCATAAATAAAGTCAAATTCATATTTCTTTAATATCTTGGTAATAAAAAGTTTGTTATCTGTCGCAAACTCTACTATATTATATACAGGTTATCCCAACGAAAATTTGACCCCCCCTATAATTGGAAAACCGAATAATATTTCAAAATTCGCCGAGACCCGTCGATTTTTGTTCTTGGGGGGAGCTTTTTTGACAGTCAAGCCAACTCGATATGTTCATCCCCCTAATGCCTAGTAACCCCAACTTAAAAATTTCAAATGCACCTACCACATCATTTTAAAGCCCTTTTCATTGCGAATACAGTGACGTACCGTTTTTAGAAATCGATTGAGATTTGACAGAATTATTGGTTACAAACGAAAAGATGACAAACCAACTTACGCGTAGTAATTTCTACACAAATGTTCACCACTAATAAGTTTTTCATCTACTACACATGACCGCATTACCTAATTGTTATTGATGTGTCTATCAGTTCACAAAAAGTCAGAAATGAAATAAAAAAGCTGAAGCAAATAATAAATCAGATTTATTTGATGAATTACTCAAAATGACCTCCGTTAACTTCCAAACAATAATACAGTCTGTTTTCAAATTCTGTTCGAACATTATTAAAGACATCCGCAGTTATTAATCGGCATTCTTCTACAATTCTCTGACGTAGCACTTGCAATGTTTCCGGCTGAGTGGCGTACACTCGTGATTTTAAATGACCTAACAGAAAAAAGTCCAAAGGGGACAGATACGGAGATCTTGGTGGCCATTCGAGGGGACCTCTTCTGCCAATCCAATGCCCCGGGAAATGGTCATCCAAATATTGTCGCACAGCAGCAGCATAGTGCAGGGGCGCACCATCTTGTTGGAAGGTTATTTCATTTTCTAGTAAATTGTCGTCACTTTCTAAAATCTCTGTTATCCTAGGATCAATTGTACTTTCCAATAATTCTAGATAGGTGTTTCCATCGAGATTACCTTGGATGAAAAATGGCCCAACAAGATGGTCGCCCAAAATGCCTGCCCAAACATTCAATTTTTGAGGTGTCTGAGTATGAAATTCCCTGATTAAATGCGGATTAGTATCACTCCAATAACGACAATTGTGTCTAATCACTTCGCCATTCAACATAAATGTACATTCGTCGGAGAAACATGTATTGTAGAGAAGATTTGGATTCAGTAGAAGTTGTTCACTAAAGTATTCGCAAAATTGGTTACGGCGATCAAAGTCAGCTTCATGTAACTCTTGAACCAGCGTCATCCATTAAATGGATCAAAATTCGATGAACACTGGAACGGGATACGCCAGAAGCTTGAGACACAGTTGTAATCGATTGCTTATTATCCATCTGTACATGACCCAAAACTGCCACCTCAACTGCTTCATTTCGAACTGGCCCAATTACTTCACGTTTCTTGTTTAAAAGCGAACCTGTTGCTACAAATTTGTCAATCAGGTGTTTAACGTACTGGTGGTTTACATTTTTTTCAGGATGATTGGCATTAAAAATTCGTGCTGTAGCTTTAGCGCAATCGTGATTTCGATAATAAATTGCAACAATTTCTACTCTTTCCGCGATAGAATAAACCATTTCGAACACACGTTAATACTTTCAATAACGGCTGAAACTAACGATTTCTTGGTCACAAGCAAGAACGACGACTTTTTTGTAGTACCGATTTTATTATTTTGAAAAGGTCTGAATTCCTATAAACTTAAGTATCTTCTACTAATAACTATTTTAGTATCTAGTTTTATTTGCTTCAGCTTTTTTATTTCATTTCTGACTTTTTTGTAAACTGATAGACACATCAATAACAATTAGGTAATGCGGTCATGTGCAGTAGATGAAAAACTTATTAGTGGTGGGCATTTGTGTAGAAATTACTACGCGTAAGTTGGTTTGTCATCTTTTCGTTTGTAACCAATAATTCTGTCAAATCTCAACCGATTTCTAAAAACGGTACGTCACTGTATTCGCAATGAAAAGGGCTTTAAATTGATGTGCCACAAGTGGGGTAGTTGCATTTGAAATTTTTAAGTTGGGGTTGCTAGGCATTAGGGGGATGGACATATCGAGTTAGCTTGACTGTCAAAAAAGCTCCCCCCAAGAACAAAAATCGACGGGTCTCGGCGAATTTTGAAATATTATTCGGTTTTCCAATTATAGGGGGGGTCAAATTTTCGTTGGGAGACCCTGTATACGAAAAGTTCTGTATGGTGACCCTAAATGTAGATGCATCCTCGATCGCATCAGAATTAATATGCTAAGCTAGTTTTCTACACGATAAGCATGAAATTCATCTGCTCGTGGATTAATTATGTTCAGTCTCAAATATTAAAAAAAACATAAGAAACGTCTACGAATTTAAATGCCTTATTATATCCCGGGCATAACTGCATCTTTCTGAGAGTGTAGCTCAGAAGTTTAAAAACTCTTTAGTATTAAGGTGCACAATCACAATTTCCCACGGAAAATGATCTCAAGGATAACTTTTTAATTTTGGCGTTACTTAGGAAGAATCCTATGGACGTTATGCGCTCTTTGATAGTTTCAAATATTAATTTTAAAACATCCTACCAACCGTTTACCAGTTTCGTGAGAGGGGGGGGGGTGTTAGAGGCAAGAGAATAGAGATTCCTAAATGTGCACATTTTTCAATTTCCGATACAAGTCAGACACGAAAAGTGCTATGCAAATTATGTTAACACAGTAAATTATTTCTTAAAAATGTAGCACGCATTATTGGGAAAACCGTTTTGATCATTGCGATCTTCAGTAAATTTCGAGATACCTATAGGAACCATCCAAAATTAATATTAAATATACCTACAAAAATAAAAAAATACCTTCTACCTCATATAGAATACTCTATCTTCACATTTAAACACTTTAAAATATAAAATATATTTTATGTTTTCTAGCAGTGCATTAAAAAACTTTGTTACTGCATACATACTTCTCGCAGAGAGACTCAGTTTATGCTGTGAGATTAAATAATTATTTTTCCTGAAATTATAGATTTTTTTGCATTCGAAATAAGAAAATGTATGTTAATGTTTAAAATTAAATAAAAGACAATCATCTGTATACCTAATAACCAACTGTTAAACACTCAAACTAAATTTGATAAAAAAAACTTGCATAATAGTTTTTAAAAATTCTTTCCGACACATAGGGCTTTATAACTCTTAAACTGTAATAAACACCATCATTTAATTATTTTGTTAAATTATCTATGAGTTGTCCCATTGAAAGTTCCGTTAATAAAAATACCTACAAATTTAGTAGCACCGGTAACACAAGTTTGGATTTAATTAATATTTAAAGACACAACTCTGTTTTTTGATCTGCTAGTGCTAAACATATTTGGTTGTATTTTCATTCAGAACAAGTTTGTTTTGATGAAACCAATTCTGAATTCTGACAAAGCAATCCGAAGTTTCCGACTCCAGTTCAGAGAGTGTCCTTCCATTAATAAAGTTGTGTCATCGGCATAATTTATTATTTTATGCCGTCCATCCCAAAACAACATACTCAATCATAAACATATAACAAATAACAGAGATCCCACAATATTACCCTGGTGAATACCTCTCTTAACAATGTGCCTTGATAACTTAATAATTATCCTATCTATTTCCTAAATATGTTTAAACCACTTTAAACAATTTCCTCTGATGCCGTAATAAAACATTTTCATGATCTACACCGTCGTAAGCTTTTTATAAATCAAGAAATACACCCAACTCTAATCGGTTGTATTCAAGATTTTTGAAAATTTCTTCCAGGGACTAATGGAGAAAATTATTTTCTAGTTAATGATTTGCCACTGCTTCTTGAAGATATTCCCTTAAATTTACGGCAGAACTTCTGTTTTTTTCATGATGGTGCACCTGCGCATTATCAGTGACGAGTAAGAGAATATCTTAATAGAAATTTTCCGAGCGTTAGATTGGACGCGGCAGCGAAGTTCCTTGGCCTGCACGTAACCCTGATTTGAATCCGCTGGATTTTTAGATTTCAGGCCATATTAAATCTTTAATTTACAAATACATTATTAATAGTCAGCTGTGGGAAAATATTCAAGAATCGGTTAATATTATCAAGCAACATAGAACTTTATTCAGTCAGACAAAATTTAAACAAGCGGCTAAGAAAATACATTGAAGTCGCTGGTCACTTCGAGAAACTTTTATGATTAATTTATTTATTTGTTAAAATATGCATAATATAATATTCAGTTGTTGTAGTGTTCGTCTTATTGTTACTTCAATTTTGATATCTTAAAACTTTCTAATTTTCTAATCTAACTCTCGCCGAATCTAAAGAATTTAAATCTCTGTTCTCGAAAACGGTTGAGATTATCGATTTGTAACAGGTATATCTTTTTGTATTTAGAATTGAAAGTAGTTCAATAGTTTCTTATTAAAAAAATCAAAATTGTAAAATACAAAAAGTTAGACATATTTTTACATCGACAGTACAGTATAACTAGCGCCCCTTAGTCATGACCTCAACACTATTTGCATATTCGTAATTTCCACCTCAAAAAACATAAGACAAATTTTAAATCGATCCATACGTTCTTAAATTATAGCAAAAAAACGAAAACATTCTTTCAAATTTAACACCCTGTAGAATGGAAAGGAGCAACAGTTGAATAAGGCATGTTGAGCTCAATCGCTAATTAAGCTATGTACTGTGGCGGCTCATATATTTCTATACACCCTGTATAAACTAACATATTTATTTTTGTATATATTCACTTCATATTTTCATTAGTTCTGTACTCACATATTTCTGTACACACTGTATAAGTTAAAATATTTCTTTCTATATATAAATTCACTACTCATATATTTTCGTTAGTTCTGTGTTTAAATTTCAACGTCTATTTTTAAGTGCTAAATGTAGGTATCATGTTTTGTAAATATTATATAAGTAGGTAGATCACCGGCGTTCCCATAAATCTTATCTCAGGGTTCTGCATGGTAAAAACTAAGAAACACACTTGTTTTAACAGACCCTTCGAGGAACTACCTCGATTACGGGAACGACGGACAGTCACAAATTTGTAACCAATCAGTCAATAACATCGACTCATCGTATAACATTGTGGGTGCTAAACCACCGCAAGCGATAATAAATATTAGTACACAATACACTGTCTTTATTGAAATCACACTACCCCACAGTACCATTATTAATGACGCACCCTGTATATTTTCAATCATTATCACAAAATAGTTTTTAAACATTTAATGTAGACTATTCTCTGCTTTATTTGCATAATTCTAGTCTTTCTTTAGTTTAATGGGGTATTTTGCCACTGTGACACTTCTGGAAAAAATAAAGTTCATTCAGATTAAAAGAATCAGTCAAGGGTTATTTTTTTAAGTAAGTTTGCCTAACCAAAAAATTTCACACTGAAAAAGCAGATAAGTAAAAAATATCATAAATCACATCACTATCGCCCACTTATTTTTTTCGGAAAACTGTTTTCGTTCTCAAAAATTTCAAATATATGAAAAAGTTTGATAGTTTAAAATGTGTTTATCTACCTACTTCCATAGAGATCATTTTTATTTTATTTACAAATAAACAAATTCATGACGTGTGTTCAATTTCTATGCTACTGGTACTTTGTATTAAAATTAAAAGTTCGTCTTTTTTCCACGTCAAGTCGCATTTTTCTTCAACAAATGATGAGACTGATGAGTAAATAGTACAAACCCATTTTTATTATATTCGAAAAGATTTAACTGAAACCGTTCTGGTAGTTATTCCTGAAAGTGGCTGTATTGAAACCGTATTTGAATAAAATGAAATCAATTTCAGTGGATTTCTTTTTTATATGACCCATTTCGTTGTATTCCTCTCAGTAACATAATAAGATTTAATACGGATTTACATAAATCACTTTGTCATATAGTGGCATGGTCTGATTGAATCGTTATACTGTAAGTAGATAAGATTTGTTTTACGGTAATTTATGTTAAAAAATTACACACAGGTTGTCATTCAAATGAAATAATCTGAAGAGAATATAACTGAAATGCTCTTTAATTTTAACTACATGAACAAATGCTATTAATCATGTTATTTAAACTGAAAATTTTATTTGAATTTCAATTTAGTGTAAAAGTTTCAAAAATCTTATGCCTAATATTTAATTTTTTATGTTTTGTCCATTTCAAAATTTTCGGTTCAAGTTTATTTCTTTGTGAGTACTAAAAAGAAAATAATAGTAAAAACTGAGCACAGCTAAGCTCAGTCGCGACTAAGCTTTTGGAGAATCACTACTGAAAATGCCTGCAGTGAAAAGCGCCAAAAAGGGTAAATTAAACAGCTCATGATGTCTTAATAAATGATTTGGTACATTAAAGTTTATTATGGATAACAACAGATCAATGGGTCTATTCTGTAATGCTTTTGGTTAAATTTTAACGTCAAGGCCAAAGTTAAAATTTTAACTTTCTATTGTTTAACCCGATACTATATTCTATAAAAATTTTATGTTAAAATTTAACATGACCAAAATAGACGCTGTTAAAGTTTAACCTGTTGAATATTAATTCACGATATTGTTTGAAGCTATTTATTTGTGGCATAATTTTACTTTTTCTTTAGTTTTATTGGGTTTTTGCCACACTTCTGAAAAAATAAAGATTAATTAAATATGCCCTTGCGCCAAACGGATCAGTCAAGGGTTATTTTTGAAACTAAGTTTGCCTAACCAAATTCACGATTGGTATAATTGATTTCTATTATTTATTTCCACATAAATGTTATAATGGCACTTCAAATCAATTATATTTTATTGGATGACGCTGACAAATTGGAACAGATCTAATTGTATTATTTGTATTTGTTGATTGATAGTTTCATATTTACTTATTATTTTCTTTCGGCCACATTTTTAGACTTTTCATAAAAGTTTGAGGGATCAAGGCAATCTGTTTACATTAACTGATTGTACTTTTAAGCAACTCTTCAGTCTTTCAAAACGAATTCATTTTATTTAATCGATGTATTCTAAAGAGTCAACAATTAACTGGATCTGTTTTTTTTTGTCGTACGCGGGTCACGTTTTGTTTCATCCCCCATACTCGGGTAAATCACAAGAATCTTGTAAGGTGGTTGCTAAAACACAAACAACTAATCCCATACTGCTACTAATCCAGAATCCATAGAAAAATATAAATATATTCTATGATTTTACCTTACTGTTAACTTCATAAACACTTAAATATTAACATACGGTTGATAAATTGATAAAATAATTTTAACTGGACTGTTAAATTAACCTAATACAGAAAATTATTTTTAGCGGTAGGGTTAACATTAATATTTTAATTGGATGGTTATTTTTAACATATAAGATACAGAATACAGCTGCAGGGCTGTTAATATTATTATTTAGTGTTTTATGTAAAATTAATGCAGTTTATGATTTGACGTTTCTCAAGAGATATACA
The DNA here is from genome assembly GCA_025584915.1 of Monochamus saltuarius. Taxonomy (NCBI): domain Eukaryota; kingdom Metazoa; phylum Arthropoda; class Insecta; order Coleoptera; family Cerambycidae; genus Monochamus; species Monochamus saltuarius. Next base: position 46,006,370 of record CM046724.1, on the reverse strand, counting down.
TACTCGAAAGATTAAAATGTTTTCTAGCACCATTAGAATTACTATTTAAGATGTTAAAATAATTTTAAAAGATAAAAGACTGATAAATTTATTCTGTAAACTCTCCAAACAGTTAATGTAAACATTGTACTGAGGATTCCAAACAGATGAAGCAACATTTAATTTACTAAATACATATGCATAATAATAATAATAATAATAATAATAATAATAATAATAATAATAATAATAATAATAATAATAATAATAATAATAATAATAATAATAATAATAATAATAATAATAATAATAATAATAATAATAATAATAATAATAATAATAATAATAATAATAATAATAATAATAATAATAATAATAATAATAATAATAATAATAATAATAATAATAATAATAATAATAATAATAATAATAATAATAATAATAATAATAATAATAATAATAATAATAATAATAATAATAATAATAATAATAATAATAATAATAATAATAATAATAATAATAATAATAATAATAATAATAATAATAATAATAATAATAATAATAATAATAATAATAATAATAATAATAATAATAATAATAATAATAATAATAATAATAATAATAATAATAATAATAATAATAATAATAATAATAATAATAATAATAATAATAATAATAATAATAATAATAATAATAATAATAATAATAATAATAATAATAATAATAATAATAATAATAATAATAATAATAATAATAATAATAATAATAATAATAATAATAATAATAATAATAATAATAATAATAATAATAATAATAATAATAATAATAATAATAATAATAATAATAATAATAATAATAATAATAATAATAATAATAATAATAATAATAATAATAATAATAATAATAATAATAATAATAATAATAATAATAATAATAATAATAATAATAATAATAATAATAATAATAATAATAATAATAATAATAATAATAATAATAATAATAATAATAATAATAATAATAATAATAATAATAATAATAATAATAATAATAATAATAATAATAATAATAATAATAATAATAATAATAATAATAATAATAATAATAATAATAATAATAATAATAATAATAATAATAATAATAATAATAATAATAATAATAATAATAATAATAATAATAATAATAATAATAATAATAATAATAATAATAATAATAATAATAATAATAATAATAATAATAATAATAATAATAATAATAATAATAATAATAATAATAATAATAATAATAATAATAATAATAATAATAATAATAATAATAATAATAATAATAATAATAATAATAATAATAATAATAATAATAATAATAATAATAATAATAATAATAATAATAATAATAATAATAATAATAATAATAATAATAATAATAATAATAATAATAATAATAATAATAATAATAATAATAATAATAATAATAATAATAATAATAATAATAATAATAATAATAATAATAATAATAATAATAATAATAATAATAATAATAATAATAATAATAATAATAATAATAATAATAATAATAATAATAATAATAATAATAATAATAATAATAATAATAATAATAATAATAATAATAATAATAATAATAATAATAATAATAATAATAAGAACAACAACAACAACAACAACAACAACAACAACAACAACAACAACAACAACAACAACAACAACAACAACAACAACAACAACAACAACAACAACAACAACAACAACAATAATAATAATAATAATAATAATAATAATAATAATAATAATAATAATAATAATAATAATAATAATAATAATAATAATAATAATAATAATAATAATAATAATAATAATAATAATAATAATAATAATAATAATAATAATAATAATAATAATAATAATAATAATAATAATAATAATAATAATAATAATAATAATAATAATAATAATAATAATAATAATAATAATAATAATAATAATAATAATAATAATAATAATAATAATAATAATAATAATAATAATAATAATAATAATAATAATAATAATAATAATAATAATATATAATAATAATTATAAGCAGGAGGGTCATCCATCATCCACGACCTTTGGTGAGTAGCGACACCATTTACTCTAGCTAAAGGGTGTAAAATCGGACCGGCAGCACTGCGCACCCGGGAGGGATGAGCTATTTTTCCTCTGGTGCCGGCCGTCGAGTGTCAGGCCAACCACCTGACACACTGAAACCTCCGGTTCCGAATACCAGGAGAGAAGGCCCCCACAATCGACCCCATTCGGATGGGGGCATGGGCAAGGTGGTGGGGCCCAGCCGGATGGATTGCCCGTTGACGACCAAGGCCATGAAAATGGAAGTTTTGAGTGGACCGATGAACTAAGGGACGATCTTCTGGTCTGCTATGAAAGCAGCGAGCCCGGGCGAAGAGGATACATGGCGCGGATGTATGCTCGGTGGTGCGACATGCACCCCGAAGGCCGCGCCCTCACCGCACAAAATCTGCGGGATTATGTATCCTACCTTCGTCGCAGAGGCTATGAGAGGCGTCCTCATCTAAGGGTGAATGAAGTGGTTGAAGAACCACGGAATGATCCCGAAGGCGCCGCGCTTCATTCCCCGAGAACAGGACGACCTGAGCACCCGTCGGGGTTGCCCTTTATAAAACCCCCGAAGCCCGCAGATCTGGCCCGAGTGGATACTGCGCTCCGTGAGGATCTTCCAGAAGAGGCTGACATCTGGCGCGTCAATTGCGCTGTGTACGACGCCGCTGAACTGCTGACTCGTGTGGAGAGAGGGCGTGAAAATGCCGTTTCTCCACAGGAGAGAGCACGGCGGCGAGTGCACAAGATGGAAGCTAAGATCCGGTCGGCGAGGCAACACGCGTCCCGTATCCAATGTGTGATGGACTACGTGGAAGCCAATAGGGCTTTCACACCTAAGGTGAGACGCATAGCTACCTCCCTTAGGCGGGTCCATCATACCCTGAATCGGGGGGTGCTGCTCACCATCAAGCAGCATTCTCTCGACAGGATACGGATGCTAGTGGCTGCAAAAAAGTCACTAGTGAGGCGGTCGAGGAGGTTGGAGCAAAATAATTTGTTCCGTGTAAGGCCTTCTCGACTTTTTGAACAGCCTCAGCGTGTTGCGGACAATCCGCCGACTGTAGATCAGGTAGAAGCCTTCTGGAGAGGTCTCTATGGTCGCAGGATTCCACTGGATAGAGACACTCCAGCCCTGGCACACTTCGAGGCCTTTTGTCAAAGGCTTCGAGAGCCACAAGAGGTGTGCCCACCGATAACCCCGGATGAAGTTCGGAGATCATTTATTAGATCGAAGAACTTCGCTGCTCCTGGTCCCGATGGGATCAGCAACTTCTGGTGGAAAAATTCACCAGTGTCCACCGCCATTTGGCCAGAATATTCACGTCCTGGCTAAATGGAGAGCAGCAAATTCCGGCGTGGTTTGTCGAGGGAGAACCGTGCTTATCCCTAAGAGCGGAGATTTGTCCCAGCCAAAGAACTACCGTCCAATAACCTGCCTGAATGCGTGTTACAAGGTGTTTACTCGCATCTTGTACGCGCGTGTGCTCCACGCAGTGAACCCCGTTTATCAACGGATATACGAGCAGCGAGGGTCCAAGAGGGAGCTGGCTGTAAGGAGAACCTGCTCATCGACAGATGTATTACGCAGGACTCCGTGCAGTACAAGCGAAACCTCTCAATGGCCTGGATAGATTACCGCAAGGCATTTGATATGACATCTCATGAGCTAATAGTCCACTTGCTCCAATGTCTTGCGGTGGCCGACCCCATAGTGAGATGTATTGAACAACTCATGCCGCTCTGGAGGACCCGCTTTACCATAACATCGGCTAATGCAAGGGTCCAGACAGAGCCGGTTTTGTTCAGGAGGAGTGTTCAGGAGATTCCTGAGTCCCCTCTTGTTTTGCATCTCACTGCTGCCATTATCCGTTGCACTTCGTCGTACCCGGGGTTACAACTGCGGTACCCCAGGAGACCGGAGGCATAAGGTCACCCATTTGTTCTATATGGATGACCTTAAACTCTACGCCTCCGGAGAGAGGGATTTAAATCAGTCCCTCAGAGTGGTACATGAGTACACGCAGGCGGTTGGGATGGAGTTCGGGCTGGACAAATGTGCACTGGTTCATCTCAAGAGAGGACGATGCGGTCCATACGGAGAGGACGCCCAGCTCATAGACGGAAGCATCTTTCACTATCTAGATGCCGGAGAGTCGTACACCTATTTGGGTGTCCCACAGCGGGGCACTCATGAGGTGGCAACGGTGAAAAACGCTCTCCGCGGCAGGTATCGGCACCGCCTCCGACAGATCTGGTCTTCGGAGCTGTCGGGTAAGAACAAGGTGAGTGCCACAAATATGCTTGCCGTTCCGATCCTTCTCTACTCCTTTGGAGTAGTGAAATGGACACAAGAAGAGCTGAGGCAACTCGATGTAGGGACCCGTAAAATGATGCATCTCCATCGGAGTTTGCATCCAAGATCGTCCGTTCCGCGGCTATACTTCCCAAGAAATCAGGGAGGCCGTGGACTCTTGAGTTTGGAGTGTCTCCAGGGCAGAGTGGTTTTGGAGGAGGCCTGCAAAGTCATCAGGAGCTCGGATCCCCTTCTCTGCATGGTCCAAGACCATGAAGCAAGCAGGGATAGGAGCGTTTGTGTATAAGGCAGCGAGAAGAGCAGCCGATGAACTTGGTCTCGTGTTCGATACTGAGCGGGAAAATCCAGACTCTGTCACCGAGTCGGATCCTGCTCAGTTAAAAGCCTAATTAAAGCTGCAGAAACGCGTCATCTTCTGCAGCTACATAAGGATAAGCCAATGCATGGTCTCTTCTACCGTCATCTAGAGGGGCTTGGCTTATCTGAAAGGCTGACCTTTGCTTTTTTGAGGTCAGCGGGGCTGAACTCTGAGACCGAGGGATTCATAATGGCTTGCCAAGATGGTGTAATTAACACACTCGTCTATCGTAGTCGTGTCTTGGGTATCGAGGTTCCTGATACCAGCTGCAGGGCCTGCCGGTATATGCGGCCACAGCGTATATCCAAAGACACGATTCAGCCTTACGGGTGTTGTATTATCATTTACGACACTCGTATGAGATAGACGAGACGCCAGTGCTGCCTTATGCTCTGGGGGATATAGAATCCGTAGTGGGGAATGAGAAGTGCCGAATTTATTGGAACTATTCATTCCCCACCCTCAGGCAAATCAAGCCAATAAGCCTGATGTAGTCCTCCTCGACCACCAGCTTAGGACGATGTTTGTGATTGAGTTCTCGGCTCCGCAGAGAACAACATCGTCCTAAAGAGGAGGAAAAACGGAGGAAATATCGAGATCTTCTCTCCGAGCTCCGCAGGCTGTATCCAGACCACTCTGTTAAGATTGTGGTGCTAATTATAGGCGTCCTGGGTGGAATGAGACATACGTTGCTTTCTGACTTAAAGATCATACCGGCTTGTCGAAATTCGGCAGAGATCTTAGCCGGCAGAATGCAGAAGGCAATCGTCCTTGGTTCGCTACGTCTGCTCAGAACACACTATTTACGGGCGCAATGATTACTGACTCCACGGATTGTTGTGTGGTCATTGCTTGACTCTCCAAAACATCTCCGAATGTGTCGGAGCCTCGGAAGGTGTTTACTGAAAAAAAAAAAAAAAAAAAAAAAATAATAATAATAATAATAATAATAATAATAATAATAATAATAATAATAATAATAATAATAATAATAATAATAATAATAATAATAATAATAATAATAATAATAATAATAATAATAATAATAATAATAATAATAATAATAATAATAATAATAATAATAATAATAATAATAATAATAATAATAATAATAATAATAATAATAATAATAATAATAATAATAATAATAATAATAATAATAATAATAATAATAATAATAATAATAATAATAATAATAATAATAATAATAATAATAATAATAATAATAATAATAATAATAATAATAATAATAATAATAATAATAATAATAATAATAATAATAATAATAATAATAATAATAATAATAATAATAATAATAATAATAATAATAATAATAATAATAATAATAATAATAATAATAATAATAATAATAATAATAATAATAATAATAATAATAATAATAATAATAATAATAATAATAATAATAATAATAATAATAATAATAATAATAATAATAATAATAATAATAATAATAATAATAATAATAATAATAATAATAATAATAATAATAATAATAATAATAATAATAATAATAATAATAATAATAATAATAATAATAATAATAATAATAATAATAATAATAATAATAATAATAATAATAATAATAATAATAATAATAATAATAATAATAATAATAATAATAATAATAATAATAATAATAATAATAATAATAATAATAATAATAATAATAATAATAATAATAATAATAATAATAATAATAATAATAATAATAATAATAATAATAATAATAATAATAATAATAATAATAATAATAATAATAATAATAATAATAATAATAATAATAATAATAATAATAATAATAATAATAATAATAATAATAATAATAATAATAATAATAATAATAATAATAATAATAATAATAATAATAATAATAATAATAATAATAATAATAATAATAATAATAATAATAATAATAATAATAATAATAATAATAATAATAATAATAATAATAATAATAATAATAATAATAATAATAATAATAATAATAGAGAATAATTAATATGCCGCAATAATACCGAACATCCTTCGAGAGGGACCAAATGAAATACCACCATGGACAATTCCAAGGCCAAAAATTAATTTGGATTTACATGTCTATGACAAGGATTCAACTCCATGAATTATTTCATCTAAAATTCTGTGAAATTATTAACACACACACAGAAACAAAAATTATATATACTGATGGATCCAAAACAGAAAATGGGGTGGGATGCGCAATAGCTGTAGATGGAGAAATACACAAATGGTCTTTGCACAATATATCTTCTATCTTCTTTGCTGAACAATATGCAATATGGCAAGCTCTACTTTATGCATCTATGACACTTAACAACAAAAGTATATGATTGCAACTGACTCCTTAAGTACTCTAGAATCTTTAAAGGATATCTACTCAAATGACCCAGTCACACAAACAATTCAAGCTCTTTATAAACATCTTATAGACAATGAATATGAAATTATCTTTACATGGATACCAAGTCATGTTGGTATATTAGGCAATGAAACAGTTGATGTCGAAGCACGCTCTGCTACACTTATAGAAAATGTTGATATAAACATAATGAAGAGGTCAGATCTAAAGAACCATATAATATCTAAACTAAGTTCCAAAACAAAGTATAAAAAATATCCCTTACCTCGAAAAGATATGGTTATTTTGCACCGACTCCGTATATTACATACAGCTCTAACTCATCAACATTTACTGAAGGGTGAAGCGGCTCCTCACTGTAATCATTGCAGTGTCCAGCTGTCTGTAAAGCACATAATATGTGAGTGTCCTGTGTTTGAGATTCAAAGAAAATCTTTCAACTTAAAGTCAGACTATCCTGATAATTTGACAGGACTCCTACAAATAAAAAATACTTTAAAATTTCTAAAAAACATACAATTTTATAATAAACTATAAAAAATTTTTTTTTTTCACACTTACCTTAATCACATTGTAGAAACACAAATCTTTTCTTATTTGTTTTACTTTATCTTAATAGTATCTCGCACCTTGAGATGGAGCTAATGACGTTGCAGTCGATGCTCCTTACCTTAAAAAAAAAAAAAAAAAAAAAAAAAAATAATAATAATAATAATAATAATAATAATAATAATAATAATAATAATAATAATAATAATAATAATAATAATAATAATAATAATAATAATAATAATAATAATAATAATAATAATAATAATAATAATAATAATAATAATAATAATAATAATAATAATAATAATAATAATAATAATAATAATAATAATAATAATAATAATAATAATAATAATAATAATAATAATAATAATAATAATAATAATAATAATAATAATAATAATAATAATAATAATAATAATAATAATAATAATAATAATAATAATAATAATAATAATAATAATAATAATAATAATAATAATAATAATAATAATAATAATAATAATAATAATAATAATAATAATAATAATAATAATAATAATAATAATAATAATAATAATAATAATAATAATAATAATAATAATAATAATAATAATAATAATAATAATAATAATAATAATAATAATAATAATAATAATAATAATAATAATAATAATAATAATAATAATAATAATAATAATAATAATAATAATAATAATAATAATAATAATAATAATAATAATAATAATAATAATAATAATAATAATAATAATAATAATAATAATAATAATAATAATAATAATAATAATAATAATAATAATAATAATAATAATAATAATAATAATAATAATAATAATAATAATAATAATAATAATAATAATAATAATAATAATAATAATAATAATAATAATAATAATAATAATAATAATAATAATAATAATAATAATAATAATAATAATAATAATAATAATAATAATAATAATAATAATAATAATAATAATAATAATAATAATAATAATAATAATAATAATAATAATAATAATAATAATAATAATAATAATAATAATAATAATAATAATAATAATAATAATAATAATAATAATAATAATAATAATAATAATAATAATAATAATAATAATAATAATAATAATAATAATAATAATAATAATAATAATAATAATAATAATAATAATAATAATAATAATAATAATAATAATAATAATAATAATAATAATAATAATAATAATAATAATAATAATAATAATAATAATAATAATAATAATAATAATAATAATAATAATAATAATAATAATAATAATAATAATAATAATAATAATAATAATAATAATAATAATAATAATAATAATAATAATAATAATAATAATAATAATAATAATAATAATAATAATAATAAAAATATATATATATATATATATATAAATTAAAATACATATTATCCTAAGCGAGACACATGTTTACAGATTTCATTTAAAGTATCATTAAAAATATCACAGTCCTTTCCAATTTTGTTACACACATCAAATATATTGGTGATTTAGCCAACATATTGGTCCTAGAAACACCAGAGTAGAACAAAGTTTGCTGTCTTGAGTTACCACGTGATACACGAAATGAGATTTTACTCAACAAAACCGAACAGTCAATTTTATTATTCAGAATATTAAACAAATAACGAATTAAAGAGACATTACGGCGAATCTCCAGTGAATCCATGTCAAAACGATTCAGAAGATCACTATGATTAAAACCTTGGGGGGATAAACACCATCTTGCAAAAGAGCTAAAAACGTTAAAAAACGTCTTTGAATGGGCTCCAACCTTTAACGATTTATATTATAAATTGGACACCATATTATAGATCCGTATTTCATTTGTGATCTGACTAGAGAGCAAAATAAAATTTTGAATGTGCGTATATTTGTAAAATCTTTACAGTTACGGTATATAAAACCATAAGTTCGAACTGCACAGGACACAACATTATTAATATGCTCGATGAAAGTAAGTTTGCTGTCAAATGTAATACCTAAATCCTTGAATAAAGAAACCCGACCTATGACATATCCATCAATGTTATAATTATAAATAATAAAGTTGGTTCTACGAGTGAAGGACATTGTTTTACATTTAGAAGTAGTAAGGGACCAACAATTTAACTCACACCATGACAACATACGATCAATACAAAGTTGGAGACGATCACAATCTGAAGTAGAATTTATTGAAGAGAATAATTTAAAATCATCAGCAAAAGCAATTTTTCACAAGAAACAATATCTGGGAGATGATTAATAGAGAGTAAAAACAAAAGTGGTCCTAAATTAGAGCCCTGCGGTACACCTGAAGATGCAGAAAAAGAACGAGAAGTAAAGTTTTGATATCTGACCATAAATTGCCTACTTGTTAAATATGATTCTAATAGAGTTATCAACGAGTCTGAAAAATTAAAATCTTGCAATTTCGCTAGTAATATATGGTGGTTTATATGGTCGAAGGCTTTTTGGAAGTCCGTAAATATTACGTCAACTTGCCCTCCACTATCCAAAGTTTCAGAAATAAATTGAGAAAAAACTGCAAGATTCGATATAGTAGATCTTCTCTGCACAAATCCATGTTGGTGTGGGGATATCAATTGCTTAGTCAGATAGTAAATTGCGTTATGCAAGGTGGATTCAAAGACTTAAGCAAAGATATAGCTCTATAATTCTCAATATCATTATGGTTTCCTTTTTTAAATATTGGACACACATATGCTTTTTTCCAAAAAGAAGGAAATGTGGCATGTTTTAAAATAGCATTGAATAAAATACACAAAGGCTGAACAAGTGGATACGCACAATCTTTTAGGATGAAACTTGGGATACCATCGACGCCCATTGTGAAAGAGTCTTTAGATCTTCTAAGACTAGATAAAACCTCTTCTTCTTTAACAGACGAAATGGAGATAGGCAATGACACTCTACCACTTGTAATTGGATGAGACTGAATAAAAACACTATTGAAATATTCACCAAAGGCATTTACAATATCGGAAGGGTTGGATAGTTCTTTATTATTATAAAACATGACAGCTGGAATACGAGATGAGCCTTTCTTTTTTTGAATAAAATTCCAACATTTTTAGGGTCGTTAGATAAAGATTTTCAGTGTCACTTATAAACGATTTATAGGCTTCGTTAATAAGACGTTTACAGTTAGAACGATGCTCCCTAAATACATTATAATATTCAGTAGTCCTATATTTTCTAAATTTTTCGTGGGCAGAAGCCTTAACACGAATAAGCCTAATGATCTCATGCATAATATAGCTGAATAATTGGGTTTATATGATGAAAATCTTCACATTTAAGTAGGAAGCCTAGCATTTTTGATGCGTTAGAAATAATTTAATTAATATGATCACAAAAATTAACTTGGAATTAAACAGAACACCCAGATCTCGATACGATAAGTATTAACTCTATTTAAATTTGAATCAGAAACATTATAATCATACACGAGAGGGTTAATATCACGACTAAATGAAATAGTGTAACATTTATAAAAATTCAGAAATAGGGAATGCTCCTTACAGTAGCTAAAAGATTATTTATGTAGGATTGTAAAAGCCGCCAATCGTGTATAGATTCGATTATTGAGTAAACCTTAAGATCATCAGCGTGCTAAATAATGTAGACCTGCAATTATTTACTACCACAAACTGAGATCTATGTTTTATATAAGATTAAATCCATCGCAGAAGTGTTCCATTCACACCGACATCAGCAAGTCTAAGTAAGAGAATATCGTGATCTATCTTATCAAATGTCTTATTGAAATCGGTGTAAATAATGTCTACTTGACAAAAGTCGTCCAAGCTACTATAAAGATACCAAGTAGCTTAATAACTTTATCTGAAATAGTTTATTTAAAAAATAACCGTGTCGCTCCGAAATAATGAGGATTTTAGTTAAATTGAATATATAATATCTCAAATAGTTACGACTTAGCCTTCACAATATATATACTGTATAGATTATGAAAATATGTTTATTTCATTGTAACTGTATAGTTATTATACTCGTACGTTGTTGTTGTTGTTGTTGTTGGAAGTGGTGCAGATAGCAGCAGTATTATGGTATGTTGACACATTGTGTACTCGTATGTCGCAGGTTGTAGAATTTAGAGCATTTCCGTGTTACCTGCAAAAGTTAACAATAGCTTTTGGAGTCTGTCTAATGGCCTGAAGGAAAGGACTGTTATCCCAAGATATTTGTGTCTTACCATTAAATAGACACAGTCATCGAAGATGTATATTCAATTTGTGTGTTCTCATAACGTTTCGAAAATATTCGAATATTCTTTTCTGTATAGGTTATTACCTTTTTCGTATAAAAATAATATATTTTCTCCATACCAACATGGTTTCTTAGCTGGTAAGTCCACCTCTTTACGGCCATTCACGGCTATTATAATCGTGTATTAGATTTTTACATACATGAGAGTGCTCTGATGGGATATTTTGTCATCTCAGCAAGGCATTCGGTATAATCGAAACCATAATGTACTGTTGGGAAACGATGCTATCCGAGGTGTGACATCGCTCTCGATAAAAAGTTTTCTCTTTAACAGAACCCAATTTGTGTCGGTAGCTGGTGTTAACTCAGACACAAGAAGCATATCACAAGCTCGTCTAATAAAGCATGTTTTACATTATATTGTAACCTCTAAATAAGGTTATCGTTGAAACACGTCACGTAGACAAACAACTTTATTGTCACTCTTGATTATACAAGAAATCTGCTTCAACAAATTCACAACTGTCAAATGCTTTACTTTGACGTTTCAGACTAGAGATGGGCGGAACATGACTGACCCGGCTCACTGAGCCGGCTCTTAGAACTGCTCTGAGTGAACCGGTTCCTTCTAAAAATCCGACTCGGATCTCAGATCTTTGTAGGCACAGAATGTTAACGTGCAGTATTGTACCGAAGTCATGAAATTAAGAGTTGAGCGAGCAGCTCCGAGTCCCGACGCGACGGTTAGAGGACCACAGATGCTCGAATAAAAACATTGTTTTTCTGTGTTATTATTATTTTTGTTGGTATACTAAGCCTTTATTAAAGTCTGCAAATTTAGTGTGTCCCTGAATTTTGAAAAATATATCTTATGCAAATTAGATCGTTTGGTTGGATCGTTATATATGATTTATAGTAGGTACTTACATGCTTTTACAATAATAATGACAATCTCTCAAAACAGTTTGTGAACTTCTGAGTAGAAATTTCATTAAATCTCTTTTGGTGAGTGAAACAACTAAGAACTAATGTTAAAAGTAGATTTAATTGGAAATATGTCAGCAGTAAAAATCGCAAAATTCATTTTAAAGAGTGTCATTATTATTGCAAACGATTGTACACATTTATTATTTTTTAATCTTTATCATTTTATGTAGAAGTTGTAATGCCACAGGAAAATTTTTGCTCGCGCTTAAGGAGAAGAATTTATATCAAATTCTATACCGACATGGGAAAACAAACTTGCACCGGACAGTTTGTACAATGCAGGTATAGGTTGTGCGCTGTGTGCTGTGCCGTGGCCTGCATAAAACAGATACATGCGTCTGCGTACAAACACTGAAGGGATCTATTGTGAGTTTGGGATTTGGGACGAATCCGGCTCTAATGTGCCGGTTCACTGTACCGGTACACTACAAAGATCCAGAACCGGTGAACCGGGTCAGTGAAATGAACCGGATTTTCCATCTCTATTTCAGACATTCGCGTTTGACTGCTCAATATAAACTGACTGCAGCGGCGCCGCGCCAATATCCTTGGCTGGATAAATGACCTCGGATGAGCGGGGTCGAGAGGGACCGCTGTTGCGGTCGATGCCGGCGGCTCTGGGAACCTCCTCCTGTCCTGGCAAGCCCCGTCGGCAAGGGCTTATTCTTCTGGCGCTCTTCTGTCTTCTCTTCTTTCTTCGCCGACTGCTTCTTTACCCCCGGGGGTTTGTCGTGTTTTGGTCGCGGCGCGGACGCCTCCGACCAGGTAGGGGTTTGGGTTAAGTCGGGATTAGCACTGTGGCTCTAGGGAGACGCTAGGACAAAGAGCCGTAGGCCCTGTCGTCCAGCGTCGCGGAAAGGATTAGGTAACGGAGCCTGCAAGCAGGCTCAGGGTTTGGGATCGCGTGTGTCTTCTTAGTCCTATTCTTGATCCTGGCGGTCCTGAAACAGAAGAAACGTCTCAACTTACCCCGCGTCCAGGAGTTGAAACCTTGGCCGCCTGTACCTGGCGGCCGCATCGGGTCGGTAGTCCACCGCTGCCTGGATCAGCTGGTTGCTGTGGACTTCGGCGCGGGCGAAGGCGGTCTCCGCTCGCGCTTTCATCACTTCCAGGGCTGGCGTGAATCCCAGATCCCGGCGAATATCGCTGTTACGAACGAACCAGGGGGCTCCGGTCGCGCAACGCAGGGCGATATTCTCGACGGCCTGCACCTTTGTCAAGTGCGTCTTCGCTGCGTATCCCCATGCTGCTCCGGCATACGTCAGTTGTGGCTGCAAACAGACTTGATTAACCTTACCTTGTTTCCAAGGCTCAGTCGGCTATCCCTACGGAGTAACGGGCAGAGTTTCGCCCTCACAAATCTGCCCTTGCGAACCACGTCGGTGACGTGTGGCGTCCAGGTCAGCTTTCGTGCTTGGGTCAACCCTAGATATCTGGCTTCGTCGGTCCACTGGATGTCCTCGTCGTTGAACGTCACGCGGCCTCGCGGCTGCGCTCTGTACCTACGAGAGAACATCATACCTTTGCTCTTCTCCGCGTTGATCGCTATCTTCCAGCGGTTACACCAGTTCTCCAGTCTGCCTAGCGCTCTCTGGAGTCGCCTCGTCGCCATATCCGGTTTAGGGAACGGGCTAGTATGGCGGTGTCATCGGCGTAGAGGCACACGGAAGTGTCCTCTGTCCTGGGTAGGTCCGCTGTAAAGATGTTGAAAAGGTGCGGAGACAGCACGGCGCCTTGGGGACTCCGGCTTCCATGGGTCGATAGGTGGACAAGGCCCCATCCACCTTCGCACGCAGCTCTCTGCCTCTCAGGAAGGACGCCACCAGCTTGACTAGGCCTACAGGGTAGCCAAAGTCGAGCATCTTAGCGATAAGCCCATCGTGCCATACCCTGTCGAAGGCCTTGGCGACGTCCAAGAAGACCGCTCCAGTAGACTCTCTGGCGTTGAAACCTGCGGATACAAGTTCCACTAACCTGAGAATCTGCTGCTCCGTCGAGTGGCCACGGCGGTACGCGAACTGCTCGTCCGGGAGGATTTGCAGTTCATCCGTGGTCTCGTGCAGTCTGGCCAGGATTACCCTCTCGGCTACTTTACTCATCATCGGCAGGAGACTGATGGGCCTGTAACTGAGGGGAACGTTAGGTTCTTACCTGGTTTAGGGATGAGAATCACGTCGGCCTTTTTCCATCTCTTTGGGGAACCTGCGTAGTCTCAGGATGGCGTTGCAGATGTTCAGCAGCGCCATCACTCCCCGGTGGGGGAGCTTTCTGAGGATCCTGTTCCCGATTCCGTCGTATCCTGGTGCCTTGCGGGGGTTCAGGTGACGCAGGATGTCCTTCACTTCCTCCGGAGTGGCAGGCCTAATGGGTTCCGCATCTGGTAGGCGTCGTAGACGCCGCACACGGCGCTCCACCTCGTCGGTGTGGTCCTCGTCCTCGTCGTCGAGAAGGTTTTCTACACTGCAGTTCAAGGCTGTCTGCAAAAGCTTCTGCCTTGTCCTGTTTCGTGTAGACGATCCCGTTCTCGCCGTGAATCGGAGGTATCGGACGGCGGGGAGCCCTCAGCGCCTTCTGCATCTTCCACAGACCTATTTCTCCGGGATCCAGTGACTCCAGGTGTCTATGCCATCGCTCCTGGTATAGTTCGTCCAGGGCGGCTTTGACTCTCCTGTTGAGCTGGTTTGCGACTTGCCTATCTCGTGGATGTCCTGTTCTCATCGCTCGTCGCTTGGCCGCGCGTCTCTCCCTGATCTGCACCTGCAAATCATAAGGTAACTCACCTGCATAGTCCGCACGTCTCCTTTCCGTCCTCTCGGTGGTGCTGCTTTCCAGGGCGGTGTGGATATCCGTCTCAAGGCTCACGACTGCTGCCTCGAGGTCCGTTTCGTCTTGGATGACAGGACTCGGTTGACAGATTCGTTGCATTTCTGCACGAAACCGCTCCCAGTCGGTCTGCCTCCTGACGAAGGTTACCTCGTCGCGACGCTCCTGCCCTAGTTCGAGCAGGATGGGCGAGTGGTTCGTCGAACCCTCGTGGTGCGTCGTCAGTTCGGCTTCAAACGGTATTGCCTTGAGTAAAGCGAAATCCAACACGTCCGGCCTAGCTTCGCCTCTCTGGAAGGTTGGCTCATCGGGTCCGTACGCGAGCACGTCGTCGTGGTTCTGCAGGTATTGCAGAAGCACCCTGCCACGTGTTGTGGTGGTCGTGCTGTTCCACTCCGGCGATTTCGCGTTAAAGTCGCCGATGGCAACCGTATGCGGCCATGCCCCCATGACCGCCTCCAGGTCCTGGTCCAAGAGCGGGAGAGATGCTGACTGGTAACAGGATACCACGGCGATATCTCCATGGCGGGTGCTCACGGAGACTGCCACGGCTTCCATGTTCACCAGTTGTGGGACCTGCAACATATGGTGTTCTATACCTCTTTGATAAGCAGGGCGACTCCGCCTCCTTGTCTGGCCGGCCGGTCCCTCCGATATATGACATATCCGAGCATCCTGGCGGCCTGTGCGTCCTTCAGCTTGGTCTCTTGATGGCAGCCACGTCTACGTCTAGACGCGGCAAGAGCTCAAGCAGGTCGTTCTTCCTTCGCTGGAATCCGTCGACATTCCAGGAGGCGACTCTCAAGGACTGCACCCTAGGAGGAACTGCCATTACTCCTGTAACAAAGATGGCATTTTGGTGAAAAAGGCGCGCATGGCGGAGTACATCTCCTCCATTCTCGCCAGCGCGCTGACGAAATCAGAGGGCGTACTCCACGCCTGTGGTGTCTGGGGTTTTGGGGCCCCCCTAGGCGTCGCGGTTGGAGCCTGCTTTTGCCTTGCGGCGTCGGCGAAGCTCTTCCCCGTCGTCGTCTTAGGGGGCTGCGGACACTTAGCTGGTTCAGCTGCTGCTGGTTTTGCCGCCGCCGCCGTCGTCTTTTTTCCCGCGGCTTTCTTAGGAGCTTGGGGGCAGCCCCTATAGCTCGCGGGATGAGGGCCACCGCAGTTGGCGCACTTGGCTGGCACCTCTCTGGACTTCTTGCACTCCGCCGAGTGGTGCCCTTCGCCGCACTTGACGCACCTTGCCAGGGCGGTGCATCGGCTTTGGCCGTGGTGGCATCGGTGGCACTGGGATGCCACCGCTGCTGCCTTCTGGGGCTCCACTCACGATGAGCGAACAGCACGTCGTCACCTGTAAGATGCCGTCTTGGTCCATGGGCACCTGCACAAGGATTAGGGCATCTGCTGCTTCGTGCGTGGCCTCGTCATCCTGGCCGCGTTGACGGGGCGAAGCCCTGGCCTCGGAGGTCCTCGAGGACTTCCTCCAGCGGGGTGCCGCAGGGGATGCCACGGATGACTACACGTAGCAGCCTGTCTTCCTGGAGAGAGTACGTGTGGTACTCCTCTCCTTTGGCGGCCAGCAGTCTGGTGAGCCGCCTGTGGTCGCTCACGGTGGCAGGCGAGATGGCCACTCCTTCTTTGACCATTTTCGCTTTGGCGAAGTTGATCTTCTCCTGTCTGAGAAGGAGTGACACTGCAGTCCACCTTTCACCCTTCCTTAGGATGACTGGTGGAATCCTGGGCGCTTTCTCCGCTTCGGGGGTGGCGGTGGCGGTGGGGGCGGTGGCTGCGCTTGTCGAGGGCGCTGGGGATGGCGCGGCCTTCTTCAAGACTTTGGGTTCCTCGTCGGAGGAGCCCGATTCGAAAACAAAGGAAGAAGTTAGCTTCTTCCTTTTTCCGCCCTTACCTTTTCCGCTGCTTGCGGCGGCGGCGGCAGGTGCGATGGGTGCAGCTGCTGCTGGGGCTGGCACAGGCGATTCCTCCATCGCCTCGGGGTTCGTCTGGCTGGTGGCAGTTTTGGAGCTGGCTGACAAGTTCCTTATCAGCTCCTCCAGAATCCTGTGCCTGGCCTCGGCCGCTGCCTCTCGTGCCCTGGCTGCCTCCTCCTGTTCGCGGAGGCGCTCCGTCAGCTCGGCGATTTGCTGCCTGAGCTGCGTGTTCTCGGCTCTGAGCCTGGCTAAATCTTCTCGCTGGGGACTGGGGCTCCTACTCGGGCTCCTGCTAGGGCAGGAGCTGTCCTCGCTGCCCTCGCTGGGGGTTGGCGACCTGGACCGCATTGCTGCGTCGTCCTCCACGACACTCTCCGTCGTTCTCTCCGTCTTCCCTCGAATTCTTTTAAGTCAGCCTTGAAAAAGACTGTGAATTTCTTTTAAGTATTTAGCCTTAAAAAAGACTAATGTCTTATAAAAGACAATGGTTGTGGGGCCTCCACTTCGTTGTGCACACACTTGTTCCCTACTTGTACACTCGCACACTTAGTAGGGCAGTACCTACTCCGTCGCTGCTCGTGGACTGAATATCATTCTGCAGCGGCCGAAAATGGTCTGCTTATATAGATTTTTAGAGTTCTCGAAGTTTCTGAGATCTCGAGAATGTGTCGAGAAACAAATAGAATATAGCCTGGAATATTCCGGAAAACGTCAAAATAAAGGCATCACAAAAATTATAAATTCTAACATAAACAGAAACGTAATTTATAAACTAACGAGGTAGGTGAGCTTCAATTATAAATTCTAACGAAAACAGGAACATAATTAACCAGCTAAAAAGGTAGGTGAGCTTTCGTAACAATATGTAAATGATATATCAATGATTCTATCTGATAAATTAGATACAAATTTAACTAATACATGCAATGATGTACTGTTAGTTATGGGGGATTGGTTTTCACACAATATGCGGTACTTGAATCCAGACAAAACCCAACTATTATGTTTCCATAGAAGATAAAAACATTGTGAATCACTTAATGTACCAGTTCATTGTTCTGATAGTGTGTGATTTCTAAGACTATACATAGATGTATGGCCCTCACAGTGCGATAGTTTAATTAAAAAACTTAATGCAGTATCATATCAACTTACAACTTTGCGTAGCATTTTAAACATTGATCAGTTGATATGTCCGTACTATGTATAAGTGGAGTCACGTCTGAGACATGGGTTGTAAATACAATTTTTCTAGCAGCAAAAAGTAAGAAATATTTGTAACAATGTTCAATTTTGATCTTTACAATTATTAAAAGATCATTAGTTAATTTTTCCCCAAAATTTGTAACAAAGACAATAATTTAATTATACACAACTTCAAACATAAAAAGTTCCACTTGGAAAAAAAATGTTTTCGATTTAAAATGGTAAAATTCAATTTCACACTACGTAAAATTAAATTAAAGTATTTTTAGTATGAGCCGTCAACAAGTGGGGATGAAGGTAAATTTTATCTTTCCCATCCCGGTATAGGCAGATTAAAGCTCCCTAGAGGCTTTCCCTCAAGCTTCTTATAAACAACCAGCTACGCAATTTCACTAGTGAAGCCTAACATAGTATAGTGCGCTTGAATTTTTTATGTTCATTACTTTGCCAACCTATGTAAAATTCAAAATGAACATCTGCATCTAATAATTTTGAAACCACGTTACATTTTATGCTAAAACATTATGAAAGTTTCCCGATATAAGCCGATCTTATGCTATTTTATGTGGTCCGATACATTATGATGTATCCAGTAATGCTGTAAAGATAAACAATTTCCGAGCTGGTTGTCTCATTACGTCGTCGCCGGTTTTGACGTGTTGAGAGACATATCTAACAAACGGGATATAGTTTTTGCTCAGTAACTCTTCAAAGAAAAATTATAAAAATATGCGGTGTTGTAAAATATACTACAAATATTATTTTAAGTAGACGCTGTTTGAAATTTTGAAAAAAGTAAAAATTTTATTTTTTTTTAAATGAATTTTGCACTATTTTTAAATTTCAAAAAACAGCACCCCCGTAAACAATATTTGTAGTCTATTGAACTGGAAAACGGAGAAAACTGATTATGTATTGTAGTTTACTAGCTTTATCATAATTTTTATAAAATATCCCAGAAATAAAAAAATTTAATGTTTTTCAGATACACAAATGTTACTTGAATCGACAAATTTTATAGATTACTTTTGATATATTAATTATGTGTCTGCCAAGTAAATAATAAATTGACAAAATAGCTGTGTCATTTTATTCTTTTCATTTATATTCATTCATTGCTCAGCTATCGTGTTCATTATAATCTATTAATATTTTTCATAAATATGAAAAAGTATTAGTTAAATATGTTTTTGTTTATCTAATTTTATTGTTGTCATATAGTATATTTTACATGGTATTGATGCTAAATAGTACATTCGGATTTAATAACATATTATATATATATATAGCTGTTTACAGGCCTTTTAGGCCCAGAGCTGTGTTATACTCCTCCACTCCATTCTGTCCTTCGCCTTTCTTTTCCAATCCGTTACATTTTTCTCCCTTAGATCTATTGCCACAGCCTATCTCCATCGCTTCCTCGGTCTACCTCTTTTTCTTGTAGTTAGGTTTACTCCTACTATTTTCTTAACTGCCCTTTCATCCTCCATACGTTCTAGATGCCCTAGCCACTGCACTCTCCTGGCTTTTACAACTTCGTCTATTGTTGGTGCCTGGTACATTCCATATATTTCCTCATTATTTCTCCTTACATAGCCTTCCTCTGTCCTCTTACCACCTAGAATTCTTCTTAAGATCTTCCTTTTCCCCCAAAAGGTTTTCTCTTGACTTCTTATTGAGAACCCAGGTTTCACTACCATACAGCGCTGTCGGTCTCAAAATTGTTTTATACATTCTAAATTTTACTCGTCTGGACAAATTTTTGATTTCAATAAGTGGTTGACTGCTGCCGAACTTCTGTTTGCTTTTATTATTCTCCTATTTATTTCTTGTTCCTCATCACAGTTAGCTGTTATTAGCGCCCCAAATACACATATTCTTGAACTTCTTCAAACTCCATCTCTCCATGCTCTGTTCTCAATTTAAAATTTGTATCCTTTTTTTGTTCTCCTATTCTCAGCAGCTTACTTTTCTCTTGATTTATCTGCAATCCCACTTTACTTGCTTCCTCCACAAGTTTTCTCGTTACTTCTTCTAATTCCCTACTATCTCTAGCAATAATGGCCACGTCATCTGCATAACTTACTATTTGGTGACTTTTAAACAATATGTGTCCTTCTCTGTTCAACTCACTATCTCTTATGACCTTTTCTAGTACTAAATTAAATAGAAGCGTTGAGAGTGGGTCTCCTTGTCTCAGTCCTGTATCAATAGTAAAGCCTTCCGAACATTCACCTTTTATTCGTACTTTGGCTTTAGTATTTTCTAAGGTCATTTTCAATAGCCTAATCAGTTTAGTTGGTATCCCAAATTGTTCCAGAATTTTACTTAGTTTATTCCTTTTGATCGAATCATATGCTTTCCTGAAGTCCACAAATAAAACCATTGCTTTGATCCCATACTCATAGCATGTAGTCAGCATTTCCTTCACCATGAAGATTTGGTCCGTTGTTGACCTTCCCTTTCTAAAACCTGCTTGATACTCCCTATTTGCCGTTCTGCTATAGGTTCTATTCTCTGCTTTATTAACGTTGCCATAATTTTATACCCTGTCCTATATCTAACAATGATATACCCTATAGTTTCTGTAGTCTGTTGCATTTTAAGATTGGTATAATCATAGCATCTCTCCAATCTTCAGGCATACATTCTCTTCTCCAGATCATTCGTATCATTTCGTATATTCTTTGTCTTAAATCTTCTCCTTCGTACTTAATGTTCTCTGCTGTTATTCCGTTTTTTCCTGGACTTTTGTTATTCTTTAAAGCTTCTATAATTATATCTATTTCCTTTTTTGAAGGTTCTTCTACTTCCACTTCCTCTTCCCTTCCCGTTATCATCTTCTCGTGCTCCTCTCCTCCCCTCCACTCTCTCCATTCAACATATCTGCAAAGTATTGCCTCCATCTTTCTCTCACTTCTGTTTCCTCTCCAATTAGATTGCCACTTTCATCTCTCACATATATTACTTCCTTCTTTATCTTTTTCCCTTTTATCTCTCTGTAGAAGTTACGTATTTCTTTCCTCTTGTAATGTTGCTCTATTTTCTTAACCTGCTCTGCTCTCTTCTTTTGTCTAAACACTTTCTTTGCCTTTTGTCTTTGTTCCCTGTATTTTTCCTTATCTTCCTCTTGTAGTGACTGAAGTGCTTTAATTCTTAGCTTATTTCTCTTCTCCGCCTCTCTTATACACTCCTCATCCCACCATCTTTTCCTCCCTGCACACTCTTTTTTTTGGTATTACTTTCTCACTTGCTGTTTGTATGACATTTTCGATCTTTATCCACTCTTCATTTATATTTGCTTCCAATATCCGTATGTTTTCTTGCAAACCTTTCCTTATCTCTTCTTCATACTTCTTTTGGGTTCTCTCATTTTGTAATGTCGCCATATCTAGTTGTCTTTTTTTTCTTTGTAATCCTTTTCTTTTAATAGGTTTTTTTATCTTCAAATCTATCCTTACTAGATAGTGATCCGAGTCTATATCTGCCCCTCTGCATGACCTAACATTTTTTATTAAGCTTCTGTGATTCTCATCTATGCAAACATGATCAATTTGATTCGAATATTCTACATACGGAGAGGACAATGTCCACTTATGTATGTCTTTTCTCTTAAAGAATGTGCTCATTATTTTCATTTTTTGTTCTTCTGCAAATGCAATCAATCTACGCCCATTGTCATTGCTCTCTAGGTGTTTACTTTCTGTCCCTACTATACTTTCATACATCCTTTCTCTCCCTATTTTTGCGTTTGCATCCCCTACCACCATTCTTACTGTGTTTTTATTCAGCTTTCCGTAATTTTCTTCTAGCTTCTCATAAAACTCATCTTTTTCTTCTTCTGTTTTTTCTTCTGTTGGCGCATATATATTTAATATCTCTATGTTTATTTCTTCTCTGATTTTAATCATACATAACCTATCTGAAATTGCTTCAAATTTAGAAATTTTATCCCTCAAATTTTTATTTACTAAAAATGCTGTTCCGTATCGCCTTGTTTCGCCTCCGCTCGTAAAGAATAAATAATTTTCTAATTCCCATGTGTCCGTCTCCTTTATATGCGTCTCCTGTATCGCTATTATGTCCATTTTGAATCTATTTGCCTCTCTTTCTAGGATTTTTAATGATCCTTCCTCATTTAACCCTCTTACATTCCATGTTCCCATTCTCATTCCTCTTTCTTGATTTGTGTCTTCTTGCTTTCCGTCTTTTCTGTCTTCCCTCTCCGTCCTTCTAGCTTCTGTATTTTTTCCTTTCTGTTCCTGGTTCTATTTATGTCTTTTCCTTTTCTCATAACAGTGTCCATTGCCAGAGATCTATCTTTTATGCAGAGTGATATATCTAGTTTTTTGCTTCCTTTTTTTATAGCCTGCTTGCATCATTATTCCACTTCCAAACCTCATTATCAATTACGAGTTTTTGATATCCTACTTTTGCTACCTTTCCTTCCATCCTCACTTCTTTGGCTTTTATTCTTAGTTTCCTTTGAATTTCCCTTTCTTTTTTGCTCATATCATCGTTAATATAGACTTTGGCAGCTCCTATCTCCTTTAATTTACTTTTATTTTTCATTATCCTTATCTTGTCCTCGTAGTTTTTTAATTCTACTAAAAATACATTAACTCCTATTTTCGTTACCCCTTCTGTACCAATCTCCATACGCATTGACTTTCTTATAAACTCTTCTATCTGTCCTTTTAGCTCCTTCTGATCTAAATTTTCTCTAATTTGTAGGCCTTGCACCACTATATTTTTCTTCCTTTTCTTTTATCTATACTCTCTACTCTTTCTTCTACCTCTCTCATCTTATCCCTAAGCGCCTTATTTTCCTGCCTCATGTCCTCAATCTCTCCTCTGAGTTGTCTTATCTCCTCTCTATATTCTTTCTCTTCTCTTCTCACCTCTTTTACTTCCTGTGTTAAGCATTCCAGCATTCGCAGCACCTTTTCCATGTTGTACTCCCCTTTCTTTACTGGCGAACGTGCTAGTTTTTTGCTGCAACTGAATACCTCCGCTACTTCTTCCATACTTCTCTTTTTCTTTCCCTCATCTGTTCCACTGGCATCACTTTCGGTTTCTATTTCAATCTCTTCCTTTCTTCGCTCGGGTGTCCTTGTTACCCTTTTACTGACCACCGGTTTTTCAGTTTTCCTTAACATTTCCGACACTACTGGTTGCCTATCTCACTTGACTTGACTTAATAACATATTATTTCTTCTAAATACAAACTTAGTAGAAATACATACCTATATAAAATGAAAAAATATGTCAAACACATTGTACAAATAAAATAATCTTTTTCTTTCATATTTAGTGACATTAGTTGAGACCAGCGTCATACATGATAGCAGGAGTACTAGTGAATCAATATGTTACTACTCATATCTATTATATACAGTACGCGCCAAAAGTATGGAATAAATTCGATAAAAACAAAACAATTATTTTTGGGAACAATCCTCGAACAGGTCGATTTTTAATTTAAAAATACATATTTTAGCGTAAAATGCGATTTCCAAATGTCATTTGTTTTCGAGTAATGACGTCATCGATTTCTTTTTAAATGGCAACACCATATTTTTTCCTTGATTCTGAAAGATCGTTTAATTCTCTATCAGACAGTACTAAAATTTTGCCCTCTTACATAGGAAAGTTTTCGAGTAATTTTGGCGCATACTGTATATTTAGTGTAAATAAAACAAACAACTATTTGTATATGCCGTGAGAAAATTTTGTATTTTTTTTGTTAAATGCGATTTTGTTTTTCGTTAGAAAGCGCTATACACTATAACTCCTGATGTAACACATTATTGTAAAGTATTTTATTGTTAATATTTTGATAAAAATGTTGCTTGTTGAGATGTTATGAACTGCAAGCCATGATAAAATATGCAGGTTTTCAAAAAGATTAAAGTTATGAAATTTTGCGAAAGTAAAGTAAACCTTTACTTTTATTTTCTGTTTGTTGTTCCAAAACTAAAGAGAAATAAAAAAAATCCTCTTTAGAAGCAAAACATAACATTCTCTTATTTTTTTTATTTTATGTATTTCTATAATTAATTAATTTCAATGACGGTTTTCCAAAAAATCAACTATAAGAAAATTTGCGTGTATTCCCGGAAGATAAAATATATTGGACTTTTAAAAGATTAGAAAATATTAGAATTGCCTATATCAAAATACCATCAGGTACCTACCCACTTAGTTTTAATAAGAACACAAAACAGGGAGTTTAAACACCACAAAATAATCAGTTTTTAGTAAAAACGTACAATGCGTTATTTTAATATTATCATATTAAATAAACGAAGATGGCAGTACGGGCGGTACTCCGAGCCTCTCTCTGAATAAATAATTGTAAAAGATGCACATCTAATGTGGTTGCGGGTGTGAAATACAGTAAATGTGACAATTGCTACCATACAAGTTGTGCCAAACTTTGTTCTTGTGTATTTTTAATAAAAGACTCAATCCTGTGCTGTGGTGAACGTCAATTACCAGGTGAAGATGATGCAGCTTTCTTTGACGCTATAGAAAATACCACCTCGGATAATAAGGTAGACATAAATATATTTATTTATATTGTTAAACAAAAGGACTCAATCATAAGTGAATTAAAAGACAAAATAAATCTTCTTTATAAACAAATTCATTTGTATGAAACATTAGACGTTACAAAAACTAAAGAGATTGGAACTAATAAAAAGACGGCTGTAAACGAAAAAAGATCAGACCTGGAAAAAACGTATGCTGATTCAGCAAGGACGTGTAAACAAAAACAAACAAAGAAACCGAATCAAAAATAAACAACAGTATGCAGTCATCTCAGCATATTATTACTACACAGCAAGTTGCCACTGCAATTTTGGAAAATGAGACACTATCTAAATGTGACAAATACATTAATTTGGCGCAGCAGGGGAATTCAAGTGATTGCTCTGATGAGTGGATTAAACCAGTTTCAAAAAGGCGCAATCGCCAAGTTATAGTTGGTAATAACAATAAAATCAAGTGGAACGGCGAAACTGTTAAAGGTGTGCCTAAAACTGTTGCACTTCATGTATATCGAGTACAACCATCAATAAAGGCTGACGATTTAACTGAACTATTAAAATCGCATTTTCCCGAAATTATGTGTGAAGCGATTATCCCAAAGTACCCTGAATTGTACTCTTCTTTTAAAGTACACCTATATGAAACAAATTTCAATGCTGCAATGGATCCCGGTATATGGCCTTCCGCAGCATGTGTTCGGTGTTTTTTTTTCAACCACGGAGGACGACGAATTCCACAGGATGAGGCATTCCATCGAGGATTCCATCGATGACGACGCGTCTTTAGTAAGAAATCTATCAATGAACAAGTTAAGTGTTTACCATATTAATGCTCAAGGTCTCTTTAACAAAATCGATGATTTGTCTCTTTTCTTAAATAAATTCAATTTTGACATAGTTTGTATATCTGAGCATTGGATTTCTGAATATAATTTAAAGTTTGCCACACTGGCTAATTATAAAATGTGTACTTCTTTTTCTAGGTTAATCAGACAGCATGGGGGAGTATCTATATATTCCAGAAATGAGTTAGTCGTAGCCCCTTTAAAATTAGATCCGTATTGTTCTGAATTTGATGCAGAATTCTGTGGTCTTGAGTTTTGTGATTTGGAGTTAGCCATTATTACCGTTTACATATCTAGCTCAAATGGTAACTTAAAAACTTTCATGCGTAAGTTAGAACTTTTATTAACAGATATTTCCAAAAATTACAATAAAATCATTCTTCTTGGAGATTTTAACATACATTTTGAACATCAATCAAATTCTCTTAATGATTTTATTAATCTTATATCTACCTTCAATCTTGAGGTTACCATTTTGGAGAGCACAAGAGTAACAAACAAATCCTCTTCTCGTATTGCTCCCTCAGTTCACTTTTAATTATGTTTTAACTTTTATATTGTTGTTTGTTGTTAATATGTTCTATATACTTTTTATTGTTACTTGTTGTTTTACCTTTTTTTAAATATGACTTATCACTATATACTTTATGTATTTATTATGTGATCAATAAATATACTTACTTACTTACTTTATTCATTTCTATAGTATACTTGGTAACATTATAAATATAAATTAGCTACTTAAACACTGACGAAAAAGTATTATGGCAATATCTTTTAAAAAAAATTAATTTGCCGTTTAATTTTTTCAGTTAAAAATTAATTTTGTTGTTTCTATTAATCTCCATGTTTAATTAGTTTTTCGATTTTCATACAACTTTATAAAATAAAATTTTTGACAGAGAAAAAAAATAAGAAGCCTGCTAAGGTCGCCGTATTTCTCTCCAGGAAATGATGAAATTTCTGGAGTACTATTTAGCTATCGAAATCTCGAAAAATAAAACCTGTAGAACAAAAGTAAGCACAAAAATAAAATGATGTTCTATTTAAAATTTGCTTAAATAAAGCATGTGATAATTTAAAAAAAATTATTTGCTGTCTGAGACCTACACGGGTCCCCCATAGTATTATAGTTTACTAATCTGGCATGCTACACACTGAAACACGTTTCCGTATGCAATCCTCCACAAAAGTAAACAAAACTTTTGACATGTTCATATTAAAATTCCTAGCTATATTATCGTCGAAAAAAGACTCGGATAGGTTCCGGAGTGCATAATAACGACCCTTCGTCGTGTGAATGACCTGAAAATGTCTGCGGATACAAAATCCTTTTTCATTAATTTTAAGGTTTCGAATGACCTTTGTTAGATTTCGTTAATTAAAAATACTTACGGTCAAATTTTGATAGACAACCCGGCAGAAATCTTTTCCTCTGTCAGGTAATAATCATCTATTAAAATTGCATTTCAATTAAATAAACAGACGTAGTAATCACGCAGTCGGATCGCATACTACTGTAGGTATATGGTTTAATGGTAATAATCTTTATTATTCCAAAAAATATATTACAAGTTTTTTACTATGTTCGGTGACAAAAAACAGAATAGCATACACACATTTAAGTCAAATAAACAGAAAGCAATACTTACTAGATAAGTAAGTATTGCTTAAGTACTAATTTAGAAAGAACAGAGCATACCTACAGTTGCCGACGAGCGTTGAACGAATCTTCAATATCAGGAATAAAAAGAGAAAACAAGAGAACTTAATGATTCTCCTTGTTAGGCATCTGAAGTAACGTTAAATTATCTTGTTGCGCGTGAGAATACAGTTTCTTCAGAAACATTATTATATTGGAACTTAGACCTAGAGCATATAATTTTTCCTACAGAAGAGGATGATTAATAGAGTCAAACGCACGTATAAATGCTACAAAAACCTTGCGGCCCTTTAGTCTTAGTTGAAACTGAACTAAACACATAAAATTTATTGATACATCTTCGACCCTTTCGGAATCCAGCCTGTGATTCAGGGAGTATTTTATTGGACTTTACCCAACCGATTAGTCTTGAGAGAAAAATGCTAGTAAACACTTTCGTAAAACAATTAATCAACGCTATACCGCGATAATTAGCGGGGTAATAAGGTTAAAATAATATTAAACCAGCTTTCCGGAATCACTCTTGTTTCAAGAATCTTATTAAAAGGAACACATAAATACAATCGCCAATTTTGAGGCAGATTCTTAAGAAATTCATATGATATTCCATCATCGCCTGCAGATTTAGCATTCTTGCAATGAAATAATACGGAGTCAAGCTCTTCTGGTGTGACGGGAGCAACAAAAGAAGGATCTGTTACCCGGTAGTAGAAGGTATAGTCGATTACAGATAAAAGGTAAATACTCTCGTAAAATTGTTCCCATATCTGAATAGACGGTTCAGGGACATTTTCTCTTACTATAAAATTATTGTAAGGTGTGCCAAAATGTATTTTGATCCCTTGCATTACTCAATTTGGTAATAAAGAGTTATCATGTTCTCTCTTTTTGATTTTAACGAGTTTATTGTATTGTTTCTTCACATTTAAATATATATCTCTGAAGGGGTTAGTAAAATTATTTACTTCACAAATATTAAAACTACGAATAAGGCCTGTTTTCAAAGTTTTACACTGATAATCAAACCCTGGGTTTTTATAGTGATTAACATTATTATTACGACTATGCCAGTATTGCCTTATATGTTATTATAAGAGGCAGATACCTCGAAAATAGAACGACCACGTGGCCCTGCATTACTGAACTGTAACAAACTGTAACAGTCAATCTGTCATCTCACCTTAAAAATTCGAAAGTAAAACTAAGGTGCCCACTAGCATCACTCGGTGGGAAATGGCCAAACTTTAATTTCAAGGATACAGGAAAGTGACAAGATAGTGAACATTCATTGTCAACTCTCAAGCAATCGTTAACCCTCCAATTTAATATTGTTGTACCACACTTGGTTCGTGGTTCGAAGTCACTTGCTACTGCTACTTACTGAGAAGTTCCGGTCCTTGATTTTTATTTCCAAGTTTGAAACCGATTTATTCGTAAATATGGAGTGCGATATTAATATCACCTTTAATTATACCGAGCTCATTCACATAAATACAAGGAGAATCTTAAGAGTGGAAAGTGTATCATTAAGCTAATTTACAGCACTTCCAAAGGAATAAAAGCAATCAAAGATAAATATCAAATTCCATATAAGAGAGCATTCGGATTAAATTTTATTTTAGATATTTATAACATTAGATATTTGGTATCAAATAAACACAAAAGAATATATAACTTCATTAAGAATAATTGTATGAAATTGACGAGAGCTTTTTTATGAACCAGCTACTTAACAACATATTAAGTAAAACAGTTTCCTATTTACTTAGTATATAGGTAAGTATATTTTCGTATAATACTTTAAATTATGTTTTTTCATATATCTGGTAATTTGTGTTAAATCTCTTGAGTGAATATCTGATCTCTATCTTATTTTGCTAAATATACAGGGCGTCCGGAAATTATGCGTCAAGACTTTAGCAGGTGATTCCTCACAAAAAATTAGGGTCACAAAGTCCTATAACAATTTTTCGAAAACTCAATATTAACGGAGATACAGGATGTTAAAGTTAAAATTTTATTTTCGATATTTGTAAATAACTTCTTAAGAAATCCAAATATTTACATAAAATTTGTAAATCAGGGGTTTTTGCGGACGATAAATTCAAATATGTTTCTAATTTTGACGTCACTAGTAGAGGGCGCCACTTATGGCACATCATGTTTCTTTCAAATGACAGAACTTTTTTGCTGCTTAGGGTATCCATCTGAGTATTGAAACAATCGTTTCTCCTAAAATTTGTAAAAATAAAGTAGGCCGATGTCATAACAAATAAATTGTTATGACTTTATTAGTCGGATTCTCATACCAAGTTTCGTGTCTCTAGCATTTCCCATGTTAAAGAAAAAAATTAAAATGTGAATTTCAATCCCCTCCTTTAAGAGGGTATATCGCTTCAGGTATTCTTACTTTCATACTCTTATTGTCGGTTCTACATTCACTGGTACCAGTTTTGTATTTAAAAACACCCTGTATACAAGCATATTGCTACTTTAACGCATTTAATATAAAACCAATAATACATCTTCTGCAGAACACTGTACAGAAAATACTACCGTTTTAGAAAAGAATAGGCTTTCCGGCAAATATTTACATGATTGAAAATTTTATATTAACTTACAGCAAGGGATGCTGTCATTATTAATTTTAAATCTTATTTCGGTTATATTTATTCTTGTTGAATAATTTGATGATAAGATGTCTCAAAAATAATATTTTGTCTTTTATCAAAATGAAATTAATTAGTGTATGTTTTAAAGTTCTATCAGAAATGTATTTTAAGCTGTTAATATAATTCAGTTGGTCGAAAACTATAAAGAAACTATGTAATATCATCAGACGTATTTTACCTAATTTATCTTTATCATGGTCAATTGTTCCTTATCTTGCAAATAATAAAATCAATAAATAGTGTTGTCAAGATGATTCGATTTATCTCAGAGAGAGAGGCGTTCACTAAATTATTATTTCCCAAATTAACATTTGACAGTTGTAAACATAATACAGTATGCGCCAAAAGTATGGAATAAATTCAATAAAAACGAAACAATTATTTTTTGGGAAAAATCCTCGAACAGGTCGATTTTTAATTTAAAAAATACATATTTTAGCGTAAAATGCGATTTTCAAATTCATTTGTTTTCGAGTAATGACGTCATCGATTTTTGTTTAAATGGCAACACTATATTTTTTTCCTTGATTCTGAAAGATCGTTTAATTCTCTATTAGACAGTACTAAAATTTTGCCCTCTTACATAGGAAAATTTTCGAGTAAATGACGATTGAATGTTAGAAAACGTAAATTTTATCCATAAAAGTAACAATTCTGAGGTATGTAAAATAAAATACAATTGATTAAATTTTATACTTAACTAATTAGTATTTCGTCCCGAAAGCGATTTTCAACTTCTTCTAAATTACGTGGTTTATTAATGTAAACTTATGACAATTCGAACATTAAATTTAAGTATAAAATTTAATCAATAGTATTTTATTTTACATACCTCGGAATTGTTACTTTATGGATAAAATTTACGTTTTCTAACATTCAATCGTCATTTACTCGAAAACTTTCCTATGTAAGAGGGCAAAATTTTAGTACTTTCTGCTAGAGAATTAAAAGATCTATCAGAATCAAGTAAAAAAATATGGTGTTGCCATTTAAAAAAAAATCGATGACGTCATTTCTCGAAAACAAATGACATTTGAAAATCGCATTGTACGCTAAAATATGTATTTTTTAAATTAAAAATCGACCTGTTCGAGGATTTTTCCCAAAAAATAATTGTTTGGTTTTTATTGCATTTATTCCATACTTTTGGCGCATACTGTATAATAACAAAACATTACTTAGCCTCGCAATTAATAAATTTCCCATCCAGAAGGAGGTATAATGCAAGTGTGCACTTTGAGCAAAGAAAACATCAAATCAGGTCTTAGGTCAGTGTTATTTGTAACTGACTATAAACCTCTGTCTCTGATTTAATGATTAAACTCCACCACTTTTCCTTCAATATAAAATAAAATTTACGAAATGCGGAGGAAGCCGGTGGGAAAGAGGAAGTGAGTCGTTAATGAACTCGAAGACAAATAAAAAGACCTGGAAAATGGTCCAAATAGAGTAAGATTATTAGATTTCTAGCACTATAGATGCAAGGAACTATATATTTAACCTAGCACTATATGGATAGATCAGTAAATTATTTTATTAAAATGCAAATATTTTATTTTTCTCTCATTATTAGCCATAAAAGTAGACGCAATATTCAAGAGTAAACCCACGTCAAACCCAGACGTCACAATATTTCTATAAATATCATAACTTAGCAGTTAAATAGTTAATGGCACTCGACTCAAAAGTCTTAATTATATATAATAAAGTAAAAACTGCTCCTTATATTAACCAACAGTGTTGGTTTAGAGTTGCTATTGTATTTTCACAGTAATAAGAATGTTGAGACAGATTCCTCAACTTTAGTAAAACAAAAAGCATAATAATTGAGCGAAAATTTTTGTACTCTTTTACATTTAGAAATAACTATTCTATTTCTAAAGATGAGTTAATATGATAAATGAATTAATATTTTGTCTGAAATTTCGTCAAATCCCATCGTATTAGCTTTCTGTTTGAAAATTATAGTTTTCATTTCTTTCAATATGTACAGGTAGATTGTATCTTTTACATAAATAATTAATACATTAAATTAATTTGAATCCATGAGATGTACAGCGGTATTATATAAAATATATTCTATTCATTAATGGAAATAATTCTATATGAAATACATTTCTGGCATTATGGTTTCAGATAGAATATTCACAGTATAATATTTTATTCTCTGTACCGTTTCATTATATTACGCAGACCATAGACTGGACGCGAGTTTTTCAATTAAAATTCAATATCCCAAACGGTCGATAGTGGTGTTAACAAATATTGCATAGCTAATTTTTGAAAGGATAAACTAGCTAGCAGTTTTCATATTGGCACAAATTTTATTAACCAAACTTTAATATCTTCAGTAACAGTCAATAAAACAAATTTTAATTTGTATGTATCATCTTCCTGAATATGTTGAAAAAATCGTTTAACTAATTTATGAAAGTATAAAAATTTGTGTATATTAAACATGGATTGCACCGAATTCTAAATTAATTTATCTTTAAATATGAAGAATTGCACTAAACGATTGTAAGGTAAATAAATTTCTCACTATGTAAAGATTTTGGACATACTTATTTCAGTCACTTCCAGCAATTTATTGGTGAAAGAAGGCATTTTCAGCTGTTTATTAAATTTAAATGTGGCAGAACTGTTGATTTTCTAGATGTGTTTAATAAACACAGTATCTATAGTAGTATTATTTTTATAGTTGTCTGAGAAACATAAATATGAATGATACTATCTCCATACCGGACTGAAAAAGCCACTGACAAGAAGCGTTCTATATCGCAGTAGACATCATTGAAAGTTATCGACCTCTATCGTGTTCAGTGAGAAGGATATTTTGCAAACACATTTCAAGAACATTCAAACTCTGAACATTTAATACAAGAAAATATCATTTCTCATAATTTGTTGGTACCAGTTTTTGAAAAAACTTACTTATACCAGGCACCAGCAGGCTATATGTTTGGTTGCATAGCTTTTTTAAAATTCGTCTCATATATAGACACCTTGAAAGAATACAGATTGGGGTGTTTGGATTTTACAACTTACATACATAGGTGAGGTATGTGACGAATACTCCTAGCTGTTTTAAGTTTTTTTGCATAAATATATCATCACAAAAGGCATAAATACATTTATAGCTCCCACTGACAATTCTGGAAAATCTCTTTGAAGCAAGCCCAGAAGTTTGACGTATGTGTAGTTTTCTCATACTGTAATTTTAAAGCAGCATTCATAGATATTTTTATGTGAGTCCTTGTAATTCATAAATATTTACTGAAAATGGATCACTTATCCAGTTATTGTTTGAATCGGGAACATGAATACCTATATTCACGAAAACTGTGATGCAAATCTCGTAAATGTTGCGCAATAAGTAACATGTCTTCAGTCTCGAATAGATTCAAAAAAGGTTTTTAGATTTGAGAATGCCCCTTAGCTATTACTTGCTATCCGATGATGGCAAAATGCTAACTTTTTAGGCAAATTGCTTATTTATGAGAAATAATCTGACTAAATCCTTTAATTCCCATAAATGAAATAATACTCGTGACAACTTACCGAACTTCAGCATGCAACAAAATTTGAAGGTGTCCACTGTCTTTATCTTTTTAAAGCTGTTCAATCAGTCTAAAATTAACTTTTCATAAAATTGACTATTTTGACAGATTCGTTTAAGGTCTGTTGCAGTTTTTCTGGAATTTTCTTAGCAACTAAAGCTTCCCTATGTAAATAACAATAGTATCAAGTCGCTGACAGTGCAATTCACCTCAGTCGTGCAAAATGTCCAGTAATCTTTTCAGACATTGCTTGTGCGCTGTCGATGCTAACCCTAATTTTGATCAGGCAATGTTGTTAGAGTAGTTATAAATCCATTTATGCTGGCATATATGTATTAATGTAGATAAAAAGTCAGTATTCAACCATATTTTTCTTTATTTCATACCTAATGTAACACATCAGTATCACTTTATTTGTTACGTCAGTGCTTTCGTCCAGTTGTAGAGCAAAATAGGGAGACACGAACGGCGCCATCTACTAGTAACGTCAATATTAGAAACAAATTTGAATTTATCGCCCGCAAAAAACCCTGATTTACACATTTTATGTAAATATTTGGATTTTTCAAGAAGTTAGCTACAAATATCGAAAATAAAATTTTAACTTTGACACCCAGAATCTTTTTTTAGTACGCGACTTAAGATATAGGTATGTTAGGTTAAATTGATTTATTTTCACTTAAGGAATCTGTAGTCTGATTTTGGCTGCTTCATTTAAAAACATAGATATGTTTGGCATATCAATAGGCGCTATAGATGAAAACAGTGTTTCTATAACATGCAGAGCAATATATCATCAGGAAACGGTTTTTTATGTTGTTTTGTAGGATTCCCTAGTTTAGTTAGTGATATTAGGGTGTTTAGAAATTCTCCAATATATTATGCTATGGTTACTAACAGCGAACATTTTTTTTAAACAAAATAAATTTTTAACAGAAGATAAAGTTTATTGACGTTTTGAATTGTTTCACAGATTCATTTCAATATAAACCCTGCCAAGGTTAGATAAGTTGTGAAAATAAATTATATGCACCATTATTTAACAGGACCACAACAGTGGACCTACTGCCTAAAAAGTTTAAGTTTGTGTGTTTTACAATATTTCTCTAATGGATACAGACCTTTTATAAAATTTGTACATATATTACTGAGAGTGCAGTCAGACAAGATGAGAAGTAGAACACCAAGAAAATAGAGAATTGCTATTCAACTTTATGAAGAATACTTAATAGTTTTAAATCCAAAAATAATCAGAAATTCATAATTTGAAGGTATCTTCTTGCCTTTTCTAATAATTTATCCATGTATTTTCTTACTCGTAGTTTAGTATTGTATTCTTGTAAAACATTTAAAATATCGCTTGTATTGTTAGAGGGCTTCTTTTTAAAGACTTTCGTTTTCTATTGGTTCCTCCAATGTATTATTGTTCGTCTACGTTTCAGTTTTTTTTCTGTATTACATTATTTTTTTATAATGAACTACTTGAAAGAATTTCTAAAAGAACACATAATTAAAAAAAATACAATTATGCTGGGATTATTTTATTGTATCTGCATTTTAATTTTTGTTAGGGCAGGCTTAAAATCTAATACCTTTATAAACTTATATTTATAATTAAAAGTATTATTATTATTAATTGCCTTAGTTATATTAATTATAAAAATCCAGTATGCATTTCTTTCCAATTTACCTATTTTACTACTTGATTTAAATGCATTAATATTGTACACTGAAGTTGTGTTTAGATATTTTCCAAATAATAACTCGTATTCCTCAACATACTCAAACTTAACAATTTTTCTCGGGATTTTTGTTTAATTGGCAATTTTCTATTTCCTAATATACTTTGCTTTATAATATTTAATAGTTATTTATGCAACAAGTACAAAAAGTAAGTGTTTATTGCACGCGACGTGAAATTGTCCAACGAGGCCGTCAGGCCGAATAGGACAACACGTCGAGTGCAATAAGCACTTTTTGTACGAGTTGCATACAATATTTTTTCTACGTTCATGCAAAAATCAAAAAATGATATTTAGATGACACTAAGTCTAGGAAAATGTGACGTCGATTTGAACGTTTATATTTGTCACGATTGGGCACTAGTGCAATAAATAACCACTTTTTCCACTAAATATAGTTCAATAAAGTTTTGTTTTTTGCATGAACGTAGAAAAACTTATTTTTTGCACTGCTCTGCAGAACCATTTTTTATGTTCTAAATTTTCTTATTGCGATTGATTTTTTTTGTACGCTTCAATAAGTTTTAGATTTTCTTTTATATTCAGACAGCTTAGCCTAGATTTACAATTACTATTTTCTCAAGTAAAGAAATCAAAATAAACTGATGAAGTCTACTGTACCAATATATTTTAGGAGGTGCAAATAAAAAAAAATAGAAATGCGATGCAGATAATGTATTGTGAATAACAACAATTAAACTAATAATCACAAAATTTTAGTACTAAGGTATTTCGTCAATTCCATTTTTAAAGGAGTTGGCATTAATTGAAAAAAATGAATGAATAAAAAGGGCTTGCAAAATAATCAAAGCAGCTATTTATGAAAATGCTCCTCTGGCGATCCATTAATTTTTCAGACTTCAGACTTTGAGTGGTGTTTCGCCCCTTATCACAACAAGCAGCCCTCGTGAGATTCTTGGAAATGGAAATTTTAATTGCTCCTCTTAGGTGACAATCTGTTTTGAAATTTTTGCATCATCTGACTCATTTCATTCTCATTACTTCAGAGAATAGCCTCTTTAAGATCAGGAAATAATGACCCATCCTGAAATTGAAAAATGTCAATGGCAATGATAATAGTTTCACCAATTAATGATAATGATATTTATTCGCAAGTTTTAAAAACATCAGTTCAAGTTTATTTTATTATCATAACTAATACATTTTTAAAAAACTGATACAGTGTGTTATTATCATCGGCTATCTAATTTTAAATGGCGATATAAGATTAGGGTGGTCTTTGACTCAACCAGTTCTATTTGACTTCTAATGACATCTTACTACACATGTCAAAAGTGTTGGACTCTCCCTCATTCTTGTTGAAGAAATCTTTTTGTCACAAAAACCATATAAATTTATATAAGTATATTGCTTTCTGAATCTTTTTTTTGTGTGAAAATAATGTGTGATAAACTGAGTACTTAAATTAAAAACCAGCAAATGTGTAACATTTTTGACAAAATATATTCAATCAAAGTAGCAGTAACAAAGCAAGATCTCTACTTATTAATAGTCGGTATAGTCTCCACCACGTTCCAATAGCATATTGACACGCCTGTGCGTTGAGATTCATGGGTAAACGGTATTGTCCAAAAGTTGTTAAAGAGATGCAGGGTGTTAAATAAAAATATTTTAGATTATTTTCATTTACTTCCTAATAAATGCTAATATCCATTCAAAATTTATGATTTGGATTTCTTTGGGTCAAGGAATTCAAATCTGTTCACAGATTGGTTTTAATAGTTCATAGAGGGCGCCAGCTGCGGTAGATTGATGATGTTAAAAACGACAGAACGTTTTTATACTTTAAGGTTAAGGTATATCATTTTTCCAGAAAAATGGAGTAGGAGAACGATCGTCAACATGCGCAAACTTCCTAATGAAGCGCGCTGACATCTTCTAACCCAACTGTCAAATTTTCTACAGGGGTGATCAATATTTTATACTTACCGGGACTGTTTACAATTATCTCGACATTGTTTAACGCACCAAATGATATAAAATTGTTAAAAAATAAAACTATTTTTGTAACTATTCTGCAATTGATGTTAAAGTAAAAAATTTATATTTTAAAAATTTGATTATTTTGGAAATAATTTTTTTTACGGATTGTAATATTAATATCAATTATAAGAAAAAGCCTTCTCTCCTCTCCTTTAGCTTAAAAGTTAAAATAATTTTTTAACAATTTGTATGCAATTTGTAAAATTTTTTTATCGCTCTGTTACTTTTAATAGTGTTAATTTAAAAGTATTTAGATACGCTTTTGTAATTACAAAAAAATTAGTAGATACCACTTTTCAGTTACGCCTGAAAGCGGTATGTTAATAAAAAAAAATATTAAACAAATTAGCTCATGACTATTTTTAAGTTATGAAAAAATGACGTAAATCTCTGTCTTGTCAATCAGTTCTTTTATAACACAATTTTGACAAATGGTGGGCAACATCTCAAAGCAAAGCACAGGAGGTAGGATGAGTGGTTAGGCTCACTTCATTCTATGACAATTGTAATTGTTCTATTTTGCAAAGCAAAATAATAAAGATTACTAGACTTTACGTACGTCTTGTGTTTATTTTTTATTTATTTTATTTATTAACTTACCTTGGATAGGCTAGCTATGTACAAAATTAGGGAAAAGAGGAAGATTATAAAAAGAATAAATACACCTACTTTATTTATTTTCTGTCGACAATGAAGATTATTAACAAAAACCTGACTTAACTATGAATGACTGAGTGCAATATAAATGAGAACCAGAGTGCCGTACTCAGCGTTGAATTCACGGAGGAAAAGACACGGCAGAGAAAACCCTGATCATAATTCAAACAAATATCTGTAATTCTGTTGTAATGATAAATTAAACTATTTCCAAAATATAGGTACTTAAATCCACAGTAACACACAAATGATATTACAATACCGCAGCCCTGGAAAAGCCTTAACATTCAACTATCATGATAATGGTAGGTCGCAAATCTATATGCGTGAGCACCTAAACAAAAGAAAAACAACAACAGCAGTGTGGACATAACTGCTTTTAACGATAGTTAATCTGCTGGTTCCGAATAGAAAAGAGGCCCAGCTAGCCCATGTCAATAAAGATTGTAATAAAAATAAAAACTTTGACATTAATTACAACTCACCAGTTAGGTTTTTTCCTTAAACTTGCTTGCTATAAAACCTTTAAACATTCTCCAAACTTGGGCAATAGGCGGTATCTACTTCTACAATTTGGATAGATCCAAAATATCTCAATATCAGTTTACCACTAGTTAATTCTCAGTAATGTCTTCAGTAATTTTAAATGGTTTTAACTGATTTTTGTTATATAATTATGATCTTCTTGCTTAAATACCTTATTAATTTGAAATTTATTTACCTTGTTACTATTTTACGTTTTCGCCTTTTTTGTGTTTTAATTATATTTTTATCCGTCGATAATGTTGATTCTTGTATAATTGATGGAGAAGGTTCTATAGTACTTGTCGAAGGTACTGATATATTGGATGACGAGAAGGTGATGTCAAATGAATCAATTTGAACTTTTCCTATTTAAATTATTTCAACTATCAGCATTGGATGTTTCAAAACCAAATATTTCTAAAACGGCGCGAAGCAGCGACTTTTATAAAGTATACCATTTTTGTGTAAAAAAGTTGAAAAATAAGAATTTGATATCAAAAATAAGATAACTTAATGATATAAAAAAGTTCGTTTTAGCACATTCAATTTACCGCAGCTCGCGGCCTCTATGAACTATAACCAATTTGTGAACAGATTTAAATTCCTCGTTCCAAAGAAGCTCAATTCCTCAAGTTTTGAATGCATATTAGTATTTATTAAGAAATTTATGAAAAAAGAACTAAAACTCTTTAACTTTTGAACTAAAGTTGAAATAAATCGCAATATTTTTTCCTCAGCAAGAAATTAACGCAACACATATGATTTATAGAATTTATTTATGTTACACATCATAATCGAATGTTATTTAGTCTCTTATTTTATCACTACTACTTGATATTAAGTAATTGTAATTTTATTAAACTTTTATATATGCAATTAAAATAAAACTCCACTTATTATTTCATCAGTTCCTTTTTGACCTTGATTTTTACACATTAACTACGGCAAATAAAAACGAGTTGTAAATGTATGTCATAAATTGTGAGACTAATT
Organism: Monochamus saltuarius; assembly: GCA_025584915.1. Lineage (NCBI taxonomy): Eukaryota > Metazoa > Arthropoda > Insecta > Coleoptera > Cerambycidae > Monochamus > Monochamus saltuarius. The sequence continues at coordinate 45,966,201 of CM046724.1, read as the reverse complement.
CTGATAAATAATGATCTGGGTTAAGCATAAATTTTAAGGTCAAGGGGAAAAGTTCAGAAACTAGCTAAATTCGGAATAAATTTTCATTTATTATCTGACGTTGATGCTTAGTTGTGACATATATTATATTACAATTAAACTTTAAAATTGAAACATACATACATACATATCGTATTTAGCTAAATTTTATCATAAACTTTAAATGCTATGTGCATATCAAAAATAAGTGTCGATAGGTTTTAAATACAGCGAATTAGAAAGTTTAAAATATATAAATAACTAAATACATTGCTATGTTATTTTTTGCATAGTCACCATGTCGTTCCAAATACTTTTGAAATTGTGGAAGTTTTGGTTATTTATTAAGAAAATGGCATGGTTCATCATAAATATTCCACTCAACCACTCGATTGAAAATCTTCACGTACGCCTCCATCTGACATTAATTGGTCGATATTAATCGGATATGAATTGTATTTAACAGGCAAGAATATCTGTCAGAGCGATATTTCAAGCGTCTGCAATATAGTCGATGTCTCTAAGTGGTCATACACGGTAGATTTTTGATCGATTTGTCTCTCCACCCAGATGTCATACCGCTTCCACCGATCTGGTCTGTGGATGTATACACTTCATATACACTTCAATCATCTCAGATACAACTTATTTCGTCCACTACATTTACAAAACCCTCGGTTAAAACCTATCTAGTCACGTAAATTGATTTTTAAAAAAGAAATAAAGCTCTTCCACCGACTTTAGCCGTCGTATGCCACATACGTATAGATAAACAGAACGAATTAGTTTGCGCTAGATCAAATCTTTGAAAAATCCCTTTTGCGTGTGTTCAGCTATTAGATATTTACGTTAGTGGCGACTGAACGATCTGTTCTTTCAGATCACATCTAGACGTAAGGACAGATCGGTCCAAAATCCCTCTCGTGTATGGCCAGATAATAGCTGGTCGGAGTTCTCATATTCTCTCTAAACTCTCTATATTTTTGTAATACATATACACAATGCTCGATACAAAATACATGATAATTTATATATGAACAGTTGGGATTCCCTTTGCCTATAGTAAAATTCTGTCTAACCACTCCAGCTGATTTAAAGGGAAAAGTCTGGTGAGAGAAACCGAAGCCCTGATCTTCCCAGCGACTTTGACCGTCGTAGGCCACTAATGCAAATATAAACGGAACAGGTAAAATTTTTCAAAAATCAAAATATTGTATCGTATGCTAAAAATGGGTGGCTTTAAGGCACGTACTTATCAAATAAACCTCATTTATTTTTCAATGCTTTATCAGCTCTAGCAATATAGCCATGATTTTTTAAACACCTTTTATATTAAATATATATAAATTAGATAATATTTTTACTAATTGTGGTTTGTAATTTTATATAATCTTTTTTAATTCCATTTTGATTTCTCGACTATTAGTTGAGATTATCCGGATTTTCAATATTTTTATGAAATATGACTTATAGCGTTATTTACCACGCACCTTCACATTTCTGAAAAAGTAATGATTTGTTTCAGGGCCTCCTACGTCTCTGTGCTCACGGTGGTCGCATTTTCCACGGAGCGGTATCTGGCCATCTGCCACCCACTATACAAGCTGGCCATTTCCAGTTTGCAGCGCGCACTGAGAATTATCACCTGCCTTTGGATATTATCCTTTTTGTTCGCGTTTCCGTTCGCCATAAACAGTAGCGTGCATTATATAGCGTATCCTTTGAACTCCAGCAATATGCTTCCGGTAAGTACTATTCTATTTTTTAGTAAGATATTTCTGGAACCTTAATAACTTTTTGATAAACAACTGTATTCGTTGGGAAATTATAAATAAAATATGTCTTTAATATGTATTAATTTAGTACCTTTACTTTTCATTACATTTACTTACAATTACATTTATTTATATATACAAGGTGAGTCATTAATACATAGCTTAAGGGCAGATTATTAACGTCATAATAAAGTAATTGAGCCCAACATACCTTATTCAATCGTTGCTCGTTTTCATTCCACAGGGTGTTAAAGTTGAAAATTTATTTTCGATTTTCTGCTATATTTTGAGGACGTGTGGATCGATTATTTGAAAATTTGTAGTCTTATGTTTTTTGAGGTGGCAATAGGCAATTTGCATGAAATTTTTAAATGCTTAAAAATGGTGTTATTTTATTATATATTAAGTACTTAACAAAAATAATTAATTATTTTATATAGCAATTTATTCAAATATAGTCACGGGTTCGGAAACAACATGCTGATTGGTCCACGTCACAGTATATGGAAACGTCCATGGTGACACATGGCAAATTTTCAAATCGACGTAGTTTAGTTAAGTCGGTTAGCAAACTCTTTCCGTAACTTCCGTAATCTGTGGTTAGCGTCGAATACTCGTCGAATACTCGTCGAACCTTGTGGTGTTTGTGTGGTGTCCAGCATTGATTATAACATAAGTTTTGGATTTCCGAAGGGGATGGAACCGATAAAACACAAATTTTATAAGTATTGTGTGGTACCAAAGTGCAAAAACACTACGGTAACCACCCCGGAAAAAATATTCTTCTCGGTTCCTAAACATGAGAAAATGCGTAAGAAATGGTTCATTTCAATGAATAGAGACGAAAAAGAGAATGCAACACTATCGAACATAACGGCGTTATATTCTTGCGAGGATCACTTCACCGTAAGTCAATTTTCGCTTTATTCAGAGATTATAAAGATGATGTGTGTTTTAAAATTAATAGTTGGAAGAAGATATAGAGAATTATTGGCAGCACAAATTAAATGGGAATGTACAAAGACTACAAGAAAATATGTAATACCCCATCATTTTAACTGTCAGAGGAAAATGGTACCTGAGCAACAAAGTGATGCAAAACGCAGACGTCTTGAAATTATTTATTATAAAATTTAGATTTTCTCCGAGAAACGAAAACATTGACAATTTTGAGCAGGTTATCTGATTGTCCTTTAACGAATCCACCCTCTGTTGCCATTATTTACTATAATTATATGGATATTATACACAATGCACACCGACAAAACAAAATAAATAATAATTTGACTTTGACAGTTCGATTTTAACATTCATGTCACCGCCATTTGTATTTTTCGCGTTTTTGTGGTTGGGAAGACATAATAAATCTATTAATTTATTACCGCTTTATTTTTGCAAACAGGGAATATCTTCAAGAAGCAGTGACAAGTCATAATTAGTAAATTTAAATAATTTTCTACGTGAAGTGGCCGTGAACGAACGGCCCCACAACATTATGGGAGAGAATTCCACACCAAATATTGATAGAGAACTCTTGCTGAAAATGTACTTCTCTTGGCAGATGAGGATATTCTAATTCCCAATAATGACTATTTCTGCATTTAAAAATACCTCGTCGAAATGTGGCTTCGTCCGTAGATAATATTTTATTATAAAATGTTGAGTCATCATTTTGTTGTTGGCGAAAAAACTATGCAAACCGTAACCTAGCTAGAGGGTATTGTGGTGTTAAATGTTGAATTGGAGTAAAATGATAAGGATACAGTTTTTGTTTGTGGAATATTTTGCTAACGGAAGACTGACTGATGCCAGTAGTTGCCAAAATTTGACGTGGGCTTGTACGTGTGTTTTCAGCAAATCGCAGTAGGTAGTTCAATGGTTTCTTATTAAAAAATTCAAAAATGTAAAATACAAAAATTTAGACATATTTTTACATCGACAGTACAGTATAACTAACGCCCCCTCAACACTGTTTACATATTCGTAATTGCTACCTCAAAAAAAGGGTTCGAAATTTTCAATTCCGTCCATACGTTTTTAAAATATTGCAAAAATCAAAAACATGTTTTCAACTTTAACACCCTGTAGAATGAAAAGCAGCAACAATTGATGCATGTTAAGAGATTAATTAAGCTTCACCCTGTATATACATAAGATTAAATGGCCGTATCGGCAGATATATAAAACAACTGGTTTTTGAAATGCCTTCACTAAAAAAACTATTTTAGAAAAAGATTCAACAGATTCAGAGGTTTATGGAACATAAGAAATTAATAGTTATTTATGAAACAAGTCCAAAAAGTAAGTGTTTATTGCACGTGACGTGAAATTGTCCAACGAGGCAGTCAGGCCGAGTAGAACAACACGTCGAGTGCAATAAGCACTTTTTGTACGAGTTGCATACAATATTTTTTCTACGTTCATGCAAAAACCAAAAAATGTTATTTAGATGTCACTTAAGTCTAGGAAAACGTGACATCGATTTGAACGTTTATGATTGTCATGATGACAAAACGCTATTGTAGAGTGACAGAAGAATGAAATAAACATTTTATTGCACTAGCGCAATAAAGAACCACTTTTTCCACTAAATATAGTTCAATAAAGTTTTGTTTTTTGCATGAACGTAGAAAAAATATGTTTTATATATTCCAAGAGCTTTTATGTTTGAGATACTAGGTGTTTATCAAATATAATATACCCAATATAACATTGTTTTTCTGGTTGTTATGCTGTGACCGAATTAACTGGTCACTGCCAGTCTCAGAATTAATGTACACTTGCCTTAGTTTGCATGAAGTTATCGCTGAAGTCAAGTAAGAGCCTTAAGATCGTAGGTAAGTTTTTTGGGTAGTAAATTCACCAGTGCAATGGTTAGGTGATGATCTCTGAAATATTCTAATATGTCGCCACTGTAAGATATTCCGTTGTATATTATTAACTACCCATTAAGTAGACAAGATTTCAATTTTCTTTTAAATATATTAGCCTATTGAATATTTGAACATAATTGGGAATTCTTAACTTAATTTAGGTTCACCACATATATTAACATTATGATTATCATATGTATATACAAATAAGTTTATCTCTAACAAAGAGGGGAGAATAATTTAATTAATTTAATAATATATCCATAATAACATAACATAAGAATTTTAAACTTTATTAATATAATTCTAGGCAGAATTATCTAAACAAGAATCGTAGATAAAATAACAATTCAAATTAAACAAAACTAGAGATTTGCAAAAAGTGTTTTTTTTTAACTTAAAATATGTCTCTTAAAATACAGAAGCTTCAAAGAAGGGAAATATTTTTATAAATATTTTAATTAATTTCTGAAACGGATATCCTAATTTAAAATAATTATCGATTTTTTGTTGGATTTAACAAAAGAGAAAAGTTTTCTATTACCAAATAATGTTCAATGATACTTTATAGGATTAAGTTTAAATTGATCTTCATTAACATTCAGATGCTTATGACAATTGTATTGATAATCAGCATTATAAAGTGTATGTGGTTTTCTGAGAGGATGGTTATTAACAATAAAGCTACTTTGGAAAAATTTTGCTTCGATTTATTGACATTAAAAAAATATATTAAATTATTACTATAAATCAGTGATGTTTTAAGATGGTTCAATATCATTTCAAATAGTTTCTACGTAAGCATCTCTGTATAAGTTATTTCATCGTGGCGCATTCGCCATATTATCGAATACACCTTATAATTTATTTTGGTATATAATTTGTTGTAAATATAAGATAATTCAAATTACATTTCCTAAAATTCCTGTCAATGAATTATGTATCTTGATTAATAATTTGTTGACAGCAAGAAATTACCTTTATACACTACTATTTTGGAAGTAGTAAAATAATGTGGCGCAAAGTTTTACACATTTTATTTGTAAAAATGTTGAAAGTGTAAATTACAAAAATCTTAAAGAGTATATAGCATCTAGAATTTAAATTATTTTCCCAGCTGTAACCGCCGTTGTTATCTAATACGCATTCGAATTACGATGACGCGACTAGTCAACACCTGTTGCAGTTATTTACGCTTCATACGAAAACGAGTCATAATTCGGGTTCGTAGTGTTAACGGGTAAGACAAATTATATAATTATTTATTATGGAATAGTGAATGTTTGTGCCTGTTGTGTATTTCCCTGTAGTTAAAAGAGTCCTATTATGAAATATGTAGAAATAATTATTTATTTTATAATGTATTTGAACATTTTCATAAATTCCAGAAAATTATCGGCATTGCTTTAATAATTGTGATACTATTTTTTTAGTAAGAAGTTCTGGAAAACAATCATTTTTAATAGCCATTACCACTCTTACCAATTAAAATAGTGATGATCTTAATGTCACTAATGTAAGTTTCATGTAAAATTGTTGCCACCTTCTCCTGTTTGCTGAAGCAACTCCATAGACAAGGTTAAAATCAATAAATGTCTGAAATTAAGATAAATTTATCTAAATTTACTGACGAAAAAAGTATGTATGGCCTAATGAAATTATTAATTTGAACATGTCTCTCGCGATGTCGAGAATTATTGTTCGATTACAATTATTTGTAATGCCTTCAAAGTGTTTTAAGTCTTGCTTTATGAGGGCCTCTTCTCGCATGTAAAATCAAACATATCCACTACACAGCAAGGTTTTTATCCCGACCGTTTAACAGTTACTCATTTGATGTGTCTGGCGGAATATATCGCAACTAAATTGAATAATGGTGGTCACAAATTTATACTGATTTCTCAAAAGGATTCCACCGGCTGGACCATAGTATTCTACTGTTAAAATTATCAAATATCGGCTTAACTAAATCTTTCCGTAATATTTTTACCTCATTTCTTCTGAGGTCCCTCAAGGATCGATTCTCGGCCCGCTTGATGACATTGTCCGAAACCTGAATTACGAGGTCTTTTTTATGCATATGATCCTAAATTGTATCTGTCAGTGTCAGATATTAATTACTGTGTCAAATTTAAATCAAACGTGGATACAATTTCTGATTAGTGTTATCAAAATAAATTGTCTGAATTTCTCGAAGTGCAATTCTATGTGCTTCACGAGAAAAGTAAATCCTGTTTCATTTTTGCTGACAGCTGACTTTTGTTGAATACATTAATAATATACAACTTGAGGCATAGATAAATTTCGTCTTTGTCATAAGAAACTCAGTTTTTGATACGACTTCCTGTTCAACGAGTTCGTTTTGCCAAAACTGGACACTCACTTCAAGAGATACCGCAAAGGACTTAACTAAGTCGATTCCATATTAATGACCTAAGCACGCGACGTATGTGTAATTCGTAGGTCACTTAACATAATATTGGAACCGGAAAAATCGATTGTCCAGACTTACTAGCTGTATTGTATTACCACACTTCTTATTCTGGCACCCGGTTTTTAAGACCTTTTTATTTTTCTACCCCTAAACTCATAAAATTTTCCCCATTGTACGTAATGGATCTTAATTATGGTCAGATACAAAATTTGGTGGATATTTTTCATGATACTATTAGATGCAATAAAAAAAAGTCTTTACAAATTAGCAAATTCTGTTACTTATAAACATGTGTATACGTGTGATTTTTTGTATATCTATGTTTATATTATACAGGGTGATTCAGAACTTATCTAAAATAATTTGGAAATAGATGCGTCAGGAAAATTCAAGTCAATATCGTACAAAAAAATTGTAATAATAATTGTTATAATTTCCGAGTAAAAATTATTGCACCGATACATACTGTTCATGATTTACTCAAACCTGTCATAGTTGCTGCCAATAACTTACGAGTTCAAAACGTACAGAAATTTGTGTTAGTTTGTAGAAATTGGGTAAGAAGGGCCCAAAATTTTGTTGTAACATCAGGTACGTCAAACTATTTTATTAATCAATTAAAACCACAAATTAATTATATTTATAATTAATAGCAATAGCGACTAAAACAGTTGAATTTTCTGTATAAAATAGGCGTAAGTTCCGAATCACCCTGTATATTTAGGTTTTTTTACTAATCGCATATGTACAACAAACATCAAAATAAATGTACGTAAAATTATTTGAAGAATTGAATTTTTAAAAGACAATGTCAAAGATGTATTGATAATACGTCTAGATCATTGAAATTAAGAACAGTCACTGCTATATTCAAACATTTATTTATCCGATATACTACTATTTTTGTAAACATTTTGTTGTTCTCTAAAACTACTCTGTTCACTAATGCTCCGAACAACGTTCAATGACCCATAATATTTTACCCATAGATATATTTTTTATTATTATCTTTTGCAGTTCTTTTTACTATATTCTAAAGGTTGTATTTCAAATCAGTCTCTAATTCCTGAAGTCGTATGTTCTTTAATACCCAATATGCTATAGAAGCAGCTCCACAGATAAGGTCAGATTCATTCAATAAACAATTGAAATTAAAATTGATGCAGTAAAAAAAAGCAATTAGGGTAGGAACTCCTAAAACTGTTTCAGTCTTATATAGCTTTTTGATGATTCAAGCCTCTAGAATGTCTATTTAATACTAATACTAATGATTACATTTTGTTCAAACTTTACATGCAGGTAATTTCTGTGGATGAAATACTCTGACATGTTTGAAGTTTATATAACTAACTGTTCTTGGGTAATTTATAGCTCCTTAAAGTTAGTCACAATATCTGTTTAAACTGATTTAGGGGAAATAATACCACTTAATACATAATTTGAAATTTGCACGTACACAGTGTTCAAAAAAGGAGAAACTACTAAAGGGGCTTGTATATCTGACAAAGCAACAAAAAATTCTTATGAAAATAAGTGTCATAAATGAATAGTTTTTCCATATAGGTATATATTTCAAAAACAAAAATGCAACTGGAAATAAATACAAATCTGTGTTTTGAAATTATAAACTAGGGTACAATTGAGTTAAGGAAAAGCTCGTCCAACGTTTTTTATTTTTTATAACACTGTTAATGATGTAAACAATTGAAAATTTGAAAAATCTCTAAAACTATAGCATACGACAACATTGTATCTATCACCTGCCGCTGTTAATTTAAAAGTATTAGTCATAATAGTATTGTGACTAGTGTGTTTCGTTTTTCGTACTTAGTGATTGATTGATACTTGTTAGTGCACATAAACAGAAATAGATCAGTTTTTAGTAACAATGACCAACTGCATGATACAGTAATGTATGACGAATCTGGGAAAAACTCTTTAACTACAAGGCTATCCCAGAATCCATGGACTTCGCCGGTTGTTTTGGTAAAGAAAAAGGATGGCTCTACTAGATTTTACGTCGTCTATAGAAGATTAAATGATGTCACTAAAAAGGACTGTTACCCGTTGCAAAGAATAGACGACACCCTGGATACACTATCTGGATCCCAATGGTTTTCAACATTAGACCTGAAAAGTGGCTATTGGCAAGTGCAACTTCACCCAGATGATAAAGAGAAGAGAGCGTTTTCCATTGGAACAGGATTGTATCACTTCAGCGTCATGCGCTTTGGCCTCTGCAATGCACCAGCCACCTTTGAAAGACTTATGGAAACTATTCTGCGAGAAATGATCTAGAAATCTTGCCTTGTTTATCTTGATACAAAATAATACCCGGCAAAGACTGAAGATCATTTGAAGAATGTCCAAGAAGTTTTCCAAAAGTTGAGAGAGGCCCGACTCAAGTTAAGTCCTAAGAAGTGCAGCTCTCAAAAAGAAGTCAAGTATTGAAGTCACATTATTTTCTCTGAGGGAGTGAAGACTGACCCATAGAAAACTAAAATCATCTGGAAATGGTCAGTACCGAACGACAAATATGAATTAAGGAGTTTCCTAGGAATTTGCACTTGCTATCGCAAGAAATATTTTTTTTACATCGCTAAACCCTTACATCGACTCACAGAAAACAATCAGCCATTTATCTGGACAGGACAATGTCAACAAGCTTTTCAGAGAGTAAAAGAAGCTTTGTATTCTTCTCCGACATTGTCATATCCCAAGCCTGGAAAGACATTCATCATGGACATGGATGCTGCTGGAATTGGAGGAATATTATCACAAATTGCAGACGGGCACAAAAAGGTGATTTCTTAATTTAGCAAGATCCTCTCTAAGCAAGAAATGAACTACTGCGTAACCGGAAGAGAGTTGCTTGCCATAGTTAAAACTGTGGAGCATTTTTATCTCTATGGTCAACCGTTCGTCTTGAGGACCGATCATGCTTCTGTTAATTGGCTACTTCAGTTCAAGAATCCGTAAGGCCAAGTGACTGAATAAAATTAGAGAGTGATTCTACTGGCTTGGCAGTTGGTTCGATGTGGAAGAATGGTGCCCACGATGTGATATCTGCACCTCTAGTAAGGGACCCAGCACTCGAAGTCGAGGACAGATGAAACAGTACAATGGTTGAGCTTCATTCGAGAGAATAGCTGTTGACATAGCTGGACCCTTTCCTCATAGTAGCAGTGGAAATCGCTATATTTTGGTAGTGGTGTACTACTTCAGTAAGAGGCCAGAAATATATCCCTTGCTTAATCAAGAAGCAGTCACCGTAGTCGAAGCTTTATTTGAAAATTGGATATGCTGCTACGGGCTCCCTAGAAAGATCCGACCAAGGAAGGAATTTTGAATCTGAAGTATTTCAGAATGTCTGTGGGCTGCCATCACAATACCAGAACTACACATCTTCACCCACAGTCAGATGGAATGGTGGAAAGATTTAATCGTACCATTGAAAACTTCCTGAGAACGGCCGTCAACGAGAAACAGACCATCTGGAATACCTGCCTTCCTCCATTTTTATTGGCTTACCGAGCAACAATTCATGAGACCACGAATAAAACACCAGCAAGCGTGATTTTTGGCACGAAAGTACGTCTACTCATAGATCTAATTATAAACCAACCGCAACTCGAAGAAAACTAAGAAACTAAAAATTTAAAGCGACAGAATGAAGATCTGCGTGTCAACAACAGAGGATTTCAAAAGAATGAAAATGTATGGCTGTATAATCCAAAAAGAAGCAAGGGTAAATCTCCGAAGCTGCAGAAATCATGGGAAGGCCTTTATACCGTCGTGTCAAAGTTGAATGACGTAGTGTACAGGATCCAAGATGAAGATTTTCCACACTGTTTAACACCTTATCATGAAGATCATGCAAACAATGGAGTAACCTGATCGGGACGATCAGTTCTAAGAAGGAAGCAATGTTACAGAAGATTGCCTACCTTGTTAGTTTGTTAATTGTGTTTCTGTTATAATTGATAATTTTTGTAATACCTTTATTTTGACGTTTTCTGGAATATTCCAGGCCATATTCTATTTGATTCTCGTCACGTTCTCGATACCGCGGAAACTTAGCAAAGAATCCTATAAACCTCTATAAGCGGTTCAGTTTCGCCGTAGTTCAGTTTATATAGAGCAGTCAAACGCGAATGACTGAAACGTCAAAGTAAAGAATTTGACAGTTGTGAATTTGTTGAAGGATATTTCTTGTGTAATCAAGAGTGACAATACAGTTTTTTGTCTACTTCTGTTTCCACGTTAAGTGAAGGTAGAGGTTACAATATATATAATGTTTAAGAAATAATTTAAAAAACCGTAATATTGAAAATGCATACTTGCATATCAGTATACAAGGAAATAGTTAAATTTATTTCAAACATAATCAAATCAATTTTTTACAACTTCTATCAATTAACAAACGTAATTAATTTCAAATCTAAAAACCGTTACATAAATTCTTTGGTATAAATTATTTAATCAATAGAAATCATTGCAGATCATTACATTGCTCATATCAAATGGATTAAATTACCCTTTCTCGAAGGTCCTTTTCTGTTTACAATACATTTATTACTCATAAACAAGAAATAAATATATAGAAATAACAAGGTTGTTAACGTTAAGCTAAAGTTTATGTGAAGTTTTCATCAGTTTCAAAATTTCTAACCAAACATTTTACATACAAAAACTCTCTTTCTGACTGTGCTAATCTAAAACGAATTAATTTAAAATTCTTTTATATTGTACTAACGTTAATTGAAGTACGAACAACAACAAAATTAAAAAAATATTAATAATTCTTAGCTTTTCCCGTAAACAAACAATATATTCATTGTGCCACCAGAGCAGGAGCGGTCGGAAAACTGAAGTTTCTCTAATTAGCCATTCCGTAACCGTAAAAGAGGAAACTATATTATTTCACATTTCCATCTCCATGACCACTGGCAATTAAATTTGCGAGGTAACTCTCAAAGGATTCGTTACAAGTGAAGAGCTCTTGTCGCAAATCATATAACAAGTATTTTTGTTGGCAAAAATAAAAATATCACATAAATTTACTGTAATTTTTGTAGTTGATCTTTTTTTTGCCTTCTACTTTTAAAGTTGAAGTTAATTCACTAGTCACTATTTTTATTTGAGTATTATAAGATAATATTTTTTTATACAAGATGATTCAGAACTTATCTAAAAAAAAATGGGAATAGATGCATCATGAAAAATGGAGTCAAGTTACAGTAATTTCAACCTTTACATCGCTGAGCTACTGTAGTCTCTAGTCAGACGATTTCAAATATCCGATTACTTATCGTATTAACTTTTCGTGATGTAAGTATTTACATTCGTTTTTAAATATCAAAAATGGCTTACTTTGATGGATATCGTTTTAATTTATGGTGAAGTGAAAATGCTCTAGCAGAACGATTTCCCGGTAAGCATTTTCCAAATGCAGCTACTTTTATAACAGTGCAGTCAGTGCAAGTGTAGTACAAACACTGGCGTGACAAGACAAATTTGCAAACGAATCGTTGAAGAGACGGAATTCCAATGCGTCCACGTCGTATAGCATCAGTGTGGGGTATCATACACGTGGCTCAATTGAATCGGTTACTTCGAAAAGGCCACAACTCCCAAAAAGTAAATTTTAGATGAGAGTAAAAAAACGTATTTTTCTGGTATTAGTTGGAATATCAATTAATTATCTTTTGAGCAGTCTCTAATTGTGATATGTGTGCAAATTTCGATAAACAGAAGAACAAAAAAAAATCAGGTGTGCTGTGAGAAAAAAAAAGTTTTTGGAGTTGTGGCTTTTTCCAAAAAAATACCTGTGATTTTTTGAATAATGATTAATATGATTAATAAAACTCCAGCATAATTAATGGAATAATATATTACTTGAAAAAACATATTTAGAAGTTCAAAGATTTATAGTTAGTAGTTTAGTAATCCTCTTCTGGTGGCTCATCATCATTGGTAGTAGGCCATAACATCAACTCGTTATAAAAAAATATTTTGTCTTCTGGTATATACTGCACAAGTTTCTTCAAATTGTTCATTTTCTTGTCATTAATAGGATTTTTCCTGTGTAGGCAGGCTTTGTTGGTAGATTAGGACAAACTCCAGCTGGTTTTCCCAAAGAAAATTCGTAGAAAATAAGCCCATCAATAAACGGACGTACTTTAACAATCCCAGGTTTGTTGCAATCATATTCGAACTCGTTATACTGAGAAATTTGGAAAGTCGTTTTTTGATCTTTTGCTTTTTTTCCATACGAGTCGAGGGACAATATGGTTTTCTTGTAGTACTTGGGCCACCAACTCTTAAAATCTAAAATGTTCTCATTTTTTGCCCTCTGTATTGAGAAGAGACCTTTTTTACAGGATTTTTCTATTAGGTCGTAATATTGTTCAGGAAGAAAAATTCGGTCATGCTTACGAATAAGCCTTTTAGCTACACCAAAATCTCTGTCATATGGAAGGCATGAGTGACCTCTTATTGGAAAATAGTGTAAAATTTTTCTGAACTTCTGTGAGGATGCAAGGACTAAAAGAAAACGAATTACCGTGTGATTTTTATTTTGGCCTGCACAACCATCTGAAAATATATGAACTTCTTTTACATTCTCAGAGATCTCATTCTCAAAATAATTTTTCAAAACTGTGCATACTTCATTGGGTCCTTTGTGAGCCTCACCCTCATGATAAGAGAAAAATTTAGCTTCTTAGCAATAGTGCTAATATTGAAAATATTAGCACTATTTTCAGGATATTGAAAATATTAGCACTATTTTCACTTTCAGAGCTACTCATTTTGTATAAACAATGCACAACAAAACAAACCACAGTTTACAGAAGCTGGTACTGGACTGGGGAGACCACAAAACATCCACTATTGGCGAAACCGTCACCGTGCCACTTCAGCTTTTTGGCGCGCGCAGTATGTTGGAAAATGCCACATCTCCGGAGAAGTGGCCTTTCCGAAGTAAACAGAAAACCATGCCCGCTTAAATTAATATTAGCACATAGCGGATATGTGGCGTTTTCACATACAATGAATCTTAAAACATTCTAAATAAAATGGCGGCAATAACTCATTTTCTCATAACAGAGGAGATGTGGCCTTTTCGAAATAACCGATTCAATTATATCCGTACCATGTACAGCGTGTTCAAGCATTAATACCAAGGAATTGGACGAAGAGGACCGGTATCAAGGCCGCCACGATCTCCTGATTTTAAACCATTTGAACTTATTTTTGTAGGGATATTTTAATAAAGTATATTGCACCGAGGTGGACACTATTGATGATTTACGCAAACGTAATATAGCTGCTACCAAAAACTTACAAGTTCAAAACAGACAAAAAACACAAACATTTGTGTTAGTTTGTAGAAACTGAGTAAGACGGGCCCAAAATGTACATCAGGTATGTCAAACTATTTTACTAATTAAAGCCACAAATTAATTCTAATAACAATAGCGGCAACAGTAGTTGAATTTGCTATACAAAAATAGGTATTGTAAAATGTAACATATTTCTCTCCTTGGAAACATCTTTCAATTTTTTGTCCGATCGCCGATTATACACCTCATTAGGCTTTACAGTGGACCAATTTCCAGTGCCGTGCGGAAGTGTATTTTTAAATCATTTTTGGTAATTATTTACATAAAACTCTCCAATATTAGCAAAAAAATTCCTACCCCCGAGGGTGCTGATCACGAATATAAAGTCAAATTTCGGCACTCGCATGTAGTTTTTGAATTTTTTTTTTTTTTCAAAATTGTAACCTCTATGTAGGTGTATATTACGTTAAGTTGAAATTGCAATATAACTCCTATATATTTTGCAACAGTGTGACGTTATGATATGAAGAAGGCAGAGATGTACATTGCAATTTCAACCTAATGTAGTGTATAAATAGAGGTTATAATTTTGAAATTTTTTTTCGAAAACTACATGCGAGCGTCGAAATCAGATTCGTGATCAGCACCCTAGAAAATAGAGGGGTAGAAATTTCATGTTAAGATTGGAGAGTTTTACACTAATGTAAATAATAACCACATTTTTGAACTGCTCTTTTTGATTTTATTTTTGCAAATCTGTATTTGTAAGATTCCCCTGTACATTAAAAAAATGTTTAGATAATAAGTTCTGCTTAGTCTATTATTTTGATTCAAATAAAAGCTGCTGAAAATTATTTGCAATAAAGGGATAGGTTAGAATTAATACTAATCACAGGAATTTACTTACTTCAACGTAATAGTAGTACATAGTAACTTCTTTTTTCAGTGGGTAATTCATAATGTTTTATTTTATATATTTAATAATTATTTATATTTAGATATTTTTTAATTTCACTTGAAAAAAAAATATTACGTATTAATACAGGGTTGATTTTAACAGGGGTCCTTCATATAACAATTTTTGATCTGAGCTTCCCTTAAGGAGTTACGATCCCTTAACAGGGATGATAAATTTAGTTTTACTTAGTTTCTTACAAGTGCTTTAAAATTAAGAAGTGATTTTCTTACGGTGAAAGGCAAGTGGAATAAATATAATAATTGGTACAAGAATTGCTATATTGTATAAATACAATATCAAAATGGATGAAACCGTCTGCAGAAAAGATAGGATTCGCCACTAAAAAAAACTAAAAATAACAATTCACTCTAATGCTGTAGTTAGTCAGTTACAACAATCTGGCGTTAATGAACAACAAGCTATTAAAATTACTAGATGTGGAAGTTTAAACACGATGAAACCATATCTACATCTTAGTGTCCAACGTCATCAGAACATAGTGAATTTTTAGGAGTACTCCAAGTACATCAAATAATAATAGCAACAATACATTGTATCCACCTAATAATGGTCATACATAGCCGAGAATTATGTATTTTATACGTGTTCATAAACAATTATTTATTGTTATAGGTAAAAATAATTATAACAAATTATTTATATTTATAACAAATATTTCATGATTATAATTAATTTTGAATCATTTAAATAATGAGCAGATTTGGGGTACCTACATTAAATTTGTCTGAAGCTATTTATTTGTGGCATAATTTTAGTTTTTCTTTAGTTTTGTTGGGTTTTTGCCACACTTCTGAAAAATAATAAAGATTAATTAAATAAGCCCTTGCGCCAAACGGAACAGTCAAGGGTTATTTTCGAAACTAAGTTTGCCTAACCAAAAAATCTCACACTGAAAAAAGCAGATAAGTAAAAATAACAAAATCACATCACTATCGCGCACTTCCGTGTTATTGACGTTTCGAAAAACTCTCTGTTTTCGTTCTCAAAATCGTAGTAAAAAAATTTTTAAACGTATGTCAAGTTTGACAGTTTAAAATTTGTTTACCTGCTTCCATAGAGATGTTAAATGATTTTTATTTTATTGTTACTTACTTCTTCTAACAAGGTTGGCAAATTATCTTTCAGAAATTTCAAATACCGTCACCATTAAGGAGTGCTGGCATACGGTCCAACTATACAATCATCAACAATGTCACACCAAATATTTACGGAAAATGTGTTTGTTTCTTTAAATAAGGATTTTATGGTTCTCAAGTGTGGTTATTTCTTCAGTTGAATACTCCACGTCTCGTAAAGATGGCCTCGTCCGTAAACAATATCGTTTTTAGGAATGCAGGTTTATTACCTTGTTTTTGCAATAAAAAGCTACAAAAGTTTATTCTTGCAGGTAAGTGGTTAGACAACAAATTCTGGTCAGGGGTAAAATGACATCTCTGTTGCTACACGTAGGCGTCTTGTGCTTATCTCAGAATCAACTACACTCAGCAATCTTTCTTCTTATTGCTGGATAGTCACCATTCTTGGACGACCAATCCTTCGCTAGGACGAAATTCGCCCTATCGGATAAAACGTCTATGATAAATGTTGCTCTCTGGTTGTCTGCGATTGTAATTTACTTGAGCATATACACAAATCATGTCTCGGAACAAAATTTCAGAATTCGTAAATGTATTCTATCTCCGTATTCTTCTTATTGGTTTTTTAACGTAAAAACAACTACAACGTATATTTTTGACAACACCTCTGACGCTAGCTGCTATGTAAAGCTGCAATATTTCATTTGTTCGCAATATCAATAATCTTTTAAGTCAAAGCCTATTTGAGTTAGTTTTAATGAGTATTGTTGATCATAAAGTCAACGTGCATTAAAAGATTGAAGTTCGAATATCTCGAAACGGGACGGTTTTTGCTTAAAAATGATTGGATATTCATCTGTGTTATAAAGCCCCCTATACCGAATTTCAAAGAAATTGAAAATCAAATTTGATAATTTTTGCTTCTACACCCTGTATCCATTTTAATATTGACATTCGGACAATATCAGTCTCAAGCAGTGTATTTTAATATCAAAAATCCACTTTTAGTCTATGGTGCTTTGATTACTAACCACTCTGTATACTTAATTCTCTTAATACGATGATAGACCGTTACAAGTTTTCATGGTTGTAGTGATTAATTTTTACTGAAAATTTTTCTCCTTGTATAATCGAATATGACCTTTTCAATGAAAATATTTTTGAGAAGCCGCCAGTTGTCACCAATATTTTTATTTTAAAAGGAATGATAATTTTTATTCCATTTTTAGATCCCCCATATTATTGAAATTAGACTTTCATAAGACTTTCTCATACCTAATCCTTGTTCATTCGAGATATTTTCATTAGGCAAAGTGTAAAAAAATCAAGACGGGATTATGTCAATTTCAAATCAATTTTTTTTATTGGAACGTCATGTATATTTTTACATTTTATTGTGCAGAATTCTATTCTCTGTTGATCCATATTACACTTTTCTATATTTGTCTATCTTGTTTTTTGTGTAAATGAGAATTTGCTTTAATTAATTTATTTTTCAATTTTGTTTTACTCCTATTTTAATTAACTATAGGTACATACATTTTAGTACTGGATAGATACTATACTGTTCCCTTGCGTTCATGAATGGGTTGGAAACTGATTAATGGATTGAGTGCAATTATTGAACTTATTCTATGTAAACACGCGGGAGTTATTGTTTTTATTGCACCCGATATTCAAACAATAAATATGTTTATATATTTTTGCTAGATATACATTGTGTTAGACTTTCATAATTTAGGAGGCATATTCTAATTACTGAAAATGTAGTCAATATGATATGAATTAAACACATTATAAAGTAATTTTTAGTAAAGTACGCAGAGAATTGTCTTTAACAAATGAAGCAAAAAAAACTATACGTATAAATAAAGTGTGGGCCACCGATCCGTAAACGAGGATTTTCATCCTTCAAATTTTAAATGATAAATTGCATTATTACATACGATGGGTACATCATTTAAAAAACTATTCAGTTATATTTTCAACTCCATCATTTTTTTTTAACATCGGATGATCAGTTCCCGAAAAACTATGCACAATAAATTGGGTACATTGGGTAACAATGTACTCACTCTGGTAACAAATCTATGCAAAAAATATGGGTAAAACATCTAGGTAAAATTGAACAAATAACAAGTAACAGATTATGCTGCATTTACTTCGCGTAAACATAAAATTTTTGTTATCAAAATAGTGTATACTATTCAAGAAACAGTTGAAATAATCTCTGTTTCTTTTGTAATAATGTGCTAAAGCGGCTAAATTTTTTTAATGGACAAAATCCCATATTGATTATGTGGCAAACAAAGAAAGGATGATCAAAAATCCAATAAAAATGAAGCAGATGAAGTTACTGTTTTGGCTAACATTGTGATGGAACCTACACTGAGTACAAGAAAAGATGTTTCAGGTCAGTAATTACATTAGTCTATTAGAACCATTTGCATTAAAAATTTTGTGAAGTAAACAGTCAACCGATAATTGGCAATTTATATCTTCTTATAGTATTTGCTTTTGTGAAGGCTGCTTTTTTTCTAGACGTTATGACGGTTCCCGGAAACCGTCATAACTGCCATTATTGCTCGTTCAACATTTCAAGAATATTTCATTCACCAGTATCAAAAAAAACTCAATATTTGAAACTGTTAGAAAGCAAGTTGTTGGCCCTTTTTTACCTGGAAATTTAACCGGAGAATAGTATTTGAATCTTTTGGACACCACCATTAGTACTGACTTAACTGACATACATACAAAACGATCGTTACCTTAATCAAAATTTAGGTTTTGAACGAAAAAACAGGGCTCATCTATATTATTCAGTTTCTGTGAAACAATTTTTTAAACAAAACATTTCAGGAATGGATTGGAAGAAGAGATGCTACTGAATGGCCCGCAACTTCACCAGTTTTGACTTTGTTGGACTTTTCTGTATGGGGCAATTTAAAGACGAAAAATATATATCACACAATCTGAATCATTACAAAACTTGCGGCAACACATCGTACTTGTGTGTAACCTCATCAAATATTCTATAATTAAAGAGAACATTTTAAATGTCTACTACTGCGTAAAGGTGGGCATTTCTAACAACAAATAAAGAAAAAATAGTTCTAAGTGATATAAACTCTACACTTTTCAATTTCTCGAGTACTGATCATTCAAAATTAAATGGCACTCAAAAGATCATTGAAGGCCTTTTAAAATGGTGTATCATACAATACTAATTTAAGGATGAATGCATCCATAAAATATGTTCCCCTCTTTTGACGGGTCTGAGTTTTTTTTAGTTTCTGCATCAAAATGAAAAAAATCTAAGTGGTAAATTTTCGGTGACTATTAATTTAATAGTACCTCGGTAACACATCGAGGTACTATTAAATTAATATTTTTCTTTGAATGCCTTATTAGAGGTCGATGGTGACACGATGGTTTTAACTTAGTAGGGATACATGTAAACAGTAATTTACGACTTCAATAGGTTGAACGACTCTCAAATTTGTTATTTGAAAGAACACATTAAAGATTTATTGATCAAATTAATTACAGCTAAGTCTTATTTTGTTACAAGAATGACCAACAGTTTTCGAATGAGGAAGTAAGAGAAATGTTAAATCTCATTTCTCTAAGGGCCGAGCGACGCGAGCAGAATCAAATGCTTACTTTCTGACAAAAAGTAATTTGCTCATCAAATACTAAATTACGAAAAATTAATGCACCATTAATGCTTATCAAAAAATACTATAAAAGAGTTTGACAATTAGACAAAAACCTTATTGCTATAATATAAATCCAAGGGTAATCACGACCGACTACGGCTACGGGCAGCATTTGACCGTCGTAGTTCTATTAATTTAGTATATTTTGATTATATATATAAAGCTGTTTACGGGCCTTTTAGGCCTAGAGCTGCGTTGTTCTTCACTCCATTCTGTTCCTCGCCGTTCTTTTCTAGTCCGTTACATTTTCTTCTGTAGATCTATTTCCACTGCCTCTCTCCATCGATTCCTCGGTCTCCCTCCTTTTTTCTTGTAGTTTGGTTTACTGTCTACAATTTTTTTAACTGTCATTTCATCTTCCATACGTGTAGAACGTGCCCCAGCCACTGCACTCTGGCTGTTACAACTTCGTCTATTTTTGGTGCCTGGCACATTACATATATTTCCTCATTATTTCTCCTTACATAGTCTTCTGAACATTCACCTTTTATTCGTACTTTGCTTTTAGTATTTTCTAAGGTCATTTTCAATAACTTAATTAGTTTGGTTGGTATCCCAAATTGTTTCAATATTTTGCTTAGTTTATTCCTTTTGACAGACTCATATGCTTTCTTGAAGTCCACGAATCCCATATTTATGAATATGGGATTAAAACAAGCATGTAGTCAGGATTTTCTTCACCATGAACATTTGGTCCGATGTTGACCTCCCCCTTCTAAAACGTGCTTGATACTCCCCTATCTGTAGTTCTGCTATAGGTTCTATTCTCTGTTTTATTAACGTTGCCATGATTTTATAACCTATATCTAGCAATGATATACCCCTATTATCCAAGTTAATAATTAGAATCATTTGGTACTTAAAAATCGAAATATACCCACACTAGTTCAAGGCGACCAGTACGGCAGCAATTTTATAAAATATTTAATGAAGAAAAATATTATCCGTCATGTTCCACCAGTATAAAATTTGTTGCTTGTCGACCTTGATATTCGTGATATTCGGGACAGACAAAGTACTTCATGAATATATAATATTTACTAATGAAAGAACATTTACCCATTCAGTTATTTCCATTTAAGAAATAACCATTTTCGGAAGTAGGAAATCCCCATTTAATGCAAGAAAAGCATATGGGTTAATTTTTGGTGGTGGTGGGCTAAGTATATTTTCTAGGCTAATAATATTAGTTATTTAAATTTACTAGAAAGTTATTTTATTGATCTATTAGATGCGTTACCATTGAATTTGAGGCAAAATTTGTATTTCATACAATTATGTCCCATTTTATCAGGAATAAACATACCCCATCCAACATTTTCTTGAATATTGGATTGGCCTTGGTAGTATGTATTAGACTTCAGTGTGTAGGGCGCAATGAAATAAACGAAAACATTATAAATATATGCGCTCAACTTTTGCAAAAAATAGTTAGTTTAGTATGAGATCTTTGGTGAATTATATAAATACATGCATCGAAGTAGAAATATTGAAAATTTATTATGAAATAAAATTTATTCTTTTCCTTTACGCATCCAATTATTTACCTGTAAAATTCTTGATTGAATAATAGTTTTGTGTAATTAGAATTCACCTTGAAATATTTAAATAAAACTTGTCTATAACTGTCACGTAATAACTATCATTTGGCAGTGTTTCAAATTATATAATGACATACATTATCCCACCTGTGCTTTTTTAAATTTATTAACGGACTTAGTGCGAAAATAACACTGTAAATAGAATTATACTCAAATTAGACATTTATTAAATAAACAAAATATGTAAGATCATGAAAACTCATTCATTAATAGTAAACTTTGTACAATTGGATAAATTTTGCTTGGACAAGCGGATATATTTCAATTGTGAAAATAATTTTTAGATGTTGATGAACTAACTTTGGACGTTAAGGGAATATTTTCAGCTTCCAAGGGAATATTATTGCTTTCGACTAGTGTTTTCGTAGTCGTTCGTTTCTTGTTTTCAATAGAAGTTGCAATGTAGTCTTCAGCGACAAAATTAGACTTTCAGACATTATGTCTTATTATACTCACTCAGGTCTACTTCACAATCGGCTAAAAGGGGGGTTGAAGATTTTTTGATATCGATATTTTTCTTGAGTTACATTTGCGTTCTTTTCATTGAGTAATAGTACCAAAACGATGAAGGCTTCTATGTTTTGCTTAGTTCGTTGAAATACACTAAATCTTTTCTCGTTAGTTATGTTTAATATATTTTTTTCTATACAGATTTGGAAAGTGAGGATCTTGATGGTGAATTGTATTTTCCGCTTGCGTGTATTTGTGTCATGCTACACGCATACTTTGACCACAGCGTGTTTGCATTAAGCAGTGTTGCCAGGTGGGAAAAATTCAGTGCATGAGAATAATTTCAAAGAAGCAAGTAATTTTTAATTACTTTTGTAATGCCATTATTATTTCATTAAAAATCATTATGTTCTGCTATTTTATCATAATATTACATTGTAAGTAGGTAGTTACAGGTACTTACTTAAAAGTTATTAACCACGTAACCTTTCTAATTTATTTTATTGTTAGGCCGGGCGAACGTTGAGGCGCAGTTGACGTAACGCAGGGTGACTCACGGGTCGTAAAATCTGTTGTTTCCAGAAAATGTAGGTACCCTTACGGAATAGAGAATCACTGCAATACAGCGTGAATACAGCACAGCACACACACCGCATATCCGTAGACTGTCATACCCGTTTATGTATTCATTGCTAATTATTAAGAGAGCAGTCTACAATAAAGGACATTTCAAGTACCCAAATTTTGTAGATACCTACCTCTATATATTCAATTTTGCCCTTGATTTTGCCTTTATTTCTCGTTAGGTCTTTGTTTTGGTAGATTTCAAAGAGTAATTTTAATAATTTTATTATTTCTCTTTGTGTCTATTAAAAGCATGAGATTTTGTAATCAAAATATGAGAGCATGAGATTTCCTCGGAATGCATGAGATCTCGTGCAAAGCATGAGACCTGACAACACTGGCATCAGTTGACCGGACAGTTAGATTTGCAATGACGAAATGGCGTTGGCGATAACGAACCGATTACCGTAGTAGTGGGGAATGCTAGACCAATGCACGTCGCCGGGCCTCCTAAACTTCGTACCTTCAATGGGATTAAGTGGCAATTTCTACTTTCTCTGTAAACATCCGCAATTTCCGAATCTGTATATTTGAGTTATCATAAAACCTATCAGATCAGTTTCACGAATATCAAATCGTCAGTATAAACAATCATATGATCGATAGATATTGTTTTTTGATAAGATTTTTTCATTGAACCATAATACAAAATAAAACAATCTATACAGGTAATCACAACCAATCACCATCGGCTATACACATTTGGTGCCATCCATTTTTTTGTGATACAGTTCATACAGTGGTGATAGTGAAAGAAGAAATTCTAAATATGGTGGAACGTAATACGAATACAAGGTGCATTGCAACCCGTCTTCAAATTAATCAAACTACGGCATTTATTTGCAAAAATCTCGTTCAAAACTGTTCCATATTCAACACATTTAGAATCTTCAAAACCGCGATAATGCTTTGTGGGTACATTTTTAAATTGGATAAACGTAGACCGTACACTTTATGAATACATTTGGTTCACTGATGGAATTTAGTTCACACATGATAAATAACTGAATATGAACATCGTTGGTTAGATGAAAATCGACGCGTCAGAATAGAAAGTTACCTTTCATCGATTGGTCATTAACTATCTAATGCCCAGATTTTTTTGGTAAGTTGTTTATTTTTAGATATATTGTTTAGATTAGCACACACACCTCATATCCGTAGACTGCTAATTATTAAGAGAGCAGTCTACAATAAAGGATATTTCAAGTACCCAAATATTGTAGATACCTACCTCTATGTATTCAATTTTGCCCTCGATTTTGTCTTTATTTCTCGTTAGGTCTTTGTTTTGGTAGATTTCAAAGAGTAATTTTAATAATTTTATTATTTCTTTTTGTGTCTATTAAAAAGCATGAGATTTTGTAATCAAAATATGAGAGCATGAGATTTCCTCGGAATGCATGAGATCTCGTGCAAAAGCATGAGACCTGACAACACTGGCATCAGTTGACCGGACAGTTAGATTTGCAATGACGAATTGGCGTTGGCGATAACGAACCGATTACCGTAGTAGTAGGGAATGCTAGACCAATGCACGTCGCCGGGCCTCCTAAACTTCGTACCTTCAATGGCATTAAGTGGCAATTTCTACTTTCTCTGTAAACATCCGCAATATCCGAATCTGTATATCTGAGTTATCATAAAACCTATCAGATCAGTTTCACGAATATCAAATCGTCAGTATAAACAATCATATCGATAGATATTGTTTTTTGATAAGATTTTTTCATTGAACCATAATACAAAATAAAACAATCTATACAGGTAATCACAACCAATCACCATCGGCTATACACATTTGGTGCCATCCATTTTTTTGTGATACAGTTCATACAGTGGTGATAGTGAAAGAAGAAATTCTAAATATGGTGGAACGTAATACGAATACAAGGTGCATTGCAACCCGTCTTCAAATTAATCAAACTACGGCATTTATTTGCAAAAATCTCGTTCAAAACTGTTCCATATTCAACACATTTAGAATCTTCAAAACCGCGATAATGCTTTGTGGGTACATTTTTTAAATTGGATAAACGTAGACCGTACACTTTATGAATACATTTGGTTCACTGATAGAATTTAGTTCACACATGATAAATAACTGAATATGAACATCGTTAGTTAGATGAAAATCGACGCGTCAGAATAGAAAGTTACCTTTAAGCATCGATTGGTCATTAACTATCTAATGCCCAGATTTTTTTTTCGGTAAGTTGTTTATTTTTAGATATATTGTTTAAATTAGCACACACACCTCATATCCGTAGACTGCTAATTATTAAGAGAGCAGTCTACAATAAAGGATATTTCAAGTACCCAAATATTGTAGATACCTACCTCTATGTATTCAATTTTGCCCTCGATTTTGCCTTTATTTCTCGTTAGGTTTTTGTTTTGGTAGATTTCAAAGAGTAATTTTAATAATTTTATTATTTCTTTTTGTGTCTATTAAAAAGCATGAGATTTTGTAATCAAAATATGAAAGCATGAGATTTCCTCGGAATGCATGAGATCTGACAACACTGGCATCAGTTGATCTGACAGTTAGATTTTCAATGGCGATACGGAACCGATTACCGTAGTAGTGGGGAATGCTAGACCAATGCACGTCGCCGCCCCTCTTAAAGTTCGTACCTTCCCTGGAATGAAGCGGCAATTTCTACTTTCTCTGTAAAGATCCGCAATTTCCGAATCTGTATACACCATGTATCTAGTACGAGATTGGAAACAACACTGGAATGTGCATAGACAAAGATGTATTTAATAATTATTATCTAAAATTAAAAAAAAATACCATTACAAGAATATATGGATAGATATTAGGTAATTCAACGCTGGTCGGGGTTTTAGTCCACAGAGTAGTTAGTTTGCCACAATATTGTTAATACGTAATAAAAAATGTATATAAATAATTAATGTCAATATTTCACTTATTGGGTAAACAGCTATTATTAACTCAGTAATTTATGTTTCAATACCTAAGTTAAAAAGATAATGTTCAGTTGTTATAATCTGTCTTGTTATTGTCGTATATTATTACACTAAAATACTTTGTAATGAGGAAAACTGTTGAAATTAAATTTTCTCGTAAGTATTTAATCTATAAAACTAACTACATTACACATCAAAAATATATACAGATATCATATATCCCACATTTATATTTTTAAATTGAAAAACATTTAAATTATAACGAAAACTTTGACACCATGTGTATTTTTATTATCAACATTGGATTAGTTATGTTGGCTCCAACGATATGTTGGCGTAATATACCTATTATGTCTCCATAGACCATTAGTTACGGTCCACCCTGTATGCAGATTGCCACACATTTGTTGATCAGGCATTTACCACAAATTACTTCAGCGTAAACAGAAAGATCATTTTCGAGACCTGTGTTCGAGACACATAGAATTTGTGGTACATATCTCGGTACATATTGAATATTATATCATTATTACGAACATGATCTTAACTCAGTTAGCGACTGTTCATTTGTCTGATTTAGCAACACTAATGAATAGATCTAATCAGTTTATGTGTTGTTTGAATAAATCCCTAACATGTCGTTAAAATAATATTAAGTTGTGTCTGATTCTTAATACAAATTCCCTATTGCGCTTCTACTTTCTCTAGGTATCACGAAATATCCTGTATTTTTACATTATTCCATCTGGATAGAAAATATAATCTCGATAAATATAATCCAAAGTCAATTTTGATCAAGACGTTTTCTATAAACGATTTGATAAAATAGTTCGTGACAAGATTTTACAAGCACAACTTCTTATGTAACAGACACTCATGTCCATCGGGACTTTGTATCCAACTCCTGACTTTGTCAAGGATGACCCTTCGCACCCCAACATCAATGACAACGGAAAAGAGGGTGCTTCTGGGCCTCTGACCGCTGTGGCAATATGGTTGAAGTGCGGGATGATTACAAATGATCTAGCCTAAATAATTAGTAGAGAAATGAAAATGTTGTTTTCACGTCATCAATTTTGACTTATTTATTAATGCAATGTCCATCAAAAACATAGGAAAACATGTGGAAATATTTAAAAATGTCAAAAGGCAGTTTTGAGCATTTGCAGACCTTCAGCCAAAACGAGGCTACGAATCGTACCTGTATGCCAAGCTAAGATGCGTGACGTCACCTACCTACCTTGCGTCGCCTGACGTGGATATTTATTACAGGTTACGCGGCCCATTTGAATGGTTTCTCGAAAAAAGAAGCGATAACTAGCAAGAAATTGAATATAAAAACTTATATCGGCAAGGCGCTATTTGGAATGTGACGTAACATTTTCCATAAACAAGGTAACCTCTTTCTGTATATCATGGAAATGGGTCCTTGTCTTTATAAAATTTAATCCTTTAAGATATATATGATAAGATATATATGACATATCGAACTATTAGCACTTCATAAATTCGCAATAACCTTTTTAAGAAGTCGTTTAATTTTATTAATCGTAGGCAACAAACTTGGCAACTGTGCAGCCTCTCGTCTATCAACTCGCCAACATACGTTCTTGAATACCGTAAGGAAGACAAAGAGATGCAACTTAGATTATTACTTGGTCACTTTGCTTGCAGTGCAGGACAGTACTAGGTGATTTCGTAGGCTCGAACGTATTATAATAATTTATGCTTTCGTGATATACTAGGATCTTTTTTAATTACTGTAATCGTTGGCTTATTATAAATTAATGTTGCAAATACATAATTGTTTAAATAGTATTGTGAATACTACATTAGTGTCCTGAGTACTCAGTGATGTGTTGTAAGTGGAACTACGAGCATCTGTTCTCGCCGTAACATCGAACACCAAAGTACTGTAAGTTATTTCCATTTGTCTGCTATCAAACTTTACATTATTTTTTCCAACATAACACACACAGGACAACAGAAGTCACAAAATTATTATTTAGTTAATATATATTGTATTATGAGCATTACTTTTTTTTTTTTTTACTGCCCAATTGCTAACACTAATGTTTTATTGAAGTCTCCTGTGTATTCAATGACATGCAATTATAATAAAATATGCACCTCATGTGACATTTTTCACTGTAATTTGAAAGAATTATATACCACCTTCAGTTATATAAGCAATACATAATTTTGTATGTACTCGTGTTAGTTTGTTTTGTATTAATTTCTTAATTACTCTCAATTTTTGGTTTATTTATTTATTTACTTTGTAAACTTTGTCCTGTAATTGGTTTGTGACTGTTGGACAAATAAAGTTGTTATTATTATTATTATTATTATTATTATTACATTGTGAATATCCCGAATAAATCCATTTTGAGGGTTACTTCTTGTCATTTGCCGAGTTAGATACCGAGCTATTGAAAGTAACATTTTAAAACTTTGGAATTTACATCTCCAAAGTGGCTTGCATCAAACATTTAATTGTAATAGTAATAGTAATTTATTATTCCAACAGGAAATATCCCAATTACAGGAATAAACTGATACAAAATTCTAAATAATACATCGAGTAAGTAAGAACATTATACATAATACAATAACAAAAGCAAAATATATTCTAGAACAAATAGAAAATTTTAAACTAGTTGAGAAGCACATGGCTACAAATTGCACTTATATTATCATTAAAGATATCACAATCCGATGCGAGTCTGTTATAAATACTACACATTAGAAATAACGGAGATTTGGCTAGGACGTTGGTTCGAGGTACACTGCAATAAAACAGTGCCTGATGTCTCAAGTTTGCAGGTGATACCCGAAAGCATATTTTACTTAAAATATCCGAACAGTCAATCCTATGATTCAGGATTTTAAAAAGATATCGAATCAAGGCAATATTGCGTCGTACTTCAAGAGTTTGGAATCCAAAGCGATTTAAGAGATCAGCATGATTAAAACCTATTGGCGGATAAACACCATCTTTCAAAAATGCCAAAAATTTTAGAAACTGTCTCTGAACCGATTCTAGACTTCGATTGTGTACATTGTAAATTGGATTCCATATTATGGAACCGTACTCCAAGCTAGAGCGAACGAGGGAACAAAATAATATCTTTAAAGTTTGTGCATCCTTAATAAAGTCCCTAAAATTACGATAAATGAAACCGTAAGTCTGGACAGCACATTACATTATTGATATGCGGAACAAAAGTGAGTTTCTTGTCAAAGATAATCCCTAAATCTTTCAGTGATTCAACACGGCTAATGACGTAGTCATTAATAGTATAATCATAAGTTACAAAATTGGTCTTACGGGAGAAAGATATAGCCTTGCATTTAGATGAGTTGAGGGATAGCTGATTGCGTTTACACCATAGGGACACCTGATCAATATTAAGTTGAAGCAAGTAACAATCTGACAAAGAATTAATTACTGTATACAGCTTAAAGTCATCAGCAAATACCAATTTTTCACAAGATACCATATCAGGAAGATCGTTAATAAAGAAAAGAAACAGCAGGGGTCCCAAATTCGAACCTTGGGGTACCCCTGACGAGGGATAAAATGAACAAGATGTAAAGTTTGAGTATCTGACTTGAAACTGTCTATTCGTTAGATATGATTCAAAAAGTGTAGTTAATGAATCAGAAAAACCAAAGTGATGTAACTTTTCATTAATTTGGTCAAAAGCCTTTTGAAAGTCAGTAAAAATTACATCGACTTGACCTCCACCATCTAAAATTTCAGAAATATACTGCGAAAAAACAGCAAGATTCGAAATAGTTGATCTTCCGTGCATAAATCCATGTTGTTTTATGGATATTAACTGGTTAGTTACCCGATAGATTTCACTGTACAATGTGGCTTCAAAGATTTTCGAAAAATTGCATAGCAAAGAGATGGCTCTATAATTAGTTACGTCGCTTCGATTGCCCTTTTTGAGTATAGGACACACATATGCCTTTTCCAAAGAGAGGGAAAAGTAGAGTGTTTTAATATACAATTAAAAAGAATACACAATGGTTCAACCAAAGCATAGGCGCAGTCCTTGACGATAAAACCTGGAATACCATCTATACCCATGGTGAAGGAATCTTTAGTTCGCCTAAGTATCTGTAAGACATCATTGTGCCTAATAACCGGCAAAATGATAGGTACATTGAAACTGCCATCGTATAAAAGTTAGGTGAAGCTAATGGCTGAGATTGTATAAAAACAGTATTAAAAATTTCCCAAAAGCATTTACTATTTCAGCGGGATTAGAAATCTCCACATTATCGTAAATCACAACAGGAGGAATGCGTCATTGCCCTTTCTTTTTGTGAATGAAGTTCCAGAACTGTTTCGGGTTGTTAGATAGAGATTTTTCAGTATCACTGATAAAGTTTTTATAGGCTTCATTAATGAGGCGTTTACAGTTAGAGCGATGTTGACTAAACAGATTATAGTGTTCAGCAGTCCTGCAGCTCTTATACTTTTTGTACGCAGCATTCTTGGCGCGAATAGATTTGATGACCACGCCCGTGAACCAAGCTGGGTAACGAAAACGCCGAATTTGATGCGATGATGAAAACTTAGGAATAGCCGCGTCGAATAAGCTGTATATTTTACTATAAAACATTGAAATCATATTCTCGACATCATCAACAGCTGCAAGAAACGTCCAATCTGTACACAAAATGAGTTCATACAACAGTGGAAAATTTGCTTTTTTAAAATTGTAGGGAGTATCTTGATGGTTAAAACCAAATTGATGATGTGATTGTGTAGCCTTCTTATTAAAGGTAACTAAAAGCGAGGGATGATGACGATCTTCCTTAAGCTGTTGTAAATATTATTATATTGTTGAAAACCATAAAGCTGCTGAAAGTTATTGACAATAGCACTA
This sequence comes from Monochamus saltuarius, assembly GCA_025584915.1. Taxonomy (NCBI): domain Eukaryota; kingdom Metazoa; phylum Arthropoda; class Insecta; order Coleoptera; family Cerambycidae; genus Monochamus; species Monochamus saltuarius. Next base: position 45,935,465 of record CM046724.1, on the reverse strand, counting down.
CATCTATCGTGTATGTCTGTAGCAAAATTAGGTACATTAAAGTCTCCCACAAAAAGCACGTCAACATCACTCATTAAACATTCCAAGGAGCTAACAGCCTCGAAAAATAGTTCTAGTTCATTAGAAGAAGTACGTGGAGGGATATATACTACAAATAAAAGGAGATTCTTACCACTGCATATATTAATTTTAACACCAATAATGTTGATGGTTGGAACAACAGCAACAACGCGAGACAAATCCAGTTCTATACAGTTATAATGATTCCTAACTGCAAGTAGAACTCCACCACCCCTTGACAGGCCAGTAGACGTCACACATCGATCATTGCGGAATACCACATAATTATCAGGGAAAAATTCACAACTGCCAATATCCGATGTTAACCATGTTTCTGTTAATGCCAAAAGGTCGTAGTGGTTCGCAGACACATTGTTATAGACATCTACAACTTTAGAACGAATGCCATTGACATTCTGATAAAATAAATAAACACTGTAATTGGGACTCGAAACTAGTTTAAATTATCTTTGGCGATTTTGGGCACACCGTTAAAATATCGAATTCTCAGACCTGTTTCTCCATTACCTTTGCGTGTCTCCAATTCATCTTTTAACTGCTTATATAGTTTAAGTTGGCGTGGGGTTCTATCAAGTGAAACAAAGACGTTTTAAAATCCTCAGTTAAACGTAGTAGTTAATAATACTATTAGACAGTGTTTCATACTATTGATTACTTTCAGAAAGAATGACGATACTGGCACAAAAAAAAGAATATTCAAGGATTTCTCAAAATCAATAAAATTACGTACAATGCTAGTTTGAAGAATTATAAGTTACTGCATGTAGTCAAAAGCAATAATTTTGCAAAGAAATACGTTATTGATGAGACGGACGAGGAGGACCGGTACCATGGCCGCCACGATCTCCTGACTTATATCCGTTGGAGTTCTTTTTGTGGAGATATTTAAAAAATGAAGTGTATTTCACCGAGGTGAACACTAGTGATAATGTCAAGAACTTACGATTTCAAAACGAGCAAGAACCAGAAACATTTCTGTTAGTTCATAGAAACTAAATAAGATGAATACAAATGTGTTTATACGTTCATGCACAGAATTTTGAATAGTTTTTATCAGGTATGCTAAATTATTTTATTAATTAAAACTACAAATTAATTTTATTAATTAATAATAACAGAAAAAACGTTGAATCTGCTAATATAAAATAGGCGTTATAAAATGGTATTTATTTCTTTAAATTTTTTTTCCGTTTATTTTTTATTACACTTTGCCGCTGTGCCGGTGGGCGACTGCATGCTTTGCTTTGCGCAAGATCATATTCTACAATTGACCAGTTTCCAGTGCCGTGCAAAAGTGTATTTTTAAATCATTTTCGAACTGCCCTTTTCGATTTTTTTTTACAAAATTGTAAAAATTTGTCACCTGTATATTCAACAAAATTTTATTTGATAAGTTCTGAATCACTGCATATGTAAGGAAACCAGATAGGACAAAAATGTATATGACGTACGGAGATTATTTTGGCTTCCTCTGTATGCCCTCTTATTTTTGAGTATTAGTTCCTGGACACTTTTTATGTAAATTTTTTTTAAACACAGCTTTACAGTTTTTATTCTCATATTTTTTTGCGTAATGAGTAAAATTGGAAGATTATTTTGATTTATTTATATCTCAAAATTATTTATAGTTATTTTATGTTCCACAATTGAGCCGAAGTTAAATTCGATGAAAGTCAATGATTTAAATCATTTTAAAAAATGGTCAGATAGGAATTATAGCTTTTACTAGATACATTAAGTCGTTGTAACAGAGCAGTGTGATATAAAGTGGCTCTGAAACAAAATACATGTAACTAAATGGGGAGACGCCGATTAGAATCGACGAAGCGTGGCAAATCAAAGCGGCTTTATAAATTTGACACCTGCTATAGGTGATGCATCTCTCTTCGGTCCCCCTTGAACCTAAAGGTTTTACCTCTTTTGCTTCACCAACCCTATAAATAACACAGTAGGTTGGATATTAAATCCGAACTTTCTGTAACCTCTAAGAATATTTCTTTCTCTATTGATTTTGTTTCTGCCGTACGAGGTAAAACAGTGATGTTAGGACAAACTTTTAGGACTGATTTTTCTTGATAAAAGAAACCAAACATTAGAGTGATATTTTTTCCATAAGATTGGATGTAAAAAAGTTTTTGATGAATTAAATACCATTGAAAATATGCGTGGGCGGGTAAAAAAAACGTTAAATTGTGACAAAATTAGAAACATTGTTGGAAACGGATCAAAGGTGAAAATCTTAACTTAAATATTGGTTAAGAATTGGTTTTTAAAAATTTACTCCTGAAAAGTGCTGAAGAGGCACACAAATTTTTATGGGATTTGGACTGTACCTCTTGTAATTCCGACACCATTGTCTTTCATTCACTAACTGAAGGTAACTGCACTGTGTCAAATTTGAAATTTGTGTTTATATCTTTAACGGTTCTTGAGTGATAGAACATCGTATTTCACTTCCGCTATTTTAAGGGGCACAAAACCCTTAGGAATCTCTTTGAGGAGATGAGTTAGACCTGAAAGCATGGGTTATACGATCATACATTTCGCTATGTTAAAGTAGGGTAGTTGATTTCTGCTCACAAATCGACAAATTTAGAAACTTTTTTCTTAATCATTATTTATAGGTAAATTAGAAAATACAACTATAGGACCGACCTTTAAAATGGAATTTGCACATAAAAAACATAACTGAAATTCGTTAAAGTAGTTTTTGAAACGTCAGGATATAAAGCTCGGCATTTGCTTACAACTTGCAGGACATATTGGTTTTGGTCTTTCATCTTTTGTCAGAAGGTCGTTAAAGTCGGTTATTTATTTAATACCACGCTCAGCCATATCATTAACTACTTTTAATGTTTTGACAATTTTCAATCCTTCTTGGAAGTCATTATTTTGAGGCCAGGTGTTTGGATGCTGGCTTAGGAAATCTGTTTTATATTAAATCGGCCAAAGAATGTAAATGTTTCTTTGGTAAGTAAATTTACCAATCAATTTAAGATGTCTAAAGAAGAAGAAAGTTCTGTGAGTGCCATTTCTGTTTTCCTAGTACACATTTATTGTAAAACTTGGTCCAATGCTCCAAAAGCTCACCTTGCACCAAAGCAAGATTTAGGTATTTTGCATAGTCTGTTAGACTATAAAGAATGTGACAACGACATTGCAGAAACAGCCCTGACCAAATTTTCGAACCATTTGTGGTATTTGAATGCAAAGTTGGTGGGATTATCGTTTTTTGATCCCACCATTACAGACGATGAAAAGTTGTTAATGGCTAATAAATTGCTCAGTAGCACAGATGAACCATCAGAGCACGCTAGGGTTGTAAATCCAAAAGTTAGGAAAGAAAAATTAAAAGAGGTAGTTGATGGAGGATTGGTAAATTTACTTACCAAAGAAACGTTTACATTCTTTGACCGATTTAATATAAAAACAGATTTCCTAAGAAAGGATTGAAAATTGTCAAAACATTAAAAGTAGTTAATGATATGGCTGAGCGTGGTATTAAATTAATAATCGACTTTAACGACCTCCTGACAAAAGATGAAAGACCAAAAGCAATATGTCCTTCAAGTTGTAAGCAAATGCCGAGCATTATATCCTGACGTTTCAAAAACTACTTTAACGAAAGCTCTAGAATAAATTAGATAACTATGTAAAATTATCAACTCATGTAGGTACTACGTCTGTATCTTTTCTGTGCATGTTTTGTATATGTATTATATACTTACCTGATTTTAAATTTTAAAATAAAAATGTCATTAGACTTATCAGTTTTACTTGTTTTTATTATATTTCTACTTTAAACTCAAAAATATACCAAAAAAGCAACATTTATCACTTAATAACAAAATATACGAAGTATGCTCCTAGTGGTACCAGGTCACGTTTTTGGGGCTAAAGGCTGTTGTAACTCGTTTTGATTTAAAATAACAACAATGATGTATAGAATATAAAATTTGAAGAACAACATTAGCTTTCTTTTGAGATATCAAGCGTGTTTCTACTATTTAATGTTATGGAGTTATGGCTCCATATGTCAGCCAAAAATTTGGATTTTTTCAAACTTTGAGCGACGAGCGGCACGGGTTAACGTCGTTTAATCGAGCTCAAATTTCGGCTATCTCAATATCTGGAAAGCGGAATCGTTTTGTGGGGTGCAGACGAACAAGATTCCGACATCGATTTTTTGCGGTCACCCTAATACACACATCTGAAACTAACTAAAATAAAAGATCAGAAACGACAATAAAATTTTCATTACAGTGCACTGAAATTTTGATGTTAAACTATATTAGACTGCCCCTGTTGTACTCTCATAGAGACGAGGCATGCCTCTTTCCCGCAATTGGGTACCAACGGATTCCATCCCTTTCTTACTTATGTGCTTATTGGTATGAGGCATGTCTCAGATACATCCTTATCTAATTGTGCTTAAGAATGTATTGAAGATCAAGGGCGTGTTCTGTTTCCAGTTTTGGTTACGGTTGTGCGTACCGCAAATATCAGGTAATGGCTCGTTATTGAATTATAGGTTGTTTTTTTTTTAATAAGAACTTGTTTTGCCATTAACAACATCGTTCTGTAAATAACCACACTTTCAATGATCATTCTAAAACCGCTATAAATATAAATATTTACCAGTTGGTCAACCAGGTTAGGAAACGGAACTAACCCTAAGAGATAATTCCAGTCCACATATTAATAGAAAATTGATGTTGTGAATGACATACAATAGTTGATTTTGAATTAGCGTCACTAATTTCATGACTGTTATGTAAATATATTACTTAATTTTTGTGAACATGACTCATCGGTAAAGAAGAGTGTGTTGCAAAAGTAATTATTTTCATTTTGTTTATTTCTGATAATAATTAGAGAAATATAGTCTAGCATTGTTATCTTGAGGTAAAAGTTTATGTATTCGGGTTAAGTGATAACGTCGTAACTACTGTACTTTTAATATGTTGTGAACTGCAGATTTTGAAACATTGAATATAGCACCAATCCTTCTTATTCTTATATGTGAATTTTTTCCAACCGCGTTGAAAACATCTTCCATATCTGCAGTCCTTGCAGACCATGGACGAGCATGTTCACTGATATGAGGCAAATAGTATCCTTTTCTCTAAACAGTCAATTGCAGCAAAAGTACTGGGATAAGGAGCTTCTCAACCAGAAAATTTTTCAGCATAAGTATAACCTTTCTGGCTCTAAAAAATTTCATTTACTTTGTACATCCTATTAGGTTTCAACTAGTATTCCTTATTTTTGCATTAGTTAAACCGTAGGAAAAGAAAAGAAAATTGTGACTTGTGTTCTAAATTGTAGTCCATAAACTGCCTGCACGCACATTCTTGATATTCGAGATGTTTTAGAGATATTAAACAAAATTCCTCAAAAAAGTGTATTTTCAATACCCTATATCTCACAAACGAACGTTTCCAACCAACGTTTACAGAAACTTTGAAGAATAATTTTAAAAAATGATTCTTCACCATCAGTTAAACTACTAGTCTACTACAAAAAGCTGTAAATGTATTTATTTAGGAAATACCCTGTATATCTAATGCTAAAAATGTATCGCTGTAACAGGGTGCTATACTATACTTTTTCAAAAATTCCACTTCTACCATTATATCGAAAGGTGTGTGTTAAGCCAGAATTATTTGTGCCAGTACCAGCCATCATCAATCACGTCATTCGTACTTCTGGAGTGAAGATAAAGTTGGTTTAATATTGACGAAAAAAATAAAACATCAGGCAGCGTACCATGACGGAGAAACTTTTAATAAATTCAGCGCTTTGCTGGACTGCATCACATTGTCGCGCCTTGCTTCGTCATTAATCATCATTAATTCCTTTTGGACACAATCTACACAGTTAGGTAGAGCGACACAAAAGAGACGTGAAATATGAAAGTGTGGACATGAAATGCTAAACATTAGATTTGTTTATTTCGTATTTTATTACAGACAAACAAATTTCCTCCACCAAATTAAGCTTCAGTACATGTGTTTCAGGGTTAACTATGGCCAAGTACAAATATTTTAAAAGCAGCAACTTATTTATAAAGCGCACGTTAGACGTTTAGATAGTGGGAACTATCAACACTAAAGTTAGTTGTCGTAATTGGATTCCTGTGTACGTTGTGATTTTGTGTCCTTCAGCTATTAGTACCTTTTTTTCAATTTTAACATTTTATAGTTATTAAATAAATGAATTCTCACATGTAGAACTCTTATTATTTCTAAGTTCAGTATTACTAAAACATGAAAATTTATAGTCCTGAAGATGTTGAAATGATACAATCAGACGTCGACGATTATAAGACAGCTATTGTTTCACGGCTATGTTACATTGACGGAGTAGTTACTAATAACCTTAAAGCATTTATAATCAATACACCTAGATAAAAAAATCAAGAGGATTTATGTCCGGCGACCTTGCTGGCCAAATTACCTTCTTGAGTTATCTTGGTGGATAAATGTTCTGCTAAGTAAAATAGAGATGACTATAGAGCCTATAGAGTCGTATTTTTATTCAATAAAAGTTCAATAAATGCAATAGAACATAGAAGTTAATGTCACTGTTGAATAGTGCATCATAGACCTAAGCAACAAGTTCATCTTTCTACAGCAAATGAAGTGCATTTTCTCAAAATATCATCAAATTATTGTTTTATGAAAAGGCGAAAGTATATTAGGAAATGGGCATATTCTGATATTCAGCGGAGTACAATGTAATAAGCAAGCAGCAGCAGGAGTAGGTTGTATTATACACGAAAAACTAAATGGTAAAGTAAACCAGTGGGAAGCTGTATCTGATATTATGCGTAGAAATTGAGAAAGAAGAAAGAACATCCGATTCAATAATAATAGTGTATGGGCCAAATGAGGATAGAAAAAATGACAAGGATAATTTTTGGGAGGACCTGACAACAATAATAGAAGAGATCAGAGGAACAGTATACAGTATGCACCAAAAGTATGGAATAAATTCAATAAAGACGAAACAATTATTTGTTGTAAAAAAATCCTAGAACAGGTCGATTTTTAATTTAAAAAATACATATTTTAGCGTAAAATGCGATTTTCAAATGTCATTTGTTTTCGAGTAATGACGTCATCGATTTTTTTTAAATGGCAACACCATATTTTTTTCCTTGATTCTGAAAGATCCTTTAATTCTCTATCAGACAGTACTAAAATTTTGCCCTTTTACATAGGAAAGTTTTCGAGTAAATGACGATTGAATGTTAGAAAACGTAAATTTTATCCATAAAAAAGTAACAATTCTGAGGTATGTAAAATAAAATACAATTGATTAAATTTTATACTTAAATTAAATGTTCGAATTACCATCCACCAACTTCTTGACAATGCGCAAGTCTGTGAAGAAACTCTTCTTGCACATTATGAATGATTTCTGGGGTAACTCTGCGTATTTCGTCCCGAATGCGATTTTGAAGTTCTTCTAAATTACGTGGTTTATTAATGTACACTTTTGACTTCAAGTATCCCCATATAAAATAGTCAAGAGGTGTATGATCTGGCGATCTTGCAGGCCATTCTATCACTTCGCGTCTGCCAATCCACCTCCCAGGAAAACAGTTGTCCAAAAAATCTCGTACAGGGCGCGCATAGTGCGGAGGTGCACCGTCTTGTTGAAACCATATGGTATCGTCAGGAATGTCAGGGTCATTATCGTTAGGAAAAATTGCAAGGGCTGGAACAAGGTCATTTTCTAAAAACTCTAAATATCTTTGTCCTGTAAGGGTTCCTTCAAAGAAGAAAGGCCCTACTATTCTGTCGTCAACTATTCCAGCCCACACATTTAATTTCTGAGGGTGTTGGGTATGTGCCTCTGCCATCCAATGAGGATTTTCCCGACTCCAATATCTGCAAGTTTGACGGTTTACTGTACCATTCAGACAAAATGTGGCCTCATCTGAAAAAGTATTTGCCAGTGTAAATTTCTGTTTCCTTGACATAAATCCATTAGAATTTCGCAAAAGTGTAAGCGGCGATCGGGATCATCTTCATTGAGTTCCTGCACAAGTTGAATTTTGTAGGGATGATATTTTTCCTTCCTCAAGATACGTAGGTAGCACTGTTCTCTGACTAGTGTCATTGTTTAATGCAACCACTCGTGAAGAATTATGAGGATTATCCACCATACTTATCAAATGTTCTGTTTCTGATTTTCATTAATGCTTGGACGTCCAGGTTTTGGAATATTTACAACATTGCCAGTTTCTCTAAATTTAGACTCTACCTTACTGACTGTTGATAGGCTGATAGGGCGATCTGGATATTTTTCATTAAATAAATCGCAAACTTCCTGCTGAGTTCTACTCATATTCCCGCATCCAATAAGAATTAAAATTTCAATTCTTTGAGTAACAGTTAAATGTGCCATAATACTTTAAATTGAATAATAATTTCTATGTCGCTTACAATACTTATTAGAAAGTCGGTGTGACAATGACACTTTGCAAAGATTTTCACCTACGTGATCCATAAAAGAACTATGGAATTCGAAAAACTAAACTTGATAACGTTTTTGCTTTATTTTAATTGATTTACGTTTTCTAACATTCAATCGTCATTTACTCGAAAACTTTCCTATGTAAGAGTGCAAAATTTTAGTACTGTCTGATAGAGAATTAAACGATCTTTCAGAATCAAGGAAAAAAATATGGTGTTGCCATTTAAAAAAAAATCGATGACGTCATTACTCGAAAACAAATGACATTTGAAAATCGCATTTTACGCTAAAATATGTATTTTTTTAATTTAAAAATCGACCTGTTCGAGGATTTTTTCCAAAAAATAATTGTTTCGTTTTTATTGAATTTATTCCATACTTTTGGCGCATACTGTATATAACAGGTGACTTCAATGCAGACGTAAGAAATAGTAATGGAAATAGAATGTTGGATTTCTGCTAGATACATAATTTAATAATAACAAACACGTTTTATCAACATAAAGACATACATAAATATACAAGAGAACAATCAAATAGAGGATAAAATCTGTAATAGATTACCTGGTGGTAGAAAAAAGTAATAGGAAAAATATATGTAATAAGTGACTGAGAATGTGGAAATTATGTACACAGATCTGAAAGGAAGCAATGTAAATCAAAGCTGGAAAACATTTAGAAATATAATCATAGAGGCTGCGATAGAAAGTTGTGGAACCAATAAAACAAGAAATGACAGAAAACAAACCGTATGGTGAACAAATGAAATAAAATAAGTAAAAATTAAGAAAAAAAAATAGAAGAAGTATAGCAAATGGAACAACGGGAAATTATGAACTATATAAACAGCAAAGGAAAGAAGTAAAAGAAATGGTTGCAACAGCAAAAGAAGATGCGTGGTGTGAATTTGGAAATAAAATGGAGATGGATAGAATAGGAAACCAAAAATTATTTTATAGGTACTCAAATCCTTTAGGAAGAAGCAATCGGTAAATGATGCTTCTATAAGCAATTCAAACGGAGAAATATTGAAAGAAGATATAATGAATAGGCCTGTCGAGCAAATAGTCTATAATAGTGTCTTTGTCTGTGATTGGTGCTAAAGTATATTTCCAAACGTATACATAACAATCCAAGCGTCATTATTTTCGGGTTCCCATGGCAGCGGGCGTGAAAAAACAATTTTGCCCGGGAATGTTCGGGGTGATATGGGTATTTTTATATATCTCGTATCCTAGGTATTATAACTAAAACTACCTCAATGCTAAATTATAAGGAAGTGAAATGTAAACATTTTAAATTCAACAGGCATTCAACAAGAATTTTGTTTTTAATAGAAAAAGTTAACCTCAAAAAAATCTAATGAAAATGAAAGGGGGTACTTTATTCCAACGCCTTATAAGAGAAAAATATTCGTCGAGAAAAAGTTTCGTCAACCTAAATATCCTACCACTTCTTAATTTCAAAACCCTGTTAAGAGAGGTTATGAAGGACCCCTTCCTAGAATCGGTCATACAATGTATCATCTAATTTGTTGTACATTATTCGGAATTACCCTGTATAATAATTATGTACCTAGAGTTTTCAGATTTTCATTTTCTGTAAAAACAAGCATACTTGTAGTCTAATATCTTTTAAATGTCACTACTTCCAAAAATATACATAGTATACACCTTATTGTCTTGTTTTTCAAAATTATTTGAGAAAATTATGCACAAAAGGCTGTATAACTTTTTAAATGGAAATAAATTGCTGTTATCTCGGCAACATGGTTTTCGCGAAAAATATTCAACAAATACCGCTGCGTATGATTTACTGTCGTTCATTTATGAATCTCTTGACAAAAATAACTTTGTAGTAACAATATTTTTCGATCTTAGTCGAGCTTTCGACAGTGTGAATAATGACTTTCTTGTAGACAAACTTAAACAACGGGGCATAAGAGAGCCAGTAGATCGGTGGGTATCCTCTTTTATCTCGGGCAGAAGCATAAGGGTGAGAATTGGGGAACAATTTTCGGATTTTAATTATCCTGAACTTGGACTTCCTCAAGGCAGTGTACTGTCTCCTCTATTATTTCTGGTGTTCATCAACGATCTGCAGAAACATATTAGAAAAGATGTGTCATTATGCGGATGATACAACAATTAGTATCAGAGAGTCAAATCTCCGGAACTTGGAAGCCACATCTAATGAAGTTCTGTCGCAATTTTACAACTGGGTAAAGTTAAACAAACTCATTGTAAATGCGACAAAAACGAATTATGTAGTGTACTATAAGCGTAAAACTGTACATGACATACAACTAGTATATAACAACAATGTTCTTAGTAAAACAGTTAGTACTAAGTTTTTAGGACTCTACATAGACCAACAATTAAATTGGACCGTTCATATAAATCATGTGGTGAAAAAACTCAGTTCAGCATACTACGCTATAAGAAATTTGAGAAATTTTGTTGACAAAAATCATCTGTTTAATGTGTATTATGCTTTGGCCTATCCTCATTTGAGGTATCTTGTTATTTATTGGGGTGTGGCCGCGGACATGCATAGAGTCTTTGTGTCTCAAAAACGACTAATTAGATTAATTTTAAAATTACATCCTCTAGAATCATGTCGACCGCATTTTATTAGTGGTAAGCTATTATCACTACCGTCGATATTGATATATGAGGCAAGTATATTTGTAAAGAGCAACTTTAAAAAATTCACCCTCTTCAATGATGTCCATGACCACTACACAAGGAATAGCAAAGATGTTTACATAAATAATATTAATTTGTCTTTGAGCAAAAAACCAACTTACCTATGTAGCACTATATTTAACAAACTACCAAATGTAATAAAAGATGTAACATGTGAAAATAGGTTTAAAAGGAATTAAAGGCATATCTTATAGAGAAATGTTTTATGACCTCCGAGATTTTTTTAAAATGTAGCTGTACGTGATTTGTATGTCTTCTAATATGTATTTGTCTTATGATTTACGTTTATAACATAGACTGTAAGTTATAATTTTATTCTGTAACTTTATGTTTTTTAACTTTGTACTTTATCGGGTAAACGATTAACCCGCTTTTTATGACATATCATGTCCTTACTTGTAAGGTTTTTTCTGATGAATAAAGTATTATTATAGTTACAACCCCATTTTCAACCTCTTGCTCATCCATACAAATTTTTACAATACGTTTTTGTTCCGTTTCGACAGAGAATGAATCGTTGGAAGGAAAGTCGAGTTTAATTTGACTTTTTACTACATTTCCCTATCGACTACTGCTTATGCACATAATGTGGCAGTCGAAGGATATGATTCTCTTAGGCGTCCTTTGTTCAAATAAAGGCATATATTTATTCTATATAAAATTTCAAATAAAATATAAAACGAATTGGAAATTGCTTGTTTCTCAGTAATTTCTCCTTTCCTTCATTTCATTCATCAGAATAAATTAAGTAAAAGGTCACAATAACAAATGACTAATGATGAATTAATTTAAAATTGGTAAAATCTGGAAAAACAATTTATGTCTTGTAGGTATACAGGGTGACTCAGATCTTATCTGAAAGAAAATTCTGAATGTACAGGGAACTCTTACAAATACAATTTTGTAAAGAAAAAATCAAAAAGGTCAGTTCAAAAATGATTTAAAAATACACTTCTGCACGGCATTGAAAACTGGTCCACTGTAAAACCTGATAAGGCGGCAATCTGCGACCGGACAAAAAATGGAAAGAAATGCTCGAGGAAAGAAATAAATAACATTTTATAACGCCGATTTTATACAGCAAATTTAACTGTTTTTGCCTCTATTGTTATTAATTATTAATAGATTTAATTTGTGGTTTTAATTAATAAAATAGTTTGACATATCTACCTGATGTTACAACGTTTTGGGTCCAAATTACCCAGTTTCTACAAACTAACACAAATGTTTCTGCTTCTCGTCTATTTTGAACTCCTAACCCAACTAACATTTAAGCCTAATAGACTACTACACAAGAAAAATAATCCTAAATTGATTAAGATTTACTACTTTCCTCCATAAAAATAGTCTTCAATGTTACAAAATCTTATAATACCAAAATGTTAGTCAAAAATTTGTTAACTAAGGGTAATATAATGCCTTCCAAGTAAAATGAAATAAATGTCAATTTATACAGTTCGAAATTGCATATTGTTTACCTATTCTATGTTTTCAAATGCTAACATTCCAATAACGTGTAAGACGAAGTTATAATTTACTTAATTTTGCCTAGAAATCTGTCTTCAATATCCAAGGATTTTTTAAATTATTACAATAGGTAAATATTTACATATTTATTACAAAATTGTAAAACTTATTTTGTCTTCAACTAGTAGTTAAAAATAAGTTAGTTCTTAGTTTTTATTACAATATAATCCTATTTTCAACTTTGTTGATAACTTCTAAAGAATATTTGACCATTTCAATTAACCTAATAGAAATATTGTTCTACATTATGGTACAAATTTACTTGTTAATAATACTTCGACGTAAGTGTGTCTTATAAAGGTCTTTTAGGGAACAAGCTTCTTGATATATGTATTCCGACAGATCTTCATGTAATAGCGCGTAGAAATTGTTTTGTGTTTTGGAGATCTGCAGTGAAAACTAAGCCCTACACAATATTAAAGAAATGTAAAAAACGAATTTAAGCCAACACTGTATATTATGTAAATCAATCTAATGATAATATATCGATAAACACTTCATAATATATTATATAAGTATTCTTATGACTGTTATCGTGTCAGATGAATTCAGTAGTGCACGTGAATTGAAGTTCGAAAATATTTATTTTGTTTTTGTTATTACGCGTACATAATATTATTGGCTTTGATTTGAATTTTCAACCACAAATGAATAATTCCGTTCGAAAATATTTATTTTGTTTTTGTTATTACGCATACATAATATTATTGGCTTTAATTTGAATTTTCAACCACAAATAAATCCAAGAGTAGAATTTTATATGTAGGTACCTAGTAATAATTTAATTGGTAATAGATTACCATAAAATATCTTCATTTGGAGTAAATTTCAACCACAAAGTTAATATTTTCCTGTGACGTCGACATTGGCATAGGCAATCTGCCCTATAGGTTAAAACTTACAGACAAATTGACTTCAAAGTTGATTTTGTTTGAGCGGCCATGTTGTAATAAATACTAAATGTTTCGTTCATTATTTCTAATTGATTACTCATTAAAATTATGTTAATACAGATAATATAAGTTAATACATTTATGACGAAAGATTATTAAACACATTTTATCACGAAGTACATTCAGTTTTTATTTTAGGTTATTCTTCAGTATAGTAATATTATTAAAAAGCAATAGTAAAAATGTATATTTATAAGGCGCGTTATTTTTATGAAAGTTTTGTCATGCCATTATACGAAAAAATTTCCTGGGTTGTACAAATTGATGAATGAAAACCAAAAATACAGACTTTATTATATTAAAATCTAAATATCTATAAATATACTAACTCCTACTCTACTTGTAGCTTAGTAGCCTGACTTATAGTCTTTTTTTTCTTCCTATCCCTGTTCTCTATTAGAATATATAAAATCAAACATAATGTTGTCTCTCTCTGGCAAAAGTATGTCATATAAGGGGCATAATTAGGGTATATTTTGGTAATAATATCTTTTATATTTCGAAATTTTAACATAAAATTGGTCCTTATTTCTTTTAGGTCCAATTATCTTATTGGAATAAAATTCTTGCCGACCAATTATTAACTTCCATATTACTTTAGTTTTTTTCCCCACATAAGGAAAAAGGCCAACAAATATAGGTAAACTTTCCTTATACGGAATTGGTCATAAAAAGTTTTTGACCAATTCAGAGGTCAAGTTAACGTAATTTTAACTTTAATTGTTTGTTGGGAAGTTATTGGCAGCAACTATGATACGTTTCCGTAAATCATCGATAGTATGTATCCACTTCGCTGCGATAGACTTCATTTTTTAAATATCCCCACAAAAAGATGTCCAAATGGTTTAAAGTCAGTAGATCGTGGTGGCCATGGCACCGGTCATGGTCGTCCAATCCGTTGGTGTTAATGCTTGGACATGCTGTACATGGTACGGATATAATTGAACCCCATGTATGATATGTCACACTGCTGCAATCGACCAATTTCTTTCACGATTCGGTTTCAAATTTCCCTCGCGCTGCACTTACTGCACACTACTGTAACATTAGCTACATTTGGCACATGTTTGCCGGGAAATCGTTCTGCTAAAGCATTTTCACAGCATAATAAATTAAAACGATATCCATCAACTCCGAGTTGCTATACACGTAAGCCATTTTTGACACTTGAAAAACTAATGTAAACACTGCTGTCACAAAACCCTTTGTGCGTTCAAAAAGTAATCAGATTATATTATAGAGACTACAGTGGCCCAGCGATACTACAACTTCAATAAGGTTTTACTCGGAAACTATAAGGTTTTTATAAAAAAAAAATACGATATCGACTCCATTTTCATGACGCATTTATTCCCAAATACTTTTAGATACGTCCTGAATCACCCTGTATATACCTAGAAGTCTCGTATATTTCTTGATGTAAAATTGAGATTGAGATTTAATTAAACTTAAGTCTATCTAAAGCACCTAATTTATTTGAAGAGGTAAGACAAATAGAAAACATTTTTAAGAACATTGTTGTTTCTGTTCTCGAATTTTCCGTCATAATTTTATCTTTCAACACCCATCATTAAATATTAAATTTTAAATATTTGTAACATTTAGTTCAGCGTAAATTATAACTTCGTTAAAAATGTGCTGCGTGCTACTTTATTAAAATTGGATCAATAGTCGAGTTCCAAAACAATAGAGTCATTCATGTTATAAACCCGCCAATTACTATTGAAAGAATTCAACAGAAAGATAAATGCATGCAATCCGTATTTTAATCGTATAAAATTCAAGTGCTGCATACCTCGCAGATAATATCCGATTACACAGCTTCTGCTGCAGCAAATACGCATGCGTCGCAACAAATATGCATGCGCCAGATGAATTTATATTGGTAGAGATAGATCCCGATGCTCCATTTACAACACTACCATGGGCGTGCGCGTGGCAAAATTTCAGGTATATAATAATAATAATAATATCTCTACCCCTCATTCTAATCACAGGGATTAGCCCAGAAGTCGGAGACTTGTGCGGGAGAGGGGGCGGCATATTATTATTAAGCAGGCCGCATTTACGCCCAGGAACGACTTACGTTGGTAGGCCCTAACCACTATTCAGTGCAGGAATGAGGAAAACCTGGAAAACCTCATTAATTAGGGGGGTAGTCAAATATCAACCTGCATCAATCTCTCACATTGACCCAAGCTAATATTATTCCACCCTACCATACCCACAAAGAGGGTGCCAATCCTCTCCACGAATATAGCTTATATACGGTCTACCGGCAGCTGGGCTCGAACCAACTCCGTCTAGTCACCTCGATTCAAGTACTAACGCCTTAAGGCTGGCGTTTCAAGGACAAATAATCATATCTAAATATGCACACAAAAAATACACACAGTAGGTGGAGGTCCTTATTAATGTAGTACTAAAATATAATGCTGAAATTGAATCATTTTCTTTAACTTTTGAAGAAAAAGTGTGCTGTTACCTATCGTTTGTTACAAACGATAAATGTACAATGTTGCGGACGGCTGCTCTTTTAGTCAGGGCACTTTTTAAAGTCATGGGTTCTTGACTAGCAAACTGTTTAAAATGATGTTATAATTGGGCGCCACCTACAGAATGTTCTGTTCGGTTTGCCTTTTTACCCCTGTAGGAGGATGATAAATTTTGCTGAAGTCAAAAAGTGAAATAAAATACATACATAAAAAATAAACACAGTTTATTAACTTGCCCACCAGTTGATACACAGATGTGGAATTGAAGAAGTTGACATACAGAAGTGGAATTGAAGCAGTTGACAAGTTCATCCGTTGTTAACGTTGGAGATGACTCCGAGATGGGCAGCTTTCCTGTCGTACCTGGACTAGGGCCGCTACAATCTGGATTTTCAAAGCAGTGCTTCGAGAACAGCAGCTTTCCTGTCGTACCTGGATAGTGCCGCTTACAATCTAGATTTCAAAGCTTTAGAATGGCCTTCTTATTTCAATTTTGATTCTTCTAATTGTTCATTTAAATGTTCATATAATTATTCATTTAAATGTTCATTAAAATATTTATATAATTATTCATTTAATTAATTGTTAATTTATTTATTAATTTAATTAATTGGCCTCTAAAGTTGAGAAAATGACAAAAGAAAATAAAAAATAATTAGCATGTGCTTTAGCAAAGATCAAGGTCAGGTTAGGTATTTTATATTCTTAGTTTCAAAAATTAACATACAATATAGTTTAAAATGAAATCTACTATCGATAATAATCTTAATTAATCAAATATATTACCTCCATTTATATTGATGACTTCAATAAATTCAGATTTATTTTCAAAATGTGGCTTCGCACTATAACTAAATCTGTAATATGGAAATACTTCAATCGACCAAAATCAGAACGAAAAGGACTAGAATTTAGGTTCCTGTAGGTTTTATACCCTACAAAGATCTAAAAACTCTGAAATCTGATTGGTTCGGTTTCTATGAAACTTCGGGCTAATGTTCATTCGAGATCTCAGCACATAATTTTGTCCGAATAGTCTGTGGTCCGAATCGAATTATTAATTTTAATGACAGTTACCTTAACCTTGCTTTTTGCCACAACAAGCTTAATACAACAAGTGATACTAATTAAATAATAAACTGTTAACAAATTACTCCAGGATGTTATACAGAGTAGAAAACATAACATTACGATATACATCGACGTAACTGGTTCACAGCAATGGTAAGTAAATAACTAATAAAATATTAATTGTACAAAGTGTTTACATTTTAGGCTTACTTGAAGAAATCTAAAACATGGTACACTGGATATGGTTTACTCTACTTAAACTACCAACATTATACAGGATGTGCAAAAATACCTTGTTACTAGACGTTTCATATTGAAATTGTGACATTCTTAATTTTATAATAAAAGGAATGTTACAAAAACATAAAAACAAGTGAATTTGTACCTTAGCGTTGCGTTCTATACACCGTGAAAAATACTTGATAATTTACATAAATTCAAATGTTACTAGTTTTTAAAAAGAATTCTGCGGGATGTGATAATGTTTATAATGTTGTATACAATCTTCTCAATGTGCAGTTGACTTGTAAAATTCGGTAGATTTTATGATAAAATGTAATAGGTGAAAATGATGCTCTTTTTTTCTTATTCTAAATGACTTGTCAGCCTGAAAATTGTTTTATATCCCGGAGAAAACTTGTATAATTGACATAGTGAAGAGATATTCTTTCTAACTTACTCAGATTCTTTTTAGACTGTCTCAACAAACAGCTATGAAATTCGTTGAAAATTTGCCTATAAAACGGCGCCCTTAAACCGCGCGACCACTGACCGATCCTTTCCGCTATTTAATTGTGATTGCAATTAATTTATTAATGATTTTGTGTTTACGTTCTCAAGAACATAAATTTATTTATTTATTTAATCGTGTTAATGTGACAACAGAGAAAAATATTAAAATGTATAAAATGATCAATGCACTTAATAAACTAGATACATATAAAAACTAATTAGGAATATAAAATTGCATTATATAGTACAAATGACAATTACATACAGGGTGGTCAGATGAAAATGAAACAGAACCATTTTCAGGAACTGCGTAAAGATTGTAAAAAGAATGCTCAGACCCGTCGATTTTAGATTAAAGGGAGGCATTTTTTGCTGGTATTTTTTACTCCGCCACTCCGCAAGGGTAAGCACCACCAAAATATTTAAATGGCATTAGGGGTTGACATCAGACTTTACATTTAATAATTCCGTCCAATACTTAATAAGAATTTTGATTTTAAAGTTGAAACTTATGTACAAACAATTAATAACGGTAAAAATGTCACTCATTCGAGTTAAATACGCCAATGGTATAAATTTAGTATTTCTTGCGTTACATTGGTTTTTGGCGATTGATTATCACTTTCGTAAAAAAAACATAATATAATATAAAATTAGTGGATTCCAAATTTATTTTCTAGTATTATTTGGAAGCGTTGGTTGGTAGCTAGGAAAATTAAACACTATGGTTTATTTCATTGCGGAAAGGGTAGATATCATTTCGCTTTACTTTATGAACAATAAATGTACGAATGGAACAGCTCAGCTATTTAATGAACAAGATCAAGATCGACATGTCAGGAGGAAGTATGTTCTAGAGTTAGTAAAAAAATTCAAGAGACAGGGAACGTAACCAATTAATAACGAGAAATTGAAAAACCTATAGTTAATGAAGCTAGTGAAGTTGCAGTTTTGGGTCAAGTTCAACATGATCTTACATTAAGTACAAGGCAGCTGACATATGTGTTTGGGATTAATTGAACTAGCATACAACCATTTTGAAGAATAATAAATTCCATCCATACAAAATACATTTAGTCCAGGAACTTCATGAGGATGATTATGACCGCCGTTTGCAATTTTGCGAAATAATGAGTGAGCGAGCAGAGAACGATCCACAGTTCCTTTTTAATATCTGTTTTTCTGATGAATGCAGTTTTTTCTTGAACGGGACGGTAAATCATCACAATTGCCGCTATTGGTCAGATTCGAACCCAAAAGTTTTTCACGAGATGCATACACAGCAACCGGAAAACTTAAATGTATGGGCTAGAATTTTCGGTGACAGGCAGGTGGGTCCTTTTTTTCTACCTAGTAATTTGACTGGCCAAATGTATTTGGAAGACGTTATTGACCCTGCCTTGACTGATATTATTGAAAATGTTCCAGAGTATGATGAAGATCATTTGATTTTTCAACAGGACGGTGCTCCTCCGCATTATGTGTTAATTGTCCGTCAGTATTTTTTAGTTTTTTAATCTAAAATCGACATGAGTATTTTTCTACAATCTTTACAATCGTGAAAATGGCTCTGTTTCGTTTTCATTTGGCCGCCCTGTATAGTTAGATACAGATATGAGACAGTACACTGAAATAAATTACATGATTTAGAAAAAAATAAATAGAAAGTCAATAACAATTTAAAAAAATGCTAAAAATCATGAAAACAGTACTTGTAAAACAGATCGATCTCGTAAAACGCTTTTCCTGAAAGAAATTTTTTAAATCTTTTTTGAACTGACGACAATCATTAAAATTTCTTACAGCTATTGGCAAAGCATTAAAAAGACGCACACCGATGCAACCTTGATACTTAATTTAAGCTCTACAGTGTGTTCTCAAAATCGTACAAGCCGCATTCTAACAAATGAGAAATATCGAATGATAAATGATAAAAAAAATTGTTGTATGAAGGAATTACGACTCGAGACCAAAATATGAGTGTTAGTGATGCGGTTGAAATATGTAGTTTATTAATAAGAGTATCTGTAAGTAGTGTATATTGCAATAATGAATGGGAAAGAAGAATATGAAACTACGAAACGGAAAAAAACTGGAAACTCATGGAAGGCAGAAGATGCAGGTCAATGACACAAAATACGCGAACAATTCATGGAAAATAAGCTTCCGACAATAAAAAATTCAGGGTGCGGGGTTCATCTCACAGCATGAAACTTTGCCTAGAATATCTAGAACGAAATCGAAAGAGTATGCTTATAGAAAAAGAGGAAATAGTGATATGGTGAAGAAACTATTTACGACACATAACGATGAAAAAAGTGTGCCACTGTTTTGCCAAATATGGAACCTAGTGTTATGTTAATGTGTGACCGTTATAGTGACAGTGTTAGTAACCAGTATTGTATAGTGTGTATGTAAATAGTGCAGGGTATTATGTGTTAAAGTGTGATATCTGCGGAGTGCGCATCAGGTAGGTGTACGTGGGAGGTTGTAGGCCATAGTCTAAAAGGACGGCATCCTATTTTTTAAAGCAAGTAAAGTCTACTAGGAGTAGGGTTTCTTTCCCGGGTTTCCGGTCTCGGGAATTCCCGGGAGAAGGTTTGTTCCCGATCCCGAGATATTTCAGTCGGGTTTCCCGAAATTCGGGAAAATTCACTGAATAAAAAAATTGCTTAATCTACAGTCTCCACGTACGTTTTATTATGGTGCATAGCACACATTTTGTGTGTAAACAGATAAACACCATTTCAACAACGCTGGAAAACGCTGACACGCCGCACCTCAGCAAACTTTTGAAGATGAACTGAAAGATGCAATAAGTAACGCTCACAATGGAGTACCAAAGAAACAGGTGAATTTATTAAAATTAAAGAAAGATTTTCAACTCTTAGAGAGTCCGGGAAAACGCACACCAGATTTGGACTTACTTTATAAAGCTTTATTGTCAGTGAAACCAACATCCACTGAAAGTGAACGAGTTTTTTCTGTAGCTGGCAACTTCACCACAAAAATTAGAAATAGGCTGTCTGATAAATCATTAAATGCCTTAATATGCTTAAAATACTAATTGTTTCAAAAACAATCATAGGTTTTTCGCTTTTTTAATGTTGTTTCTATTTTAAATTTTAATATTGCATTTTTGATATTTGTTTTGTTTTTCTTACACGTTACACGTTTATTTTCCAATAAATAAAACAAAAAACTATAATGTGTTTATTTTAGAGAATTCATGTGTGCTACCTTGCTATGAATTAATTAAAGAAATGGGTAGAAAATGTGTAGTGAAAATTGAACTTATAACTGGTCAAGATAAACATTTATAAAATTCCTGGGAACCGGGAATTCTCGGGAATATGTAAATTTTGATCCCGGTTCCCGGGAATGAAAAAAACTCGGGAATTGAGAAACCCTAACTAGGAGTGAACTAGGTATTATGTAATTCTTTTAACCCTTCTCAAGTGGCACGCCTATGGAATCTTTTTCCCTGCAACCTTACCTCCCATACTCAACTTATTTGTTCGACAAAAATTGGGTATTCAAAAATGCGTATCAGATAGTCTGATTTATTTTAAAACGTTTACCTCTTACTTTTTTGCTTTCAAACCCAACCCATTGCAAATGTACCTAAAATGCGGTTAATTTTTCCCAATTTGAATTCGACTAAAGTACACTGTTTGTATGTATTCGAATTTATGTTTAAAGCAATGTAAATCAGAAGAAAGTATTTGAGCGTATTATAATAATATTGAACAAAAAGGTAAAGCAGTGTTTTATAAAAATTCCATATGGTTGGATAAACAGAGAAACTTATACCTCTTTAGACTCAAGAGTTTAGTTACTACATTGTTACTGTTAAGTACTTATTACCACCATACAGTTTGTGTTTCCATAAAAGTATAAATTAATATTTCATATTTTTATTGTTAAAATTTACAGACATGAAGGTTTCATGAACATTTCAAAATATGTAGAGAACTGAAATTTACCCGTCCCTACTAAGGGGGTAACGAGGGGGGTAAATACGAGTATATTTCCGTTAGTATACGAGACGTAGTGAGAAACGATTGAAAGAAACTTGATTCCCGTTTAAGGTTTCTTTTATTGCTATTAATGTGTTGAGGCATTTTGCCTTAGCCATCACACATTTAAATAGCTTATTCTGCATGGCAAAGTAGACATTGTTTTTATTATTATTATTATGGACTTTAGACAAGATTTATACAATATGGGTAGGTATGTTTGGAAAGGTAACATAGTTTCTTGTCTCTTTCCCTTTTTCTTTCTTTTTCTAAGCTCTGTAAAAATATATGCCTCCAACGGGATTGTAGGCAATGCATTATGCATCACACTTCTAGCTCTCGACTATTACTCGTCATCGCATAATTATTTGCAGAATTTGTTGAAGACTGACGCTCGGCACTATTATGCATATGGCAGGCACCCCCTTCCCTCGGATTGTGATCACTGATCATTAAGGATTCTGAATTTGAGTCGATCGGATACCGCGCTATGTTTATTTTAAATCTACCGGATCGAACAGATACCAGGCTGTTTATTTTAGTTCCGAGTCGCTCAGACTACGGTAGTTTTTTTTCTGACACGCTTTCTAGATTTTGATTTTGATGTATCGCATGGATAACAGACTGTGGGTTGTTTATTATACTCTGAGTCGCTCGGACTGTAGTGGTCTCATATGTTACTTCCAGACACGGCTTTGAGGTGCCGAACTCGCTTCCCGGTAGCGGGTAGCGTGACCGCAATCACAATCGTTATTTGTCTATTCAATGACAAACGCTACAGAGCTGCAGCACCTCTAAATAATAACAGAAGCAAACAGTAATTAAATTTGCATTTTTATAAACACCCTATGTAAGCAACACGAGATCATGAGAATTGTATAATAAATGCCAACCGTAGTAATCAGCGCCGACATCAGATGTACAGCTAACAAGTTGACAGTTCAAATTCCCGTTAATACGTTACCGACGAAATAAGTCGAACATGGTTCGGGTCCGATTTCCTATGGAGGCGGGCCCGCGAATTTCGTGTGTTTGTGTCGCCAGTGTAGTTTATAATTATTAGGAAAATTTGCTATTTTCCTAAATAAAAGGACAATTGAAATTGGGTAAAGTGAAGTAGTGAAAACCCGTCGTTGTCTTTTACTCAACCGAGCTGTGGAAAAATTTATAAAAGACATTTACATATACATTTGCGTTTGTATTTTCTGTGTGCGTCTATGTTATTCAGTACCTACTGATCATGAGTAATGGATTTGATTCTGATTGATATTCGTAACCAAATGCGATTTTAATTATTTGGGAATACCTTGAATACAGTACGAGTTCAACTTTATTCTGCTTTCAAGAACATAACAAAAATAGGTATGATTTGAATGTTTTATCCATAATTTTTACTGTATAAAATTTTGCGGAACTTTTGAACCTGCATTGGGCATGAAGAATGAATTTTACTTGACAAAACGCGTAATGAATACCTTAAAAATGCACAAATTTTTAAAGGTACCTCTAAGAATATACAAAATATACATATTTTAGATTGCAAAAATAAAAGTTTGGCATTGAAAAAAATTTATCACTTCAGTATCTAACATGCTGTTATTATTTGTATTTGGTTATAAATGGCAACGCTGCTGGACTTCTATATAGCTGCAATACTTGTACGCGTCATCAGAAATTTTGTAGCGTACCAGGAGCGTCGTGTTACCGATTGTTATGGGGTGATTTGTTTATCTTGTGAAAGGTCGAGTAAAAATTTTGTTTCGATTTTCTGTTTTTATTAGGCCTTCCGAATACGTGGTTAATGACATTATGATTATATAAAAATGTCTCCCAAAGATTACAACAAGTTAAAGTTGAACTTTTAAAACGGTTTTTTTTTCACAATAACTATAAATTTTTTACACATCGGTTTAAAATTTAATAGAGATACTTCTTGTGGTTAATCAAATTCTCAAGATTATGACTATAAGACACCAAAAGGCAAACGTAGAAAGTATTTTTCTGACGTATGCCCATGAACAATAATTATTGCTCTCAATGTCTTATAGTAAAATTGTATTTAGAATATTTTATTATAATCTTAATTTTTTCGAGATAAATTCTAGTTTTGAAAGTATTCAAGGTTGAAAAATACCCGCTGATTAATGGATTGCACTAAACAATATTTTCAAATTTTAAATTACATAGAAACGCCCATGGAAGAATTTATGATAATTTACCGAAGTTTTAAATCTATTATCTGCTTTTATAATGTCTTTAATGTTTCTGCATAAATCTTTCAAGCGTATTTGTTACACCCTGGTTTCTTTTATAACTATTTCTGTTTTAATTTTATATTCTTTTTTAAAGTAATGATTAAATATTTTACGTACAAATAAATTTATTTGTTATTATATACTTCTAGTTAGGTAAATTATAATCTTAATTGAATTTTGTCTATCTCCACTTTATAGATTTGTAAAGACTTTTACGAGGAGAATATAGAGATGATAAATCCTTTATATAATACACCAAAAATAAAACCACTTGAAAATCCGCTTTTGAACAGACAGCTACTAATACCAACCCACATAAGTGAAAATCTCTTTCCTTGAAAGCTACTTTGTACGGAGTGAATATATATCGAGAAATAAGAGAGAACTCCTTTCTTCATTATGTTCAATAGTTGGTAACGTTATACAGGTGTGGCGTCTATAATGCGAAAAATTAAAATTCAGATTCCTGGGAATGTTCGGAAAAAGCCCTATATCAAAAAATCCTATATTCACATTTTGCCAAGAAAATTGAACATCAATTTTGTAGTGGAAATACATACAGGGTATCCCAACGAAAATTTGACCCCCCCTATAATTGAAAAACCGAATAATATTTCAAAATTCGCCGAGACCCGTCGATTTTTGTTCTTGGGGGGAGCTTTTTGGACAGTCAAGCCAACTAGATATGTTCATCCCCCTAATGTCTAGCAACCCCAACTTAAAAATTTCAAATGCAACTACCCCACTTGTGGCACATCATTTTAAAGCCCTTTTCATTGCGAATACAGTGACGTACCGTTTTTAGAAATCGGTTGAGATATGACAGAATTATTGGCTACAAACACTAACACTACAAGTTACGCGTAGTAATTTCTACACAAATGCCCACCACTAATAAGTTTTTCATCTACTACACATGACCGCATTACCTAATTGTTATTGGTGTATATCAGTTTACAAAAAGTCAGAAATGAAATAAAAGCTGAATCAAATAAAACTAGATCCTCAAATAGATATTAGTAGAAGATACTTAAGTTGATAGGAATTCAGACCTTTTCAAAATAACAAAAATCAGTACTACAAAAAAGTCGGTGTTTTCTGCTTGTGACCAAGAAATCGTTAGTTTCAGCCGTTATTGAAAGTATTAACGTGTGTTCGAAATGATTTATTCTATCGCGGAAAGAGTAGAAATTGTTGCAATTTATTATCGAAATCACGATTGCGCTAAAGCTACAGCACGAATTTTTAATGCCAATCATCCTGAAAAAAATGTAAACCATCAGTACGTTAAACACCTGATTGACAAATTTGTTGCAACAGGTTCGCTTTTAACAAGAAATGTGAAGTAATTGGGCCAGTTCGAAATGAAGCAGTTGAAGTGGCAGTTTTGTGTTATATACAGATGGATAATAAGCAATCGATTACAACTGTGTCTCAAGCTTCTGGCGTATCCCGTTCCAGTGTTAATCTAATTTTGAAAAAACACAAGTTTCATCCATTTAAGATGACGCTGGTTCAAGAGTTACATGAAGCTGACTTTGATCGCCGTAACCAATTTTGCGAATAATTTAGTGAACAACTTCTACTGAATCCAAATCTTCTCTACAATACATGTTTCTCCGACGAATGCACATTTATGTTGAATGGCGAAATGAATAGACACAATTGTCGTTATTGGAGTGATACTAATCCGCATTTAATCAGGGAATTTCATACTAGACACCTCAAAAATTGAATGTTTGGGCAGGCATTTTGGGCGACCATCTTGTTGGACCATTTTTCATCCAAGGTAATCTCGATGGAAACACCTATCTAGAATTATTGGAAAGTACAATTGATCCTAGGATAACAGAGATTTTAGAAAGTGACGACAATTTACTAGAAAATGAAATAACCTTCCAACAAGATGGTGCGCCCCCGCACTATGCTGTTGCTGTGCGATAATTTTTGGATGACCATTTCCCGGGGCATTGGATTGGCAGAAGAGGTCCCGTCGAATGGCCACCAAGATCTCCAGATCTGACTGTATTATTGTTTGGAAGTTGACGGGGGTCATTTTGAGCAATTCATCAAATAAATCTGATTTATTATTTGCTTCAGCTTTTTTATTTCATTTCTGACTTTTTTATAAACTGATAGACACATCAATAACAATTAGGTAATGCGGTCATGTATAGTAGATGAAAACTTATTAGAGGTGGGCATTTGTGTAGAAATTACTACGCGTAAGTTGGTTTGTCATCTTTTCGTTTGTAACCAAGAATTCTGTCAAATCTCAACCGATTTCTAAAACGGTACATCACTGTATTCGCAATGAAAAGGGCTTTAAAATGATGTGCCACAAGTGGGGTAGTTGCATAGACCTTATAAATCATGGACCGGCCCTAGAAAGAGAGGTCCGGTGTCGTGATGTGTACAAGAGGGATGAAGCTAGTCCGGGCAAAAACAGATGTTCTATGACAGAAAAATATATAAACATAACCTGACAAAACGTTTCCTGTTAATATTGTAAATGATTTGTGTGCCTTTTGTGATTTAGTTGTGTTTATTAGCAATAGTTTTTAAAGACTCATAAACTATGGTGGAGTTGATCTGTCACCGTAAATGTCATACGTCTGTCATTTACGGTATTTGTTATGTTTCGGCCAATGATCTGTGGGATTTTGCCCGGACTAGCTCTATCTCTATCGCACACATCTGAGCATCAACGATTTGTATAGGCAGAAAACCGTTTTGAGCGCGTCCATGATTTACGAGGTCTATGGGTAGTTTTGTCAGGTTATGTTTATATATTTTTCTGTCATAGAACATCTGTTTTTGCCCGGACTAGCTTCATCCCTCTTGTACACATCACGACACCGGACCTCTCTTTCTAGGGCCGGTCCATGATTTATAAGGTCTATGCAACTACCCCACTTGTGGCACATCATTTTAAAGCCCTTTTCATTGCGAATACAGTGATGTACCGTTTTTAGAAATCGGTTGAGATTTGACAGAATTATTGGTTACAAACGAAAAGATGACAAACTAACTTACGCGTAGTAATTTCTACACAAATGCCCCCCTCTAATAAGTTTTTCATCTATTATACATGACCGCATTACCTAATTGTTATTGATGTGTCTATCAGTTTATAAAAAAGTCAGAAATGAAATAAAAAAGCTGAAGCAAATAATAAATCAGATTTATTTGATGAATTGCTCAAAATGACCCCCGTCAACTTCCAAACAATAATACAGTCAGATCTGGAGATCTTGGTGGCCATTCGACGGGACCTCTTCTGCCAATCCAATGCCCCGGGAAATGGTCATCCAAAAATTATCGCACAGCAACAGCATAGTGCGGGGGCGCACCATCTTGTTGGAAGGTTATTTCATTTTCTAGTAAATTGTCGTCACTTTCTAAAATCTCTGTTATCCTAGGATCAATTGTACTTTCCAATAATTCTAGATAGGTGTTTCCATCGAGATTACCTTGGATGAAAAATGGTCCAACAAGATGGTCGCCCAAAATGCCTGCCCAAACATTCAATTTTTGAGGTGTCTTAAATGCGGATTAGTATCACTCCAATAACGACAATTGTGTCTATTCATTTCGCCATTCAACATAAATGTGCATTCGTCGGAGAAACATGTATTGTAGAGAAGATTTGGATTCAGTAGAAGTTGTTCACTAAATTATTCGCAAAATTGGTTACGGCGATCAAAGTCAGCTTCATGTAACTCTTGAACCAGCGTCATCTTAAATGGATGAAACTTGTGTTTTTTCAAAATTAGATTAACACTGGAACGGGATACGCCAGAAGCTTGAGACACAGTTGTAATCGATTGCTTATTATCCATCTGTATATAATGACAAAACTGCCACTTCAACTGCTTCATTTCGAACTGGCCCAATTACTTCACATTTCTTGTTAAAAGCGAACCTGTTGCAACAAATTTGTCAATCAGGTGTTTAACGTACTGATGGTTTACATTTTTTTCAGGATGATTGGCATTAAAAATTCGTGCTGTAGCTTTAGCGCAATCGTGATTTCGATAATAAATTGCAACAATTTCTACTCTTTCCGCGATAGAATAAATCATTTCGAACACACGTTAATACTTTCAATAACGGCTGAAACTAACGATTTCTTGGTCACAAGCAAAAACACCGACTTTTTTGTAGTACTGATTTTTGTTATTTTGAAAAGGTCTAAATTCCTATCAACTTAAGTATCTTCTACTAATAACTATTTTAGTATGATTCAGCTTTTTTATTTCATTTCTGACTTTTTTGTAAACCGATAGACACACCAATAACAATTAGGTAATGCGGTCATGTGTAGTAGATGAAAAACTTATTAGTGGTGGGCATTTGTGTAGAAATTACTACGCGTAACTTGTAGTGTTAGTGTTTGTAACCAATAATTCTGTCATATCTCAACCGATTTCTAAAAACGGTACGTCACTGTATTCGCAATGAAAAGGGCTTTAAAATGATGTGCCACAAGTGGGGTAGTTGCATTTGAAATTTTTAAGTTGGGGTTGCTAGGCATTAGGGGGATGAACATATCGAGTTGGCTTGACTGTCGAAAAAGCTCCCCCCAAGAACAAAAATCGACGGGTCTCGGCGAATTTTGAAATATTATTCGGTTTTCCAATTATAGGAGGGGTCAAATTTTCGTTGGGATACCCTGTATAAGATGATACAATTTTACAAAATTAACAAATAAAGAGATAAATGTATCATCATGTACCATATAGGTACCTACTAATTATGTGTTTTTATAATTTTGCAATTTATGAGTTTTGTTGTTTGTGTTCTTTTAATTATTTTTTATTAACTTTTAACTAATTTTTTTATCTATTTTTCTATTTGTAGATTATTTTTAGTTATTTCATGTGAACTTGCGCCTCTTGTCATTTAAATCGTAATACCTGTAAATATTTCTGTTTGTCAGTTAATGTAAGCCGTTGTATAAATTACTATGTACTCTTGTCCTGTAATTGGATGTATATCCGTTGGACATTTTATTTTAAATATGGGTCATTCCATTTGAAATCGTCTAATTGGCACTCATTTTAGCCTTTGTTGTAACTTTGAAAATCTCTTCTCTAGGGTCCCAAACAACAAAATTTACACGAGTTTGATTTTTACAAGCGCTTGTTTCCGCCTATTTAAATAAAGACTCTTAAAAATTGCTATTTTTAAGCTTTATTAATTTGTCAAATTTTTCTGTTTGAAGATATTTGAATGATCTGGACGGAATTCAGAGTGGGAAAGATAGTAGTTTCAGTGTAAATGAAGATAATTGGCTGGGACGATCCCTTTGAATAATAGCAGCGTGCTGAAAATGAGTGTTTTTTTAGTCATTTTTCGTGACTTTCAATCGACTCTAACGTCTTAACTGATGAGAGTTAAAAATTCATACGCGGGAATTAAGTATACAAAAATTTGATACTCACAGAATCTACTGTTCTTACCTTCAACTTTAAATCACTGCCTCACTTGTTTTGTTATTTTCATGTTTAGTGCATGTACATAATTTTCTCGTTGAAAATTTATTTACAGTTGTCATTTTCGATGATAATTACTTCCAGAAACAATTTTACACCCTAAATATCCATAACTTTATTAAAACTTGAAATATTTTTCATACGGTCAGTGGTCGCGCGGTTTAAGGCGTTAGTACTTGAATCGAGGTGACTAGACGGAGTTGGTTCGAGCCCAGCTGCCGGTAGACCGTATATAAGCTATATTCGTGGAGAGGATTGGCACCCTCTCTGCGGGTATGGTAGGGTGGAATAATGTTAGCTTGGGTTAATGTGAGAGATTGATACCGGTTGATATTTGACTACCCCCCTAATTAATGAGGTTTTCCAGGTTTCCCTCATTCCTGCACTGAATAGTGGTTAGGGCCTACCAACGTAAGTCGTTCCTGGGCGCAAATGCGGCCTGCTTAATAATAATATGCCTCCTCCTCTCCCGCACAAGTCTCCGACTTCTGGACTAATCCCTGTGATTAGAATGAGGGGTAGAGATATTATATTATTTATAATTATTTTTGATGGTAAGTAATTTTAATTCATTAGTAAAAACGTCCAGATTTTTGCTGTAAAAAAACGGCTCGTACATGCACTAAACATGAAAATAACAAAACAAGTGATATAGTCATTTAAAGTTGAAGGTAAGAACAGTAGATTCTGTGAGTATCAGATTTTTATCTCGCAGTCAACACGCTCGTTTCATAGCCTGAATATTGAGATTTTTAAAAATTTCAAAACTTCAAGCAAAGTTTTCTTCTATAAAGAGTGGGCTACTCAGGTCAACTTGTGGCTGAATTTTGTCTATGATATGTATACTTAATTCCCGCGGAGTATGAATTTTTAACTCTCAACAGTTAAGACGCTAGAGTCGATTGAAATTCACGAAAAATGACTAAAAACACTCATTTTCAGCACGCTGCTATTATTCAAAGGGATCGTCCGAGCCAATTATCTTCATTTACACTGAAATTATTATCTTTCCCACTCTGAATTCCGTCTTGATTATTCAAATATCTTCAAACAGAAAAATTTAATAGCAACAATTAATAAAGCTTAAAAATAGCAATTTAAGAGTCTTTATTTAAATAGGCGGAAACAAGCGCTTGTAAAAATCAAACTCGTGTAAATTTTGTTGTTTGGGACCCTAGAGTAGAGTTTTTCAAAGTTACACAAAAATCTAAAATGGGTCGGCAACAATTTTTATTAATAGTGATTAATAAATAATTAGTTTTGAACTGGATTTTTTACAAAAATGTAGGCTAGTTTTTAATAAAAATCTGGTATAACTTTACCGACATCTCACAATTATTTTTATTGGTTCTTCAGGGCTAGACTAGAATCAAGAAAAATTTATTGTAAGGTCGG
Source organism: Monochamus saltuarius (assembly GCA_025584915.1). Taxonomy (NCBI): domain Eukaryota; kingdom Metazoa; phylum Arthropoda; class Insecta; order Coleoptera; family Cerambycidae; genus Monochamus; species Monochamus saltuarius. The sequence goes on along the minus strand of CM046724.1, from coordinate 45,904,244 downwards.
CAAAGTTTAATATATGTATGTATGTTTTTTTATCAGCAATCCTAAATTCCTATAAGAAATTCAGTTCAAAATCAGTATACATTAATTAATAATTTTAGGGAGTTTAATAAAATCCTCATTTAATAATAACAATAATAATAATAATAATAACTACTATTATTCGAACAGGTGTGATAAATTAGATTTTTGCAAGCAATATTGACCAGGCAGTGACACATCCAATTTAGGCGAACAAATAACACATGACGTTTCTTATTTTTCACTTAATGTAATTTAAAATAACACTGTTATCCACTCTTCTGTTATTCAAATAAAAGCAACAAAACAAACACGACACAATGCATACCCATAAATACAATAACGTAATACACCGATATTTTTCACAGAACTCGTCTTGATAATATGAACATTTGTTCATAACAGAAACCTCAATAGAAAAGAGAAAACATTCTGAATGCTTATTAAAAATCAGCTTTGATAAACATGCTTATAAATTGAGAAGATACTACCTATAGTTTTTAAGGGCCTATTATTCAAAATAATGTAAAATATCAAAATGTATAATAATAAATTATATAATAATTTTGAAGCTTCAAATAATCTGCGAACGACATCAAATCCATACAAACTATTCTAAAAACGTATGGTTTATAAGGTTCTGTAGTTATTAGAATAACGCATAAAACGTCAATGTGAAGAAAATGGGAACCTTGATTGCCGGTTTTATTGAGTTATCCCTATACAAATGTCTCGTTACTATATTTTTTACACAAAGGTCTGCAATTTATTTACGAACAGAGCATCTCGTCTAAAACGTATTTCCTTTTAATCTTCCAGGTCTCTGCAGTAATGACAATAGCAATGATAATGATAATGTTAGTGATAGTGATAGTGATAGTGATAGTGATAGTGATAGTGATAGTGATAGTGATAGTGATAGTGATAGTGATAGTGATAGTGATAGTGATAGTGATAGTGATAGTGATAGTGATAGTGATAGTGATAGTGATAGTGATAGTGATAGTGATAGTGATAGTGATAGTGATAGTGATAGTGATAGTGATAGTGATAGTGATAGTGATAGTGATAGTGATAGTGATAGTGATAGTGATAGTGATAGTGATAGTGATAGTGATAGTGATAGTGATAGTGATAGTGATAGTGATAGTGATGATAGTGACAATGATAATGCCAATGACTATGGCATTTACAATAACAACGATAAGGATAAATATAACAATAAGGATAACGATAGCTAACACCTAGTAAACAAGTGTCACTTGAGAAAGTAGCAGGTACTACTTCGTTAAAAACCGGATTTTGCGAACACAAACTAGAGTAACTTTGCTGGGCCATGATATATTTTTATTGCCAGGATATTCATTAAATTTAACTTTTCGGTATCTGGATATAAAATTGGCACTATTCCCTGTATATTATAGACCTTAACTGCCCAGATTTATATCTTTCTTCAATTTTAATAAAATTTGTGTTCAGTTTTTCTGAGATTATTTATAATTATATTTTCATAAAGAATATCTAGTTTTTTGAAATGCAGAAGTATGCATTTTTATTCAGAATTGTTCATAACTTAAACAAATTTGTTGCATTTGTTTAGTAACTATTAATAATATAATAATAATCTCTCTACCCCTCATTCTAATCACGAGGATAGCCCAGAAGTCGAAGACTTGTGCGGGAGAGGGGGCGGCATATTATTATTAAGCAGGCCGCATTTGCGCCCAGGAACGACTTACGTTGGTAGGCCCTAACCACCATTCAGTGCAGGAATGAGGGAAACCTGGAAAACCTCATTAATTAGGGGGGTAATCAAATGTCAACCGGTATCAATCTCTCACTTTGACCCAAGCCAACATTCTTCCACTCTACCATACCCACAGAGAGGGTGCCAATCTCTCCACGAATATAGCTTATATACGGTCTACCGGCTGCGGGGATCAAACCACACAGCGATCTAGTCACCTCGATTCAAGTACTGACGCCTTAAACCGCGAGACCACTGACCGATCCAATCTGTTTAAACACTTTTTGTTGCTAATCATCCATTTGAATGGATTAGCTAGAAATACTAAAAGGCAAAGTAAATGATATTAAAATGTATAACAGGTTTAGGGAAGGGTAATAACCAAGCCGCCTGTAAGTTGACAGAACCAATTTCGGGATTAATCTCAAGAAAGTATAAAAAACATAATTAAGTATTAGTTGCGATCTGGCTTGAGATTACTTTTATGGTCCCTTGGATATATCTAATTCTTTTAATCTTATTTTGATATTCTGATACGTACGTTGACATGTGACATATGCAGAAGTTAATTATTATTAATAGTTATTTATGCAACAAGTACAAAAAGTAAGTGTTTATTGCACGCGACGTGAAATTGTTCAACAAGGCCGTAAGGCCGAGTAGGACAACACATGCATACAATATTTTTTCTACGTTCATGCAAAAACCAAAAAATTTTTTATTTAGATAACACTAAGTGTAGGAATATATGACGTCGATTTGAACGTTTATGTTTGTCATGATGACAAAACGCTGTAGTAGAATGACAGATGAATGCAATAAACATTTTATTGCACTAGTGTAATAAAGAACCACTTTTTCTACTAAATATAGTTCAATAAAGTTTTGTTTTTTGCATGAACGTAGAAAAATATGTTTTTAAATTGTAACTATTCCTTGTAAAACAACAAACTATGTTCACTAGGTTGAAGATACGCACATCGGGTATTTGGCCAACTGAATGGTGAAGGAGTGGTTTCAAATGTTATAGGGTGCTAGATATTTTTTTAAAGCCAAATAAATACCCTAACTAGTGGAAGTTAACTTCAAAAATTTGTTAAATAAAAGTTTACTACAAATAAAACAAAATATTCCGCTTTACTGCTAAATATCTATTTCATAATTCAGAACAATTTACATTTTTGATGTTACAAATTGCCTGAAATAAACTAGAAGTTATTAGTTAACAGCAAATAGTGGAATTAGCTAAACGCAAGATTTAGAGATTAGGGAAGTAAGCATATAATGAAAAAAAAAAACATGCAGCAATTAGGCAGTTAACTCAGCAAAATATAGTAATGAAGCAGAAGCAAAAGGAAAATGCAAAAAAAATATTCATGAAAAAGTACAGTACATGTACAGTATGCGCCAAAAGTTTGGAATAAATTCAATAAAAACGAAACAATTATTTTTTGGGAAAAATCCTCGAACAGGTCGATTTTTAATTAAAAAAATACATATTTTAGCGTAAAATGCGATTTTCAAATGTCATTTGTTTTCGAGTAATGACGTCATCGATTTTTTTTAAATGGCAACACCAAATTTTTTTCCTTGATTCTGAAAGATCGTTTAATTCTCTATCAGACAGTACTAAAATTTGGCCCTCTTACATAGGAAAGTTTTCGAGTAAATGACGATTGAATGTTAGAAAACGTAAGGTATGTAAAATAAAATACAATTGATTAAATTTTATACTTAAATTAAATGTTCGAATTGCCATCCACCAACTTCGTGGCAATGCGCAAGTCTGTGAAGAAATTCTTCTTGCACATTATGAATAATTTCTGGGGTAACTCTGCGTATTTCGTCCCGAATGCGATTTTGAAGTTCTTCTAAATTACATGGTTTATTCATGTACACTTTTGACTTCAAGTATCCCCATAAAAAATAGTCAAGAGGTGTAAGATCTGGCGATCTTGCAGGCCATTCTATCGGTCCGCGTCTGCCGATCCACCTCCCAGGAAAACAGTTGTCCAAAAAATCTCGTACAGGGCGCGCATAGTGCGGAGGTGCACCGTCTTGCTGAAACCATATGGTATCGTCAGGAATGTCAGGGTCATTATCGTTAGGAAAAATTACTGCAAGGGCTGGAACAAGGTCATTTTATAAAAACTACAAATATATCTTTGTAATAATTTTATTTGACTCTTCCGAATCTCCTAATATGGTGAACAGACAGCTGTTTGTTAGCACTTAATTTCCACATACCTATGTATTTATTTTGTTAAGACACAGAAAAAATCTCGTCGTTAAAGAAAGAACGAAAAACATAGATCTGATACGTTGCGACGTGGCCGGATACGCAGCATCTATAGACTACCTACCTACTGTTGTTCCCAGAATGGCTGAATCTTTTGGCGGTTGGGTGTAGTTTAAATAATCAGAAATTACGTGATAGATCCACGTCTTTAGCAGTTTTCAAATATTGAGCAGTTAAAGAAGCTAATCCAATCATTGGTTTCCAAAATATTTCTTGGACTAGGTGTTACATCACTCCTTTGATCATATTTTTTTCGGCGTGCAAAGACCTGTGGTAAATTTGATCAGGTTTTACTTACCGGTCGGACTTCCCCAAGTTTATAAATAAGAATAATTACATTTTAGTGCAACAAACAGATTAAAGAGAAAAATTGATTTTCCATAAACTATCTAAAATAAAATATTTCACAAATCGTTCGGCGACGTGACGTTACTTCTCCCACCCGACCGTTAGTGGAAACGTACTGAAAATATCGTGCCTTATTTATGACATACATTATATATTTTTTTATTTGCTTCCTATAGTTAACTCAATAGATACCTAATGTACAATAACTATTGGAAATAATTGTAGAAATGAAAATTGTATTAATTGCTAAAGGTGCTCGTAAAGGTTATAAGACATCCGGAAATCCCTCCTTTGTTATAAAAGCATTATGAAAGGGTATAGTTAGAATACTTTAGTTATTTATTCTATTAAAGTATTTAGAGTAAATTATTAGTTTAAAGATAACTGAAAGTGTTTTGTGCGTAATTTTACCTAATTGGACTTTTAAAGAAGTGAAACAACTGGAACTGATAAGTGCTGAATTTACAGCAAATGTAGATTAAAAATTAACAAGGACTAATTAAAAGTATAAAAGTCGTATAAAAGTTCTGTAAAACTGTTATTTCCATGTTAATTTTTGTAATTTGTATGTTTTGTAATGTCAGATGTAATATGCAAAATCCTTTTTTTTTGTCTGTTTTCAATGTTTGTTCATTATACGGAGTGACTGGTGATAAAGTGACAAAAAAGTTTCTCTTGACCATGGTCCGATTCTCAAGCATACGGTAGAAATATCAGGTTTTATGTTTTTTTGGAAAAACGTGATTTTTTACTTTAAACTAACCATATCTCCTGAACTCTTGGTCCAACAGCAAATTAAATAGGGTTACGTTTTTCTCTGTTCCGCAAGTACATCGACCTAACTACAAATTTTTGACAAAGTGAGTTAAATGCATCAATGGATCCAGAATAGTATAATTAATTCGCTAAAATAATGATGTAATTGTAATCTGATCTGTTGTGTTTATATTTTGTGCTTTAATTGTGTAAAAATAATTTTTCTTAAAGAGTAAAAATAAGCAACATGGACACAAATGTTTTATTTGATTTTAATTTGTAGGAACAAGGACACAATTATATAAAATATCTATTTCGACCTCCACTGTAAAAAATAATATACATATATTTTATTTCCCGGACTCATTTATGTCCGGGAAATAACTTTATTTCATACTGTACTGTAATGAGTACTGAGTCCGGAAAATGTTTACTTCCCGGAATTCTTTAAAAAACACAATATTCACATTTTTAAAAGATTTTATCTTTAAAACTACAAAATCAAGCCTATAAAAACTAATTATAACTATAATTAACAGTAACTGTGTAAATGTGAATTTCCTTGCAGGCTGAATGCAGGAATACCTTTAGGGACAGAATCTTCACTAGACATGGTAGTGGTGGTGGATATAGTTTGTTGCTTGGTCTGAAGAACCTGTATAAAGTTTTCTCCATTTTAAATCATCCTTGCTGCTTTTGTTTTGTTTTCTAAGGAATCTTCAATGTATTGTTCCGCAACAGATGAGCTTTTCCATGCACCATGACACTTCAGTGTTGATAAATCAGCTCCCGCATTCACCAAATAAGTGGCAGATGTTCTGCGGAAACAATGCCCCGTATATTTTTTGGTGCCCCCCAATGGTATGTATGCCCGCTCTTTGGGAAACACATGTTCCTCTTCTATAACCCAACAAAAGAAAATTTTCCTTCATATTTTTAGGGTGGAGCTTAACGTATTCTCTGAATATTTCCAGAAAGTTTATTCCTTCATTGTCGTCGCTCAATACAGTGGATACCTACCCGTTTTGTATTCGTCTTAGAAATGGGAATGGTTATAATTGGTTTGGTGCCACAATCTTCAATGTCTTTTAGGGTCATATGGTATAACTCTTCTCGCCGACAACCACTAGCAATGCCTATCATTGCGATTACCTGTAACAATAGAGAAAATGATTTAAAACTGTTTGTCTAATTGATGAAATTTCGACTAACGAAACCAAGAAATGTATTTTTTGTAATTAATTGACATTGAGTACCTATATCATTCAAGATGCACATTGTTTAATTCAAATATATATATATATAATCCATAACCCCTTCTACCATCATATGGTGTAGGGTTCGTTTTCTGCTTATTCATAAACAAACTTTTTCCATTCCTTACGGTTGGCCGCCATCAACTTAGCTTCATTCCAACTTCTACCTTTCCTTCCTAATGTTTTTACTACAACTTTATCCCATGTTTTTCTTGGTCTTCCCTTTTTCTTATTTTTTTTTAATTTTAGCTTCCCAAACTCTTCTTACCGGTCTCTCTCTCTCCATGCGCTGTAAATGTCCCCACCACTCTAATTGCCTACTTTCTATGTACTCTAATGTTGACTGTATTCCCAATTCTCTTCGTATATCTACATTTCGCATTCTATCTCTTTTGTTACACCTCTCGTTCTTCTTAAATATTTCATTTCAACAGCCTGTATTTTACTTTTCTGTTTTTCTGTCAAAACCCAAGTTTCACAGCCGTATGTTAATATGGGTCTGTACACTGACTTAAATATTTTAGTTTTTGTTGATCTTGATATTTCTTGTTTACTTATAAACTTGTTATTCATTGCATAGTATAGTTTATTTGATTTCTTTATTCTGTTATTTATACCTGCTTCTTGTGGTCCAGTCTCGCTTATTGTTACGCCTAAATATTGAAATATTTTTACTTGATCTATTGTTATGTCATCAATTTTTACATTAAGTTCCTTTTTTTCTTCTCCTATCATCATCACTTTGGTTTTATTTTTATTAATTTTCATTCCATATTCTTCCACTACCTCATTCCATATATCTAAATTTACTTGTAGGTCATTTTCACTTCTTGTTATTATTACAATGTCGTCTGCAAATGCCTCTTCAGAAATTTCTACTCTTTGTAATTGTGCGTGGCCTATAGCTAACTTTTAGATCTTAATGTGCATTTTTTATTATCTCATCCATGAAAATGATAAATAATAGCGGACTCAAGCTTCCTCCTTGTCTTAAACCTTCAGTGGTCACGAACATATCTGATCTCATATTATTATTTATTACAGCATTTAAGTTAGAATTGTAGATATTTCGTATTATTTTTATTATTTTAATACTAATACCTCTTTCTTGTAGTATATTCCATAATTTTTGTCTCGGTACCCTGTCAAATGCCTTTTCCAAATCTATAAATCCTAAACATATGTTTTTTCTCTCTAGTATCGATTTCTCTATTATCTGCTTTATTACAAATATATTATCTTGAGTGCTTCTTCCATTTCTGAATCCGCTCTGTGCTTCATGTAAGGTATGTCCCACCATTCTTCTTATTCTTTTTTCTATTATTTTTTCAAATATTTTCATGGCAGTACACAATAATGTTATTCCCCTATAGTTTCCACAGTCTCTTACATCACCTTTTTTGAAAATTGGTACTATCAGTGCTATTCGCCATTCATCTGGGAATTTTTCTTCTATAATTATTTTATTGTATACTCTCAACAGGATTTCTCTTCCTTTCTGTCCCATATTTTTCATCATTTCTGCTGTAACTTTATCGCAGCCTGGAGCTCTTCCATTTTTTAAAGTTTTTGATAGCATCTGATAGTTCTTCCATACAAATCGGTTCCACTATATTTTCGTCTGACATTATGTCATATGTATCTTCTAAATTATCTTTTTCTTCATTTAACAACTCTTCAAAGTACTCCTTCCACCTGCACATTATGTCTTTCTCTTCGTTTAATATTTCTCCAGTTTTACTTTTTATAACATTTGTTTTGTAACTTTTTTACGTCCTTAATGATTTCAGTACACGTTAAAATAATTTTTGTTTTCCATGGCTATCTTTTTCAATTTTTCACCAAACTCTTTCCATGGATTACTGTTCTCTGCAGTTATTAGCTCTTTTCCCCTTGTTCTTTACTTTTTATACACGTTGTAACTCTCCGGTGTACTGATCGATCGCTTTTTCTTAATTTTTACCTGGTTTTTAATTTCTCCTGTCCACCATGAAGTTTGTTTCATATTATTATTGTTTTTACTTATCCCACATACTTCTCTGGCAGAGTCTAATAATATGTCTTTAAATTGGTTCCAGATATGTTCTATATCTCCATCTTTAATCTCCTCTCTGTTTTCTATATGCTTTGTCACTGACTTTTCATATTTATTTCCTATTACTTTGTTTCTTAATTTATACGATCTTATCGATTCATGTGTAGGTTTTTTAGTCTTTGCAAGTTGTTTCTTATCTTCATTTTTAATTTTCTCTTTAATTTCGGAAACTACTACATAATGATCGCTACCAATTTCTGTTCAAAATTCAAAACTAATTAAAAGGTTACGGATTTTTGTTAAAATGAGTATATAAAGCTTATTAAAAAAGAAAGTTTATGTGAAATTTCACACCTTTTAGAGATAAATAACATTCGTTACATCGAAGTTAAACTTTGCAAAATTTAGACATTTTAAACATTTTGAATTGTACTTACAAAAATTAAATGGGAATCTCGCTAAGTGTGTTTTCTTGAAGAAAATTGAATGGCCTTCAAGAATGGCAAGGCACCATACTCTCAATATCTGCTAAGCAGCTAAAATCATTCATCATAACCAGCAAACATAAATGTCTAAATTTACATGTCTCAAAAAAATCTTACTTTATTAGCATTTACAATAACATCTCAACAACAAAAATTTATCATTTCTCTGCCATAAGGAAGAACCATTCAGTCATCTCTTTAAATGTGTATTCAACCATAACTTAGAAACTAAAATTACATATCCTAATTTTTTATTTAGTTCTATGCCAAATTTTGCGAAATATTTTCTTAGTGATAACGCATATATTTTTAATGACAGCCGACAATTCTTTTTCCTCAAAATCTTCAGTAGCTCGGAAGCTGCCCACTAAACGACAAGTGCGCAAGGAGGGATTCTTGCTCTAAAATGAATGAAGGTCCAAAAAAAATTAAAATTGAAAGAAAAACTAGTTGCGTAGATTTTCTGGTCAACAATCAAGAGGTACCCCTCATACCTACCTCAATGGAAAATGTCTATGACAATGAAAAGTCTTGAATGAACCCGATTATATCAAATTCTGGTCTACGTTTTATAATTGTATTAACTAAAATTTAAAGATTATTCAATGAAGATTTTAGAAATTATCAATATCAGTATTTCTTTATTTCCATGTTTTTATAGTCTCACTTTCTAAAATTATAAGCTTTGATAAGGACTTTGTTTATATATTTTTGGACGTAGAATCTGCTCTAGAAATCTTCATGTATAATAAATGTGAAGTAATTTATATGCACTGAAGAGTATTTTCGTAACGTAAGATATCTTTTGTGGTCGTTTAAGATATATCTAGAGCTGGAAAGTTTTGAATAGAACATCCTGAATATACAGAATGTAACATAAATAAGGTTACAAACTTCATCAGCAGGCAGAACACTTAAAAGTAGTAGAGGCATCTCATATATTTTTTTTCCTAAAGTACTTCTTTGATAAGATAGAGGGTGTTGAAAAGTACAAAAAAATATATATTTTTCAAATAATTTTAAAACGGTACCTCTTTCTTAGGAATGTTCTGAACCGAAACAAGTTTTTTTATTATACATTAAATAACTGGAGATGAAGACTCGCCCGAAAAAAAAATAAAAGTTACACTCTTTGTTCTAAAGAGAACGGACAATTTAGAAATCCACCAAATTTGGAATTATCCTCTCCTACCGTTTTCAAACAAGTTTTCAACACCCATTATCTCACCAAGGAAGTACTTTATGTAAAAATTTTATATGAAGTACACCTACTAATTTAAAGTATTCTATCTGACGAAGTTTGCAACCTTATTTTTGTTACATCCGAAAATACTAATTTGTGTTACTGTCTGTAACACTACGAAAAAACAATCTTTTAATAATATTAAAATATCCAGATATTTAATATACAGTTTTCAAGTATATCTGCACATTTTCAGTCTCCAATTATTTCGTTAAAAAAACAGTCGGATCTTTCCCATCCCATATTCTCCAGCTTTTAGTTCTGTTAATTTTCGTTAATAACTATTATGTTTGTGTAGGGCCGTTTCCAGCTTTAATTAATACCCATTTAATATGCTGCCAATATTGCTTGAAGTCATTAATAATAAGCCATTATTAAGTACAAACCGAGCAAAATGGAAAATTAAATACTGAATGTAGGTCGTCTTCTGAGTGAAATTATTTCTTCGTCACAAATTAATTTATTTGAGTTTGCGAGTTTACATTTTGTCTTATTAAATTGAACTCATTTATTGGTCATGATAAACCATATACTCTACATAGTAAATAACCCATTAGTATTACTTTTTTGTACAAACTACTTAAATTCATTTTAAATGAAATAGTAGATTTTTTAAATGTCAACATTTTTATGTCGTATTTTTACTCTTAATAAAAAATACATACAGGGTGTAGCGTTTTTAATGAAGATAAAATACAGATTTCTAAAAATATTCGGAAAAAAAGTTTGTATCAAAAAGTTCTATATTCACGTTTTGTCAAGAAAATTAAACTTTCTTCAGTGGAAAAATAAATTTTAGTACGGTCCTGCCCAAAATGTTACCTTTTGATAGCTATGAATCTAGCGGTTGCCTATCCAAAGACCGTGTCAGTGTTGCCAGATGGTATAATTTTACGGAAATTTGTAAAACGAATAAATATGGAGATAAAGGTTTCTCATACACTAATTAATTCTGAACTGGATTTTTTATTGAAATTTGGTCTAGTTGTTAATAAGAACGTAGTGTAATCTTACCGACATCTCAGTTATTTTAATTGTTTCTTCAGAACTAGACTAGAATCAATAAAAATTAATTGCAAAAGGTCGTCAATACAAGTAGGTTTTTTTTTCAACAACAACCCTAAATTCTCTTAAGAAATGTGGTTCAGAACCAGTATAAATATGGACATTAATTAATCATTTTAGATAGGTTAATAAAATTCTCGTTTTAATAAAGAGAAATAATCTGTAAAAGTGAATATGTTACTTCTCTGTAAATAAACGATAATGTTTGATCCGAGATAAGATGTTTGTACAAACACAGTACAGAGTAGGTGAGATATAAGTACATTGCAGCAGGTACTTAACTCAGACCTCTCGCCCTGGGCGACAAGCCATTAAATCTGTAAATGATACTACATGAAACAATTACTCCGCGGACTAATGCCCCGACCGGCATTGAATTACTCCAGCAGTATCTGTGTGAACAGCCAAGAACCTTTCGGACACACCACCAGACATAGACCGGTTTTGGGCTTGTTAGCCCTCATCAGTATGCCATAGGTGACATGACCGACAATTGAACTGGCTGTTCCTTCATATGTATGTTCACACATAAACTGAGTGCAGGTGAGATATAAGTGGTCTGCTTACTTCCTGCTCGGCCGAAGCGGCTCGACTTACAGAAAGTGACCTACATTGCAGCAGGTGCTTAACGCAGACCTCTCGCCCTGGGCGACGAGCCATTAAATCTATATTAATGTAGGTCGGGGCATTAGTCCGCGGAGTAGTTGTTTCATGCAGTATCATTTACACAATACAGAGTGTTACAGAGAGGACTACTATTGTCTTAACAGGTGATAGGTTGGACTTCTACAAACAAAATTAGGTGCAAACTTACCGTTTTTTGTAGAAAATATTGAAAATGATATTCATTAGCGCAGAGGCGGACCTGGCAATGACGTATCCAATTTAGGAGAACAACTAGCACCTGACGTTTATTTTTTACTTAATGTAATTTACACTAACAGTATTATACATTATTCTTTTACTCAAATCAAAACAGCAAAACAAGCACAACACAATGTAAGTCCATAAATACAATAACATAATACCGATGTTTTTTACAGAACTTGACTTGACAATTTGAACATTACGTCACATAAACAAAAACCTCAATGGAAGGATAAAAACAATTGGAATTCTTATTAAAAAACGGCTTTGATATAAACGCTCATAGATTGAGTAAATATAATAATTTACAAAGGCCTATTGTTTAAAATAATGTTAAATATCAGTTAAGGATCACGAATCGAATATCTACACTAAATAGTTCTAATAACATTTTACTATATACTTAAAATTACATTAGAACTAAGAGCGTGATATCCGACTATTTGAAAATTGAATAAAAAATGTATAGAAAACAAAAAGTAAATCATAAAATTCTTCACATTTTAGTAATTTCAGAAGAACTTTTCTTCACAGAGGTCAAATTTTAGGTCAAAATTCTGTCAATACTGATCTTGTAGTCTCAACTCTACTCAAGTACATTGTGATTTTTTATTAAATATTTTTGATATTCACTTTTCATAATCGACCTATGATGGCCTATATTATTTTATTTCATTTGTTATCAAGAATCTAGATTGTTAATAGTCGGCATTGAAGACGCCACACGCTGTACATACAGGTCCGGAAAGTACAATCCTTTTCCTTTGATCTGTAATAAGATATTTCCATGGTTGTTAAACAGTCGTTAATTTTATGTTTGAGTTTGCCCTATCTCCGTTATTTACGTAGACGGAAATCAAACAAAACAGGACAGATGCAGTTTCAGTATTCGGGATACTCAGTGGGAGTGTAAACGCTCATAAAGCGTCCCGAAATCAGTAAGTCTCTATGTAAACCACAAGAAGCGAAGCATACATCGATTCCTAAGAATCGAGATACTTGGAATGTATCTCTTATTCCAGTGAGAAAAGTTGCAAATTAAAAATGTTGTTATTAACAAGAACAGTTCATTCTTATAAAGATACAAATTATTTTTCTTACACCCATTTTGATAGCATTAGTTCTTGTTTAAATAATCTGTATTGTTGATAAGTGCTACCTGTTTCTTTTAAATAATTTGAAAGAAAAACAAACCAAAAAGAAAATCGACATAAATTGGTGCAAACATTATTCTAATTTAAAATTATTGAATGGAGTCTATTTTCATTTATTATACTAGCGTTCTTTGAATCGGCACTACTTATCACATTGATTCCAATCCACACACACTTAACCTTACTCATGTATTGTTGATTAATAGTATGATGTACCTTTAAACGTCAAATAAATATAATAAAGTACAAATGTGATAATCTAGGCTGAACTCTAAAGTGGAAGCCGAAGTATTAAGATTTGATTTGACCGCGTGGGGATTGCTACTAAAATGGTTGAATTCGATAAAATAAACGTTTAAGAGAAATTTTAAATTTTTTATTACTGAATTAAAATTTTCTACTAATGTACTTTTATCTACCAATAGTTTTCGATAGTTTTTTTCAACAGTAATTATTGCTCTGCGCGTGGGGATTGCGACTAAAATGGTTGAATTCGATAAAATAAACGTTTAAGAGAAATTTTAAATTTTTTATTACTGAATTAAAATTTTCTGCTAATATACTTTTATCTACCAACAGTTTTCGATAGTTTTTTTCAACAGTAATTATTGATCTTATTGATTAGGGACCAACAGTATGCACCACTATAAATAATTGAAAATTTTTGCTAAACCGTTCATTTTATCGAATCTAACGAAGAGTATAATTTTGTTAGCAAATCGTTTGGGAAATTTATTTTTAAAATATGAGATCATGATCGTTTTTCCCTGAGAAAATTTTAAATTATTAGGCACTGTGCCTAGTCCGTTTCTTTCGTTTTGACAGTAATGCAGAGAATCACACATAGCAACCAAAATTGTCAAAAATGTTAATCTATTTATCATATTTTAGAAACTATAAATAAAAATAAGATTTCAAAGATCCCGGTACACCCTGATGATGACAAGATCATTTTTAATGTACACGCGACTTAGGTAAAATTCCGTTGATGAGCAGCCTGGTATAAGCATTAGGACAATTGCAGCGCAATTTGGGATATCACAATCCACAGTTTGATGAAGTTTAAGCCACGACTTCCGCTACCCATTTCACGTGCAGCGGGTACAAGCCTTACTTCCAAGGAATCTTCCGCTTCGAGTGGTTGTTACATTAGCAGTACTTAAACCCAAACTTTACCATTAATATTGAAATTAGTTACGGTTGAGGCAATTTTTTCACGTAATGGTATTCACAATTTTCACAACACGCATTATTGGCATTGGAAAATCATTCTAGCAAACACACTTTCAACAACGATTTTAGTAAATGTGTGGGCTGGGATTGTGAATGGAATACTTATTAACCCTTTCATTCTGGAAAATCGGATAACTGGTGATCTTTATTTACAATTCTTGCATAATAATTTATCGGTATGCCTCGAAGAAGTTAATCTAAACGTTAGACAGCGTATGTGGTTTCTTCACGACGATGCGCCACCACATTTTGCGCAACTGGTGAAACAACATTTGGTTCATACAGAACCTTCAGAAATGATTACAAGCCACGTAACCTACGTGCATATGCAACCAACATTGCTCTGTTGGCAACACTTTCTAGAAAATCCCTAAACATAAATGGTGTGGTTGAAGGGGTTACTGATGTATGTAAATAAATTTGTTTTTGAAATTGAGGACATAACCTGATAAATTGCTCGACTACTGAAATTTAATATTACATAGTTACTCAAGAAAATAACGTTTATTTGTTTCGTTTGAAATGTTTTTAACTTTATTAGAAAGAGAAAACTATCAATCTTCCCTTGTTAATGAACAAATTGAAATTTTTATGGAAACAATTATTGTATTGCAGGGTAAAAGAAACATATTTTACTGTATTAAGATTTATTTACAATATTTGGGATAAAAACATTACATATTGTAGTGTTTAAAAGAATTTATTTGTGGCATTTCTTAGTTATTTATCTCCGCTTGGGTATTTTGTCACTTGAATAAAAATTAACAAATTAAAATAATTACATGTTGTGTTCAAAATGGTGCCCTTCACTTGCTATGCATAAATTTACCTTCCTGTGTATATTTTCAAATACATTTTGTAGCTGTTTTTCTGTGATGTTGATTTCTCGAATAATGTCCGCTTCTAATTCTTCGATAGTGTGTATCGCTGTCTTAAATATAGTATTTTTCAAATGTCCAAACAAAAAATAATACAACGAAGTTAAATCCAGAGACCTGGCTGGCCACAAACCTACAATAATCAGTCGATTGCCATAAAACCGGTTTCAAATAAAAATTTCATAACTGATATATTTTAGAGATGCACTCTAAATGAATTTGTGAATCTTTTCATCAACTTAATAAAAAAAATTACCTGTCTGACCAGACAATTTTGATACAGATTTTGTAGGATTTTGAGTTATTTGTTGCTGTATTCTATCAACAACATCTGTCAGTGCAGTTGATCTGCCTGTAGATTTTCCTTTGCAAATGCATTGTTTATTTTCAAATCGTTTGACGATAGTACACTTTCGGTATGAGAATGTTTCATAGTCAATGTTTGCGATTGGGAACTCGGCATAAATTGCTCAATACAAGATTGTAAGAAGTATGTCCACAACCCGTCTTCATTTCTAGTCCCCCTCCGAAAATGAGCCATTCAAATAAAATCATCTTGCTCAACTGTAAAAGGCGTACTGTTCTGAACTGAAATAAGTATATTATTAACCTCAAAATTTTGTTTTTGTTAGAACTTACCAGTAATACGACGAAGTATCAAAAGTTTAGCTATGAAAACAACTGATTAGTTTGAAATATGTATGATTTATTAATGAGGCAAGGAAAACAATAAGACGAGTATGGGAAATAGCGCGAAGACGGACGCTACTGAAAGATACAGAAATGCCCATTTTGCGTCACATGTCCTAATGATTCGTTTACAATGAACAATGCAAAACGGTTGTGCCACGCACGAGATGGTGCGATCGCCGATTGGTTGAATAAAATGTCAAGAATAAATTACACCAACCACAGCCTTGAAATCACAGCTGCGTAATATCGTGTTTTAATGTAACCTTGGTCTTATTCTTTTAGTAATTTATAAAGTTACCAGAATTTAATTGCCAACACCAAGGAAATAAAATAACCGTTTCAAACAAAATTACTGGTCACGTGGCTTGTAATCATTTATGAAGGCTCTGTATTTCCCGAATGATGGATAGGCCGAGGTGATCCAATTGATTGACCTTCTCGATCGCTTAACTCATCTCAGCATAACTTTCATTTTTGAAATTACGTTAAAACTATGGTATATGTTACCGAAATTAGCACTGAACAAGAGCTGCAAAAATGTATATATGCTGCCTCTGAGGCAATTCAACTACAGCCTGGTTTGGGCCGTGCGTGTGTAGACTCATGAATTGGGCAAGCTCAACAGTGTTAATAATCACGGAAATAACTTCGAACAGTTACTATGATAAATAATTGCATTTTCAATTTCATGAAATTTATGTTGTTTTATTTTTATTTAAGATAAATTGGTATCTCCATACTTTTTTCCATTATTCGTAAGTTTATGCGTATAGGTTAAGTTATATTTCTCCAAAACATACAAACTTACATGAATTGGTTACACACAGCTAAGCTAGCACGCAATCTGACGTGCAAAATCGAGCTCGCTCGGACTTCATGCCTCACCTGGACCTGACAGAGCCATCAGTTTCAGGTCATATTTGCTCGCGCCCTTTGGCTTTTCATATAAATCTGAGAGTTTTGCATCAATATATATGTGTCGGTTATGGGCCGGTTAAAGAGTTTCTGAAAATCTTATTCTACATATTTGTTAACCTGGACATACACGGTGATGCAAAACTGATAGATGTTTGTACGCTATTAAAAAATGTGAAGTAAAAATTAGGACGCACACGTGCATTTACCATCGCATTTCGTCAAGTTAACTTCAGTTTAATATAACGAGTACTTTGGTCACGAGTGATATTCGATGATTTATGCTTAATGCTTAATTATTTCCGATCGGGAAATCGGACCGCATACAAGCGCGAAACTGCCAATGCATTTTGTCTAACTTCACCATAAATAAGAATCATGTCCTTTAACTCAGCAATGCTGTTCACATGAGCCGTTCTGAAATTTTTCAAGATTGACACTCCCACGATAAGTAAAACAATACTACTGACCTTGTTCGTTTACCACTTAACCTCCACTCTAACCTTATTCGCCAGACAGATGTGTTGATATACGCTCCAGGCACAAACACTTGTTTCCTTTTTTTGTATACCTATCAGATTCCGTCGAAGTACAGTAGTAGTGTTTTTGGTGATATCAACTTTTTATTTAAGGATGCACATATCTTCAAAGGATAAGTTCTGAATCACCCTGTATACAAGAATACGATATAGGTAGTTTTAATAACTTATGAATGTATGTTAAATATGCCAAGTTCTTATGAAAGTTTTTACATAAACATATAGATATATCTTTTATATCAAATACATTTTATATACAGTGCTTTTCAAAAGTAACAAATAAATCTGAATCTTTAGTTCTATGTCATTTGAATTATGCTGATATTGTATACGGCCCCTGCCTCTCTCAAGACGATAAACACCGACTGCAAAAAATACAAAATTATTGTGGTCGTTTTATTACAACTGTCCCTCAGTTTAGTCACATAACTCCATATTTGCGATCCTTCAATTTGTTCAGCATGTCTGAGAAGAGACTTATTCACTTTGTCAGTTTTTTACTCAGTATTTTAAATAATAATAAACCTACATACTTATGTGATAAAATAAAATGGAGATCTGAATCTCACACTAAAAATTAGAGATTACTGAGTAGCAGAGCGTGTTCCTCTTCACAAAACTGAAAACTATAAAAATTCTTTTTCATATTTGGCTTCTTATGTTATTAATAATTTTCCTTCGCTTGTCCTCGATATAATTACATTGTAGTCCCGCTTAACCTACTCTATCAGCACGCATTGTACAAAGACAAAAAAGGTTGGTTTTTGTCCATTGATTATCACAGAGTCCCCTTGGATAATCATTCCGTTTTGCGTGCTTGTCAGTGACGGTTGTACAGTGAAGTGTCCAAGTAAAAATAAGTGAAAACAAGTGGAAAATAAGTAAAAACAAGTGGAAAATAAGTGAAATCAAGTGGAAAATAAGAGAAAATAACAGTTCAGTGATAAAAAAGGATAATGTAGTTAAATGAATGGAGTTACAGAAAAGGTGGGAAAAAAAAGAAAATCAACTCTGGAAAACAGAAATGTTTAGCTTCTACAAGAAGAAATAAAGGTTTGTTAGGAGAACAATATTTTGTTACTTATTGATAAGAATCTTAAGAAAAATATTCAGTTTAAATTTAACTGATATTAGATATGTTAAAAATCATCTTGTATAGATGCAAGGTAAAAATTTATTATTTTAATTATACTACTATGTATACAGGGTGGGCCAACGAAAACTGTACACCTCGATTTTAGGGCTTTAAAATGAAACTGTGGAAAAACACTCTGACTTGGCGATTTCTGATTCAAGGGGGAACTACTTGTCTGCTTTGTTCATCCCCGTAATTTTAAACCCCTACTGGGAGAAAACACGACCCCCTGATTTTGAATAGGGCTCAGGGGTGTTGCAATGATTAATTTCGAAGATCGCATTAGGTACTATTTGATCCTATAATTTCGCGTCAAAATTTTTATCGATAGCGAAATGACAGCTTAAATAGGGAAAGAGACAATGTAGAATTTACCTCGAGAATATTATTTTTATTAGACTGGCATTTGAGAAGTATTTATTTCTTGTTTATTATTATTATTATTATTTTTATATAGAAAACAAAATTTGTGGACGCACCATGTGTTCGATTTATTTCAGTTCATCGTCTGCGGTGCGACTCGGTGTCACTATGACGCCTGAACTGCGGTGGCGGTAACCGCGGGCGCCAGTTTCTGTTTACAGTGCAGAAACACCACTACTCGGGCGGCTACAGTGAAGACACGCTATGTCCAGTAGATCATGAGGGAGGAGTTAGACTTATCCAGGAATAAAAGTCACAATAAAGTAATACACATATATTACAATACACCTAGTTAACGTAGGAGTCTTTGTTCGGCGAGATGCGCGTCGTATGAATTTTGCGGTTGCGAAGCACTAATGTCTGATAGGCTGTTTGATTGTCGAAGCACTGGTTCGATATTGGAAGCACTGGATGAATCGTAGAATTTTAGGCAAAGGCCTATGGTGATAAAAGGCTAAAAGGAGCTAGTAACTGGCCAAAGGGCACTCTGAAGAAAACACTATGTCGCACTACTACGATGTTTACTCGATGAACTTGCAGGTACTACTGATGATTTGCCCACAGGGGGTGTTGTTGAGTATATCCAGCTCTCCTTGCCAATAGGGATGAGGGATGCTAATGATGCGCTGGGATTGGTTCATTGGCTGGATATACCCACTGGGGGAGAGCAAAACTCGAGCGCGCTGTTCTGCCGCTCTCATTTTCATCGAGACGCTGTCGGAGCAACATACTATAACAACCTCGCTAGGTCTTAACATCGGGGCAGCGGAGTGGTGGAAGATTAGCGTAGAAGGCTACCTTGCTTCGTATGGCTGGTGGCAAACAGAACTGGTCTCGATGCTAGCGGCTCAGGAACTGAATGTTCGACTCGAAGTTGAGAAGGACTAACGCTGGTTCGGAAGTGGCGGTTGCGCACTGCACGGTTTTCGGACTTTGCTATTTTACTCCAAGGCCACTTTGTGGACTAAAAAAATTTCTGGTTCGTCCACTTCGCGGCTTAATATAATTTTCAGACGGTTAACTTGTCAGGAACACTGGAGACACGACTGCTTTGTCTGGCGGTTTGGCAGGCACTAATTCTGGTGGATAGCAAACCTTTCTTGGTGAAACGGTGACGCTTGCGCACTAGACGGTCCCCTGGACTTGGTACGATTCTTTACATATCTGCTGGGAGGACTACTGGATACGATGGAGCTACTCGCTGTGGGCCAGGACAGGTACTTAACTTTAAGTTTCAAAATATCACTCTTGACTCGGAATCGGAGTCAGTGGTAGAGTCCCTGGTGCGCGGTTCGATGCGCGTTCGGTTCTCGCAGTTTTCCTCGCGCTGGCTGGACTTTAAGCGTCGGCCGGCTTTCAATGTCTCATACGGGGAAAAACTTCACTACAGTACAACCGTGTCAAATCGATTGTAAATTTTTAGTAAAATTAAAATGGTGTATTCCGTGGAGAAAATGGTGGAAATCATAAAATTATTTTTTAAACATAACACATGTGCGCGAGTAACAGCGGCGATATTTAACGACCGGCATCTTAAAAAAAATGTATCCGCTGTTTACATTTTGCAACTGGTTGCCAAATTTAACGCTACTTCAGTTCTGTGAAGTGGTCAGTGAAATTATTAACAATAATCAAAGCTACATATTCGATATCTGTTTTCCGATGATTGTTCATTTTACCTTAACGATATTGCAAATAGGCATAACTGTTGGTATTGGTCATATGAAAATCCGAGAATATTTCATGAAGTACATACTCAGCATCCCCAAAAATTGAATGTTCGGGCGGGTATTTATGGAAATCACATAATCTGCCCCTTTTTATAGTAATCTGAATGGCGAAATTTATTTGGAATTATTAGAGAATGCTATTTGGATCGGTCAGTGGTCGCGCGGTTTAAGGCGTTAGTACTTGAATCGAGGTGACTAGACGGAGTTGGTTCGAGCCCAGTTGCCGGTAGACCGTATATAAGCTATATTCGTGGGGAGGATTGGCACCCTCTCTGCGGGTATAGTAGGGTGGAATAATGTTAGCTTGGGTCAATGTGAGAGATTGATGCTGGTTGATATTTGACTACTCCCCTAATTAATGAGGTTTTCCAGGTTTTCCTCATTCCTGCACTGAATAGTGGTTAGGGCCTACCAACGTAAGTCGTTCCTGGGCGCAAATGCGGCCTGCTTAATAATAATATGCCGCCCCCTCTCCCGCACGAGTCTCCGCCTTCTGGGCTAATCCCTGTGATTAAAATGAGGGGTAGAGATATTATTATTATATTATTATTATTTATGCAGCCCTCGTTATTACATTGTCTGTGTCAAAATAATTTTAAAGACCCATCTGCTTCTAATGTGAAAACAAAACAATATTATAAGAAAATCTGTATTTTGCATAAAAAAGTACATTCTGTTTATTATTTTTTTGCAGTTGGCGTCTTTAAAACAGGTTCTACATTATCTTGAGCAACACGAAAAATTTAGGTACATTTTTTTTAACTAAAATTGAAAAAATGTAATAAATACAAAAGATAAGGGCAACATGTATATTGCATGAAAGACGAAAAAACAGGCAATTTTTTGTGGCCATAGCCTGCCTCAATTTTTATCCGCCGAGAGGGCGCAGCGTACCACATACGATATTTGAAAAATCTGTTTATATCAGGTGGAAGGTATCAATTTTTCAATCAAAATTTATTACCAACAAGTTTTCTCTATCTCTTAAAATAAAAAAGTTAGACAGTCTTAAAGTTTGGGCACTTTACAGGTTTTTTTGTTATTACTCATAAAGTTGGCCATGGATCTCAAATTTGTTTTAACGAGCATAAAGGCCTCCAAAAATGCAAAAAAAAAGCAACTAAAGATTTTTGACGTGTCTCGCATATTAAGCGAGATACATGGGAGTGGCCCTCTTATGTGATACAGCCTGTATATGTCCTAAATCGACATCTTTTTGATAACAATTATTATGTATAGATTATATCTATGGTAGATTAAGCATATATGTCCTAAATTGATATCTTTTTGAAATATTGCAGGTATGTGTAAATTATTTCTACGTTAGATTAACTAGACATGTCGTCAATGGACCACTTTCTAATGGCTTTTGTAGTAGTCTAGTTCTGGTCTAAGCTTGAAATGAAATAGACCTCTTTAATCGTTGGAACAATTATTGGGCTGGTTGCTGTGTTGTCGATTTAGGTATCTTGACGTTTAGAGAGACATATTGCCATTTCCTTCACCTTCGAAGTAACTTTCAAAGTTATTTCTAAGTGATAGATATCTCTCAAAATGCCAAGATGCCTGAACTGACAATATGGCAACCAAACCGAAAATTATTCCACTTGACCACTGAAGACTGCAAACTGAAAAGACATATTCTGTTAACATCTTAACACTGTTACAATTTGCCCCATGTTGTTGCAAAGCATTAAAAAATAAAATGTTTAAATTGCAGTTAATAATATAATCACTCAGTATGTACCTACAAATTTTACATAAATTAAAGAAATTTATAAGTCAAA
Source organism: Monochamus saltuarius (assembly GCA_025584915.1). Taxonomy (NCBI): domain Eukaryota; kingdom Metazoa; phylum Arthropoda; class Insecta; order Coleoptera; family Cerambycidae; genus Monochamus; species Monochamus saltuarius. Next base: position 45,881,638 of record CM046724.1, on the reverse strand, counting down.
TATTTTTAACATATTCAATCTAAGTGTGAACTACAAATACTTTAACCAGGTGCAGTAGGTAATATTGACTACTACATTTTAGATAGATTAATAATTTTATTAAAGCCCATTCTTCCATTTTAAGGTTTATTTACAATAGGATTTTTCTGACGATTTCTTGTTATTGTAATGCTAATTGGCCAGTCTCAACCATGGCCATCTTTTCATGTGTTGGATATGTGAAATATACTGAATCTGAAAGAACATAATACTTACTACCTATTAATGTTTCGTAATTTATATTTGATTTAGTTTACCTTTTTGATTACTTCCAAACTATATTGGTTTCTGGATTATTGGTATTTTCTCTAGTTGCTCAATGTCTTTGTAAAGATAGGTTAGGAAATATAAACACAAACATGTACCTTGTCTAATTATTGAGATGAATATTCAGTAGCATTACTGCCTAATTTCTGCGTCTTCAAGATTATCTAAAATAATTCATGATAAATTTCTACGAGCACTAACTTACATTCAAATTTTCACCTTTGTTGGCTGTAGAATAAAAATAAGGCACTCACAAACGGCAACAAAACGACAAAGAACAGTGCAGAACTTTGTTAGATATCTGTTGTTAATTCACAATATCTCATATCTCCATATTACAACGAATGACAAAGGGCGTAGAGTGAGTATGAGTAGAGCGGCATCGAACAGATTGCTGAGTGTAAGAATACAACTCAAATATGTAGAGTCAGACATACTTTTCCGCTTATACACAGAGATAAATAGATCCGAATTTAAATCCTAGATTTCATTAGGTATTTACCTTTCAAAAAATGAATGTAACTTTATTGGCATAAAAATAAATCATTGAAATATTAAACAATATATTATGAAGATTGTATAAATATTTTATTTTTATCAAAATATGGCTAATGCGTCTACATATCCTTCCTATCCTAGTTATTCATATAGAGTAGGTATATCTCTTTACTGGTATTAGATGAACTTAATAGACAAAAATTAGACATGATACTAATTTTTGATAGGAAAAAATTATTTAAAAGTGTCTATAACGTGTCGTCTGTATTAAACCAGATATTAGATCTTACTAAATTATAGTAGTAGTCATTTTGCATGTGCGGATTGTCGTAAAATAAATGTATCATCTTTAAAAAACAACAGTACTGTTGTTTATCGTGTATTTATAAGGTCGATATTATATTTATAATAGATGTCTCTCGGTAGATGAAAATTAGGAAAGATTAATTAATAGACATCTATTAAACATTTATTTTATTAGTGGTACAAAAAGTGTCCATAACGTGTCTTCTATAATAAATTTTCTATTTGATCTTACCAACATTTGATCGTTATGTAATTCACAGTACATGTGCGGATTGTCATAAAATAATGGTATCATCTTTGAAAATCAACAGTTGCTGTTGTTTAATATCTTGTGTTTATAAGATCGATATAATATTTATAACAGACCTCTCCCAGTAGATGAAAATTAGAAAAAAATAATTAACATACATCTATTAAACATTTATTATATTAATGGTACAGAAAGTGTCTGTAAGATGTCGTCTATATTAAATTTTCTATTGTACTTTAAAAATATTTGATCGTTATGTAATTCACACTACATATGCAAATTATCATAAAATAAATGTACCATCTTTAAAAAACAACAGTTGCTGTTGTTTAGTATCGTGTGTTTGCAAGGTCGATATTATATTTATAATAGACGTCTCTCAGTAAATGAAAATTAGAGAAGATGAATTTAAACATCTATTAAACAATTATTTTATTAGTGATACAAAAAGTGTCTATAAAATGCCGTCTATATTACATATAAATTTAGACCAGGATGGAAAATAGACAAAATATACGGAAATACAACGTCTATTAGATTATGTTGTGTTGCCTGGGAATGTTTAAATATTTTTTTAATTGCAGAAGATGAAGCATATTTTTTTCTAGTTCTGTCACAAATCAAGAAGACATATTTCAAAACAGTATGAAATTGATTGCAGACCATTTATTATTATTTTTTTTTTTTGTACAATTTGAGGTGAGTTTCCACTAGACTAGACTGGAAACTGAACAAGATATTTGACTGCGCAATTTTCCTAAAATTTGAAATAAATGTCCGCAGAGAAATGTCAAATTTATAATTTCTCAGGTTGAATCAATAGTTTAGCATGAAGTTGCACCAAATGATACCTGCATTAGTTTAACTTATCGTGTCACGTTTCATCGCACAGTTTGCTTAATAAACACCTGCAGTGCTAATAAATACACTGCAATTTTGAGCATCCATTATCTGTTGTGTTGTTCCTCTGTATTTCTCTACCTAATTAACAGTTGCAAATAACCAACTGGATGGCAACAGATTAGAATACGTGATAAATGTAATGAATACGAGATTAATATTATTATTGTAAATAATATTCTACTCGAATATACCTGTAAAAACTACTGCTATGTATAGGTACTATGTTGTTTTTACTAATATAACTTAGTTAGTTATTGGGTTGAAAAGCAAGTTCATAACGTTTTTAAAACAAAGGCTATAAAATTTGGGATATAGACTCGCTAACTTCCAACGTTCTCTATGGAAATCATTACAATTAAGTTTTTTTTCATTTTCGACAAATGAAACTTTGTGGAATGGCTTAATCTTCTTACTTCCAATATTCTCTATGAAAATCATTACAATTCATATTATATTTTCTGAGTTTTTATTTCCTTTTTTAGTTTGATCCCTTTTTTCCATCACAAGTGACGGGCTGACAAATGAAACTAGTATGGGGAATGGCTTTATCTTTTTATTTTCAAACTTTTGTGGAATCGCTTAATCTTCTTCCAGTGCCTCAATGTATAAAAAATGGGGCAAAACCCTCTTTTCCCACGGAAAGTCGGCGCCTATGAGAATCAATCATCATCCGACATGGCTAGATATGTCAACTACCATGCGGTTCTTTTTTCAACATTGTCAAGTGTAGAAACGACGAAAATAAACATTTTTATTAATAATAATTATGTCTAAGTACGTGATAGATAACAGCTAATCCGGCTATAGTATTTTGTATCTGTTCTTCGTTCTTTCGTTGCACACTGCCAAAACCTTTGAGACCCTTTAATAGCGATACAGGAGACGCATATAAAGGAGACCTTTTCTATGCGTCTCCTGTATCGCTATTATGTCCATTTTGTATCTATTTGCTTCTCTTTCTGGATTTCTGAATAATCCTTCCTCGTTTAACCCTCTTACATTCCATGCTCCCATTCTCATTCCTCTTCCTTGTGTCCTGCTGTTTTGCTTTCAGTATTCTTCTGTTCTTCCTCATCTCCTTACTTCTAATTTGGTTCTGTATTTTTTGCTTTCTGTTCCTGCCTCTATTTACGTCGTTTCCTTTACTCATAACGTGTTCATTGTCAGCGATTTTTCTTTTATGTGACATATCTAGTTTTTTCTTCCTTTTTTTCTAGCCTGCTTATATCATTATTTCACTTCCAAACCTCGTTATTTATTATGAGCTTTTGGTAGCCTACTTTTACTAACTTTCCTTCCATCCTTACTTCTCATTCTAAATCTCCTTTGAATATCTCTCTCTTTTTTATTCATATCATCGTTAATAAACATTTTGTCTGCTCCTACCTGCTTTAATTTACTTTTATTTTTCATTATCTTTATCTTATCCTCTACGTTTTTTAATTCTACTAAACATACATGAATTTCTATTTTCGTTACAACTTCTGTATCTATCTCTATATGCAGTGGCTTTTCTATGAACTCTTCAATCTGCACTTTCAGCTCATTCTGATTTAACGTTCCTCTAATCTGTAGGCCTTGAACCTTGACTTATATTATCTGATTTGTATAAGTGTACCTATTTGATACATAACATAATGATTTGTGAAATAAATGAACCATTATGCCATTTATTTTCTACAGACATAAGTATGAATAGAACTATAAGTAAGTTCTTATAAGCTATTTTTTATTTTGGAATTTACTCTGGTTATATTTTCTCCTACTCTCATCTTGAATCCTATAATATTTGCACTTAAGCAATTACAAGTTGAAATTCATTAAAACCATATTTTAATCGATGACAAATTAGACAAAGTAATTACAGTTAAAAGTAGAGTCGCTTCCTTTCCTTTCATCTTGTTGCGGTGTATCTAAGAGAGGTATAAATTAAAGTTTAATACAGTGACAAGTAAGTATAAAGAGAAAATTATTTGAATTCTGAACTCTGAGAAGGTTAAATCATGTTGTTCATTGATGATAATTATCTTTAATAAATTAGATATATAAATATAGAATAAAGTAGTGAATGTTCGGTGATGCACGTGGGACCTAATACCACTTCGGTAGTACTAATCTAAAATTGATCTAAAATGAAATTATGTTGGTATAAGCGTAAAGATGATTGCTTAAACTTTGTTCTCGGTTAAATTTCAAGACAGTGTTGATAAACTCAAAAGGTAATAAGCAATAAGCTTTTGTTATAGCGCTGGGCAGATTATTAGAGTATGATGTAGGCTATATCATATAGGTAGAGGAGTAGACAATGATAACACACTATCCCAAAAAATGGTCTAAATACGCTCTAGATCTACATAATCGTATGTATTTTACTCGTCGAATAGCACCTGACGTTTATATATCAGCTGTGGTTCAATGTAATTTCAGGGTCAAATCAATTGATATGTGAATGGATGGGATCATCATATACTTTTGTTTTTAGAGTTGCTGAGTTCAAATTTCTAAATAAATGAATAAATAACTGTTGCATAGAAGCCCTGAAAGCCACATAACTTACGGAATTTTATACAGAAACATCCATCTTTAGTTTAAGAGTTTCAAAACTTCAAAGCAGGTGGATATCGTGTGTAAATCATTGTTATTCTTTATAATATTGATATATAATATTTGATTTAGCCTTAATTTAAATCACATATTCGGAAGGTCTAATGAAGACAGAAAATCGAAAAGCTCGACCTTTCAAAAGATAAACAAATTAAACCAATAACACGGCAATACGGCGCTCCTGATACGCTATAAATTTTCTGATAGCGCGTTCGGATATAGAAGATACATTGAAGTGATACAGCGTTGCCATTCAGAACCACATATATAATAACAGCATGTCTATTAAAGTTCGGTACTGAAGTGGTATATTGTTTCCGAATGACAAACTTCTGGTAGATGTGCAATCAAAATGTATATTTTTCGAGATGCCATTAAAAATTGTTACATTTTTAAGGTATCCATTAAGCGTTTTCTCAAGTTCTGACATAAAATTCACTAATACGCGAAAAATATCGGAATGTTCATAATTTTCGAATTAATCACGACCTCTTAGTGTAAGTTCAAAAGCCCCGCAACATTTTATATAGTAAATGGTTTTGGATAAAACATACCTATTTTTTGTCACCTTTTCGTTATGTTCTTGAAAGCGGAATCAAGTTGAGCTTGTACATTGACATGCCCAAATAATCCAAGTCGCATTTGATTATGAATCAAATTCCTTACTCCTGTTTCTCTCCACGTCTTCTCGTCGTGAACAGTACTGAATAGCACACGCACACTGAAAACAAACTTGAATTGCATTTTTAATTAGGTACATAGTAAATTTAATTATTATAAACTTACTAGCGACACAACCAAAATACAACATCAAAACGGTCTTTCATAAACGAGATCACATCCGTGTCGACATGCAGTTCAAGAGCAGGCTTTTGGCTTCATAGGAAAACGGATTCGAACGAACTTTGGCTTATTCCGCCGTTAATGTATTAAACGAGAATCTAGACTGCCAATTATTTTACTGCGCCTATTTTGCCGCGTTGTTACTGCGGTTGAGCATTTATTATAGGACTAATATTTTAAATACTCATAATTTCATACACCGAGTGTTTATAAAAATGCGAATTCAAATAGTTTGTTTTTGTTATTATTTCGCAGTTCAGCAGCTCTGCAAAGTTTGTCATTGAGTAGGCATATAAAACAAGATTATTGACCTAAATACGGTAGGCCAAGATTCATTGTTGTCGAATTATTATCACTGTATATGTCTGGACTGTTTTTTTTTGTTGACACCGCAAGTATTTTTTGTATTACGTTCAGTATTTAAAGACAAAAGAAAATGTTTTATCCTCATTTAATAATTTACCGAGTGATGGTTTTTTATCTCACAATTTATGTAATGAAATGTAAATGGTTTATTGTTTGATCCGTGAGAGTTTTTTGTCACATCAATAATAAATATTTTTTAAACTAAAACTACTGATAATGATAATGATAATGATAATGATAATGATAATGATAATGATAATGATAATGATAATGATAATGATAATGATAATGATAATGATAATGATAATGATAATGATAATGATAATGATAATGATAATGATAATGATAATGATAATGATAATGATAATGATAATGATAATGATAATGATAATGATAATGATAATGATAATGATAATGATAATGATAATGATAATGATAATGATAATGATAAAGAGTTGGGGGGGATGGTCAAACTACCAATCTCATATAGATCAAACTGCCAGCCTATATGCAACGTAATATAGAAAATTTATACGATACTCGTAGAACCAGATACTATCAAAATATGATTTTAAAGAAGTTTTTGCTTTTCAATTGTTGCCTTCGAAATAACTTCTTTTGCATATTTTTTCTCTCTTGGTACAGAGTTTCAGGTAAAATATTTTTTATTTATTTATTTATTTTTTGTTAAAAACACATTTTGTTAATAGTTACCTTATATTAAACTTATATTTATAGAAGATACGTGTGGTTTGTTTCTGTTATATTTTAAGGATATTGTTATAACAATATTTTCTCTTAATTTAACTAGTATCCTCATGTTTGTTAGAGACTACATATATTTCATGAGCGGGACAAGCTTTTGTATTCCGAGTTTGTAGCAATATGATACTGGTCACGCAACAATTTTTTGCAGACAATTATAATTGTAGACTATCTATTTTCAAGACGCTCTCCACCCAACAAACTATTTTTAAATAAAAGTTTACATGGTAACTCAAAGGCCGGTATTGTTCTTACCCTTAAGTAGCGTCATGTTAGTCATCTATTGTGAAGTTAGTTAATTGCTTGCTTGTAGAACAAAACATGCTCTAGTTTAGATTTTCTATTACTCCCTCCCAAGATGATGGGATAAATGAAAATGTTTCACATATTGTCCCAGACAGTGTAGATGAGAAATGCAACCTATAAATTTATTCAAAAAAATAATTAACTATATTTTTAGAAATAATTTTTTGATGGGGATACAGTATAATTCCGTCAAAATGTAATTACTGGTACTGGGTATAGTACGTCTAGGAATAAATTTCAAACTATTGAACGATTTTACACAATAACTACACCAAAATTGACAAATAAGATTGTATTTAAAAAATTTGAATTTATTCGCCCATAAAGAAAATATTTTTCAGTATATGAAGCCATGGAACCATTAGCAATGTATGAAACAATATATCCGTGGTAAGAACATCAGGTTTGGTTTTAAAATTTGGTGTGTTACCATATTTGATGAATATTTTATAAAATGTTCTGATTATACTGGAGCTGGTGATAAATGTAAAAAAAGTCTTATAAATGATGACAGCATTGTTTTTATTGATAACTATTTCACTTCTCTGACATTATTGCTAACGTTATCAGAGCATAAACTGTTCGCGATCTGGTGAGTGAAGAAAGCACCTCTCAAGATGTCACGTCTAATATCACTTTGACACGGTGGCATGGTAGTAGTCAGGTAACTTTAGCCACCAATTTAGACTACAAAACATTGTGCAAAACAAAAAGTTCCTGTAAACATTGGTCAAGAAATGAAAAAGGATCTGTGAATGTTGAAGTAACTGTCATCAATTATTATTATAAAGGCATTGCATGGCATGGGATGTTTATCGTTTTAATCAAATGCGAGGAATTCACTTATAAGGTCAAATAAATGGTACTGGCCACTGTTTAACTTCCCTAGATGGTATGACTGTAAATTTCAGGTACCTACCTTGATCACTTTGCAAACAGTAAAGAATATAATACTATTTGAATTTTGAACTTCTCTATCAGTAAATAATTCTGCACCAAAGCTCAGGATTTTGTCTAACATTCAACCTGAAATACGGTTTGATAGAAACGGATCATAGATAAACAGCAATTATAACGGCAATGTGGAAAATGTACAAAATTTTTCTGGATAAAATATAATGTTGGTCTTCACTCCGAATTTTGTTTTCGTCAGTATCATCAGTTTATTACGTTTATATACGAATAAGTTGGTTATTCTTTATTAAACTTATTTCTTAAAATTATTTTCCATGTTCCTATCTTATCGATTCGAGCATGTGTAGTCGCAGCGAGTAGTCGCGTTTGTACCAGCTCCCCAAAAACTACTCTATATAAAGAAAATAAGCAAATAAAGAAAAAAGCAAATGTATAGCACAGGAAACTTAGTAGCTTGTGTATGTGAAAAGTGAAGTAATAATTAATATTTGAATATTTGATAAATAATTGCTGTTAACAATACGACAACGTAAATCTAGTTGTGCCAGGCAGATAAAATGTCCAAAACTAGACAGCAAGTGCAAACCGAGTATCATATAAATGAAGAAATAATTATGAAAATCTGCAGGCAGCAGTCAGACCTGATTGGCAAACAAATAGATGAAAAATTAAGTAAAATTGAAGAGACCGTAAAATCAGTGGTGAGCGAAATTAAGTCTAATTCTGAAAGTATAAAAGAGTTAGAAGGAAAAATCGATAGGTTGGAACAGTATAATAAACAGAACAATTTAATAATTTATGGTGTACCAGAAACCGAAAATGAAACTGCTGAAGATGTTGAAAATAAAATACTGCAATTGGTTAACAATAAACTCAATATTACTGTCGCAGCCTCAGAAGTAGTCACATGTTATAGAATTGATAAAATTCAAGGAAAACCAAGGCCTATTTTAATCAGATTTCTATCTTTAAAAATCAAGGTAAATATTTATAAAAATAAAAAAACTCCTTAAGAAAACTGGGTTCTCCATAATGGAAGATTTAACAAAATCAAATGCTGACCTAATGAAGAAGGCAATTGTAAAATATGGGTTGTCCAACGTCTGGAGTCAAAATGGAAAAATGTTTGCTCTTTCCAATAATGCCAGGGTACTAATTATAAATTTTAATGTATGAAATTGATGTGTTACTATTTAATCGATGTGGTAGAACTATGTTTGTCAATAGGTTTAAATTTATCTAGTATATCTCTTTTTTTTATTATTATTTTCTTTTTAGTTTTTATAATTTGCTTGAATTCTTATTGCTCAAGTATTTCTTTTTTGTCTCTATTTAATTGAAGTACTATATTTACATTTGGGGTTTTGGTGCTTACTATTGTAATCTTTTTTTGGATTATTTGAATGAGTATGATATTGTTGCTGACAATGATGAGAATATTAAAAGAATCTTATTATTTCACATTTTAATATAAGGTCTTTAACAAATAAGTTTGAAATTTTAAAAGAATATGTATTGTCCAGTAATTTTGATATTTTTACTTTATCTGAAACTTGGTTGTCTGAAGATGTAAAAGATTATAATATTTACATTCCGGGATATACTGTTTTTAGGCAAGACAGGCAAACGCGAGGTGGAGGTGTTGCCGTATATATAAGAAATTGTAGTTATATAAAACAAGTAAAATTAATTGCAAAATTTACCAAAAACGATATCGATAGTTTGTGGATGTCTGCAAGAATAAATGGAAAAGTTGTAAGTATTGGATGTGTCTACAATCCATCACATTTAAATTATAAAGCGATACAAACGCTAGAAGATATTATAGCCGATTGTATAATATCTAGTGATTTATTTCTTTGCTTAGGGGACTTCAATATAAATTTTCTGGATAAAAATAGTCATGAATGCAATTTTTTAAATTCAGTTTTTGTAAATTCATATAACCTAAATCAGGTAATAAGAAAACCTACCAGAGTAACTTCACATAGCAGTACATTATTAGATCATATATAATTTTTTTATTAATTCAATAGAAAAGACAGACGCGGACCCAGAAACAGTGTCGTTTTTTAATATGAACATATCTGATAAAGTTACTGATTATATGCATTTTAAAAATATTGATAGCGTTCAAGTAACTGAAATTATATTTAACATAAAAACAAATGCTTGCGGTGTAGATGGAATAACTGCTGAAATGATTAAGTTATGTTTACCATTTTGTTGTAAAGCTATCACACATATAATAAACTGTTCCTTGAGTAATCATGTTATACCAGTGCGGTGGAAGCATGCATTAGTAACACCAATTCCAAAAAAAGAAAATGTAACTCAGTTAACTGAATTAAGGCCTATAAGTGTTTTGCCTGTTCTCTCTAAAGTTCTTGAAAGAATAGTATATAATCAATTAAAAACACATATTGAAAAATTTGACATATTACCCTCTAAACAATCAGGTTTTAGAAGTGGATACAGTACGATTACGGCTCTTACTAGTATAGTAGATGACTTACTATGTGGTATTGATAAATCTATGGTTACCCCTCTTATAATGTTGGATTACTCCAAGGCCTTTGATTGTTTAAATCATAATTTATTATTAGCTAAACTAAAATACTACGAAATTTCCGCGAGGGCTTTGGAGTGGTTCAACATGTATCTTTCTAATCGCTAACAACAGGTATAAATAAAATTTGATACTGAACACATTTTTTCGAATCCATTAGATATTTTAAGTGGAGTACCCCAAGGATCGATTCTGGGGCCTTTACTTTTTGTAATTTATACTGCTGATATTCCCCAGATAATACAAAACTGTAATGTTCACTTGTATGCTGACGATTGCCAGTTATATTTACCTTTTCTTACAGATGATGCTGAAATTGCGGTGAAACGAATTAACAATGATCTAAATAATATTTGTAATTGGTCTTCTAAAAATGCACTACATTTAAATCCACAAAAGACAAATGTGTTATTAGTCGGAACTAATACTCAGTGTAACAAAGTCAATCTGCAAAATAAATTGTTTTTGAATAACACATCTTTACCATTACGAAATCAATGCAAGAGTCTCGACCTACTCATTGATCAAAACTTATCTCTTCTCACGTTGATAATTTAATTAAAACTGCATATGGGAGGCTAAGATTTATATATAAATTTAAATATATTTTAAGTACTCCTATTAAACTTAAAATTACCGAATCTTTAATTTTGTCTCTTTTCGATTATTGCGATACAGTTTACGGCCCATGTTTGTCAGCTCATGATTCACATCGCATTCAAGTAGTTCAAAATGCATGTATGAGGTTTTCTACAAACCTGAGAAGAAGAGATCACGTCACACCTAGTTATATTGAATATGGCTGGTTTAAAATGAACATTAGAAGAGACATACCCTACGTATTTAAAAGAAAAAATTATTTTTGCAGATGACTTTTATAATAGATCCAGAAGAAATCCTTTTTTACTATTTATACCGAAACACGTCACTTCTGCGTTTAAAAAATCTTTTTCTTACTATGCATCCTTTTTGTTTAATAGTTTACCACAAGACCTAAAGTTATTAACAAATATTAATAGTTTTAAAATTAAAATCAAATTATATTTTTGTAATATTTCATAATATCGATACATTGTCAGCGATAATACAGTACTGAGCTGTGTATATTATACTTTAAGAAGAGAAAAAAAAAATTAATTTATTAAAAATTTAGATAACTATGTACTTATTGCATATGTATAATTAAGGATTTTTATAGTATAAATGTGTCCGGTTGGACAAAAGCAGCCTAAGGCTGAGTCCCGCCTTAATAAATACATTATTTATTTATTATTTATTTATTTATTATTTATCTACTATTGCCCACCGTATGCTTTAGCATACGTCAAAAAATATATAATCGGATTTCAGTATATTTGGTATTTTTTACCAAAATAATAGTCTAATTTAAACAATATATCTAAAAATAAACAACTTACCGAAAAAAAAAAATTTGGGCATTAGATAGTTAATGACCAATCGATGCTTAAAGGTAACTTTCTATTCTGACGCGTCGATTTTCATCTAACTAACGATGTTCATATTCAGTTACTTATCATGTGTGAATTAAATTCCATCAGTGAACCAAATGTATTCATAAAGTGTACGGTCTACGTTTATCCAATTTAAAAAATGTACCCACAAAGCATTATCACGATTTTGAAGATTCTAAATGTGTTGAATATGGAAGGGTTTTGAACGAGATTTTTGCAAATAAATGCCGTAGTTTGATTAATTTGAAGACGGGTTGCAATGCACCTTGTATTCGTATTACGTTCCACCATATTTAGAATTTCTTCTTTCACTATCAGCACTGTATGAACTGTATCACAAAAAAATGGATGGCACCAAATGTGTATAGCCGATGGTGAATGGTTGTGATTACCTGTATAGATTGTTTTATTTTGTATTATGGTTCAATGAAAAAATCTTATCAAAAAACAATATCTATCGATATGATTGTTTATACTGACGAGTTGATATTCGTGAAACTGATCTGATAGGTTTTATGATAACTCAGATATACAGATTCGGAAATTGCGGATGTTTACAGAGAAAGTAGAAATTGCCACTTAATCCATTGAAGGTACGAAGTTTAGGAGGCGCGGCGACGTGCATTGGTCTAGCATTCCCCACTACTACGGTAATCGGTTCGGTATCGCCAACGCCAATTCGCTATTGCAAATCTAACTGTCCGGTCAACTGATGCCAGTGTTGTCAGGTCTCATGCTTTTGCACGAGATCTCATGCATTCCGAGGAAATCTCATGCTCTCATATTTTGATTACAAAATCTCATGCTTTTTAATAGACACAAAAAGAAATAATAAAATTATTAAAATTACTCTTTGAAATTTACCAAAACAAAGACCTAACGAGAAATAAAGACAAAATCGAGGGCAAAATTGAATAGATAGAGGTAGGTATCTACAAAATTTGGGTACTTGAAATGTCCTTTATTGTAGACTGCTCTCTTAATAATTAGCAATGAATACATAAACGGGTATGACAGTCTACGGATATGCGGTGTGTGTGCTGTATTCACGCTGTATTGCAGTGATTCTCTATTCCGTAAGGGTACCTACATTTTCTGGAAACAACAGATTTTACGACCCGTGAGTCACCGTGCGTCACGTCAACTGCGCCTCAACGTTCGCCCGGCCTAACAATAAAATAAATTAGAAAGGTTACGTGGTTAATAACTTTTAAGTATATTATGATAAAATAGCAGAACATAATGCTTTTTAATGAAATAAAAATGGCATTACAAAAGTAATTAAAAATTAAGCTGTGTCAAGAGGTGTTTTTTGACAAATTAAGCCATCTCATGCTTTTTTCTCCAAACCTCATGCTTCTTTGAAATTATTCTCATGCACTGAATTTTTCCCACCTGGCAACACTGCTTGATGTGAACACACTATGATGGAAGTATGCGTGTAGCATGACACAAATACACGCAAGCGGCAAAACACAATTCACCATCAAGATCCTCACTTTCCAAATCTGTATATACCATGGATGGAAAATTTGAAGACAGCTATGTTTTTCTTGTCATTTACATCAATAGAAAAACTGCCATGTTTTGAATATTTCAAACACTTCAAATCTTCGCTACTACAGATAGAGGTATCGGTTCTTCCTCATTTCCTTCTTTGAAAATACATCATACTTTTACTCCATAATATTTATTTCCATAAGCATTAACTTGATAAATAAATAAGGTTTGTGTTTTTGGATACAGTTTTGAACATTAACTAAATGTCTTTTTGTCGGAAATACTATTACTGAAAACTTGAACCACCTTATTATATACATTTACAAATTAACTTTATTGGTTCTCTTTGTCTAGAATTGAACAGTATTTATTTCGAAAACTAGGTTATAGATGATCCTTTACTCTAGCCAACTCGTACATCTTGTTATTCGTGAATATGTAACTAATTCGACTAAGTACAACAATTTATAATGATTAATCCGCTTTGTTACTTAAACCCTGGATCACCTAAAGCTTTCTTCTGTAATATTGGGAAACTATCTATCTGGATTAACTATTAACAAATTATGAACACATTGCTGTTTCATTCCCTCTAAGTCAGAAATTGAACATACGCGATAAATCTTGTCAGACGTGCCGAATCCTTTATTAGAGATTGTAACAGATGCTGTCAGTTTGCTTTAGCCTACTCCTTAAAATTTAATCCGTTATAACGACGCAAAAATGTAACTCCTCTTATGAACTAAGGAAAACGTTCTCTGACACATAAATTATGAATGTTAGTATATTATACACACAGAATTCGATTTAAATAGATTTTTCGAATATGACAATATTGCTTTACACGATTGAAACGTTTCAGACTGTGCTGCATCTTAAGTATTCGTCTTGTTTGGTAAACAGGATATTTATACACGCTGCGTGAGTACGCTTTAGTTATTATTTTATACAATCTACTTTGCTTATGACGACATGAGAAAATTATCGAAAAAGCAAGCAAATTTATTCTTTAACAAATCATTGAAAAAATTTTAAGTTGTTCTGTTATTTTTTACACCATATGTCAAAAAGAGCGTTTCTACAATAATGTATAGATAATCTCTTGAATAGAATATAAATTTTGCTTTCAATAAACACAGTTTTGCCTAAAAATTCTAACCCGATGTATTTTATACTTATATAGAAATTATACTTAATTTATATCATCAGTATGATTATTATACCCCTTTCAATACTAATAATAATAATAATAATAATAATAATAATAATAATAATAATAATAATAATAATAATAATAATAATAATAATAATAATAATAATAATAATAATAATAATAATAATAATAATAATGCTTTATTGCCCAACAGTACAAGACCAATAATAGGACAATTACATATATAACAATAGGTAAAATATTATTAGAAATATAATAATTACTAATAAATGAAAAAAAATAAAATAAAAAACAAAAAAAAACAACTAAAGTATTACTACTTAACAGAAATCTTCATTTACAGTACGTGAAATGGCTAACAAAATAGATTTTAAGCTGGTATGATTTATATCACAGAGATGCGACACTGTATTAAATAAGTTGCACATATTGTATAGCGGTGACTTAAATAAAAGATTAGTTCTTGTTCGCAAGCAATAAAAAGTATCAGTACCTCTAGAATTATGCCTAGGAATTAGAAAATCAATTTGACTCAGAAGCTCAGGACAATCAATTTGACCATGCAATAACTTAACCTAATAAAGAAAAGTGACTGAGTTTAATTTTCTCCTCAAATCTAAACACTGAAACCCAAATCTATCAGTTCAATGGATCACTTTACACTACCTTTGGAGCAAAACGATCCTTTTGTTGTGTAACTATTGTTTATGATATAAACTAAATCTGCTGGTGTCGATAAATATACCTAAATGTGGAGTAAAGTATGTCCTTTCTTATGCATGTTCTTCTTCCATTTTTAGCTTTTATATTATAGTTGCATGCTAGGATATTTGAGTTAGAGGAATCGTTATACCCTCCCTCTGCCCAGTGGATTGAGAATATTAATTTTTTTAAGTGTCAAAAATGTCGTACGTGTACAGCAACTCGGAGTTGATTGATATCGTTTTAATTTATAGTGAAGTTAAAAAACTGGGTAAGACGGTTCCAAAATGTTGTTGTTGTAACATCAGGTGTGTCAAACTATTTTATTAATTAAAACGACAAATTAATTCTATTAATAATTAATAACAACGGCAAAGGCAATTGAATTTGCTGTATAAAATATAGGTCTTATGTTATTTATTTCTTTCCTTGGGAATTTCTTTCAAGTTTTTGTCCCGTCACCGATTACATGCTTTGCCTTGTCAGGTTTTATGATGAATCAGTTTCCATTGCCGTGCAGAAGTATATTTTTGAATTTTCGATCTGTCCCTTTTGATTTTTTTGTACAAATTTGTATTTGTAAGAGTCTCCTGTACATTCAAACATTTTTTTAGATAAGTTCTGAATCACCCTGTATAGATATTATACCGACCCATATACGGTGATACATAGGTTTCTTGTAGCTATTGGTGGAAGGACTTCAAGCTTCTTGCAGTCATATCATCTCAATTACGAGGTAAAATCATATTTGACGTATATATGGTAATATGCCAGGTAATTATGAAGGATTGTAAAAGGTACATGCAGTTTGTTTTTATAACAAATACATTCCATGTATTTCAAATTAACATGTTTAAAATAGAATAGTACAGAATTATTCATTATATTTAGGTCACCCTTTATTACCGTTAATATTAGAGACGCATAATAAAGCTTCGAATAAAAGTTGTAGGACTGCAAGTGAACCCCTTTAATAAGGTAATGGAAGCACAGTGGCGTGCAGAAGTTGAGAGGTACAAGCAATAATATATTTTTAACGTCCTATGTATTGTTGAATTATTCTTTTTTTCTTATTTCAAAAATATAACAAATGGCATTGCTAGCTTTAACCGTTTTTTGATGTTCGATAACTCGAAAGTGCAACTCAATTCTCTGCGGCTATATCAAACGTTGCATGATTTTAAAAATTGAAGTTATCACGAAAAAGAAAAAAAATAATGCAAATAAAATATTACGCTGCGTTATTGAAGGAAATTTGTATGAGAGTACGTCAAAAAAACGGGAGGGACATAGTTCCCTCTTACCCACAGTTTCTACGTTTGTTTTTTTAGTTGTCATTTACAATAATATCTTGACAATTAGGTTAACCATAAAGAGTATCTTTAAATTTCAAACTTATAAGTGAACAATTGACAAAGTTATTGCAAAAATACAATTTTGAAAGTTCAACTTCAACAAACATATCGTCAGTTTGGAACAAGACTGTCATAACTCAAAAAATGTAAATTTTCAGGAGAGCTCGGTAAAGTTTTATAAATAATCTTACTCTAAATATTGCAAAATAAATAAGTATATAATGCTTGAATCATGTTAAAATGTTTGTGTCGATAGTTCTTAGTATTTGTAATAAAATTTTTTGTTTACTTTGGTTTTTGCCACCAAGTATTATTGTTATTTTTGTTAAATAATTCCGAGTTGTGACTTTCTTTCACATATTTTTTTACAAGATTTTCAACATAAGTTTAGGTAATAAAATAAAATACATTTGTAATAAACTAAATTATTTTATTAAAGTAGACTAAAGTAATACAATTTTAAAAATTATTATAAAAATATTTATAATATTGCGCAAAAAATTACTGTTTATTGTATGAAATGGGAACAAAAAAGGTACTTAGCTTATGAGAATGACTGGTCTATTTAAAAATGTGACAGCGTTGCATATAAAACACATAAAGAAACTAGTTTCTTATTGATATTATTTCGACTTGAGACACTCTTTTCCAAAATTTGCTCATCTCATCTCATTAAACGTCACAGCACAGGGGCGTATCCATGGGGGGGTAATGGGGTAATTACCCCCCCCCAAGAAGCTTACTGAAATGAAATCCATTACTTTATAATTTTCGAATAAAACAGAGGTGAAGTATTTGTAATTTGAATTACTTGATAATCGCATGCAAACAATATTAAATTGTGTAATAAGTAATATTTAGCGTTTACTAATGTGACTTTCAAATCTAAATTCTGTAATTTTGCTCGATGTTGCTGCATATATGAATGCTGAAAATACCTCTGATCTAGAAAAATACAATATTTTTAAATATGCTTTCGTCCCCAGCAAAAACTTTCTCTTTCCCTATTCTGTTCATAAAAAATCCTTGCTCTTCTACATATACATAGACATATTAAGTTAGACATTTAAATTATTGATATGCAAGTAAATAAAAATATTAAAATTAATTTAATTTCCATTATCTTTTATTTTTATAATACTGCTGCAATGTATAAATTTTTAATTTATATTTTATTATTGATATTGATATTAACTTCTTTTATTTGACAAAAGTCTTTTAGTAGTTCTTTAGTCTGTTGATGTTATAAGTCTTTACAACTTTACCCTCCAAGATAAAATCATAGATACGCCCATGTCACAGCACGACTAATTGTGACAGTTTTGTCTAAAGCACAAAACCAATGTTGGAGATGTGACATTTCAACGCAGCGCCATTCGACGGTTATTAAGCAAAGTTCACTTGTAACTCTTTTACACATAAAAATATGCAATATTTGGAGTTGATACACCACTTAATCTTGAAAAATGAAAATTTGAGTGTCTTGTTCCACACTGACGATATATGCAGTTAATAGGATGATCTGCTTTTTTGTTACACCCTGTATATAGGCTGATTCAGCTAAAAGTTCCCTGCTGATTACTTGGGAAAAATGGAGATATATAAGTTCTATTTGTTAGATATTCAGGGTGACTTTATCTTTGTGTAGAAATAATTCCAATTGAAGTATCATATTTCAGTTATTCTCGAACACCTATGGTAAAAACTATTAATATTCAATATTTACAAGAAATAAGCAGACACCTAGGTATTTGAAATCGTACGATTTGGGGAAACTCCAGATGCATTAAAATTAGAATCTTTTGTAAACGATCCTCTTAAATTTAATGTATTGTCTTAATCTTGGTAATACAGGCCTGATGAATGTTAGCAGTTTACCGGATAATTCCAGAGGAAAATAAAAAACGCAAACAAAAGGTACGTGGTGCGTGAAAATAATTAATTTCATTCATTTAGAAGAACCCTTATAGATACGATGTCACAAAAAATATCCATCCTAAGAATTATTTTTTAATAACCGATTCTTTCAAATTGATATAAATTTTTAAATATATTTTTAAAATTGTGGCAACCATTTCGTAAATATTAATAATTTTGTTTCCATATACCAAAGTTAAACCCAAAATAATTCCATTTTTTATATCAATTCTGATTTAACTATTATACAGGATGTCACAATATATCATGTACCTACATGAAACTGTAGTTTATATAATCGATATAAGGGGATAAAAACGACATAAGAAACTGCCATAAAAAACATCCGCGTAGCATTAGCCGGGATTCTTTTACCTGCCCCTGGGGACAGGGGACGGGCCCAGAGACACCGATAGCGGGTCTGTCCCCACAGAGCCTAGCCCGAGAACAACCAGAGGGCAGGTAAAAGAATCCCGGCTAATGTTAGGGATGTGTATTTTAACTCTGTTTCTGGCAGCTACCAGTTACCGAGGTCACAGCACAGCAACCCGGAAAATCACTATGTATCAAATGAAAACACTGGCCGTGAAAGCCTAAAAACCACTACCACTTATATATTCGCGACAAGAATTCAGACGACTTACGTCATACGAACAAATGAACAATTCATTATATTTTCATCAAAATATTTAAGAAACTGCAACTGATAGTAATAAAACTATATACTACACTAAAAGTTTGCATCATATATTGCACTAAATTGCAATAAAACATTGTTTTTAACACGACCAAATATCGAAAATTACGTTGACAATAAAAACAAATGTGTAACGTCAGCCGTGACGTAAGACGTCTGAATTCTTGATTCGAGTATATTCGCTTCTTTACCAAGAATTATGATGACACCACTTTTATTTAGCCCAATCAATTGATGCAGCTTTATATATTCTCACACAATTTTTATGACATGTTTGACGCATTTTCTCTAATTAGCTGATGTAATTTTATTCATCTCGCTTCTTATAACATTTTTAACTGTTTTGTCAAATATTGCAAAGGTATTATTTCTTTGAAGGTCTTTTTTTAATTGGCTACATATTAATTCAATGGAATTAAAAACACACTAGGATGCAATCCTAGAACGATATGTCCCTGAGCCGTAGCCGTCTCATCAATAACGTATTTCTTTGCAAAATTATTGCTGTTGGACCGTTGTCTAATACTATTATTAAATGTTTGATACAAGCCCCTCTGGAGTCGTAAATCCCAAAGCTTTAAAATGTTACTTTCAATAGCTCGGTATCTAACTCGGCAAACGACAAGAAGTAACCCCCAAAATAGATTTATTCAGGATATTCACAATGTAATGCTAATGATACAATATATATTAAGTAAATAATAATTTGGCGACTGTTGTCCTGTGTGTATTCTGTTGGAAAGATTAATGTAAAGCTTAATAAGAGATAGATGGAAATAAGTGACAGTACTTTGGTGTCCATGCACTCACTCACAACACAACACTGAGTACTCACGACACTAATATAGTATTCACAATACTGTTTAAACAGTTATGTATTTACAACACTAATTTATAATAAACCAACGATAACAGAAATTAAAAAATTTCTAGTATATCACGAAAGCATAAATTATTATAATACGTTCGATCCTACAAAATCACGTAGTACTGTCCTGCACTGCAAGCAAAGTAACGAAGTAATAATCTAAGTTGCAGCGTTAAGGTGCCCGTATCTCTCGCCGTAAAATGATCAAATTTGTGGTGTTTTAGGTACTGAAATCTCGAAAATAAAACTCGTAGAGCAAAAGTAATATCAAAAATAGAATTATTGATGTTTTGTTTATCCACTTTTACTATTTAAACTTTCCTTAAATAATGTAATAACTTTTAAAATGCATTTGTATGACACACATAATTTCGCTATTCTAACCCACATTTTAACAATTATTTTCACATACTTATAAACAAAAGTGAACAATCTTATATGCAGAACTATGTAAGTTTATGTTATAACAATGTTTACATCTATAGTTGAATTTAAAAATACGTATTTTGAAAGATTTCAGTACCTAAAAATTCATTGGATACATCGCTTTCTGATGTTAAATATTGATTTTACTTCGGTACCTTTGAATATTTGCAGGTGGCATGAAATAACATCCTTGTTATTTGCTAAACTCTATATTATTCAGTTCTTAAATGTCTAAAATTATTTATATTTGTAGAAAACACTTTTTCAGGAATACGGCGCCCTTAACTGCCCTCTTTGTCTTCCTTACGGTATTCAAGAACGACGTATGTCGGCGAGTTGATAGACGAAAGACTGCACAGTTACTAAGTTTGTGGACTACGACTAATAAAATTAAACGACTTTTTAAAAATGTTATTGCGAATTTATGAAGTGCTAATAGTTCGATATGTCATATATAATATTTGATAGCTGTTAGAGAATTAATGTTATAATGACAAACACCCATTTCCATGATATACAGAAAACGGTTACTTTGTTTACGTGAAATGTTGCAACGCCGCATTATAAATAACGCCTTGCCGATATAAGTTTTGGTAAAATAAATACTGATTGATAACGAGATGTAAAATATTTCCTTAAGGATCACCCCGCTTTGAATAATATCGAGTTAGTTGACTTAAATAGACATGATATACAGGGTGATTCTTTAATATTGCGAAAAATTTCAGGGACAGGTTCTTTAGATAAAAATAAGAAAAAAAGTTCTTATTAGCATGTGTCCGGAAACGCTTCGTTTCCGAGATAGAGGACGTTAATTTTTTTTGTAATCTACTTTTAATTATTGTTATTTCAAAAGTCCTTTATCCGATTTATCTGAAAATCGACTGGTTTATGTTTAATAATAGCCATTTTGTGTATCATTAATAACAATACAAAATACAAAATGCAAAATAACATAATACAAAATGTTACAAAATAGTAATTTTAATAACTTTTGCTCTGTACTTATTCAATATTTTGTAACAGTAATCAACTATTGACAAAAAACAATTATTGATAGTAGTTGGTGGGCATTCCAATTTCCAAGCCAACTGGGGCTATTTTATTTGAACACGATTAGATAATTTAATCAGACATCTGTGAAGACAGATACCCTAATCGTATAGTTAAAGGACTTTTTAAATAACAAGTATTAAAAGTAGATTACAAAAAAATGAACGCCCTGTATCTCGGAAACGAAGCGTTTCCGGACACATGCTAATGGGAACTTTTTTTCATATTTTTATCTAAAGAACCTGTCCCTGAAATTTTTCGCAATATTAAAGAACCACCCTGTATAGATTTATGTTAATATACTATGCATATAGTCACATATTCTAATGATTTTTATGTCACTTCCTTAAAATTATATTGCACCACTCTATATCTTTTGAAATTTGTATATTCCCTTATATCGATGATATAGACTTTACCACAAATTATTGAGATAAAATTGTTTCGTTTAGCTGCTAGAGGACGTTAAAGCTGAAATAGCGTTAAATTTTTTATTTCATATTGTCTGTCAAATGACTCGAGTCAGTGGCTGCCGGGAAATTGAAGATTACAATATCTCTGCAGTGGAACTCTGTACCAGATAGAAAAGACATTCTCTTTCTTTTTTTCTATGGGCTACTCTGTAAGGTCGTTCGGCCTAATTCGCAATTTCCGAATTCAAATCCGAATACTTGGAAATAGAAACGTCGTTTATAGTCTTTCCCGCATCTTTCCTAGAGGATTTCGTCGAAAATTTTTTACATATTTATCTTGCCATACTTTTGTTACAATATATCCCTCGTTGACCCAAGTTTCGTCTAGTTAATAAATATTCCTCCCTTCGTCACGGAATTTTCTAATTGATCTTAAGTAGGATCTTCGCCAACAAACAATTTCATCTTTATCGATAAGAACTGACTTCCTATTCTGCTTTTCCCAGCAAAAATTCAACTATCGTAAGACGGCCCATAATTTGCTTCTACTGATTTTTGCCAAATCGTTGTCCTCTGAAAGTTCACTTAAAATTTTATTTAGCGTTGGTATTTTTTTGTAAATAAAATGAGTGTACTTTTCTGCGAATGACATTTTTGAAGAAATAATCTATAACCACTTTTGACCTCCCTGTAGATGATTAGGGGAAATTTACAGTATCTTGTTCGTTTTTTGTTTCCTTTAAAAGTCTGTAGATAGTCGATTTTCCAATCCCTGTCATTTTGGAACACTTTTCCACGATGTCGTCAACACTGTTGGTAGGATTTTGGTGTTTCAATGCATTAAATACATTTAATATAATAATCTTCTCATTCTGAGACAGCGCACATCTTTCACGCGTTTAGCAGGTACGTAATCTGATAAGCTCGACATTTTACCCAAACAATATTATATCCACTGGCACAATAGTCACTAAACACAAGTCGAATTTTACTCTACTGCACTAGCACGTCTTCGCATATTCAGCTCTAAGACTGGATTGATCTGTCACAATACACTGACTCCTGCCCTATGATGTATCCAATAAAATATACTAATGTACACCCATTACCTGTTAGCATTAGTGTTACCCGATAATTACCTGAAACGAAATATTACCACGCCCATGGCCGATTCTTATCTCGGGGTTTTATTACTATCTTTCATTTCCAAATAGAGTATAGTTAAATATTATTTTGTCATATCTGTACTGCTGAATAAATAACATTGTATAGAATATACAGGGTGAGTCAGTCATAATGTCATTAATCTGAAGAGGAGATAGGGAATAATGAGTATAATGCGAATACGTGATAAAAAAAATCTAAATGCATATTTACGCCGAAAAAAAATATTTTCAAATCATTATTTAAACCCCCTTTTCAATCTGTCACTGACCGGTCACAGCCTTGGTCGGTTACAGCTCACAGTTCAACTCAACATCGATCTAATGCAATGTTGTCAAGTTGTAATATTTTTCTATATAGTACCTACCCACCTAGGTTTTAGACATCACAAATAAACGGTTGTACTGACTATTTTAGAATATCTTTTTTCTTGCTCAGTTCAACTTCAGCCAATAATAATTTAAAATGTTAATACCCAATAAAATCAAATAATGATAATCAAATAATTCTATTAAATATTGCAAGTAACGCGGTTCACTCAGGTTTTCCCGTAGAAAATACGACCCAATCAAACGATACCCGTACACTCGCGTATCGATTTTTCTCTGAGCAAATGTAGCTGTTATGACTGCAAGAAAACTCCAACGTGTCTAATAATAAACTGAGTAATAAACCATTTACGTACATTACATAAAAAGCCTATACTCAATGGGTAAATTATTGAGAAGCTGAAAAGTGTTTCGTGTTTAAATACTAAGTACTTAATAAAAAACCATCGTGTTGTCGACAGAAAACTGTACAAGACCGAAATGGCACGCCGCTAATCTAAGTTATCGAGAGTTAATCTTGACCTTGACCTACCGTATTATTAGGTCAATAACCTAGTTACCTAGTTTTTGTACTGTTATTTAAAGACAAGGAGTAAAACTATTTTTTTAAATCTAGATACATGAATGAATGTTCCTTAAATATTGATTTATTTGTTAATAAAAACAAATGTAGATAATAAATAAATGTTTTCGAATGTTAGGTTATTACAGTTTAATAATTTTGATATTACGTTTTCACTACATTTTACAAATAAATATGAATTTTTAGTATTACTCGTAAGTACAATTAACCGCACACATAACCAGATGTACAATTTGTAGTTACGTACATCTAGCCTAGAAATGTA
Organism: Monochamus saltuarius; assembly: GCA_025584915.1. Lineage (NCBI taxonomy): Eukaryota > Metazoa > Arthropoda > Insecta > Coleoptera > Cerambycidae > Monochamus > Monochamus saltuarius. Next base: position 45,857,089 of record CM046724.1, on the reverse strand, counting down.
TTGTTTTTTAAGTAGTATGATAGTAACCTGTTTACAGCCCACATTTCAAGTAAAACTGCATTTATCCGTCCATAGCACTTTATTAATAAAATTCAGTCGCATTTTGTAAACATTCTCCTTATAACACTACCATTTCCACATATTCGGAATTTGTAAAATTATGCGTTGTGAATTTACGCCAAATACGTGAGGTTAGACCGAAATAAACAAACTACTGCTTACTGCTTGTATTCTCTCCATCCCCCCTCCAAATGTGTGGCATGATCTACAAATTTGAGGGGGAAGAAATGAGGGAAATGCAGAGTGCTAAATGGAGGTAAATTTGAATAACACGCTGATGTGTTATGGCCGGTCCTCATGTACAATTATTTACTGCGGAACTGCGGAGATGCGTAACTGCGAATCTCCGCAATTTTCAAACTACAGTCCAAATGCAAATGTCAAAAATAGTAGATGCGGATAAGCTAGAAATTTGTACCGGTTTCTTTTCGAGTATTTTCATTGAGGTATTTCAAATAATTATCTATTAATCTTTATGTGAAATATATTTACAATGGAAAACTTTGATGAAGATACAGCTTTCTTGGCTCTTGCTGTTTCAATGAAACAATACAGAGACTATGCTTTGAGGTATAAAAAATGTTACCGTGAAAGATTGATAAAAATGTAGAAGATATACAATTCTATTCTGGAGTTTCAAAAAAAAACATAAAAAAATATGGGTGAGAGATATTTTCTTGGCTGAACAGAGAATCTTACAAGGGGCAAGTAACAACTTGGTTATGGAGATGCGCCGATCTAATCGCAAATAGTTTACAAATACAAATGGCCGATAAATGTCACACGAGCACAAAAGTAAACACCGGAATACGGAAAAAGTTGAACCTAGTCAACTTTTATCCGGAACGCATGCGGATCTGTCACTTTTTCAAAATGGCTGCTGTGCGTCCAATATTTTTTCGATATTGTGATCACGTGATTCCGCATCTCCGCAGTTCCGCACTAAATTATTGTACATGAGGACCGGCCTTTAGACGATATTATATATGTAAATGTGGCATCCATGGTTAATACGGCAAGTCTGTGGCAATAGATTTTCGTCGGGTGCGCCATCAGAAAGTTCGTAGCGTACCAGGAGCGTCGTGTTACTGATTTTTATAGGGTGATTTGTTTATTTTTTTAAAGGTCGAGTAAAAACGTTTTTTTCGATTTTCTGCCTTTATTAGGCCTCCCGAATACGTGGTTAAAATTAATGACATTATGACTGACTCACCCTGTATACGCGTTAGCTAGAAAGGAGACTGTTGACGAAGTGTTATAAACACGGGAACGCGGGGCGAGATTCAACGGGTAGTTAGTTACTACTGCATAGTTAGTTGTGTTTTAAGACTTCGGCAGGTTAGCTGGAAGACAGTAAATGTTGATAAGTGGTACATCTGTTTAAATTTTATAGGTTTTGGTAACTTATTTTCGTATATTGTATTTAAAGATTGAATGTCAATGTGTTACTTTTATTATTTTCTTGTCTATTTAATATTTTATTACAGTTTTGGGGTAAGACAATACCTTGTTGATTTATTGTTCAAATTATATGTACAACTTTAGCTGGAGTCAAAGTTATGCTGTTGCAAATGGCATTGTAAGTTATTATTAATCATCTACTACTACTTTATCACTTGAATTAGCAGTTTGATTGTCAGGTGTTTGTAAGAGCCTTTCTCCCGTGTCTGGACAAACATCCGATGAAACATATGATGCATGCGTTATGAATTGAGATTTTTGTTCAGCCCCTCAACTACTAGCTGGGTAGCCTCCCGTATGGGAGATCAGTACCTTCTGACGCATGTCGGCTAACTAACCAAAAGACTCTTCAGTTTTATATGTAGAATTATGATTATATTACCATAGATTCAAGTACTGAAGTACAGATACACTTTATTATTGTTATTATTATTAGCATTGCAATAGCGACGGCGATTCTTTGAATTGGGACTGGGGTTTCCGCTGTCGTGCTCTTTTCCTCCGTGAATTCAAGGCTGAGTACGGCACTGATAGGTGGTTAGGTTGTTAGTGTCCGCGTATGCGATTTGGGAGGAATGTTTAATATGATTCCTACAACGCTGCAGAGCTCCGTCGAACCCTACAGACGTCGCTCTCGCACAGCGTGACTGTCGTTGTTTCCTCGAGATCGACCTGGAAGCCGTGCGATGTCTTGCGATACCCAGGCGCTGTCGCTGTTTCGCGTACGCGTTCCTGCGCGACCCTTCTCGACGCCTCCGCGTCGGGCACACGTATTCCCGCGTCGCAGCAATAATAATTGCTGTTTGTCGAATATCTTTTAAGAATATTCACATTCCATCACCTCGTATATCTCGAATTCTCTTAGCTAGCCAATTGTGGGAGTTTCGTGTCCCGACAACTGCACTAGCTAGTGTTCACCCTGTAACAAATAACAAATATTAGCTGATGGCCTAAAAACACCCCAGTTACGTTGGGCTCCGCTGAGCCATGTACGGGCTAGCGTGGCGTTGAGCCAGGGGCCGACAGAACTCCACCGAGCTCCCGTACCACCTGCCGAACTCGCGTTAGCCAAGCCGCTCTGAAGGAGACGGCGAGACTCAGCTGAAGTCGCTGTTTGCGCTTCGTATTTATACAATTTTGATCGCGCGTCACAGTTCAAGAGGCGTGGCCTGCCAGACAAAACCACGGAGCTCTGTTCCTGTGACACCTCCCTCGTTAAGAACACTAGTGCAGTCAGTTGTCATGGCACTCCACTCCGTAGCAATAAAAATTGCCGTTTGTTAATTTTGTTGTTGGGCCTAAAAATCCGTTAGCTCGATTACTGCCGCGGTGGAAGAGCTAACAGAGAAACCACCGGGAGTACCTGTCCTTTTTGGTTACCAATGTACAAGCATCCGTTGTTGAATCTCAGGACTACGGCCTCGTCTTCAGCGGTTGCCAGCTACAACGTCAGTAGGGTGGCTGCGCCTTGTGCAATGGGTCCGCGTGCTGGTCCTGGATCTGTAACAGTCAATTCAAACAACATTAGGGTGTTACTACCTGTAAGTGGCTTCCTAAAAAGGATACACGTCGGGGTCCCTCTCTGGCTGTACCATGCAGATCTTCGGCCTGAGCCCTAGGCCAAATCTCCCTCGTAGCGTGTGCCTTGAGCTCTCCTTCGATGTCCTCGTCGTGCGGCCTCCTTCGTCCTGTAGGAATGGTTCTTTTCCTCGTCGTATGGCGTCGTCGACTCCGCAGCTCCTTCGTTCTGTTGCAGGGCGGCCGCTTTGTGGGCCTGCACATGCCTTGCCGTCCGTCGTCGTCGAGGGTTAGCGTAGCAGCGTTCGTTCCTTCGTTTCACTCCTGGGGCGTACGTCAGCGCGGACCCACATCCATGGTATCCACACCTCCCTGGGGACGTTATCCTCGGCAGGTCTAGCGGTGCTGCTGAGATAGGCTACCCTCGTACTCTGTGCGCGTCAGCTCGGTGATCGTCGCTCTGTTCTGCCTGCTCTGCTCGCTAAGCCGCTCGGAATCGTTCCTTGTGCCCTTTCCTTGCTACTTCGTCTTCGTCAGCCACATAGACCGTCCACGGCTTCCCATTCCTCCGACTATCTCGCTGACCGACACTTCGCTGCGCCTCGGCTCGAACCCACGACCCTGAGTTCCGCCTCGACGTCTCTTGCGATTCTCCACATCGGCCTCCCTCGTCGAGGCAGCCCTTACAGGTCTCTGTTGAAAGATTATTCCGTTTTTCAACCCCTGTGTATGCTTGCGCTCGAACGAAGTCGTTTGTCACCGATGTTTCGAATTTTCTTCTTTTTGTTGGGCGCCTTTGTATATTTCTTCGTCCTGGGCATCTACGACGGCTTCAGCGCGTTTGACACGATGTTCTTGTGCCTCCCTACGCTGGTCTTCGTCGTGACTGCTTCGCGATCGTATCTCGGTTTTTCGCCTTAGTTTCGAATTCTTGGCCGGCTTTGTCCTCTTCTCAGGTTGGCGGTGTTCGGGTGCTCTCCTGAGCCTCCCTGGGGGTAAACAGGCCTATTCCAGCAGTTTCGCCATGCAAGCGTCCTCGCAGGCTACTTCACTTGGAGTAGATGTCCACCCTCGAGCCTCGCGTTGGGCGACATGTCCGCGTATGCGGTTTTTCAGAAAGGAAGAATGTTTAATAGGATTCCTACAACGCTGCAGAGCCCCGTCGAACCCTACAGACGTCGCTCTCGCACAGCGGGACTGTCGTTGTTCTCTCGAGATCGACCTGGAAGCCGTGCTATGTCTTGCGATACCCAGGCGCTGTCGCTGTTTCGCGTACGCGTTCCTGCGCGACCCTTCTCGACGCCTCCCGCGTCGGGCACACGTATTCCCGCGTCGCAGCAATAATAATTGCTGTTTGTCGAATATCTTTTAAGAATATTCACATTCCATCACCTCGTATACCTCGAATTCTCTTAGCTAGCCAATTGTGGGAGTTTTGTGTCCCGACAACTGCACTAGCTAGTGTTCACCCTGTAACAAATAACAAATATTAGCTGATGGCCTAAAAACACCCCAGTTACGTTGGGCTCCGCTGAGCCATGTACGGGCTAGCGTGGCGTTGAGCCAGGGGCCGACAGAACTCCACCGAGCTCCCGTACCACCTGACCGCCAGCTGCCGAACTCGCGTTCGACGAGCCGCTCTGAAGGAGACGGCCAGACTCAGCTGAAGTCGCGCGCCAATATCCTTGGCTGGATAAATGACCTCGGATGAGCGGGGTCGAGAGGGATTATCTCTCTTTACCCACTTCATCGCTGTAGGCCCGGACGCCTCGTAGAGTCCGGTCGGCCTCGACCGCTGTTGCGGTCGATGCCGGCGGCTCTGGGAACCTCCTCCTGTCCTGGCAAGCCCCGTCGGCAAGGGCTTATCTTCTGGCGCTCTTCTGTCTTCTCTTCTTTCTTCGCCGACTGCTTCTTTACCCCCGGGGGTTTGACGTGTTTTGGTCGCGGCGCGGACGCCTCCGACCAGGTGGGGTTTGGGTTAAGTCGGGATTAGCACTGTGGCTCTAGGGAGACGCTAGGACAAAGAGCCGTAGGCCCTGTCGTCCAGCGTCGCGGAAAGGATTAGGTAACGGAGCCTGCAAGCAGACTCCGGGGTAGGGTTTGGGATCGCGTGTGTCTTCTTAGTCCTATTCTTGATCCTGGCGGTCCTGAAACAGAAGAAACGTCTCAACTTACCCCGCGTCCAGGAGTTGAAACCTTGGCCGCCTGTACCTGGCGGCCGCATCGGGTCGGTAGTCCACCGCTGCCTGAATCAGCTGGTTGCTGTGGACTTCGGCGCGGGCGAAGGCGGTCTCGCTCGCGCTTTCATCACTTCCAGGGCTGGCGTGAATCCCAGATCCCGGCGAATATCGCTGTTACGAACGAACCAGGGGGCTCCGGTCGCGCAACGCAGGGCGATATTCTCGACGGCCTGCACCTTTGTCAAGTGCGTCTTCGCTGCGTATCCCCATGCTGCTCCGGCATACGTCAGTTGTGGCTGCAAAACAGACCTGATTAACCTTACCTTGTTTCCAAGGCTCAGTCGGCTATCCCTACGGAGTAACGGGTAGAGTTTCGCCCTCACAAATCTGCCCTTGCGAACCACTTCGGTGACGTGTGGCTTCCAGGTCAGCTTTCTATCTAGGGTCACCCCTAGATATCTGGTTTAGTCGGTCCACTGGATGTCCTCGTCGTTGAACGTAACGCGGTCTTGCGACTGCGCTCTGTACCTACGAGAGAACATCAAACCTTTGCTTTTCTCCGCGTTGATCGCTATCTTCCAGCGGTTACACCAGTTCTCCAGTCTGCCTAGCGCTCTCTGGAGTCGCCTCGTCGCCATATCCGGGTTTAGGGAACGGGCTAGTATGGCGGTGTCATCGGCGTAGAGGCACACGGAAGTGTCCTCTGTCCTGGGTAGGTCCGCTGTAAAGATGTTGAACAGGTGCGGAGACAGCACGGCGCCTTGGGGGACTCCGGCTTCCATGGGTCGATAGGTGGACAAGGCCCCATCCACCTTCGCACGCAGCTCTCTGCCTCTCAGGAAGGACGCCACCAGCTTGACTAGGCCTACAGGGTAGCCAAAGTCGAGCATCTTAGCGATAAGCCCATCGTGCCATACCCTGTCGAAGGCCTTGGCGACGTCCAAGAAGACCGCTCCAGTAGACTCTCTGGCGTTGAAACCTGCGGATACAAGTTCCACTAACCTGAGAATCTGCTGCTCCGTCGAGTGGCCACGGCGGTACGCGAACTGCTCGTCCGGGAGGATTTGCAGTTCATCCGTGGTCTCGTGCAGTCTGGCCAGGATTACCCTCTCGGCTACTTTACTCATCATCGGCAGGAGACTGATGGGCCTGTAACTGGAGGGGAACGTTAGGTTCTTACCTGGTTTAGGGATGAGAATCACGTCGGCCTTTAGCTGAAGTCGCTGTTTGCGCTTCGTATTTATATGATTTTGATCGCGCGTCACAGTTCGGAGGCGTGGCCTGCCAGACAAAACCACGGAGCTCTGTTCCTGTGACATTAGGTAGGCTATTACACCATTGGTAGCAAACTAATAAACGAGGTGTATTTAGTAATTTGTTATAGTTTTATTTAAAACTACTCAAATCTCTCTAATTTCGGATTGAACGGACCCGGGTATGTTACACTACACATTATCTTTACTGTCTAACCTAGTTACGCCTGAATATAGGTATATATGTATTAAATATATGGAAATACATTCCAACACTGTATAAATATGTTGACTTTAGGTTAATATTTGTACTGATATGTAATATCAGGTTAGAAATAATTTTGCTTCCTTTGAAGTTTTTCATTTGTTTTTGTGTTTTCGTACTTGATTAGCATAAATATGTAATGATTTTTCTGACTAACACGAATTCAATAGCATTAATTTGCTTCACAGAGGTAAAAAACACTTTTTATAGGATTTATGTAGCAACATCCAATTAATTAAGGTGCTTTATTTCAGTTGAAAATCAAACATCGGAAATAAATAAAAGTCACATAAATCCAGGTAAAATTGTATATTAACGAATGAGTTGTTGTGAGCCAAAGTTGGAAATGTGTATACAAATTATCGACATTTTGTTTTTATCTGGTAAAAAATATTTACAGCATTTCTTAGTGTTGTTTATGAGTTAAATATTTACTTTCCCACCTTTCCTAAAATTCTTATCGAATAAAAAAGAAAGAAATATCAATTAACCAAAGAATTTGCAGTACGCATTTTAATACACAAGAATTTAAAAATATGTGTAAGAAATTGTAACCTACAGATATAAATTCTTATCTTGTGTTGTGTGCTGTATACAACTATTACATTAGAGCAATCATTTCAGCAATGCTTTGCCTTAATCTGAAGTCCACATCGTGCAATTGTTCTGTAAAACTATTACATCAAGTACTACTACCATTAGACATTGTAGACAGGCAATCCAAAACACTATGCGAAAAAGAATAAAAAAGATAGTAAGTGAACTTAGGAGCCAAAAGCCACAATAAAGCCGGGGACACATTACGTTGGTGCCTCGCAACGCCACGCCACGCCATGACGTGGTGTGGTATGTTCTCTGTGCGTACACTGTTACCACGCCATGCGATGCCACGTTACTTTACATTCGACAATTCCATCGATTTAAGGAAAATTTCATATCGGAAGAAGGTAGACTCAACTCACAATTTGAGTTTAATCTTCTTCTAATATGAAATATTTCTTAAATTGATGGAATAATTGTCGAATGTAACGTAACGTGGCATCGCATGGCGTATAACAGTGTGCACACACAGTTTGTACATACCACACCACGTGACGTGGCATGGCGTGGCGTGGCATCAGAGCAATGTGCCCCCGGTTTAAGACAAGTATGGTTACCATAAATTCCAGTTATCAATGTAATTTTAAATTATTTAATCACATAAGGTAAATGTAGACAGAAAATCGTACAATAACAACCTACAATTAAATAGGAGCTGAGATTGCATTTTCACCTATTTTCAAACTGTATTTCCTTTATATACTTACTTATTGCTTAAGCAAATAAATAATGATTGTCGTTAGAATTGTGATTTTTTTATTGCCTCAAATTGGTGCAATTTCCTTCTTTCGGATCTATGTACAGATAAAGTGTACGAAATAATTCTAATTATATCTAAATACTGCCACGAATTTCCCAATACGACTTTTTCTACTACCAGAAAAACAATCCGTTAATTATTAACCGCTTATATTTATTAACTACTCTGTACACTACCGATTTGTAAATTCAATTCAAATAATCACTATTTCACTTTGAAACTCCAGGAAATTTCCAACTAGACACTTCAATCCAAGACTGTAATTCAATACTGCCTGACTCGGCCGTTTATTCTTCTTTTATAGACCAAACGAATATTACAGGTAATTGCATCTCTAGATCCATTTCTCAAACAGCTCTCGAACGCTTCTCGTCGACTCTCAATTTTTGCAGTCTCGCCTCGATACCCAGCCAGCATTATTTGTTTGTTTACCAGAATCGCGTAGGAGCGATCGGGGCAATCTAGCGTTTCGCTATACCACAGTCGTCGAATTGGGTGCGAGCCGGGCAAATTCTGTGACACTGCCCCCTCCTTAGGACCGATCGTCCTGATCGGATGCACCTCCATACGGGGACAGACGCTCCAGCTGGGCGATCTTCATCTTATTTCTGAGAGTCCTCTGTATTCGGTAGACGACGTCATTGATTCTTTTAATGACGGTGTAGTGGTTCTACCAACGGTTCTATAGTTTAGGTGATTTTTCTTTCTTCCGCGTGGGGTTGTACAGCCACACCAGGTCACCTTGTTCCTGGAATCCGACTGTAGTGGCCCGGACGTCGTATCGAGTCTTCATGCGATCGCTCTCTACTCGCATTCGAGATCTGACTTGGTCGTGTGCGGCTGCTAGTCTTCGTACTAGCTCATGGGTATAAATGTCTGGCTCTGTGGGCTGTTCCGCAGAACGACCAAATACCAAATCTGCCGGAAGACAAAGCTCTCCCCCAAACATAATCCTTGCGGGGAGTTTTCCCAATAGTTTCATGGACAGATGAGCGGTAAGCTAACAGGAAGAGTGGAATGAGCTTGTTCCAGTCTGTCTGGTTCTCGTTCACAAACATACTAAGATTGGTTTCTAGTGTGGCGTTGAAGAATTCCAACATACCATCTGACTGGGGATGCAGTGGGGTGGTCCTGGTTTTCCGGATTCCCATAACCTCGCAGACCTTTTGGAATACACCTTATTTGAAATTTCTGCCCTGATCTGAATGTAGTTCCATGGGTACACCAAATCTGCAGAACATGTTGTTGACTAGCGCTTCTGCTACGGCTGTGGTCTCTTGATTGCGAAGGGTATATACTTCCGGCCATTTGCTGAACAAGTCCGTGGCTACTAGCAGATATCGGTTCCCACTTTGGGTTTTCGGAAAGAGGCCAGCGAATGGTGATCCCACGATGTACTGGCGCATTTTACCTCTGGAACAAGTCTTCGGTCCCATGCTGGCTGCACATATGTCACATTTTCGGCACCAATCTTCTACATCCATCCTACAGTTCAACCAGTAGAAACGCTCCTTAACCTTCTGTAGAGTTCTATTGATACCGAAATGTCCACCATCAGTACCTCCATGTACTTCCCGCAACACTTCCTTGACCCGGGACCTCGGGAGTAGTACTTGCTTCTTGACCTCCGTTCCGTCATTGTTCTCCCATGCTTTTTTTAGAACACCGTCTTCCAACACCAGGGAATTCCATTGAGCCCAATAGCTCTTTAAAGTCGGGCTTTTACTACTGACTTCAGCCCAAGAGGGTCGGTTGTTGGCTTCTTTCCAGTCTAATAACGGCTTGATGTCACAGTCACCTTGCTGGTCTTCCCAAATCGCCGCTGAACTCCATCGGTCTTTAGGTTGGGCTGCTACCATTTTGCAAGGAACAAATGATATGTCCTCTTCTCTTTCGATACTCCTACAGTGATTGCAGTTGGTCGGATAAGGTCTAGAAAGGGGATCTGTGTTTCCATGTTACCGCCTGCCTGGGAGTCGCGCCATTCCGATCTGCGACTGGAGCCCTACAGTGTCCCTTTAGATGACCCGTCCGTTCACAGTTCCAACATTGAAGTGGGCGATCTCTTCGGATTTCAGGTTGTCCTCCTTTTGGTCTAGTAGTTGGGCTGAGTTTATCAATGGCCTCCTTCAGTGTTTTGATTGTTACATACTATTCCCATACTATTGCTGTTATCACTAACAGTCCGCACTTTAACATGTTCCCTGGAGGCACCCGCTTGAGAGTCGCGCCTTTGCTAATCTGCAACTGGGGCCCTACACTGTCTCTTTAGATGTCCTGTCTGCCCACAGTTCCAGCATTGAAGAAGGTGATCGCCTCGACTATCAGATTGTCCTTTCTTTGGCCTAGTAGTAGGGCTGAGCAAATCAATAATCTTCTTGATTGTCTTTATTATGTCTCCATTTTCCATACAATCGTTGTTATTACTGATGGCCCGCATGTGAACATGTCTACCGGATGCTATTTTTGCTGCCTCTATTCCAGTGCATGCGAAAGAACGTCGTTCAACGTTTTAGGTCTATCGAGTCGTAGTACCTCCTGGGTTTCGCAATCTCTTAGGCCGTCGGTAAAAACTTGGATGGAAAGCTGATCTACAAATTCGGACGGGGTTGTTGGATAAGCCAATCAAATCAGTCGGGCAACATCGGTCTCAAAATGTTGTAAATTCTCTCCACTCTTCTGGTGACAATTCTTTAATTGTGCCCGGTACACTTGCTGCAGTTGCTTATCCCCATATCTCATTTCCATATGCTGTTTTAAAATGTCGCAGTTATTCTACTGCCCAGCAGGAACTCCTTGTAAGACGTCAAGAGCTTCCCTTCCTAAAGCAACTATCAGAGCAGTAACTTTTTCACAATCAGACCATTCGTTTGCTGCAGCTGCTGCTTCAAACTGACGCAGATAGACATTCCAGGAGACATTTTTTACTATTTAAGAAAGGTATTTTAAGGTAATATATATCAAATCTCCTACAATAATTCCTATCAATGAAATCATATGTATGTTCTCTGATACCAAACATCTAGGTATGCTAATGACCAATTCCACAGACAAAGCTCTGTTCAATAATTATCTAAAGAAATTAATCTATCTAAATTTACTAACCTGGTTTAATGGAGACACTCTATAGATATTTCCTCTGACAGAGGGAACTCGAAATTCAACCACAATAGATGAGATCTGACCTATTTCTGCATTTTTAGGATTACTTCATCAGGTGGCCTCTTTTAAGTTGAGTCAAATATCTAACTATAAAAATTATTATACATTGTGGACATTTAATTTCAAATAATTTTAATTTATTGTTATAATAATTTTTCTATCTATGTGGAAAAGTTTAGTGTAAATGCTCTTTAACGATTAACAGGCGCTGCTTACCTCAACTTTCTGCAGAACACACTGTATGAGTTTTTGGAAGACATTGTTTTGAATCAGAGGCAACAAATGTGGTGCCAGCATGATGGCGCTCCAGCTCATTTTTCCATGGCCGTTAGAGAGCATTTACACCAAACTTTTCCACATAGATGGGTAGAAAGGGCCGGACCTGTTTTATGGCCTCCAAGATCGCCTGATCTGAACCCTCTAGATTTCTTTGTTTGGGGATATTTGAAGACATTAGTGTATGGTACTCCTGTAAATAGCCTGGAAGAGCTGCAGCTACTGATTAATCAAAAGTGTCAGGAAATCCAAACCAAGGAGGGTGTTTTCGAAAGAGTTCGAATATCGTTGAAACGAAGATGTCGTGCCTGCTTGGAAATGAACGGAGGGCACTTTGAACATCTTCTGTAACTTTGTTTTTTGTTTGTTAAAAGCTTCCTTTGTCGGTTTATTCCTAATAAAATAAAATGTTTGAAAAACGAATAGTAGTCCATATCTCCGCAACCGTTACTTTGCGGACCCATATTTTTTAAGACTTTTCTGCTTATTTTGGTTCATACTATTACCTCCTGAAATATTTTACACTTTTTTTTAACACCCTGTATAATTTGTTGCATTAAACTAATTTGTAGTTCGCCTCCATAATTAATGTCTCTAGGACCCAATTTTAATTAGCCGACCTAGCCAATTCGTGTTAGGCTGTACATGAAACACATATTTATATGCAATTCTTTCTATTAACATTTGGGTGAAGGTACTTTGCAGTGGGATCTTGGACTATTAATGGCAGTTGGGCCGTATAATTTTAATGTACTATAGAACAATTTTCCAAATCAAAATTGACAGAAAAACAAATTTTGATGTAACAGGTAAGATAGCAGTCATAGAAGAAACTATATCATTTGTTGCCATAACATTATCGAAATATTAAATAAATAGCACTTGGAACAAGTTATTTTTTTTTTACTGAAATGTATTTAGATAATTTTAGATCATCTTCTCTTAATATAGAAAATTTACTTAATACATAATTATCTTTTTTATGTATCTAGAATCTAGATCATATTTTTACGGTTTATCTGTTATTTTATCTAGATGAAAATGTTAATATCTTTGCACAATACTGCTTAACATCGATAGAAATAGGTATTTTTTCTTAATTGAATGTGCAATAGGTATAATTTTAAAATATGCCACTTCCCTTTGTACCATACTTAGCTTCTTGAAATTGATGTGTCCTCTTTACTTAATGCCTAATATTAAGTGTAATTATTATATTTCCGTAGGTATGGTTAATAGAGGTAGCTTAGACAAAGTTTGCCAGTTATCTACTCGTATCTATAAAGTTATTTAGGACGAACCTTCCCTAGGACACTATTATACCCAAGTTTGGATTATTTGTAACCAGTAATAATTAGAATGTAACACAGTGTGCTTGACAATGTTTTGATTTTACATCAAGTTTAATTAATTATAAGCCTCAAGTGAAATATTTCTTGTATACATAGGATACTATTTAATTAGGTGCGGCACTTTTATACACATTGTACTTCTATTCATACAGAGTGTGCCCGGATAGATGAAGCAGCTCTTGTAAGGACAACAACATTCGATTGTTTGTGTGTAATGACAATAATATTAAAAACAGTGTAGTCATCAAAAGCTCACAGAAATCAGTGTAGAAATGTTTCTTTTTTTTTGGCAATGATGTTTGGGCCATTTAATAGTTACACGAAAGGGTGTTTCACAACTTATCCAAAAAAATGTGGGAATAGATGCGTTATGAAAAATGTAGTAAATAAAAAAAATATTGTAGTCGTAGTATTTTCAACCTTTACATCGCTGGGCTACTGTAGTATCTAGCATCATCGGAATGGAGGCGATTCAGAATACTGATATCCGATTTTAGTATTAACGTTTTTATGATTTTTACATTAATTTTTCAAGTGCAGCTACTTTATCTTTATCTATTTACCTCCAGATTTGGACTATATCTATTATTCTAAATTTTTTGATGCACTACAATCTTTAGAATGTTTGTATAATGGCAATGTTTATTTTCTTGGAGATTTCAATATCCCTGAATTTTTTCAACCTAATGGTACCAATATTTTCAGCTCAAAACTTTTGTCCTTGGATTGTTTTATGAAATTCTATGAATTAACCCAACATAACACTATTTTGAATAAGAATAACCGCCTTCTCGATCTCGTTCTTAGCGACAATAATAATTTAAGTGTTGAAAAATCATTAGATCCACTTATTAACGAAGATGCTCAGCATCATCCAGCCTTGGATATTAAAATAGCAATGTTCAGTGCAATTAATGACAAAACGCGCGTATCGAATCAAGCCGTTTACAATTTTCGAAAAGCTGATTTTATTATGCTATATAATGACCTTGCCGCGGTAGACTGGACGTTCCTAAATAATATAGAAGATGTAAATTTAATGTGCCGAGAATTCTATCATGTCTTTTACCAGATTTTATATTCTTGTTCCTTACTAGTTAAACGATTGATTTTCTTTAAGTAGAATACATTATGCAAAACTTTGACATGCATCAAATATCTTCAGAGATAAATAATGATTATTTATATTCCAACCCTTTTTGTTTCGAACATTTTTTTTGTTAATTTTGGGTATAATAGGACTTTAGTCCTCTACCCTAACCTGTTTTGTAATAATGATAATGATGGTGATGATAGTGATAGTGATGGGATAGCGATAGTGATAGTGATAGTGATAGTGATAGTGATAGTGAAATGGCGAGCATAAAAAACTAAAATAAATTTAGTCATTCACTAACCTTTTTTTATATAAAAATTTCCTAATTCTCAAAACTTTGTCTTTTTAATTTAATCAATATATCTAACGCTATAATAATATATACCTACTCTCTGGCCCCACTTATAGTAGTCTATATCAGATCTCAAAATTGTCCCTCTATAAGACGGTAAAGGCTTAATTTAATTATACTTTTTTTTACAAATACCGGCATAATTGAGAGCCGATTTTACTTCACTAATATAATCTATTTTGCTGTCGTCCTAATTAGCCATGTAATACGATACATTTTCTAAACTAAAGTTTTGAAAATAACTCAAATGTGTATACGTTACCCTATATCTGTTTCGGTTATTTTTCTACTCACACATTTATTTTTATTGTCATTCTATAAAATTTTGAACAAATACCTTACGATAGTCAAATATTGCAAACATTACAATAAAAAGAGGATTATAAATTATCCTCAGATACATGATTTTAAAATGTATGCCGTGTCAACTTCGGGTTGTATGCAGAAAAGAGTTTAGCAGCATGTTGTTTAGCTGTCACCAGAGAAAGTGATTTACAACTTTTGTGGTTACATTTTATGTAAATCTGATACAAAAAGAGAATGAACCAGGAAGTCTAGCTTAACAATTTACTGGCACAATAATTAAATTAATCAGTTGCTGCAGAGAAGCTTTGCATGAAAATTCGACAAAAATAAAATCAACTTTAATAAATAAAAAATTTCAAACCCACGTTCAATGTTAAATTCTTAACAGTATCAAAACTGATCACCTGATTTTAAATCATTTGGACTTCTTTTTGTGGGGATATTTAAAAAATGAAGTGTATCGCACTGAAGTGGATACCTACTATTGATGATTTACGCAAACGTATCATAGTTGCTGCCAATAACTTACGAGTTCAAAATAGATAAGAAGCAGAAACATTTGTGTTAGTTTGTAGAAACTAGGTAAAACGGACCCAAAATTATGTTGTAACATCAGATATGTCACACTATTTGATTAATTAAAACCACAAATTAATTCTATTAATAACAATAGCGGTAGAAGGAATTGCATTTGCTGTATAAAATAGCTGTTATAAAATGTTATTTATTTCTTTCCTTGGGATTTTTTCCATTTTTTGTCCAGTCGCCGACTTTATGCTTTGCCGCCATATCAGGTTTTACAGTGGATTAATTTCCAGTGCCGTGCATTCGAAGCCACCATCCAATATCTCCTAAGTTCATCCCTGGCGAGGGTGATTAACAAACAATGTTTAAAAAAAAAAGCAAAATCCTAGGCGACATCGACATTCCTTTATACACCACACCTGTTCAGAATACCACCAAAAAAAAAACAATCACCAGAATATCAGAAGCAAACCAACTAACCTACCTACCCTACTCAGCTAAACCTCTAGCAGGCGTCTCGTCTCTTCGCGACTTATCGCGGCTGAAGATGCTAATGGTTTGCTATTTTGGCAATTTAATTAGACGAACTAAAATTGAAAATACTGCCTTACCTGATTTTACTTCTTATATATGATATTAAACATAATTAAATAATATAATCTAAACTATTATAATAAATGACCTACTAAATATTTCGAATTGCTTACTACCAGAAAATCTATTGTATATTTGATACGTTTGTACCGCTTTATCCCAATAATAGAAAAAAATCTAATTATCCAAAATGGTATACTAGTGAAATTATTCGTAATTTGAAACTTAAGCAATATGAGCTCAAATTATATAAGAAACATGGTTCAGATATAAATTTACAAAACTTCAAGCGTCTTAGACAACATAATAAGACATTAATCAATGCAGCTTACAAAGAATTCATAAGTAAAGCTGAAAATTCAATTTCACGTGACAGCAAAAACTTCTGCTCCTTCATACATAATAAAAGAGGTTGCACCAGGGGTTATGCATTTAGACGATCTAGTAATATCTGACCCTCAGTTAATAGTAGACAGTTTTAGCCGACATTTCGAAAGTGTTTTTCTTAAGCAAGATCTAAATTCCAATGATGACAGTATCAATAGTATTTCTTGTTTGAACATAAAATCTCTGTTTGAAGAGGAAATAATATTGGCATTGCAACGTTTAAAGAGCAAACCGACTTGTGGCCCAGACCTTGTGCCTAGCTATTTGGTAAGGGATTGTGCTCATGTGCTGTGTTATCCACTTTGTATTTTGTTTAATCTATCTCTGAAGAGTTCTAGATTCCCTTCTTTGTGGAAGAGGGCTAGTGTGTGCCCGATCTTGAAGTCGGGGATCCTTCTGATGTAGCAAATTATCGTCCTATTACCATATTAAACAATTTTGCAAGTTTTGAGATTTCACTGTACAACCGCATCTACTTTTCTGTAAAGAATTTACTTTCAATAAATCAACATGGTTTTATATCTCACAGATCCACCACCTCCAACCTGGTTTGTTTTACACAATATATTTCTAATATTCTAGATAACCATGGTCAAGTTGATGTGGTGTACACTGACTTCTCTAAAGCTTTTGATAGGATACATCACTCAGTTTTACTGCAAAAACTCAACATATTTGGTTTTAGTGATGAATTGCTTATATTATTTTGTTCCTACCTTCACAATAGGATGCAATATGTTACATTCAATGGCTTTAAATCTAAGACTTATGTCGCTGCATCGGGGGTTCCTCAGGGTTCGAATTTAGGTCCGCTACTATTTCTTCTATTCATTAATGACCTTGACAGTGTGTTGGATTGTGGGAAGCTTTTGTACGCTGATGACGTCTTGCATTTCTTCAGCAGACCAGGCCCATAATCTTCAGGTAGAGTTAAATAAACTTGTAGCTTGGTCTATTAATAACAAACTTAGCCTAAATGTTAATAAATGCAAAGTTGCCACCTACACTCGTAAATCCAATCCTGTTGTATATGATTACCATATTAATTCGCAATTACTTAGTCGTCACAGTTCTACAAAGGATTTGGGTATTATATTTGATAGTACTTTAAGCTTCTCACAACATATTGAATATATTGTCATGGGGCCTCAAAAGCATTAGGATTTATTATTAGAAATAGTAAATCATTTAGAAACCCGAATACATTAAAATTATTATATTATGCTTTTGTAAGATCCAAGCTGGAATACTGTTTCGTTAGTTTGGAATCCATATTACACCTGTTATATCAATAATATTGAATCTGTCCAGAGAAAATTTCTTAAATATCTTTCATTTAAATGTGATGGTGTTTATCCGGCACAAGGATTTGATGACAACTTATTAATATCTAGGTTTAATCTTCATTATTTACAGAAAAGGAGATTTATATACTCTATCAGATTTCTATACAATCTCTTGCACAATTCAATTGACTCTCCATATATTTTATCACAACTTAAATTTTTGGTGCCACATCCTTCGATTAGATCTCATATGACGTTTTACTGCCAATCTGATAGAACTAATCTAATGATAAAGTATACTGTATACACTACGACATACAAATTTAATTTATTATGTTATATTTGTGATATTAATAATATCACTTTAAACCAGCTGTTAAGGATTGCCCATGACGTGCAGTTATAATTTTTTCTCATACTTAGTTACTTATTTATGTTTAATATTTTTGACAACTACTTATTGTTGTGTTTTATTTTTGCTAGATCATGTTTTTAACAGTACTTTTTCATACTTTTATATTTTTTACTTATCTTACCTATACATTTATTTTTGTGTGTTCGACTAGTTTTGTTGTTTTAACTTTATTTTAGGAACTTTTATGTATTTAAATAATTTCTATTATGGTTCTGTAATTGGGATTTTGTTCCTGTTGGACTATTAAACACTATTATTATTATTATTATTATTATTATTATTATTATTATTATTATTATTATTATTATTATTATTATTATTATTATTATTATTATTATTATTATTATTATTATTATTATTATTATAAATTAAATTATGGTAAATATCAGAGAAATCTCCAGTATTCACAGTTAGTAACGATAAACTATTTCATCGAAGTCGAAGAAATGTTTGGCTTGTAGAGAAAAAGTAATGTTGTTTTGTCTGAAAAATATTGTATAACCTTTTTATTAAATAAATGAATTCATATTGTATAGAATAGTTGAATTATTTTAATAAAACGTGCTTTTCCTGAGGAAAACTTTTTCAATGTAATCAGTGGCGTACTCTCTTTTTGTAGGGAAATGTTCAAGACATTGAGAAGACTTAATTCTAATGCTAACATGTTTGTGACATTTAATTTGTATAGACGCGAAGAAGGGAAATTAATACACTGAAATATTTTATTTTAAATTTATTGCGTATAAATGAATATTTACAACTTATACTCTATTTTTCTGTATAATTTCCTAAACTTGAAATAATATTTTCCCACAATGTAAGAAGTGTAGTTTCCCCAGTGATAGAAAATAATGGGTCATGTTAACAGCCAATTGCGCCGTCATTCTTTCCCACGTGTCATCCTTATAACACACCCCGGTGCTTAGTTCAGCAGCTGAAACAAATGGTAGTTACATGAGGTTAAGTCTAACCACATACGAGATGTTCAAGAGTCGTCTTGGTAATTTATTTCAATTTCTGTCGTGGTGTGATACCCGCATGAGGTATAGTTTGTCGTTAAGGTTAAAAGCATTTCGCATTCTTTGTTGGCAATAATGCATGTAGCCATTCTTAAACATTCTTTAGTAGCTTAAAAATTGTCTCTTTGCAAATTGTAGATTAACGACTTTTGCGATAAGAAAAGCGTAAATATATAGGCAGTCCCAAATTGTATAGTCTTCTTCAGACATCTTACAATTTGAGATAAGACAATTGGAAATAAAAAAATATTATATTTCTTCAATAAAGATTTTGTAGCAATAACGGTTTGTAGTAGACTCTCTAAAGAAATACGTAAAAGTGTTAGAGCAGTACAGTATGTGTGTTCGAATGTAATTTTTACAAAAATATATATACAGTACTTTCAAATACCTAAATCACCCAGCGACTTTGGTAAATTCTTTGAGTCTCTTATATGCATTTAACAAATGTATTTATTTAGAAATACTGCTACCCAGACAGAAATCCAATTACAGGGCAGGAACCAACATAACATGTAAGTGAAAAAGACAAGTAAGACTAAAAATTAAAACCTACAAACATAACAAATAACAAAATAAAACAAAAATTGATATAAAAATAATAATAAATTAGTACTTACATTTGTAAACAAATTTAAAAAAACAACAATAAACAAAGAAAATTAAGTTAAAAAAAAACAAAGAAAATATAATGACAATACAGTGTAGACTTACTTTAATATACTGTAACCCCTATATTGGGTAAGCGTAGAAACACGTCACGTAGACAAACAAACTTTATTGTTACTCTTGATTACACAAGAAATATCCTTCAACAAATTCACAACTGTCAGACTCTTTTCTTTGGCGTTTCACTCATTCGCGGTTGACTGCTCAATATAAACTGACTGTGACGGCGAAACCGATTCGCTTATATAGGTTTTTAGAGTTCTCGAAGTTTCTGCGATCTCGAGAACGTGTCAAGAAACAAATACAATATAGCCTCGAAGATTCTAGATAACGTCAAAATAAAGGAATTACAAAAATTATAATTTCTAAAACAAACAGGAACATAATTAACAAACTAAAAAGGTAGGTGAGCTTCCGTAACAATACATTGCTTTATAGTAGCAGAGGAACAACGTCAAAGTGTGCTTAATAATTGAAATACTCAGTGTACATTTTACATATAAATAGGAGAATATTGAAGCGCGTTAGTTCTTGCAGTAGGCAAATAAAATAGTGTATGGAAACGAGTTTGAATACAAGGGATATCGAAATTAAAATTACTCAAAACATCTGGAGAATCAATGACAGTAGACAATAGATTATATAAAAATAAAACTGAAAAGTGAATGCGTCGTGTCGCTAATTCCTTTAAGGCAATAGCTCTAATTGCAGAATGCCACGAGGTGGATAAATACCATAAGTCTAAAAGTAAGATATATAACATATTTCCTCTGACTATTTTCCAAATTGTTTATATGAACCTCATACTTAGCATCTCTGATAATACTACCATCTTCCAATTTTGGTCTGACAAACTTTAAAGTGGCGTTAATGTCTTATAACAAAACTCAAATTTTTGCACACATTAGACATTACCTGCTCAATATGCGGAACAAAAAACAATTTTGTGTCAAAAATGACACCTAAATCCTTAAGCTGAGTACATCTGTTTAATGAAGTGTTGTCCACTATATAGTTATATTGATTAGTAGCAATTTTCTTAGTAAAAATCGTAACGTTACACTTGGATAAATTTAACGGTAATTTGTTAGTTTGGCACCAAGAGTTAATTTTTAACAGTTGTTGCTGTAAATAGTAACATTTCTGAACAGAATCAGCAGATGTAAAGAGTTTGTCATCATCAACAAATAAGAGGGCATGTGGATATTATAAATAAAAGAGGATCAAGTACCAATCATTGTGGAACACCTGATGTCGCTAATATGTTAATTTATTTATAACTGCGATACTGAACATTTAGGGTTAAATTACTTAAATATGAATTTACAAAATTAAGAAAATCCAATGTACATCCAAAGTTGGATAATTTATGTAACAAGACCATGTTCAAATCTATCAAAGGCTTCAGATAAATCCGTATATACGAGCATAATGCCAGTTTGACCACCCTCTCCATAGTATAAGAGATAAATTATGTAACACTTATAAGATTAGTTGTTGTAGATCAATCAGAAATAAAACTATGTTATTAGAATAAGATAAGTGATTTAGCATGGAACAGAGAATATTGTAAATAATCATTTCAAACAATTTTCCAAAATTACAAAGAATAACTATAGGTCTGTAATTTTCAATATTCATTTTGTCTCCTTTTTTGATAATTGGACATAGTTTTGACTTAGTTCAAATTTGCGGAAAAGTTGCAGATTTAAAGGATAAATTAAAAATAATATCAATAAAAAAGCAGGAACTTTATCAGGATTTAACATTTTTCAGTGCTGTTAAACATCTTACTTGGAAACTACAGAAATATTAAATTACACATTATTTGTAATATCAAGATTAAACCAGTCAAAAGTTGGTATGGGATTAAACGCAGATTGAAAGAATTGTGCGAACATCTCTAATATACCCTGAGAGTCATTGATAAATTCGTCTAGATAGTTCATCGGATAATAATATTAGAAATGTTTTTCATGATTTGCAGAAAAAATCAAAAGTTAGATTTGACTTAATATGCGATTCAGCTTCTCTAATATAATCTTTATGAGCAGCATCAAAATCCCTCTTTATTAGAGAACGTAAGGTTCTAAATTCGTTAAGAAAGATTATATTATTTGTGAACTTGAAACGACGCCACGGCCGAGATTTTGTTGTAATATTATTTATTATAGCTTTATTGAACCATGGAGGATATGATCTTTTACGTCTATTCGTTGCTGTTAAAGGAACATGTTAAGAAAAAACAAATCCAGGGGGTGGATGGTGGATATCTTCAGGAACTAAATAGTTTCCCGATTTGTCGACAATCAAAAATTACCTACTAAGTACTAAATCTAAAATTATGTTGTTTACATTCAAGATACTGTTATACTCAGCAAGACCAAATCAAAAAATCCAATAAAAAAAATGGATAAGACACCTGAGGCATTCATTACTGATTTCACATTCATTACTGAATGTGGAATTTTTATAATAAGAAGGGATAATGAAATCACCTAAAATTATCAATTTATCATCATTTAAAAAATCAGGTGTTGCTGACAATGCATCGAAGAGTAATATGTTTCAGCACAAATGCTAAGTGGGATATACGAGTATAATACCACAATATAAACTGAAAAATATCCTAAATTTATTTTAATTTCAATGGTACCAATGTTGTGAAATGTAGCGCTTAATGGTCCAAGATCAATTAAAATTGCAGAAAATGGCTTCCTCAAAGCTAATAGAGCACCACCTCCTTTACTAGTGTTAGTGTCAGGTCAACATTGCGGTTTTTTTCTAAAAACAATGTAACTACCAGGATACACATTTTCTAACGTTTTCTTCCATGGCTTCTTTAGTTCTAAATATGTAAAAAATAAAAATTGGAAAACTGAGAATTCAATAAAAAAAATTTTTTTGCTAGTTTCTATTTGTACTTTGATATATGTATTCCATCATAGATTTTGTATTATTATTTATATCTAAATTTAATTCCAAGGCAATCTAGATAATCAAAGAAAAACGTTTTTTTTTTTAAATTTCAAGGAGCCGAACAAAATTTGTGGATAACTTTATGAAATTTGAGATACAGGACTTTTAAAGAATGTGTTACATCATTACACTTTGAATAATAGCTGATTTCTGGTCAAATCACTTGCAAACAAATTATAGTACCTATGAATTTTCTTTACCACTGAAAAAAGAATATAATTTTTATTTAGTATTCCTGCTTAATCCTTAAGTGTTTCTAAGTAACTTTTTCTACAAAATTTATTTATTTAAGTGAAGTTGTTGTTAGAAGCGAAGCGGATTACCGCAGTACTGAGGTTAGAAGATCCATTCTGCATGTAGCTGACTATGTAGAGTTTAAAATAGTGCACGTAGCAGGGGTCTAAACCTAGCAGAATCTCTCTTGAGGAGAAAAAGAAGCCGTCCCAAGATATCTCTGTCCCTTTACCATTAAACAGACACAGTTGCAAAGGATGTGAATCAAATCGCAAAGTCTCCATCTCGTGACGTTGCTTAAGCCAATCTTAAACAGGGTGAGTCAGTCATAATGAGATAGGAAATAATGGGTATAATACGAATACGCGATTAAAAAAATCTAAATGCATTTACGCCGAAAAAAAATATTTTCAAATCATTATTTAAACCCCTTTTCAGACTGGCACTGGCCGCTCACAGCCTTGGTTGTTTACTCACAGTTCAACTCGATGTCGATCTGATGCCGTGTTGCCAAATTGAAATATTTTCCTAGTATCTACCTAGGTATTAGAAATCACAAATAAACGGGTATACTGACTATTTTAGAATCTCATATTTTTTCTTGCTCAGTTCAGCCAATAATAATTTAAAATGTTAATATCCCTTGAAATCAAATAATAATAATAAGATAATTCTATTAAAAATTACAAGTAACGCGGTACATTCAGGTTTTCCGGTAGAAAATACGGTCCAATCAAACGATCCCCGTACAGTCCTGCCCATACCTTGACAACAAATCGCCTCTGAAAGCTAAACCGATGAGTAGTGTGTGGATTTTCGTCCGACCAAATGTGACTATTATGACTGCAAACAAATTAGCTTGGTTACAGTTTAAAAAATATTTAACATTGAAATTACAAAACTCCGTATCTAATAAGAAACCGAGTAATAAACCATTTAGGTCCATTACGTAAAAAACCTATACCCAATGGATAAATTATTAAGAGAAGCTGAAAAGTGTTTCATGTTTAAATACGAAGTATTAAAAAACCATCGTGTTGTCGACAAAAAAATGTCCAAGACCAAAACGGCACGCCTCTGATCTGATGCTCATAAAAGTTATCGATAGTGAATCTTGACCTATCGTATTATTAGGTCAATAACCTAGTTTCCTAGTTTTTGTACTGTTATTTAACAACAAGGAGTAAAACTTTTTTTTATCTAAATACATTAATTTTCCTTAAATATTGATTCATTTGTTAATAAAAACAAATGTAGATAATAAATAAATGTTTCCGAATGTTAGGTTACTTAAGTTTAATAATAAGTACATATTTAAGTACAATGAATTATTCAGTTTGTAGTTACGTACATCTTGCCTAGAAATTTAATGTTATTTAAGTAGTGTGGTACTAACCTGTTTAAAATGCAAATTCGAGTAAAGCTGCACTCATCCGTCCATAGCACTTTATTAATAAAATTAGGATCAGCTGCAATTTGATTTTGATGCTAATTGCAAAATTCAAGACGGCTGGAGAAATCAGCAGGTTATAAAGCTTGAACTTTCTGAAAACGATACGGTTTCAGTGAGTTTTCTCGTAATATTTTAGACCTTGCCTTGGGATATCCCCAATCGCCTTGAAATGGTTCTTGTAGAAATAGTAGGCTGCTCCTCAACTAAATTTAAAACAGCCTCTATTACATTAAAGTCATTTTGCCGATGTCCCGCAAGTCCCAACGAGGTTTCACAGAACCCGTATCGCGACGGCGTTGAAGCACTTGCACAAAAGTTCGCGCACTTGAAAATTCTTAGGGAAACGTCTCCGATATTCCACAGCAGCGGCATTCGCATTTCGTAAATATTCTCCGTATAAAACTACCATTTCCGCATATTCGGAATTTGTAAAATTAGGCATTGTGAATTTACGATCAATACACGAGACCGAAATAAACAAACTACTGCTTGTATTCTCTCTATCCCGCCTCCAAATGTGTAGTGTGTTGTGATCTCCAAATTTGGGAGGAAAGAAATGCGGGAAATGCAAGTGCGCCTAAATGGTGGTAAATTTGAATAACACGCTGAAGTGTTAGACGATATTATGTATGTAATACTGATGTGGCAACGATGTTTCCTTCGACATTCGATTGTTATATGGCTGCGTCATCAGAAAGTTTGTAGCGTATCAGGAGCGTCGTGTTAAGAATTTTTATAGAGTGATTTGTTTATTTTTTTAAGGCCGAGTAATTTTTGTTTCGATTTTCTGCCTTTATTAGATTTACTGAATACGTAGTTCAAATTAATGACATTATGACTGACTCACCCTGTATAGGTACTTGTTCAGATAAGATCTGTTAGGAGACCCATGACAATACTAAGGTTGCTATTGTCAAGCATAATAAAATTTCGGTTCATGTGAGTCTATGGTCCCTTTATAAGAAGCCTGGCCTGACCCAAATCGGATCCGTCCGACCAATCTTCTTTTGAACGCTTTCTATGGTGAGGGTTGCCCCAATACTGGTACAGGTCCCACAAATTGACTACTTGACCCTTGTCTGGGTAACATGTCAGCACTCTGATTACCTGTCACATCACTGTGATTCAGAACCCAGGCCAGCTTAACACAATTATCCCCTCTCGGGAAAGAGCCCTGACATATCCTGGGACCACACGAAAAGTGATCCTGAAGGACAGAATGGCTCGTAAAGCCGATCTTGGATCCATCCGTGAACCAGACAAAGCCTTTTGAGACCTACGCATCAGAATTAGCGAGCCAGGCTTCCCTAGTTGGAAACTCTATCTGAGAAGCAATTTTGGAATAGACAAAAGAATCTCTAAGACCTTTGTTGGAGCTGTGTATCTTGTTTTGGCATGGATTGATGGATGGATTAATGTTGCAAAATTATAATATGTTTTATATGTATATGAAAAAAGTAAATCATTTATTTGTTGATGATGGATTACGGATGAAAACGAACATCAAGGTTAAATTACTAATTTTAAACAAAAATCTTTCCCCAAAGTTATATAAGGCACACCATCTCTATTGCATAAGACCAAATTATTAATGATTAGAACATAGCAGTGTGTCTGACAATGTTTTGCTTAATTAGGAATTTCATTAATTCAATATAAACCTATGTACCAGAAATATTTCGTGTATGCATAAGCTTCTGTACCTTTTAGAATTTGCGATCCATCCATATTAATTTTAAAGTCTTAATAAGATATATTCAAATATGTATTTGTGCTACTACAAGCTGAAAGCTATCCAATCAATATTGAAACACGTGGCAGAATCATCCATCTCACCGTATTTATTGCCCTTTCATGAAATATTTCAATGCATGCCAAAACAAGATACAAAGCATAAATATTATATGATATCTTAACACTGTGGAATGTAAACAAACAAACACAATCATTGGCGTTCTAATAAAATTACTTTTTTATATATTTCAGTAGCAGGAGTAACCAATTAAACAAAAAAAGTAACAAATAAGTAACAATTGATGAACAATTCCACAGACAAAGCTCTATTCAATAATTAACTAAAATAAAAATTAATCTAGCTAAATTTACTAACTTGGTTTAATAAACCCATTCTATAAATATCTAAGTTTACTTTTGAAACTGTGGGAACTCGAAAATTCAACCACAATAAATGAGATCTGACCTATTTCTGCATTTGTAGGATTGCTTCTTCAGGTGGCCTATCAATCCTTTCCTATCAATGAAATTGTATGTAGGAAATTTGATTTATATCAGCTTAAAATACCTTTCCAATATAGTAAACATATGTTACAAAAGCTAATAATAAAGAATATATGGCTAGATATTGTGGGTGTAATTCAACTCTGGTCGGGGCTTTAGTCCGAAGAGTAGTTAGTTTCACACAATATTGTTAATACTTAAAAATATATAAAAAATATATATTTTTATATTCACCCAGATTAGCTATAATTTTGGCAGAGTCTAACTACACAATTTGTGTAGATATTTTTGTAGGGTAAAGGGCAAAACACGTACACGATATATAATGCACCGGAAATTATATTCATACAGAAACGAGAAAACAATATGAGTAAACAAAAGATTCGGTAACTGGATAATCACTGTGACAATGACTGACAGAAGTGACAGTATTCGTTCATCATACCTAGGTGAACTACAAATTTGGTTAGCCTGTTGGCTCTCACAACTAATGCAATAGTTGTCGCATAATATAAGCCACAAATGCACAGGCTAAATCCTTAACATTAATTTATTTGTTCATGTATTCAAATATTGCAATCTACAGACATAATCCAATAATCGCTTACAATCATTAACAAAAAAAATCATAATTTCCATGTGAAAAGCCAGTAACACACAGAATAACAATTACAATAACAAAAAAAAGCACAACACTATTATATTATACACTAAACTTTAGGAATAAGTAATATGGCATAAAAAAGAAAATAAAGAGACATAAAGAAAGATGAGATCTGTCAGGAACAAAAAAACCTCTGTAAATCGTCTTTAACTTTCCTTTTGAAAAGTGAAAATTTATCAAAGATTATATCTACTTCTTGCATATATTTATAATTTTAGATAACCTGTACACAGGCAAATTTTTCCCCAAATTTATTCTTGATTTCGGAACGTAAAATAAATCTAAATTTCT
Source organism: Monochamus saltuarius (assembly GCA_025584915.1). Lineage (NCBI taxonomy): Eukaryota > Metazoa > Arthropoda > Insecta > Coleoptera > Cerambycidae > Monochamus > Monochamus saltuarius. Next base: position 45,829,694 of record CM046724.1, on the reverse strand, counting down.
ACTATAATATTGCGGTACTAATATCTTGAATTCATTTAAGAGAAACATACAATTAATTTTATTATTAAATAACTTGAATACAAATAATGCAGATGAATATAATCTCCTAAATTCTAATTTGTTAAAATTAAATTCACATAACAATATATTATAAGGTGTGTCATAGTGATAAACACCATATATTCTATAATATAGATATCTGAGAAATGTTTTTGAACCTGCTCACTACGATTTTTATACATTTCATATAGAGGGGACCAAATAATAGATGCATATTCTAAAATACTTCTAACATAAGTGTTAAATAAACAAATAAATGTTTTTTCGTTCTGAAAATTACAAGAATTTCTTATTATAAACCCTAACATACGAAAAGCTTTTAATACTGTTTCATTTATATGATTATTAAGTTTAATTCAGAATCCAACAATATACCAAGGTCTTTGATAGTTTTCTTATTGGTAAGTAATGACTTATTTATATTATAATCAAAAATGACATTATTAACTTTACGAGAAAAAGTAATAGAAAAACATTTAGCTACATTAAAAGATAAGAAATTCTGTTCTGACCACTGAAATATACTATCCAAATCATTTTGTAAAAGGCAACAGTCAGTCAATGACTCAATTCTCTTATAAATTTTAAAATCGTCTGCAAACAACTGACAATGTGAATATTGAACAACATCAGGTAAGTCATTTACCATACATAAAAAAATTATGGCCCCAAATTGGACCCCTGTGGTACGCCTGACAATGTAAAAAAATTAATTGATAACAACACACTGTTGCCGATTTTTTAAATAAGACACTGTAGTAAATTATTAGAAAATCCGTATAATTTTTTGAACAATATATCATGATTGACTTAATCAAACACAGTATCAACCTGATCATTGCTATCATCTACATTAATTACAGTTTGTGCGAAACACATCAAGTTAGTAACAGTGGATTTATTTGACATAAATCCATGTTGCACATAACTATAGTTTTCTATTTTATTATTGACGCCATTCTTAAATATAGGACAAATTTTAGTTCGTTTCCATATCTCTGCATATGTGGAAGTTTCTAAAATTAAATTAAATATAAATTTGAATGGCTTCAAAAGTAATTCGTTACAACCCTTAAATATATATGGCGGTATATTGTCAGGACCCATAGATTTCTTTGGTTTTAACTTTTTTATGGCTAATATTATATCATCATCATGTTTAATATCCAACGTATTACTATGCACTTATAGTCAAATGTTGTGGTGTTACATGAGGACATTTCAGTATTATAAACACTTTAAAAAAAATTACAAAACATTGGAGCGATTTCCTTTAGCTCACAATAGTATGAAGACTGTCGAATCTGTAACACCGTAAGCTTTAGCCATTTCATATAAGTTCTACGTATTTCATGTGTGGACATTTTTATGTGCAATTATTAATAATTATTGTACTTTCAACATCTAGCCATTAACTAATGTTTCACATCGTCGTCACGGTAAAACTTGCAACGAATACTTGTACTTTGGCCATGACTATAATATAATATATTCATTATTCGTTTCTTCCATTATAATGATGTACATAATGCACTATAGCAGTGTATAATAATTTTTCACTTATGATTAACGATTATCCACATGTATGTCAACAAATTTAAATTTTTCACTGTGAAAGTACCGGGAATGAACTAACAAAACAAAAATTCACCGGTAATAGCAATTGAACCCGAACCTCCTATGTGAAAGCCAGACTTCTACCCACTATATCTATTACAGCAATATTAACATTTTTCCGAATGATGGTAGAAGTTTACTAATTAAAGTTTTATTTGCTTTTTTAAATTTATCAAGTGAACGACGAAAAGCAAGCCTGAAAGTAAGGTGTTTTGAGAAGTTTGAATTGTATGTTATGAGTGTATTGTGTAATTTTTTAAGTAAAAAGTTTGATAAAACATTGTTGATGTTCGTCAACAAAGTATAGTATTTTACTTACATATAATGACTGTTATTACTTACGTACATATTGCAGCCATCATTATATGGTCGTTGAATAATATACTATTATTAAATCAAATGCTCTACAGAAACCACTTACTTTAAATTTAGTAGTTTTGTCAAACCCTTACATTGACATGAAATAAATAATTATCATCAGACAGGCAAGAGATCTATGCTTTTACATGCCATTTCAAGGATGGGATCTTAGCTTGACTAAAGAAAATTTTGAATTGTTTTTTCGTTGAATTAAAATTAACTGTGTTCTTGTTAAGACACAATATGTAGACTTATACCTTTAATATCATTTTATACGATACCCAACCTTGACATAAGTATTTTTTGTTTAGTTTTGTTAATGCTCATAGTATATTCCCTGCATATGTCGTATTCATTACTTATAAGAAGATCCTCCCTCATAATATGTTATATGTTATAAAGCACAAATAGTTTTTTTCTAAAATATTAAACCCCTATTTATCGACACCCATGGCCGCGAATTTAAATTTCGCATACGTCAAAGCTAGTGATACAGCGCCATATTGGCATGTGTATCACCCACTTGTACCAATGCATTTCCATCTATTAATAATTTGTGGTAGTCATACATTCAAATTGGTTTATTATTTTTTATTTCTTTGTTCTGCAGGGTTAACCTATGACTAAGTACAAATATTTTAAGAGAGAATAGAGAAAAATAAGAATTATTGAAATCGGCCTTAAAAAAAATTCCAAACTTATTTATAAAGAAAATTATCAACGACTAAGGCCGCCCGTCAACCGGAAGGTTATATTTCGTATGTCGAAGGTAGTGACAGTGTACCGCGTTATCATGTGCATTGATTTACGCCACTTTTAACAAAAAAAACATTTCTAAACTGTAGGTATATGATTTAATGAGAAACACGATGTGGAGGGCAGCACAGGGAGGTAGCACCTACCTTACTGATATTTCGAGGATTCAAATTTGAAGAGATTTCAAAAATATTGCGTAATGAACCGCCCTGGTTCATCCCGAATTGTTAATTTATTTTTAAAATGTATTATTTTTATTATTAGATTAAGTCCAACGAGCGCTCGAATTTTTTATCAGTAGGCACTATTTTGTACTAAACCGTCGATGCCCTACTCCAAAATCACGCACCGCGCGCAACTCCCACCGTAACCTGTGGTTGTCAGATGGGGAGCGAGTTAACAGAAGTTGAGAGATGTTGATAGACAGCTCCAGAAGAGTTGTTGATAGACCAGCTTCAGAGGTTCTTCAAAACCAGCCCAAGAAGACCAACCGAGCCCAAGAGAAGCCGCAGAATCAGCAGTACCCAGGAAATAAGTAAGCAATCTACCTTCCTCTGAATCCTACCCTTGTCACGCCTTTTGAGTTTTTTGAATTCATACGGGCTGGCTTGTGATTTTGACGGACTAGGTAGTTTGGCTGTGCATAACACAGATACCTGACTGAGCCGTCGACTGTCTGCCGTTTCACGACGTTGCCCTCATCCGGTTTGGCTGTGAATAACACCGCCGGAGAGTGATAAATGCTAGTGAGCCCTAAGACGTTTTCGTTGCCGGCTTGACTGTGAAAAATACCGGCGACGACTAATATACGCCGTTTTGGTACACTGAATGTACACCGAAGTGTTTGGCTGTGAATAACACCGCACCAAGGAGTCGTTGGTGACTAAGTGGTACCGAGGTGGTTTGGCTGTGCATAACACCGGTCAAAGGAGATACACCATTGTACTCATCGACCTGGTGAACTCGGTCGAATTCCTATCCTCCGGGAAACTGCGTTTCCCTTAAACCAAACACCGTCCTATTTGTCCCTTGTTTTGGTAATATTTGCTGTATATTGTTCCTCTGCAATGCTTGCGCTTTCTCCTTGGCTAAAGTTAATTATGAACCGCTTTTTAACTAATGCTTTCTATTCGCATTTACAGGGCCGAAATAAATTCAAAGTACATTTTTCTAAATCCATACAGAATCTCGCTGGAATCGTCTTCTAGGTATAAGTTTCAGGTTAATCCGTATTTATAAATATTTTACGCTAATAAAAGTATTTCATGTTTTACTTTAAGAGTTTTTTGTAGATAACTTATATTCTCTTTCAGTACCGAAGCAGACCGTTTTGAAAATTGTAAACAAATATATTTATTTAGCATCTAACATCAGTTTTAAATACAAATTTATATAGTCTTTATTCTACAGTTTGACTGATTATTATTTGTTTTCATTTACCAAATAAATGTGTTATAGAAAGAATGTGTTGTATTCATTCATATCAGTAAGTTTCATAAAATCCCGATCTAGTAAAAAAGTATTTAAGGCCGGGGATTTTGTAGAAAAGGAATTGCACAGCCTGAGTGAGCGAAACGACGAATCAGTCAAACCTATGGGACAGTATACAACCCGTATAGGCCCGAACCGCACGGTTCTCTGAGGTTTATCGTGCATTTTGACGTACATAAAAATGGAAGTCGTGATATATGTTATGATTTTAGTCGAGGACACAAAATGTAAAATTAGTAATAAATATTAATCTGAAAGTGAAACACATGTTGTCCTATATGTCTTGGCTAGTGAGTGAAGTAATTTGGTGGCTGTGGCTGTGATAATTTTGCGACACATTGGCGTAGTAACTGTGTGGCTGAAATTGAGGTATTTTAACATTTATTTTAATTATTCTTGTGATTTTATGAGCAATGAAAATTATCTCACGCACTAGCGGGAACCTTTGTGAATACGTTGATATATAATAATAACCAATTATTTCAATTTTCTTGGAGTTCTGTGTCCTCGCTTGAAACCCTGTTAGACGGTAAAAATATGTATACAAAATCCCAGCCTTAAGAGAAGATTTTTGCCGTTCTACACTGACAATTCTGTTTATTTAAAAAGTAAAATATCATTACACCGATCAAATTAGTTTTGTTGTTCCTGGAATAAAAGAAATATACCAGACCCCTGGAATTTAACTTTCTTCACTGTAGCTGCCCGAGTACTTACTCTAACCGAGGGTGAATTTACGTGGAGTTTCTCCTACGTTAAATATAGAGAAACTGGCGCCCGAGACTAAGCGAGAAAATATCCTGAATTGCGTCTCTGTTGCGTCACTCACTGCCTCCGAACACCAGTGCACGAAATAATTTAGTCCAAGAAAGCTGCAAAGATTTTCGAACTGGAGACCTTTTGGTTTTCCTCGACTATTCTTTTTGTTTCAAAGGTACTCAGTCCGACAACCACAACCAGGTACATCATCTGTATTAGCCGAACCACAAATGGTAACAAAAAACACAAACAAATGTGTATAAATGCACATGTAAAAACACTACAATACGTTCCACGATATTACGGCAGTTGTTTAATGCGGTTCAAAGAGAATTTGATACATTTTGTATATCCGGAAAACGTATTTGTTTTCACGCTGCCTTGAAATAATATGCACTTGTCGCACTTCCCATAAATAAGCACCATATCTGTCATCTTGGCATTTGAATACACAAAAAAATACGAGAAAAAATAAATATAAATAAATTATTTCAAACACCGTATGCGATATTTTGTCTTTGACATAATCTGATGCAGTCGTCATCTGTATGCCACCAAAGTGCACTTCATACCCTTCAGTTTTTAAACTTCTTGTGTTGTTGGGGAATTAAATACTGATAATACTAGTAATAGTGACAATATTAACAATAATTGACGATGTTTGCATAAAATAATATTTTAAACCGTAACTTTCCTAGACGTTTACAATTTTCTATAACATTATTTCAATCCCTTTCTTATTCCAGTGGTCTCTGACAAATAAAATTTTGGAGTGTACATCAACCAGCAAGACAACATAGATTGCCATCTCCTGACAAGTGTTATGTACCCCTATATCACAGCAGAAATGTGAAGGCAATACCGGGATGAAGATAAGCCACAACCGTGTCTACGAGCGTATAAAAAGTATAGATTATTGTTTATACTGATTCCCGTAACAAAATTAGCTTCTCGATGTTCTCAACGGGGAATGGAAGACTGAACAGTTGTCATAAATCATAATTAATACCCTGTTTTTTTAGTGACTATTTTTCAGTTAAATATGTTATATAATAATTAAATAATGGAATTTGTGTCTGGTACAGATATTTCATATAGGTATACTGTATGCGGTGTGATTTTCTAGAGTCGAGGGCAAATTCATCGGAGCAATGGTTACCGGACAAGATTTTACAAATTAAAGACTATCGCGGATACATTCGAAGTTTTCTTGGAATAAATGGACATGTTATTTAACTGTACAAGGAGTATGTATTTTGTTAATGGTAACCCTGACGAACATGTATTGAGTCAAAATGTGGTATTGACAGTTTGTTATCTTATCATGTATTATTGTTAATATAAATCATCAGTTTCCTCGTTTCTACATTTGGCAACGCTATGATTGACAGATCTAAGCCATGTTGGATGATGACTATCATAGGCGCCTATTTTCTGGACGTTTGCCTCACTTTTTAAGTTTAGTTATTGTTATCATCACTTTTTGTTTATATGTATGTATTAAAGAATTATCGAGTTTAATCCTTTTGTTTATTCTTAATGACATTTATACACTTTAAACAGCGTCATTCAATTATTTTCCAAAAACGACTTAATCCCTCCATCCCTAATGTGATTTTTTTGAGACTCTTTAGGACAATATTGCTTATAACTTTTAAACGGGAAGTAATACAGAAAAATAAATTTTTATTAGAAAAAAGAGTGCTTTTTAAAAGAAAAAATATTTGGGTATATTTCTGGAAAAAATATAATTGATGACGTCATTAGTTGTTTCTGTCAAATTCCAAGGATTCCGGGTGTCGATTGAGCTTACCTCTTTCCATTTATCACCACGTGTACCAAATTTTATATAAATGTTCTTTATCCTCAAACTAGGCCCATACTATAGTCTGTTTTGAAATGAAAGAGAGTAATAAAATCCCGAGATAAGAACCGGCCATGGGCGTGGTGATATTTCGTTTCCGGTAATTATCGGGTAACACTAATGCTAACTAACAGGTAATGGGTGTACATTAATTTGATATATGGTGATTTTCCGGGTTGTTATGCCGTGACCTCGGTAACTGGTAGCTACCAACAACAGAGTTAAAATGCACATTCCTAGCATTAGCCGGGATTCTTTTACCTGCCCTGGTTGTTCTCGGGCTAGGCTCTTTGGGGACAACCCCCGCTATCGGTGTCTCTGGGTCTGTCCATATATTGATTTCGGTTCCTACTGTTGGTATTACGACTGCTAAGGTCGGAACCGTTCCTCGGATAATGGTGGTCCCCCGAGGCGTTCCGTAGCCGCCGCTGTAACTGGTCGCATCCCATGCTTCCAAACGTTTCGCCGCTCTTCGCTGTCGGCATCTTCAGTGGTGACTCTGCAAAAGCTTCGCCGCGACTGAGAAGGTGTACATTAGTATATTTTACTGGATACATCATAGGGCAGGAGCCAGTGTATTGTGACAGATCAATCCAGTCTTAGATCTGAATATACGAAGACGTGCTAGTGCAGTAGAGTAAAATTCGACTTGTGTTTAGTGACTATTGTGCCAGTGGATATAATATTGTTTGGGTAAAATGTCGAGCTTATCAGATTACGTACCTGATAAATGTGTGAAAAAATGTGCGCTGTCTCAGAATGAGAATATTATTATATTAAATGTATTTAATGCATTGAAACACCAAAATCCTACCAACAGTGTTGACGACATCGTGGAAAAGTGTTTCAAAATGACAGGGATTGGAAAATTGACTGTCTATAGACTTTTAAAGGAAATAAAAAATGAACAAGATACTGTAAACTGACTGTTCTGACAAAAGTCGTTATAGATTATTTCTTCAAAAATGTCATTTGCAGAAAAGTACATTTTATTTTAAAAAAGAAATACCAACGCTAAACAAAATTTTAAGTGAACTTTCAGAGGACAACGATGGGCCGTCTTACGAATGTTGAATTTTTGCTGGGAAAAGCAGAACAGGGAGTCAGTTCTTATAAATAAAGATAAAATTATTTGTTAGCGAAGATCCTACTTAAGATCAATTAGAAAATTCCGTGACGAAGGGAGGAATATTTATTATCTAGACGAAACTTGGGTCAACGAGGGATATACTGTAACAAAAGTATGGCAAGATAAAAATGTAAAAAGTTTTCGACAAGCATTTTTGGATGGACTTTCAACAGGATGCACCTTCAGGTAAAGGCCGAAGATTAATAGTGACACATATAGGTAGTGCCAGTGGTTTTGTAGATGGCGGTTTACTTTTATTTGAATCTAAAAATACAGGTGACTATCACGAAGACATGAACGCAGATGTTTTCGAAGAGTATTTTACACAGATGTTGGATCTTATTCCTCCGGGATCTGTAATAATAATAATAATAATAATATGACTTTATTCATTACCAAAGAATTCATAACAAATTGATGCAAATAGTGGCGAGATCTAGCAAAGCTACTCATCTAACCACTCGGTAAAAATAAGTAGAACAAAAAATATAACCAATAAATACAATGCGTTAGGGAAAAAAAAACATCAACAACAACAATGCGATCAGACAGAATATTTAGGACAAATATATAAATATATATACCCATAATCAAGTATCAAATTAACTGTCACTTTTACAATACTTCTTTAATCGTTTTTTAAAGCCAGTAACCGCTAAGCAAGATTTGATATCAGGTGCCAGAGAATTGAAGAGTTTAGGGCCATTATAACTAAATGATCTAGAAAATACTGCTGAGGAATGTCTAGGTACACTGTACAGACCCCGCTGCCGCGTATCCCTTACATGTATGTTTGACCTCTTGACCAGTTTATTATAGAGATATACAGGCTGTTGAAATTTATCAATTTTGTATATAAGTGAACACAAATGCATGAAAAATCTTTGCTCTAACTTAAACCACCCCGCTTCCCGATTATATTATGACACATGATCATACTTTCTTAACCCAAAACAAAACCTAATGCAATTATTTTGCAACTTTTGCAAACTTGCTTTATCTTCAGCCAGTAAAGCAGGCCAATAAACAACATCACAATACGCTATGACAGACAGAATTAAAGAATCACACAGTTTTAATTTAATATTATTAGAGAGCAGACCTTTAAACATATAAAGAGTACGAAGTTTCCCGTAACATTTTGTAAAACGTTAGAAACATGCCCCCTAAATCTCATATCATCATCAAAATATACTCCTAAATTCTTACACGATTCAGCATAATTTAATACAACATCATTGATTTTAATTTGTAATAGGGCATCATGTTTGATTAAGCTTTTGTTTCTGCCAAACATTAAAACTTGAGTTTTCGATTCATTTAACTTAAGACCATGCAAAGTTGAAATTTCATAAATTATATTTAAGTCTCTATTAATTCGATCTTCAGCAATACCAACATCATCCAACCCGAAAGAATAATATATTTGCATGTCGTCTGCATACTGATGAGTTGACGAAAATTGCAATTGACTACTAAAATCTGCAGTATAAACTGAAAACAACAAAGGACCAAGAACACTACCTTGCGGTACACCCTTTATCATACTAGTAAAACCAGAAACATCACTACACCTGACCACTCTTTGCTGTCTATCGGTTAAATAATTATTGATAAAATTTAAAGCAGCCGGCCAACCCCAAAATACTTCAGCTTAGCAGACAAAACCGTGTGGTCCAGAGTATCAAAGGCCTTGCTGTAATCAAGTAATATAAGGCAAGTATTTTCTTCTCATCAGTAGCACGCAGTATATCATCACTCACCTGCAACAAAGCTGTAGTAGTACTATGCTGACTGCGGAACCCTGACTGAGTAGGAGGAATTATATTGTGACTGAACAGATACGTTTTTAATTGCTCATACATAAGTTTTTCCAAAATTTTAGAAAGAACTGGTAAAATACTAATTGGTCTAAAATGTGAAATATGAGTAGGATTAGTTATCTTTGCAACTGGTATGATATTAGCTTTTTTCCACTGAGATAGGAATGTCTTACATGAGATGCACCTGTTCATAATATACGTAATATGGGAAGATAAATGAGGAACAAGAAGTAAAATCATCTTGATATCCAAACCATCAACGCCCTTGGAAGTAGTTTTGATATTTGCAATAACTCTCTCAACTTGCACCTGATCAACATTAGAAAATGTGAACTGATTATCATAATTACAGAATGAATTATTCAAATAACGATTAAGGAAAACATTACTACCATAATTAATATCAACTAATGGCACACTATCTATAAAATAATTATGAAAATCACTAGCAGAACCAAATTCTACTGGACTAGTAACCGGAGACGAGTTAATATTAAGCCATTTTAAAGTCCGCCAAAAACCTTTAGGATCAATCTTAAATTGATAATTCAAATAAGCTTTTTTCTCACTTCTGATTGACATTGTGACAAAATTTCTTAACTGTTTATAATCCAACCAGGATACTTCTGTTTTCAACTTCTTATACTTTGCTAACGCTTTATCTCGGAGACGCATCATCAATTTTATATTATCGGTGATCCAAGGCGCTGGTGGTTTAGTAATTCGAGCTGTTCTATAAGGCGCATGCCTATCAAAAAGATTATTCACCATATAAACAAACATATCAACCATAGATTCAACCTCATTTGGCTCGTAAATAACATCCCAGTTTAAACTAGAGAGATCTAGCAAAAAATCATCGTAATTAAAATTTCTGAAATCACGATATGTTTTAAATTTAATCGGAGTACTTGGTTTTTTCAGATTAACTGAACATCTTACCAGAGAATGATCCGATATATCATCCATTCTTACAACTTCCTGACTTAAAATCAAATCCATAGACGAGCTCACCAAAATATCAATTAATGTCTGACTAGTTGTTGTAACCCTTGTAGGATCCCTAATCATTTGAAACAGATTATATTTATTCAAAAATTTGTTTAAGAGTATACGCCCATTATTATTAGACAAAAGATCTACGTTAAGGTCCCCACCAAATATAACACAATCAAAATTTGGAATTAATGCAATAAGGCTATTTTCAAGATCGTCAATACAGGCAGTTAAATTCACTTTAGGAGGTCTATACAGTGAACCAAAGCACACGTTCTTACCTTGCACTTTCAACCCAATCCATATCTGCTCTAAAGCACTAGAACCCCGTGGGAAATCGCACATTTTATACTTAAAAATGTCCCTGATATAAAGGCCACTCCTCCTCCTCTACCATCCCTATCATCTCTAATCAAATTGAAACCAGGTAATTGTAGAGCAGCATTCGGCACCGAATTTTTTAACCATGTCTCTGACAAACCCAAAATATCAAACTGCTCAGCGGCAACAAATTCAGAAAATACATCAAGTTTGGAACCTAAGGAGCAAATATTAAAGTGACAGAAATTTAACACCCTACTATCATCAACATTAGTTCGATTAATTTCTATAATACTATCCTAAAACTTAAACTACTACTCTCACCTCAATAATCAAACATAAACGGCACTAACTACTAAAATTCAAATACAACAAATTAACAAAGGAAAACTAGAAATACGTTAATATAGAAGTGAATATACTTATCAAAGGTAGCTAAATTTCATACTACATACTACTGTATTAAGTAAAATTTCAATATAAAAAGAAAAAAAGAAGATTACATTATAAATGTCTAAGTAACGAACAATAGTTTACAAAAAAAATAAAAATTAAAATAAATATTTTATTTCATTTTTCAATGTTATCCTCATAAAAAGCAGCTATCAACAATGTTAAATTTAATCATATTATGTATTTTAATCACCATAAAACAGTAAGCACAAAAAGAACAAAGGAAAAAAAACTATGCAAAAATAAGTACTCTACATTAAAGAAATTTAATTCTTATCGAGGACAAGTAAATACCAAATACAAAGACCCAACATGACAATAAATGTGTGAGCAACACCTTTACACAAAATATTAACAACTAATCTTTAATACATATAAATCTACAATTGAGACTTATCATTGATTTTAACTTTCCGATTTTCAGTTGAACTCCAATAGAAAATATTTCCACCATAAGACCAGGCTTGATTACTACCAAATTTCTTCTTCGCCAAGGTTAAGAGCTCAAACCGCTTACCGGTCAAATCTTCATAAAGTGAATATGGTGATCCTTTAAGTAGTTTCTTTGCCGCATAGACTTCATTACGTTTTACACTGTGGTTAAATTTTACAATAATTGTACGCGGCCCATATTTGCCATTCTGTTGTCTTATTCCCATTCTGTAAGCGGAGTCAATGTCACTTTTACCACACTGAATACTTAGCTTATCATTAATAAAAGACAGAAGCACATCATTTAAGTTCTCATCAAGACTTTCTGTAATACCACATATCCGAATGCTTTTCATCCTCCTGTCCTGCTCCAAATTATCTACTTTCTTTTGAAGATTGCAAATCTCCTCTTTATTCTCGGACACAGATTTACTAAGATTTGGTAAAGTATTAGCAATCTGATCAAATTTGTTTTCCAATTTATCCATTCTCGCATACAGCTTATCTTCCAATTGACATATAAACTTTGTACAGACCTTACTTATTAGCAAATCTAAGTCATCCCCATCAGAAACAGAGGATTTTTCCGCTGTATTTTGCCGAGTAGCCATTTTCCCAGATTTAGACATTTGCGTGTAGACTATAACTTAGTCAACCCGATAGCACTGTATTCGAGAAAACACCAAATGACAGAAATTAATAATTTCTGCACAGACTTATCACTGCATACCACCAAAACACAACAACAACGTGCATTAACGCCTTGAATAACTAGGGTAAGTTTGCAGATTAAATTTACCAAAATAATTGTCATGGATAATGCCAGTTATCATTCACGGCAGACCGAGCGGACGTCTACGACTGCTTGGAGGGAAGCCGATATAATTCTATTGTCATCCGGAAAAATATTTTTTTCTAAACAAATATGGTGAAAAAGGAACTTTTGATACTTGTCAATCTTAATAAAGATCAGAAATAATATGTTATCGATGAAATGGCAACAAATCGCCAAATAACGGTACTACGGTTACCACCTTATCACTGTGAACTTACCCCAATCGAATTAGTCTGGGCGCAGGTAAAAGGAGATGTAGCGCGAAATAATACGACGTTTAAATTAAGTGACGTGAAAATTTTGTTAAAAAATTCCTTGAAACGAGTAACTGCAGATAACTGGCAAAATATGTATACATCATGTACAAAAAGAAGAGGAGAAAATGTGGGAACCCGATAATTTAATTGACGTTACTGTGGAACCTATCGTTATCAATCTAGGAGACGAAGGTAATTCATCAGAATATTCAGAGGATCAATTTTAATATACCTACTTTTTCTATTTTCTTTATTGTACATTTATACAACGCTACATTTACTCACCATAATTTGAATTTTCAAAATACATATATTTTTGTGTGGAATAAAAGTCTATTCATTAAATTTAAATAAATATTTTGATAATAATATTGAATAATTTTATTTGAAATACTAAAAACCCTCTTAACCCGGTTATGATGCTTAAAGTAGCCTCATGTTTTGAAATGCAGTTTTTATATTGTTTGCTTATAAGAGAAATGGACCGAGAAATTGAAGTGGCATAGACAAAGACGGATTGTCGGGGATTAAATTTTAGCTACCTGCTACAATTTAGTACGATTCGGTCACACAAAGTTTTTTTAAAAGTACACCTCATTTATACCGATAATACATAATATAAAAATATTGAATATAAGCACCAGTACTACATTTATTTACGATTTGCATACATAATAAGCTTTTATTACTTTCTCTTATTTCTAAACAGACTATAAGCAGTGTGAGACACCCTGTAGGTACACAAAATAACATGACTTGTATAATTTCATCAAATAAGTTAATGCAACTAGAACATACACACAACTTTGACTCGTAACTTATTTTTGAAATAAGCAATGCCATTTACGTCAAATTGTAGGTATATTTGTTTCTAATTGAATTAATTAATTTAATTAGAAATTAAATCTACCAGAATAAATTCAAATCGATTTGAAAAAAGATTAGTAAGTATCAATTAAAGCGATAATCCGTCCAGTTTATAGTGATATGTTGATATCAAAAAAGTAGTTCAAGTAAATTAAAAATAGTAAACGAACTTCATACAGTTCGGCTGATGTGAAAACTCTTGAAATCATTTGTTTCGTCGAATTCCAGTTACAAATGAAAAATACGGCATTGTGTTGTTAAAAGTAAGACAAGCACGTTCCACATATCTAGATTTATTCGATGGATTTTATCTACTTTAGTCACTAACACTACATCAATTCCATACTGAAGAATATCTAAAAACTATATATAAAGTTTGCCTTATCCAATATAGACTGATAAGGACATATTGGCACAAAATTGAAATCTATATATAGGATGTCGAGAAGTGTATATGTAAGACAGGACAATAACATTATAGTGATTTTGGTGCTGTTAACTGATCGATAATGGTTTTTGGAGCTATTGTGCTGTGACATATAGGAAACTAGTCAGACCTAGACATAGTTGGGATGATTTGACCTGCCCTGTTGTTCTCGGGTTAAGGTACGTGGGGCGGACTCACTATTAGTACCCCTGGACCTGGAATTTTCAGTGGTGATTCCGCAAAAACTTCGCCGCGACCACAGTTTGCAAGGGTAGGTCAATGAAAACAATGAGCTCAGTTATTATGTTACGGGCATCAACCAGTTACCTAGGTCAAAAACATTCCTGATTAGATAAAATAAAGGTTCCCATAAACACAGTCGAAACAAGTCGAAAAATCTTTAAGTTTTATTTGAATGATTTTGCTAAAACTGTTATTTATCCTTTGGAAGACAAAATGACACCACTATTATGCAGAAGGGATAGAAGTGGTAAAACAGGAGGAACTTTGTATAATCGAAAACTGTCTTTGTAGATGTGACAATTTTTCATTTGTTTAAAATCAAATATAACATATCTTAAGTTTTTTAAAAAATTAATTGATTCAAGAATATATCTATAGATTAAACTTTGTCATTTAGGAATACTATACAGATGGTCATTTTTTTACAATAAAAAGTTCAGGTGTAAAATAATTGAAGCTAATTTGACCCATAAGTTTACTAGACTGCACAGTACCTATCCAAAATGATACATTTTCATATGTTAGAAAAGCTTATAAAATTAGTTTTGAATAACTTCAAAAGAAAAATAGTAATTTTTTCCATCTAAACTACCTCTGGATATATTGCTATATATTAAATTAAATATGGGTACTTGAGAGCTCGCCGAAATAGTCCTTTATGTCACAATACTCAGCAATTTGATATTTGATATGATAAACCTCAAATGTGATAGTGGGAATGAAGTTAGTGAAGTTTCTGTTTATATGAAAGTGGCGCATAGCAGACCAACCGCAAATAATAAAACTGTAAACTGTATTGAATTAAATGTATGTGCTCTAGAATGAAATCATACTACTTTTTAAAAAAGTAAAAACAAGTTTTTGTTTTACCTATATTTTTTTCTAATTTCATAAAGTTAGCCTTGTAGTAACAACATTTGTTCAAATTCAAAAATGTTAACTACCAGGTACTTATATCTTTTCACTAAACAGACACAGTCAGAGATATTATCTACGATCTATTATCTCGTATGTAGTCTTCACCTACGTGTTTACAAAACCAGCACCTAACATAATAATGCCCAAACTAATCCTATGAAAATGCTTGTTGTAATGATGTACATTGCTTTTTAAAAAAAACCTTTACAATCCTATTACTTTTGCTGAACATGGTATTCTAGTTTGCTTGCTATAAGAATCCTTTAATAAGAAGTTTCGTCTATCGCAAAACAAATCAGCTCAATGATTCTTAAATTGATCCGTCTTTGATCCAGTTACCAATGATCTTGCAAAATAACATTATGATAGCTCCAAAACTGATTCCGGTACAACAAATTAACCACTTGGTTAATATATCAGCCCTTTCGTTACCATCAAGTTACTGTGACCCGGAACCCAGATTAGTTTTACATATATATTTTTAAATGCTGCTTTATATCTCTCCCTGAGATACAATATGCACAATGAATTACCTTCTTAATCTCCAGTTTGTGTAACAAATCCAGAAATTGTTTAAACTTTAACTGCTTTGGAAGCCTTTGAACCAAGATCAAATGAAACAATTATTATTTTCATGGTTGAATAATTTTTGGACTGATTGTCACATCGTTAGTTTAGGTTTCTTGGTTTGTCAAGAAACATATTATATTCTTTTTGAGAAAATATTATGGGATTCAAGTGATTCTTAAACAATACAAAATTATAATTTTTTAGAACAATAAAAATGAATATAAAATAAATATGTAGGTATACACCTTACTGATAATATTGTAGCAAACAAGTGAATAATGAATTACTGAAATACATCCACAATATTTAATAAACAGCTAAGATAATCATCCGTAAAACCACATATACCGGTTTCGAATTTATTAGTTTTAGTTCCATGCCACAAGTCTGCTGGTTCTTATGATGAATGGTTTTAAATGTATACTAGATATTGTAGGTGTAATTAAATGCTGATCGAGGCAATAATTCAGAGAGTAGTTGTTTCCTACGATACTAATTATATATTTTTTTACCTAGTACAACATAGGCCTATCAAAAACAGATTGTATCAGATGGATCTTATTGAAGGTCTAAGCATTCAGTGACGAGTAACAGTGATCATTTAAAGTACTTTATCCACGACTATTGTATAATGTACCCATTATACATCTGTTTCCTCGACCTTATTAATATCCATTAATCACTACTGTCAGATGCTTCCTTGATTTAGCTATAATGTTATATTGTTCTGCTACAAACAATCGGTTTTTAAAATTTTATCGTGTAAACCACTAAATATTTTCAATTCAGTGCTGTACGTATAAAAAAAAAATAAAAAAGTGAATTTTCCTAAACCAAATTTGAACACGGGACCCGCGGTTTGAAGGGAAAGAGCATCTACACTGAGCCATCAGCGACTTCGTTCGTGCGTGTCGTATATCTGTTTCTTAACATACCATGTTTTTCGAAACATTTCATAAATCTAAGTAGTTTTTAAAACAAAACAAATTTGACTTAAACCTGTCAACATTATTGTTTGTGTGCATAGATTTCTCAGGGTTTTGGGTGCATGCAGAAGTAATGAATTGTATGAAATGAAAATAACCCATTTACAAGATCTTGGATCAGCTTTTTTGGATAATGTGCCAAATACCAAGACAAAAATTTGCCGAAAATTTACTGTTACAGATAACTTTTACAAAATATGCAAGACATAAATAAGTATTCGACTAAGTCATGTAACCAGTGACACATTCTTTTTAAATTTCCAAAATGGTAAATGTACAACTCAGAGAATTGGGATAAACAAATTTATAAAAATGGGAAACGATTTCGATGGTTTCCTCAAATTGCCGAATCCAGAACAATATTCTGGGCACAGTTTCCGCAGATCTACTGCAACAATACTGGTTGACACAGGCGGGGATATTACTGCTCTCAAAAGACACGGTGGATGGAAGTCCACCGCCGTAGCAGAAGGCTACATAGACGAATCCGTCAAAAATAAATCCAATACGGTCAACAAAATATCATCTTCAGTTCAACCAAAACTAAACCAACCGAATCAATGTACATATAATTCAAATGTTTCACACCAAAACATTAGTTTTGATGTTAACTCTATCCCTCCGATTAACTTGACCAATAGTACAAATATTACAATTATTAATAACTATAAATAAATAGCCTCATCTTGTAAAATTAAACACCTGTTATTTGTTAAGCTAAATATATAGATTTTTGTATTACTTATTATGAGATATTATACGATTATTATAATTTTTGATAACTATGTACTGTGCATAAATAAACAATAATGTAATGTA
This sequence comes from Monochamus saltuarius, assembly GCA_025584915.1. Classification (NCBI taxonomy): domain Eukaryota; kingdom Metazoa; phylum Arthropoda; class Insecta; order Coleoptera; family Cerambycidae; genus Monochamus; species Monochamus saltuarius. Next base: position 45,811,711 of record CM046724.1, on the reverse strand, counting down.
TGAAATATTTATTAGAATAAAATAATAGTGTTTCTTAAAATGTGTATGTAATATAACAAAATTTTCCAACAAAGAAAAACTTCAACAAAAATATTTAGTAGTCGTGGATAAAGTATAGTATTCTACTCCCGTATAATGGGTATTATCCACCCGGTGATTTAGGCCACTCGCCTACGACTCTTGGCCGTAAACTTCATCTCGTGAATAATACCCATCATTATACGCTCGTTGAATAATATACTATTATATATTCAGTTATAAAATATTCATTCTATTTTCTTACTTAGTTTGAGTTCATGTTGTTTCTTCTATTTATGCCATCTATTTTTTATGTTTTCCCGATAACAGCTAAAGGCGAATTCTAACAAGTCGACTTCAAAGGTCAATATTTTTTAATCTATGCCATTGAATATACAGGGTGTCTCGCTTAAAAGTGGAACAAGCCTGTACCATGCCTACCGTTCTACCGATTTCAATAAACTTTTTTTCGTTGGATACACCTTCAAAAAGTATATCTTCGACATACTTGGTGTTCTCTAAAATTCGAAACCGTGGCCGACTACGATTCAATTTATGTGGCCTAAAATCGGAAAACCATATTAGGGATTTTTTTATTCGAAAAATTCCCACGAATTCTTGATCAGGACCCCATAAAACCCTAGCAACCAAATTTTCGTAGCCACATTATACAGGGTGCTCAGGATAGCTTGGGTGTCTCGCTTAAAAGTGGAACAAGCCTGTACCATGCCTACCGTTCGACCGATTTCAATAAACTTTTTTTCGTTGGATACACTTTCAAAAGGTCTATCTTCGACATACCTGGTGTTCTCTAAAATTCGAAACCGTGGCCAACTACGATACAATTTATGTGGCCTAAAATCGGAAAACCATATTAGGGATTTTTTTATTCGAAAAATTCCCACGAATTCTTGATCAGGACCCCATAAAACCCTACCAACCAAATTTTCGTAGCCACATTATACAGGGTGCTCAGGATAGCTTGGGTGTCTAGCTTAAAAGTGGAACAAGCCTGCACCATGCCTACCGTTCGACCGATTTCAATAAACTTTTTTTTGTTGGATACACCTTCAAAAAGTCTATCTTCGACATACTGGTGTTCTCCAAAATTCGAAACCGTGGCCGACTACGATACTATTTATGTGACTTGAAATCGGAAAATCATAGAGATTTTTTTATTTCTACGAATTCTTGATCAAAACCCCAGAAAACCCTACCAACCAAATTTTTGTTGCCACAGTATACAGGATAAGTAGTTGTTCTTAGTATTGGAATAAAAACTACATTTTGAAATTAAGAAATTGTTGCTTTTCAATATAATTCGTTTATTTTTTTTTCAAAATGATTTGGATAATTGATCTAAGTACAATATTAATTATTATTTTCAGAAGGCGAACACTGTATAGATATGGATGTAGATGGTCAGATTTAATTTTGACTTTTCTATTTTAATTTATTAGTAAACCAGTATAATAGGTTACAGTATTATATTGAATAGACCTGAAATAAAAGACAATAAATACCATTTTTAATTTTTTATAAACTCATCAATAAATTATACATAAAACTATAACAAAAGAAATGGTGGAAGCAAAATAAGGTAGGTACTTAGCTTTCAACCAGTATTAATAAACTGCAGCAAGTTAAAACTATATGTATCTTACGTCTACAGTATAATTCATAAATAAGACAAAAAATGAAGAGCCGATGGACTATCGAAATTTTAATAGTTTTTTCTAACTGCATTATTTCAGAAATACAAGAAATTTAAGTTGTTAAAGTTTCAGATATTACAGTATATTACAGTGCCTCTCAAATTTGTAGTAATGTAAAAATAATGTAATATTTTTGTTATTGAAAAAAATATATCTGTAAATTAACAACTTTCCCATTATGTATCTTAAAAACGAAGCATTTTATGAAAAATGTTGATATGGGAATTATTTTTCTATTTTAAATCAAAGACAAAATATGTATTTCAGTTTAGTAGACAGCGCTCTAAGAGGTCGTGCTCTAGGCGTATCGCGGACCGTTCAGTGCCGAGTTGATCACGGAATTTTACAAAAGCATTCCCCATATGTCGTTATCTATGCGCTCCCGAGTTATGGTACTGTACTTTTTTATGTCAAAATATGTTCTGTGGAAATTTGTTTTTTGTTAGCTTTTTTATTTAATGCGACTGGCCGAAATTCTCTAAGTTTTCAGGAAGACCGCGACGCGAGCGAATCCAGTTCTTTACCTATTAGTGCAACCGTGTACATTTAAAATCACTAAAAGATACTTCACTAAACGAGAACAAGACCTAGCATGGTCCGCGATGCGTACAAAGCAATACAGTTGCTGTGTGAATTTGACACTCATAAGCGGATAGTTGGTCGGTCACCCGACAGCCTTTATATTGCTTTATGTAGGAGCATTAAAAACAAAGTTGAAAAAATCACCCCTACTGTGAATTACACAATTTCAGAGGTTTTTTAATACCAACTGAGAAAAGTTAATAATAATATTGACAAAAAATGAGGCTTCTTCATAGCAACTTCTGATTATCTTTAAAATGGCGTACCTAATCATTTTTACCCATAGAACGTTTAATTTTCTTGCAATCATCATCAGCTTAATTTCTTTAAATAGTGCGTTGTCTTACAATGTACATATTCCTGGAGCATTTTAAATTCTGCGTAAAGCAATATGTCACTTGTGGCAGTTTGATCACGTCTCACGCATATTTCAACCACCATCAGGATTTTTTAAATTAACTATAAAGAAATAAATATTTGGTATCAGAGAACATACATATCACTTAACTGATAGGAATTGTAGGAACATTGATTTATATTAGCTTAAATACCTTTACAATACAGTAAAACAAATAATAATAAATAATGTATGGATAGATATTAAAGGTGCAATTAAACGCTGGTCGGGGATTTAGTCCGCAGATTAGTTAGTTTTAAACAATATTGTTAATACTTAATAATGAATGTATATAAATAAGTATCAAACACATAACGTAACAATGATATGGCGAAAAATGGATAGGAGCCTTATTCAATAGTTCTCTACATTACAATTAACTATTATCTAAAAAATGAGGTGTGAGGTCTAAAACGCGTCTGAAGCGTGATTAAACTGTCACAAGTGATATATCAGTAGACGTAAAATTAAAAATGCTACAAGAATACATTACAAAATATTGTCCTATTTTAAAAATTTATTTCTGCAGTTTCTTCAAAACGACTAGTGGCAAGAATTGCATACACATTGCCTCACATCAAAATCTAAATAAAAATATTAGCGAAGTACGTATTATGTACTTCAGTTAGACGACGCTACTTTACAGTCGCTGTGAGCGAATTGAGCACCCTGTATACTATGGCAACGTAAATTTGGTTGGTAAGGTTTTCGAGGGTGCTGATCAAGAATTCGTGGGAATTTTTCGAATAAAAAAATCCCTAATTTGGTTTTCCGATTTTAGGCCACATAAATTGTATCGTAGTCGGCCACGGTTTCGAATTTTAAAGAACACCAGGTATGTCGAAGATAGACCTTTTGAAAGTGTATCCAACGAAAAAAGTTTATTGAAATCGGTCGAACGGTAGGCATGGTACAGGCTTGTTCCACTTTTAAGCGAGACACCCAAGCTATCCTGAGCACCCTGTATAATGTGGCTACGAAAATTTGGTTGGTAGGGTTTTATGGGGTCCTGATCAAGAATTCGTGGGAATTTTTCGAATAAAAACATCCCTAATATGGTTTTCCTATTTTAGGCCACATAAATTGTATCGTAGTCGGCCACGGTTTCGAATTTTAGAGAACACCAGGTATGTCGAAGATAGACTTTTTGAAGGTGTATCCAACAAAAAAAAGTTTATTGAAATCGGTCGAACGGTAGGCATGGTGCAGGCTTGTTCCACTTTTAAGCGAGACACCCAAGCTATCCTGAGCACCCTGTATAATGTGGCTACGAAAATTTGGTTGGTAGGGTTTTATGGGGTCCTGATCAAGAATTCGTGGGAATTTTTCGAATAAAAAAATCCCTAATATGGTTTTCCGATTTTAGACCACATAAATTGTATCATAGTCGGCCACGGTTTCGAATTTTAGAGAACACCAGGTATGTCGAAGATAGACTTTTTTTAGGTGTATCCAACGAAAAAAAGTTTATTGAAATCGGTCGAACGGTAGGCATGGTGCAGGCTTGTTCCACTTTTAAGCGAGACACCCAAGCTATCCTGAGCACCCTGTATAATGTGGCTACGAAAATTTGGTTGCTAGGGTTTTATGGGGTCCTGATCAAGAATTCGTGGGAATTTTTCGAATAAAAAAATCCCTAATATGGTTTTCCGATTTTAGCCCACATAAATTGTATCGTAGTCGGCCACGGTTTCGAATTTTAGAGAACACCAGGTATGTCGAAGATAGACTTTTTGAAGGTGTATCCAACAAAAAAAAGTTTATTGAAATCGGTCGAACGGTAGGCATGGTACAGGCTTGTTCCACTTTTAAGCGAGACACCCTGTAGAATTGAATTTAAGATTTGTTCACAATATCATTGAATGTATGTTACATTAAATTACTTTATATCAAATATATAAGTGTACTTTATGATATTAATCAATAAAATTGAATAATGAAAACCTACCTTAAATTTGACTTCTATTGTAGTAGTATTGTTTTTTCATCTTGACCTAAGTTTGTCTAGGTTTGTTATTATTAAAAGCTCAAATACCAATATATATATATTCGAATTGCTAACCATTTATACACAATTCTAATATAAATTTATCAGCTAAGCAGAATAACCAACCCGACAAAAAACTTGCATATTCCTCAGATGTACTTAGATACACATTTCCAATTGATTTGAATTTAATTAATGAATCAGTAAGGCAGAAACTAAGCTGCTCTGCAAACGATTCTTGCGGACCTTTCAGTATTGTATAATTGGCTAGACAGCTGTTTACACTCACAATTATAATCCAATTTGGTTTATTTTCAGGAGTCAGCTTTCTGTGCAATGACATCCCAGCCAGATAACATTCCACTGACTGAACTCAGCACTGTAATATTCTTTATCATTCCTATGGTTATCATCTTGTACCAGTACATTAAAATGGGAATGGTGATACGCCAAGCTACTGATAATGAAGGGGGTTTGGGTAAGGGGGTACATGGATCAGTACACAGGAGGAATAAGAAACATCAAGTTCACTCTAAAAATGTCGTTAAAATGTTATGTGAGTAAGATCAGATAATACATAGTTTGCTTGACTGTTTTCCATTGCTCACAAAGTACTGTGCGGACAATTATTTTCTAAAGTAAACTGAATCGCGGGTTTATAAATAAGTTTTTACACATTTATAATGGCTGTAAAGTCTGTTGTAAAGTCTGTGCTTAAATTATGTTGGTTAATTTTGATCCAATGATACAAGCGTATTTTATTGCATAGGATTTTGATGAAATTTACCTGTTATAAATAAAATGTCTCTATAGAACAGAATGTGCTGTCTGTATAAAATAATTCTTGAAAACATTCAATTCAATATATAGACCAATATAATTATTTGCTTATTATGTATTGCATTGTTTAGTACTGTAACGTGATACCTAGAATTTACCACAGTATAACATCAATCCAGCTGCATGCAGTTGAATCAGAACATTTCAAGATAGTATGCATCATATGCAGTGTATTTCTTAAGTAGAGGTCAAAAATAAGGTTTTTTTTTGTTATAAAAATGTGGGTTCCTAGGAAAAAATCAGTTTATAATTTTTAACTTGTAAACCGCCTGAGATACAAAAAAAAATGTAAAGAACAAAAAGTGAAGATAATACAATGGCGCATATTGATGATCTATTTTATTTGTAATATTATACAGGGTGATATATTTTTCTGTGTCAAATAATGATCGATGATACCCACACCTCCGCCACTGGTAAGTTTCTAACTCGATATTTTGTTATTAGACTTTAATCACTGAAGTCTCTCGTCAAAAGAGTAGTAACAGTTCCTAAAGGCGCTATGGCCCTTCAAAGATTGAAATTCAAACACGTTTTTGATCAATTACTCAAAAATGTTGAAGATGCAGGTTACAAATTTGCCTACTACATCATAATAACTACGTTTATATAGTTTGAACAAAATGTACCTGTGCCTAAGTTGTGTAACTTTAAAAATGTATTAATTTACAAAATTTAACAAACAGTTTCAAATCAAAACGTCATTGCCTTGTATTTTTTCGTAGAATTTATGGTTACGAGTTAAAACCATAACAATGTTAGACAATCCTTTAACAACAAACCTATGAAAAAGTACAACGCAAAAGTAGCAGAAAAGTTAGTAGTGTGTTTAATTTTTAATGTAAAATAACTCAATTAAAACGAAATAATATAATGCTTCCTTTATCTCGATAAAATATTATACTATACTCGCGACAAGAATTCAGACGACTTACGTCATACTAACAAATGAATAATTCATTATATTTTCATCAAAATATTTAAGAAACTGCAACTGATAGTAATAAAACTATATACTACACTAAAACGTTGCATTATATATTGTACTAAATTGCAAACAATGATTGTTTTTAACGCGACCAAATATCGAAAATTACGTTGACAATAAAAACAAATGCGTAACGTCAGCTGTGACGTTAGACGTCTGAATTCTTGACGCGAGTATATATGTAAAATTGTGTTCTTTATTTTTATTTCATTCATCAATAAAAAAAGCAAAACTCTATAAATTGTATTATAGTCTGAGCAACGAAGGGGTTGTAGCGTGCATTGAAGAGGGAAAAATATTTCTCTGCGGGAATATGTTTGGGGTAGTTAGGACGAAAAAATATTAAAAGTCCCCGCCCCTAGCCCGTCCACTTTTGGTTTGCTTATAACTCGAAAACGGTGCCTTGCAGCGAAACATATCGATTTCATACATTTCTTTGCTACTATGGATCGTTTTCAAGATATATCCCTAATAGCACAAGAACGTCTTATGAACATCCAAAGGATGTCCAAAGTCGGAAGTCTGGGCATCCAGTGGGCGTCCGTTTTTTGTTCGATGGACGTCCATTGGTAGTCCCACGGACGCACAAATGTCACAACTTCGTCAACCCAGGGACGTCCACTACTGTACCACTTTTGGACCCACAGCTGTGCGCCTCTGTACCAAATTTCTGCTACCCATCGATGTCCTGTGTTGGACATTTAATGAAGGTCTGCATGGAAATTATAGAAATACTTTTTGAGAATATGTATTTATTGTTTTTCTAATTATTACATTACTATCATTACATTAATGCATTACAAACACATAAATAATTAAGAGATACAAATAAAACAACTCAGTATATAACACGGAACAAGAACAAAACCATATAATTACATTACTCAACTTAACCTAGAATAGCTTAAGACGATAAAACTCAACAACTAGAGTGAAAATGAAAACTTCTATATCTAAAAATGAAAACGACTATTGTCCGTTGTTAGTACATAATTATACATTCATCAACGTACATCGTCACCAAAGAGAACAGAGCAGATATTGTCTGAAGCTATTTATTTGTGGCATAATTTTAGTTTTTCTTTAGTTTTTTTGGGTTTTTGCCACACTTCTGAAAAAATAATAAAGATTAATTAAATAAGCCCTTGCGCCAAATGGAACAGTCAAGGGTTATTTTTGAAACTAAGTTTGCCTAACCAAAAAATCTCGCACTGAAAAAAGCAGATAGTAAAAAATAACAAAAATCACATCACTATCGCGCACTTCCGTATTATTGACGTTTCGAAAAACTCTTTGTTTTTGTTCTCAAAATCGTAGTAAAAATAATAAACGTATGTCAAGTTTGACAGTTTAAAATTTGTTTCTCTGCTTCCATCTACAGTATACCTTGTGAATGCAATAAACATGTTGGAGAAACGTCTCGGCCTGTGAATGTTAGAGTTGAGGAACATAAAAATTACATAAAAAAACGGGAATTTGAAAAATCCAAAATTTGCGAACACACTTGGGAAAACGGTCATTTGATTCAATGGGGTTCGGCAAAAATTTTAGAAAAGGAAGATAACGCAACAAAAAGAAAATTAAAAGAGACCGCGATTATTTTGTTGAACGGAGACATTTAAATATACCTAACGCCCTCGCTCAATATGTTAGGTAATATTTACACTAGCTATTTATTTGCTGGCGATATGTCTTCATGAATGCAATTTGCCATTTTAAGCGACTAATCAGGGACTGCAGTTAGCGTGAGAATTTCGTGTTGCAAAATTTATCTAAAAAGAGCTGTTATTTGACTTAATTATTTATTCATGTTTGGTATTTAGGGAAATCAAGGTAGCGATGGATGTAGGTAGGCAATTTTAACAAAACATTTTCTATAACTGTACAGGGTGTTTTAAATTGATTTAAACCTATAATCTATTAATACAGTGCGTCCATAAAGTAAGGTATAAATTCATTATTAGGTAAAAATTTAAAAATGGCTGGAACAGGTCGATTTTTGATTTTAATTTATTGTTTTTTCGAATAATAATTTAATATACAGGGTGGCCTACCTTTGAGTAATAACGCCATGTTACAGGGTTGGAAACAATGGCAAAGGTATATAAAAATTTAATAGAAAGTTATACGTTACTAAATTCAGATACAATGCTCCTGTCAAATTTTCATCAAAAAAATATATATATACTAACAATTATATTTCTCACAATACCAGCCCACACATTGTGTCAAATTGTTTAGTTAACATCGATCATTGTTGGCTACAGTTGTATCAAGAAGAAGTAAGTAACAATAAAATAAAAATCATTTAACATCTCTATGGAAGCAGAGAAACAAATTTTAAACTGTCAAACTTGACATACGTTTATTATTTTTACTACGATTTTGAGAACAAGAGAGTTTTTCGAAACGTCAATAATACGGAAGTGCGCGATAGTGATGTGATTTTTGTTATTTTTTACTTATCTGCTTTTTTCAGTGTGAGATTTTTTGGTTAGGCAAACTTAGTTTAAAAAATAACCCTTGACTGTTCCGTTTGGAGCAAGGGCTTATTTAATTAATCTTTATTATTTTTTCAGAAGTGTGGCAAAAACCCAATAAAACTAAAGAAGAACCGAACAGGTTGTTTAAACTTTAGAGGATAGCGTTACATCTGGATTTTGGATCCATTTTTTTTTTCAATTCACATGCGCTGCACGAATTTTAGCGGAAATTCAAATTATAACAGAACATGTACAATACTGGACATCCATTGATGTCCACATATGTAGTATCAAAATATGTCCCATAAAGGATATCCATCTCATATCTAATGTACGTACCATCAAAATATGTCCCATAAAGGGCATCCATCGAATGTCCATGGACGTCCGTACGTTAAATGAACATTAAATGGACGTCCACTGGACGTTGTGTGCTATTAGGGATACTCTCAAATGTCGATAATTAAAAATTAACAGACGTTTTACAGAGACAGCACTCCTTAATGTCAGTTCATATATCAAGCTCCGCGATGAAAAAAGTGACGACTTGAAAGATTATTTGCAGTAAGAATAAGCTCCATTTCCCTTAGCCTTAGTCTTATTAAAAAGTAAATAGTAATCAAGGATAAGGAATAAAAGTGTCTGCATGCACAGGGGAAATTAAATGAAAAACATAATAAAGTTATCATGTTCTCTAACCGAGATAAATACTTTAAGAAAGGAACAAATATTCAAACTCAATTAAACTACCGAAGAGACCAAAGTCACCTGCAATTAGTCATTCCACCCAGGTAGGACTACCTGCAGTTAGTCCTCCTGACCAGAGCAATGATTCCATGCTCTGTCCAGAACAAAGTACCAGGCGCTTTCGTCCTGCAATGTCCTGCCTACTTAACGATATACCACCAGCCCTCTCTTATTTCTCTCCATGCCGAATCCATGGCTTCATATTTCCGATTCTGGAAATGCCCTTATACGGTATGCGAGAGCGGACTGCACCTGAGATGTCCTGGACTTCGTACCTGTCATTCTCCAGCACCTTCGCTACTCTAAATGGACCTCGCCATTTTGGCAGTAATTTCCTGCTGGTTCCCGTATTCGGCGAAATAGTAAGTCGTAGAAGCACCAAGTCCCCTCATCGTATTATCGGTCCGGGGCGCCATTTTTATCAAATCGCTGTTTCTCTTCGGCTTCGTGTTTGGTGGCTAACGTCTGCATATGCTCTCGTATAGCTGTAACATGCCAGTATTATACACCAACCTGTCAATTTCAGAGACCATGGTAGCACCAATTTGAGTAATACTCTCTGCAAGGGTTGTGGCAGATGGATCCGAAGATTCCGAAGACGGTCTCCTCCTACCTGAGCGACTTCGGTTGGCTCCCGTAGAATGAATTTGTCTTTCAAGGTCCCTTCGCCTCCCATGGCTTTTCCGTGAGCGTCTTGTCCCGGACACCCCAGCGCAACTGCTCCTGGTCTCTCCAGGACTTCTTTTATGGAGCTTTTGTGTAAAACAAACGGCCGAGGAATTACCCGTGGAATTATGACAACAAACATATGTTAACAACATTTTTTTTGGAATTACCGATTTTTGAGAGGATATCTCTGAAATAGTCTCATTTTTATTCAAAGAATAACCGTTTTCGAGTAATAGGCAAAAAACAAAAAAGGGTATCTTTCAACCCACCTCTCTCCCTGAAGCTAGGGGGAGAGGTGGGGACTTTTAATATATTTTTCTACAAAACTATTAAAAGTGGGCTTTTTAATTGTTATTTTTGATGTTAAAAATGTCATTTTTTGACACGCGTGTTAAAAGTAACTGGTTGCTACGAAAATTTTGGTTCATAAACATTGCAATCTGTGTGGTATTTTTTGATTTCTTATTTTTATTGAGTTTAAAGTTCTTCCGATTGTTTTGTAGAAAAAATAATGTATGATATACGTGTTAAAAGTGATTTTATTTTGTTGGCGAAGTTAAATCATCTTCACTCACAAAATAAAATCTTACTTTTAACACGTATATCATAAATAGCTATTATGTTCTAACTACCCCTAACACATTCCTGCACCGAAAAATCCCCACCCCCCTCAATGCACGCTACAGCCCCTTCGGCCATTCATTGACTAGCCTATTACTGACCATTGGTGAAACGCTCATATTAATAAACAAAATATTTCAAAATTTACATTCACTGTCAACTGTCACAATCATCCGCCAACCATCTAATTATACATATAGGTATATCACATTTGTTTTGTGGTGATGGATTGATGGCTCATCATATTGATCAAATGATGAATTTAAAAAAAAAACTGTAACTTCTGTCATGTATACTTTTGGAAGATTTACCTACTGACTTCTTTCACCAATTGGTATTGATGCATCATCTTAATAACTTTATACGAACACACGACATTACTCATTTTATTTTGCTGAAAAATCAGCTTTGAAAGCTTGTCTAACGCCACACATACACCTTGCATACACTCAAGTATTTGTTAGTATTATCCATTTTTATTTTCGCAACGATCTTTTACAGCTTGCGTCGTAATGGGCTTCTTCGGCTGCTGGTTCCCTTTTCATGCTCAACGATTGATCTCCATATATTTAAGAGAGTACCAGTATTTCGAAGACCTGAATTACTGGATGTACTTCATAGCGGGCATCTTCTATTACTTTTCATCCACCCTGAACCCAATTCTCTACAATGTGATGTCAGACCGAATGCGCAACGCATTCAAAGAGGTGATCTGTGGAGTCAAGCCGGAAAAACGAATAATCAACTTCAGCAATTATACTTCGAAAGATACTAGCCACATGTTCGTCTCTCACCAGAATTCTACAGGAACTAATGAAGACGAAGAGAGGTTACAGTTAGTGAAGAGGGAGCAAATAATAGTGTTTACTCCTAAACTAAGGAGTAGAATGATTTATGAAATTTCTGAAGAGTTTGAGGCTCAGGAGAAGTGTGAAAAACGGACGGAGACTTGTATATAACTATTGTTTACTTAAGATTCATTGTGCTGGCTGTTGTTAAATGTTATTCATATTATTTAGTGATTTGGGTGGTTCAGTTTTAACTTTAACTCCGATTATATCTTATTCTGAATTTTCATTTTTATTGCTTGGCATGGTATATAGTTTGTGAATAATATTGTTGAACCGCTTCAGTTTAGACTTGGAAAGAAGATGAATTACTTGAAATTCAATTACAAAAAATTATTTACATTTTTTGTATAGTAATAAGTCGGCATTTGACAGTCATTTTTACACCTAATGTAATTAATGACACATTTTTATAATGTCAATAAAGGTAACTAGTAATGTATGGATAATGTATAAATAAATGTGTATATATTTAAGCGATGATAGTAGAAAGCTCTATTCTAAAATATTAAATTATTCCAGTTTCTGTAGAATTCCTTGTATAAAATTTCACTCACTTTTTATACCTTTTTAAAAATTTAATTTTATCTATCAAAAGAAGTACTGCTTAGATTTTACGCACTAAAAATGGATACCAAAGCAAATCAGTATTATACCTAAATAAAATAACTTTCTCCTAATATACGTATAAATTATTAAGTGCTCTAAATAGTCTACATATGATATTAATAATAATATTAATATTTGTACCCCTCATTCTAATCACAGGGATTAGCCCAGAAGTCGGAGACTTGTGCGGGAGAGGGGGCGGCATATTATTATTAAATAGGCCGCATTTGCGCCCAGGAACGACTTACGTTGGTAGGCCCTAACCACTATTCAGTGCAGGAATGAGGTAAACCTGGAAAACCTCATTAATTAGCGGGGTACTCAAATATCAACCGGTATCAATCTCTCACATTGACCTAAGATAACATTCTTCCACCCTACCATACCCGCAGAGAAAGTGCCACGAATATAGCTTATATACGGTCTACCGGCAGCGGGGCGCGAACTCACACCGATCTAGTCACCTCGATTTAAGTACTGACGCCTTAAGCACAGCTTAAATAACAATCAGCTCACAGACTCTACGGCGGCACCTTTGAAGTATTAAAACCTGAAAATTTGCCCTTGAAGCTTGTTGTCTCTCTCTCGTTTGGGATACAAGTCAGGACCGGATTAAAAATAGTTGTCTCAATTTAGAAACTGTCATACTAAATATAAATTTGTTTTACTTGAAATTGTTTAAAAATAAAATAACATAACAGTATAAAATACAAGAAAATCAACAAACCACAAAATACAGCATTCGTGCGCCAATAACGCAGTCGTTGACGGTATGGCTATAAGGGCATATTTTACAACCACACGTCCCTGCCGCTATTTATCCCAAAATGGCGGCATGCGCGAAGATCTGCGCGAGACGTTCCCGCTCATACGAGTCTGTGAGCTGATTGTTATTTAAGCTGTGCCTTAAGATTAATTTACACACAGCAGTGACGTATCAGTTCAGTATCAGTGTTATTTGTGGTCAATCACTGATGCCAGTTTACACATATCCGTTAGAAGACGATCAAACAAAGTGATCTGAATATATGTATCTTGCAGTTCATCAACCTTTCGTACCACCTCGATAAGCTTTTCATCCATTCTAAACAATAAAAAAATCTGGTCAGTTCGTCAGTAGAATTACAAAAATATCGTTGCCGGCGTATTTAAAAGCCACTGAACAGACCCTGAAGCAGCACCGGCAGCACTGATACGGCACTGTAACGGATGTGTATAAACACGCCAATTTAAAATCTAAGCAACTATTTTTTATTTTTCACTGATACTGATATGGAACTGACGCGGCACTGACGTGTGCAAAATAGACCTTTAAACCGCGCGACCACTGACCGACCCAATAAAATTAACATTAAACATTAAAATAGATAATGTAACAAAAAGGTAAAGGATAGTTGCAAGCAATTTTTATGATAAATTAACATTAAAAAAGTAACTAAGTGAGTTACAACGCAATATTTTTTATACCTGGTTATTGATTTCAGGCAAAATCATATGAAAGAAATGGGACGGTATTATGCATAAAGTATCTGCAAGAAAATATACGATAAAATGTTGATAGCTAATCAACATGCCAAAACTTTTTTAAATAGCTCAACGAAAATGAATTTAAAGTTAGCCTTAGAAAGTAGGGACACAATCTGCAATGAGAACAATAATGTATACAATAATCTGAACTGGATGAATAATAACTCGGAGAGGAAAGATAAGTCGATGGATGACATTTGAGAAAAATTTGCTTCAGAAAACTCTCAGAAGCATTTAGTATCACTCCCATTAAAAGTTATTTTAAATTCATTCAATATTTTTGTATAGTAAGTAGTATAAAAATTACGGGCAATTAAGTACTATGCAAATTTATTCAAGGATCATCCATTTCCGTAACCCCTTTTATTCAGAGTAAAATTTAAAATTAAAAAATACAGCTACGGCTTAGCCTTATATAGTTCAGTTATGAAATTGTTTGCAGTCTTTTAGAAAACACTATTTAAAGAATATGGGGCCCTTAAGGCGTGTGAATTGTATGTTCTCACACGATCAGTTATATCCGGTTTATCAAATAAAATTTAACTAAACCGAGTTTGGTTATTAAGGTATGGGACATATGACAGGCTGTTACTAAGGAAATTTGGTTTATTTTAAACGTCCTTTTGGTAAGCCGGCGATTAACTGACCATGCACTCAAAAACAATCAACGAAGATAATTGTTTCTTAATTTGTTATTAATTAGTAACAAACTTTGATTGAACCGTCCCATTAACGTTATTATGCCTATGTTTTGTATTACATGTGATATATATTTAAATACATGTTTACATAATCTAATAGAGTTTTATTGACACCTCAAACTTTATATAGGTACCTAAGAGTATTTTTATTAGATGAGAAAAGAATAGATGGATGTAGAAATAAATCACAGAAGGCGAGATGAATAAAGTAAAAGTGTATAAAATAAATTAAACTTAAATAAGTACAGTATTTTTGGTTTGTATTCTTCCGTGGCTTCCGTCAATGGTTTGGCTGCTTCCGGGCTGTTGGCCACGTCGTCGGTTTAAGACTCTTGACGTTTCGAGAGACATGTCGCTCTCTTCTTCAGAAGATTTGAAACTGGAGAATATGATGTCTAGTCGGTATGTATATAGGTCGTGTTCACTGGACAGTTCTGCTGCGGTGGGTGGTTTTCACGGTTGGTTTGTTCCGTGGTCTGGCGGTCCGCTCCTACGATTCGTTTCCATAGTCCTGGTAATTCTATCCCCCTGTCTCTGTTGAAATTCCTGGGGTTTTTGTGTATCTCGATGGCGTCCCTGTAAAGTCTGGGCCAGAATCGCCGTTCCCTCACCAGAACTTTTATTTCTTCAATTGCAATCCTGTGTCAGCTCTATGTTTCACAACGGCTGACTTCTCCACGTGGTTATTCTTAAGATGACTCTTGTGCTCCTTCAGTCTCGTGCTGATGTGTCTACCCGTTTGACCTATGTACACCTTGCCACATGTACAAGGTATACTGTATACATCGGGACCTTGGAGATCTTCACAACTTCCAGTTGTTTTGGGGAAGGCTGACATTATCTTCCTTGTTGTGGTGAAGATAGTGTTGATTTCCTCTTCTTCAAGAGGCGACCTATCTTGTCGGTGCAACCCTTCACATACGGAAGATATGTTGTTGCCAGAAACTCTTCTCTCTCCTTTGGTATAGCCGTTGCACCTAAGGGCTGTCCTAAGATGGTTTAACTCTTCATCCATCCTCTTCCGGTTCACATATAGCTTGCGCTCTGTGTATTAGAAGGCAAAAACAAGGAGTCATCAACACTCTATCAACCAACCAACCGTGAAAGCCACCCACCGCAGCAGAACGGTCCAGTGAACACGACCTATATAAATACCGACTAGACATCATATTCTCCAGTTTCAGATCTTCTGAAGAAGTCATGTCTCTCGAAACGTCAAGAGTCTTAAACCGACGCTGTGGCCAACAGCCGGGAACCAGCCAAACTAAGTACAGGATTTTTTATTTTAAAGGTATTTCAGCTAATATGAATCAATTTGCACATAACTGAACCAAGATACAAGAAGATATGCGGTATTCTGCATGCTGTTTGATAAAATCAAGAATAAAATAATAGCAGATGCTAAGTTAAAGTAAGGTTGACTTTTACCTACAAATTTTGACATTTCTAAATTTGCCGAATACAGACGGTACCGCGATTGACGTCTTCAAATCTGATAAATTAAACATTTATTATTATTATGACAGCTTTATAACAAATTGCTTTTTTGCGGCACAAATCTGATGGTTTCGAAAGCAGCAGTACCCTCTGGATGTTGACAAGTACAAACGTCATAATTTTTGAGCAATTAGAGGGACTCCTTTAGTCCTATATATTTAATGGATGTAAGTTAGCATTAAGCCTTGTCATCATGGATGCGAAATTCGCAAAAATTGCTGATTTTGATTTAAGTTATTAATGGCGGGAAAGTGTCAACTTTTTGTGAATTTCGCCAAACAGGAATATTATCGCTATTTTTATCATTATGTGCTGATTAGTAAGTTTAATTTGAGCTTTTGACAATCTTCCATGGGAATGATTTTATGATGAAAATGATAGAAAATATTGCTAAAAGTGGAGACTTTTCCCGCCATTAAATAATTCGCGGGATCCCTACCTGTATAGAAACAGTAGGCTCCTTCTAATTATTGACATTGAGCACAATTTTGGTATTTGTAGACCATCAGAAGTGTCAGTCACTACGATTGACACCGCCATATCTATCAAAGATGGTGAGCCAGAAAAAGAGGTAATTTGTACTTATATATACTGCTTTACTAGGGCTACAGGGTAGTAAAAGTAATCTATAAAATAAATAATAATTATTGTAAATGCTTAATTTGTTAGATTTATAGCAGAAAACTCATTTTGACTTATCTGCTAGCGAAGCTCAGGTACAAGATTTTGCAATAATAATTACACTTTCTCAAAAGAGTTTTTGAACTTCTGTAAGTTCTGAGCAGAAATTTTATTAATTCTCTCTTCGTGAGTGAAGCAACTAATAACTAATGTTAAAAATGTTAAATAAGTAGATTTCATTCCAAATATGTCAGCAGTTCAAAATAAATCGCAAAATTCATTGTAAAGAGTGTCATTATTATTGCAAACGACTGTTACCTACCAGTAACGTATATGAGCAGCATTCAGAAGTTTTTCCATCTATCGCTTTTATTTTTGTAAATGTCCTTTTACTATAGTATATCCTGGAAACACTATTTTTGATTTTTTTCTTAACAGTTTAATTTATATAAACGTTTTACATTTATACATGTGTTGAATCAGTAGGAAACAGTCACGAATTTTGCTATTTATGAAATTAATTTATACTTTTCTAATAATTATGTGATTCAGTAATAGGTTTCGAATGTGTTAATTTTATTTAAAATGCTATTTTAAAGTTACCATAACATAAAACACGTCTGACCTAACGGTAATGCACGCTGGCATTTATTTCAGCATTTTTGTATGAGTTTTGTCTCATTTCTTAATTTGAAATGATGGAAACATCCAATAGTGTTCCTAAATACTATAAATATTGTGCAAAATTACAAAAATACGATTGTGCCTCGAACTTCAGCTTTAAAACAATCACTTGACTTGATTGCATAAATTTCATGAGCATAAATACATCCACGTTCAGCAAATTATCGTTGGGTGCCTGTATAAAGCAGTCGTCTCCCATTTTGGCACATTTAATGATTAACAATGCTTACTAATTAAATTGTCTTATAACTTATAAATAACATTGAAACATAGAAAACGAAAATGACCAGGTGACAGGTACTACAACAAATAAGTGACGCCATATTACACTTTGAGAACACCCTCAACAGCTCGTAGATGAAGGAAGTGTCATATTAATTTTAAAATTGAATTGCAAATTAAATATTTTTTTGTAAATATTGAGGATATATTGTAACAGTAATATATTTTGAGATATTGTTTATTTAGTAAAATTTTATTTGATACTAAATCTCCTACTTTCTTGTATTCAAATATGTGAAATGATTCTTCAAAAATTATTACTTATAGGTTGATTATTAATTCTGATGTACAAATATGCGAAATGATGCTTAATAAGAAGTTACTGTTTTAACTAAATCAAAATAAGAAAGGATAACAGTTATTATATATTTTTTATTAGTAGATTTCAAAAACTGATAAAAGACAATTTCCTCGACACATGCATTAGAATTTGTATTATTTTAAATCAAAATTACAGGAAGGCGAAAATAAAGAATCGATACAATAGGAAATAAAAAATGTTAATATATTACACAAAATAAGTATATAATTTTAACTATAGCATGACTATAAATATAAATAATGACACATATAAATAACAGTAATATTTAAATAAGTCTCCAATACTGATATGTAACAAAAATAATAGGATATATTGTAAAACAAATTATACTGCAGTCAAGATTGAAAAAATTTATATTGTTGTATCAAATATGTGACTAATATAGAAAAATATGCTTTTAAAAATATTCAATTGGAGAAATGTAAGAATATTACAGAAAGACTATACTTTTATTAAGAACCTACACTTGATATTTACGTTAAAAAAAAGATTAGAAAAATAGTGTGGGGCTAAATTGGAAAACGTACATACGTATATGTATATATTGTACAGAGTGTTTCCTAAGTACGGTTTATAATTTCAGGACACAGTTTCTTTTGGTAGTTAAAGAAAAAATATTTCATGTGGCAGAAAACGCTTAGATTCCGAGATACAGAGTGTTGAAAATTAAAAAATATATATTAATATTTGAAATAAACTTAGAACAGGAACTGAAATTACGGATCGTACCTAGGAAACACCCTGTATAATAGGTATATATTATGTAAAATCTCAAGAGGGAGGGAGGGACCGGCTCTTACTGCACATCCCCTACGGACGCCCATGATTACAAAACAATTTGATTTCTAGTACAGTAAAATAACCATTTATGTAATTACCAATTAATTTTTTTATGAAGAGTGTTAACAATATTGCAAAATATTATACGCATTAATGCAATTTTGCTAGTTAAAAATGTCCTTTGCTGTTTTTCAATCTTGAACATAAAATAAAATTGTTTACAAAATTTCCATAAAAATGAGCTTCTTATATTACACGTTCTCAATAATTTCTATCTTCCATTAGAAGATGACACCCCATACCTGTATTTTTACAATATCTAGATTATGGTACCTTCAAAATCTGTTTATTTAATCTAAAATTTCTTTCAATTTTTATAATAAGGGAAATAGTTAGTACAATTGGAGTGTCCCGTCTTCATATTTAGAATAGCTCAAATCTAAAGACAACTAATGATTGGAGGGTTTTGAATTTTGAGCAATCTTACAAGTATTCTGCGATCTTCTGGCCTTAATCCTATTTTGAAGCGTATTCAATAGCCCAGCGAGTACATCGTGGTTTGGCAGCTTCTTCGCGAAGAGCAGCCTTTTCACCGAGTCATCATATGTAAGCAAAGCCACCATATTTTGCAACAAGAAACCCTGGCAGTACTCCAATAATTGCACAGCGTTGTATACTTTAGCGTGTATATACATCGATACGACATTGTCCAGAGCCAACATAGCTGCGCAGCGACTTTCACAATAACGTAGAAGACCATCCAGTTGGAAGAAATTAGCAGCCGCCATGAGTTCTAGAATATCTTCAGGTGCTGGTTCTAGCGCTTGGCATCCTCCTTGATACAAGAACTGCATGACGATCTGAAACAGCAAATCAGAAAGCCTGTTTGTCTATATTCGTTTCTCTCCGTTTTATTTTACATGAAAATACACATCTATAATTTGTGTATAAGCTACAATTTTTTAAAAATGCAATTTGTAGTGAACGATCCATAGTCCATAAAAAAATAATAGAGTTTAAATGTGACAGAATCATTTGGAATTGGCTACAAATAATCAATATATGATAAATATATGAATGAAAACTTGTTATCTTGTCACGTTAATTGCCGTAGTGTTATTTGGCAATATACCGTTTACGTTATTATCTACCCGAATACGTTGACAATGGTTTTCAATAATAGTCTACTCATTTGGGTTGACAGCTATGTTTTACAAAATTTAGGTACTGTATGTCCCATCTATCAAAAATCATTTGAAATTATCGAGATATTCAATCAGAGAAACCTACAGATTACTTTTTGACAGCCACAAATTATATGAGTTTATATTATTAGCATTATATAGGGTGTTTGTAAATGAAGTAGCAAAAATGAGACCACAGATTCCTTAGGTGAAAATAAATCAATTGAACCTAACATACTGTTACAGAAGCTCACCTAGCTTTTTATTTTGATAATTATGTGCCTGTTTGCATTAGAATTTATAATTTTTGTAATACCTTTATTTTGACGTTACCTAGAATCTTCGAGGCTATATTCTATTTGTTTTTCGGCACGTTCTCGAGATCGCAGAAACTTCGAGAACTCTAAAAACCTATATAAGCGAATCACTTTCGCCGTCACAGTCAGTTTATATTGAGCAGCCAAACGCGAATGACTGAAACGTGAAAGTAAAGTGTTGACAGTTGCGGAGATTGTTTGAAGGATATTTCTTGTATAATCAAGAGCGACAATAAAGTTTGTTTGTCTACGTGACGTGTTTCCACGCTAACCCAACTTCGAGGTTACATTGGTGTCAGACGTGAGACGTTCCACAAAGAAGACGTTTGGAGTAGACAAGTGAATGCCGGTAACAAGATCTAGAGCAACGGAAATGTAGGAAACATTGAAACAGTTACTGGGAATGATGCAAGATATGAAGAAGAGTCAAGAAGATATGAAGAAGAGCCAGGACGAAATGAAAGAGGAGTTAAAGAAAGAAATAAAGAACAGCCAAGACGAAACAATGGACAATTTAAAAAGAGAAATGAAAAACAGCCAGGATGAAATGGAGGCTAACCAAGACAAAATGAAAGATATGAGGGAAGATTTGAAAAGAGAAATGAAAAACAGTCAAGAGGAAATGAAGAACAGTCAAGAGGAAATGAGGAACAGTTTAGAAGAAATGAAAAATTATCAAGAAGTAAATAGTAAAAAGTTAAAAGAAGTAATTAAGATCAATCTCAAAGAGTTTGAGGAAACCGTTGAAGAAGAAATTATTCTATTAAGGAATGAGATACATGATAAAGTCCAGGTCGTAGAAGAAAGTGTTAGTAAATTACAAAGTGATGTCGTCAAAGTCCAAGTCATAGAAAAAAGCCTAATTAAGCTAGAGCATAAAGTTACAAATTTACAGTAAGAATGGTCCGCGTAGGAGATTGTTAAGGCTGACAACAGTTGCATGTCATCTGCAAGGATTAAACCACCCACAACTGGTCAGAAAAAGAAAAAGCCACATCACTTATAGTTGCCATATGGAGTGAAGCTATGGAAATATTAAGAACACTAGCTGATGATAAACAATCAGACTATCAAACGCTGAAGAGTGCTTTAGAAATAAGGTATGGTGAGGCTCATCTACAACATGTTTACCAGGCACAATTAAAAGGCCGAAGACAACGTTTCGAAGAAAATTTGCAACAATTTGAGACAGATATAGCGCGGATGGTGAAGCTAGCTTACTCCACCGCGCGGGTAGAGTTCCAAGAACAGTTAGCATTGAGCAGCTTCATGGATGGCCTGCGAGACCCTGAGATCAGTCAAGCATTGAGGTTAGCCAGACATAGAAACATATCTGAAGCTTTGGCCCAGGCGCTAGAAATTGAAGCCGCTCGGCAGGCTTCTAGAAGCGGTCAAGGAAGAACAAGGCAAGTTAGGCTTCAGATTGGCAAACAACGAGCAGGTGAAAAGAGCATGGAAAAATGTATGAAGATTTTGCAAGATTTGATGAATAACGTCCAGAAAAAAACAGGACCGTACTGATTCCACCGTATATAACAGGAGGAAACCCATTCAGTGTTGGAATGTGGAATTTTAGGAATCGATGCCCTTCATACACCTAATCGGGACCAGAAAAACGCCAATTAGTCAGATTTGGGGGGGCGAAAGCTGGCTAGGTGCTACCAAGCCCCACCAACTGTTAAGATCAAGATAACCCGTCTGCAACATAATGGAACGAGTTTGGTAGTACCAGGGCGTATATGCAGACGGGATTGTGAAATGGCCTTGATACCGGCTCTAGTCACACCATCGTAAGAACCAATATCGTCGCCTACTGCATAATACAGCAACCACACCGAAACTACATCTTAGAAACAGCAAATGGGGAAGTCATAACAGTGAAAGGTATCCATCTGGCTGAAATAGCCTTGGGAGAAACCACCTTCCAACACCAGGTCCTAGTAGCAGATATAACTGACGATGATCCTTGGACTTAATGGCATGACTGAACATAATTTTTTGCTGAACCTTTCTCGAATATTATTGAAGACCAAAGATGAAGAAATCATCCTGCAGTTTTCCGAAACAGAAACCTTCCTATTAGAACTATGACATAGACATAGAACTTCCAGCAGGTTCAGAAGTGGTAATTGAAGCTATTTGCAGCAGTCCTTCGGCAGTTGAAGAAACTGTAATTATAGAACCAGAACCAGACATCAGCCTTTATAGGAAGGGCATATTAACCGGAAAGACATTAACAGAAAGAAAAAATAATTTGGTATTGGTGAGAATACTAAATCTAAAGGACTACCCACAACAGATCAAGAAAGGCCAATTCTTGGGAATTTGTCTAACAGTTGCATCGGTGTTCAGCAATATTGAACTATCAACAGCATCTGGAAATATCGAAACACTACCCGAAGTTATTTAGAACCTTGTTAACCGATTCAAGTCCCCATTACAAGCCGATGAAGTCAGAAAGTGGGAAGATTTATTGAGGCGCAGGATGTATTCTCTTTAACAAAGGATGACGTCGGGAGGACTAATCTTGTGCAGCACCGCATAAATACCGGCGATACCACTCCAATTAAACAAGCCCCACGACGTATTCCTTTAGCGAAGCAAGAGAAGGTATCAACAATGCTGAGAGATATGCAGCAGCAGGGAGTCATTGAAACATCCCAAAGTCAGACTTCACTGGTGGTTCAGGTAAAGAAGAAGGATGGTTCTATCAGGTTTTACGTCGATTATAGAAGATTAAATGATGTGACTAAGAAGGACAGTTATCCGTTGTCAAGAATAGACGACACCCTGGATAAACTGTCTGGATCCCAATGGTTTTCAACGTTAGACGTGAAAAGTGGCTATTGGCAAGTAGAACTTCACCCCGATAAGGAGAAGACAGCGTTTTCCATTGGAACAGGTTTATGGCATTTCAACGTCATGTCTTTTGGCCTCTGCAATGCACCAGCCACCTTTAAATGACTTATGGAAACTATTCTGCGAGGAATGACCTGGAAAACTTGTTTCGTTTATCTTGATGACATAATAATACTAGAAAAAGACTTTAAAGATCATTTGAAGAATGTCCAAGAAGTTTTCCAAAAGTTAGGAGAGGCCCGCCTCAATTTAAGTCCTAAGAAGTCAAGTATTTAGGTCACATTATTTCCTCTGAGGGAGTGAAGACTGACCCAGAAAAAACTGAAATCATCTGGAAATGGCCAATATCGAAAGACAAACATGAATTAAGGAGTTTTCTGGGACTTTGCACTTACTATCGCAAGTTTGTGAAAAATTTCTCTCGCAAAACCATTACACCAACTCACAAAAAACAATCATTCGTTTATCTGGACGGCCTGCTTTGCGGAGTATGAAAGAAACCAGATGTAGGTTATAAATGTGTTTAAGGTATTTGGCCTGAAAAAGGGCACAAATGTATTTCCTTAACAACAAGTGTAATAGGAAAGCAGTTGTACTTGAGACCTCGGCAGAGCAGGTACTCTAGAGCCGTTGGAGTTAGTGGTATAAAATAAGTGTCTTGCATTTTTTACCCATATGTATATATCTTGTACAGCTCGAATAAATTAGTATAAAAGGAATCGCCTTTTATTCAGCTACCATAAGTGTAAGGTTATCGTGGTAGTGACATTTGGTCCTTCGAGCCGGATTTTGTAGTGATAAAGTAATCATACATAGTAATTGATAATTAAAGTTCAATTAAAATAAGCCGCACTTTTAGAGTTGAAACTCCGAAGTGGAGAAAAGTGTGTAAAGTCCAAAAGAGATTAAGAAAGTGTTTCAAATTGTAGATTTTCTAAATTCAAAAAAAAAGTATTTCGAAAGTTAAGAGAAGGTAACAATTTCAACGTGTAACGTGAATTAGTGATTCCTGTTTAGGTTCAATCCAGGAAGTACCAGGTCCAACCAGAGGAAGTGGAAAGCGTCAGCGAGGTGCAGCGTGTGAGGAGCGTCATCGTAGTCGAGACATAGGTAATAAGGAATTGGTTCGTTGGTACGTGTTTCACAGTGATTAAGTGTTGAGATTAAACACAATTTAGTGCAAAGTGGTATAGGTATCGGAAATATCTTCATAGTATTGGATATTATTCTGTTACTCAAAAGTCAAGCTTGAAGCTTAAATTGCTGTAATTGTTTGTTTTGTTTAAATTAAGTAATTCACAAACTTACAAAACATTTGTTTTGAACTTCAACATTTGCTTTGAAAAATTGTCATTGGAAAGTTTGATTATTTTGGTTAAATTTTGTTCAATTTCATAATGGCTGAAGTACATGCACTAGTGGCTAAACGCGGTTCAATTAAAACCAGTATCACGCGAGTAGAAAATTTTGTAAAGACTGCCACCAGTGAAGCTACTGTCACCAATTTAAAAAATAGGTTAAAGCACCTAGAAGAGCTGTACAATAAGTATGATGAAGTACAGTCTAATTTAGAAATTATAAATGAAGCGGAGTATAGCGCGGATCGAGAAGTAACAGAAAATAAATTTTTAGACCTTAAAGATTGCTTGTGTGATTTGATATAGAAGCAGAACTTGTGGCACCTAATACGTTTTGCAAGCAGGTTTCGAGCGTTGCTATGACAAATAATGATTTTGCTATGCCAAAAATTGGCCAATCTCAATTGGCAGGGGATTATAATAAATGGCATAATTTTAAACATTTATTTATAAATTTAATATATATAATTACAGATTTATATAATATAAAAAAGCTATATTATTTAAAAAGTTGGTTGAAAGGTGAGGCGTCTTCATTATTGAATGTTTACATGCTTCGGAAGAAAATTATGAAAGGGTTTGAGAAATATTAACAAGGTGTTATGACAAAAAACTAATGCTTTTAAAAACACATATGAGAGTAGAAGCTACACTGGGCTACTTGCGTTATTTATTAAATAAATTTGGCCAGAACTTTAACTCTTTGAAAGCGTTAAACGTACCCATAGAACATTGGGACATTATATTTGTTACATATTATCGCAAAAGATAGACAATACTTTAGTTCAGGCTTACGAAAGAGGGCGCGACAAGTTCACTCTTCATGTATTACTAAAATTCTTGGAAATATTAGAAGATCGCTATTTTACGTTAGAAGGGTGGTGTTAGGATTATCCTAACACCACGGTTAGAGGTAACATCACGACACGATGTATCCGCGAAACGTACTGCAACAAATGTGAGTCATATTAATAATAATGGTAACAAATGTTTATTTTGTAGTGGACCTCATTCGATAAAACGATGCTTTAAAATTTGTAGAATTTCTGTGCAACAAAGAAAAAGCTTTGTTACAGATAGTAAATTATACTTTGTTTGTCTAAAGGGCAACCATGTGTCCGAAAAATGTTTTTCGAAAGAGAGTTGCACCACTTGTAAAAAAAGGCATAACGTTTTTTTACATGTCCCAATCCCAATTTCTGAGAAACATACTGCGTCAGCGGCGGCGGCAGAGGTTTACCACGAACCTGCAAACAACAATGTCGAACCGGGTCTGGGTTCTTCTACAGATGTTTGTACAACAATCATAAATGCCAGTGAGGCAAATTTCGAAAACAATGGTGTTTCAAACATTATCTTATGGCCTTTAGCTATCGTTCATGTAATGGACAAAAAGGGTAATAAACACAAGTGTAAGGTTTTCCCGACTCGGCGAGTGAGAAAAATTATGTCACACGCGAATTACAGTGGTATTCATAGTCGCGCGCCGGATAAAGCGCCGAGGCAACTTTCGCTGGTGAATATTTCGGCGGGCGGAGAGCCGGTGAATTTCCGAAGCGCGTGTTGCATAGTCAAGTTCCGCAGAAATCTTTCGCCGAAACGTTTCTCGGCGGGCGGACGGCCGACGATGATTTTGCGGAGTGAGGAGTTTCATATTTATTTAAACAGAAAACATTAAACGCAGGTAAGCATATTACAATTATGACAGTCCATTAAACCCGAGAAGATAAAAACTCGTATTTGTAGTCCGTCTTCTTCCCGAAATTATGCCAATTTTATTTCACAGTCAAACGCTGACTGAATGACGCACGCGTGGTATACTGTAGGGAATGAAGGCTCGAATGCGATCTCTCGCTAATAAGCGACTTGCAGGAGCAGCCATATAACATTTCATAGACGATCTCTCCCGAATGACAGATGCGCAGTTCAACTATTTCATGCAATTTGTAGCGTGGCGACTGGAGTATGTCAAGACATACTCCGAGAGACGCGCCAGTTTAATTGCCACATCCGAAATAATTAAGACAAGACAAATCTTTCAATTAAATGCAGAAATTAATATTACCAATTATTAATGATAAATTTGATTTTAAT
Source organism: Monochamus saltuarius (assembly GCA_025584915.1). Taxonomy (NCBI): domain Eukaryota; kingdom Metazoa; phylum Arthropoda; class Insecta; order Coleoptera; family Cerambycidae; genus Monochamus; species Monochamus saltuarius. Next base: position 45,784,981 of record CM046724.1, on the reverse strand, counting down.
TTTTGATTGATTTTATTTCCTTTTCTTGCATTTTCCTGTAGTCAATAAATTGTTATAAATTTATATAATTACCTACTTAGTGATCACACAAAATATAAACAATGTATAATATACAGTGTGGAAGAAAAGTTTGGAATAAATTCATTATTTCTAAAACAACGAAGTTTCATGAAATTTCCTCGGACCCGTCGATTTAGCTTTTTAAAAAGACTCTTTTTTCTATACCAACGCATTTCCGATGTTCATTTGTTTCTGCGTGATGACGTCATCGGATATTTTTTTAAATAGAACCCCTATATTTTTTCACCGGATTCTTGTAGAGCTTAACTTGCTGAATTCAAATATATTTAATTTCAACACTTTATTTCTCAACTTTCCGAGAAAAAAAATAATATCCGATCCAATTCATTTCAACATTCTGACCCATTGTGACCCATTTCAAATGGAAACAGGTGTGTAAAACTACATGCGAGCGCCGAAATCTGACTTCATATTCGTGATCATCACCCACGAAATTAGGGGTTTAGTATTTTTTTTTTTATGATTAGAGAGGTTTACGCTAATGTAAATAATTACCAAGTAAAATTTTCCAGTCAGCAGGTAGAGATTATAATCATTTTATTTTTCATTGTAGCCCCATTACTCTTCCGCACTTCTACATTTAATTGTACGATATTAATATATTTCCATTATCTTATCCTCTTTTGACGTGATCCAGTCGCCGCGATACAAATTGCATGAAATAGTTGAACTGCGCATCTGTCATTTGGGGAGAGATCGTTTATGAAATGTAACACGGCTGCTGCTTCTGCAAATCGCTTGCTGGCGGGAGTTTGCATTCGAGTCCGCTTCCTAACATTGTCCCACGCATGCGTCATTCAACCAGCGCATGACCGTGAAATGAAATTCGCAAAATTTCGACGGAGACTGCTCTCCGGCGGCCAGAGACGGACTATGAATACCACTGTTAGTGTTTTGGGAATAGATCGCGGAATGTGCAATTGGCAAGTCAATGGGGTTTCTGGCGTTGGGACAAAGGTTGAAAATTCCGTGGATCACACAATTGAGTCTAGAGCCAATGATAATAAATGTAGGGCAACATTTGGTATAATGAACAATATCAGAGGGAATTCGCCGAAACGCGAATTCGATTTAAGGAATTTAAGATGACCGCGCCACATTACGTCAGCAGATCCTAGTTTTAATAGAGTAGGTAAAATCGATATGTTGCTAGATATTCGCGAAAACATTAAAAAAGGGCAAAATTGGTTTAGGGAATAACCGTCCTGTACTTCAAAATACAAAATTTGGTTGGGTTATTCATGGGTTAGTGCCTGTAGAAATTGATATGCTATGTAGCCAAATCAACCAAACATTGGTTACTTCGATTGAGGAAAGTTTTGATAATAGAATACTCTCAAATAAAGAGAAAGTAATATGCAGAAAAAAAATTGTTAAGCCCATAAGTCGAGATTCAACTGTAACTAAAAATAAATTAAGCTTGTTAGGTGATCCATGTGATTCTGCTTTGCTTACAGATGTTTATTGGAGAGCAAATTTACGAAAAACGTTAAATTATTCAATGACCATTAATCGTTTATAGAAGAAAATATTAAATTTGACCATCTCTCCGCCACGCCTTGTCATAGGAAATGCGTTAACTGCCTGCCCCGAAATTAACATGAGTTCAACTAACCAATCAAATAAATAATTATCAGCAGATTAACAAAATAGAGCAAATGTTTTCGAAGCATTGCAGCCCTGAATATAAATCAGAACTTCAACAACGAAAGAAATTGCATGCTTGTAAGCCTAACATTAACGTCAATGATCTAGTGTTGGTTAAGAAAGACAATGTTTCACCTCTAGCTTGTTGTCTTGCTAGATTCGTTAGTGTTCACAAAGGTAAAGACAATCACATTAGGAGTGTTACAATAAAGACTGCCCGTGTGACCTATGTTCGTCCCATTGTAGATATTTATCTATTGTCTAGTTTGTAATATAATAATATTAAGAAGTGTTAGATGTTATCATTGTTTAGACTAATTAAAGGATATGTATGCCCACTGTAAAATGTTGTTCGTGATTTGTTAAGGTTTTGGAATTGCTTCTAATTTCAACGGCGGCGGTATGTTACTGAGTTTTTGCCTGCTTTGCGGAGTATGAAAGAAACCAGATGTAGGTTATAAATGTGTTTAAGGTATTTGGCCTGAAAAAGGGCACAAGTGTATTTCCTTAACAACAAGTGTAATAGGAAAGCAGTTATACTTGAGATCTCGGCAGAGCACGTACTCTAAAGCCGTTGGAATTAGGGGTATAAAATAAGTGTATTATATTTTTTACTCATATGTATATATCTTGTACAGCTCGAATAAATTAGTATAAAAGAAATCGCCTTTTATTCAGCTACCATAAGTGTAAGGTTAACGTTGTAGCGACAACAATGTCAACAAGCTTTTCAAAGATTAAAAGAAGCTTTGTGTTCTCCGATTCTGTCATATCCGAAGCCTGGAAAGACATTCATCTTGGACACGGATGCTAGTAATACTGGAATTGCAGGAATATTATCACAAGTTGAAGACGGGCGTGAAAAGGTGATTACCTACTTTAGCAAAGTCCTCTCTAAGCAAGAAATGAATTACTGCGTAACCAGAAGAGAGTTGCTTGCCATAGTTAAAACTGAAGAGCATTTTCATAAGTAATAAACAAAACTTTGAATAACGTTAGAGAACGATTTTACTGGCTTGACAGTCGGTCCGATGTGGAGGAATGGTGCCGACGTTGTGATACCTGCGCCTCTAGTAAGGGACACAGGACTCGAAGCCGAGGACAGATGAAGCAGTACAATGTTGGAGTTCCATTCGAGAGAATAGCTATTGACATAGCTAGACCTCTTCCTTTTAGTAGCAGTAGAAATCGCTATATTTTGGTAGTGATGGACTATTTCAGTAAGTGGCCAGAAATATATCCCTTACATAATCAAGAAGCTGTCACTGTAGCCGCAGCTTTATTTGAAAATTGGATATGCCGTTATGGGGTCCCTAGAGAGATCAATTCCGATCAAGGGAGGAATTTCGAATCTGAAGTATTTCAGAATGTCTGTGGGTTGCTAGGCATCCACAAAACCAGAACTACACCTCTTCATCCACAGTTAGATGGAATGGTGGAAAGATTCAATCGTACCATTAAAAACTTCCTGAGGACGGCCGTTAACGAAAAACAGACCAACTGGGATACCTGCATTTCTCTATTTTTACAGGCTTACCGAGCTTACATATAGATCTAATTATGAACCGACCACAACATGAGGAAAACTTATCTCAGCAATCTGAAAGATCGAATAAAAATGGTACATGGAGACGTACGAGAGAAGCTAAAAATAGAAAGCGACAGAATGACGACCAGATACGACTTGCGTGCCAACAGTAGCGAGTTTCAAGAGCGTGAGAAAGTGTGACTGTATAACCCAAAAAGAGGCAAGGGTAAATCTCCGAAGCTGCAGAAATCGTGGGAAGGTCCTTATACCATCATGTCAAGGTTGAATGACGTAGTCTACAGGATCCAGAGGAATCCCCAAGCCAAGATGAAGAGTGTCCACATCGATCGTTTGACACCTTATCAAGAAGGCCATGCGGACAACGGGGTAACCTGATCGGGATGGTCAGTTCTGAGAGAGAAGCAATGTTACGGAAGCTCACCTACCTTTTTATTTTGTTAATTATGTTCCTGTTTGCGTTAGAATTTATAATTTTTGTAATACCTTTATTTTGACGTTTTCCAGAATCTTCGAGGCTATATTCTATTTGTTTCTCGACACGTTCTCAAGATCGCAGAAACTTCGAGCAAATCACTTTCGCCGTCACAGTCAGTTTATATTGAGCAGCCAAACGCGAATGACTGACACGTCAAAGTAATGTGTTGACAGTTGCGAAGTTTGTTTGAAGGAATTTCTTCTTCTTCTAATAAAGTTTGTTTGTCTACGTGACGTGTTTCCACGCTAACCCAACTTCGAGATTACAATACCTATATTCCAAGTCGTATAATTAAAAAGATACAGGGTGTCAAAGTTAAAATTTTATTTTCGATATAATAATAATGTTTCTAATTTTACGTCACTAGTAGAGGGCGCCACTTATGGCACATCAGGTTTCTTTTAAATGGTAGAACTTTTTTGCTGCTTAGTGTATCCATCTGACTATTGTAACAATCGATTCTCCTACCTGTCATATCTGAAAAAGGTATACCTTGTTGAAGTTGTTAGCAGTAATAATTTTTTAAATAATCCTATTTGAAATATTCAGTCAACTGAGTAAACACTGTTTTGGTGTCATGTAAACTACCTTTTCTACTGAAAATACAGGGAAAAATTATTGGAAAAAGTTGTTCAGAAAGGTAATTTGTGGAAACGTGCAAAATTTCAAAAAGATGTTTTGACAAAATCTTTGTGCTTTGTTGAAAAATGGTTTCATCAAACCATGCCGATCTTCTTCAAATTTTTCACATCTCCATAATTTATCATTTTGAACAACTTTTTCAAGTAACATTTTGCTGTATTTTCAGCAGAAAAGGCACTTTACCTGAAATCAAAACAGTGTTTACTAGGTGGACTGAGGATTTGAAATATGATTATTTCAAAAATGGTTTCTCCTACCGACTTTAGCAAGGTATACCTTTTTAAAATAAACAGGTAGGAGAATCGATTGTTTCAATAGTCAGATGGATACACTAAGGTGCCATTTAAAAGAAACATGGTGTGCCACAAGTGGCGCCCTCCATTACTGACGTCAAAATCGATTTATTTTCACCTAAGGAATCTCTGGTCTCGTTTTTGCTACTTCATTTAAAAACACCCTGTATAAGTATATGTTTTATGTTATTTACTAACTCAATGATTATTGAGGCATATAAAGTTATAATGGATGACCAAAGTAATAATTTAAAGAAAAAACGTGTAGTAAAAATTTTCGAAGGTGAGACATCAAAACGTCTCATGCAGAATTTGAAGAATATTGGAACAATTCTAAGGGGTTATCTGATGACGACGTCGAAGAACCGTTTCAAGATAGAGGTAGCGAGTGTTGTGTCTTTACACAAACTTCTTCTGACTCTGAGGAATCAGATTGTGAAAGTAACGATTTAATTACTACTGATGTTTGGACTGAACTTCAAAATAGGAAACATTATCTGTGTACATTTAACAGAAGCAGTCAAATTCCATTCAACATAAAAAATGCGGAACCTGTTTGACTATTACAATTTATTTATTTCTGACGAAGTTATCAATGTAATGGTACTGGAAACTATGCGAATAACTTTTTAACTAATAATCAGGCGAAGAGAAGTAGTCGCTTCTAAGGATGGATTTATATTAATTCTACCAACGTATATTCTTAACAATTTATTATTTATAATAAACTTCCTAAAGTGCCTTTCGCAAAATTAACTTAGTGCAGCTTTTCAAGTTAGTTACAAAAAATATTTAACTCAACATGTGCGATAACTTTGAAATTATTGATGGAAATTTTAATATTAATATAGCTACAACTCAATAATCGCAACAATAATTTTTCCCAATCACCTTATTGCCTTCTGTTATAAGTTTACCTTGTCATTTAGATAGTTCGCTTTGCTAGTTCGTGTTAAATGTTTATTGTTTTGATATAGTTGAAAATTGTTGAATTTTGAATTGTGTTAATGCGTAAAATAAACTTAATTTGTGTTGTTTACTTAATCTCATGACTCATAACAATTAAAAATATAGTGATTTTGTTTTTTATTAAGGATGATTTTGAAAGTGTTGAAAGTATTAATTTTAACTGATGGACGTAGGAATTAAAATCATTTTACAAAAATTGCTTCAATCAATGTGTTTTAATAACTGAGTTTAAAGTTTTTGTAAATTTTGAGCGGATTCTGTAACCCTAACCTACCCTAATAGGTCACGCAACTTTAATTCACGATACCTTATCGGCAACTGATGTACTAAGTTGCGCGCGCAGTCTTTGTTGAATGTCACGCTTTCTTTAGTTAATCTTAAAACTCGTTCATATTATAAACTAATCGTGGTATAGTTGTTATATTTTGTGTTTTGTAGTGTCATTTTGTATCAAACGTAATTTGTTGACAGAGTGACATAACAATGGCTCATGAGTATGGATAATAATAAAGTTGTGTATCTTATAATAGTGTGCGGAGTGTATCAAAATTCAATGAAATCCACAGACATTTCTTATAGATTTTGATCTCTCTGCACGACGATTTGTTTATTTAAAACAACGGAGCCCGGAATACAAAGATACTGCAAAAAGCGGATATAATTTTGAACATTTATTGAGTATACAGGACCAGCTTACATAATTTAAAAAATGTGGAATGTGAAAATAGGGGATTTGTGGTTTTTTATATTAATATTTTGTTGGGTTATTTTTTGGATATCAATTGCTTTTTGAATAAGTAGACGTATACAAAAAATACCACCCCCACTTTTTAAATCACCCTGTATAGTTTACTAAATGTAATAAATTTGCAAATATAAAAGCATTGATTTCTACAAAACATAAAGATAACCTCATATTGTGACTTGGAAGAATTAGATTATGGAAAAATATACAGGATTTTCCACTAAAAAGAAAACAACATTGGTCTATAGCTCGAAAAATGTTATGTCAATAAAAAACTAAGTAAGCCACTGGATTAGTGTTTAAATATTACGAGTTGTTAACCTTACTCCTGTAAGTCAGAAACGAAGAGTTCTATGAAAGTGTTGTTAGTAGTTATATTCAACTGTTTCTGGAAATAGTAGCACACTATTGCGAAAACTGATTTGCGCTAACTTTCGAAATACCCATGAAAACTGCCGAAAATACTGTTCGTGCGGCAAAGTATACATTGGGCGAACAGGAAGATACGTCGGCATATAAGAGTACACAAATGCTAATTAAAAAACAGCAATCGGCAGTTGCAGAATATAGGGCTGATATAGAACATTCAATAGACCTTAATAAACCACTATTCTGATGAGTGAAAATCTAAATAACTTTGACGGATACGTAGACTTAGCTCTACCTCCTGGAATATTATGCCACTGAGAGTATTTTTAATTTTAGACATATGTAATTGTAAATTATCTATTCAAAAGTTTATTCAAAATACATATAGGTACTTACCTGAAAAATGTGGTATCTAATATCATTTATTTGTACTGTTGGAAGGCCGCCTTCACACAACTTCGAGCTTAACATAGCTCTTAATCTCGAGCTTGCAGTGACTAAAACTATTTTATGGGCGTAAAATAAACGCCCCTCTACCCGAAAAGTCACATCACTTAACTCCGGATTATTGACGTACTTCGGATCTATTCTCGATCCCGTAGATGTAGTGGGTGGACAGTCTTTAATGGGTTTTATTGGTTCCCACCCAAAACAAGTTGAGAAAATATCTGCTAAGAGCAACGTTGTTCCCTCTTTCTACAAAGAACAAATAAATGAAAAACAATAAAGAAATTAGCGTGCTGCTTTCTTTCAGAAAAAGATATTTGCATATTTCAATTACTCACCTTACTGTATCGGAAAATATTAAATAGTAAAGGTAGACATTCCTGCACAAATTGCGAGCTGTAGTCATCTGGACAAACTTGCAAAAAATCTTGAAGTAGTTGATCGATTACGCAATCCAATCTAGCTTCGTGAGCGGCTCCTAAAGAATGCATCCAACAGTGTAAAGTCCAGGGAACACCCAAGGTCCTTATTTCGACTGTTATGTCCAGATGGTTGTTCTCGGCACTGTGGTACATCGCCTCTTGAAGAGATTTTATCTGGGCTTTATTAAATTGCGGTGTGTTGGAGGGACTGGAACTATTTGGGGCACCTAAGAATTAATTTTTAATGTTAATACAAGCTATAAATTTGCAAATATACACATCACCTTCGGCTAACATCTCCTCTAATGACAAAACTTCTTTGTTAATTGGTGCCAAAGGTTGGGCCAATAATTTTTGCAAGATTGCTCTATGCCCGTGCGCAGCCGCCACTGAAATAGGACTGTAACACCCTCTTTGGGCAGACGCAGAATAACAAAGGGAATCCTTAATTTGAGTGGAAGAAAACGGATTAGCTCCATGTGCGCAAAGTAAAGACACCATATCGGCGTTACCGCTCCCACAAGCGACCTAAAAGGTTACTAGTATAGTTATTCAAATCAACAAGAACTAAAGAAGAATTAAAATAACTGCAACAGTGATTGATAATAGTAATAATTTATAAAAAAAAACAATTAATACTTGTAAAGGAGTAAGTGTGCATTTTTCATCACTAATAGTCGCCCCTCCTTCAACATTTGCTCCTCTTTCTAAAAGAATCCTGGCACACTTCGTGTGACCCTTGACGGCTGCATAAGTTAAAGCTGTCCAGTGTTGATTCTCCCCGTTTACTGCGGCAAACGCGGGCAGTACAGGGGAAGGAGTTTCTGTATCAACAGATGCTCCTGCATCTAACAGTGCCTGAAACAAATTATATGTCATATACAATGTTATTAAAAAGTAATAAAACATATATCTTTCTAAAATACTTTACCGATAACGTCACATCATCATTGTGGATTGCAGCTAACATAAGCGCAGTGTGTCCCTGTGGATTAAGGGTATCCAATCTTGTCGAAGTTGGTAACAAAGGAACAGCCTGCTGAATCAACTCTGGCCTACCTGTTAACATTAACCGGAAAGCTAGCTCAACCTACAAATTATAAACATATTATGGAATATTAAATCGAATTGAAATAAAGTACTTGAATTTGTCTAGATGCCTCAATGAGGTCTTCCTCATTTCCAGTATTTTTTCTAACTCGGACTGCCTCCTCTCCTAATGACCTTACTGGGCAATCAACCCCAGGCAGAAGCAATCTCGCTGCTTGTAAAACATCGTCTTTGTCAATGATTGCCGCGAATCTATGCTCACCATGAGCTGTTGCTACCCTTAACCATTCAACAAGTGGAGGTAGAACAACGTACGCTCGTTCATAACATAATTCCTACAAACCAATAAAAGGTTTGGGTGCTCTAAAAAATGATGCACTGATTATAATACCTGGACAGCGTTGCTTCCATTTTGCTCTCCATGTTCCAACTGCGAGCACCTCATAAAGTAAAACAAGGATCTCACAGCTTTAGGACACAAAGGTATTCTTGGTTGCATTCTGCAGATCAATTCTTGAAGTTCTTGCAAAGATCCTACGCATGTGGTCATTAGCGATGGTTCTGGTGGTCCAGAACTTCGCCCAGAATCTCTAGAAGAGCCCAAACTGGATACCGAAGCCCACCTTGGCAAAGATAAAGCACCTAAAACATGATATAAATCACTCATTTGCTAGAGAGAAAATGTAATTCATGCCTGTACCTGAAGCTATTCTTCCAGCGTTTAGATGAGCGTATGGTTGCAAAAGACCCCAGAGGTCACCATTATTTGCAATAGCATGTTCTAAGAGAGTTGCTGTCAAATTTACGTCTGAATCACTTGGCAGACACTGAAGCAAAATCTCTTCTAGTAAGTTCTCCAAACCGGCAGCAAGATACACTGCTGCATACCTGAAATACAATAGCTTTACCTATATAGAAAATATTTACCCTAAGTCTATTTAATCATCAATCTAGTAATTACGAAAGAAACTTTCACACATGATAATAATTTACAAAAGAACCGTAATGTGTCTATCTTGAAAAATGTAAGAAAAATTCTGTTTATAAAAGAAGCAATATCATTCAAACGTTTATCAAATATATTTGCCCATTAAGGAAAAATTGTGTTTTACCAGTTACTATATCTTTAACTTTGGGATACTTACTCGTGGATAAATCTAGCTAAATTTACATCCGTCATCCACCTGTGAAATCTGCCAATATGTAACTGAAGTCCAGCTCTGGATGATTTACTCTGCTTTAGCGTGCAATCACCCGACATAGCCAACATTGCAGCCGCCCTCAGGCAAGCTTTTATGCATGAATCGGCAAGAGGAGGGCATAAAACGATACGGAAAGAAACTGTAACATCGTGTTTCGTGCATATACCTAATGTGGAAGAAAGTCTTTGAGTTTCACGCCCTATTCGAACAAGGGCTCTTTGTAGCAAATACGATAATCTCGGAATGGTTTCTACACTGACTCTAGACATATGGTCTCTACATCTACCTGACTGCAACACTCTCAAGATACAGTGATTGGTCCAGGGTAAATGCTGCAGTTCCACCAGTCTAAAACATATAAAATATTACCAAGATGGCATTATTATTTTCTTTACTTCTGTACCTATTATGGGAGTCTACCCAGACAAACTCATCGGCGTTAGTTATATTTGTGTTGATCGTTTCTAATGATGAATGCCTCATGAGTCGCCTCATCGCTGGTTCTGAACTCTCAGAACCAGCACTTACACTGGAATACGTACTGGTGGAAGTATGAGACCTCATTGTGAGTTGTTGCAAAGCCAACTTGATATCTTCTAAACCTCCACTTCCCGTCCATGGTACGTGTAACTAAACAAAGTATAAAACCAGTGCATTTGATTTTATAACTTCGATAATAGATAAATGGTTTATTACCCTAGCAGGAGTTGCTCTATGTCTAGATCTGTTATGCTGAGAACTGGATCGATTTCTCAATGGTTTCTGCATAACTCCAGCAGTCAATCGATCCATTCCTGAACCGGAATGGCCTCTTGGAGAACTGTTTCCAGTGTCCGACATACTAGCATGCCCAGAAGATCGATTGTCGTCAGAAGAACTGTTTCCACAATGTTGAGCTCTTGCCTGGAAGAAATAGAATTTTAAATTATCATTCATTTTCTGCTACGGAGAAAACGTAGAATTTAAAATATTTAGTGTGAGTACTTGTCGCTTAACATTTCGTCATGGAGTTGAAACATTTTTAACACATTACATCTTTTGACATATTTTCGGGAAGGTGAGAAAATTGTAAATAATACTAAACACATCAATATACCTGAAAACAAAACTAAGCATACGATATAGCCGAAACATTCATTGGTATCCAATCCAAAACAAAACAAGTTAGAAGGTTACAGATGACATAAGATAATTGGAGCAGCATAAAGTTAGCAATAGTATTGTTGAAAAATAAACCTCTAACAAGTATTATTAGTTAATTAAAAATATCTGCAAGACACCATATTTGGAGTAATTATACTCAATAATACTCTATAATTTATTTGTCTACATGCAGATAAGATGAAGAAGTTACTCTAAATTTTCTACCTGCATCCTTAATTCCTGAACACTGACATGATGATGTTGCCTAGAAGAAACCATTTTGTGGTCATCGTTGCTTGCATATTCGCCACTATATTTGGATCCACTTTGGTTCTGTGGTATTTTTAAATTTCCAACAGCATTTACAGAACCACTATTAACCTTATTGGGTCCGGTGTCCCTCTCTGGAACCATATTTACTGAAGAATGCGAACAATTGTACTTAGAATACTCATGACTGTTATTTAAATTATTTTTCGTTGCAGACAAATTACTTTTCTCAATCTGTTCATTAAAAGTGGAGGTCTTTACGTTATTTGCAACATAGAGGTGTTGAAAATGTTCTACTTTTCTTTTAGGAGAGACCATTCTGTCATTGGTGGTATGATTCTCTGTATTTGTAGGAGAGAATGCTGGTTTTCCACAGGTTGTGTTGGCCGGTGTGTTGACTCTAGAAGAGTCTTTAGTCGATGTGTTGTTTTCATTGTTTTCAAGATAAGAGGGTTCAGTACGCGAATTGCTGGATAGTCTGAAATAAAGTAATACAATCACATTTTATATTAAAATGCCACCTATAATGCCTATTTATAAATTTTGTGAAATAAACGTTTAAATAATAAAATAATTTACGCAGGAGCAAGTCAATAATACACATCATATGGGAAAATATTGGACTCTAAGGCTTTCTCGACCTATAATGTTATTTAATCAACTATTGATTTTCAAGTTTTTCTACCGTGACCTAGTAACTAGTTGCTGTTGACCTGACCTTGTTGTCCTCAGCCTAGGCTCTGTGGAAATGGACCGCTCTTCTATAATGCTGGTCCTCCGAGACGTTGAGTAGTAGTATCTGCAACTGGATATATTCCAGCCCTCAACCGTTTCGTTACCCTTTACTGTCGGCACCTTCAGTGATCACCACTGAGACCAGTTGCAGAGACTACTAAGGGCTGTCTTAGAGGACCATCGCTATTTACTTGTCTGGCGTTTTCGAATAACAAATTGAAAACTGATGTTACTAAAGAGTTAATTAAATTTTACGAAAATATTTCTGTCTAAAAAAAATAGTTAATTATTAAGTCGTCTAACATTTGGTTCTAAATAGTTTACACAAAGGTAATGTAACTTTGTTGTATAATTGAAAAATATCTTGATGTTGTTAAATATATTTTCATCGAATCGAAGTTTGCTTGTATTTATATTATTTTTGTAATTTAATAAAATCGGTATCTGAAATATAAAACACTACAAACTTGTTACATAAATTACTTTTACGAAACAGAATAATAGCGCTCAAATAGGTAAGTCACATAATATATATTTCTTTGAAATAAAAACAATAAAACTATGCAAGAAATTGTAAATTACCAATTAAACACTTTAATCCATGGAACACACAAATTAAACAACTTTCTCATATTTTTTAAGATATTTATATTTACTTTTTAGGTATAAAATAATTTATATTTACTTTTTTACGATAAATATGCATAACTTATATTAACTTTTTGTACAAGATGTATCTTCTATTTCTAAGGGATATGCCCTGTCAATTGGTAACTTTTTAGTAAATTAGATAGATTATGAAAAATCTTTGTTTTTATAAAAAAAATCAATTAGTTAATCTTTCCTAATATAGAAAAATGTGTGAAATCGAATTTAATTATACTGATAGCTCAAGTACTCTCATATTACAATATATTGCAGAGAACGTGTAGAGAAAAATTCTTCCAAAAATGTTATTTGGTTTAGCTTGGAACTCACTGAGACATAATTTTGTTAAATTCTAAACGATATGAAAGTATACAGATAATTAACAAAGTTAATAAAATGTAGTAAATGCTAGTACTAGGGTATTCGTATGTAAATAATTAAGATTGAGTGAATAAAATATTAAGAAAATAATTAAGATCAATTTACTTCTCTTTGTAGAAATTACTTTACATATGTAGCAAAACCTTATTTTCTCCGAATATGTACTTAAAATTGAGTAAACACTTTCTGCTGCCAGTAAATGCTATACCTATAATTTATATATAGGTTTTAGGTGAACAGCGTACTTGTTGAAAAATGGCATTTTCATAAATTTACGTGCGAGTAAAAGGTATCGATAATGTGGAGTGTTAGTTCTAATGATTTGAATGTTTGTTAAGGTTTGAAGCTGAAAGTGTAGGTTTTTTATGTAACAAGTTTCTACCAGTCAACCACGAACGTAGAGATGGAGTACTATCTCTAAGAAAAAAGTAATTAACAAATATTTGATAATGCGCAGATTAAACATAAATATAGAAGTCTATCCATAAAACTTAAATATATGTATATTTAAAATTTGCAGAAATCGTTTTCCCAATTATTCAAATTGGTTGGTTTATTACCAGTTGCATTTGTATCCGTTTTCTTCTTAATATTCGCCTTAATGTTATTAAGAAGTAAGGACTATAGTGACTATTTTACCAATGCCTACTATATTCTTCTGTTATTTCACTCCAGGCTTTTTCTTTCAATGCTGCTGCCATTTTCGGCAACAAAAATTTATTCAGTACTATTCGATGTTTTTTTATTAAATTTACAAGTAGCATCATACTGTGTATTAGTTGTCTCGTCTTTACGTTTTTATAATTTATTTTGTTATTTTCTTCATCACTGCTACATATATTAGCACAATTGAGAAAATGTGTGAACTGAATGTGGAAGAGACGCAGCTATTCAGTGGCCACCACATTCCCCCGATTTTAATCAATTGGATGTCAGTGTTTGGGGATTTATGAAGTTGGGCGCTTATGCGGAATCAATTAAGAATACTGATTAACTGAAAAGGCATATTACAAAAATTTAGGCAAACACCACAGGTACTAGATGTTCTTATTTAAAAGACGTCGTTTATGCATTTCAGATGCAAGTGAAATATGTGAACCAATTATTAAATTAAATGTTAAACTTTAAATTAAATTTTAGTATAAATCTTCTCTTTAATAATTAATCTGTTTTTTAAATTTCGGTTTTACCTTAATAAACGAATTTATATTGATTTAAAAACATTTATTTTTGTACAAATGGTACATCTGGCAGCTGTTTTTCAGGAAACGTTTATTATAATGATATCCTTGAAAGTTTGATTAATGACAAAAAGTATTTACAAAATTTCATTAATGAAAAACTGAAAAAATTACAACAAAAAAGCAATTTTACAAGTTCAACTTTAACATCCTCCTGACTTGTTTTTTTGGTATACCCTGTATAATATATTTTGTCTATATGAACTGGCATTCCCTTCGTATTCCAATGCTCTTGTACAGTCAACAGATTATTGCTCCATTAAACAGCTCTAATTTCGCAAATATACAAATTTTATGATCAAAAATACTTCTAGTTTTGATAAAACTTTAAACATGTAAGTAAATAAATAAGTACCTAACATATGCGCCCATATAAATACATGTAAAATATAAAAGTTAGTGAAAATAGTGAATTTAAAATGATACATTTGAACAATTCATATAATGTTGTTGTAACACTGACGTTAAAAAATGTTAAAGCAACGAAAATAGTGATATATTTAATGTATGAATACATAATACACCGAATATACCGAAACATTCAAATGCTATCAAGGAAACATTCGGCACAAATTTATTCGGCATTTACACAATAAATTATAAATTAAATAAATCAATAGTATTTAACTAATGGATGACTCTTTCCAGGTCAATTATGTTACACTAATCCTCTGGAATTGATTTGTCATCAATTCTAATTATACAGGACTAGTTAAATGATGATTATGCTGTGATGATTGCAAAAAGTGTGTTTTCAAAATATTCTTAATTGTTTTATTTATTACGACAGATGTAGTTATTTATCATATAGTGTTTTTGGAAATAAAAATTCTAGCGTTCTTATTATTATTTATTATCAGTTATTTTGAATCTATGACTTTAATAAATATTTCTATGGTACTCAAAAAAACTACCTTCGTTTGTCCATGTACTGCCGAAACATATCTGCTTCCATCCCAAGAGGAAAATCATCACTTTCATCAGAATAGTACTCGTAACCGCACATATGAACTTCATTTATTATTTGACTAGCAAACGCAAAAGTATTTTTAAAAATCACATTAATCACATTACTGTTTTCAATCGAATGAAAACTCATCTGTTCGTCAATTTGTTCACTAATTTCAATGGTCGAATTGTCGCCAGTATTTTCTTTACCATCATCATTGACGTATATAACTGATTTATGTCGATTATCAGTAGGATTTTCGGTGTCAGGCAAAGTATTTTCAGTTTTCTCCAGTGTTGAAAACTTTTCGAAATCCGCATCCATTCCAAAAAATGTAAGCCTCTTAGGTTCATCTTCATCTGAAATCTTCTCGTTCAGTTTCGGAAAATCGATCGGTTTTGATAAAATGAAATTGTCACTACTGTTACTGAAAGTCCTTAACTTCTTTTCAGAACCCTTTAACTGCAAACACAATATACACGTGCAATTTTCCTCACAAGCCATTTTGAAGTGAGTTTTACCGACTGTAATATGAAGCCACTTTCTGTAACGAATGGCATTAGAATGCATCAGGCTGGAGTTAAAAAACATAATAGAGATATGGACCACTTCCCACAATTGTTGCGATTTCCTTTTCTACGCTGCTCGGACGTCCAAATGTTCACTGTACCGCCATAATCAAGTAGAAATGAAGATTTCGCTTTCGTCAGGCATCTTCTTACGCTTTAATTGGTAGATATTTCTCAAACGGTAACAGTACAGAAGAAATAATATAAAAAAAGTGTTAACTAAACTGTAACCGTAGTTTATTCGTTTTGTACAGCATTTCTTATGAATGGAATACACATTAATATTAGGCATAGACCAGTAGATAAACTGACCAAATTCATCTTCCACGTGCCAAACCCATAAACTTCCCATCGGACAATTTTGATTAATTGGAAGCAAAGATTTCTTTTCTGAGTCTCACAGAAAATTCAAAGGAAAACTTTTAGATGTTATGTGGTAAGTGTGATACAGTGTATGGATTAATGACTGCTAAAGTTATTAAACTGATCGTCATTGTTCACCTATTTCAAGAATTAATTGTTCCATTGATTAAATTAAAGGGAGCATATCGTCACCTTAATGCAGAACTAGTCTTAAGTTCAATGTTAATTTTGATCAAAAAAGGCTTTCTATTCCATTTAGTTAGAGTAGATAGATTCTTGATAAAAATGGGCATAGGCTAGTTCTGCATTAAAGTGACAATACATATACAGGGTGATTCACTATATTACGACCCCCCTTTTTTATTTTTAGAGCTATAAAAACTGTGAAATACAAAAATTGATTAAAATTTCGGAAATTATAGTAGAAAAAAACAAATGAAGTCCAAACAAGATGGTCGCTGATGTTAATGTATAGATATTTTTACATATTTAGACAGAACGTTACCTGCCGAGTATAGTCATATAGGATTTGTTGAATAATAATTATTAGACATCTTTTAGGCATTTCGTCCATCTCTCCAATTACGAAAGGATTCATAGATTTGATTGTAATGCATTTTAATATATCGAATATTGATACAGTCCAATATCCGTATAGTTATTTTGACTAAATCACACTAATTAGACTAAGAGAAGCCTAAGCCGGGGACACATTGCTCTGATGCCACGCCACGCTACGCCACGCCATGCCACGTGACGTGATGTGGTATGTACTCTGTGTGCATACTGTTACCACGCCATGCGATACCACGTTACGTTACATTCGACAATTCCATGAATTTAAGGAATAGTTAATATCAGAAGAAGGTCAAACTCAAATTGTGAGTCGAGGAGTACTCTAATCCATTTAGCTAGAGTCGTTAAAATTCCAATTTTGGAGTGTGTGCCGTTTTCGAGAAAAATGAAGTGGTTGCTAGCGCTACCATATCTTGTTGCTCAGCGTGTACCTCAGAAAGTGTATAATTTTTTTTAAAATTCAAAAAATTGACTATTCAATTCATAAGCCTTATTCTCATGGACCCGATATTCGAGAATTCGCGAATTTCGCAGATTTTGATTTAAATCATTAATGGCAGGTGTTCAACTTTCCGCGAAATTCGCATAACAGGAATAGTATCGCTAATTTCATCATTTTGTGGGCTTAGCAAGTTTCACTTGGACTTCTGTCAATCTACCATGGCAGTCAATGATAGATTTATAACAAAATTGTTATTGTTTTTCTGTTTGTATTATTTATTTATTAAAATGAGTTACACAGGAGTAGAACATTGAAATGTTATAGAAATTAAAATAGAGTACGGAGAAGATCAACAGTAATTTATAATATTAAAATCACAACGGCAATTTTTTACAATATTGCTTAATTACAAATATTGTTCCAAATGACCGTCGTTAATTTAAACACAAATTGTATATCTTAATAATAATTTTAGTAATTAATACTATAATAATGGTTATTTATGCAAGTGCAAAAAGTAAGCGTTTATTGCACGTGACGTGAAGTTGTTCTACGAGGCCGTAAGCCGAGTGGACAACACGTCGAGTGCAATAAGCACTTTTTGTACGAGTTGCATACAATATTTTTTCTACGTTCATGCAAAAACCAAAAAATGATATTTAGATGACACTAAGTCTAGGAAAATGTGACGTCGATTTGAAGGTTTATGTTTGTCATGATGACAAAACGCTGTAGTAGAATGACAGATGAGTGCAATAAAGAATCACTTTTCCACTAAATATAGTTCAATAAAGTATTGTTTTTTGCATGAACGAAGAAATAATAATAATAATAATAAATGGTTTTTATTCGATGAAACCAATTGGCCATCGACCGAAGTCCTTCAGCCAATAATAATATAATTTTAATAAGAGTGTTCAAATTATTAGAAATAAAATTAGTGAACCTATTTATTAGTTGAGAATAATAATATCGCTATTTTGAATTGTTTAAATAATATTAATATTAAAGATATGAGCCTTGTTTTAAATAATGAAGGCCATTTGGAACAATATTTCTTGTTAAGTATTATACGGAGTGTCCGGAATATGAGTGTCTTAATTTTGTCATATGATAAGTTGTAGTAACTAAAACATATTTGATTTAATTTTCTCTGACCTACGGTAACAGAATTATGACAAACAGGTCTTGAATATGTGACAACGTCGCTCACATACTATCTTAAGATTGTTATGTATTTATACATAATAATTACAAATAGGTACACCTAAACATAGAGCTCTTTTTACAACAAAGAATACTAGTTTGTTATGTTTACCGTACAAATGTCTCGTAGCCAGAGAGTTTTGCCTAGATTCGCCGAAAATTAACATGCCATGCAGCTAGATATGGTTGCTATAAATTGTTCCATTTTTGTTTATGTACACTCGCAAATATCAAAGAAAAACTAGACAAAAATGAATCACACTAGCTGTACGCACGCATTATGACTAATATTACTTTTATCTGTTATCACCAACAGCCTGACACTACAACGTTGTCGAACGTTACAGAACGTTTCAGTTTTAACAAGTTTATCGGAAACTTCAATTGTTTATTTCATTAATACTGATCCAAAAATCAAATTATAAACAATTTACGTTTATAAGCACTTTTACTTAACCTTAATTGTACCATAGCTTGTAATTCCGTAATATAGTTTTGCATATTATTGCAGTTGTATTTTTATTTTTGAAATGTATTTATAGAGAAACTATTTGGTTTAGAAATTTTTTTGATAAAAGTTTTTTATTGCTTTTAGTCAAATACATAAGCCCTTAAAATTAGGGCACTCATATTCCGGACACCCAGTATAGTTATTAACTGCAAAATTATCGTTGCGATTTTAATAGTATAAATTATTCTTGTTCTTCATACTCAGTGTTAGTCATTTTAATGAAGTAAGTAATAATACAACCTGTCAATAACAATGTTATCATGACATTACCTACCACATAATATTGTTCGTGAGTAGTTAGTATCTTTTTTATGTAAAAATCCTTAGAGTTTTCATTTTTGATATGAAGTTATCAAAAAAATATGCTCAAAAAAGTTTTAGTATTTTTGAAGTAGGTACTAGCCCGCTCCTGGACAAACTGTAGGTATTAATTTCTTTTCAGATTTTTAAGAAAGTTATGGGATTGTCCTCAATTTTATTAATTTATCTCTACGCGTTTGGGAAATACTAATTAAAACCATCATCAAGAACTAACCTTTCACACAATATATGTTGAAAACAAAACGTTTTAGGATGCATGTTTATATTGACTTCTTGTGTTATTTTGAGGTCTAGAAAACGCAGTTAAAATACGTTAAGAATTACCCTCTATTTAAATTAACAAAAGTAACATCTGCAGTCATTTTGTGTGGGTTGCACTTGTTTTTCCACTGCCATTTTCGAAAACTTCATAAAAATCGGTCAACTTTTATATTTCACATTTTTATAACTCTAGAACCAAAAAAGCTAACAGGAAGATCAAAATATATTGAATCACCCTGTAATTTGATATGAAAATTGATGATGTTATCCATTTTAGGATGATATATGAAGAAGGCTTGGCAAATATGCCTTATTAGTTGTATATAAATGCCTATTATATTAAATAGTTGTTTTGGATTAAAATTATTTAAATGCTAGGTACTTTGAGTAAAAATTGTATACCTGCTAGTAGAAAGTCAAGAAACAACCAAAAATAAACCGCAATTTTTTAACTAATTGACGATAATCAAATCATTTAATATTATTTTTGCTTGTAATAAAAAGAAACTGAGCCAACATTATAATTTATTTCTTATTTAATATCATTTTATTAGATAACTGTATTAGGTTTAAGAAAAAATCTTGTTCAGAGTGAATTAACTTTTAAATGGATAAAAGCTATAACAATTTGTCAATACAATAAACCAAATGATTAGAATCATACGGATCCACGAAGATTTCTTTTATTACCTATATTTTTTGCTCAGATACATTTACACATTTTTATTCAATAGTAAGCCTTTCCACATTTTTGGGTTAAGAAGTTCATCGGGAGTGTTAATAAGGCCTGGTAAGATTGGGTGTGATGCGATTTGTGCCAAAGATAATATAATTTAATGTTTTCTACAAGCATTCACGCAGTAGGAGCGTTTTGCGTCGCATCAGCGTTTTAATATATATTTTTTTTATTTCTTCTTTCTTCATTTAGACGCTGCTACTCTGATCACAACGCAGCATCAACGCTTGGCGTAACGCACAATGTCGTCTGAATGTACCTTTAAGTATGATTTTTACATCTCGGTACCTTGCTTCTTGTCTGACACTTTAAAACGACTCATTGAAAATAAAATATTACTTTACCTCCATCCTAATCAACATACCTAAACAAATTTAAATGATAATATTTTATTAAGTCCTTCTGGCTGTGATGAAATTACTACAAGCTTTTTTATTAAAAATTAAATGATACCTACCTCGCTTTTCCCCAAGAGGCTAAAAACTTAAGTATAAACATTCACAATAAGCTTAATTTCTCTGGACACGTAAATTCATTGCTAAAGAAGACATGCTCGCTTAAAATTTCTTTACGCGAATAAATTTATCCTTAATTTTAAAGTAAGGAAAAAATATGCAAAATGGTTGTTTTGTATGTATTATGTTATTGCTTGGCAATGTACTATCCATTCTTAGATTCGTTCAATAAACAACGTATCCAGAAAGTTCAGAATATATGTTGCCGATTTATTTTTCAGCTTCGGAAATTTGATTATCTGTCGGATAAGTTTAGAGAACATAAATGGTTAAAATTTGAAGAATACTGGAGGTTGGCATTGTTGATAATTACACATAAAGTACTAGCAACCTCCTTTCCCACCCACTTCAAGTATAAGCTTGTGACTCGTAATGAAAATCATGCAGTATACGTTATGCTAATAGTTTCTCGATGCTACAGCATTCTACAGCAAAATTCCAAAAAGCTTTTGGTCGGTCAGTGATCGCGTGGTTTAAGGCATCAGTACTTGAATCGACGTGACTAGATCGCTGTGGGTTTGACCCCCGCAGCTGGTAGACCGTATATGAGCTATATTCGTGGAGAGATTGGCACCCTCTCTGCGGGTATGGTAGGGTGGAAGAATGTTGGCTTGGGTCAATGTGAGAGATTGATACCGGTTGACATTTGACTACCCCCCTAATTAATGAGGTATTCCAGGTTTCCCTCATTCCTGCACTGAATGGTGGTTAGGGCCTACCAACGTAAGTCGTTCCTGGGCGCAAATGCGGTCCGCTTAATAATAATATGCCGCCCCCTCTCCCGCACAAGTTTTCGACTTCTGGGTAATCCCCGTGACTAGAATGTTAGGGGTAGAGATATTATTATTATTATTTATTTATTAATTTACTTATTTATTTAAACATTTAGGGACGCAAACGGGACAAACCCATAAACAGCATTCACAGATAAACATAACCTAACATCGTATCATACAATTGTCTATTTAAACAATGTTATAAACTTAAAAATAACTTTTTTAATTTAAATTTTAGTGATACAATGCCTTCATAAATGATTACAAGCCACATGACCAGTACTGTGATTCTCGAAGAACAACTCGTATGCCTTGTCTCTCTCAATTGCCGTAGTGAGCAAAAGGATATTCGCATATGAATTGCTCTGCGATTGATTGGAGAATCTCGACCCGGATCACGTGGCTTGTAATCATTTATGAAGACACTGTATAGCTGAATAATTGGATTAATGTGATGAAAATCTTTACATTTACGAAGTATGAGCATTTTTGATGCGCCTGAAATAATCGAATAATATGATCACAAAAAACTAACTTGGAATCAAACAGAACACCGAGATCTTATCGTATTGACTCTGTTCAAATTTGAATCAGAAACATTATAATCATACACAAAAGGGTTAATATTATGGCTAAACGAAATAGTGTAACATTTGGAAAAAATCAAAAACAGGGAATGCTCCTCACAGTAGCTATAAAGGTTGTTTATGTCAGATTGTAGAAGCAGGCAATCGTGTATAGATTCGATTATAGAGTAAAGGTACGGATTTGCTGGTGCGACTGCGGATGCAGCTCGCGACTGCGACTCGTCGCAAACCAATAGGCAGTCTAAATGCTGGAGTTGATGAGAACGTTTAGACTCTCTATTGGTGGCGACGAGTCGCAGCCGCGAGCCGCAGCCGCAGTCACACCAGCGAATCCGTACCTTAAACTTTAAGGTCATCAGCGTACAGCAGTAATTTGCAGTGTCTAAAACAATTTTTTATATTATTTATGTAAATAATAAATAGTAATGACCCCAGATGGGATCCCGGCGTGACACCTGAAGACGTTCTAAATAATGTAGACCTGCAATTATTTGCCACCACAAAATGAGATCTATTTTTTATATAGGATTCAATCCATCGCAAAAGTGTTCCATGCACACCGACATCAGCAAGACTAATTAAGAGAATATCATGATCTATATCTTATCAAATGCCTTACTGAAATCGGTGTAAATAGTGCCCACTTGACAAAAGTCGTCCAAGCTACTATGAAGATACTCTGAGTAGGTTAATAAGTTTGTCTCAATTGATTTATTTTTTAAAAAACCATGCTGGAATAATGAGGCTTTTAATTAAATTAAATAAATACCCATAAATAATCCGTTCGAACAATTTTGCAAAAACTGATAATTTGCTTATAGATTGGTAATTATTAATTAAATTCCTTTTACCTGCAGCTATTTTCCAGACACATTTGCTCATAATTGTAGGTATTTTGTTTTAGTGTGCGTTATGCAGCAGGTCAATTCAAGTTTTTTTAAGTGAAACATGTCTTCGCAGAAATGAAAAATACCGAGCGAAAATCGAGTTTATAATAACCGCCGGGAATCAGACAGTTTAATCACAAACAACAATAATAAACTTCAGTGCGTTATTTGTATGCAAGTACTATCAGTTGCTAAAGAATATAATATGAAACATTACACGAGAAAAGCTTCAGCAGTATACAGGAAAGTCTAGAAATACGAATTATAAGAAAAAATCAAATCAACAAACATATTTTTTCGAAAAGTCTGACACTGTTAACAAAGGCAATATTGCCGCTTCTTAGGAAATAGCGCTGTAAAATGAAATGAAAAAATATTTTAGTGATGGAGTGCTTATTAAGAATTATGCAATCAAATTGGCAAAACATTTCAATGAAACAAAAATTGCCAAATAATTCTTCGAAACAGTCTCAGCGTCGCATCAAAAAATATAAATATCTATCACTCTGTTTGACGAAAGCTGACCTATCCCCCATCAGCCAATTTGTAATATTGGTTGGAGCTATAGGATCTCGATGTAGCAGAGGAGACGCTTGATCTTATTTCTCTCCATTGTGCATCTAAGGGTACGGATATTTTTGAAGTTGTAAATAAGTTGGTATCAGGATTTGGAATTCGATATATGTTTCTGTATTGTCACTAATGGAGCCAGAGCTATGCTAGAAACTGAAATTGGATTTGCAGGACTCTTAAAACAAAATAATATCAACTGTCCTGTGATACGCCGTATTGCGCACCAAGTCCTTACTTTTGCCAAGCTGTAAAGAGTACTTTAAAGAAACTAATTAATTTTAAGAAAATCGAAGAACAAATTTCAGTTTTTTACTCACTTACTATTTCTGTTAAGAACGTAAGCAGAGCAGACCTTCAACTGGAATTATATAATTTGCAGTTAGATTCTTTTTATCAGGGAAGTACCGAAATAGGATTGGAACATTTTGAAGTTGCTTCAAGGAGAACGTTACCCCAACATGTTAAACTTAAACCTTATGTTGGCTCAATGCTGGGAAGCATGTATTTTTGAGAAAGTAGCTAAGTTAATGCTTGTAGAAACGGAGGTGCAAACATATACCTACAAAAAGTTAAAATCAACATCTTACCTTGTACTGGTAATTTACAATATCCAACATTATTGACATTAAGTTTATTAGTTTATAAAACACTCTACATAACTATTCACTCGTACTACTGGAATGCTGTAAATGTTCAGGTGTTAGGCTGTGGCGTTTGACGTTAGTAATCCATTCCAGTGTCAAAAATTTGTGTTCAATCTCCACAGAGGTTACTGGGGCATATTTAAAATATATAAGTATTATTTTTCAAGGATGGGACATATAGGATGGTTTCAGAAAAATCTACTTCTTTGCCTTCAACAATATCTACTATACAGCATAAAGTCAGGAAATCCCAGATTGTTCTGAAAAACGGCATCATTTTTTTTTCTTCACACGTTCAGCACTAGATCCTGATAACTGGGAAATAAACTGTCGCAAATAAAAATCATTGTTTACTGCGTTATTTATTGAATATCCTGATGCTGTCACAGTTTCTTCATGACGGCAAATAACGGAATGTATCCGTGAATAATTAAAATGTATGTATGCTAAATCTTCGCGGACTGGTAAAGGGTCGGTAAATATACGTTGATCATATAAAATAGAACTAGCATCACTTGTAGTAGTGTAGTCACTGTAGAATACTTTTAATGCCGTCAAAATGAATGTGGTAATATGACGTTGTAACTCTTTTGTTTTACGTGCCATAACCTGCTGTAAGTCTAAACATGTCTAAATAAAAATAACACACTTGGGCCTCGATTCTCGAGTGCAATGAAATAAATTCGAATGGGAATTCATTCCACTTAAAAAATTCCTGTGTATATTATTATCTACGTGTATATTTACAATTCTTGAAGCTTTATAATCTTTTATCAAAAACCATCTGAAATCATTCCCTGATATTTTATTGAAAATAACAATGGGAATGGTCAAAAATACAGATTTGTATTTTCTCATGAGAATTTACGTCACTTTCTGAGGGAATGTGTTCCACTAAACTTGAGAAAGGAGCCGCTCCAGGTAAATAAATGGGATGTTTCTGTCAATTAGTTGGCATGAATAAGATTAAATTTGTTTTAATATTTTAATTTAAATACTAAAGGCGCTGGCTCAGTTGTTTGATAATTCTTTCTTTAATTTTAATCAAGATGCTTGTCACTAGTAATTTTATTGTTTGACATTATCACGAAAATTGTTTAAAGCAGGTATAAGTCTGATTTTCACCATAAAAATCTGAGAAATGGCCCAGCACCTCGATCACCCGACCTCAATCCTATGGATTTTTTCTTTGGGGCACTTGAAGTCGATAGTTTATGAAACACCTGTAAATGACGTCAACGATCTTCGTCAAAGGATTATCGGTGGATGTGAAGTGATTCGAAACAATATCGGTGTTTTTCATCGTGTCAGACGATCATTTTTAAAACGTGTCAGAAAATGTATCGAAGTGAATGGAGGTCATTACGAACATTTATTATGATAAAATAGGACTGAAAATCTGTCAAAAATTTGATTTTTAATAAAACTTTAATAGCGATTTTCTGCTAAACGGTTACATTTATCGACTTGAATAAAGAGTACATAATTTTTATAAAATTGTTTCTCTTTCCAGAAATGTTTAAATGTTTGTGATATCTAGCAAGAAAAAAAGTTATGAATAATACAAATTTTGAGTTCTAGGTAAAGTGCCCCCTAGCGGCGTATAATGAAACTCTTCTCTCAATGTTCCAATAGAGCTTGATGTACTTAGTGGGTGTACCAAAGGAGAGATTAATCGAATTTGAATTAATTAAGTTATTTAGAAAGAAAAATTTAAAAAATTGAACTTTGACAAACTGTAACTTGCAAACAATTGGGAATTCGAAAAAAAAATCCTTACAAACTGCTATTATTTTAACCCGTAGAATCACGCCACGAAGTTTCCTGACGAACTTTCCGGACACCCTGTATTTTATATATTTCTTTAATAAATAAAAATTATTATACAAAGAAACACGTTTTATTGTACCTATTACAAATCATTGATAAAGTTGCATATGAAGTATTTTATGATACGGCCCTCATAACCGCAATTTTATTTACAGTGGTCCTTGTCCACAGTTGTAATTTAAATTATTAATAAAAAATATATTTATTATTTTACAATAAATAATACTTATCTTTTTACATTAAATCAATTAAAGCCACGAATTTGAAAAATATTCAGTTAATAACAATTTTTAATGGTTTCCTCTAAAAAGTCGACCTGTTTGAGGTGTGGCGGTTTTCTTTATGACGTACAATGTCTTCATTTGGTAAAATTTTTTGAAAACTGTTTGGAATTAATATAAATTACCTTAATAATAGTTTAAAGTACCTACTCGTAAAGCAAAAGTACAATAGGTAATAGTACAAAATGTAAATATATAAATAAAAACAATTATGCATCGTCATTCAACATTAAAATCCCGTGGCATCACTTCATGTACATAATAATCTGACCCTACTGTCGTTGCGCCGTCGCTGATTACAATTAACTGTTTTCTGACGTTCTCGTAAAAAATGCAGAATGTCGCAGATGCGGTCGTACCAGAAAGCCCTCGGGATATTCGGTGACCAAATGAGAATTTTCCCCGCATTCGAGTTGTTAAAAATTCACTTGCATGGTTCGTTTGCCAAATAACTTGTTGAACGAGGAACACTGAGCTTCTACAAATCTGAATAATGATTTACTTCGGTTCACTGAATTTCATACCTCAGAACTTGAAACAACTTTTTTACGTGGGTAAGAAATATTTACATACAGTACAGTAATCTTCATAAAATGAATGGTGAATACTTATTTGCTATAGACGTAATAATATTTACGTTAAAACATAAGCTATAACGGGGTGTATTTTAAGTCCATGTCATAAAGCAAGAGGGTGCTTTTGTGGATTATTTTAAACCTAAAAGCTGAAGTTACTGGTTTTCAAGAAACAGGGCGTTAATGTTTTTGAAAATTATCAAGTTTTTTAAATTACTTCGAAGTTGATTTACAAAACTTCAGAGGGGACTCCATATTCTTGAAATATTGTTTACTATAAATACAAGTAATTTTAGACATTTAAGAACTAAATAATATAGCATTTAGCAAATAACAGGAATGTTATCTCATGCCACCTGGGAATATTCAGGTACCGAAGTAAAATCAGTAACGATAGAAAGTGGCCTAACCAACAAATATTTAGGTACAGAAATCTTTCAAAATACGTATTTTTTTAATTCAACAGTAGATGTAAATATTGTTATAACATAAACCTGCAGGATAAACAAAACATCATTAATTTTATTTTTGATATTAGTTCTGCTCTACGTGCTTTATTTTTCGATATTTCTGTACCAAGAAACACCACAAACTTGATCATTTACGGTGAGAAATAGGACGTTCTTAGAGAGAATGATTCGTTAAATTTTTATATAAATCAGTGGCGAAGATTCGAGGAAACCTCGTCATTAAAACGTCCAGAAAAACTTCGCCACTAGGTTTTCAACAAAATTAATATACGCATTATATTTTCTGTCATATTTATAATAAAAATAGGTACGTTGTTTCGTGAGCAGCGGATTTGAAATGCCATAAGAGTTAATCAGCGGATTTAAATCAGAGGATCAAGCAGACCAAGGTTAGAATCAATTTCGATAAAACTACGAGTTGAAAAAAATTGTAATCAACAAATTTCTGGCAACTTTACTGAAATGATCTGATACTGTATCCATCAATATAATTCTAGTCAGTGGGAAAAATCAAGGAAGAAGTACTATACACGGTGCTCCAAATTCGTTGATATTACAGGGTATCTCGGAAGCTACAAGAGATAGAAGGATACAGTGGGTAAGAAAGTTTATCAGAAGCATGGGCGAAATTGGGTCATCTAATCTGGGAGAACTAAAGCCCCGGGTGGACTGTGAAAATATGTTTTTTAATTTCGGTTCTGAAATGTGTGTGAGATGTTTATACATATTTTTGGGAAACTAATTTGATTTGAGGGGGAGAAGGCTAAGAGACTATTTTCAGTCTCTACTACGGCTTTTTCCAGTCTGGTGTTCTTATCCATATGGCAGGATATTCTCTTCAGTCATTCGAATTGTTTTTTGAGATAATTTTTTAATTTTATTTACATTTGAGTTTGCATTAACAAAAATAAAATGAATATACCTATGGCATTTTCAAATTAGGATACCTACATTTTATACTATTTAAAGTGGGAATACAAAAAGAAAATTAAACTTCTTAATCACTTAGCAACTTAATATAACATTTTGTATTAAAAATATGAGAGAATTAAATGCGCCTATTAATTTCTTTGAGAGCGTAGTGGCAGAGTTTTTCTGAGAGTTTTAATAATAAGGTTCCTTCAAACCTCCGCCACTGATTTACAGATTTTTATAGATATATACTTAACTATTTCCTTTAATTAGCTACATCCTTTCCCCAAATTTTGTTAATGTCCCTCGAACATCTTCAGAAATAAATGAAAAAATCTTATATTTTTCAAACCCGCCCTCTTGGAAACCAATATCTTTAAAGTTTATTAAATTTTTTATGACATGGATTTAAAATACACCCTGCAGAGTAAATTGCAATAAAACTAATTTACAAATTATCACAATTATTTAATCAACAAGGTGTTCCGTTCATTCTTCAAAAAAACTTGGGGGTAACACAGACTGTTAAAGTTATACTTTCAAAAGAGTTTTCCTTAATTATCTTGAAATCCGATAAAGATAAAAATGCCGAAATTTGTATAAACATCAACCGAGCGTTAAAAATAATGTGCAAATCGTTTTATTCTAATGTAATTTATGTAATATATGGGCTAGAACTATCAGTGACCATTTATTAGGACCTATTGAGCTACCACCACGTTTATATGGTGTTCAGTATTTAATTTTTTAGAAAATTGTTTGACCTATTAGAAAATTTATCGCTGACTGTCAAGAGAAATATGTGGTTTATGCTCGATGATGAGCCACCACATTACACAAACCCTATGCAGTGGTTCCTTAACACACCCATAAACTGGCCTGCCAAATCACTGGATTAAAATATTTTAGACTTTTATTTTTGGGGGGTCTATAAAGGGCAAAGTTTATGCAACCCTGGTACAAACTCGTCATTAAACTATGGGCAAGAATTATGGAAGCATCAAGTCTTGTTAGATAAGAGTTCTGTTTAGGGCACGTCATTTATACGACTCACAACATTGTGTATAGAGCAAAATGGAGGACAATTTCAGTATAATTTTGAGTTTTGCATATTTATTTAATTATGCACCTGTTCTGTTTATTTTTCTGTTACTTAATTATGCACCTATTCTATTTATTTTTCTGTTTTTACCAGTTTTCGTACATCAATCGATTCTTCAACAGCTGTTTATTTTAGTAGTAGTGGCTTTATAGTAAAAGTTTTGAATATTTGTATTAAGGGTTATTTAATTAGTTCCCATAATTTATTGGTTATTATTCTTTATTTATTTATAAAACGCTGAAATACTGAATAAAAGTGTTACCTACACAGGCATAGTTATGAAATGATTTTTTTTCAAATTTTATTGAAACTATGGCAACATCATTTTTCAATGTAATATTCTGTAAATGTACCTACTTGTGTCGCTTTATGTGAGCAAAAAAGGTACGTTTTACCGAATTTCGACAAATATACATTTTTTTCTAATATGCTTAGGGGTATTTTAAAACCATTTGAAAATGTAAGAAATTTTGACTAAATAATTTTTTCCAATTATACCCTTCAAACTACCTACATCTCTGCCACTGCTTTCCATAATAAAACCGTTTGCACATTAATTTTAACGCACAGTTGATGTTTCCTCTCATAAAAATTTTAGCAGCTTTATCTTTTGAAAGTAATAACTTAAACAGCCTGTAGCTTGGAAAATTACTCCTCCCCCCCCCCACAATTCTCTCCTGAGGAATTTACCTCCAAGTGCATGTGCAAAAAATATAAACCAATTTTAAATTTACTAAATATGAAAAGAATTTTTTATTATGTATTCATGGACGTATAATTCGAGAAAATTCTCACGAATTATTTAATGGCGGGAAAAGTGCCATCTTTTAAGCGAATTTTGCCAGCTGCAATATTTTCTAACAATCTAATCATAAAACTGTCATGGTAGATTGTCAGAAGCTCAAGTTAAACTTACTAACTCAACATAATGATAGCGATAATTATCCTATTTTGCGAAATTTGCGAAAAGTTGACGCTTTCCCGTCATTAATAATTAGAATCAAAATCTGTGGAATTAATATTTCAAATATTATATTGGTTAGTGCTTAATTTGCATTGACAACAGTTATCCTAAATTCATCCGATGTAAATCATGCAGAGAGCATTTGCATTTCTATGAATACATTTGCAAACGATTCACAATATGAAAAGAAATCTACACGTTGGGCAAGTCTGAGTCTCATTCCCAATTCTGCTCCGCTAACATTTCTATTAGACTTCCCCGAATCGTTGTCCAATTTTCCGTCTAATGAAATTCAGGTCCTTAATTAATTCGGGATGAGATTCGTAATTATACTTTTATTCACTCATAAAATCGTCGATTAGACCAGATGTAACAAATATAGGTATAATTTTTTTTATCAGTTCTGTTCTTCACTGCAATTTACAGTGCCGCATTTTTCAACCGCTTGTTTCTAATTAATTAAAGAAACAAGACATATTTATAAATTTTATGGAAAAATTATATGTGAAAGTAATACTTCTCAAATAACAGACTCCAAAGATAACCTTTTAAACTATTTTAATATACACGAAATAACATTTCCTCAAAATTGACAATAGCAGTTTGATTATTGTCATTTCTATAATAGTATATTTACAGTTAATTTTTTATTACATTTAATTTTCAAAACATATTGAATGTGCCATTAGTATAGTATTATTTTTAAAAATTGTCCAAATATTTTTTACTATTTCACCAATTACTCATGAAAAAATTAAAATACAAAAGATACTACTAAAAGAAGAAAATTAGTCATTGAAAGAAAACTGAAAATCTTTGGACGGAAAAAAATGTATGTGTTTAGAAATATAAAATATTGTTGGTTTCTGTTCACTTCTAAATCCAAAATTTAAAAGCAAATTTTAATAACATAGAGCTGGATTCGATTTTTCATTTGATGAACATAATGTAAAAATTGTATTCCGTATCAACGTCGTCTTGAATATGATTTTCTAATTAAGGCGCTAATGACGTCATAGAAAATTACAAATTTGTGCTAAAACTTTTTAAATAACTTTGGCCATTTATATTAGAAATTTTTATGTAAAAACTGTCTTTATTGGAACAAAATATATTGGTTTAAAGATGTTAAAACCACTTTTAGGAAAAATGTTAGTTAATTTATTTGTGCATTTCGAAGCAGATATGAATTGATGAAAAATATAACTGTACTGCGTTTTAAAGTATGCCAGGACATAATGAATTTTCTAATGAAAAAATGAGGGATATATGCTAAAGACTGTAGAGGACATACGTTCATTAGAAGACGATATTTTATATTATAACTCAAAAGGAGGCAGCCAGAACACAAACTTTTTAAAAATCTTTATAACCGGTTGTGAAACAGGGTCCTCTCCTTCAAAAAGTATCTATGGACAGCCTAAAGCAATACCAGTGTTAACAGAAGGAAAGAAATATTAACTCACGTAGCAAAATCTTCAAATAAGTACGCGCCATTTGCCTTCTGCTGTAGTAGGTAATGCAAGTTGTTAAGTGATAGAACTCATTTCACTCCCGTATAACAGTTAGTTTTGAGCTCTTCGATCGTCCTCGTCACCAAAACACAAGATTTCTCGAAGCAGTGTCATCTGACGAAAAAAATTGTTTAAGGTAAGTAAATAAAACTTGTCGATAAGCGGGAGTGTCCAACAGTTCAGGGACACATTCATAACTTAACTGGTCGAACAGTTTGAAATCAATCGCTAACTTCTGTGGGAACTGAACTTACGTTGGACTAGCGTGGCCAAGCGTAGAAATTGCAGGCTACCGACACGACCTGCAGTGATGGTTGTTGCAGGTGCCAGTCTATGCAAGTGCTGGTCTAGTGTGGAATGCTCCATTAAATAATATGGGAACCTTCATGATAAGGCTTTGCTGATCTGTGCAGGCATAATGTTCGCGACCTTTAATATATATAGCCATAAAGTTACCAATAAAAAGTTTGAGCACTATTTTGTAAGTCTCTATGACATCATTAACATCATCATCAGTAATTAGAAAAGAAAACCAAAATTTGTAGCCTTTTAAAGCGGAAGAAATTGAAAGAAAAATTTCAGATAAAACACACTGTATCTTGGCAAGGAGTGAAATTTTACTAAGGCTTGTTTTGCCCAATTGTTTTATTTTGACGTCCTTTACCTACAGCTGCCTTGTATCTCTCCTTAATGAAAACATATATATTGTATTTATTATTCACAATTTTGATCTCTAGAGATCTGTAATTTGGCTAAATTAATATATTTTTGCTATCTTGAATTATTTCTCGAACGTTTAATTACTTAAGTGGTGGAACAAAGACTTCTCTTCAAGCTTAGTAATGCTTGCTATTTATTTGTGAGAAGCCAAAGTTAGTTTTATTTTGCACACATAAAAATATAACGAACATTTGGCAAATATGTTACTCAAGATTTTATGGCTTAATTCCGATAAGGGCGATTCCATAATCGCGGGTGCAACATTTAGACTCATTTAAGGTTTCCTACTAATAAAATAATTTAAAAAATATGAAATGATTGTTTGAAAAGCTACATTTGAACCTGTGCTCTTTTGATTCATTTATAACTATTCAAATGAAATGGATAAATAATCACGAGAGAGGTTTAATGTGCTATCATGGGTGCAACATAATCGGCCCCCACCTTCACAAGATCATAGAACAAAAATACAAAAGTCTGTGAATTGTGAAACATTTATTTTATTATGCATTCATATTTTAAAAGAGAAGAAATTAATCAACCATTCAGTAATACAAAAATATATATAGAAAACAAAAATAAACTGTGAATTATTCATTGCTTAAGCAATCGCGGGTGCAACGCCAAATTATCGCGGGTGCAACACGTCTAAAGTATGTGGACATAAACGCCATTATAATCACATAAATAAAAGAAACAGAGATCAAACAATGTGTGTTACTAATTGGTACACTTCTTTGTTACTTAGCTTAATTATTTCTTTTCAAATACGTCAATTTTTGCCGAAAATTCTATTAATATATTGCCATCAATTTTCTTCCTTGGTGTTTTCAATTTTGCAATAATATCTCATAATGAACGTCTGCTATGTCATTCACGATTTGAATGTTTACCATCAATTGTCGTCAGAAATTGTTCGAATTTGTACTTCTTTACGATGATTTCTAGTCACCTGTATTTTTCTCTTAATCTGATTTTGGCCACCATTTTCAAATTTTCATCGGCATTAATTTTCCTTTTCATTAATCCTCTCCGTTTCGAATCATGAGCCCGTTATCGACAGGTATGATAATAATAATAATAATAATATCTCTACCCCTCATTCATTATTAAGCAGGCCACATTTGCGCCCAGGAACGATTTACGTTGTTAGGCCCTAACCACCATTCAGTGCAGGAATGAGGGAAACCTGGGAAACCTCATTAATTAGGGGGGTAGTTAAACGTCGACCGGTATCAATCTCTCACATTGACCTAAGCCAACATTCTTCCGCCATACCATACCCGCAAAGAAGATGCCAATCCTCTCTACGAATATAGCTTATATACGGTCTACCGGCCGCGGGGGTCGCACCCACAGCGATCTAGTCACCTCGATTCAAGTACTGACGCCTTAAACCGCGCGACCACTGACTGATCTGCATAAAGTTCTGCATTTTCTTTCAGTTTTTTCTTATATTTCTGTGATGCATTCTCTTTCCGTTGTTCTTCTGTCATATTAACCAACCTATTTATAAAAAAGTGTGAAATATTAACATAAACACTTACTAAATATAAACCACTAATAACACATAGCATAATATTACTATTCAAGGCTTGATAAATCAATAAAATATGACAAATGACACCGTAATGTTAAGAGTCAAACTTATTACACCGCGATCCGAATATTGCGATCGCGGGTGCAACCAATTTGAGTCAACGTTTATTTTAACTGAAATTACAATATGCCCTTAATTGTGGTTGATTTAAGTTTTCCTTTTGTTTCTTCTTACTTTTATAAAGTTTCAAAACATTAGCACTTTATTTCTGTGAAAAAACCGAACTTTTATATCTTTTATATCGCGGGTGCAACTAACTAATAATGGTTTCTTGTAGTCAATATTGCTTGAAAAGTAATAATAAGTACTTATATGTTTTTGCATAACCAAATAAACAATTCTATCACTTTAAGGTTAACCATCAGAATGTAAGCTCAAATTCTCCGTAACAGCGGTTTTGCACAAGTGCTGTCGGAAATCGATGTTCAGTTCGCACCGAACATTAAAAAATGTTATCGTTTCTAAGCGCACTAAAAATTCAGATATGAATTTAGGTCTGAAAAAGTAGTTTTATTACTAAATTCATATATTTTTCTTTATATTGGCACCAAAAAAAGTAACAAACACTATAATTCAGCAATTGATGTAGACAATCGTCTCCAGCGGAATCGCCCATAACTGTATTTACGATAGTTATACGTGTAGTTATTATTTTCAAACTAAAAAAAATAAATAATGCTTTTTTGACCACCCAAATTAAATTCTACATTTGGTGATTGATTACTACCGTCAAGAGTGCGAAGCATATTATTCTACCCAAAAACGCATCTGGCTACTATTTACCGTACAGTGGAAAAAAATATATTAAAACGTCAATTTGGAATAAGTAACACCCAACCAAGCGTGGATTAAATTTATACAATTACGATTCAAATTACTGGAATTTCAGTGACGAGGTCGGCGAACTTTGATTGCGAACTTGGTAACTACCCTTCATCGAGGGTTTAATCTGTTTTACTTAACAAAGTGATTGGAAATTTTGTTAAATTCAATGTAGATAATTCGGAAGACAAACACATCTGGATTTGAAAATACAAATGTTTAGTTCAAACCTAATATTGGCTTTACACATGGATCTGGATTGCTTTGATTGCCTAAATCAACAATTCCGTTATGAAATACAGGGTAGGAAAATTACGTATTTGCTCATACACAATTTTTCCGAATATTAAAAGGTTGAACTTGGAGCAAGATTAATTTAATCGTAAACACGTTTTCTGATATCTCTGTTCCTATAAGCTATTTTTGTTCAAGGCGAATATTGAAATAATTCAGAATACAATTAAGTAAAATTACAAAAATATAGAGATTTGGGAATGAGGATGTTGACAAGAGCAAAATTTGTTCAATTACTTAACGTCATAACTCTGAAACGTTGCAGTAGTGTTAAAGATGGAGTTATTAAGGGTGAAAAATTTTCTTCTTCCAAACACATCAATCAAATGGTTAATACTGCTTATAAAGTATTAGAATTTGTTATTAGAAACATATCATCTTTTAATGATATTGTTGCTCTAAAATGCCCTCATTACTTATACTTTACGTTGAAACCTTGAATATCGTGGCATTATTTGGTACTCACTATATGGAATATACTGATTTAGTGGAATTAGTCATGTTGATGGTTATTACCCACCAAGAGGATATAGCCACATTTCATTATTAAAAAGATTTAATTTTAACTCATTCCAAACTAGAAAAGTTTGTTAGTTTTGTAATAATTATTTTACAACCAAACTGATTCAACATACATGTTTAACATATGTGTTCCTAAACTTGTATCACGAAATTTCTGCCTCTTTTATTGTGATAATGTAAGGACTAATCTAGGTATGAAATATCCTGTTTGTGTTCTGTTCTATTTAACAATTTTAATCAAATCTCTAATTTATGTGATTTACATACCTCTTAAAGAAATATTATTGGCAGGATATCAACTCCTTCGAAATGATTAATTTAATTGAGCACTGAAAGTCACAGATGCTGAAAGTGCTGATAGATATAGACATAAAATAAGTGAATCTGATAATGAAGATTTTCCTAAAACTCTATATCCAAATACTGCAAATTATTTGTTATGTTTTTTAGGTACTAAAATCTCGAAAAATAAAACAAGTAGAGCAAAAGTAATATCAAAAATAAAATTACTTTTACTGTTTAAACTCTCCTCAAATAATATAATAACTTTTAAAAAGCATTTGTATGACACACATTATTTAGCTATTCTAACCCCACATTTTAACAATTATTTTCAGATACTTATCAACAAACGTGAACAATCTTATATGCAGAACTATGTACGTTTATGTTATAACAATACTTACATCTATTTAAAAAATACGTATTTTGAAAGATTTCAGTAGGTACTATCGCTTGCAATATTAATGACACTCACTAAAATGAATTTTGCGATTTCTTTTGAACTTCTGGCGTATTCATATTGAAATCTGCTTTAAATTTTGAACATTAGTTATTAGTTGTTTCACTTACCAAGAGATATTTACTGAAATTTCTGTTCAGAACTTCTAGAAGTTCAAAAACTGTTTTAAGAGAGTGTCATTATTATTGCAAACGATTGTACCTAAAAATTTGCTGGATAGATCGTTTTCTGACGTTATGTATTGATTTTACTTCGGTACATTTAATTATTTGCAGGTGGCATGAGATAACATTCTTGTTATTTGCTAAATTCTATATTACTCAGTTCTTAAATTACTTGTATCTGTACAAAACGCTATTTCAAGAATATGGCGCCTTAAAGCATATTAAAGGCTTAGAAAATAAGTAATTTTTCTCACCGAAAATGTATGCATATTATGTATATAGATATGCATATACAACATGCTGAAACAGTTTCATTTCAAATAATCTAAATTACCTACAAAAGAAATATTTATTTATAACTGAAAAATGGTATTCATTCTACAAGATGTTATATAAAATATTAACTTCACAAAAAAAATATTACTGATAACATTTGAATTCGTAAATAGCAGAAATATGTATCAGTTTTAAACAAAGTTTTCCAAAAGTAGGTATCCACAGAATAAGAATAAAAAAAATTTAGTCCTGAAATAGGTTGCCACTAAATACAATCAATACATATGCTGCTGTGGCGTTTGCACAGCCACGGAAAATTGATGATTTATTTTTTCAAACCTCTTTTTCTTCATTTAATATTTTTCGCCTCATATCTATCTTTTCTTGATTCTTTTGATGAAGTACCAGATGTATAACTCATATTCACAGTGGGGATCCAATCCGGATTATTTTGCTCGTGCAATTTTGCAGGTTTCCCTATAGTATAATAAATGTATAATTATTGCTCTTTTATGTTCTGAACATATTCTTCCAAATTTAATTTTGGGCTCTGTAAGGTCAGCAGCTCTTTTTAAACTATTCATCCAAGCCTTTCGC
Source organism: Monochamus saltuarius (assembly GCA_025584915.1). Taxonomy (NCBI): domain Eukaryota; kingdom Metazoa; phylum Arthropoda; class Insecta; order Coleoptera; family Cerambycidae; genus Monochamus; species Monochamus saltuarius. The sequence goes on along the minus strand of CM046724.1, from coordinate 45,747,371 downwards.
CTCTCAGATGCTAACTGGTTAAATTGTTTGTCTATCGAATTCAGAACGAATTCTGAAGAAACTAACATTCTCCCTGACAGAATTACTGCCACAGTTTACTACCATACAATAATTAGGCATTTTATAACACAAATAACACTCAAATATTTAATAATAAATTGGAATAAATATAAGGTTATACTTTTGTTTGTCCTCCAAAGAACGACCTTGCAAATCGTGACGTCACGTGCAGATGCCCTATGTGAACCTCTTCTTAATGTTACCAAAATTGAAGTTTAATTATTATTTATCTCTAATATTAAGAGAAATATAACTAAAGGAATGTGTCACAACCTAATAGGCAAGAATTATATTCACTGTTGCATTTTGCTTATGGTAAATTTTGAGTAGTTGTATCGCACTTCATATTAGAGATAGGGATACCCATTAAATCTTACATTTCCGTAATACTGGCAAAGCATTTTATACGGAGAGCTGGGTACAGAGGGTGGCATATGAAAACAAATATTTGGGGGGTGGATGGTCAAGTAAAGAACTTTTTTAAGTAAAGAAATTGACAAGTACTTAAGATTTGATAGTATAAAAAAGAGAGAAAGAAATTATGAGACATGTTTGTGGAAAATTACGGTTTATCATAAGACATCAATGTTACAGAATGTCCTGAGAAATTTACATGATAATCTGCGTAATTATTGTTTGTTCAAGAGATGCATATATGATTAGGTAACGTAAAGAAGGTTAAATGGAAGAGAAAAAATGCAAATTACGATAAATATTAACTCCAATCTATTATATCTTGTATTTAACATTTTACATCACCTGACGATTTGTCGACACACTTTCGAAATTTTCAATAGAATATTGGCCAACAGTCAATCAATTAAGAAGGCTTAAATTATGAAGATATTTATAAAACTTTGTAAAAATAATGATTACTTTTACAGAATACGATAAAAATTAATTTTTTTATTTTTATTTATTTTTATTTAATAAAAACTTAAGTCGTTTCATAATTCGTTTCGAAATTCTTATCTTCTTGTAAATCTTCAATGATAGCAAAATTCTTGGCGCTATCTTTTTCAACATCAACTTCATCAGATGCAAATAAACATTGACAATTTCAAGTAAATAATAAATCAGTTATCGATTCAAAATTACTTTTCGAATCTTCATTATTAAGAGTAACGTTTTCAACGAATGATGCTAAATGTGGTTCTTCAAAACGTTTAAATTAATATGTAGTTTCGTTCAACATTCATCTTAAAATTTTTGATTCGAATTAGAATCATATATGCGCAATCTAATGGGCTCTTTCAATCTGCTACCGCAATTTGACGTAACATAAATATTTGTTTTAGGAAATGCTCATCAATATTTTGAGATTATAATTTTGAAAAAAAAACAAAAACATTTTGAACAGAAGTATATTCTAAACGAGCAAATGCATTTTGAAATTATTCTAATTCCGTAAATGTTTTATACGCAAAATGAGATTAAGATTATCTGATTTTAAAATAAATTCTCCATCATCGTGTCATACAATGAATGTTTTCATATAATTAGTTTGTTATTATAAATTCAACAAGTTTTAACCTTGCCCAAGACAATCATAAACAAAGCGCCATTTTTCCCATACTTTCTTTAAGCGCAAAATAGATTTTCTACTTTCTCTCCCATTTTTATTATGAGATATATTCTCACAAGTTAAATATATAGAAAAGCTTTTATTAATAAAATTAATTTACTTTTAATTATTATTGAGTCTGTGAATTTGAAAGTAAACGTTAAATGCATATTTATTTTAGATTTACGTCAAAGTTTCCCACCGATAAAGGTAATTCCAGTAACTCCTAATTTTCATTTCTTCGAAATCTGCAAGTTTTTCTGATCATTATATGCGAATAAAAAGTTTTAATTTATATCGACGCCATACAGTGTGGGTCACAGAAAACTCGCAACCCAATATTTCTTCGGAAACTAAAAAAATGCTCGAATCCGTCAACTTTTGTTTTAAGGGGAACATATTTTATGGATGTATTCATTCTCAAAATTTTTACCCCTAGGAAAGAAAGACCTTCAGCTTTAAAATCTTAAATGGAAAGTAATATTCTCTGACAGATACTTTTAAAAGGTATTCAATTATCTTGAATTATGATTAATTTATTCACTAGAAGAAATAACTTTCTTCTGGTGAACTCACTTGGTCTATAAATATCTATTAACATTTCAATAAAATTAACCATTGCGTACCTAAAATATGTTAACTAATCACATAATATAAAGTTAATATAATAGGAATGCTATAAACTTTAATGCAATGTACATTAAATTTAATACTGAATATCAAGTTTACAGCTAATGAAATACAAGATTTAGGCCTTTATTAATGGCGCATGTGAATAGTGTGCTTTATAAAATGCTTGAGGTGCATTTTGCTGTTACTTTAACATTTTTGTTAAAATATGTTGTATGCTGGTTAATTATATTAATGTGCTGGGTGATTATCTGTGAATTATTCGCTTTAAACACCTGTTAGTCCTTAAATGAAATGTTATGAAGAGTAAAAGTAATTTATTTTATATTGCAATGTAATTTTATCACATAAAAGTTATTCCAATTATAGCTCATCTCGACACATTCTGAACCCCAGATACATCGAATTAATAAAAAATTCGGAAGATAAGTCGATATCGAACAGTTTATTTTGCATGAATATTGTAAAAATACTGAATATTATGCTAATCCCGCTCCATTCAATCCTCCAAATGATGCGTCGGTCTGCTACACTATGATTGGTCGAAAGTTACCAGGCAACCTAACGCTTTTTAATAACCTTGCCCTATGCTAAGCATGATGTATTTGATTGTAAATTGCTCAACAATTCTTGATTTTACGAAAAAATACAACGGACCTTTTTTAGAATGAAACAAATATTTTATATGGTAAGGTAAAAATAAGGAAAAAAGTTACGTATGAAACAAGTCTTAGGAGTAGTTTTTTCCACCCCTTAGAAAAACCAACAAATTGTTTACTGAAAGTCTTCTCGACAGGAGACAATGTCTACTTAATTTGATTTCACTTTTCACTTTATTAGTATTTCAGAAAACAACTAAAAACTACTTTTTTGGTGCCATCCTACAGGGGTTGTATCTTCACAGAGGTTCAAATGAGATTGTTTTATATGAAAGACCCACCTTATTTTCCCACGAGCACAGAATAAAGGAACTACCAGAAGCGAAGGAGAGGGCTGCCGCCAAAACACAATTTTAGTGCGCATGTGCGGCGCCGCCATTTTACAAGTTGTTTATTAATCAACCTCGCTTTGCTTTCTTGTTTATGTGTCGCTGTGTCGGTTTGGTGTGTTTTGGAAAGTGATAGATTCTTTTAATTTATAGTTATCTAAAATAGGTATTGTATAAATATATAAGGTACCTAAGCCAATTATTGCCATGTTCCTAATACTGCCATCCGATCCAAAATCCTGACGTCATTACCCTGGCGGCCGGTATAGCTACTAAAACATTCAGTATGTTGAGATGAGCCAGTCCAATGCGCGAGAAAAGTGTTCAGTATGTCTAAAGCATTCGAGCGAGAAAGACTGCTTCATTTTTAGCCATACTTGCACGTGTACGATTTTGTTTCGGCTTTCTAGTCGAGATAAGTTGGGCAAAAATTACACAAGGTAAGCTGCAAGATACCGACTTTTTGTTGTAGTGTGATTATGTTTAATATGAAGGTGTTTCCTGAAATCGTTAGTTGTTTATTAGATTCACGAGTGCCTAATATTGCCATGCTTATAAACCAAATATTGCCATGGCAATATTTGGCATGTATATATATTTTTGGCTAATTTACGTAATTTTATGATAGTTATCAAGTTTGTGATTAACAAATAATTCGATAAGCACAAATAAATAATATATTATTTACAGTTATAAAAAATGTGTGCCTTATCAAGGATGGCAATATTAGGCACCTTTAATTTTTCTCAATAATTAACGATTCTTGTCCCTAGCTTAAATAATTATTGTTGGTTTTCACAGATGCCAAAAAAAGAGGGCTGAGTGGTCTGAGGAAGACCTTAAAAAGCGTTGACTGCCATAAGGAATGGATCCAGCATCAGCAAAGCCGCAGATGTGTACAAGATTCCCCGAACAACTTTGGGACTGCATCACAGACAAAATAATGCAACGAAACGTCTTGGACGATGTAGTGTTCTAACAACGGAACAAGAAAACGACTTAGTGAAAAGAATCCATAGACTTGCAGAAGTTGGGCTGCCAGTTACGCCTAATGTAGTAAGAAGAAGTGTGTTTTCCTATGCAACGGAACGCAATATTGCTAACTCCTTTTCTCTAACTTCAAAACTAGCAGGCAGAAAGTGGTTAAAGTTATTTTTCAAGAGGCATCCTGATGTTGCCAGGCGTAAGGCACAGCAGATGAACCCTGCTAGAGCTCAGAAAATGAATCCATTTATTGTTAATGATTACTTTGAGAAGCTAAAAGATGTCTACACTAGATTAGAATTATTCGACAAACCAGGCAACGTTTACAACATGGACGAGAAAGGTTGTCGTCTAACGATTCATAAGCAACAGAGTGTATTGGCGAAAAAGGGAGCAAAGCGTGGCCCCCGAATACGGCGAAAATGTAACTATAGTAGCATGTGGAAACGCATTAGGACAGGCAATTCCACCAATGATCCTTTTCAAAGGACAACGTTGTAAGCCTGAATGGGGTGATCATTTACCCTCTGGGTCCAAGATTAACATGACGCCGAAAGGTAGTATGACAAACGAAACTTTCATATCCTGGCTCGAACATTTTGCCATGTACAGAAACCCAGGACCAACACTTCTCATTTTTGATGGGGCCAAGTCACACCTCGACGTATCTATTGTTGACGCCGCAGAAAAACACGCAATTACTCTATTCTGCTTACTACAACACCACCCATGAGCTCCAACCCATGGATAAGGCTGTTTTTCGTAGCTACGAAGCATTTTGGGAACAAGAAGTATTGAACTTTTTAATAGCCCAACCTGGAAAATCTTTAACCAAAATAAGGTTGGGGAAATATTTTCAAAGGTGTGGTTGAAAGCAATGTCGCCGTCCAATATAATCTCTGGATTTAGAAGTACAGGTATCCACCCTTTTTGCCCTGATGCAATCCCAGAATCTGCGTTTGCACCCAGCGTCGTGACAAGAACAGATGAAAATAAAAATGAATCTAAAACGAGCGCAGAAACAAGTCCCATTCCCGGGCCAAGCGGTGTAAATTCATCAAAACCCAAAAATAAAAAGATAGTGTTTACTTGGAAAGTGATTCATCATCAGAGTCAGAACATTCCCTTCATGGTGACACCTACACAGAGAGCGACAACGAACCACTAATAAAATTGGTTTCTGCTTCTACAGAGACAATTCCGGAGAAAGATCTTGGTGATGATTTGGACATTTCGTTCACAGACATGGGTCTTTTGGTTACCCCTGAGATAAAAGTTGCATCAGCAAAAAGAAAGCCTGCTATCAATTCCAGGGCTCAAGAAGTAACGAGAGATTTATTCTCTCCCAAGCCAAAAGTGATACAAACAAAATCTTCTCTAAAGAAAGCTGCACAAACTAAATCTGCTCCAAAAATCACGTGTGGTTGAGACTTGGTATTGCTTCCTATGCAACACGGACAGGCAAATCGATATGAGGATGTGTTCTTTATGTAACAGATATGTTCACGAAGAGTGTGTCGGTCTGACGAAGTCCGACAAAGAGATATTCATTTGTCCGAACTGTTAAATTGTTACTTTTTTAAGAATCTCTCTTTAATTTTATACGATTTTTTAAAGAATGTTTTATTATTATTTTCCGCGATATAATAAAGGATACTAATGCAAATAAAATTTTGTTCATTATTTTGTTTATTTCAGCGTTTTTACCCATATTCCTAATATTGCCATCCCACGGCAATATTTGGGTTACATGTTCCAAATATTGTCATCTTACAACGTTTTTAAAAACGTTTAAAAATACTTAACTGAAATTTAAAAATATGTGATATGCCTTACATTTTAGAAAACATGCTGTATAGAATGCTCTCTAAGTGACAGGTTGATCTAGCTAAAAATATTGAAACAAGAAATAAAAATTCCTTAGGGTGGCAATAATTGGCTTATGTACCTTATTTCATGAACCATATTTGTGTTTTCTTTATTATTCCGTTATTATTCTGTAAACATTGAAAAATAAATTACTTTTATTCAAAATTAAAACTTTAGGTGTCTTGAAACTAGTTTCAAAATAACTCCCATAATATTGATCTCAATTGAGTCTTACACCAGTGCTCTTAGAATCTAGTGTCCAGGGTGCCCTAAATCATATTTTTTGACACAAGTAAACTAAGGTTTAAAACGTAAAGTGAACAAAATAAATGGAGGGGAAAATTATTTTTTTAAATTTATGTACACATTGTTTCTGAAAATAATTAAGAATAACTTTGTAAATTTGGAACTAGGAAAAGATGTAAGAGAAGTCGGATGATTGCTGTGTGCTTTGCGGAATGATTGAGTTGACCTGCATCTAGCGTGGCCCACCAAGTAGGTATTTTATACTGCTTAAAGCTTCAATATGACTAAATAAATATAGTGTCAACTTGTTTCTTAGTGTAGACTGTAGATATTATATACAACTTTCTCTCAGTGTAGTAAGTAGTAGATACGTCAAATTTCAAATTCAAGGTTAAATTTTTGTGACCATCCAAGATCAAAGGCGCCGCCTTAGCTTTCGCTTCTGGTAGTTCATTTATTCTGTGCCACGAGGTATTACTCTCTGAATTTTTTCGCACATATTTATTTACACCCTGCATAATGTTGCAAATGTTAAAGAAAATCATAATCCTTCTGCTAATTACTGTAAATAAATAAAAGCGTAATTGCATTTCAGACACGATATGTTATTAAACAGATCTGATCACACTGCAGTGAACTGGTTCGCTAGCCTTTATTATCGTTATTATTAGAGATACAAAATAAAGTTTCGAATAAAACTTCTAAGGCTGTAACTCACAACTCAAGTGAAAGTACAAGTATTCTATTAATATACGCAACTTATTTCAACAGTATTTTATTTTTGGTGCTAAACATTAGTGCTATAATATATTCTTTACTAAATATACAAATCAATATATTTTTAATGACTCCCAAGTTTCAATAGATTATAAATATGATACTAATACTTTATTCCACCATCAATTTTCTTATCAACTTTTCTCCTTATTTTAAGTAGTATCTGTAATATAGTAGTGAAATTAAAAAAAAACATTAGTAGTTTTAGGATATGTATCACTTAACTTTTATTAACTCAAAAATGGTACAGGCTATCTATATAGTCGTTAATTTTAAAAATGCAAGTCTATCCGTATTCTGGAGCTGGGACAGTCACAAAGTATATTCTCAACTATCTGGAAAATGTAGTTTGTGTTAACTCACGTACATTAATTTTCATTATTACAGAATTTAATTAGTAAAAACATTAGTAGTTATTACAGTACATAAAAAAGTCAAATTATCGAAGGAGCAGTGGCGTGCAGAAAGGGCTCGCAATGCGGGGGGCCCCCGGGAATCCAGGGGGCCCCTGCTCAGCCTCGACCTCGACTACCTCCAGCAAGCTTTTTACATAGTAATAAATAACTAATAATTTTGTAGCGGCGAAATATGTCTATACCTCATAATTTTCCAAAATCGAATTAAATATATTTTGCCTTATCAGTACCTATTACCAAATAGTTAATAAATATGTTGCTTTACACACAAGAAAATAGTTTTTTTATATATTTAAAAAAGTCTGAAATGCGATTCAAATCATAATAATATTTATTAATGTGTTTTATGTGTTTATTTTTGTTATATTAAAAGGATTATTTTTGTGTTAGTTATAAATGTTTTATTTTTGTTACAATTTTGTGTTAGTAATGTTTATTAAATAAAGTTATAATGTTATGTTCTGTAATTTTCCAAACCTAAACCAGAACTCATATTGGCCATATACTATCGCTGGAATTTGGTACGTTTATGACGCTATGAAATATGAATTTTATTAATTATTCTTATTCTTCAAAAAGTCGAACGAAAAAAAATCAAAATATAAAGGTGAGGTCACACCAAATTTTTTCTATCTATAAACCTATTTGAAATATCACCGCAGACAATTGTTTCGTTGTCACCCAGTATAGGCAGTATATTAATTTTTTTTATGTAGAGGGGGGCCTCTTGGAAAAAATTGCGGGGGGGGGGGGGCGAAGACCTTGGCACGCCACTGCGAAGGAGTCGTGTTTCATAAACTGACGTGACTTATTATCTATGTTTCCTTACATCTATAAATTCTTAGTTGCCAGATTTTGTTGTACAGCAAACTTTACTTCTACCAACTGGTGGAAAAAGATGAACTTAATTCTGGATTCTGACGACCATGACCATGAAGAGCATCCATGAACTGTACAACAATAGTTCAACAAATTGTTTTTTTGTCCATAACTGCTAAAGTTTTTCTCACACTATTTTCTTAAAATACCTAGTGTACAAAAAACAAACACTAAAAAATCAGTTTTAAATAAAATACAACGAAATGCATCATACTTTCAGCTGAAACACACGTTAGAAAAATATTTTTACTTGTTTCTCTAGTATTACTTACTAGAGTCAAGACTACTTTTTTGGTGATTTTTATACATTTTATTTTGTATTAATAGAAAAACTTTTAATTTCATTTTGCGTCTATGCCACTACAAATTAACTAAGAATTATATACCTACTCACATAGTTAATAATCTAAAAACCAACGTTTTCCTATACCTTAATATCATGTTAGATGGATGTAATTTGCTAGTTAATGATTTACTATATTGTCTGCATATGCAATGCTGCAAAATTGTCACACATACACTAAGAACCGAAGCTCGTGAGCAAACATTATTTCATTTCTGACTTTTTTGTAAACTGATAGACACATCAATAACAATTAAGTAATGCGGTCATGTCTAGTAGATGAAAAACTTATTATTAGTGGTGGGCATTTGTGTAGAAATGACTACGCGTAAGTTGGTTTGTCATCTTTTCGTTTGTAACCAATAATTCTGTCAAATCTCAACCGATTTCTAAAAACGGTACGTCACTGTATTCGCAATGAAAAGGGCTTTAAAATGATGTGCCACAAGTGGGGTAGTTGCATTTGAAATTTTTAAGTTGGGGTTGCTAGGCATTAGGGGGATGAACATATCGAGTTGGCTTGATTGTCAAAAAAGCTCCCCCCAAGAACAAAAATCGACGGGTCTCGGCGAATTTTGAAATATTATTTGGTTTTCCAATTATAGGGAGGGTCAAATTTTCGTTGGGGTACCCTGTATACTACTAGTGGTCAAATGTCAAATCAATGCCTACATTACTAGTCTTATGACTATTTAAATTCTTTCAGTCACTCACTACTTCTCAAAGGATTTATCTGTAACCAACACGAGATAAAGATAGATCTGAAAGACTTTGCGCCCTCATTGCCCTCTGTTGGTGAGTTCGAGAGATCAAACGTCGAGTGTTAAAGGTGCCCCGTAATGGATATCCAAAATCTGCCAGTACATCTGATGACTGTCGGCTAAAGACATTTGACACAAAGATGTCAGTTTTATACAGATTCGGAAATTGCGGATCTTTACAGAGAAAGTAGAAATTGCCGCTTCATTCCAGGGAAGGTACGAACTTTAAGAGGGGAGGCGACGTGCATTGGTCTAGCATTCCCCACTACTACGGTAATCAGTTCCGTATCGCCATTGCAAATCTAACTGTCAGATCAACTGATGCCAGTGTTGTCAGATCTCATCCATTCCGAGGAAATCTCATGCTTTCATATTTTGATTACAAAATCTCATGCGTTTTAATAGACACAAAAGAAATAATAAAATTATTAAAATTACTCTTTGAAATCTACCAAAACAAAGACCTAACGAGAAATAAAGGAAAAATCGAGGCAAAATTGAATAGATAGAGGTAGGTTCTACAATATTTGTGTACTTGAAATATCCTTTATTGTAGACTGCTCTCTTAATAATTAGCAATGAATACATAAACGGGTATGACAGTCTACGGATATAAGGTGTGTGTGCTGTATTCACGCTGTATTGCGTGACTACTATTTGTGTATCAAATATTGATACGGATACATATTTCCATTATGATTCAAAACGAAGCAACATTGACGGTGCAAGGGTTTTGCTCCTCCAGAGAAGACAATAGCTGTTCCATTGACGAAAGGTAGTGGTTTCCATTCTTTGTTCCAAAAGGTATTGCTTTAATTGATTACCATCTAACAGGACAAGCCGTCGAATACAATGCAAGTCTTTTGGACAAAGTAAAGCAGGGTAGCAGATGATTTTGTTAAAAGATAACCAACACTGCCAAATTTCAATTTCATGCAACAGATATTTCAACCACCCTTAACTTAGACGTTAAAAGTAGCAATATATTTCTTAATCATTATTTTCTTACTATTAGCAGTAAATTTGTCACTCTAAAAATATACGGTGTTATATTACTTACGTTTTTATTTCAAAAATATAATATGATGGTTATAAGTTTTTTATAACATAAGGTTTCCAAAAACTTTTAATCTTTCATACATTGAGAAGTACCTAATGTAGGAAAATAGTTAAAACTATTTTCTTTTGACTTGATGGGCATAAGTGTATAGGGTACGATAATTATACCTGGAGAAAACACAGGGAGCAAATTATCTCCTAATTCATTAATATTCTAATTTTATACATAGCAGATAATTTCTATAGAATCTTGTGCTTAGAAAAGTAATAAATAGCTCGTATTACACACTAATTTGATGTTGCGAGAAAGAAATTGATTTCCATGGTAATATTTAGACTCAATTTGCATACAATTATTTAAATTTGTATTTAGAAGTAATAATCTAAGAGTGTTTTTAGTTTTTGAAACAACGTAACACCAAAACAAAATCTATCAAGAAATATTTACATCTTCAACACCTATCCATTAAAGAAGAAAAAATTTTAAAAGTGAATTTGAAATTTTATACAGAGTAATCCTAAATTATTATCCGCTTTTTTAGAACGGATATTACAAAAAAAATAGGTGTACCTTTTTCTAATAACTTCTTCCGAAAATAGATAACACAGAAGATATACTACTTCAGAAGGAAATGGTAGATAGCATAATATTAGATAATAGAATAATATATTTTGAAAAATTTTAAAAGTTTTAAATTAGTCTAGCTTTGGCTACTTCTTTACATAGTATATGTATATCATTCAAATTCAATATGTTTATAAAGGCTACTTTTAAAAGGTAAATGTTACTATGTTAATTCTAACATTTTTATTTTTACTCAATTTTAAGCAATAATATTGCTACATTTGAAATGTCCCTTATAAGTAGAATCTTTATGATTTTTAAAATAATTATGACTAAAAAACTCAATATTATAAATTCCTTAGGATACCTACTATAATAAAAACAACGAAATGTTCAGCTATTGTTTTTGTTCCATTTATGACCCAAATCCAGCAATCCCCTAAAAAATTATTTTACTATCCTATATAAGACTATTATATTCTATTCTGTTTTATTTCGTTCCTTTCCATGCTATTTAATTCTATTCCATTCTATGCTATCCTATTCTATCCTAGGTGTAAAAATGTTTATTTTAACAGCAGTTTGGAAAATTCGAGGAGTAATTGGGCATTGTGATTTGTAGTGTACAAAATCTAGACATTGGTAAAACTAGAGAATTAAGGGTATTACCACAGTTCGTCGAGTGAAGGTTCCAGAGGGTGTGGCTAAATCGCGGCTAAATGCGCAATGAACACCAATGAAATTCATTTATACACGATGAAGTGGGAAAAAATCTATTTCTTGACCAATCACCGTGCCCCTTGAGCGCGCGAATGTGCGCGGCTAAATACATAGTCGTCTTTTGGTCGTCTAAAAAAAAACGAAATCTGGGACCTCAACATCAAAGGAGCCGACGTGAAGATGACGGACTGTATAATAAACTGTGGTATTACTAAAGCATTTAATATGTGTAGTGCGCTTGCGCAGACGGTGGTTACGCCCACTTTCATATCACAGCAAATCCTCTTTTTAGCTGCTCCATTACAACATGTGCATTACTAATAAATTGCAATTTCTATTATGTGGCATTACGTTTGTATTTTAGGTGTTCCTGCTACAGTTAAATTATAAGTGACCTTTTGAAAACTTCATTCATACCTATACGTATTTTATAACGTTATATTTATTATATTATGGTATTTTTAATATTTCAGTGAGAAAAATACGGAAATAACAGTTAACTTCGTTAGTACCTAATAATCAATATACATAGGTACCTATTTGTTTATTTTGGAAATATATATTCTTAGTTATTATTGCAAATAAATATTTTTGATTAATAAGTAGCCGTATATTCATATGTTCAAAATCTGTTTTTCATTTTAACTTCAACATTTATAGAAGGTGTCCCAGATGCCCAAGTGTATCTAAACATGCATTTCAAAGCAAACAATTTCCGCTTAATAAATTCTCTTCGATTACGTACATTTTTGTCTGATATTTGTTATGATCAAATTATTTTCTATTTGCCTTAAAAATGAATTTTTCTACTCGCAGGTAAGATTATAAAAGAAAATAATATGATTTGTAGAATGAGTAGATAATAAAGTGGTAAAAAGGAAGACACTTCACGAAATCAATATCAAGTTGTACCTTTATAATTTTCAAGAATTGTTATATACTAGGATAGGAGTTTTTCTTTCGGTAACAGTATCTATAAAAAAGAGTGAAAGACTAAACCTAAAATTTACTGAAAATATATTTTGTCACGTCATTTTTATCACTTTTCGTGGCACTTAATTGCTGCGTACTTTTAAAACCACTCTGACTCTTAAGAGTACGCATATTTAAATTGAGGATTTTAGTTACTTAAGGTCTAATGTTATTGTTGTACTCAGTAGTGCCATATAAATAAATATAACTGTGGATGATATTTGAAATTAAAATTAAGTGTGTACCTACTCTTAAGTGCTCCTACCTTATGACTTAAATGACATGACCTAAATGCATATTTCATGTTCTAGTTTTTCAAGGGGTATGTTGTTCAAATAAAAGATTATTTACTATTAAGGTACCAATAAGAATAGAAAAAATACTAGGTAAAATGTGTTAATTAAGACATTAAAGGGCATTTGCATTACTTCAACATTTGAGGGCATTATATGTGTAAGTATTTATATCTGCAACTTTTTCATATGCAAGAAAAGAAGTTAAAAATCACTTAATAAGTAATTAAATTCAATATTAAAATAGGTAAGGATAACATAAATAATATTATATTCAGAGGTTAGGAATGTGATTTCAAATGATTATTATTTGATAATGACATGATATAATACATTTTAAATAATATTCAACTACGCCTCTGTATCGTAGGAATCTATGGCATGCACAATTCATTGGTACAATCCAAAAATTTGAAATCTGCATGAAATATGTATGCAATTTCAAAAACTGTAAGCGTTTTTTTACTATAACTTGAACTTTAAGACTTTCTCTATCAAAAATTCATGTGGGAATATGTTTTTTAATTTGTATCGCAGAATCTGTCAAGTTTTTTTATTGTAGGTATTATAAGTACCTACCTTCTCAACTTAAAGCTTATTTTTGGTACCTATAGGTATTACTATTAGCTCTATAAAACAAAAAAGATTACACCACGTGTTTCAAACGGGTTGCAAAAAAATTCTCTCTCTGCCGTTAAAAGTACAATCGAATAAATCAAATTCCTCTTTGCCCAACACAGACACTTTTAATATCTAGTACAACTAACCTCCTGGGTTTGGGCCTCAGAATCTCGTGGTTGGCATCTGTGATACACAGGGGGTTGAGAGGGCCCGATAAATGGTCCACCCCCGTCCAGTGTTCCTCGGGGGACTCAGAGCTACCCCCTTTGAGGGGGGCCAGTTCCCACCCCGAGGGCGTAGAGCCATTTTGATGGGCCATGTCGCCACGCACTACGGCATACCAACGGCCTCGTTGTGTCCCTGGTACGGGCCGACCTCACCTGTTGGCCCACCACATTCCATTGCAATTTCACCACGAAATTATCGACGATCGACTAAGCACTGCACCCCCACGATATTGGGTCACATCCTGGTCATTTCCGCGCTTTAACGAGATTGTTTTCATTCAATTCGCACGAATTTTCACTAAAACTTCGACCACTTGACTGTTATGCACCGTCTTGTAAACATTACCTTGGCCATAAGCGCGCCTCTCAGGACGACCTGCCGGATCAAAGAAGGCACTGACCATGGGCGTCGGGCAGGGCAATAATTAAAACATGTAGTAAAGTGCATTTATTACATTTTTAACGCAAGATGTAGTTTATGTTCAACACATTTCTGTTAAAATCATTTGTGATTATTTACAGCGTAAAACTCTAATTTTAACAAAAAAATAATGTCTACCCCCCTATTCTCGAGGGTGTTGATCACGATTCTGAAGACAGATTTCGGCGGTCGCATGTAGTTTTCGAAAACAAAAATATTTAAAAATTGTAACCTCTGTGTATACATATAACATCTCTGCCTTATTCATTTCATGCCGTCACACTGTTGTCAAAATAAATAGGCTTTATATCGCAACTTGCACCTAATGTAATGCATACATAAAAAATACAATTTTGATTTTTTTTTCGAAAACTACATGTGACCGCCGAAATCTGATTTCAGATTCGTGATCAGCACCCTCGAAAGTAGCAGGTTTGGATTCTTTTTGTTAAGATTGAAGAGTTTTACGCTGTTGTAAATAATTACCAAATAATTTGTACTGTATTTAGCGCGATGTTTTTCAACGCCAATAACAATCTAGAAAAATATATATATAATTTTTTTATTTACAATATCTATATTTCTTAAACGAGTAACCAGACAGCGCTACAGTCAAATTATAATACATGATTCTGTACTTACATTTACAAAAAAGACACCAATAGAAAAAAATTTGATTTAAAGTTAATAGTTTTTGTTTACTCAGTTCTAAATTTATTTTGTTTTGAGTTTCACAAACTGCACTTTGTATAACTGTATATTTATATTTAATCAAATTAAACCCACAAGTAATATAATTACTAAATTAAACTCAATAAGAGATCACATTTACTTTCTTGTTCTTGATAATTTAATAGTAAACTAAACTCACATTTGATAAACATCAAATATTTATATTGTAGAATTAGTGACTGGGACTCACAGAAATATTCAGTTTTCTGGAAAGGAATCTTTAATTATTACAATTGAGTACATACCTTCAGAGAATTAAAACCTTCTTAAAAATAAAATAATAAGAACAATACACTTAATGGCGCCCTATTCTTAAAATAGCGTTTTCTACAAATACAAATAATTTTATACATTTAAGAACTGAATAATATAGAGTTTAGCAAATAACAGGAATGTTATCTCATGTCACCTGCGATTATTCAAATGTATCGAAGTAAAACGAATATATAACGACACAAAGCGGTCTAACCAAGAAATTTTTAGGTACAGAAATCTTTTAAAATACGTATTTTTTTAAATTTAACCATAGATGTAAATATCGTTAGAACATAAACATACAGAGTTCTGCATATAAGATTGTTCATTATTATGTATAAGTATGTGAAAATAATTGTTAAAATGTGGGGTTATAATAGCAAAATAATGTGTGACTTACAAATGTTTTTTAAATTTTAAAAGTTATTATTATTTGAGGAGAATTTAAATAATATCTAAAAGTGGGCAAACAAAACATTAAGAATTTTATTTTTCATATTACTTTTGTTCTACGTGTTTTAGTTTTCAAGAATTTTGTACCTAAAAACACAATTTTGATCATTTCTCGTCAATTAGCCAATTTATTGAATCGTTTAGTCTTAAACCATAAACATAGTTAATCGTGACAATTTCTTGAACTATTGTCCAACGAAATTATTAAGTCAAAAATTGGTAATTATTTCTATTAATTTTCTATTTTCAAAACTCCAAAATCTATATGCCAATACATATTTTTATATTTATATATTTTTTATATTTTGAGGTAATCAAAGATACCTATGTAGTAAAGTAGAGATTTGCAATATTCATCAATATGACGACTATTCTCAAATGAATCATTATTTTTCAATTCGGGACATACATTTAGCCTACTAACAGTGATACGAATTTGCTTCTAAATAATGTATTACGCCTAAACCTTAACCAACCTAAATAATTCCAATGTTATATTTGACCTCAAGAAAAAAATGGTTTATGTCAAATTTTTCTTATCTATTAAAATTGACAATAAGTCTATCAGTGATATGTTAACGTTGGTGTTTGGTTTGATAAAATTTCAAATATTCTGTATAAATTGTTTGCGTCAATCCTTTTACGCTTTTTATAGAAAATTTTGCTCATTGTGTTGTGTAGAGCCTTACGTTGTACGGAAAATGTACGGTAGTGGGACTAGCAAATGGATTTATAATTTTCAAAACTTAAAAATGACAAATTAATACAGTTACATCTTTCGTGTACTACTCAAGTGTACATTAAAACAGTACAGTATATACAGTATTTATTATCTAAATTAAACAAATTTCACAGATGCATTGATTTGAAATCTCAATATTCGCACTTACTAGAAATATAGCATTACACAAATGCAATGCTTTTCCTATAGGTACTGCGTTCTAAGTTGTACAATAATTTGCTTGTCGGGTATAAAAATTTTTCATTGCGTAGGTACTCAATGTTAAAAAGAAATGAAAGTTTTTAATGGATCCTCAGTTAAATTAAATATATTTATTTGTTCCTCTAAGTCAACCATTGTTTTACTTATTATTTATTTTAGTTTTTTTCTTGATCGTGGTATAAGTTTGAACTAAATAAATTTATTCATATTCCATGATGTTCATAATTGTCTACTTAATTTGCAATTATTTTTTGTTATGTATTTTCCTAACATCTAATTTTCTTGTATACTTTAATAAGGTTAGAGTAAGGGGATAATTTTATTTATCACCAAAATAAATATTTGTCACCAAATAAAATCCTCTGATTATGAAATTCAATGCCAGAAATTATTTTTTATATCAGGATTAACATAAATGTCACTAAATGCATGTATCCAAATTTATACCATTTTTTATCCAAAATAAACGTATAATGGTCAGGTTAGGTTAGGTTAATTACGTTTTAGGGTGATTGTACAAAAAGTTATAGACAATCGTTTTGGAATAGTTTCGTGTTAACAAATAATTGGTGACAGATCTATCATTTTGAGAACAAATCTAAATATTTGATGACAAATTACGTTTTTGGTTGATTGTACGTAAATTTATAGATAATCGGTTTGGAATAGGTTAGTGTTAACATATTGGTGACACATCTATCATTCTGAGAATACATCTAATTATTTGGTAATGAAAACCACATTAAACTGGTGACCGATAAAATCATACCCTTAGAGTAATAGTAATAGAGTAATAGTTTCATTATTTAAGTATACTTTCTAATATAAGTATTTGAAATAAATAAAATTTATTTTTAGTATTATTAATAGGCACTGTATATCGTTATTTTTTAATTCTTTTAAATTTTGCATTAATTGTTTGGGTCAAAAATCAAAAATGATTTAGAATTAAAAAATCAATAGTTTAAATCAATTAGACCTTATAATAATATGAAATTAATACTACTGTAATTTTGTCACAGATTTCGTAGTATGTATAATAAAATAATGGCCCAGAGTAATACCCTTTTACGCCACAAGTTGGTAACGCCTATGCCACAGGTAAACTGTTTTTGTTGGAATCGAAGTCGGCTGTTCGGAAATCTGGCAGCACGCTCATGAAATTTATGAACAGGTTCTCAACAATAAGAACATAACACTCTTACGAAAAGTACAATTTAAATTATTATTAAAAAGAACTGTAGAAGCAAGGCTGCTGGTATTACATACCAAATAACGTATTAGATTATTAGATTTTGCTCAGGGAAAGAAGTAAAACATCGAATTTGAGATAATTCTATTTAGAGACAACAATTTTTCAATTTATTTTTTAATTAGAATTACTTAATTTCTATATTTTATTTTTTTAATATGTTTTCTTTACAATAGTTATATTTGGCAAAAAAAATATCTAAGCTCTTAGTCTCAGTGAGTTCAGTTTAAAAAAAATCTCAGGGTTCAACATTTTTATTTCAATATTTTGTATCAAATTTTTTCAATTTGTCAAATCTACGAATACCTTTTTTTTCAAATACTGGCTGGCTTATATAACCACTTTTTCAAAAATGATTAACTTTTTATATCAGTCTTTTTCAGTTTTTGCTCAGTTAGATCACATATGGGTATGAGCAATGTCGTGCAACGATTATAACATTTTCTTTTAAATAAAATAACAAATAAAACCTAAAAATATTATCTAGATACAGATAAAAGATAATTAATTATGTATTAAATTATCTAGATTAAGGTAACCAATAATCTAAAATTGTCTAGACAAATTTCAGACAACTTATTCCAAGTACGTAGTCTGTATTATTAACTATACTCGCGTCAAGAATTCAGACGTCTTACGTCATAGCTGACGTTACACATTTATTTGTTTTTATTGTCAACGTAATTTTCGATATTTGGTCGCGTTAAATACAATCATTTTTTGCAATTTAGTGCAATATATAATTCCAACTTTTAGTGTAGTATATGTATAGTTGTATTACTTTCAGTTGCAGTATCTTAAATATTTTGATGAAAATATAATGAATTGTTCATTTGTTCGTATGACGTAAGTCGTCTGAATTCTTGTTCCGAGTATATTTCGATAATGTTATATGATAACAAATGCTAAAAATTTGTTTTTCTGTCAAAATTGATTTAACAAATTGTTCTATACTACGTTAAAATTAACTTTTAATGTAGTATAGTTTCAATAAAAATTCCTTCAATTACACTAATAGTTATTTATGCAACAAGTGCAAAAATTAAGCGTTTATTGCACGCGACGTGAAGTTGTCGCCGTCAGGCCGAGTAGGACAACATGTCGAGTGCAATAAGCACTTTTTGTACGAGTTGCATACAATATTTTTTCTACGTTCATGCAAAAACAAAAAAATGTTATTTAGATGACACTAAGTCTAGAAAAATGTGACGTCGATTTGAAGGTTTATGTTTGTCATGATGACAAAACGCTGCAGTAGAATGACAGATGAGTGCAATAAAGAACCACTTTTTCCACTAAATATAGTTCAATAAAGTATTGTTTTTTGCATGAACGTAGAAAAAAATTATTTTTTGCAATTTGATACCATTGCAACATCCAACTTTATTTTCATTATTACAATGGTGCTACACAAAAGAAATCATGTTATTATAAGTTAAAACTTTGACTTTTTATTATATGTGTCTGCATTAATTTTTCAGAAGTACAGCCGTTCAACAGTAGATGAAGTTGTATTGTACTTTAAAAATATTCTTTTAATATTAGAACATGAATCCTGCATTGCTACGTACTTTCTTTTTTTATTTTAAGTACGGATCTATTTCTGTATTGTCAATAGACAGATAAGATTTGCAGACACTAATGGAGTCCATCATCATTGGTTTTTATTTTTTACTATTCTTCCTTTGATTAGAAGAAAGTAAACTGAAGGAAAAATTATAGCTCTCATCTGTATCTGAGTCAGAGGTATTCTTATCTGACATATCTGACATTAAATTGTAGCTTGATATTTGTGACATGTCTGAAAAATGTTAATCAGGTACGGCAGTAAAATTATCTATTATCTAAATTCGTAGTTTAGATTAACGATCATTGGATAGACGATTCATCTAGATAAAATAATTTAGATAATGCACAACACTGGAAATGAATACACCTATTTTTACAGGATTTATTTCTGATTTGAAAACTTCTTTACAGGCAATACAATAATTATTAATGCGTATACAAATGTGAAATATGCCACAAGTAAACAACAAACTAAAGTACAATTAACCAGCAAATTTACTACAAGTTTATTCTGAATGTACCTAGAAAGGAGTAAACGCGATGACGCAATAAATTTGATTTCATACTTTTCAATAATGATTCATCATTCAATCATTATTTTGAGGACAAAACATGGAACTTTAAAGTACCAGGACGATAAAGTAAAAGTCCTGGAAAGAAATTTTCCATGGTAACTTACGTATTACCCTTGCATTACGTAGTATTAGTGGGGATATTTATTAACATTGACAGAAACGTGACAATTTGATATTTTAAATAATAAGTCATATGCAATCTTCTTCATCCATTTCGATAACTGAATGTGAATAAAGCACTCGAAAATGCACAACGCCAAATAAATTTTTCTGATGTCAATTTTTATTCTAAATCGTTGCTACGAGTAAGTCTACTCATAAACAATATTTCTATCAATTAACGAAAAGTCGCAAAAATATTTACGATTACGATTAATTAGATTTTGTGAACACCTACTTTTTTTAATGCAGTATGAAATAAAATATTGTATGTGGATGAAAAGTAGCTTTAGGGTAGGTACTGTAAATTTGTATGGCTTCAGCTACAGCCCTGCTGTAAAAATTTACTCATACCTTAAGCTTCATTATGCATTCTAGATAAATCAACAACTATGAGTGCCATCGAATAAACAAAAAGAATCACAAAAGTAAGAATTTTCTAATAATTTACCCAAGGGCGAAAATAATAGAGAGTGACTAATTCACAACACAGAGATGAGTATCGAGTGTGATATGATTAACTAAGCGTGCCACTTGAGAAGGGTTAAAGAACACAAAATTATCAAAAATAAGTTGACGACGGCTGAACCTAGCACGTTAACAATTTACTTTAAATGTGCCACCTGTGTAATCCTCTCTACAAATTAGAATGCCGTCCTTTTGGACGGCGATTGCCCATCACCACCCACTTACACCTATCTTGACCTCATGGACGCGAAATTAACGGATTTTTGCACGAATTTTGCAACTTCTGTTTTAATTATTTATGGCGGAAAAATCTCAACTTTTGACAATTGCAATTTTCGAAACTGTCAAACACTACAAATATTATTGCCCCTTTCATTATTATGTGGTGTTAATAAATTTGTTTTGAGCTTCTGATAATCTGCCACGGCAGTTTCATGATGAAAATGATAGATAATGTAGGTAGTTGACAAAATTTGTTACAAATAGAGATTTTTCTACCATTAAATAAATCGCGCAAATATTTGCGAATTCCGCATTCAAAAGGACAAAAGGCTTTAGCATACATACACACTATTTACTATTGGTTACTAGCACTGTCACTATAACGGTATAAGACGTACCGCTTTCTGTATGACCTTCATACGTCCATGTTTCGTCAAAATTGAATATATTTTTCGATCCAGATTCTTATTTTTTAATATTTATTTTAAATAGTTTCTTCGCCATATCACTATTTCGTCCTTTCTATCAGTATACTCTTTTCGATTTCATTTATACGGACTAAGTTTCATCTTGTAAGATATAGCAATAGAATTTTTTTTTGGAAAACTCATTTTAAAAATACAATCTTCCTTCCGCGAGTTTCCATCACTTTCCGTTTCACAGTTGTACTTCTTTACCACTTTTTTATTTGCACGCATATGCTATTCACGTACAATTTTGTTGATGAAATACATATTTCAACATCACTTACACTCATATTTTGACCTCGCGCTCTAAACTCTTCATGCATGTCATCATCCGATATTCCTCATTTCGATCAAATCACTAATAAAATTAATTACAGTCATAATTAAATTAACGAAAAAATATACCCGAAATTTTGTCAGCCCGAACTATATACCCGCCCATGATAGCGTTGGAAGTAAAACAGTTGTATCCGACAATTCGTCGCAGCCAATCATAAGCAGCAGCGCATGCGTACTAACGTGTACTAAATGCAGCGCATGCGTAGCAGAAGCTGTGTAATTGGGTATGCGCTTAGAGATATGCGGCACACGATTTTATAGGAAAAATTTACGGGCTGCATGTATATTTCAGGTTTATAACATCAGTCACTCTCTACAATTTTGGAAGTCGACTATAATAATGATCAAGAAAAATCTTCAAAGATTACTTATTTTGTGAAAGCTACAGGTGTACATTATTATGGATTAAAGACAAAAATGTCCATGTACTTGTCTAACACTGTGCTGTTAAGTATGATATTAAAATTTCAAATTTATAGAATCACAACAAGATAACACTTAAAGGCTGGCTCTCAAGCTTCTTAAAAAGGAATGCTGAATTATCCATTAGATACCAGACTACTAATAATCTTGGAAGGGAACTTCTTTTAAAGACACATGATTTACCAATAACTTTCTAACAATTTACAAATAGAACTTTAGTTTAGTTTAAATTATTGTTTTTTTTTTTTGTAAGAAAAAATACGTTTATTGCCAGTTTTAGGTATTAAAATAAAGAAATAGTTTCCTTTGGCAGTTTTTAACTGAATGACAAATATGCCCCACAGGGTGGTTCAACTTGGGCAACTTGTTCTATACTTACTGGATGTAGCTTTCACAATTATCGACGTATTTTTTCAATAATTTTAACCAGTATTATGAAGTCAGAAGTCCAACGGTTTCATTGAAATACTTGTTACTAACAGAATATCAAAAATAATATATTTTTTTTAATCCTCGAAGAAAAAAGTGACACAACCATCCCCACTCTACCCTAATCAAGGATTTTTTCTCTATTTACCAAGTTTTTGATCAGGCGTAAAGATTAGGCGCAACACAACATGCAATGCAACATACGATGCAGCACAATCAATTTGGACAGACCCTTGGTACAATATCACATGCACTGCAACGATCGATTTGGAAGGACTACAATAATGTTCACAATTACCACAAGTAACCGAAAAAGTATATCCAGGCGATTTAAAAGTATACATGGATTTCCGAAACTAGTTGGAAATAATATACTTAATCAAATTAATGTAACTGGTTATAGGATCAGCTTCAACAGATTTGGGTCTTATTGTTCTATGCAACGAATTTTTTAAAAAGCATAAAATGCATGTTCTTTTTTGTTTATTAAATTGTAAGCACTTTGCCCTGGAGCCGAAATTTTAATATTAAATTTTTATAAGAACATGTTAATACAAGTCCCGAACGGTTTCCAAATTTAGAAAAATTTGTAAACCGTTCTTTCGATTACAGGTGGTAATTGTGAACATTATAATTTGAACAATCATTTTCATTGCTTGCCATTATAATTGTGCAGACGTTTCGAAAACATACAGACAGGTACCTAATAAGATCTAATTGTTACTATCGTTTTCATAGCTATCTCAACAATAAATGACGCATTCACTTAATTTTAACAAAAATCCTCATTTACACATAATGTAAGATATACAAATAGTGTAATATGTATCAACAGAGAAAACAATTTTGCATTAAAAAATGTAAAAATATATAGGGCGTTCCATTAAAAAGCAGTTTTGACGGAAGTTAACAAACTTCTGCACTTGATATACATTAAACCACTTGTAAGATGTTGATATAAAGCTTAAAGATTGAATTATTCTTTGTATAAAAATTATGTCTCTAACTTTTATAGCATACACCTAGCTAATTTCAAAAAAAGTGATGAAAAAGCATTATTGCGAATATTGTAAATATCCAGAAAATTATTATTATTATTAAAGTCCAAAAATAGAATAAAATTATACCATTCCATTTAAAATAACGAAGTTGGTGTCAACAACAAGCTTCTTCAAAACATTTTCATTGAAAAGATCATACTCGATTATACAGGGGAGTAAATTTTCAGAAAATTTTACTTTTACAAGAATTTACAGTTTTTCCCATAGCGTTGCCAATTTCTATCGACGCATCTTGCTATAATTATTTTTCAGATACAGAATGTCCCGAAATAGAGCAAGAGTTGATTCCTAATGACAAAGTAATCCTATGTAGCCAACCTTACCTTAGTCATTCAAAAGTTGATGGTTAAATAGTGTCAAAGTTAAAATTTTATTTTTGAAATTTGGCAATAGAATTTCCGGGCTTAAATAATTGCAATAATCCGTATTAGTAGAAATATATTACAATACATTTTTTTGACTCTATTCTACCTGGCCCTCGACACTCTTCTTTAACCATCTTCATCAATTCTAAACCCCTTCCACCCTCGTTCAAATTTTGGAAAATACGATTATTTCGAAAACGGTTACTCCTAACGATTTCAACAATGTATATCTTTTTTATATAAAAAATGGAGGAATATCGATTGTTTCAACAGTCAGACGTATGACGTATACCTACACCAAGCTGCAAAAATGTTCTGCCATTTAAAAGAAGCATGACGTGCCATAAGTGGTGCCCTCTATCTATCAAAATAAAACAAATTTGAATTTCTCGTCCACAAAAAACCCCGGTATCCAAAATGTATGCAAATATTTGTATTTTTTTAAGTTATTTATAAATATCAGAAGTAAAATTTTAACACTCTGTATCTTTTTAACCATCAACTAAAGCTAAAGTAAGTTTATCTACATCGCCTTATAATGTTGCTCTTTTGCATTAATTTCGGCACACTGTACAGCGCGCATTTGCTTCATGTCCAAAGTTTCCTGAAAATTGTCGGCACTTTTATGCCGGGTACTACAGATTAGGTGCAACATATGCAATGGAACATGCATAGCAACATATTGCATGTTGCATATGTGGTAATGCAACATGCGAGTGGTTAATTTGGACGTATTTGCAAATGGTGCGCGTGTTCGAAGGTACCCGAAAATTGTCAGTACTTGTGGCGGACACAAAGGGAATTTCAAATTGTATTTGGACGTTCTTCGTGAATGTTAATGCAGTTAGGACGTATTTGAAAGTATCATACAAACTGAGATGGCTGGACTGAAGAAAGCACTTTACTTTTATTAGAAATTTACAAACATCCACACATTATTATGGAATCCCTCCGATGCAAACTATTTAAAAAAAGAAAGTAAGATGCATGCATAGAAATTTACAACGCGATGCAATAAACTGCAAATTATAAAAATAAAATTCTTAGTTTATTTATTTCTACATGCAGGAGAAAAAAGGCAGAAAAAATAATTCCCAAGGAACTGGAATAGGTAAATAATATATAAAGGCTGATTTACAGTGATGGACCGTTAGAACTTTTTATGGTTGTACATTTTTTCAAAAAATTTTACTCCCTGTATAATCGGGTATGACCTTTTCAATTAAAACATTTTCAGGAAGCTGTCAGTTCCATTTTTATACAATTTTTGGATACCCCACGTTATTCCAATAAGACTTCCGACCCAATCCTTGTAGTATTCGAGATAATTTCAATATTTCAAAAAATAATAATTTTTCCTCGCTTTGTAAATTAGGTGTATATCGAAGGCTATGAAATTTAGATAAATAATTTTTATACAGGGAATAATTGAATCATTAAGCTTTCTAGCAATGTTTTACAAGTGGCTTTCATATAAGATGAAGAATCAAGTATACAATTTTGTCAAACCGTCAACTGTTTTTTTTTTATAGAACACCCTATATATTTTTATATTTTCTAGTACAGAATTTTATTTTCTGTTGAACTATATTACACTATCTATCTTACTTTATGTGTAAATGACGATTATTGTTAAAATTAAGTGAATGCGTCATATTACAACTATTAAGCCTTATCCTCATGAACGCGAAATTCGCGAAAAATTGTGGTAATTATTTAATGGCGGGAAATGTCTCAACTTTTAGCGAATTTTACCAACTGCAATATTTTCTATTATTTTTATCATAAAACTGTAATTGACTGGAATGGTAGATTATCAGAAGCTCAAGTTAAACTTACTAAACCCAAATAATGATTAAAATAGCTATAATATTCATGTCTAGCGAAATTTGCGAAAAGTTGACACTTTCCCGCCATTAACAATTTAAATCAAAATCTGCGAAATTTGCAAAATTTTTAACAAATTATTTAATGGCGGGAAAACTCAACTTTTAGCGAACTTTTCCAACTGAAATATTTTCTATCATTTTCATCATAAAACCGTCACTGACTGTCATGGTAGATTGTCAAAAGCTCAAGTTAAACTTACTAACCCTACATAATGATGAAAATAGCTATAATATTCCTGTTTCGCGAAATTCATCAAAAGTTGACACTCCCGCCATTAATTTATCAAAATATGCGAAATACACGAAAATGTTCGCGAATTTCGCGTCCATGAGGACAAGGATTATCCTGTATGTGTTTTGAAACTGTCAAATTATATCGCAGACTTTTCATAACTTTTTAAACTAGTGAGCCAAGCAATCTGGGACTGTTCCCAATACGAACTACAGAATTAACATTTTCTGGAAACTTATTTCTTAAATATTATTTCTAGGTAAATAAAAAAATACAAATAATTGCTCTACTTTGTCAAGCTAGTAATAAATGGATTTAAGTAAGAATTTTGTAACTATTTTCTCGAACTTTCAAATTATGAAAATAATCAAATAATAAATCTTGCGACAATTTTTTAAATCGGAATTTCTAATTTTGCCAACGATAAAGAAGCGCTATTATTTATTGAATAATTAATAATATCGTTAGCATATTCCTCACGTGTTCCTGCTTACTTGTTCTTCGACAATAGCGCCATTGCCGATGGTACTTGAAGCCCTAGGCATTGCCATTTTACATTACACACATCTGATATTTAACTGAAACCAATCAGAAACGATAATAAAATTTTAATTACAGTGCACTAAAATTTTAAATATAATACGAGAAAAGAAACCACGAAACGAACGTATAATGTGTCAAACTATATTAGACTGTCTCTGCTGCACTCTCATTGAGATGAGACATGCCTCTGAAGGCTCTCTTTCTCGCAATTGGCTACTAACGGATTTCATTCTCTCCAGGTATTCCTTACCTGAAATGAAGCATACCTGAGATGGGTCCTTATTTATCTTATTGTGGTTACGAACGTATTGAAGGTTGCATCTACGATTCACTCAAGCAAATTCAAAAGTGCCTCAACTTCGCTGTTTACAAAACTCCATTGGATCAAAATAAACCATGCAGATTTCATTACATAAATAGTGAAATAAAATCCAATACTAACTAGGTTAAATTATTATGGGAGGCTGAAGCGTTTTTTTTATTTAAATACACAGTAAAAAAAAATTCCGGGCTGTCAACAAGAAATAATCCGAGACATACCTATTCAGTCATCAACAATCTGGCAATCCAAGTCTTGACCTATCGTATTTAGTCTGAAGCTATTTATTTGTGGCATAATTTTAGTTTTTCTTTAGTTTTGTTGGGTTTTTGCCACACTTCTGAAAAAATAATAAAGATTAATTAAATAAGCCCTTGCGCCAAACGGAACAGTCAAGGGTTATTTTCGAAACTAAGTTCAGTGTGAGATTTTTTGGTTAGGCAAACTTAGTTTCGAAAATAACCCTTGACTGTTCCGTTTGGCGCAAGGGCTTATTTAATTAATCTTTATTATTTTTTCAGAAGTGTGGCAAAAATCCAACAAAACTAAAGAAAAACTATCCTAGTTAGGTCAATAACCTTGTTTTTTTGCAGTGCTACAAAACCGTTAAATAATAACAGAAACAAACAATAATTAAATTTGCGTTTTTATAAACATCCGGTGTAATCAATAGGAAATCATGAGAATTTTATAATAAATACTAATCACAGTAATCAGCACCGATATCAGATAGGCTGTAATCAGCATACAAAATTGGCAGTGCAACTTGGTGTTTTTGGTCTTTGATGTTTATTTTTGTACTAAATGGAAGGTAAAAGCTGCAAACTAAGCGCGAAAAGAGTTTTAGTTATCAACCCTTAAAAGGTGGACCGTGAAGTAGCAGCTGCTGTAATACTCTGTTCAATAGCACATTACAGTTATTATGAGCATATTAAGTATCAGAAAGAAAAATTGGAATAAAAGAAGGTAGTGAAAGCAAAATAGATAAAATGAGGATGAGACCAGGAAATATGAAGAAAAGAATGAGAAGAAAATACTGCAAGATACTACAACAGTGCTGGAAGAAAGGAGAGAAAATATAGGAACATATAGAGAGAAATATTACCAACGAAATGGATATGCAACTACAGAAATAGAACGCTTAAGAACGGGAGGCAGACAGATGAGAAAAGAATTACAGCTAAGAGACAAAGATATAGACAGGCAAGAAAGAAGAATAAAAATAAAGGACTCAAGATACAACGCAAAATATGACAGGTTGATAACAAAGAAGATACCGAGATACTTAAAGAGGGAAAGTAAGAAGGAAAGGATAATGTTAGCAAGATTCAGGTGTGGCAATGAGGAAAAAGATAATAAATGGTGGACAGATGAAAGAGAGAAGATGTAGGGTCTCTTGGGAAGAGAAAGAAACGATAGAACAGCTACTGCGCGATTGTGAAGAAATGAGGGGAAGACATGAAAGCAGAGAGCAAATTTTGAACGTTTACTGTAAGGAATATTGTAATTATGTAAGTCTGTAGGGCAAAATAAAACTTATTACCACTACCACTACCTCTACCACTGATTAAAAAACAACATATGGAGAAAATGAATGAAGAAGTTGGAAGACAAATTGAAATAAAAAATGGGATAAAGAAAGCTAAAGAATTGACAGAAGTAGTAACTAAAGCGTGTGACAAAGCGTTTACACGAAAAAATAACAGACAAAATAAAAAAACCGGTGTCCTGGTGGTAAGAAGAGACAGCGGAAAAGAGGAAAAAATGTTAATCATTAAAAAGAACTGTGTCAAGAATAAACAAACAAAACGAAGAACATCAAAAAAGATAGGTACAAAGAAGCTAGAACCGAACTAAAAAAAGCAATTATTGAGGCAAAAAGAAGGCATGGGAGGCAGTCATAGAAGAGGTAGAAAGCGATATTTTTATTTTTATTAATTAATTAATTGACGGACAAAAAAAGTCCATTAAATGATTACAAAATGTTTCAGGAAATACATACACATATACACAGAGTACTTAACAATTGCACACAATCAATTTAAATGTTTACAAAATTATGCGTGTGTAGGTACTAAACTTGTAACGTAAGATATATAAAAATAAAATAAGTCTAGTGGCATAAAATAGTTAACAATTTACAATAAGGATACATTAAAATAACATTGCCACAATCATTATAAAAGAAAAAACTGAAAACGAATATAGGACGGGACATATCGAGAGGGATAATTAATATACATTTGAAAAGCACAGATCTAACATTGTTCCACGCGAGTTTGGGATGACATTAAATTGATATAACCCATTTGCACTAAAGTTATCACAAATAATTTCTTCAGACGGGGTTCTTACGTTAGTTGGAAAGCTGCCTGGTAGGTCCTCGGTTTTCTCCCACTTAATATTCGGCAAATTATAGTCACCAAATATCAAAACTTGAGAGTTCTGCGAAAGAAGGTATCAGATTGTTATGAAGAAACTGAAGACCAAACCAGTGATTACGATATCAGATGATAAACAGGTGGAAATAGCAAACACACTTTTCCCAGTGCACCCCGTCACTAAGTGGCTAAAAATACCGATAAATGGTACTGCTGTTTCAATGTTTACAAAAGAAGAAGTGTTAGAAGCCAATGACCGTATTAAAGAGAAAAAAGCCCCAGGACCTGATGCGATTCCAGCACAAGTAGTTAAAGAAGTAGTTAAAACACATACGGAGACCTATATAAAAATACTGAATCAGTTATTAACTGAGAGAGAATTTCCAAAATAATGGAAAGTGGCAAAATTAATGCTCTTGGAAAAAAATAAACCTGGAATAGAAAAGGCCTATAGACCAATATGCCTTCTTAATACAATTGGGAAGTTATTTGAGCACCTGATACTAATTAGGCTGAAAAGAGAAATAGAGAGGAAAGGCGGAATATTAATATGGATTTATGGAAGGAAAGTCAACAATAGAAATAGCAGAAGAAGCAAAAGAAAGAACATCAAGGGACAGATGCATCTTGATATCCCTAGACGTACAAAATGCAGTATAATGGGAAGGAATACTTACTGAGATGAGAAGAAAAGGAATGACGCCATATCTACATAATATCGTGGCCAGCTACCTACAAGATCGGACCTTACTAACCGGTGAAAATAGCAGAATGGAAATGACATGTGGAGTCCCACAGGGATCGGTATTGGGCCCTACATTATGGAACCTGTACTATGACGGCGTCGTAAGTATTCCTGTTTCTAGAGGCGTTAAACTCATTGCATATATATGCGGACGATCTTGGCATAATAGTCACTGCAAAACAAGCAAACCAGATGGAGGAAACAGCGAACGAGTGATTGAAGAAGTGACTGAATGGATGACCGATAAAAAACTAAAACTTGCCCCACAGAAAACGGAAGCAGGACGAATAACCACACAAGAATCAATCAAATATCTGGGAGTATTCCTGAATAGAAATATGACGATGGGAAGCCATATTAGAAAGGTGGTTGAAAAAGCTAGCAAGGCCCTAGGAAACGTAAATAGAATTATGCCCAAAATAGGAGCACCCAAGGAAAATAATAGAAGGGTTATGTACTCGGTGGTACAGTCGATTGTGATGTATGGAATCACTGTATGAAAAACAGCGACAAAAAAGGCCATATACAGGAATATGCTACTGAAATTACAAAGAAAGGCAGCTATAAGCATAACAAGTGCATATCGTACAACATCAACAAAAGCCTTGTTGGTGATTGGCAGAACGCCACCCATGCACATACTAGCAGAAGAAAAAGTGATGCTACGCCAGGGGATAGCAAGAAATGACGCACGACAACGAACAATAATAATTGAAAAATGGTAAGAGCTGGGAAAAAAAGGAAGGAGTAGCGGAATGGACAAAAAGACTAATACCGGACCTGAGACCATGGGTACATAGAAAATATGGAGAAGTGGATTTCTACATGACACAAATTTTGACAGACCGCTACGATAATATTAAAAACAAAAGAACAAGAGATGAAAAGAGGGAATGAACTGGAGAACTAAAATGGAAAAGACACTTCGAAGTAATACCGGAAGGTAGTCCGAAGAGAGTCTACTACTAACAAATACTACTTAAAAAAAAATGAAAAAAAAACACTACTACTACTACTACTTAAAAAAACCTCTACCACTACCACTACCACCACCACTACCACTACCACTACTACTAGTACGTAAAATATACGTATGATTGTTGCATAATATACTATTATGTAAACTACCTACTCTAAAATGAGTACAAGATAGTATTGCTACTACTAAGTACAATAGCATCATGTATGAAAACGAATGTCGGGCAAATGACCATCGATAACACTCACATAATAACAGTGGAATTTCATGAATAACTTTTCTAATACTGTTCATTAAAGCTACAATTGTGGAGATGACAATAGACATGCTCCGACTTTAAGTTAGACAAATATGAAAAAATCGCAAAACCTTGGTGGTTAGCTAATATCACCACCATCACGTGAAATTGTGAAACCTTCAAATCGTTCTCTTAACAATACTCAGAATAATACATTATTCTAAACATTGTTAAGATTTACGAAAAATATTTCCGTCTAGATTCGAGACTTATGAATATAAAAGAGTGTCTACTTAAAAAGTCCTCGTGCAGATATCCAATACGTAGATAGAAACTATCGGATCTAACATTTAAAAATCGACGCTGAATCATATACAATAGAACAGAAACTTTACATCTAAGTTGTTAACTAAGTCATTAATGAACATAATGAACAGTAAAGGTCCAAGAATGGAGCCTTGATGAACTCCTGCTAGATGTATACCCATTATAAACTAAGTACTATATTGTAAAAATACGATTTGAAAAAACTTAGTAAGTCGGCAGACATGGGCGCCGACGGAAAAAAAATTCAGGGAGGGGCATCAAAAATAACGCGTAGGTATTTTTTTCTAAATTTTAACAAAAAATAAGAAAACTCAGCAAAATCTTTGGTCCTATAACAGATTACCTCTAAATAAAATAAAATGGAATATTGCACCTGAAAACGTGACCAAATCATGAAAAATATAAAAAACATACATTCTAAAAAAACATAGAAACAAATAAAAACAAAAGTAACAAGAAATAACTGAAACATTTAAAATTCTTTCCTCTTAAGAATTATTTTTAACATGAAAAAAATTTACACGGCCCCAGATACGCCAAACATACGTTTTTAAGGTACGATTGAATTATCAAACCTATCAAACGCCTTGTTAAAGTCCGTATATATGACATCAATTTGCAAACTTTTATCAATAGAATCGGTTATAAATTGTGTAACACAAATCAAGTTAATGACGGTAGAGTACACTTTCAAAAAACCATGCTGATAAGGTGTAATCATATTAGAAATATTGAAATATAGTCATGAAGTAAATTTTCAAATATGTACTTTCCAAAAATTACAAATAATGGAGATGGGATCAAAATTTGTAATGTTAAATTTATCACCTTTTCTAAAAAATAGGCACACTTATGAACGCTTCCACAGATCAGGCAACCGACATTCAGTTTATGCATAAATTAAAATTTTTTAAAGGACTACAAGACTATCGCCACACCGCATACAACGAGAAATTCAGATTTTTTATTTACACAACGACGATGTCTATAAACGGTAAATTGTTGAAATGTATAAAGTTTTGGTCTACTCTGAAAACAGCTATTACCAAATAGAAATAAATAACATTTTTCTATCGAGTTAAAGTGACGAAATTTCTTAAATATTTTTATTAGAGAAATAAAT
Source organism: Monochamus saltuarius (assembly GCA_025584915.1). Classification (NCBI taxonomy): domain Eukaryota; kingdom Metazoa; phylum Arthropoda; class Insecta; order Coleoptera; family Cerambycidae; genus Monochamus; species Monochamus saltuarius. The sequence goes on along the minus strand of CM046724.1, from coordinate 45,714,488 downwards.
AAAATTCCAACAATCCTTTTTCAGTAAGATAATTTGACCGTTAAATATAGGTTCTATAAGAATTGACACTTGATTAAAGGCCAACGCGCACTTGTCCTGCCCGGCCGGCACCGCACCGCTCCACGCCAGCCGGAAATATTTCGAATGTAATCTCTTATGACAAAAAGTATTGCGGGTTGCATACCATTGTGATGTCACGTAATTGAATTAATTAAACCAATACTCGGATTCTAAAGGATATTTCAATAATCAGATCAAAAGTTAATACTTTTAATTTGAGTTCGGGGGGCAGAATTGAATTCCCTTGATTCGATTATTTTAATAATCGAATGGATATTTCGCGGAAATTTTGTGTTTTAAACACGCATATCGCGTCTGCGCAATGCTTACTTACCTATATCTACTTGCATTTCAAGCAAGTGTGGAACACAAATATAAATTAAATGCAAAACAGTATAATTTCAACCTTCAACATGAATTAGTTGTTTCACTCACCAATACAGATACCTATCTAATGAAATTTTTACACAGAATTTCCAGTAGGCTCAAAAATTCATTTGAGGGAATGTCATTATTACTGCAATAGATTGTACCTATTAGTTTAATCCATAGATCTTATAAATCATGGACCGGCCCTAGAACGAGAGGTCCGCTGTCCTGATGTGTACAAGAAAGATGTAACTAGTCCGGGCAAAAACAGATGTTCTATGACAGAAAAATATATAAACATAACCTGACAAAACCTTTTCGGTTAATATTGTTAATGATTTGTATAAACTATGGGTGACTATGGTGGAGTCGGTCTGTCACCGTAAATGTCATACGTCTGTCATTTACGGTTTTTGTTTTTTTCGGCCAATGATCTGTGGGTTTTTGCCCGGACTAGCCCTATCTCTGTCGCACACATCTGAGCATCAACGATTTGTATAGGCCGAAAACAGTTTTGAGCCGGTCCATGTTTAATCCATTGATTAGAGCTGTTTTTTTTATGACAAACCGTATATTCATCGACTGTTTCAAAATGTAGTCAATGGTGACGTCACTAATGTATTGCACCAAGAAAATGTATGGTTTAAAAACGTAACGTCATCAAATATTTGTTTCGCTTTGATATGGATATTACCCTCACACTTTTTAATTATTGTTTACACTATTGTCTACACTATAGACTTGGATTAAAATAGAACGATTATTAGTGGTACAAATTATTAACAATACCTATTTCCGCATGTTTTTGTACATATATTTTGAAAATGTGTGAATTTTGCAACAAAAACATAGAAATTGATTTTAGCAACTGCAAACCAAAAACAAATATCTAACATTTATGTTTCTAGGAGTGACAGAAGTTTATGAAATTTAGAAAAGTACTTCGATTATGCTTTTGGATTATGTAATTCAGGATGTCTAAAAATACGTTTAAATTTACAGAGGTACATATACAATAGTCCACAACCAACTCCTTTTTAAATAAACAAGAATAAGAAGTATCAAAATAACAACCATTTCAAATATTAATCTAAAGATTTAAATCACACCGATTTTCAAATTTGTACTTTTTACGCAACTGCTGCATAGACCAATAGCAAAAAGCACTAAAGACTCAAACCGGACTCAGTCACGGTTTAAACAGCGACATATGCGACGTCACTGTTTCAACGCAAAAATATACTGTTTTGAACTGGGTTGAACACATTTCGTCGCAAAAAAACAGCTTAGATCACATTATTTGATTTGATTTCATTAGATCGATTAGATCATTCACAGGATAATCATCGTCTGTTTACTGCTATAAATAATGAATCACGCATAAACTTTTTGAATTTAACTGACTGGAAGCATATCGAGGTATTACCAGGATCCAATTTTAGAGAGCTGATGCTGACTGTATACCACGAGCAATCAAGATCTTACAATACATAGATCAAATTTGATTTGTATTTTTTCAATACTTTTTAACAAAATAAAAAACGGGTGTTTTGAATCGCAAAAGATCAGTTATCCTTAAAGTGATCGGATTAATACGATTACAGTCGGAAAAGTGGTAGTAGTAATATTTTGCGTTGAATTATTGGCGCCCTGTTTTTTGACAACGGTGAACGTACACGTCAAACAATCATAAAAGCGATTTTGATTCTGTTTATTTATGAAAGTTTAAATTAAAATGTTGCATTAACAGAATAGTTTGTGTCGATTTACAACAAAATAAACAAAAACGAACTTGTAACAATGGGTCTGTGCTAGAAATCTCAGAGCAAACAAAGTTGAATTATAGGTTAATTTGAATGTTTTAGGTGTCTTATTTAGTTACTTTAAAAGCTTAATAGGTGCTCGTGAGATGAGGATATTAATACTAGGTTTAGATGGTGCTGGAAAAACTACAATTTTATACAGATTACAAGTAGGTGAAGTTGTAACAACTATACCAACTATAGGTTTCAATGTCGAACAGGTTACATACAAAAATCTTAAATTTCAAGTATGGGATTTAGGTGGTCAAACAAGTATTAGGTATATAAAATGAACGTTGTTAACAGCACGACTTTATCAATTTTTGTTTTTTAGGCCATACTGGAGATGTTATTATAGCAATACCGATGCTATTATATATGTGGTGGACTCGGCAGATAAAGAAAGAATGGGCATATCAAAAGATGAACTTTTTCATATGCTAAGGGTAAATAAGTATTTAATGTCATTTTTCCCTAATTTTACCACTCTGGAAAGTTTACAATGAAGATATAATAAGTATACCTAGTAGTATTTATAAATCCCTTTGCTGGAATTATAAAACTAAATATTGATGATGTGCTTGAAATGAAGAATTAATTCATTATGGCTAAAGCTAGGAAAGTGCCTATTAATTCTTTGAATGGCAGTGACCAGTTACCTAGGACAGCATAATAATTTAAAGAACCGCAATATAGTTTATCCGTAAATAATTGAGAGTTGAATGTACTTTGAAGATCACAGATTCATCCTTAGGCAGAAAGGTTTATAAATAATCAAATAATCGTAATATATGGATGGAATTTTTTGTTTTAATAAGTCCCAATAGTATAAGCATTTTCTTATATCAATTAATACACTACCTAACGTTTGATTAAAAAAAGCTCCCGTAAGTAACCCTGACTGATGTTAGTATACATAAATATCAAATATACCTCGCCTGAACCACTGTGTGAAAAAATAAACTTTCTTTCAGTAGTAAGAGTGCATTAATTATTTTCGGCTATTTAGTAAAACAAGAAGACTAAATATAATTGCGGCAAGAATTCAGATGACTTGTGTCGCGGCTGTCTTAATGCAATTATGTTTGTCAAATTTTCAATAGTATGTCATGGTAAATACAATCGTTTTTTTGTAGTTTAGTATACTGTTACAGTGTAGTATATACTTTTATATTATTTTCAGTTGTAGTTTCTTAAATATTTTGAAGGAAATATAATGAATTATTATAGTTATTTATGCAACAAGTGCAAAAAGTAAGCGTTACTTTTTGTACGAGTTGCTTACAATATTTTTCTACGTTCATGCAAAACCAAAAATGTTATTTAGATGACATTAAGTCTAGAAAAATGTGACGTCGATTTGAAGGTTTATGTTTGTCATGATGACAAAACGCCGCAGTAGGATGACAGATGAGTGCAATAAAATGTTTACTGCTCTAGAGCAATAAAGAACCACTTTTCCCACTAAATATAGTTCAATAAAGTATTGTTTTTTGCATGAACGTAGAAAAAAATAATTCAAATGATTTACGTCGTATGAACAAAAATGGTTCATATGACATAAATCATTGAATTCTTGCCGCAACTATAAAAAACAAGCTAAACATGAACTGATTTTATCTTATTGCACTACTTAGATAAATATGAAGTGAATAAAATTAACGCATTTCTGAAGTAATGGGCTATTTCAAAAATACACATTACAATTCTGTTGATAGATTTACTAGGTCGTTCAATTATCAATCATTTTTACTAGATTGTTCAATTCCCAACTATTTTTAATAGGTTGTTCAACTCTCGTCCATTTTTAGATGGCCCTAAAAACAGTTTACAAATTTTGTAGTGTCATTATTATTTTGATAGGCTAATTGAAATAAAATTGTTGTCTTTTGATTTAATTTGGTTACTTAGATCATTCTCCAATTGCAGTTCATATGAATTCTGCTTTACGACGCTCTGATCACTGTTTATATTTCAAGTTTTTTACATATGTACTACTAAATATAAGTACGTATATTCAGTAGCCACCTAAAAGTTTGCATGGAGTATGTAGCAATATTTTTTTGATCAAATAAAATATATATCTCTCTTTTCTTGTATATCAAACAAATGTTTAATTAAAACCGCAATAGGGAAACTGAAAAACTTTTTCTCAATTGTGATGTTTTAATTTTGGTTCTCTAACAGCCTTCTTACATATTGTTTAAATCAATAAGTATAAAATAATAAATATTTGTTTTGTATGGAAATCTAAATTCAAAAAATAAATCAGAACAAAAAAATTCACATATTTAGGAAAAATTATTTTCATCATTTTCAGCTAAAATAATGCCATTTAAACAAATAAAATGATTAGACAATTTATTCCTCTTATTCCTTAAAATTGATGCAAATTCTATTGCTACATACATTATGATAGTTTTACTGTTTTTTTTAAGCAATAAGTATTTTGATATTACCATTATTCAGGTAAAGCTTTTTTTAATTCCGAGCTTCTAATATCCTTAATGTTCTATAATTCTGTACAATTTGTCAGTATAGGATAATCAAATACTATAGGATTTTAAAATAAAGTCGACGTTTCGTTTTTATTTAGAAAAGTTTTTTAAATAAAAACGAAACGACTTTATTTTAAAATCCTATAGTATTTGATTATCCTATACTGACAAATTGTACAGAATTAAAACTTTTTTTTGCTTCAGCAATAAAAATTAACTAAGCCATATGTTATCATGTTGGATAGAACTTCACTGCTGATAAAATCAAATAAGACTACAATCAATTTCGTAATATTTCTGGTTGATTTTTAGAAAATCAAAGGAAAAGTTTCTCCTTTAATGACCGACGAACACGTTACGTTGTAGTTTGTTTAAATGTATTAATTTTGTCAAATTTATAGTTGATTTTTAGGAAAATCAAGGGAAAAGTTTTTCCTTTAATGACCGATGGACATGTTAAGTTGTAGTTTTTATAAATCTATTAATTTTGACAACAAAATTATACCATTACTTTAACATAGAAGAAAGTAAATAGCTGAACATTTTTTTCACTTTAAATGCTGTCCAAATTCCTCAAATAATTTCAAATATGACATAAGTATACAAAAAGTTAATATATACTCGCAACAAGAATTCAGACGACTTACATCACACAAACAAATGAATAATTCATTATATTTTCATCAAAATATTTAAGAAACTGCAACTGATAGTAATAAAACTATATACTACACTAAAAGTTTGCATTATATATTGTACTAAATTGCAAAAAATTATTGGTTTTAAGGCCACCAAATATCGAAAATTACGTTGACAATAAAAACAAATGTGTAACATCAGCCGTGACGTAAGACGTCTGAATTCTTGACGCGAGTATATATACGTATATATATGTTACCTTGGTTTAATATATTTTATGATTTTTATCAGCGTACTTACCATGACATTATTTTATTAACAAATATTTCTCTCTGGTTAGAAGTTATAGAAAATAAAAAAACTGGTCGAATATTTCTATCAGTTTCAAACCATTTCCAATTGCTGCAGGAACTTATTGATGTACAGATATCTGATTCTGACACTCCAATGTCCTTTTATATAGCCATACTGTAGTTTGTATTTATATATCTTCATTTGGAAATGGCCTATCAATATCATATCTTATAATACTTATTGTTGTTTACTAAATTAAAAAAATACTGTGTGTTTCAGTTTTTTTGTACGATGCACATTTTACTGAAATGTAACTCTTGTTTTGGTTCAAGTAGCAAACTGTTCTAGAATAATTGAAAATAACTATTTCATTAGTAGCAACTAGCTATTATAGATGACTATTTAGAATTGTTCTAGAATCATTCAAATTTGAAACCAAAACAAGACTGTAATATTATACAAAATTTAATAATGATATTGAAACTCAAATTATTTATGGAAACGTATAGGATATACTTTTTGAGTTTGATATTTTGTTTATTTAGGAAGAAGAATTAGCAGATGCTATTTTAGTAGTCTTAGCAAATAAACAAGATATCCCCGGGTGCATGTCCCTAAAGGAAGTACACCAAGCCTTAGGTCTAGAAGCATTAAAAAATAGAACTTTTCAAATCTTCAAGACGTCAGCCACTAAAGGTGAAGGATTAGATATGGCAATGGAATGGCTGGCAAATGCACTGAAGAATCGGAAATAACACTTTATTTATTTATCTAATCTAGTCTCCTATACAGCACTAAAAGGTGCAGATTTGTATAATACTTTCTGGAAACTGAAAAATGCCTATTTAATGTAAAATTTAATTTTATTGTAAGATTTGAGATCGTATTTACTTCTTAAGTGTTTTCATAGAAATCTGGTCAGGTTACAAAATGGTGGATACAGAGCATCGGTAATTAACATATTCAATTTTTTAGATGCTTATATCATAATGTGTGATAAATTTGATGACACATTTTCTGCTTTCAAATAAAATTGTAGATGTACCTGAAATTACATCATTTTAGTTATATTACGTCAGAATTATATTCATTTTCAAATATTGTGGGCTAAGCAAAAACGAAAAAAAATTACAATTTTTCATCTTATTTTTTCACTTCCTGCCAAGAAATAAACTATGTAAGTGTGAAAATGGATTTAAATTGAATTGTTTTAGGATTGTTCTTACTTTTTGAGATATATCAATGAAACTTGGTATAGAGCAGCTTTTGGAGTAGTTACAAATGAATACAATACAATACAGTTCATTTCAACATAGAACTTACTAAGAACACTCACTGTCTTGTATTTTGCTACATTTGTTTTTTTTGTTTGTAGATTTGAAATTTTTATAAAATGCCACTTTATTAGGTAACATAAAAAATATTACTTCTCACATATAGCTAAAATGCATAACTCCAGAAAAAAATTTTTTAATTTTTTATTACAGGTATTTGGGGTATTGTAATCTAATATTTTTTTTCCAAAATTTGTAGAGATTGCTTGCACTGCAATACCTACTTCTAAATTAAAATTTTTAAGACCTATTCTTAGCGACTGCTATGCTTTGGGTACAAAATAAACATATTCATGTAAATACAATAAATAAAATGTTTTTGAGGACACTGTTTTAATAATAAAAAACCATATTAAAGTAACATGATCGAAATCTGTATATTTTCACCCAAGTTGCTCAAGAGCTTTAGTCATTTCTTTACCATACATCCATAAATATTTTTTTATATTCTATTTCAGAATTACACAAACATTGTTTGTTATTCGAATATGTTTTGTGACCTGACTGATAGTCATTCCATTTGATTTGTTCTTTTATATATTCCGTCGAACACATGCTAATAATTGTAATATTTAGTTAATAAAAACATCATTCTCCGAAACATCTATATTCTTACATTTTGTACATTCAATAAAGTATAGATGTCCAATATTGTTTATTATTTAATAAAAAGATGAAGACATTTTTAAGGTGACAACCCAGTAAATATGAGGTTACAAACGAGCCTTATAGGATATGTATTTTATGCAACTTCAACTTGTATAAAACTTCTTTAAGGGCGCCGTATTCTTGAAATCGTGTTTTCTACAAATACAAGTAATTTTAGACATTTAACAAGTGAAGAATATAGTTTAGTAAATAACAAGATGTTATCTCGTGCCACCTGCAAATATTCAAAGGTATCGAAGTAAAGTCAATATATCAGAAAGCGATCCATCCAATAAACTTTTAGGTACTGAAATACGTGTTTTTTTAAATTCAACTATAGTTAGTTCTTAGTTCTACGTGAGTGGGCCAAAAGCTGGCCCTCCACTGCGACCCTGTGGTCTATTGTGGCTCACATACTTGTTATACTTCACCCAACAGGTTTAGCCTCTTTATGAAGCCAATAACCTTGTTGGGTGAGATTTTATCCAGATCTTCTGGTAAGAGATGCACTTTGCCAAATATAGAAAATCTGGTTCGTTCCCCAGCCGGACAGTGACATAAAATATGTTCTGCCGATTTGTCACTTTCTAAACACAATCGGCACTTGGCCTCCTCAGCCTGCCCCAACTTGTGCATGTGACTTCTTAACCGGCAGTGCCCTGTATATAGGCCAACCAGAGTTTTTAGGTCAAGCCTATTTAACTCTAGCAAACATTTAGCTCTCTTTGTCGAAGTGCCCCCTATGAACGCCTTCGAATGAGCTAATCTTGGCAGATCTCGCCAGTACTCCCTTATCTTTTCCTCCGCCCAGGTCGCGATGACTGCTTTGGCAGTAGCCGAAGCTAAGCCAAGAGCCGGTTCCGGACAATTCAACTATAGATGTAAACATTGTTATAACATACACTTACATAGTTCTGCATATAAGATTGTTCACTTTTGTTTATAAGTATGCGATAATATGTGGGGTTAGAATAGCGAAATAATGTGTCATACATATGCATTTTAAAAGTTATTATATTATTTCAGGAGAGTTTAAATAGTAGAAGTGTATAAATAAAACATCAATAATTTTATTTTTGATATTGTTTATGCTGTACGTGTTATATTTTTCGAGATTTCAGTACCTAAAGAACACCACAAATTTGGTCATTTTACGGCGACCTTAATAAAATGATTACAAGCCACGTGACCAGGACTGTGATTCTCGAAGAACAACTCGTATGCAAATAGATTTCTTGTCTCTCTCAATTGCCTTAGTGAGGAAAAGGATATTCGCATATGAATTGCTCTGCGATTGATTTGAGAATCTCGACCCTGATCACGTGGCTTGTAATCATTTATGAAGGCACTGTAGTTGATAATACTTCCTAAATATAAAAATTAATATAATTGCGTAATCAGTAGGTTGGATTGTCTTACGCATAGTACAGCAGTGTGGTCGAAAATTCCAATATTGAAATTTGTAAACGGTGACATAAATTTATAGGTACTGTTATTTTTAGGTAAATATTTTTTACTTGTAATATTCACCCCATAGAAAAATAAAATTGAAGACATTGTGCAGAAGTACTGTGCAGTAACCTTCAAGATATATGTATATAACTAACTCTAAGAATTAACATTTACACTATGAGGTTTCATTCAACGGCATACATTTTACAACATAATGAATATCAAAAAAAAAATAATGTGAATTAGGTATTATATAACGCTGCAAATTTATTAGGTACTATAAGAATTAACAAAGCAAGTGACATATTATCTAATTTAATTTATTAATCGTTACAATGTAAGCATTAAAATTAAAAACGTAATCAGGATGATGTGTGTATAAAAGTAACTTTTTACCTGTTAAAATTCTTGTGTGTTAGTAGCATTTTAGTTTACAAGTCATATATAATATGGGTCTGTGGCTGACATTTGTTCTTCTGTCAGGGGTTAATCGCTTTGCACAAGAAGTCACAAGCGAGGTTGTAACTCTTGAGAAAACTTATTTAACTTTTCTGTGGTTTTTTGCTTAGCGGGAAATTAATTGCCATAAATCCATCTTAGGTAAATCTACAAATGTTACTCAAGTTTGTCAATGTTACACAGTATTTGAAACACTCATTTTACGTGCAATATTGTGAGGACTATGGCTCAGATTTTCTTCAACAATGTGTTTCTATTCAAGACATGTTGCAGTCTTTCTTGTCCACAGCTTTCATATGCTGAATTTATACTTAAGAGTTGCCCGACAGTCTGAACAGTACTTTGAATTATTCTACAGTCGGGTTTCAAAATAGAGAATGACTCACTGTATAAACCTGTTCATAATGTATAACAGTCAACACAATGAGAAGTGCATACATGCTAATCTACTAATTCCATTTCCAAATCTACCATGAGTGTGTGAATGGGTAAAGTTTAAATCTTTCTGCTAATTTAATTGTGATTGTAATTAATTTATTAATGATTTTGTGTTTTTAAGAATAGAGAATAATTTAAACTCTATTGTTCTCAAAATCATAAATCCCTAATCTTAACAACTGAGGAATATCGGATGATAAAAAACGTCTTGCGTCATTACAATAATTTTAGGTGATAGAATACGTGATTTTGAGTCGATTGAAACAAACATACCTATATACCAAGTGTTACAATATTTGTGATAATTAATTTTTTAATTTAACCGCGCTTTTCTACAATAGGCAATTTGCATGAAATTTTTAAATGCTTAAAAATATTGTTATTTTATTATATATTAAGTACTTAACAAGAATATATTGGTAATTCTGTTAAATTATTCTTATATTTTTCATAATCAATTATTTTGTATAGCAATTTATTCAAATATAGTCACAGGTTCGAAAACAACATTCTGATTGATCCACGTCACAGTATATGGAAACGTCCATGGTGACACATGTCAAATTGTCAAATCGACGTAGTTTAGTTAAGTCGGTTAGCGAACACGTTCCGTAACTTCCATAATCTGTGTTTATTTGGTGTCCAGCATTGATTATAACATAAGTTTTGGATTGCCGAAGGGGATGGAACCGATAAAACACAAATTTTATAAGTATTGTGTGGTACCAAAGTGCAAAAACACTATGGTAACCACCCCGGAAAAAATTTTTCTTCTCAGTTCCTAAACATGAGAAAATGCGTAAGAAATGGTTTATTTCAATGAATAGAGACGAAAAAGAGAATGCAACACTATCGAACACAACGGCGTTATATTGTTGCGAGGATCATTTCACCGTAAGTCATTTTTCACTTTATTCAGAAATTATAAAGATGATGTGTGTTTTAAAATTAATAGTTGGGAGAATATATGGAGAATTATTGGCAGCACAAATTAAATGGGAATGTACAAACACTACAACTAAAAAAGTGTAATACCCCATAATTTGAAATGTCACAGGAAAATGGTACCTGAGCAACAAAGCAATGCAAAACGCAGACGTCTTGAAATTATTCACCATATAATTTGGAATTTCTTCCAGAAACGGAAACATTGACAATGAGTCAATTTTGGGCATCTGATTGTCCTTTGACAAATCCACTCTCTGTTGCCATTATTTACTATAATTATATGGATATTATATACAATGCACAGCAACAAAACAAATAATAATTTGACATTGACAGTTCGATTTTGACATTTATGTCACGCATATAAAACAACATGACATATACTGTGACGTCACATAACCGCCATTTGTATTTCTCGCGTTTTTGTGGTTGGGAAAGACGTAATGAATTTATTAATTTATTACCGCTTTATTTTTGCAGAGAATGACATAAAACTAACACAGGGTTCTCAGCAATTATTCAGAACCAAATTCCCTGACATTTCCAGGTTTTCCCTAACATGCTTTTTTAAAATTCCCTGATAAAAAGCATACAAAATATCATATTTTTTAAAACTTAAACCAAAGTAAATACAAGTCAAATGATAAGGCATAAATGAGCCAATTCGATGACAAATAATCATGGATATTTATTTTTATTAGAAATATTTATTACAGTCATTGCAACACATTGTACCGTGTTAAATATTAACAAAAATAAATAATATTTAAGAAATCTAATAGAAATACGTAAAAACAAATACAACAAAAACCAAACAGCTTTAGAGCTTTAGCTGTTTTTTTGTACAGTTTTAGCTGTTTTTTGTCATTAAATGTATTCAAATCGATTCAAAACACTATATTTTTGCATTGAAACAGTAACGTCACACAGGTCGCTTTTTAAACCGTATTTAAAACGTCCACTGAGCCCTGTTTGAACTCTTGCTAAGGTCTATGCAGCAGTTGCTAGATAGAGATTTCAAAATCGGTGTGATTTAAATTTTCAGATTTTATGTTTAAAATGGTTGATACTTTTATATTTCTTATTTTGTTTAATTAAAAGAAATTGGTTGTGGATTATTGTATGTACCTATACTAATTTTAACGTATTCTTAGACATCTTAAATTACATTACAAAAGCATAATCCAATTACTTTTCCTCCAAATTTCATTAAACCTGTCACTCACACAAACATGTAGACAATTATATGTTTTGGTTTGCAGTTGCTAAAATCAATTCCATGTTTTTGTTGCAGATCTCACACATTTTCTAAATATTTATACAAAACATGAACAAAAAATATATTAATAATTTCTGCCTCTAATAATCGTTCTATTTTAATCAAAATCTAGTGTAACTTTGTTATAAATAAATTGTATAAACAATAATCAAAAAGTGTGAGTGTGATGTTAAAGAGAAACAAATATTTAATGACGTCACGTTTTGAAACTATACATTTTCTTGGTGCATTACATAAGTAACGTCACCATTGAATACATCTTGAAACAAGCGATGAATATGTATAAAAAAAACAGCTATACACTCCAGATATAGCTGTTTCTTTATATCAATCTGCGGGTCCGTGTGATTAAAACAAACAGAAATAGGCAACTGGGTGCGTTCATTAAATAAAGAATTTAGACACGGCATGAGTACCATTCAGAAATTTTCCCTGACGACAATAAAAATTCCTGATTTTTGACAATTATTGGCACTTTCCTGACGTTTCCTGACAAAGTTCAAATTCCTGACATTTCCAGGTTTTCAGGTTTTCCTGACGCTGAGAACCCTGTAACACAGTACACATAAAATGAACTAAATAATATTTTGGTAATAAAATAAAAAAATATGCAAATTGCCTATTATTGAAGTGTAGAAGAAAAACAAACCTTTTCATAACAAAATTATTTTCATAATTAAAATTATTATTTCATTAAACATTAAACAAAAACACTTACATCACTCTAATTATAGGCAACATTTAGCAATTGACACAACCAGTTTTACTCAATTCTTAAATAAGGTAAATAATGGATAGGTATTAACGTCATAACACAATCAAGTTACTTAAAAATGTATATATACAAAATGATTTAAAATGCAAACCACATATTTGAAGATAGAACTTGGAAAATTAAGGCATTTTAATATATAAACTAGTGCCTGCGATTTGGGCATTACAACCCCTCAAAGAAATGGGTGGAAATTTATTTGGTTATAATAACTTTCAAATTAACTGCAACATTGTTATACGGGCTCCCATTCCTAAACTAATCAAATGGAGGAATTATTTTTTTACGTCTTACATGGTACAGTATTTTTAAAAGGAAGGAACTTTCAATTAACACTTTAAACTGTTTGAGGAACTGGAAACGTGATTTCCATTCCACTCTATGAGGAGTTGTCTCATTTTAAAGATAATAAAATTATCAAAGAAACAACATAAATCCTGTTTTGTAGAGCGCACATGGCAATTTCATGGATGGCGCTTTGCATTTGTTGCTAGTCAAAATGTTTGCTTTTATAGATACATACATAAACTGAAACTTATCTATCAATAATAATAGATTACTTACCATAAATCAATATTGGGTAATTCAGTAATATTTGAATCACCCACATCATGTTAAATATCCTAGGTACTGCGGCCCCTGCATTTGCATATAAATGACAAGTCATACTTATATAACCTATTTCAAAGACACCCGACATTAAAATTATGTTCTTCTAATTAAATACAACCAAATTAAAATAGTGGGATTATAAAAACATTGAAAAAATTTAGGAATACATTTAAATTGCTTAGTAGTATATATAACAGTGAACTTATTAATATCACTTTCCTATTACACACTTAAAAATTAATTTCTTTTATTCTGTTTAAAATTACATGGAGACTGCAGAAAAATAACAACTCTGTATTTAGAACTATAATAGTTATTTATGCAACAAGTGCAAAAAGTAAGTGTTTATTGCACCCGACGTGAAATTGTCCAACGAGACCGTCAGGCCGAGTAGGACAACACGTCGAGTGCAATAAGCACTTTTTGTACGAGTTGCATACAATATTTTTTCTATGTTCATGCAAAAACCAAAAAATGTTAATTAGATGACACTAAGTCTAGAAAAATGTGACGTCGATTTGAAGGTTTATGTTTGTCATGATGACAAAACGCTGCAGTAGAATGACAGATGAGTGCAATAAAGAACCACTTTTTCCACTAAATATAGTTCAATAAAGTATTGTTTTTTGCATGAACGTAGAAAAATACATTTTTCAATTATTTTTTTCGTAACCACCGACCTTTGCCTTTAAAATTCACTTCATGATTTTAGCTCTTTAAATTGAGTTGACCAATTCCATGAATGTTTAAATTGAGACTCTTCATATAGGTTATAGTAAAAGGATGGAGAACAAGTGGAGTCTGATAATTTTGAAGTGAAGCAGGGAATACCTCAGGAAGTGTCCTCGGACCTATTTTATTTATTATATATACAAATAATATTATAGAGATTACTGAGAATAATAACCACTGTCAACTTACGACCTATGCGGATGATACGAATATATTGGTTAGGGGAATTAATTTGACTCAATTAGAACAAAGATCAACTGAAATTCTTAACATAGCCAATGAATGGTTCACAAAAAATAAATTAGTAATAAATAAAAATAAGACAAACATAGTGTTTTTTAGAACCAATCGTAGTGGACTGGATCAGCCAGATTCATTCAGAGTAAACGATGTATCATTGGTTCCGCGGATAGATGTAAAATTTTTGGGAATAGTATTAGATAATATTTTGTCTTGGTCCCAACATATAGAGTACGTAAGGCAAAAACTTTCAAAATCCACTTACACTTTGCAGGTTCTGAAAAATATATAGATATCCCGACACTTAAAATGATTTATCACGCTACTTTTGAAAGTAATATTAGATATGGTATCATAATTTATGGAAATTGTAGTGATATTATAAAACTATTTGTATGCCAGAAACGAGCTATAAGGATAATGTTTGGTATGAAAGTAAGAGAGTCTTGTCGCGGTGTTTTCAAAACAAATAAACTACTTACTGTAACAGCAATTTATATACAAGAAAGTGTACTGTTTTTCTTTAAAAATAAAGATTTGTTTGCAACTCATAAACCACAATCTAATTATAAAACTCGAAATTTAAACTATAATTATCCAAAGCACAAGCTAACTATGACAGAACATGGAGCATATTATAATTGTATTAAACTTTTTAATAAATTACCCAAGTATATTCAAGAAATTAGCGAGATAAATATGTTAAAAATGTTTATATAAATTTCTTATAAATTTAAAACCATATAGTTTGTATGACTTTTAAGTTAATATGTGAGTATGCATAGGTGTGTTTTGTGTGTATGTGATGTGATGGGCGTATGTGTGTGTATATGTATATAATTGTCTGTTTGTGACACTATTTCGTTTTGTGTTATATTGTGTAGCATACTTCTGAAATAAAGATGTATTATTATTATTATTATTATTATTATTATTATTATAGAAAATCACCTGTCTGAGCACTTTTGTTTGTCCTTTGTATAAAAAACAAAATTACTGCAATGCTTAGGAAAAGACAATGACAAACTTTATTGAATTCCACAATTAGTAAGTCTGATTTGAGCTTCTGATAATCTACCATGACAGTCAAAGACAGTTTTATGTTGAAAATAATAGAAATGTTACAGTTGGCAAAATTTGCTAAAATTTTAGATTTTTCCTATCAGATATTATAAATACACTAGATAATTACTGTCCATGTAGTTACTGGACGCAGTAAAAATGGATGCAAAAATTGATTAGTGTGGAAGCAGGCCACCAATGCTCTCCTAGCGCTGGTGTATCTCATTCGGGTTTTTGTTGTTATATCTCCCAGCAATTACGGGCCTATTTGGATTTCCCGGACGACGACCAATTTTTCTACCTGCACCAGAGATTGTGTATTTATAATCTCTGGGTAGTGCCCTGCCATCTCAAGCGAAGGTCCCGCTTGACCGCACTACAAGTCTGGTTTAAAGAATTATATAAATTTCTGAATTCGGCATGCCACCGACCTCTACATGGAACTTATGAAACTTATTTTTACCGCGTCCAGTAACTACATTTACGATGATTATCTAGTGTATTTATAATCCCTGCTATCATTAAGTAATTCACGCAAATATTTGCAAATTTTGTGTCTACAAGAACAAAGCTTAAAGCATAACCTTTTGGAAATACTGACAGCTCTCTTGCAGTTCTGAGTTTGTATTAGGGATAAAGGATTGTAGACAAATTTTCAAAATAAAATAGTTTTATATGAATAATTTTATCATTATATAATACATAATTGTTAAAGCCTAAGAACTATAAAAAAAATATTATATGGCACACTAAACACCCCCAATAAAATCGGTTAGAATATGTACAATAACAATATTTAACTAATAGTACAGTCTAACTCACCATGCTTAGGCAAACAATCTAAAGTAATAGCTACTGCGCGAGTCATATATGTCATAGTACCGTAACATCCACTGGGGGCGCTATCATAGAAATGTTGACAAATATAGGCAGCACCACCACATAGTAGTCCACCGATCCTAGAAGTTTCCCTTAACTCCTTCGGTTTAGCACAACACAATGTGGCGTCTCCATCACATTTCATCTGAAACAAGAATTAATGAGAATGCTAGCAAAAATATTCTCATGAATTTTTTGTTTAATTCACAAAAAATGTATATTTACTATATTTACCTGGTCATCCAAAAACAATTCATTAGCGCAATGTACCAGATATTCCACTTGTATAACTCCTCCTAAAGACGGAACAATATTATACTCAGTAACCAGAGTAAGTACCATTAAAGCTTCTACAATTAACTGCCTATATTCAGGTTGAGGGATCGTGTTTAAAACTGTTTCCACAGCCAGAGCAAATTTTAATTCACCAGATGTCATTTCCTGAGTAAGTGTTTGAGGCAGAACTTTTCCTGCAATATCGATACCTTGACACTAAAAAAAAAAAATAGTAGTGAGACGGTAACAATAAGTGCTGTTCAAATTTTAAAGCAAGGAAAATATATCTTACCATCTCAAGAACACGCCATACGCGAGGATAGAAATCTCTTGGAACCCTGTTCAGTGCTCCATCTAACCTTCTTCTTCTAAGCCACTGACCTTGGCGGTCTGGTTCTATCATGTCATCTGCAGCAGAATCTCCCAAACTGATGTGGCTTTTCTAAAATAACGGCTATGTAAAATTTGTCAACACAATGACTGATTAATTACCTTGCTTATATGACTTGATTTATTGCTAACAATTGAGAAGTTGCCTCTGCCAACTGAAATTAAATGAACCATTTAAACTTTTTTGGCAAATATTAAGAATTTCTTAATTTAATATAACTCTAAAAATATGAAGATTAAGTACTGTTCTCATACTTTATTTTGTTTCTTTTACTAAAACTAGAAAAGCACTTGCGCTGGTCAATTTGTGTTAATAAACATATATAAACCTATAGCAGCAGTAACTTATTAATTCACATTCAACGACCACAGAAAGTTATTTTTTATATAAAATAGTGGTGGTTGTCAAAAAATCATTAATATAACACATGTAACGCTTTAGGTTTGACATTTAACTAATTTTGACATTATTCTAAGCACACTGAATGGTAAATTCCGACATTTGATGCAAAATGGCAAACCAATCAAAAAGTTGCTACACTATTGTCGCTCCTACGTTGTATAGGGCCACTGTAATAAGCCTCCTTCAGAGTACAATGTAGTGTTGCTGGCAACATCCCTACCACCAGTTTAAATTAAATAAATAAAGATTTTATATAGTCGGTTTCATTTTTGCTGGCTATGTTATGTACGACTATTGCTCCACTGCATAGTTGAAGTTGGAAATTCTGAACTTGACTCGACTTCAACAGTAAAAAGAGGGGAATACATTATTTTAATTTCATTGGCTGAAAATCACGTGTGACTTCATGTTGCTGGCAGGTCTTGGATGGGATTTGGCTTGATCATATCAAATATTATATTATGAAGTACTGCACATACTAGCATTATAAATTTTGTTATATCAACAAATAGTCTTATTCCAAATTTATTTTAAAATAACTATTTACTAAAGATAAATTTAAAGCAAATATATCAAATATAGTTGTCGGTTGAAGTAATTTTGACACTACAAACTCTTTTGTATGTACATATTTGCAATTTCACAATTGTTTCAACTGACAGTTAACAAATCAAACTATATAACTGTCTATCCTAACTATAACTGTCGGTTCAGTAAATCTAAGCTGAAGCATTACGAAACCGACATTTCAGGTTGAGTTTCAACTTTTAGTCTGAAGGAGAAAACGTGCTAGAAGGTCCCGTCGCGTTGTGCACTAAGCAGTCTCATACTCGTCTAGTAAAGAATCTTCCAATGCATTTAAATGTACACGTTTGCACTAACAGATCACGAGCTGGACTCGCTCTCGTCGCAGTCTCTCCCAAAATTTTTTGGAGAATTTCGACCATCATTTCAAATAATAGAGCTAATAAAAAAACATACTACACAGAACATATTTTGACATCTGAATAGTACAGTAGATCAAGTCGGAAGCGCTTACAGAATGGCATATGCGCCTGAGTTTGTAAAATTCCGTGATCACTTTGGCACAGAGCGATCCGCAATGCATTTAGACCGTGAACTCATCGTGCGTTCTCTACTTTAGTCAACTGAGTACCTATTAGTCCTTAGACAAACTCAAGCTAAATGATAAAATGATCACGTCAAACTGACAACTCTGTTTACAAGTTTATTAGGTCATTGAAGCCTAGATTTTAATCCCAGGAATTTCAGCATATGATTTTTAACAGAATTGTAGAATTTCAAGACCCCTGGATTTTCCTAATATAAAAATATAATGAAAATTCAAGCTTATATTTCAAGGTTGGCCATCTAGGACTTAGGAATATGTGTACCTCAACTGAATTAAGAATCAACAACAGCATTATTCTTTTTTCCTCATATAAGCACAACATTAATCATCTTTATATTATAAGGGTGTTTCATAAGAAGAAAATCTGGACAGTTACATATCTGTTGCCTATTGTCCTAAGCTTCGCCTCAGTAGCGGAAAAGCTTTTGCTGTGTCACCACTGAAGATGTCGACAGTGAAGAGTGGCAAAACGTTTGGAAGTATGGAATGGGACCAGTTACAGAGGTGAATACGGGATGCCTCGGAAGACCACCACTATCTGAGCATGGGTTCTGACCATAACAGTCGTAATACCAACAATAGGAGCTGAAATCAATATATGGGCGAGCTCAGAGATACCGATAGTGGCGCGGTGGCAGGGTATGTCATAGAATCCCTGCTAATGCTAGAGATGTGCAGTCTAATCCTCTTTCTGGCAGCAACCAGTTACCGAGATCATGGCATGACAACCCGGAAAATCACTATATATATATAAAGCTGTTTACAGGCCTTTTAGGCCCAGAGCCACTATATTATCAAAATTTTCAAATAGTATTCTCATTATGGACTTACCACTGCTGATTGCAAACTCCTTTCCACTTATAATATGATATAACAAATTCTTCATCTCAAACGGGCTCAAATTAAGCAGATGCTCTGAAGCCTCATCTCCATCACAAATCAATGTTCTAGATAATTCAGTGGCCATTACCTGAATAATAAGACCCACCCTTAATCTTAACATTTCCAGAAATAGTTGAGGCTCAGTTCGAATAAACATGGCAAGATACACAAGCAATTCCTGAGTGAGCATTGCAGTACTATCATCTTCACCGTACGCCTCATGGATCAGAAGACGTAGGTCACTTTCAGGTAATGGTGCAGTGATCGTGTGTTCGTTGTTCGGTGGCATGCCTACGGTTATTTGTTTCTGGCGTACAAGAAGATCGGTTACTGCTTTAGCAAGGTCTTCCACCCTTAAAAGAAATTAAATTTAAACAGTTTTAATACGCTTTACCAATTTCGATTCGTTAGATAATAAAAATAATAAGAATATTTTAAAATTTTAAGTTTTTATCTTGTATCATCAATCACCCAAGGTCGAAAATAATAGAGAGTGACTAATTCACAACACAGATATGAGTATGGAAGATATGGTATGATTACCTAAGCGTGCCACTTGAGAAGAGTTAAAGCACATAAAATTATCAAAAATAAGTTGATGTCGGCTAAACCTAGCACATTAACAATTTACTTTAAATGTGCCACCTGTGTCATCCTCTATAAATTAGAATGCCGTCCTTAACTTTAATTTTATTTATCCCAAAAATAAACCGGTTTATTTTAACTTTTCTTTGATATGATTTAAAATATTTTGCTCTCACAAAAATTCATTACATTTAACTTTTATTTACAAAAATGCCAGTTATTTTTACTTACAAGGGAGAATAATTTCCAGATTGGAGTTTGTGATTTTTACTAGCTATACTTTTTCTTTTGTGGTTTCCAAAATACTCAATGGTGTTAAAATCCTGAGTTCTTACAGGCAGTGTGATTTAATATCTCATTTCTCTCAGTCATTTGGTTGACAGATTTATATACAAAATTAGTTAATTTTTGCTTTTAGCTATTTAAATCATGTGCTCGGGTTTGTTTAAATTTGATACCTCTATGGAAAATCCATGTCTAAACCCTAGAGTCATTAAGGTGTTATGTCCCTTATGTACACCCTGTATATATATTTTTATTTATCTATATACAAAATAACACTAACCTTTTGCCAAGCATACCAGCAGTGTGCCTAACTAAACCCCACATTTTTTGCTGGCAAGCTTTTCCATACAGACCCTTCAATAGATCTCTTACTGTAACAACTTTGCCATACTCTAGCATGCCTGTATTAAATTCTAGTCCTTTAGAATCTACCAAGTATTGTAAAATATCACCTTGCTCATCTAGAGACTCTGATTCACGAAGCATTGCAAATAATTCGTCTACCTATAATGGCAATGGTGGATTGAGGTAAATTATGTTTGTGAACATTCGGAACATACCTCAGTATCTGCATATTGTGCTTCAGATTGTGTTCGATGTCTGGTAACGTCCCTTTTTTTTTCTGCAAGAATATTACATTCAGGAGAAGGAGATCTCAAGTCCTTTGAAAATCCAGCACTATCAACGGTATCAAGTAAGTTGGATGAAAAGAAAAGTGATCCCCTCCTCTCCAAAGTGGTGTTACTTTCCATGCCCAGGGTTTCTGCTGCAGATTTGAAAACATTGATATTTTATTAGTACAGTAGTAGTGCATAAAATAAAAAAAGATAATCCTCATAACACAGTTAGAACATATAAAATTTTCCTGAAATGCACCAGCAAGTCACTCTAGATTCTTAAGGTGAGAATATGGCCATTTGTGCCACCTTATGCAAAAATGCATTGTTAGGGTGTTAGTGATCGTAGTTTTCGAAACAGTTTCAAAATGGATTATAAAATGCAAATGTGTTAAACGATTAAATTTGGTATATAAAAATATATTGGTAAAAGGCTTTTTTTGGGGCTTTAAACTAGATAACTCAGTTAAAAAAGTATTCATATTTTTTTGTGTACTATCTGATAGTCACAATTTTTTTCTTGTCTTAACTAACTCTTTTTTAAGTAACAAAATTTTGATAAGCTGTACCGTTGCACAAAAAATTATTTTCATGCAGATGGGCTACTAACCTACTTTAGCATTTATTGTAAACCACTTTAAACGAAAAATATCAGAATTTCTTAGAAATAATTTTACCTGCTGAACTAGAAAATGCACCTCTATTTATAATTACGGAATGTAGTTCATGCACGATATTGCTCCTACACATTTTACAATAAATGTTAGGTTAGGTAGCACAAAAAGAATATTTTACATTACTTAAACGGCTAAAGTTATCATAAGAGACATAATTTATTTAAAAAAGTATTAACTTTTACCAGAAATACAAATTGTGACAATATATAAAAAAATATGAATATTTTTTTAACCAAGTTTGTGCAAGTCCGTATTTAACATTAATTACATCAACAGTTTTATTGATATATTTTTATATACAAAACTTAATTTTAATTGTTAAAGACATTTCCGTTTTATAACCGATTACTGAAGTTTTTTAAATATTTTGGCATCCCCTAACGGCGCATTTTTGTCTATAGGTAAGTTAGCATAAATCATCGTATTTTCACCTTAAAATGTAGGATTGCACATTGATGCATGCATTTCAGGGACATCTTGAAAGTGGGTATGTGTTTTCTGAATAAATGTAATAAGAAATCCGCTTCATTTTAAAAAATAAAGTCATATTTTGGATTTTGACATAGATTGGTAGTAGCAGCAGTACTTAATAAATATACAAAGTGTAACAGAATTTATATTTATAACTTTTGCTGTAGATAGGGTAAGTGAAAATAATTGGCATTCTAAAATAAAACAAATATGACAAAAACTCATTTGTTTCTCAGACACAATTCAAGTCGAACGGAAGATATTATACTTTTGGAATAATTTCTGAAACCAGTATCGGATTTTCCTAAATTTTAAATTACATAGTATGTTCAGTCTATCACTACAATGTTTCAGTCTAATATAGAAAACCGCTGACATACAAGTGATAATACCCTCAAACTATAAAATAGTGTATGTCACTGACTAAAACAAAGAATGAATAATTTTCCCAGTTCAAAAAAAATATATCCTTGCTTATTTTTTCTAAAATTATGATCATGGCAGGCATTTCCAATGACAAATTAGTCGGACCTTAGCAATCCAGTGTGTTCCTCACTCTTATTTTATCATTATACAGTGTCTTACTAGCAAAATATAGAATTAAAAATAAGAAAAGTTTATAGAAACGTAGGCCGGAAAATGACTCCTAACAAAGCTATTGCCCTTTAAATGGGAGCCCCTGAATGTAGTTTGTTACGAAATATTTCCAAAAAACTGTTCAAAACTGAACATAGCTATTAGATTACAAATTTAGTGATCTAAAAATAATTTCACATAATTAATCATAGCCTGAAATGAAAAATTTTAGGCTGTCAAATGTTACAGAATACAAATACTCGTGTTTCACTTCAATAAACAATTTTCAAGTAAAATTAATTTTAAAATTGTATTAGAAAAATTTAAGGTTGTACACAATTAAAATACATTTACCGTTTAGGGTCATTTTATATGAAAAATTGATGTCACAAGGTTTTAGAACATTTTTTTGAAAACTCAAAAATGAAATTTATTTTCAATTTTTTTTCTTTTTCTTGTTGGTAGTATATATTCTTTCTTCAAATTTTGTACACTTACCACTAGTGTTTTGTATTCATATTCTTAATTTGGCTCCAATGCCAATGGCCTAAATTGTCCTTGATCTTAAGAATAGTAACTTACAACTTTTTTGTTTGAATCTTTTTATAAGGTTAGACATATATAATTAGAAAGAATATTTGATTGCCACGAACAATGGGCACTCCAATGCGCTTGGGACTTGATGGTTACTATTTAAGACTAATGTTGGCCTAGCTGTCTTATATAACCTGCAGACATTATTTACATCAACAAACATCTTGAATCAATTGTAAAATAATTCTAATAATCAAACCTATGATTGAACATTCAGGTTAGCGTTTTACGGCAGGTTATTCCAAGCAGTTTAATAACTGGGTCATGTGATCATTGTTAAGTTATGTAACTGGGAGAAATAAACTTGACTTAAGTGTCAATCATACGAATTTCTGATTAACCCACCAGTTACCTTTAACAAGCCCGTTAATGATAACTGGATGTGATAAATCATAGGCCTGAATGACAGGTAGCAAAAGAACAGATTATTAACTCCAAAGATAACACAAATAATATACAACTCTTTTTATAAATAAATAATTAATAAAGCACCAACATTTTTTATTTTAACTAGTGTGTAGTTATGGGGGACTATGGTTTCACAAAAATGTGGATTTACCAAAACATTAACAAAAATACTTTTTTTATAAAATATCTTAGGCAGAAACTGGTATAACAATTTTTTAATTATGCCACTAAATTGCTCCATATTTAGATACCCCCTATATCTCAAAAACAGATTAAATTTTAAACATATAAGAAAATTAATTTATATGTTTTAGCTTCTTCAAAGTTATTAACATAAATCTGCTACATCTTGTATATTTGACGTTGTGTAGTGTAATGTAGAAAACGACAATTTTACAAGCTTGTTATAAAAAAATATTTCATGGCTAAAATAATTTAGCCTACATGAGTTATGTACTTATTATTTCATTATAATAGAATATACTCTGGAGGGGGCATTCCACGCCAACTCAGCAGTCGATCCCACATCACCCTGTCAGATCTGGCTCAAAATTGGTACATCGATTAGTACTATCGAAAAAAGGATATTCCCAAATGTTCAGCCCCTAAGACCACTTCCTGTCATCAGGGGCCCATAGTGAATTTCGACCATCATTTCACCTCCAGGGGTCTGAAATCGGTTTTCGTGTACTGATGCGGCATTTGGTCTAAAAATTATCAAAAATACATAGGAGATGCCAAATTTCCGTAGAACACGATGCCACCATCCGTTTTCCGATATCTAGCAAGGGGAGCCCGGAAAACGCGAAAAACCGCGCTTTGGTAAAAAAATCTGATATCTCAAATACGGTCGCTTCAAACTGGCTGAAAATTTACCAAAAAGTTTTTCGATTATAGCTCTTTCGAATGTTCATACATGCGTGGTGATCATTATATGTAAATAAAAAGTTACACACGTTTTACGGGTTTTATATGGGATTTTCTGTAATTTTTTCATTATAACTGCTCCACTAGCCCTATCCAGTTGGGTAATAATTGGATTTTTTTCCATCACCAACCGTCTCTTTTGTCCCCCTGTTTTTACAAACACAGAAATTTCTCTCTCCAGCCAGTATTAGAGAAAACATTATTTATTCAATGATTTATTTCACAATTTTTCGTCAATTTTATGATTTTTGAGCAAATTTACATTTTCTGCAGCTTACTTCTATTATTTGTAAAAAATATGAATATAATATAATATAACGAATGAAAATCGCAGTAAGAAATAAAAAAACCCACATTACAATCATTGTTGACACTATACATCTCGATATTATTTTCACTATTTTACACGTCCTAATAAATGAATCAGCATTCTATCTAAATAATGTTTTCTCTAATACTGGCTGGAGAGAAATTTCTGTGTTTGTAAAGACAGGGGACAAAAAGACGTTTGGTGAGAGAAAAAATCCAATTATTACCCAGCTGGATAGGGCCAGTGGAGCGGTTATAATGAAAAAATTACAGAAAATCCCATATAAAACCTGTAAAACGCGTGTAACTTTTTTTTACATATAATGATCACCACGCGCGTATGAACATTCGAAAGAGCAATAATCGAAGAGCCTTTTGGTAAATTTTCAGCCAGTTTGAAACGACCGTATTTGAGATATCAGATTTTCTTACTAAAGCGCGGTTTTTCGCGTTTTCCGAACTCCCCTTGCTAGATATCGAAAACGGATGGCGTCATCGTGTTCTACGGGAAATTTGGCATCTTTATGCATTTTTGATAATTTTTAGACCAAAATGCCGCGTCAGTACACGAAAAACCGATTTCAGACCCTGGGGTCAAATGATGGTCTAAAACTTCACTATGGGCCCCTGGTGACAAGAAGCGGTCTTAGGGGCTGAAAATTTGGGAATATCCTTTTTCAATAGTACCAATCGATGTACCAATTTTGAGCCAGATCTGAGAGGGTGATGTGGGATCGACTGTTGAGTTGGCGTGGAATGCCCCTGGATACATTCGTGTTATACTAAGTAGAATTATTAACCTTTTTTCACATTAGGTTTATTCCTGTAGCAGTTGGAAACGGTTTGAAGCTGTTACAAATATTTAACCAGTTAATTTGAGAAATTACCAGTGAATTTATCATCAGAATTAACTGGATGGACAATTTCAGACAGTCAAACCAATACGTGACTGTTGATGGAAAAACCTATTATTACTGCAAAAAGTTAAAAAAAAAGATAGTACTTCTTCAACATATTTGCATTGTTTCTTTTAATGGGAGATCAAAACTATATATTTATACCTGTCTAATGTATGATAAAAAATTGTATAATATTCAGGGTTGTAATAATTTAACGGGAGACTACAGATATATAGTAAACTATCAGCGGCATGTGACTCAGATTATAAAAAAATGTGTAATGTGCTAAAGTTTTTTTTTTGGATCATATATGAAATATTTTCTGAAATTGTATAATAGAAAAACTGTAAAACTGCCTTAAAATCATTTATTTTATATAGAATGATTTTAACATTTGTTAATGCAATATGTCAAATTAAATACAGTTATGATGTACGTAAAGGTAAACATTTTTTTTTGTTTTTATAAAATGGGTTTCATGACCACTATATTATTATAAATCAACTGAACTGTTATTTCTACATTATTGTGCCTCTATGCAATCATGTGCAAATGAAAACAGCTAACAGTGCAATTTTTTAAGGTGGGAACCTAGTGTACTACAACCATCAGTTACCTGAAATGATATTATAGATATATTTAATTTCTTCTTTGTCTCTAATAATTTGCGACGACATCTTTATGAGTATCATAAAGAGTATATTTTGATTTTTATAAACTCCTGGGCAAAATTAAAGTACTACCAAATATTTTTAATAACATTCAATGTTAATGATAACTTTTTATCTACTAGTGTGGTGCGTTAATTTTATCCAGAAGTTTATTTTATTTAAATTATTATTTCAAAGTAACGGATAGTTATAATCTATTTTATCATGCATAGATCAAATATACAGGGTGTTTCATACTATTATGCAAAAATTCAGAATGAGTTTTCTTGCTTTAAAACAAGAAGGAAAGTTCGTATAAATCTGTGTACACAATGCCTCATTTCAGATATTTAATTGTTAACATTCTCCATTAATTATGACTGTAGTTTTCTCCTAAAAAAATCGCTAATACTTTTTTTTGAACAATCGACCCCCTTTCTCCATCTTAGAATCGGACGCCTCTGACTATAATCAAATATGGCTACGTCTAAAGACTCACTTTATATGTATATATTTACCGTCAAAGTTACAAAGTATTCGGATATCAAGTGAGCGAGATACCAGGGTGGCTCCATGAAAAGCGAAACACATTGTATACACTACATTTGCTTAAAATACTAGCAGTAGATGGACTTGTCCCTAAACAATTTTGTGTCACAATAAGAGGCTATTTGTTACTTAAACTATTATAATAGGGTAATTTATTAAGAAAAATATGTAATAAATAATAAATACTTAAGTTGTCAGATCTTTGGGTGTCAATCACAATGCCCACTGGATACTTACGGTCTACAAATTAAAATTTATCATCTTAAATGATAGCAAAGCTTATACACGGTGTCTGGAAATTATGACCAAATATTTCAGGGGCTGATCCTTTGGCAAAAAATAAGAGGAAACCTTAATATAAACATAGGTTGACAAATGAATCCTAAGGAAGCTAGAAAATTTTCAAGGGTCGGCACTGAAGATCATTTTTGTTCAATATTATTCAATTGTTTGAGGTAAAGTAATTAACTACTTTGTCAGCTCCAACTACTCTGCAAATGATCAAAATATGCCACAGATAGTTTTGTGTATCCTTTTTTTCACGAAAACTTAGTATCTTGAAACAATTAGATATGATGCAGTAAATAAAGTTTAACAAGAGTACCTATTTAATGTCAAAAGCATTAGATTTCGAATATCTGTGGTCCAATAATAATTTCTAATAAAATTGTTAGGGCTAAAAATACCCTCAGCCACCTCTGAACAAAATACTTAGATTTCGTGTAAATTTTCGAATTCAGCATAAATAGCAGATTAACTGGCCCTAGTGCCATTGCCTGTATCCTTACAACCGGTTTTTTGTTTTTGCTTTGTATTTTCTGTATTTTTTCTGTCTTTATTGTAATTGACTAGTCAGATAGGTTTGTACATTGTATATTTTATTATGTGTAGTGTATAAGTCTCATAGATGAATAAATTTCTTTCTTCTTTCTTTCCGGCAAAACTTTCAGAATCTGCACAGATAGTAAACAATCACTACTGATCTTACATAATCATAAGATAACTAGATCAGCCACGGAATGCCACCAGGCAATGGTAGTGGCCTCAATCAACAACAGCACGCCTGTATGCAGGCTAAAGGGTAACGAGCAATGCAATGGCAATAAAGAAGCTAACAAACTGACCAGGAATGCATCGAGTCTCTATATTTTTGGATCTAGTCCCTACAGTCCCAAACTTTACAAAATGGCGAGATGGAATAAATTGCTGTCAATTTGTTAAGGAGTTCCTAGAGTACCTCTACAATAACACTGCCAAAAAGTACCTCGGCATGTGTACGCCAAATCTTCGCCTGGAGACAGGTATTCAAACTGGACACTGTTGGACGAGACAGTATTTATGCACTCCGTCAATTTACTACGTCTCGTCGACAAAAAAATCTGTATTCAGAGAAATGTCACCATCTGTTTCTCTTTAATAGGCTGGTTAGGTTAGATTTGGTTAGGTTAGAGGCAGTATTTATGCACTCTGTCAATTTACTGCCGTCTCGTCGACAAAAGAATCCGTGTTGAGAGAATGATGGTTTTCTATGGCCTACATTAGAGAGATCCCCTTGAGAAATGTCACCACCTTTTTCTCTTTAATATACTGGTTAGCTAAAGTGGGCTGAAGTCAAAGGGGCCTAATGGAGCCCTTAAGCTATCCTCCTCACAATTTCAGATTCCAGGACCTAGCTCCCACAGAGTCCAATAGGCAATTTGCATGAAATTTTTAAATGCTTAAAAATATTGTTATTTTATTATATATTAAGTACTTAACAAGAATATCTTGCTAATTCTGTAAAATTGTTCTTATATTTTTCATAATTAATTATTTTATATAGCAATTTATTCAAATATAGTCACGGGTTCGGAAACAACATTCTGATTAGTCCACGTCACAGTATATGGAAACGACCATGGTGACACATGTCAAATTGTCAAATCGACGTAGTTTAGTTAAGTCGGTTAGCAAACTCGTTCCTAACTTCCGTAATCTGTAATTTGTGGTTACCCAACTAGCAAAATGGAACTTTAAAAGGAGCGAATTATTTTATAACTATCGAATTGCGTTGTTTAATGAACAGTTTGGTTTTATAGAGCAAATAATTGCCATAATTTTGTTCCTGAAGAAAGTAATTGTATAAAATTGTTTTATAATAGTTTTTACAACGTGTTTTATAGAACAAATAATTTTCAGTTCTTTAAAATTGTTATAAAAGTATTATAATACGTTATAAAACATTTAAAAAATAAATATATAAGTATTGTAAACATATTGTGAAAGATTTGTATACTGAAGCAAATGGCTTTTAATTATAATCTTATAAAATAGTTGTATAAACGTGTTCTATTAAGGATATACAGGGTTAACTATGACTTAGTACAAATATTTTAAGAGGGGATAGGAAAAATCAGAATTAACGGTATCACCCTTCAAAAAATTCCAAACTTATTTATAAAGCAAAAAAATTTTTTTTTTCAAAACCTTATTAACCCCTAATTTCTCGGCGACTATGCCGCCTGTCAGCTTCGAGGTTAGGTATGTTCTGCCAAAGTGAAAGTTGTCAAAGGTAGTGACAGAGCACCGCGTTGCCACGTGTAACGATTTACGGCGCTTTTAAAGAAAGTTTTATTTACAAAATACTAGATTATTTAATGAGAAACACGATATGGTATCTAGCACTGAGAGTAAAACCTACCTTACTGATACTTCCAGGACTGATATTTGGAGATTTCAAGAAAGTTGAATTATTTTCTGTTTTCTAACTTGTTTACATTATAACTTGTTGTAAAAATTGTTATACTTGCTGGGGACGTCTTGGTTTCCCTCGAGCATTTCATAAATAAAAAAACTTTTTCTGTAGGTATATCTATTGTAGTTTAAAAATGCTTTATTTTATGTCACTAAGTAAAAAAGAAGTTTCATAGAATTTTAGAAAGTATGAAATTGGTTCTTTTTTATTTTCAAGTTAGGTACATACGTATTTAAAACTCCAGTACGTGTAAAACAACATTGGTGGACGTTGTACAATTCGTACAAATGTACGAGGATTTGGCATATTCTGTCTATTTGGAAAACTCTTTGATATTCTGCTGCTGCACGATATGCACTTTCGTCGCACTTCCCATAAATTAGTACCATATCCGTAATTTCCGCGATTACACGAATTTGAATGTGCGAAAAGCAAATACTGAAAACTAATAATAGTAACGATATTAACAATTGTTAGTGTAATATTTTCTTTGTTAATTATATAAATACCCAATAACGTTTTACTACTTTCTTCATTTCGCACTTCCTATCTTTACCACAACAACACTCAACTCTGACACACCTCTTCCTCTTCTTCTTACATTCTTTCTGATCTACATTTTACAAAACATATATTTATGCCTACTTACTAAGAAATTTTTATTAACAAAATAATTGTCCACACAATAATCGACCATGTTTGCATATAATAATATTGTAGTATTATTACTTTTCTGACCACTACTGTTTGACATTTGTAGAGTATTAGACACAATGCAACCAACAACACAGTATAGGTTTATATCGACTGACAAGTGCTCGTGTAACCCCATGTCACGGAAGAAATGTCAAAACAATACTAGAATGAAGAAACCCACGATCGTATATAAAAGAAGATAATATTGATTATATTGATTGCCATAAGAATATTTATCTGAAGAATATTAAGTTCTCGGTGTAGGCGGACCGAAGACTGAACGGTGGCGTTGACAATGTATGTAATTTTAGTTTTCCGTTTTTAGTGACAGTTTCAGTTTTAAACGTTTTATTCATTAAATAATGGATGGTTGCGATATACTGGGACATGTGTAGTTTTCCACAATTTTCTTTAAACGCATGGAGATATTTCCTAGAGTTGAGCGCAATGCAGTGGAGTGACCGGGACAAAATTTTATAAATTAAAAACTGCCACGGGTGTATTCGAAGTTTTCTGTTAGTATTTCTTTCACAATCAATTTTCTTAAAATAAATGGGCAATTTTATTAACTGCATCTACACGAAGTGTGTATTTTGTGGCGAGTAATTCTGACGGACCTGTAATGAGTGAAAATGAAGTTAAGGCAGGATGGAACGAACGAACGAACAAAGCATGCAAAATACTGTAGCTAACCGGATTAACTGTTATCTATCAGGTACTTAGGTATTATTATTAATAAAAATGTTTACTTTCGTTGTTTCTACATTCGGCAACGTTGGAACGTTGTGAGAAACGACCGCATGGTACCTAGTTGCACAGAACATATACCTAGTTGACATATGTAGCCATCTTGGACGATGACTGATGACATAGGCGCCGACTTTCCGTAGGAAAAGAGGGTTTGCCCCATTTTTTTAACATCGAGCTAGAATTCCGAAATAAATTTTTTATTGTCTTTTAGGCCTTCCTGAGCACGTGGTTAAAATTTTTGTACTTAGTCATAGTTAACCCTGTATAAGGAAATTAATAAAATTATTTTTAGTCCCGAAATGCGTTTATTTATAAAATAGTTTTATAGTTGTGTTTTTATAAATCTGTTACAAAATTGTGACTTGATAAAACATAGTTATTGTATATACGCGTAATAAAATTCCAAACCTAACCTTAATTTTTGAACTCCTAAGGTATAGTGTATTACCAAGCACTAATCAAGAAAAAATACAAACAAATTCTTGAAAGTAACGTTTCCAATCAAACGTGCAGACGTTCAATTTTACTTATAGGTTTTATTATATAAATAATGATGGTGTCCATGTTCGAGAACTCACATTAAAACCGCTTCATGGCTGCGAAAAAATACGAAAAACCAGTACGAGAAGTAACTTTGATTTAATTTTTTGGTAATGCAATAATTAGGTTAGTTTTAAATTAAATACCTATTATTATAATTATCTAATAATAAGTACTTAGCTAATACCTAACAATATTAATATAGATAATGGTAGTATTATAATATTTTAAATTTCAATTTTTTATAAAACTTGGCAACTTCTTGTGATGCAAACATTATCTACTTCACACATTTTAAACTGTCAAACTTGACATACGTTTAACATTTTAATACGATTTTGAGAACGAAAACAGAGAGGTTTTCGAAACGTCAATAATACGGAAGTGCGCGATAGTGATGTGATTTTTGTTATTTTTTTACTTATCTGTTTTTTCAGTGTGAGATTTTTGGTTAGGCAAACATAGTTTCAAAAATAACCCTTGACTGTTCCGTTTGGCGCAAGGGCTTATTTAATTAATCTCTATTATTTTTTCAGAAGTGTGGCAAAAACCCAAAAAAACTAAAGAAAAACTAAAACTATGCCACAAATAAATAGCTTTAGACAATATAACTATTATACTATTTTATCGTATAAAGTTCTAATTTACACTAAATATTTTGTTATGGTTTTATGTGGAATAAAATCATTGTATTATAAGTCGCCATTTTTAAATGAATATTTGTTGCATCAGCGACTGCCGCCATTATGGAAAATTAGTTGAAAGCCTTATTAAAATTATATCTAAAACATAATTTTGCTATTTTAGGAAGACTATTTTAAAACAAGATCGTTAAATATAATTACCCAACGATATTATAAATTAAAGGAAGCTTAATTTTAATATTTTTTAAATTTATTTTTTATAATTTTAAAGTAAATGTGGTCTAAACTAAAGCGCATAATTTTTTTGTCACAAACATATACAGGGTGTAACTTTGAAGGGGTCCGGTTTAGAGGGGGGGTAGTCCGTGTTCCCTAGATTGCTAATCTGAAATTAGTTTTTTAAATCAAATAAATAGCCGAGTTATAATTAATTGTTTAAACTGCACCCAAATTGCTATACACGCCGCCTGCACAGCGTCCGAGTTTCACTGCAGAACCATGTCTACGGCGTTGCCAGTTAGATTTCGGAATTCCGGTCATTTCAGGCCCAGGGTCGTATTCCACGGCGATGCGACGGAAGCTGATATTTTATAATGAATTCAGTACATACGTAGCTTTGTGTGTACTACGTATTAATAACACGTTATAACAGGTGCATTGGAAGAAAATGTTGCCACAAGATCTCTTCTGATCGCATCAAAAGTACTAGAACACGCAAATGCAGAAGCTATAACAAAAATAGTGACATAATTGTGAGGCCGTGAAATGTGAAAGTGAGGATTTTTTTAGTGAGGTAATGTGAATGCAGAAAACAATAGTCTGGATATGCAAAACTACAGCTTCCAATTTATTGTGATGAGATTTAGGCGATGCGAGTCACTAGAAATAACAGAGCACCAATTCAATGTAAATACCTATGTTAAACTAATTTTTGCATGTATACACCTCAGTTTGATCGTAATAAACTGCCAATGATACGACAAGTTCCGACGTCTAAATGTTAAGTAAGGGAGATACAAAAAAGAAAAACTGCAATGAATAATCTTTTAAATATGCTTTTTATAACATTGCGACTCATGCCATTATACTTTTCTGTCAATCCTGATGAAGTATGGATTTTAAAACCATTTTCGACTGTTGTAAAAAGTACGTAATGTAAGAGTACGTAAAAATACAATTCTTTACTGATCTATTAACTAATTATTATTATTAAATAATAGTATTGTTAGGTGGATTTTAATACGTTACCTACTAATTATTGCCAGTAAAACTTAATGTTTTAAAATAATTGTTGCTGTTTTATAAAATGTTTAAAAAAAACTAACTACTTTTAAGGGTTTTATCAACGTCCCTTCAATAACCGTGACATTGACCTAGTTTATAAAATACAAATATCGCATAAATACTGCACCCAATACATGAAACCAGACTAGATCGTTTTATGTAAAAATATACAGATATGAGAGAGAGGTATGTCGTCTAAAGTATAATGTATTAACTAATAATTATTATTAATCTTAAATAATAATATTGGTGGATGAATAAGCATACGTTAGGTATTAATTTATTGTCAGCAAAGCTTGTTGAAAAATAATTTTTGTTGTTTTATAAAATGTACCTACATAATTAAAAATAAATAAATTTACTTATTAATATGATAGTTTTAAAATATTTTTTAAAGTAATAGTCTTTAATACAAAGTATTTGTTTTTTCAAACAGTGTGTCAATGACCCTTGAATAACCTTTGCTCTGGCCTAGTTTATAAAATACCTCATAATACGGAGGATGGATATGATATAGGTATACTGAAGGGCTCCAACAGACAACACCTTCGTTCGATTAAAATAAGCCTTGCCAGTTATCACCAAGAACCATATAAACTTGAGTTATCACTTTTAAAACTCTGTGTTGTTAATTTGTTTTACACAAATTGTGCCTGGCAATGGTCAAAATCAAATTTGCATTTTTGTTTACTATTCTATTGTGCAGAATTATTTATATCAAATTTTATGTATAGTTAATGAACATGTATGCAATTTTATTAAACTATTTGTCGTTTTATGTAAAATAAACAGATATACGAAAAATATAAAGTTAAACTACTACTATAACTTGCGATGTTAGCATACGTGAATGTGGTGGTTATGGCACCCTTAACACGCACCTGTTAGAATAAAATATACCGTCAATTGACAGTAGTCAAAGCGGCAAAATAACAACTGGCCAATGAGTCAGATATGCCGCAGGTTTGTTTTGATTTTGACTTAGATTCAGTTTCCTTTGTCGCATGAGGAGGAGGATGTAACGCGTGTGTATTTTTGAGAGTTTTTATGTGTTTTTAGTGAAATCAAAATATAATTTGTTCAGTGCAGTATTGTGTTTTACCAAATTTATTTTCGTATTAATTTAAAGTGGTATTTTGTTCAGTTCCTTGTGTAGTGTAAGTGTATAACTTATAAAAGTGTGCTTTTATTGTCAAGTGTGTGTAATATTATGAAAAACATGTATACGAATCAAGAAAGAGTTGATATGGTTAGAGCCTATTTTTGTCAGGAGAAAACAGTGCAGTTGCAAGAAGACGATATCGGATGGATTATCCCGATCGACACGTATCTAAGAAATTGTTTGTAAACCTCCTATAAACATCACGTGAGTAGAAAAATATTATGTATTTATTTTTATTTATTTATTACTGTTCTGACTTAATTTTCTGTTAGTTGAATTGTTGTTGATTTATAGAGTATTTTATTTAAAAGAATATATTTTTATTTATGTGGGATAATAGGGCTATAGGCGAACACCCACTCAATAAAAGTAACCCAAAAACAGTACCTCACGGGTGGTGTGGAAATTTGTTTTCTAACAGTAAAATTTCTCATCTTGCCCATCTCTCACTTCAATAATGAAATGTGACAACAGCGCAAAGGACTACTGTATACGCCTGGAGCAACCGATAAAGGCCGCGTCTCTAGATTAGCCCAACGCTGGCCTTACCAGCGGCGGAGTATGAAAATTCTGAAAAAAAGGTAACAAAAAAAAATCAGTTTTTATGGCGGAATTTAGGAAAACAAACTTATGATATGTGTTTATAAGGGTCACAGGTACCCCCCCTTCAAACCGGACCCCCCATCAAAGTTACACCCTGTATATAGTTTATCAATACAATTTACGGCGCAATAAAATTTTCTTTGTTGAAACACTGATTGTTGACATGATAATATTGTAAGTATTATACCTATCTACCATTTACACAAATGATCGCCATTGAGTGACCCGCTTTTAAATATAAGTACAAATAATTATGAATCTCGTTATACACCAATCTTAAAATGATTTGGTTCTAATATTCTTCACTAAAAATATAATGTTTCTTTAAATACTACCAAAATACAGACTACAAAACGTTTTTATAGTTGCTGTATAAAATTGTTTTAAACGTGTTATATACATACTTCTATAGAACTGTTACATTACCAAAGTGTTATATAAAAGTGGGCCTTTTTCGATTATATAAGTAACGTATAAAGGTATTTAACCACGTTATATGAATTTGAAGCTCCTATAAGATTTATATTATAGCAATTTATACAACCTTTATAAAATTTATTTTGCTAGTTGGGTAGCGTCGAACCCTCGTCAAACTTTGTGGTGTTCATGTGGTGTCCAGCATTGATTATAACATAAGTCTTGGATTGCCGAAGAGGATGGAACCGATAAAACATAAATTTTATAAGTATTGTGTGGTACCATAGGGCAAAAACACTATGGTAACCACCCCGGAAAAAATATTCTTCTCGGTTCCTAAACATGAGAAAATGCGTAAGAAATGGTGCATTTCAATGAATAGAGACGAAAAAGAGAATGCAACACTATCGAACACAACGGTGTTATATTGTTGCGAGGATCATTTCACCGTAAGTCATTTTTCACTTTATTCAGAGATTATAAAGATGATGTGTGTTTTAAAATTAATAGTTGGAAGAAGATAATATGGAGAATTATTGGCAGCACAAATTAAATGGGAATTTACAAAGACTACAACTAAGAAAAGGTGTAATACCCCATCATTTTAACTGTCAGAGGAAAATGGTACCTGAGCTACAAAGTGATGCAAAACGCAGACGTCTTGAAATTATTCACCATAAAATTTGGATTTTCTCCCAGAAACGAAAACATTGACAATGAGTCAATTTTGAGCAGGTTATCTGTTTGTTCTTTAACAAATCCACTCTGTTGCCATTATTTACTATAATTATATGGATATTATACACAATGCACACCAACAAAACAAATAATAATTTGACTTTGACAGTTCGATTTTGACATTCATGTCACGCATATAAAACAACATGACATGTTCATATACTGTGACGTCACATAACCGCCATTTGTATTTCTCGCGTTTTTGTGGTTGGGAAAGACGTAATAAATCTATTAATTTATTACCGCTTTATTTTTGCAGAGAATGACATAAAACTAACACAGTACACATATAATGAACTGAATAATATTTTGGTAATAAGATAAAAAAATATGCAAATTGCCTATTGTCGACCTAGGTTTATATGAAGTTTTCGTCTTATTATTTTGACA
Source organism: Monochamus saltuarius (assembly GCA_025584915.1). Classification (NCBI taxonomy): domain Eukaryota; kingdom Metazoa; phylum Arthropoda; class Insecta; order Coleoptera; family Cerambycidae; genus Monochamus; species Monochamus saltuarius. Next base: position 45,677,383 of record CM046724.1, on the reverse strand, counting down.
GAATCAGTTCTTGAAATATTTGCTCATAATATCATTATAATCATAATTTTATTGTTATTATAGTTATGTTAAAATTTTTACATTTTTCAGTAAACTGGTGCACAAGTAAACTGTGTATCTAAGTTATCGTACAACTTAAAAAATATGGACCTATTACTATAGCTTTTGGAGATACCGATTGATTTGAAAAATATTTAATTGTTTGTGCAATTTATTTTCAATGTGGCATTCCCTGCTTCAGTTCTATTTAATAATAGGATGTCTTGATAAGGAATATCATTTGATTTGGATACAAGTGGAAATACATTTCTCTGTATCTACAAAATTTCAATTGAAAAATAAAACTAAAAATACTGTATCTGGCGCATCTTACAGGGTTAAAATTTTAGGTAATAAAAAATGTATTTACTCTTACACTTTGTCTATGTTACAACTGAAATTTCCATAGATTCTATCTTAGCATTGTTAGTGAGTAATAAACTTATAATTAAAAAATATTGTAAAAATTAAATATGCTAACTGCAATAATCCACTTTGAAATTAAGGTTCATCTTTAGTAGTTATCTATAATTTTAATAAAAACTGAATATAGATTATATATCTATTAACCTGTAATGGTTAATTTTCAATATTTTTTCACAGTTAATAAATTAAAACCACTATTTCTATACAACATTCATAAACTTGCATAATAAAATAATACTTACTCCATTGTAGTGTATGCATGAAAATATCATCTGCTAATGAAAAGTATAACTATGTATCTATATAGAGAGTGGGCCAATGGAAACTTTCAACCCCGATTTTTTTTGGTTCAAAATAAAAATCTGGGAAAACGATCGGACACGTCGACTTTTGATTTGAGGGGAAACTATTTATCAGTTTTTTTTCATCCCCGTAGCTTTAACCCCCTAGCTGGGAAAAGAACAACCCCCCAAATTTGAATAGGGGATAGAGGTCGTGCCATATCTCTTTTTAAAAGTCTCATCGAGTTCTTTATGACTACAATTTCGCCTCATTACTTTTATCCGTTAGATCTACACATGAACTTTTGTAGAAAAACTTCTTGCAAACTTTGTTTACTAAGCATTGTCGTACGATCATTTTAAGTTTCAAGATTATTATCGTTAGTTCCACACATTGTAACTAGATTTAATAATAATAATAATAATAAAATACATTTAAGTTTCCAAAATACTAAAGAATTCAGTTGCTACAGTCAACGTACTATTAAGATTACCGTGGTTAATATCACAAAGTAAAGATATCGTATTTTTATTATTCGCCATGATATAAACCGACGATTTGATAAGGATATTCGTTTTAGCATTCTGACAATAGAACATGCCATCAACACGAGATCCATGTCTAGGTACTTGTATATTAAATAAATTGAGTAGAGAAGACGAGTCAACATTGCCATGAAAAAGTTTAAACAGAAATGACAGACTGTTAAGTATTCTCCTTATATGCAGAGACTAGACATTAAATCGATCTAACAGCACTCTGTCATCATATCCCCTAACTGGATACTAACCATCTATACGATAAGATAAAACCTTAAGGAAGCGACGTTGAACTTTTTCAAGATGGTTAATATTAGTCTGGTAATAAGGGTACCATACAAGACTACAGTGCTCTAATTTTGAACAAACCAATGAGTGGTAAAGACATTTCAGTGCAGTGACGTTGTTAAATGACGTTGAATTTCTTATTATAAAGCCTAAAGCCTTATTAGCTGCATTTGCATTAATATGATCAGTAAAAACAAACTGTTATCATATATCACACCAAGATCCCTAACATTCTCACAACACTCCAATAGTACATCATCAATAGTATAGGCAAATGTTAGAGGTTGTTTTTTGCACTTATCTATATTGATAGGCAACTTATTTTCCATGCACCATCTACCTACATGATCCACCTGTTTCTGAAGTAACATATAGTTTACGCTGATATAAATAAGATCAAATGAGTAGGATAGTGTTCTCGTTCAACCCATATAGTTTTAATTTGTCAATGAGTATGATCCACTTTGTCAAACACCTTCGAGAAATCTGTATATACTACATCAACTTGACCTCTGTTGTCCATAAAATGTGCAGTGTACTGAGTAAACTGAGCTAGATTAGATACAGTAGAACGGTTTGGAACAAAACCATGCTGATAAGGAGATATATAACCATTAACTATACTAAAGATTTGAGTATACAGTGTTATCTCGAAGACTTTTGCAAAGTTAGACAATATTCCTATAGGGCGATAATTTCTTAAATTTGCAGGATCACCACTCTTAAGTATAGGGCACACTCTTGTCATTTTCCAAATATTTGGAAAAGTAACTGAAGCAATAATTAAATTTAACAAATGCAGCAGTGGCTCAATTAAGGCTCCTGAACAGTATTTTATTAAAAAACTTGGTATTTGATCATCTCCACAAGTCATTTTGTTTTTTAACTTCCAGATCAATGTACGTATATCATTCTCCGTGAAATAAAGTAAATTAAAATTTGAGTGGCTGTTGTGACTTGTAGTATTTAAATTAGCCTGGTTACTGGTGGAGAAAACAGAGGAAAAAAAATTTGCAAAACCGTTTACTATATCTCTAGGATCATTAAATCAAGCATTATCCAAGAAAGTTTATGGTGTACACTATAGCGGGTTGAATTGGTTTCTATTTACTTCAAAAACTATGACTGTGTAAGACAAACAGCACGGCAATTTAATGAAAAACATCAGAATAAAAATGTCTCGCATACTTACGTTAGGCAGCTGATTAAAAAGGTTATGGAAACTGGAACAGTGCAGAATCAGAAAGATAATCCGGTTCATGTCGTTCGAAATGAAGGTATGCAAGTCGCAGGACATATTACAATGGATAACACATTGAATACTAGGCAATTGGAGGAAGTCTCCGGCGTATTGCGAACAAGCGTTAGGAGAGTCACAAATTGTACCCCTACAACATATAATTGCTTCACGAATTTAACGAGAATGATTATGACCGACGATTACAATTTGTAGAAGAAATGAGTGAACGGTGTAATGGCAATCCAAATTTCCTGTACAATATCTGCTTTTCAGATGAATGCTCCTTTTTTCTACATGAGTTGATCAATCGACATAATTGTCGATACTGGAGCGATTCAAACCCACATTTATTTAGAGAGTCTCACACACAACATTCCTAAAAGTTGAATGTCTGGGCAGGTATCTTAGGCAATAACTTAATCGGCCCATTCTTTTTGCAAGACAATTTGACTGGAGAGATATATCATACTTTGCTTCAAGACAATATTCTTCCTAGAATAAGGGAGGTTATTGCCGAAGGTAATAACTTGTCACAACATGTGACAAATGTTTTTTCAACAAGATGGGGCTCCAGCCTATAATACAGCCCCTGTTCGGCAATTCCTCAACGAAAATTTTAGAGGCATTGGCCGTAGGGATCTATTGAGTAGCCTGCAAGATCCCCTGATCTTTCCTGTCTGCTTATCTCTCTGGGGCCATTTGAAGTCTACAGTTTATACAGCCAGCCTCTCTTCAAGTTCTGCAAGAACGCATAACTGTAGAAAGTCAAAGGATAACTGTCGATATGTTGCAGAATGTTAGAGAAGAGATAGATAATCGATTTTATTATTGCATGGATGTTAATGGCGGACATTTTGAACAGTTTGTTAGAGAAAGTTTATGTGTAGACCTAATTAATAAATTAGTAAGTATTTTTATTTATTTTTATTTTGACAAGCTGTCATTTCCTTACGGATAAAAACAATGACGTGAAATTGTAGGGTCATAAAGAACTCGAAGAGACCTTTAAAAAGAGGTATGGCAGGACCCCTATCCTCTATTCAAATTTGGGGGGTTGTTGTCTCCCCAGCTAGGGGGTTAAAGCTACAGGGATGAAAAAACTGATAAATAGTTCCCCCTCAAATCAAAAGTCGACATATCCGAGTGTTTTTCCAGATTTTTATTTTAAACCAAAAGTATTGGGGTGGAGTTTCCATTGGCCCACCCTGTATTTTAATACACAACAAATCATAACTCATATTTAAAAGGTGATCAAAAATGATCAAAACCTTTAAAAAATCTCACGCACATCATTGATAGGTACTTACAGTGAACATTAATAGACCTGGTTTTTTTAACAGCTCCACGTACTGACATTCTCCTTTTCAAATTTTTGATTCTAGGTCGAACTCCAGACGTCAACAATAAAGATGATTTGTGAGACAAGGATTTAACCAAGTGTTCTTCCAAATACGAATGAACTTGAGGGTTCAATTCTGCATAAGGTTAAAAAAAATTATATAAATATTTGTATCTATGCTTACTTATGCAGACTACTTACTGTCTGGTAAACCGTCTTCATGACAACCCAAAAAACTTAGGTTCGTTATACAGCTTGTGTTCAAAAAATCGTTCAAATTGCCTAGAGTTACTCGAGTTCCATTTATGTATCCTGATTTTAGTTTTTTCATTGTTGTTATCATAGCTAGTGGTAATTTTCCATCCTCTACAATAATATAACTCACTTCAAAACTTTACAGATGGAATCAATAGATTTCACAAATTTCAATTGTGTTATCTATTGATAAATCCGTGCCCAAAAAATCAAAAAGCATATTACCAAACATATTTTTGACATGCACAAAATATTTTGATCCTAAAAAGCAACTGCTTTTGATCAAAAACTATCAAATAGAAAATTTAATAAAATCAATGAAAAAATACTGCATGGCAATTGTAACTAAAAAACGATGTAGTTTTTTAATAATTAAAAACAATAACATCCAATTACGAGTAGTTCTCGATATGTAACACAACTTCTGACATTGCAGTTTCATTTTCAAATTTAAAAATTACTTTTGACAATTCCACTCATGTATAAAAAATCCCATTTACGAACGCAAAAATCGTGGTTTGCTATCGACTAGATAGGAAGGAAGAGAAAATGCAACTGGTTAAAAAAAATGGATAAATTATATTATAGCAACGCTATGTTACTTTATTTATTAAAAATAACGTCAGTTTAAAATTGTTAGATGTCAAAATCACAAATTTATCCCAATGTCTCGATTTGGTAATGAGTGTGAAAAAGAAATAGTAAATGAAATCGAAAATTGTATCATTATTCTATTCATGAAATTGTCTTACCAAATACCATTCAAGCTCAGATTTTGAGCCTGATATTTATTTATGTTTATTTTCTCGTACTTACTTTCGTAGGTGATTTAACTCCAGCTGTTCTCGTGATTTTGTCGCAACAGCTGTCGTTAAATTGCCACAACAGTAAGTACTCGAAAAGAAACATAAAAAAATATCCGGCTAAATCTGAGCTCTTATGGTATTACCACCAAATCATCAAAATCAATGTCAAATTTTTCTTTAGAACATTTTTACTGTTAGTGGATAATATACTAATATTTTAAATTATGACTAATTCCACGGTTTAGATATGATTCTGTTGGGTTTATTCTATTAATTTTTCATTTTTAGTTGGTAGAATGGAAAATAGTACCTTGTACAAACTATAATCTTTAATCAACAATAGAAATCTGATAAATTTCTGTAATACAAAAGTAATGATTTAGTACATAAATACATATATGTGTACCATTTAACATTTTCACTGGAACTTCCTTAGAAACTAAGATATGTGTTAGTTAGAGATAGAATTCATAGTCAGCACTTCATTTAAGTGTGACTTTTCATTTAAGGTATACTTAAATAAGATGCCATTTAATATTTTGTTTCATAGATAGATAGATAGATAGATAGAGTTTTTATTAGTCCATATGTTAAAATACCCAAAGGGCGTAGGACTCGTCAAAAAAAACGTCATTTACAAAGACAATTAAAGAAATATAACTACAAAAAACAGTAACAGTATAAAAAAGAATAAAATATACCTAAGAGTACAAAATGAAATTAAAGAAATATAACTATTAAACTACAAAAAAGTAATATTGTAAAAACAAAGAATAATATATATCTAAAGATACAAGTACAAAAAATAAAACATGTAAAAACACATTTACTACATACTTTCAGAAATTTTGTCCTATTAAGAATTTTTTCACTGGTCGGAGTTGCAAGATAAACTTACAATTCATGTCCCTTATATGTGTGGGGACTTTATTATAAATCCTTATAATCATGTGATATACATTCCTTTGTATGTAACTAAAATTTGCTTTCACAACAGTTAGATCATTCTTTTTTCTTGATTCATAGTCATGGGCTTTGCTGTGTGATATAAAAAGAGAAGGATTTTCTTTTATAAATAATAAATAAATATAACCGACTCATAAATATAGGTGGATATAAAATTTAAGGTGTAGGTGTACCTATATGATTCCAAGCGGGATAGATTAAATATGTTTCTCATACACCTCTTTTGTATAATAAAAATTCTCTCTCAGTACCAGCAGCCCAAAATATTATGCCATACCTTAAATGGGAGTGGATATGTGCATCATATGCAGTGATAGCTGTTTCCTGGTTTACATTTGTCGCTATAACTTTTAGTGCATAACAGTATTTGGCCAACTTTTATGCTATAACATCAATGTGATATGTCCAATCTAGTATATGGTCAATATTGATCCCTAAGAATTTAACCGAGTTTACTGTTGTTAATGTTCTATTATTTCTGTGGAAAGATGTTTCTTTGTATGTTTTTTGATAACTAAATCTGATTAACTAAGTCTTGTCCATATTTAATAAGAGGTTGTTTGAAGAAAACCAAGATTCAAGAAACTCAGTGTCAAATTCATCTCCATTAGAATATTTCCGTATTAAAACTTAGTACAACTGATGTATCGTCTGCAAATTGGATGGTGTTATTCAACAAGTAAGTTAATTCGTTTGTATAAATTATAGACAGTAGTGGACCCAAGATTGAGCCTTGAGGAATTCCCTTATTTACAGTCATCATAGAATATGTTAAAATCCATCTTGCGTGTGATAATACACATTTTTGCTGCTTATTCAAATATGACTGTATTAGATGCATTGATGGTCCTCGAACACCATATTTTTCAAGTTTGAGAAGCAATACTTTATGGTCCACACTGTCAAAAGCTTTTGACAGGTCAAGACACAGTAACAGTATCTTTTCTATGGTTTAAAGCTTGCAATATCATATATAATGCTTGGTAAATGGATCTGACTGTAGATTTTTTTTTCGAAATCCATTTTGGTTATCTGCAAGAATTTCGTCATGTTCAAAGAATTTGATCATTCTCTCACATATAATACCTTCAAACACTTTACTGATGTTACTTAATAAGGCGATTGGCCTGTAATTTTTTATCTCCTTTCTGTTTCCTTCATTCTTGTATATAGGTAACAGTTCCAGGAAACAAAAAAATACTCTTATTATTGTTCTTTATTCTTACTGGAATGGCATTATAATAAATGTTCAAAGTTTGACATGCATTAATGTAAAATTCATTGATTTTATTTAATATAGTGATGTTACTAGTACCACAGTTTATTTATACACTTCGCCGAGTGAAGGTTCCACAGGTTGTGGCTAAATGTGCAATGAACAACAATGAAATTCATTTGTACACGACGAAGTGGGAAACAATCTATTTGTTGACAAATCACCGTGCCTCTTCAGCGCGCTAAAGTGCGCGGCTAAATGCGCAGTCGTCCTGCGGTCGTCTAAAAAAAAAAACGAAATCTGGGACCTCGACATCAAAGGAGCCGACGTGAAGACGCTGGACTGTAATAGACTGTGCTAGTAGGTACCATCATTTTCTTTCATGCTGGTTAAAAAACATTCGGTTTTCTTATGTTGTTTGCCTGTAAATCTGTTTACTAGGGTCCATATTGCCTTTCTTGGATTTTTAGCATTTTTTATATAGCGGCAGTGTGACCTCTTCTTAGCTTCATTTATGACCGCTTTAAATACTTTTACATATTGGGTCTATATAAATGCCGCTTATTTCTTGCACATATTTTTATGCCCTGAGTCATCCATGATTTATTGTTATTTTTTTTATGTTTAAATGTTTTTGTTGGGAAAATAACTGATGACAATTGATTAAACATAGAAGAGAATACTGTGAAAGCATCATTTACATCACTTGAGGCATACTCTGACTGCCAATTTATCAATTCCAATTCTTGTCTAAATTGTTCCATCTTTGACGTACACAGAACTTGTTTCCAATAGGATGTTATCCCATTCATCTTCTCCTTGTCGCAGTTTATCTCAAATGTAAGTAGTTGGCCTTCATGATCTGACAATGAATTTATTATTACTTCTGATGATATGATACTGTTACAGTTAATAAATATGTTATCTATAAGAGATTCCTTTTTTTGGACAATCTTGTCGGGTCATGTGTTGTTTGGTAAAGACCAAAACTTAATAACAAGTCTTTAAAAATCCTCAGAACTTTTGAATCAATTAGAAAGTTTATATTAAAATCCCCACACAGAAAAATTGTGTAAATTTTAAAATCGGTTATCATACTATATCAGTTACCACATAAAAAAAATGTTTTTATCTCCAACACATGGTCGGTATTACATACTGCAATAATTTTCAGCAGATGCAACACATGAGCACTCAATATGTTCTTCAATGCTTTTATCTACAATGTTACTTAAAGAATCACATCCATGTTCTATCTTGCCAAAAATAATTGATCCCCCATGTATGGTATTTTTACGGCTAAAGCTTTGGAAAGACTTGACAAAAATTTGGTTATTGCTCAATAATGTTCTTCTGATGGACATGAATCTAAAAACTATTTTTTCTAGATAAATGAGATTAATCTCAAAAACTTTGTTTATAACCTCACACTAATATTTTTCAATAGGCTTTTTCCAGCAACTGTTGTTCTTATACACCATTTTTTGGCAATTTGCTAGCACTTGACCTGTTGGAATAGTTTGTTATTTTCTTGTCCTTTACACTCAGGCCAATCTCGGCAGGCGATTTAGTCCATCCATTAGTAGTATTTTGTCCAACAGGGACATTGTCGTACCAATTATCGAATCCTGTTTTTCACTGTTGATTAGGTTTAACAAACAGCCATATGTTTGCCTCATTTTGATATAGTTTATGAAAAAGGCGTACACGACAGCAATCAACCATTTACTATTTGTATAGCTTTTTGAACAGGTTTAGCAAGTTTTCTAAATACCGGATTATGTTCAATATTATTCGATTTATTTCTGACAAACTTAATGAAACTGAACAACTAGTCTTACGTTTACATGGATCAGTTTGCAGTTTCTTCCTGCTTTTTGTTTACGAAGTTATTAAATCTTTAGCAACAGCATCTACAAGTATAAAGATAAAAAAAAATATTTTTATAAGTTGAACCTTTTACTGTCCCCCATATATTTTAGTTTCTAAGAAAAAATCAATTAAAACGTTAAAAAGATTATTCCATATATGAAAGTTTTGTAATAAAAAATTATAGAGTTTTTTTTACAAACAGGAATGTGGAAATAAAAAAATATTAAATCCCAACTAAATTATAACTAATTTGCGGTTTTACAAATATATTCTAAATCCTAAGTAATTACCTACAACTACCATTGCATTTTAATAAAAATAAATTCAAGCAATAAAAAATCTTGCTCCGAATAAGACTTTACCTAGGAGATTTTTGGTAGCGACAAGCGAAATAGTAGGTCTACCAAGCATGTTGCGCCAGCTCATTGTTAAGAAGGCCAAGTGGGCGACAACTTTGTCTGCCAAAAGGGCGGTGTCATAGCTCGTGTAGTATTCTTCCATATCGAAATTCTAACCAACCGGAGGGACAAACATGCAACACACACCAACAAAAAAACCACCCTTAGTAAAAGGATTTTGGACAAGCACTAATAAACAGAATATACACAGATTAATTTGTGGTATCGGAAACAAGCCACAAACGTTACCTAGTGGAAACTCTGTTAGTAATTCGATACGATAAAAAACAAAAATAAATGAGATTTTATATTTACCTAGGGTGATATAATAAACATGTAACACTTTGCAGTTTTGCTGAATAAAAAGATAAAATCTAGCAAAAACAATCTCTTTATCTAAATTAAGAGAACATTTCCTTGAAGTTGACTGGATACTTTATTATTTAAATAGCTCACTTTTTCTCTGTTATATGCTTTATTAAAGTTTTCTTAATTTCAGTTACTTCTGAATAAAGTAAAAATTGAAAGAAGTATTAAAAAGAATAATTATAGCTGATGTTCCAAATTTGAATGTTTTACATTTTAATTTGACCTGTATAGAAACGATTATTTCTGTTAAACTTTCAAAATATATGAAAAATCTATTGAGAATGACGTTTCCCCACAAAGTATAGTATGTTATAATATGGATGTAGAGATATTATTTACTTTATTATTGCCTTAAATTATATGACCTTCACATGTACCCAAAAATTGTTTTCATACATTTTTTATTATGCATAAATAATATTGTGTAAAACCCACAATATTTATCCATATATTCTTTATTTATTAAGCCGCATACACACGTGTAACAGAACCTCGTCATGTGGCTTCAAAACGACAGTGTGGACGGGACCCTGTAACCCCGTCGCGTTGCTTCACAGTGAACATGGGTATTCGCATTGAGGTTTGCATAATTTCCAACATTTGTGAATATTTTTGTGTTTCGTCTTATCATGGGCTATAACTTTTCATACTCTTTCAGTGTAGAACAGACAGTTGTGTTCTATAACCTAACTATACCTGTAATTTTTTTTATTTCACACTTTTGTTTATCTTGAAATATAACATAGCAACTGTAAAAATGGCGTTGAAAAGCAGGGTGTTAAAATATAAAAAAATGTAAAATTGTTTCAATATGGCCCCTGTTTAAGAAGAAATTAAAAATGTTATAGAAAAAAGTTGTTAATGGCAATATAACCTTAAATATTTTTTTTTAATGTTTTAAATATTTAGATACTTGTTTGTCCAAATTTGTATTTAATAATTAAACATGACAGTTTCACAACAACAAAACTTCAAATCTCGTAGATAAAATTCTTCCGTAATGTTAACCTTACGGCAACGAATTTATTTAGATAAATGCCACGGTATAGGTGAAATATCTTATCCACATGCAATTCAACTTCTCAATAAAAAATATGCAGAACTTTACGTCTTAACAAAATGTGTTCGAGAATTAATGAGAATGTTTAACAATACAGGAGATGGAAAAAATATCAAAAAACTAAAACGGAATCATTCAATCTTAATAAAACCAAAAATAAAAATTTTCATATACAAGCTTCAAAGTTCATATCTGACGTTATATTGGCATTAAAACAATGTTTCTCTATCAAATTTGTTATTTCTTCTTAAAAAAAACTTTTAGCATGCCACATCATTCATTAGACGTGAAGAGGAAATTAATTGAAACTGCTAAGAGTGTTAGAAAAAAGTATAAATTGATAAAATATGGTTTAGCTGACGAATAACAAGCAATGATTAGTAAATTATTTAGGCCTATATCAATATCTGGAAAAATTTCTAAACACAGTGAATATAAAAAAAAACCTTATATTTTCGTCAAGTACAAGGAAATGAGACTGACCAACCTAAAATAAAATTTTACAGAGGGACTGGTAATGGAGTATCGCTTAAATTTATGCGGTATACGGACTAAGAGAGTATGACTTTGGAGAAAAGAGAGCTACCCGATGATAATAAAGATCACGTGGACATTACTGAATCATTATCAAAAATTAATCAGAGAGCTCTTAACGCATACTTTGCAATATGTCAAATTACCTCTCAAATACTTGCAAGAATTTTATTGAATGAACGAAGTGAAATCAATGAAGTACATATACGGTCCAAAATTTGATGTTGCAGAAGAAAAGTGGAGTATATAGGTAATAAGGATTCCCAAATTATGAATGAAGAGGGTATACAAATAGATAATAATTAATTTTCTCCCGCCGGAGTCTGTATGAGTTTATTTGAAAGTCCGTAAAATTTCAGTAAAAATAACATGGAATATTATAAACATATTGCATTACTTTCTCATGTATGTATCCTTTTTGATACTTTTGGTCCAATCAAACTAATCAGCAACTCAAAATGAGTTGAAGACAGCCTTGTAAATTTTTTGTAAAGACCACTGATATGTTGGAATTTTAAATCAGTCAGGAAGTTACAACCACTGTACTTCACTCTTCTAGAATACAAACGTGTTTGTTACCATCTTTTTTGCCTTTTTTTGTTGCATAATGGATATAAATATATGCCGCAGCCGCAATTTACACTTTATTTACAATTCTCCATGATTTTGAAAATGTATTTTTTAATGTATTTTCCAAATACAACTGATCGTATTATGCATATAATAACATCGGCTGTTCAAAACGCAATGAATTATGACCTACTTTGACCTGTTTGCAGTGGAGTGACACATGGAGGCTCGCTGTGATGTGACGCAATGGAGTTTGCGACGAGGTTCGCAAGTGAGTACACGGCTTTAGGTTTTGAAGATTTTTTACTGTATTGTAATGGTATTTAAGCTAATATAAATCAATTTTCCTAGTCTGTGACCTGTGACTCATTTGGTAATTGATTACAGTTTTAAGTAAAACTGCAACTTTATTTAGAAGAGATAACCAAAAATTATTATAACAATGGGTATAAAACATTATTTCATTTTAATACTTTACAATAAATGCTTAACTGAAACAATATTGCACTATGCCAATCTTCAAAAATATATATGTCCACCTATTACGCAATAACGTTGCACCGATTGAAAATTTAAAATTTGACTGCAGCCAATCAGTTTGCCAAACAAAACACAACTGTGAAGGTTTTAACTAATTTAGAATGACACCAAATACTTTTAAGTTGATCATATGATCGTTCTATGGCCCATAAATATATTATAAAATTGTTGAATGAACTAGTAAACCCTTAAATAGAATTTTCATGTTTAATTCTGAAATGTATTAGTAATTGGAAAATATGTAAATTATTATCGGCTACTTTGTGTTGTTAATCTGTTGTTTTTTTTTTTTGTTTTATCTTTTTATTCAACAGTACACAATAAAATATTGGGGAAGGGTTTTTTCAAAAAATTTTATACCAGAGACCTTATTAATTTTCATCAGAGAATAGCCCTTTACATTTTTTCGATGTTATTTAGATACACTCTGTATAGGTAAATGAATTGTTTTGCATTCCAAAAACTATCAAAATTTGACAAAATTTCAATTACATACAGGAAAACTCCACGCAGAAAATTTAGGGGGTGATAATACTCGAAAAAATTTGTCAAGTTCATGTAACATCTTTTCAATAAGTCAATATTAACAGAACTGTGTAACCTCAAAGTTATTGTTTTTTGGTTATACCTTGTTTAGTACCTACTAGAACGATTTTTTTCAAATTTTTTACTTTTATACAGATGCAATTTTAGGTAAAATTGTAGCGACTTAAACGGTAGAAAGGCAGTTGCTAGGTGAAGAAATAATTATATCTTTATTTTTGATTATACTATGGCAATAAAACTAAAGAAAAACTAAAATTATGCCACAAATAAATAGCTTCAGACAATATCTTAACATTTTCTTAAAGACTAAAGGTTAATCTGAAAATTTTAATATTGTGTATTATTTGAACTTGAACTAAGTATTTGTCAGAAAATTGACATTTACATATCACATTCTAACAAAAATTCAATAAAATTAAAAATAAAATAGATATGATTATTTCCCCTCCTAGGATGTGCCCTTGATACCATTTAGGACGCTGCAATTTTAGAATTATTTTATATAAACTGTATAGGTATCTCTATAAAAAGTAACAAACGTCCAAATTTAAAAAAAAATCATTCAAGTTTTTAAAAAGTTATAGAACAACAAAATAAATAATAACTGGGGGGTTACCTAGCTCTGTTAATATTGATGTTTTGCAAAAAATTTACATAAACTTGATACATTATTTCCCTGAATTTTCTACACGGAATTTCCGGACACCCTGTATATATAAAAGAAAAGTCACAATAATAATCTGATCTGCACAATATTATTATATTATTGCAAGCTATCAAATTAAACACAAAACTTATTTAATTAGAAATCTAGTGCTGATATTAAAATCAAAGATGAAGAAAATCACACAAATACGTAATGAAGAAATGAAACAAGAACTTCATAGCTTTCTTGTTCAGTTCTGGCTTTGATCAGAAGAAAGCTCAATAAGTCAAGCATTTTTTTAAATATTAAAGTAATAGTGCTTGCATTCTTTCAGTTCATCAGTAATATTATTTCTATGCAGACTAGCAAAAACTCCTGATGTACTAGCAGTTGGGAGTTGGCTACTCTGCACTACTTCCACCTGTGTATCTGTTTCTCCTCATCCTGTGATTAGTGTACCTATACTGCACTTGTATATTGTACTTAATAGGTTTGTTCGTACAATAGTTGGAAATAGTTTGAAATTGTTAGAAATAGTCAACCAAGTTGACAAGAAATTACCAATGAATTTAGTGCAAGAAGTATTTGGAAAGACATTTCTGACAATTTCAAAATAATCTCTGCCTGTCGTTGGACAAACCTTATGCACGATGATGAGAATGTTCTGCATAATACACTTCCCTAGATTTTTTTTTTGTAAAATTATGAAACAACCTATATATTTTTAAAGGGCATTGCTTGACGTAAAAATGTATTTGTGTACAGGTTCTATGTTTGGGCTACGAGGTAACACAGATTTTTTTAAATGGCTTCCCTCTTTTTTTAATAAACTCAAATGGCTTACAGTTTTTTTGAGTACACAGGTGCTCTATTAGAAGTTTTCTTTCTATTTACTGTTTTTAAGATACAAGATAAAGCAAAGTGCGGATTTTAATTTATGACAGATTTCATTGATGTTCAATAGTAGACACAATCCAACAAAAACTATTATAAACAAGAAATGTATTAAAAAAAACTAGAAAACAAAAATTTCTGTAAAAAAATTCTCAGATCAGTAATCCAACGATTAATTTATTATTTCTCTCAATTGACTTTATTAGGTAACTGTGAAAAACTGTAAATTTAATAAGCAACAAATAGTGCAATTAAAAATAATTTACAGAAAGAGAGATAATGGTTAGATCAGAGCTGGCTTGTGATAAAAGTATTAGAGGGTTAACAAAGTTTGTAACATAAGTATAAAAATTATTTATTACCAGTTTAGAGCGACCGATATTTTTAACTACAATTTTTTTTCAAATGGTAATTTACGAAGTTTTCAAAGGGTCCACTGTATATTTACATTTTTTAGGTTCAGAGGAAGTAAAGGAAATGCCACTATATTATGATTTTCCTGTTTGTTATGCACAAAAATGAAGAAAAAATACCTTTTTTCCAATAAAGTTTGCTTTTGTGATAGTTATAATAATAATAATACTCATTTTCGGGTTTTTATAAGAATTCTAATTATTAATTATTTTAGTACATTCCAATTTACCGCCTGATAAAAGCGAGGTTTTTACATTCACACAATGCCTCCAGATGGCACACAAGAGAGTGATAAACAACAGGTGTTTTGTACAAGTCTAGAAAAGGTTAAAATGTCATCGAGAAAGTCAGAAGCAAAGGTTAAAGCTGGAGTTTTTGTTGGTCCGTAAATTAAAATAATTTTTGGCGATGAAAAATTTCCAAACTTGCTAATAGAGCTCAAAAAGCAAGTTGGAACAGTTTTAAAGCAGTAGTCTGGATTTTAAGGAAATAGCAAAGCTGAAAACTACTGGGATCTGGTTGAAAATATGTTAAATAACTTCAAGACAGTACATATGCTACATGCTCATTTAGATAAATTTAAAAATAACATGGGGGAGTATTCAGAAGAGCAAGGAGAACGTTTCTACAAAGATATTATGGACTTCGAAGAACATTATCAAGGCCAATACAATGGAAATACGATGGGAGACTATATTTGGGGTTTATTGAGAGAATGTTCTTATGAACATAAAAGAAAAAGTAATACTGTGCACTTTTAAATTATTTTTCACTTTTTTGTAAGCTACTTTGATAGTAAAAATTAATAAAAATAATATAGAAATATATTTGTATTGTTTTATCATAAAAAAAATTAAAATCATAGATTTTTTAAAATATCGTATAAACGTTCTCCTGGACACAAAAGCAAACTTTTTTATGCAATATAATTTTTTTTCGTTTAAATATGATCTAATCTATCAAAATTTTATGCTCTCATAACAATGTCAAATTTCGTGTTGACCGGTGTAATATACCTACAGATATATACACAATATTACAACACAATCGACATCTGCTAAATGCATACTGGGCCACTGTAGTCTCAAGACAGATGATTTCGAATATTGAAATCCGATTACTTTTTGTAGGCACTAAAGTTTTTGTGATGCCAGTGTTTACATTAGTTTTTCAAGTGTCAAACATGGCTTATATGTACGTATAGTAGCAACTCGGAGTTGATGGACATCCTTTTAATTTATTACGCTGTGAAAATGCTTTAGCACAATGATTTCTCAGTAAATATGTGCCAAATGCAGCTACTTTTACCGCGGTGTGCAGGGAGTATAAATGCAGTGGAACGCAAGGGAAATTTTAAATCAAATCCTAGAATAAATGGAGGTCCAGGACTTCCATGCCCTATTGCAGCAGTGTATCATACATAAGACTCAATTATATCTGTACCATGTACAGCATGTCCAAGCATTAATACCAAGGTATTGGACAAGGAAGATCGGTACCATAGCCACGATCTCCTGACTTTAAACCATTTGGACTTCCTTTTGTGGGGATATTTAAAAAATGAAGTGTATCGCACCGAAGTGGATACATATTGATTAGTGTTGGGTTCACTCGAGTGAAAAATAACTGATTATTCGGTTATTGCAATAATCAAAATCACTCGGTTATCAGTTATATGAGTAACAAATTATTTATTTGATTTTTTTCCATTGTTCACTAGGGCCACCTTTTTATATGAGCAAGTACGATATTCTTATCTTTTAAATTGTCAAGTAAGGACGTTCTTTTTACTTTGTATATGAACTACTTTTTTACATATTTCGTCTTTGTGTCCCGATAATTTTATTTTAATAAGAATTTAATCATGTCCGAGTAAGGACATTTCTAGTAAAAATAAGGACAAAAGGACAGAGGCTGCAGGAAGAACTTGCAAAATAAGGACAGGTTGCAACCCTACTGTTTAGTTACAACTTGTGTGTTCGAGTCCAAGATTTGTATATACATACTCGTATAATACTTACATATGTCACGGCTGATGTTACGCAATTGTCAACATAATTTTCGATATTTGGTCGTGTTAAAAACAATCATTTTTTGCAATTTTAGTGCAATATATAGTGCAAACATTTAGTGTAGTAAATAAATATTTTTTATTCTCAATTGCAGTTTTTTTTTTAAATATTTTCATGAAAATATAATGAATTATTCATTTGCTTGTATGACCATCACTCGAGTTATCAATCGGTTTTTGATATCACTTAAATACTCAGTATTCGGTTTTTGAAATAACTCGGTTTTTCCCAACGCTAATATTGATGATTTACAGAAACGTATCATAGTCGCTGCCATTAACTTACGCGTTCAAAAAGAACAAGAAGCAGAAACATTTGTGTCAGTTTGTAGAAACTGCGTAAGACGGGCCCAAAATGTTGTTGTAACATCAGGTATGTCAAACTATTTTATTAATTAAAACCACAAATTAAATTTTCTGTATAAAATCGACGTTATGTTATTTATGTCTTTCCATTTTTTGTCCAGTCGCAGATTGCCGCTTTATCAGGTTTTACAGTGGACCAGTTTTCAGTGCCGTGTAGAAGTGTATTTTTAAATTATTTTCGAACTGCCCTCTTTGATTTTTTTTACAAAATTGTATTTGTCTGTACATTTTTTTTAGATAAGTTCTGAATCACCCTGTATAGGAGCCATCACTGGGTTGGATATATGGTGATAGATTAACAGTGGTATTCATAGTCCATCTCCGGTTGCCAGAGAGCCCTCTCTGTCCTGAAATTATGCGAATTTCATTTTACGGTCATGCACTGGCTGAATGAAGCATGCGTGGTATAATGTTAGGGAAGCAGACTCGAATGCGAACTCCCGCTAGCAAGCAATTTGCAGGAGTTATTGAATATAACTGTATGATATGGTGTCCATTTCATCAAGCGGATATCAATAGAATTGAGAGAGTTCAAAATAAGTTTTTAAGGACATGTGCATTCAAACTTGGATTTCGGAGAAGAGAATATGAAAATTCTGATATTTTGAACATTTTAAATTTATCAAGTTTGGAACATCGAAGAGCTGAGATAGATTTGAGATTTCTTCATAAGATTATAAATGAAGCTATAAGTTGTCCGAATTTAATTGAACTTTTTAATCTGAGTGTCAACCCCAGAAGAACAAAAAATTCAGAACTCTTCATGGTTCCTCATCACAGTACGAACTATGGTCAAAACGAGTCGATTACAAGGATAATTAAATTGGCAAATAAAAATAAGTGAAATAATTCATTTATTTGACACATCCATGTATTCATTCAAGAATCAAATGAGGCACATTAATTTGTTGTAATTTAGTTTTAGTTTATTATGATTGTAATGTAATGTAAAAATTGTCTCTTAATATGTATGTTTTATTGTAAATTGGACTGTTCGTATATAAAATAAAATAAAAATAAACCTGATAAGGCATATAATCGGCGACTGGACAAAAACTTGAAAGTAATTCCCAAGGAAAGAAATAAATTACATTTTACAACACCTATTTTAATGTAGCAAATTCAACTGCTTTTGCCGCTATTGTTATTAATTATTAATGGAATTAATTTGCTGTTTTAATTAGTAAAATAGTTTGACATACCTGATGTTACAAAAAAATGTTGGGCCTGTCTTACCTAGTTTTACAAATTAACACAAATGTTTCTGCTTCTTGTCCGTTTTGACTTGCAAGTTATTGGCAGCAGCTACGATATGTTTGCTTAAATCATCAATAGTGTCCACTTCGGTACAATAACTTCATTTTTTAAATATCCCACAAAAATAAGTTCAAATGATTTAAAGTCAGGAGATTGCCACGGCCATAGTACCGGTCCTCCTTTTCCAATCCCCTGGTATTAATGCTTGGACACGCTGTACATGATACAGACATAATCGAGTCTCGTGTATGATACGCCATACTGCTGCAGTATGCCATTGACACCCTGGACCTCCATCTCTCTCACGATTTGGTTGCAGATGTCCCACATCACGCCTGCGTCTGCACTACACTTGCACTCATTGCACACCTTTGCAAAAGTAGTTGCATTTGGCACATATTTACCAGGAAATCATTCTGCTAAAATATTTTCACTTCACCGTAGATTCAAATCATACCCATCATCTGCGAGTTGCTATACGTAAGCCATTTTTGATATTTGAAAAACTAATGTAAATACTTGCATAGCAAAAAAAGTTAATACGATAAGTAATCGGATATTAGAAATAACCTGGCTAGATACTACAGTAGATTAGCGATGTAATGGTTAAAACTATTAGAACTTCAATAATTTTTTTCTCGGAAACTATAAGGATTTACAATTGTTTGTACTATATTGACTCCATTTTTCGTGACGCATCTATTCCCAATTTTTTTTTGATAAGTTCTGAATCACAATGCATAGGAGTCACCAGTGTTGAATAGATATGGTAATAAGGAGGAGGGTTATCAGTTATTTAATGAAGAACATCCTGCCTATTTCACATCAACTGTAAGTCGATTAGTTAAACAATTTTAAAAAACTGGTTAAATTAAATATATTGGTAGAAGTTCAAAAGAACCTTCACACTTCTTCCAGGCAGCTAGCTGAGTATAAACAATCATCTCAATTACTCCACAGTTGAAAAATTAAAAAAAAATGAAATGTACATTTAGTGCTAGTTGAATGAGGTTGATCCAAATTGTCACATAGGTACAGTTTTATGAGGACAACATTACATTTTGTGATGAAAATCATAAGTTATTAAAGTTATTGTTTTTTCAACAAAACCAGTTTTTCTTCTAATGGAGCTGAAATTCGTCATAACTGCAGGTATTGGTATCAAATTAATCCTCACTGGGTTCGAGAATCATATAGCAAGCGCCAAAGTAAAATGAATGTATAGTTTGGAATGATGGGATATCGTATCTTAGTACCTTACTTGTTTGAAGAAAATTTAATTGCTAATAGATATTTGGATTTTGTAATATTTTGACTTGGTCTCAGCTTTAGCAGTTCTTTATCGATATAATGAGGATAGCGATGTTCACCGCCCAATAATATGGTTTCAAAAATGTCTGGATATTTATTGACATACTTTCCCTGATAGTGGACAGAGTAACAACGACAAACTGAATAAAAGCCACCATGTTCATCTGATTTTACCTCCTTGGATTTCTCTTGTGGGTTTACTTAAAATTGCGGGTATATTTTAATAAACCAAATAATTTAGAAGACCTACAGCTAAGAATTTGAACTGAAATACAAAATATCATCCATGAAATTATTGAACATCTTAAAAATTGCTGTCACAAATAAACACAACACTTTGTTTTAAATTGTAATTATTTATATTATTTTTTAAATTACGCCATCTTAAAACAGTACACAGGAAACCCCTAACATTGTACTCAACAAACTGTAAGGCATTCATTTTTGTTAAAAAAAATAGGTTGAAATATTAAAAAAAAAATAAGGAAATTTTGAATATTACGCAGAACTTTATCACTATCTGGTATAAATAAATAAATAAATAAATATCAGCTTAACCTTGTTCAATATGCCGCCACTGAAAAAGTTCATAAGAGTATACGGCTTTTATATAATAACGTTTTCCTTTAATTTTAAAGTTAAACAATTAATAACCAGTAAAAATGTGGCTTCCTGCGTGGAAATTGATTAAGTTAATTATCAAATGAAAACTGTTACTCAAAAGGATCAAACAGATAAAGCAACTCTCTTTGGCAAAATCTAATACCTAAGTGCAATGTCCGACAGGTTATGGTCACCAAAGGTCTCCCTAACATATTCTGCCAGCTGGACTTCAAAAAGTTTATCTCGCTCTTGCAAATATCTATCATAAGCTCATAGTCGGAGGCTATGTAATTGTGCGACATATCCGTAAACTGAATAATACACAGTCTGTAGTGGGATGTAAGAAAAATGTATATAGTTTCAATTTACCTGTGGAGTAAAAGCAAAAATTTTATCTCCCAAAGAATAGAGCTTACTAGTGGAAAGAATGCCTACATCTCTGGATTTTCGACCGGACAAGCCCAACTTCTTGTTTCGCCCTGTAATATAAAGATTAATTATATTACTAAGAATTCCTAACATGACTGAATAATTTAGAACTACTGTAACCTACAATGTCACCAATGAAGCATTGTAACCTCTTTCGTAATTAACCTGAAAATTCATTCAATGGAACCAAAACAGACTTTCATACTGACATCGAATGCCTTATATAAGGATCTTCCTTACTTAACTAACACGTAAGTACTACAATTCTGGCAGCATTCTTCCACATCAGAATGGCATCCAAAATAAAAAAAGTCCTTTCAAGTCTTATTTCTTACGAAATATATAATATATTCCAAGATGAAGTGCTTAGAACTTCTGGAACTTTTCTTGGGGTAATATAGTTTGATAAATTCTTTCTTTATGTCCTTCATTTAGGTTTTCGTAATAATATCCTTTCACATCAGTTATGCTTGGAAAACAGATTGCAAAAGGAGTTCACCTACCACAACCTTCTTAATTTTTTTTTTGTTTATCTATCTTCAGCTAGTGTTCATAAAATATCAATAGCTTCACCTCACACAGCTACTGTTAGTGGTGTTGTCTTTTCCTCCTTGCCTAGACAGCTGCTTCAAACTGTTTAAGGTAGGTGCACCATGACACCTTTCCATCAAATGTTGCCAGATTAATCCTTGAAAATGAAAGAGAACTCTTTTCAGCCATTGCAGACAACTTTTGTCAGATTTATTACCACATTTTTCAATTGATCAGTCGGTTGGTCGGTCAGTGGTCGTGCGGTTTAAGGAGTCAGTACTTGAATCGATGTAGACAGATCGGTGTGGGTTCAAACCCCGCAGCTGGTAGAGCGTATATCAGCTATATTCATCGAGAGGATTGGCTTCCTGCGGGTATGGTAAGGTGGAAGAATGTTAGCTTGTGTCAATGTGAGAGATTGATACCGGTCGACATTTGACTATCCCCCTAATCGATGGTTCGATCGGTTTTCCAGGTTTTTCACTCATTCCTGCACTGAATGGTGGTTAGGGCCTACCAACGTAAGTCGTTCCTGGGCGCAAATGTGGCCTGCTTAATAATAATTTGCCGGCCCCCCTCCCACACAAGGTCCGACTTCTGGGCGAATCCCCGTGATTAGAATGAAGGGTAGAGATATTATTATTATTAATTTCTTCTCTAATACTTTCATCAAACTGATTGAGTTTAACCTTAATTGCCTCTTATAATAACTTTTTATTTTCTTCTTTCATTTCATCCCTGTTGCTTATCATTTAATTTCTGAAATCTTTATTTCTTATACTATTCCTTATTTCATCACCAATGTTTCTTATTTCCTCTTGACTGTTCTTCAGTTTCTTTTTCAAATCTGCCTTAATTTCCTTGACTACTTTTCATGTTATCTTGACTGTTCTTCATATCTTTTATTTCCGTCGTTTAAATGTTGCCTACATTTTTGCTGATCTTGATCCTATCATTGGCATTCACTTAGTTTTAAACTTTAAACAAACTTCTTTGTAAAATGTTCTACTTCTGACACCAATGTAATTCTTCAATAAATTAATCTTCGAAAATTCAATGAAAATAAAACTATTTGTTGTCACTAACTTGATACAAATACATTTTAGTAATTAAACTTCAATTATAACAACTGCTAAAACAATTTTTTCCATTACTTTAATACTTCAGTATTTCACATTCGATTTTTCAAAATGCACTGACTTGTTTGTATATAGGGTGATTTTGAAAGTGAGGTATTAATTTATTAACAGTATGCATTAAAATACATCATTTTACAAAAATTGCT
Organism: Monochamus saltuarius; assembly: GCA_025584915.1. NCBI lineage: Eukaryota > Metazoa > Arthropoda > Insecta > Coleoptera > Cerambycidae > Monochamus > Monochamus saltuarius. Next base: position 45,654,291 of record CM046724.1, on the reverse strand, counting down.
TTAATAAATGTTTTTTAATAACCGAGATACCTGAATTTAAATTTATTGCAAATTTTTAAGCTGACTCTGTAGCCCTAGCCTACCCTAATAGGTCATGTAACTCTATTTCACGATACCTCACCTACTTTTATTTTTATAAACAGTTCAATACCAATTTATGTGCAGTACCATATAAGTTTGAGATACAAACGTAAAGAATAAAATAGAAAAATTATGAACTATAAAATTAGGTATAAAGATACTCATAGTGCATGTTCTTCTCACCTAAATATGTATATAAGTGGGACAGTACCCTTGCAGGTTGTACTTCTATGGGTGCAACTTCTTCAATAGTTTGGACAATAATATCATGTTCTGCCAATTTATCTCTTATTTCATTATCTTCTGCAAGAATTACTACCTGGACCACCACATCGGGTTTCTTCTCTGAACATAATCTTCGATTTAAAGGATCTAACTCACCTGGAGCCAAAAATCCCTAAAACAAATACTTGTTAAAAAAGAAATACCTAAGTGTATTTTGATTAAAAGGAAAATCTCTGCTCATATAGAACCACCAGAAGTACATAAATGTACATAATATATTAACATGATAAGTTGTTGTTTGTTACCTAATAACCTTACACTGCTCTTACTGTCATATTATATCAGGTGCATTAGTAAATATTGTTACGGAAGCTCACCTACCTTTTTAGTTTGTTAATTATGTTCCTGTTTGCGTTAAAATTTATAATTTTTGTAATACCTTTATTTTGACGTTTTCCGGAATATTCCAGGTTATATTCTATTTGTTTCTCGACACGTTTTCGAGATCGCAGAAACATCGGAACTCTAAAAACCTATATAAGCGGATCAATTCCGCAGTCACAGTCAGTTTTGTATTGAGCAGTCGAACGCGATTGACAAACGTCAAAGTAAAGTGTTGATAGTTGTGAAATTAGTTTCAAGGATATTTCTTGTATAATCAAAAGTGGCAATAAAGTTGTTTGTCTATGTGACGTGTTTCCACGAAAAGGCAATTTCGAGGTTACATTAGTGTCAGAAGTGGGATGGCTCTACCAGATTTTGCGTCGACTTTAGAAGATTAAATGATGTCACTAAAAAGGACAGTTTTCCATTGCCAAGGATAGACGACACCCTGGATACACTGTCTGGATCCCAATGATTTTCAACATTGGACCTGAAGAGTGGCTATTGGCAAGTGCAGCTTCACCCAGAGGATAAAGAGAAGACAGCCTTTTCCATTGGGACAGGTTTGTGGCACTTCAATGTTATGCTCTTTGGCCTCTGCAACGCACCAGCCACCTTTGAAAGACTTTTGGAAACGATTCTGCCGGGAATGACCTGGAAGACTTGTCTTGTTTACCTTGATGACATAATAATACTTGGTAAAGAGTTTGAAGATCATTTGAAGAATGTCCAAGAGGTTTTTCAAAAGTTGAGAGAGGCCCGACTAAAGTTAAGAAAGAAAGAAGTGCATGTTCTTTCAAAAAGAAGTCAAGTATTTAGGTCACATTATTTCCTCTGAGGGAGTGAAGAATGACCCAGAGAAAACTGAAACCATCTGGAAATGGCCAGTGCCGATCAACAAACATGAATTAAGGAGTTTCCTGGGACTTTGCACTTACTATCACAAGTTTGTGAAACATTTTGCTGAGATTGCGAAACCTTTACATCGACTCACAGAAAACAATCATCCATTTACACGGACGGAGCAATGTCAACAAGTTTTACAAAGATTAAAAGAAGCTTTGTGTTCTTCCCCGATTCTATCATATCCCAAGCCTGGAAAGACATTCCTCTTGGACACAGATGCTAGTAATACTGGAATTGGAGGAATATTATCACAAGTTGAAGACGGGCGTGAAAAGGTGATTTCCTACTTTAGCAAGGTCCTCTCTAAGCAAAAAATGAACTACTGCGTAAGCAGAATAGGGTTGCTTGCCATAGTTAAAACTGTGGAGCATTTTCATGCTTCGTTGAAGTGGCTACTGCAGTTCAAGAATCCGGAAGGCCAAGTGGCAAGATGGCTTCAACGGTTGCAGGAGTACGACTTCAAAATTTAACACCGGAAAGGATCTAACCATCGGAATGCTGATGCCCTATCCAGAAGACCATGCCCTTCAAACTGTAAGCACTGTCTGCGACAAGAAATTAGAGAAGATGAATTTCTTTGCCGAAGAATTAACATCCAGGGCCCAGATGATTGGGATAATAAAATCATCCAATGAAAGATAAAAAACATGGACAGACCCACCTGACAGAATATTTCTGATAAATCACCGTCTCTAAAAAGCTACTGGGCCTATGGTATTCTTTAGCTATCGAGAACGGCCTATTAAGAAGAGTCTGGGAGTCCCGACGGCAAAGAATAGATTTATCAAACAGTACTGCCCCAGAAAAGAATTTCAGAAGTTCTTCAAGCACTGCACAGTAGAGTCAGTGGTGGGCACTTTGGAATAAACAAAACTCTGAATAAAGTTAGAGAACGATTCTACTGGCTTGGCAGTCGGTCCGATGTAGAAGAATGGTGCCGACGTTGTGATACCTGCGCCTCTAGTTAGGAACCCAGGACTCGTAGCCGAGGACAGATGAAGCAGTACAATGTTGGAGCTTCATTCGAGAGAATAGCTATTGACATAGCTGGACCATTTCCTCGTAGCAGCAGTGGAAATCGTTATATTTTGGTAGTGATGGACTACTTCAGTAAATGGCCAGAAATATACCCCTTACCTAATTAAGAAGCAGTCACCGTAGCTGAAGCTTTATTCGAAAATTGGATATGCCGTTATGGGGTGTCCAGGGAGATCCATTTCGATCAAGATCAAAATTTCGAGTCTGAAGTGTTTCAGAACAGTTTAAGCTGCTAGGCATTCACAAAACCAGAACTACACCTCTTCATTCGCAATCAGATGGAATGGTGGAAAGATTCAATCGCACCATCGAGAACTTCATGAGAACAGCCGTCAACGAGAAACAGACCAACTGGGATACCTGCCTTCCTCCATTTTTACTAGCTTACCGAGCAGCAATTCATGAAACCACGGGTAAAACACCAGCCAACCTGCTTTTTGGCACCGAATTACGGCTGCCCATAGATCTAATTATGAATCGACCGCAACACGAGGAAAACTTAGATGATTATCTCAGCCATCTGAAAGATCAAATAAAGATGGTACATAAAGAAGTACGAGAGAAGCTAAAAATAGAAAGCAACAGAATGAAGACCAGATATGACTTGTGTGCCAACAGCAGCGGGCTTCAAGAGCTTGAGAAAGTATGGATGTATAACCCAAAAAGAAGCAAGGGTAAATCTCCGAAGCTGCAGAAATCGTGGAAAGGACCTTATTGCGCCATGTCATGATTGAATGACGTAGTCTACAGGATCGAGAGGAATTCCCAAGCCAAGATGAAGATTGTCCACATCGATCGTTTGACACCTTATCAAGAAGGCCATGCGGACAATGGAGTAACCTGATCGGGACGATCAGTTCTAAGGGGGCAATGTTACGGAACCACACCTACCTTTTTAGTTTGTTAATTATGTTCCTGTTTGAGTTAGAATTTATAATTTTTATAATACCTTTATTTTGACGTTTTCCGGAATATTCCAGGCTATATTCTATTTGTTTCTCGACACGTTCTCGAGATCGCAGAAACTTCGAGGATTCTAAAAATCTATATAAGAGGATCAATTCCGCAGTCACAGTCAGTTTTGTATTGAGCAGTCGAAGGCGATTGACAAACGTCAAAGTAAAGTGTTGACAGTTGTGAAACTAGTTTGAAGGATATTTCTTGTATAATCAAGAGTGACAATAAAGTTGTTTGTCTACGTGACGTGTTTCCACAAAAAGGCAATTTCGAGGTTACAATATTTTTAATGATTATTTGTTAAATTAAAAAACTTGGATTTATAACAATTACCTACTTACAAAACAAGAATGTAAAGTGACTATCTTTGACTTATGTAAAATTTAAACACATCTGACAAGAGGCCATAAACATCGATAAAAAAATTCTCCTTTATAAATAATTTTGGAAATTATTTAAGGGTGGTGCTTATTTTTCTCTATCTGATAAATATTTGTATTAGTCATAGTTAACCCTGAATATACATATACAATAAAATATTCGTATTATAAAAAGCAAGTATTTATGTTCCTAAATATTTTATTATAAAAATATTGTTTGTAAAACACATGCACATTTTCCATTTTGACCCCTAATGAGAAATATTACAGCTAACCGGATTAACTCTTAACTATCAGGTATTATTATAAATAAAAATTTCAATTTCATTGTTTCTACATTTGGCAATGTTGTGAAAAATGCATGGTAGTTCACAGACCTAAAGCCATCTTGGATGATAGTTATCAGAAGCACCAATTTTCCACAGGAAAAGAGGGTTTCCGAAATAGTTTTTTTATTGTCAATTAGGTCTCCCTGAGCACTTGGTTAAAATTTTTGTACTTAGGGCGGTACTTTCAGTCAAATTTAACCATGATTAACGTGCTTTAACAGTTGATCAAATTTAACAGAGATCTTTTGAGTACTTTCAGCATTAATTATGATTAATCATGATTAAAATGTTGGCGTGGTGCTGTTAAAGTTAACAGACTTATAGACCCCGATTAATGCACAAATCAAGGTTTCGTAACCTCACATCTTGGTTTATCTGTCAATCTGTGAATTAGAACCACATTTACATAATGATAATACACAGTAAGTTTTCCAAACTCGCTCATAAATAGTAGAACCTGAAGCATATCATATTTATTGTAGATATCATGAAGTCTCCATTAGAAGTCAACTTTTATTGACGTTGAGATTTTACAGCACCGGAAGTTTTTATATTACAATTGGGGATTTTATCGGTGTCCACAAGACTACAGCAGGTCGAATAATAAAAAGAATTACAAATGCTATTCTATTGTTTTCTTTATTCATCTTTAAATAATGCAGAAAAGCTCATCCTGTACCCTGTCACCACAACTATTGCACATCCAACATCTAACAAATTATACTTTTTCAAAAAATTCTGGTTTATTTTGCGTTTGAACACCGAACAAACTAAAAAGACAAGGTTACATAATCTTAAATCAACAATCCAGAGAACTATTTCTCTCTTATTTCTGTGGTACATGGTACATTAGAACTATTTTTTAAATATTCATTGCTGCCAACAAAGGTTAACCAACGATTTGCAAACAAGTTGTTAAAATAGGAATAAAGTACACAGCAATTCTTAATCATGATTAAATTACTTGATTAGTTTAACAACACTGTTAATGAATCGTCTGATTAATTTCGAATGAAAGTACCGGCCCTTAGTCATATAGTTAACCCTGTATTCCTTGAGTTCTGAAGAGCATATATTTTAAGATTTTTTTTTAATAGTTCTTATATTTTGGGGAAAGGGGATACCAATGCATACTCTGGGTGAAATCTTAGAAAAGAAAAAATCCTTACAATTTCTGATCACAAATGCTAAGCTTTTATAGGACGATAAAGAAATATTACGCATAATATGTTCATGAAAAGATAATTTTTGACATAAAAGCGCAAACTCTACTAATATTTTGGTAATTAATCTATTCATGCAGTTTCTGTATTTAAAGTGAAATCAACCAAGTAATACAAGTATGTTTTGACCACCTACCTCCTGTAATAACTTTCCAATAATGTACAGAGACTGTGCCCAAAGAAATGGACACTGGCCCAGTGGAATTCTCTGTTGACTTCCAGGTTCCTTGTATTCCGCTCCAACAAATTCTGCTGGTACTGAGTACAACTCTGGTACTAGTTTCAATCCCTCTTCTGATCTGATCATAATCTGTAAAGTTATATTTAACTTCATATGTTTGTAGACAAATGTTCATTAAATATACCTAGTAGGTATATAGTTATTTATACATACAGGGTTAGGTAAATGTATCGAACCATCTGCGTACAAGGCAAACTATAAGGGTAAGTTCCGTTTCCTAACCTGGTTAACCAACTGGTAAATAATATTTTGAGTGGTTTTAGAATGGTCACTGAAAGTTTAGTTATTTACAGAACGATGTTAAATGGTTATGATCACAAACAGCTTATGTTATTTGAATCTTATGAAACCAAAATCCGACAAATCCATATTGGCATATTTGTGGGATATCAAGAAAGTTTAAGTATGTTATGGATAAGATAGACTTGTGCAAATTACTAACGGAAATAATATTATACTACAGTAAAATATGTGCTACAAAAATTATATTAAAAACATTTAGGTTTTTTTTTAAATTTAGGTAAAAACAATGTACATGTCGGGTTTTGATATCCAAAACCTGATTTGTTGTTATTATGGATTTATTGGGTACTGAATAGTTATTTTTATTTTAAGTAAGTTTTGGTCGAAACTGTAGGTAGAGACAAAAAATCATTCAAAAGTGCCATAAAACACTGAAAACAATATTTTTGTCCAACTGTCCAAAGTATTTGCCACTGTAGGTTTATTATTTTTCAATACGTTTTTATCTGAAGTTGGTGTCAATGTCAAAAGTGACGTGATCGTGAAAAAAAGTTCTACCCAAACTAAAAAAAAAAATTTTTTTACGATCACGTTTTTGTTTCCATTTTTTCTGGATAGCGTGCTTTTGTTCATCGCCGTTAAAAAATGGCTAATTTTGCATATCTATAGCGATTAAAAATTTTTTTTTTTTGACAGTTGAACAAAAAATAAATTAGAGAGTAGAATATTTTACTTTGATGTTATTTTTTCCATAAATTTAAGCAGTATATAATTATTTACTGTGGTATATCTAAACAGTCACATTCTCATATAAAGCCTTGTTCCCATGGACGCAAAATATTATTGCAATTTTCATCATTATGTGGGGTTAGCAAGTTTAACTTGAGTTTTTGACAATCTACTATTGACAGTCAATGACAATTTTACGATGAAAATATTAGAAAACGTGACATTTGGAGAAATTGGCTAAAAGTTGAGACTTTTGCCGCCATTAAATAATTCGCGCAAATATTTGTGAATTTTGCGTCCATGGGGACAAGGCTTAACTCTGTGCAATTTTAAGGCTCACTGTCCTCTGAATTTTCAGACAGACAGACAAGAAGTTTGTCATCACGTGAATAAATGGCACCTCCTCATTGACTGAAATGAATTTTTTTTACTGTTAGTTTCACACAATATTGTTAATACCTGAAAATATATAAAAATGAAATGAATTTGTCGTAATTGGATTCAAGGACACGCAATATTTGTGAGACTTTAAAATTAAGTGCAAAAATTGCATATTTTGAATATATTTAAAGGTTTTGCTGCCTAATTGTGTTCTAATGATAGAGAAAAAGTATAAAATTTGCAAGGTATACTCGCGACAAGAATTCAGACGACTTACGTCATATGAACAAATAAATAATTTATTATATTTTCATAAAATATTAAAGAAACTGCAACCGATAGTAATAAAACTATATACCACAATAAAAGTTTGCATTATATTTAGCACTAAATTGCAAAAAATTATTGTTTTTAACGTGACCAAATATTGAAAATTACGTTGACAATAAAAACAAATGTGTAACGTCAGCCGTGACGTAAGACGTCTGAATTCTTGACGCGAGTATACCATTTATTTCGATTTTAGTAAAAACTGGATTTGTCAGGTTTTGATTTTAGAAAACGCATTTAAAAAACAAACAAGATTCCAGTAACAAGCCTTTAACCCCGAGTTATGGAATGGGAAACCGTAACCAAAACTGTAAACGGAACACTCCCCTAAGTTTGATTAAAAAATATTCTCAACAAAAGTTTTTGTCACTGTTCAGTGACAACTTTGATTTCCAAGATCTATTTAATTTTTAAATACACATGATTGGCAGTTTTTTTTTAAATTAATATCATATATTTTAACATCAGATAGACACTTTTACCAATTATAATACAGGATTTGGTGGATATGCAACTTGTTTTTTAAATATTAAATAAAATAAAGACTATTAAATAATTATTTAATGAAAATTAAATTTGTTGTCACGTAATGAGCACTTGATTAAAAATATATATTTATAATGTGTTTAAACCGACACTAAGGCTCTTAAAGAGTTTTGAATATATTTTGATATTTCTTGAACAGCCATCTCAATTTGAATTTCCAACTATTTTAAAGATTAAAGTTTGGTCTAATAGACGACGGATTTTAAATCGTCAAAAGGACTTAAAGTCCCCATTAACCCTATATCATTGCAATTGGTAAACAAGTCTCTAAAATAGAGTAGATGTTAGAAATCAAAGTATGTCCTTGGCAAGAATAAAAATGCTACAAAAATTGTTGTTAATGGTATTTTTTAATGAAAATTATAGTTTGCCGTGTACACAGTGTGTTCGGGCACACTTGCTCAACCCGATCTATTATCCAGCGTTTGTTTTAAAAAAATAAATTTTAATAAAATATTTTATATAGAAATAGATATTAAAAAAATAATCAAAAAGTGATGATAGCTATCTATTTACAACATTTAACTAACTATAGCAATTTTACATGTAACACAAATTGAGAATAATACCTCCTCTAGCTGTTGGGTATATTCCGCAGCAACCTCTTTATTCCCTTGAAAACAATTGTCTAATATGAGATAGCAAAAAAACAGTGGCCATTCACATTCAATGTTTTCAAACATCCGTAGTTCCCACGGTTCATAGTATAATCTTCTAGAATCCTGAAAATTTACAATAAAATTTGTATCTGTATATTCACATAAATTATTCAATTACAAAACAATAATTATAAAATTAGTAAAGTGAAGTATGTATATAAAGATGTTTACTTACTTCTTTTGGAGTTCGATACCCATCTCTTAAAAATCTTTTACAACCAAACCGTCCTTGCAACTTATTAATGATACAATCTCTAGTATACCCTATCAGTCCAGGATCATCAACAGCAAAAGCTGGAAAACTTATTACAGATAATAGTCCACTATCAAGTTCCTTGGAGCTTGATTCTCTTGGTAACATAGACTAAAAGTAATAACATCAATGTAATGAGATAAATTATGCAAATATTATTGAATACCTGTAAAACAGCTTGACACTTCTGCGCCTCATCAGCTAAAACATGAATTATACTATAAGGCCCTCCTCTAGCTCCAAACAAATCTAACTCATTCATAGCTTCCAGAGCAGCTTTAGCCATTCCAATAGAACTTGCGTTCAATTCTGGTAAACCATGGTTAGTCTTGTCTCCTCTTTCCCAAATACCATAATCTGGGGTGCAATAAGCACATTCTATATAAAATACAAGATTTTGAATAAATGCGACTTCATCTAAATTAAAAACAATTTGTAGTCCCGATGCTGTCATCTGTGCTAATACCAAGAGGTAAAGAGATATTGCATCAATCTGCAAATGACCCCATTCATTATCTCCTACGACTATTTGACCAGTTACAGAAGAATATTTTGCATGTAAAGAGTCTAGAGGATTTTGAGTTTGCTTGAATCTTTCGACCTTTTCTTTCTGCTGCATCATAGACATTAGCAAACCTCGCATTAACTTGACGCAAGATTGCTCTAACTCATATGTTTTGGCACGATCCTCATCCTGATCAGCCATTTTTTTATATGACATAGAAAGACCCCATACAGACAATACGCAATACACATTATTCCTAATCCATGCGTGGTTAATTTCTACGCTAGCAGGGAATAAACCAGTGACCGGATTTTGGTGTTCCATAATGACTTTGTGCACAAGCCGCTGGTAATAGTCCAGCCGGACACCAGAATTGCTCCTACTTCTCATTTTGCTATAGAAATTTACAATATTTGTAAAAAATAATGTCACACTATAAAATAAAAATAAATATCAATGTCGCTTGAAAGTCATGCTGGCTGTCAAACGTAAGAGATTAAAATAGATGTCAGATGTCACACTCAAGCGCATGTTCAATTAAATATAAAATTAAATATCCATAAATTCATTAGAACTACCGAAGTTGAAAATGAACTAAGGAAGAGCATAGCAGAGATTATAAATACACTAGATAATCACCGTAAATATGTAGCTACTGGCGACGCGGTAAAAATAGTTTCATAAGTTCCATGTAGAGGTCGGTGGCATGCCGAATTCAGAAATTTATATAATTCTTTAAACCAGACTTGTAGTGCGGTCAAGCGGGACCTTCGCCTGAGATGGCAGGGCACTACCCAGAGATTATAAATACACAATCTCTGGTGCAGGTAGAAAAGGGTTGTCCGGGAAATCCGAATAGGCCCGTAATCGCTGGCAGATGTAACAACAAAAAACCGAATATTGTCTAAAGCTATTTATTTGTGGCATAGTTTTAGTTTTTTTTTTAGTTTTTTTTTGGGTTTTTGCCACACTTCTGAAAAAAATAATAGAGACTAATTAAATAAGCCAAAAAAAAAAAAAAAAAAAAAAACAAAAAACCGAATGAGATACACTATCTCTAGGAGAGCATTGGTGGCCTGCATGCACACTAATCAATTTCTGCATCCATTTTTACCGCGTCCAGTAACTACATAGACGGTGATTATCTAGTGTATTTATAATCTCTGAGCATAGTGATAAAAACAGGTGGAAGCTTGTTTGCTTGTTAAATTCGATTTTGTGATCCATCGTTGTCATATCAGTGTCATCTATATTTGTCCGACGGTACTTAAAAATGATTAATGTTACAAATTTCCAAAAGAGGACATTACATATATTACAACACAGATAATATACATTTCAAAATTTTTGGGTGCGATTGATATAATTCCTTTCGAAAGCCGTAAAATTTACTGTTATTGTGTGTTTAATTACTGACATTTGTGGTTTAATTTAACTTGTAATATTTATTCGGAGACATAAAACGTCAGCTTTTTCATGTACACATTTGTAGCAACCATTTTGATATTGGTGGAGTAAGATACTTCAAAAAGTTTATTTAAAACGTGTAAACAGAACAATAATTTAGGATAGTTAAGTAAATTTTACTGTCTTTGTTAAGCTGATATATTTGAGTCTTAAATATAAATTCCATAAGTCATTATAACAACATTGTTGCTTGTTATTTGCTTTGTTGATACACAGTACTTCGAGTTACATATCTTGTTGCATAACACTAGACAAGAACTCAAGGATCGTCATCTCAATCGGTCTAGCAAAAAATCTCCCAATTCCTCCCTAATGACCATGGTGACTAGAATAGAAATAGAAAAAATCATACTTATAAGATTTAAATCAATTTATCGTGCCTAATGTCCACCTTAGAACCATTTTACACACAAGAGATTTCTTCCGAAAATTATAACAAAAATTATGAGCAAATTTTACGAAGAATTTTTATTAAAGTTTGTATGTATATTTCAGCTATCTACGTGATTTTACAAATTGCCAAACTGGAGATGTACGCAAATTATGCCGCACTTTCTCGATTATAGTCATAAAAATATAGAACATGTTCTATATTTTTACTAATAAAAATATAGAACATGTTCTATATTTTTACTAATAAAAATATAGAACATGTTCTATATGTTTACTAATAAAAATTTCCATTAAATTATTGATATAATTCTCGTATGTATAAAACAGCTAAAAAGTTTCACGAAAATTTTTAGCTAAATTGTGAGATACATTTTTGCTATAATTCTTGTGTGTGTAAAACGGTTCTTAAGGGCGCTATAAATATTAGCAAATCGCCATTTTGGTTCATGTCTGTCGGCAATTATTAGTTCGTAACCTCAAAAATTAAATAGCTTTATTCGCGCATCACTCAGTCCAACTCAGTCACCACCAAATAATAGACGAAATAGGTGAAATAGAATCGAAACTGTTTCAGTCAAATGGCAGTGAATTTATATTAATTCGAATTCAGCAGAACTGGGCCTAAACTTATTAAACTTTGATTTTAAAAATAATTTTATATTACTGGATAACCTTTAAATTAAACTTAATAAACTGATTTTAAAAATAATTTTATATACTGGATGACCTTTAAATTAGATACATGTATAATACAATAAAAATTCAATATTTATTTTTCAGTTAATGTTCACTTAAATGTATTAGATTTGTATAGGAATAGCTTATAAAACCAATGTTAAATGTTACCCATTCTTATATTTCTAGTTTTGTCAATTCTAAATATCTCAGCTTTATTTAGATTTAGTTTCCCATTAATCGAGCTTTATGAGAATAACCTTCTAACAGGGTATATAATATTTGGCGAGTTTCCTGCGTGAGTGTTTACTAAAATCGAAATAAACTTTGTTTAGTGCATTGTTGTGTTTTACAAAGAGTTTTTTAACAATTTAAAGTGGTATTTTCTGAGTATGTTGCAGTGCCAGCAGTGTATATAACCATATATGTCTTCATTGCCAAGAAGTGTGTGTGTGTGTTTGCATATTCAGAAAAAAAATCATGTATATACGAATCAAGAGAGAGTTGATGTTGATGTTATGGTTAAAGCCTGCTTTATATCAGAAGACGGCGGCTGCAAGAGATAATATCAGATGGATAATCCCGACCGACAAGTACCGAATAAGAAAATGTTTTAAGTTTGGTTCAATATTTAAGAAGTTATGTATGTTCTGAATGCCAGTACGCTATGTTGAACGCGCAAAACTCCATTGGCAACAAGATTTCAGTTATGTCATATGACTGTATGTACAACAAACATTGAAACTTCATGGATATTCCCATCATGTTTACAAAATACAGACGTTGAAACCCGAAGATTTAGCAGTGCGTGTAGAATTCTACGAATGATATAGGAGAAAATGTAATGGAGAAGGAGGCAACTTTTAAAATTGTGTATTGTAGACCCATGATGCGGAATTTACAAGAGGAGTTTTTAATATTCGTAAAACACATTTTTACGAGAGAGGCAAGAGAGACTCATTTTCAATCAAATAAATCACATTTTGGCTAGTATAGCTAGTAATACCTGTGGTAATACATTGATGGGACTTTATGTAATGGATATAATAGACTCAATGATGAAACTTACTTTAATTTTCTGGGAATAGGCTAGAAGATTCACTTCCATATGATAAGCCACTGGATGTAAAATATGTGGTATCAACATTATCGGCACTGCCGCACAGTGCTGTTTGTTATGGAATGGTTGAACAAGCATTATAAGAGCAAGTGGATTAGATATTTCGGACCTGCAGCTTTAATAATTTATTCATCTCATACTAACAGTGCTGAAGAACTACGCCAAAAAGTGCAAAGCGTAATAGACCATATACTGGAGAACATAGATGTGAATAAGGTAAATACTCCATGATGCGACACTTGGTGAGAAATTAAATGTTTTATCGATTTTGGCTATTTCTTCAATCACCACCACCACCATGGCGAACCACCGAATGTGTATAATCAAGTGACATTCGATGAGGGTATTTTACTTACTTCACTCTATCCTCTAAAGTCATAAGCGAAAACAGTTCCATGCTTTTTTATAATGGCTGTTACGGGTGATCTTATTCCTTATTCTAGGTTTGTTTTTGCAGCAGTTGGAAACGGTTTGAAACTGTCAGAAATATTCGACCAGGTAAGAAAACGTGTTATAATTGAATTTAACGCAATAAATAGTTGGACGGACATTTCTGATAGTTTCAAACCGCTTCCAATTGCTGGAAAAACATACCTTATATCAACATTATTTTTTCCTTAATTGCAGGTATTTACAATTCGCTCAATCAGTTGCTCCCGACTGTTAATGTCAATACCTTCTATTTTAAAAGGCCCCACAGGTAATAATCAACAGGAGTGATGTTTGGTGACCTTCAAGGCGAATTGATAGGCCCACTCCGACCAATACACATGCATGATGTTTGGAAAATTGTCGTTCAAAAAATAATTTCTCCCCACATGGAAAGGTAGATATACTCGCGTCAAGAATTCAGACGTCTTACGTCACGGCTGACGTTACACATTTGTTTTTATTCTCAACGTAATTTTCAATATTTGGTCGCGTTAAAAGCGATCATTTTTTGCAATTTAGTGCAATATATAATGCACACTTTTAGTGTAGTATATAGTTTTATTACTATCAGTTGCAGTTTCTTAAATATTTTGATGAAAATGTGACGAATTATTCATTTGTTCGTAATGTACACTTTTAGTGTAGTATATAGTTTTATTACTATCAGTTATACAGATATTTGATCAAACAATCAAACATGAAGACTTAATGCGCAGCTACAGCAGTTAGTGGATTGAGTGAAGTAAGAAGAGTACCCCCATCGAATATTATTTGATTATACAGTGGCTCAATTGTTTTAATAACTGTCAATTGCTGTTAACATTCACCCATCATCACTCTAGTCTCTTCAGTCATCAGTAGATTCGTCGTAATTTTAAACAAGTAATTGTAGTATTTTAAAACAAAAACTCGAACAAGATTACTTCCACAGAACAAATTAATATTGAACGCCAATAAGTGCTCTGTGAAACCGACGAACTATGTTTTCACCATCTCTTACTATCATATAAGTACCTAGGTACATAGAACTAAATGGAGCAATATGTTCAAATATGCCTTGCTTCCAAATTATCATAATATAAGAGTAGTAAATAATAACTAATAACTTATTAGTTTGTGAAACAATGAGTTTAATTTATGCGATTGAAAGATAAAAAAAATATATGTTTTGAATTACCTAAACAATACGGTGAAACTAGCATCCTCTAGCAACCACGTCAAAATAAGCTTCAAATTCGTAATTCTCACACCAAAAAACCCAACATTACCAATTTGCACAGCCGTGTTATCAAAACTTCATCAATTATTAGTGATAAATTTCAGAATAAAATTTAAACCTTTAAAACACCCTGTATTTCTAAAATCCGACATTCATATAAAGCATGATGAGCTCAAACACAACATTTTGGTGTCTAGTATCCCCTGCCTAGTGTTGACCCATTCTGTCTGACTCACCCTGTATATCTTGGTAGTGCGTTATCTCTCCCTCTATCGTTCTGTGCTGTGGCGTGCTGTTGGTTTAACCCGTTTAACCTGAGATTCTATCCTAAAACGGCCAGTACGCCAGTGCATAGTTGGAGCGTGTGTATCTTTAGCAGCTGCCTGGCGAAACATTTATTACACTGCGTTAAACGTTTTATGTAGTGGCTTTTTCTTTACTTAATTATAGTGGCAAGTGTAAGAACACTTAGTTATTTTATAGTTAATGTACAACTGTTATGGAGGGCTATAAAACAAAAGGTGGGCATGTTTGCTCTTATAAAGGGTGCAAAAATAGAAGTTACAATAGTAGTGTAAAATTTTATACGTTTCCACGTGATCCAGAAAGGTAAGTGAAACATCTAGAATTTTTATAGACATACAGTCTTAATATACATGGTGACCCTGAATAATGTGCAAAAAAATGGGGTCCTTCACATAGTTTTATTTAATTTCTTCAAAATGCTTTGAAATTAGGAAGTAAAATTTGGCAAGGTATTTAGGCTAATGAAACTTGTTCTGACCGAGTATATTTTATTCTCCTTGTTCTGTCATAAGTTGTTGAAATAAAGTATGTATGTTATTTATGACATCTTTAGCTCTTTACCTGTTGAATTTAGAATGTTTTTATCTCTTGCAATTTTTTGATTAGTACAGTTTTTGAGTAAAATAATAGTACATGACCCTACACGCACCTAGTTTCTTTTCCAATATTTAATTTACATATCGATATCTAGTAGGTTTCCATCATCTTGCATTTAATGACAGTTCATGGTTCTTTGATATTGCTGTGTATTAAACATTTCAAAGTAAATAACACTTATCCTCAACTATCTATACCTCAATTTTTGTATTGAAAAATGCTTCGTTATAGAATTTTACCTTCGATTGTCGGTTTTAGTATATCTATGTTTACAGTCGAATAATAAATTTATATTATTTATGTTTTTCCAGAGCAAAGATTTGGCTAACTGTATGCGACAGACTCGATTTATGTAACAAAGCAAACATGATTTATAAAAGTCACAGAGTTTGTGGTGCTCATTTTAACTCGCGCATGTTCCTGAAAGGAAAAAGACAACTGTTACGAAAAGATGCAGCTCCGATGGTTTCAACTTCAGATTCATCAGTTTGTTGCAAATATTCAGTACCTAGTACATCCGACTTAAATCAAACAAAAGACCCCCATGAAATACCATCAGATACTGCACCTATCATTTTGCAAGATATAATAGAAAACACTGAACCAAAAATAGAAGAATTTGATTCAGATTCATCAATTTGTTGCAAATATTCAGTACCTAGTACACCAGGCTTAGGTCAAACAACAGACTCCCATGAAATGCCAAATACAGCACCTATCATTTTGCAAGAAATAGAAAAAACTGAACCAAAAATAGAAAAATTTGGTTCAGATTCATCAATTTGTTGTAAATATTCAGTACCTAGTCCTTCCGGCTTAGGTCAAACAACAGACTCCCATGAAATGCCAAATACAGCACCTATCAATTTGCAAGAAATAATAGAAAAAACTGAACCAAAAATAGAAGAATTTGATTCAGATTCATCAGTTTGTTGTAAATATTTAGTACCTAGTACATCCGGTTTAGGTCAAACAACAGACTTCCATGAAATGCCAAATCCAGCACCTAGCATTTTGCAAGAAATAATAGAAAAAACTGAACCAAAAATAGAACAATTTGATACACTTGCGTACAGTGTTAGACCTATTCAAACGTCAAGTGCAGTCCAAACACCATACTTTCTATCTAACTATACTCCAAGAACACAAAAGTTAAGAAAAATTAATGCAAATTTGCATTTGCAGATCAAACGCTTAAGAAAAGATAATGAAAAGCTACGCAAGGAATATAAAGATTTAGAAACCAGCCTTGAAGAAAAGGAGGGAGAAGTAACTTTAGAACAATACAAGAAGCTGACTTATAAGTTATGCCCTTCAAAGGAAATAGCAGATTTTATTATTGTCCAAATTTCCCAAATTAAAAAGTTACCGAAAGGCAGAAGATATTCTGATGAATTTAAAAACAAATGTTTGTCAATGTATTTCTCCGGGCCAATATTTTATAAAACAATATTAACTAAGTTGTTCTGTTTGCCAGGACCACAAAGTCTACAGTCATTATTACTAGGAATTGACATTTCACCAGGTTTTGATAACGTTGATGTGTTTAGAATGTTGAAGTTAAGGGTCGATAATTTCAGTGAATTAGAGAAAATGTGTGTGCTCTGTATTGATGAAATCAATATTAAGTCAAACCTTTTTTATAATATTAATTCAGATATTATTATCGGTATCGAAGACCATGGCAATGGAGAAAGAGTATTTAAACCAGCAAAAGTTGCAACAGTTTTTATGATCAGAGGAATCTTTTCAAATTGGAAACAGCCTCTAGGTTATCTTTTTTATAACTCCACATGTCCTGGATTACAATTGAAATCAAGAGTTCTGGAAGCTATTCACAAATTAAATAACATTGGTTTAATGGTTATAGTTATTGTTAGTGACATGGGTTCCAATAACATTCAATTAAAAAATCTGCTACAAATTACACCTGAAAAGCCTTACACTATTTTTAACGAACAAAAAATATTTTTCATATTTGATGTGCCGCATCTTCTTAAAGCACTAAGAAACATGCTTCTTAAATACGATTTTCATGTGAATGATAAAAGAATTTCTTGGGAATATATTAAACAATTTTATGATCATGATAAAACATATTCTATTAGAGCAGTGCCTAAACTTACCGACTCCCATATTTCTCCTAGCAATTCGGAAAAAATTAACGTGAAATATGCGAGTCAGGTGTTTAGTGCAACCGTTTCAGCGGTTATGTATGTTTATATTAGATTTGGAGCAATTCCTAAAGAAGCCGAGGCTACTGCTGATTTCATTAACAAAATTGATAAATTATTCGATATTTT
Source organism: Monochamus saltuarius (assembly GCA_025584915.1). Lineage (NCBI taxonomy): Eukaryota > Metazoa > Arthropoda > Insecta > Coleoptera > Cerambycidae > Monochamus > Monochamus saltuarius. The sequence continues at coordinate 45,636,369 of CM046724.1, read as the reverse complement.
CAATTCGTCAAAAACATCTGAAGCGAAAAAAAATAATTTGGCCTTCAAGGGTTTGAGTTATCAAATTGATTTTTTAAATGAGGTTTCACAATTACTAGATAATTTAAAAATTGTTAACAATTTGGGATTAGACGTGACCAACACTACAAAGTTTATCAAGGGACTTAAAATATCAATAAGTGCACTTTTTAACTTATGGGACTTCTTGAAATCAAAAAACGTAAGATTATTATTTACTGAGAGGTTAAACCAAGACTGTTTGGAAAGCACTTTCGGAGTTGTGAGACAAAAAAATACTAATTGTACAAATATAACTCCATTGCAATTCAAAAGAACTTTTAAAAAAATATTTTGTGTTGGACTTCTTAATTTTGGGTCACAAAAATGTGAGAATAACAGCGACACTGTCCTATTAAAATTGTCTGATATCGCTAATGAAGATAATACAGTGCCTGAGTCCGAACCATTTATGGAAATAATAGATACTTCTTATCAAAGAAACACCATGTTAGAAAATAATTTTGTAAGGCATTTTACAGGATTTTTAATAAAAAAATGTCTGGCTAGACATACTTGTGATGTATGTGAACATTATTCTAAGGCTTATCAAGAATTAGATGAATCTGCTCTAATTTGCTATTATACAGCTTACAAGAATTCCAATGTGGATTTATTTGGTAATTTAAATAAGCCTCACAATAATTTTGTAAACTTTATATCCTTACTAGAAGTTTTATTTCAATTGAATTTTGAGAGTATAATTTTACAAAACAGGGTTGTTAAAAGTTTTGAAACCATTTGTAAAGACGTTAAATTTGTACATCCATGTGCAAATTTTTCCCAGAATTATTTAGTAAAACTGTTTGGCAGAGTGAAACTTTACTATACACTTAAATGTATCAATAGAAACTTTAGAAGAGTGGAAAATAAAGGGCTTATAATTTGGAAAGATCAATAAAGTTATTTGTTCAAATAATGATATTTGTTTTATTTCATTTTCAAAACAGTGATTTCAATATTATATATTTTTTTATAAAGCAAAACAGTAAAAATATAGATTATTTAGGTGTAGGTACGCCTATTCAAAAGCCATAAGTTAACTCGAAATTACGTCGTCTGTTTCAGAAGTCGGTCGGCTCGATGTCAAAAGCGTCATCACAAAGATATACTTCTAGTTATTTATTTCAACAATTTCTGCAAAAGTTCCTTTGAGATTCTGTAAATTTCTTAAAATTTTATCAATAACGACGATAACACAATGGTTTGTCAAGACTGAACAACACTTGGTTGATATCATTGGTCAAGACGAAAAAACAAGGCAGTGACCAGCAGCAGTGTGTGTGTTTGGTCTATCTGATGCTTAACAAACAACAGCAGACTCGGTTGCTGAAGCGAGGAGAACCGTTGTGTGTGCCTGTGAAAAACCTTATGCCGGGTAGAGACCAAGCAAACAAAACAACGACAAGACAAAGACATTCATGTTGCGCGACAAATCCGATACATTTCTGCAATATTTTTGTCTTACTTTTGTTCTGTTTCCAAATTAGGAGACAGTTGTAAGTCCCGTCTCGAGTCGGTTAAGATCAAAGGGTTTCTGTTTTGTCTGCATATTTTAAGACAAGTTGTCGGCGCAGTGTGGACGGTGTGCGCTGACAAATGTACGAAACCAATAAATCACATATTTAGTTCTGTCATGTTGTAGTGAAGTACCTAGTAAGTCTTTTGGCAACTGCAGGATCAACAAGGCATATCACTTTCTCTAAATCTTCGGTGGACATTCTTAAAAAATTCTTAAAGCCTGAACGAATCTCACCACTTAGTCCAGTATCATCCTCACGTAACTGAACTAACAATTTATTTATGGAATAACTTTCTCGCTTTTTTAAGTTTGGTCTCATCCAAAAACATTTGCGTTTAATTTTTCCAACATTGGATGAAGAGCGAAAGATATAACAACTGGCGGCTAGCAATAAATCTTCATTTTTTAAATTTTCTTCCTCGTGGAAACGCCACATGGTTAAACAACTGATTCGCACCAACTGAATTTTGTTGCACATTTGTCCTTGTGGTGTGGAGAGTTTGTCTCAATTTTGTCTTGTCTGAATACCTAAAATTTTGTCTCAAATTTGTCGTGTTTTTGTCTCAAAATCGTGTTCACTTTTTGTCTGCTTGGTCTGGACCCGGCATTAGAAACGATGTGAATGGATAGCAGCATATAGTTCAACGATATATGGTGTCTCCTGAGCAGTAAACGAGTGAGCGTGATTTATAGAATGACACACATACACAGCGATTTTTGCTGTCTCGGCTGTTGTTTACTAATCAGTAGATAGACTAAAACCCTTGTTTATGTACTTAACCATAAACAAGGCCAAAACATGTATCGCTGTTATTCGCCGTCTCGTTTTAGAAGTTCAAATCAACAATAAATCTGTCAAACCAAAAATCGAAGATGGAAAAGGTAGCAACATATTAAAAACAAAGTAGAAGGTAAAGAGTATACGAAAAGAACCAATTCAAGTTAAGATAGTACCTACATGCGATAAGAGAAAAAATGATGTTTTTTTGTTCTGGTTGTAGAAAACAGTTTGTGATCTTCCCAATGAAGAATGGATTCAATGCCAGAATTGGTGGCATGAATTATGTACTTATAGTATTCTGTGCTTAGACGACATAAACGAAATTTTGCACTATTTTTTTTTGTCAAACTTTTGTAAACTTTTTGGAAATGAAATACTTCGAAAATATGCATGTACATGTTTTTGCAATAATAATGACACTCCCTCAAAACAGGTTTTGAATTTCTGGAAGTTCTGAGTAGATATTTCATTAAATCTCTATTGGTGAGTGAAATAACTAAGGACTAATGTGTTATAAGTTGAAAGTAGATTTCATTACAAATATGTCAGCAGTTCAAAAGAAATCGCAAAATTCATTTTAAAGAGTGACATTATTATTTCAAACGATTGTACCTTTTTTAAACAAAATTTACGTCACAACATTTCGAATTCTACCACTGTTCCTGATCAATTTCAGGTGTTAAATTGATGTTAGATAGAGACAAAGCATAATTATTTTCACATGACGTGATCTGAATATTGTCATTCAGAGGATTGGCATTAGTTGTTATTCTATCTTTATCAGATATGTATTTACTTGTAGTTTTTCCATACCCCTTGTTTTCCGGAGGTTTTATTTACAGTTTTTGTGGAACACATTTTTTTGGTTTCGGTGTTTTTGTGGTAAGTACAAGATAATTTAATTAGAAGATCAATTTGAACTAAGTTTTCTTTAATTGGCGGTCTTGCTTAGTTATTCAAGTGGTTTTTTCTTAGTGGGATAAAGACCAAAAATAGAAGGACTTTACATTTACTTCATTGCCAACGTTTTGGTGTTGATTTTTACACCATCTTCAGGGCTCGAAATTTAAAATGTCTTTTGTCTACACTACACTACACTACATCTGACACTACATTTTTAGACAAAGGACATTTTAAATTTCGAGCCCTGAAGATGGTGTAAAAATCAACACCGAAACGTTGGCAATGAAATAAATGTAAAGTCCTTCTATTTTTGGTCTTAATCCCACTAAGAAAAAACCACTTGAATCAATTTGAACATTTAAAAAATTGATTTTAACCCTTAATACATTAATTAAAGCATCTTTCTGCTTAGTAATGTAGGCAAAAATATCTACATCTACCTTTTTGTCTGAGTTAACTACATCTTCGATGGCGTCATAAAATGCTGCACGAAACATTACAAAAGGCTTGTCTTCGGAAAACTTTACATTAGCGCAACAAGTATAGAATACACTATTGCAATTTCTACACTTCCTTTCATTAATTAATTTCGATTCACATCGTTTACAGACGAGAGCACTTCCATTGCTGTCCATACCGTGCGATCTCTCAATATGAAAATATTAGAGACTAGGCACAGACTAAAGTTTTGTACTCGTGCGACTTTATAAGAAAATAATATTTATCTAAAATATCATTGTTAATGAGTAAGTTCTGCTGTGACTCATTAATTAGACAAATAATGATTTGTTTAAAATTATCTTTTCGATTTATTTTTCAAAAAATATTTAAAATATGTGCAACGTAAAATGTTACTTTACTATTTTTGAATGTCACAACCAGATAAATTTTTTGATGTTATTAATTTTATTAAAAGTAATGAAAACGATTAACACATTTTATAAATTTTCTGGTATTTCAAATATTTTTTAATAGATACTTGAACTACAAGTAATAAATACATATTTGTTTTTATAGAAAAGTGTCGAATGGGTAGGTATCTAGTAGGTACCTATATCTTATGTAACAATAAAAAAGGAGAAGAATAAATAATAGTCTTTCTAGAAAACGTTTTATGTATTATAAAAATTCTCTTAGAGGATATATTTATATACAATAAAAGCATATATGATTAAAATAAAACTGTACAATATATAAATATCTGTTGATAATGTAGATGGAACTGAAATTGAGGTATATAAAATTGAACTATTGTAAAATATGAGCAAACTGAAATATTTCGTGTAAAATGGCAGTGATTTGTGGTTGGATGAATGGTTTCTTTCTAAATATAAGTATGTACAATATATAAAAACTATTTACATTGTTAATGTTTAAGCAACTAATATTTTCATTTAATATATCGGTATATGCCCAAGCATTTTAGGTACAAATATTGGCTTAACTATATAATATTGTTGTATAAATTTTAAATCACTTTTGATCACTTATAAAATATAATATACAATTGCAAAATCACAAATATTAACGCAAATAATAAAAAAGAAATCACATATAGAATCAAAGAAAAATATAATAAAGAAAACAATAATGTGGATAAATAAAAAGCATATATTTATTATTATGATTAAATTAAATACTTGTTTTAAATTGCATTGATTTCTCTTTAGAACTATTGTAATCAGGTTGTTATGAAAATATAGATTTTGTACGATTTAATTAAAGTAGTTATCATAATTAAGTCGTTGCTCTATTATAGGGCATGCAGTCTTTATAGATTCATGATACTCTGCTTCACAAATTTCATTACAAGATTATTATCTTCCAAAATGAGATTCAACAACTAGTTTTCCAAATTTTTCAGCTCCCATCATAATGAAATTTGTGCATCAGAATGTAACGATAATTTAAATTCTATGGTTTTAACCTAGTTCATTGGAACAGCTTTCCAAAAATAGGAACAGAAAATATTGTGTATTTACAAATGACTATTAGTGCCTCTAGAAATTCTGCAAGAAACAGTAATTTCTAATTAATTTAACTTGAGTACAAAGTTTGTGAATGTGAACAACAAAACCAGTGAACAATTACACAGATATAAAATTCATATAATTGTTCACTACAACCGTAGTGTTCACCAAGTTAAAGACAAAATATTCCGTACTCTTGCACGTTATGATTTCCAGAATCGTCAATCAATACAAAAATACAAGGATTTTAAACTATGTAGTTTATCACTTAAAGCGTATTTTATTGCCTTCCCCCGAAGTTTAATGTCACTGCAATCAAATCTTCTCTTTACCACTCTTTTCTAGGCTAATATCATTAGCCAATTAAAGGTGTAACCCAATATGATCACCTCTACCCAAATAAATTGCCCCGATGAATTTTAAACTATGAAAGTACAAAATCTGCGGATGTCGATTTCAAAACCTGATTTCAAATTTATTCTGGGTATACTCCTTACTGACTATTTGCTTCCTTAAAAGCAGGGATAAACATTTCATTTCTTTCAACAAAAAAGTATATAAGGTACGCACTCTGTAGAATTATTTATATATACAGTCATTTATGGAAGCTCTAAATATATCACTATCACTTGTAACGGTTTAGAAATGTATGTTATGTATGTCTGTTTGAGTGAGAGCAGCTTCATGATCCTTATTTTTTGTTGGGGGTGGAGTGAATTCACCTGGCCTCAGTTCTTCAATTAATGTGGTTTCACTACTTCGTATTTCGTATTCCACAACACTAGATTCACGGATCATGTTGTCGATCTGGACCAGGCACTGCTCAACATATTCCTGGAACAAAAGTACAATTAAATATTTATACTTTCCATACTACTACTATGGTATTTTTAGTTTTTACATCTCTGAAACAACTTCAACCTCAACTTTATCTAATCTAAACAATTAAAAAGGTAATAAAATTGATACTTTTTCAACTAGAACACCCTGCACGAACTAAAGGTGCTTTTTAAAAGCTTACTGTGTTTAAGGGACGGAGACTGATTTAAATAAAATCAAAGTGAATGACCTATATGTAAATAGAATAAGAATGAATAGAGATTAGGAATAAGTGGCGGTTAAGCACTATCCAAATATCCAATTAGATATTTTTCTCTTGGTGTTCAAGGATTAGAGTGTTTGTTTTACAGATTTGTGATATCATCTAAATTAACGATAATGTCGAAAAGCCAGCCGATTTATTAAGCAAGGGCCGCCGTATCAATACCGGATGTGACTTGATAATATTATTGAAGTAACCTTATATGAGTAAACATATTTTACAGGGCGAACTAGATGAATTTCATTATTTTTACTCGCCGATGCACTGCAATCGGCAATTCCTTTTTATAATGATATTCAATATTTGTATACCTAATTATTTTTATTTCATATAAAGCATCTAGATATCTAACTAGTTCTGTTCACATAGCTACAGCGACAAAACCATTTGATTAGTGATTTTTTTAAAAAGAGTCATCAAGTTTTATATAAAAAACTTGATACTGATTATAATTTTTATCGAATTTGTAAAATATATACGGTTTCTTCGAAGTAATCTAAAATATTTAAGAGGATGATTCCTTATGTTACAAAAACTTAATAAGTACGTATCGTTTCGGAAGTAAAATTTAAGATTTTAAATAAACTGGACAGATTTCTAAAAATATTTCTATTGATGAATATTCTTTCTATAAGTATATGAAAACTTTTAGAAAGTAAATTTAGTTCAGTATTAAGTATTAAATATTTTGAATGACTCAATAACGCTTTTTTCGATGTTAAAAAATGAAGTTTGCTTAGTAGTGGAAAAGTTTTTTCAGAAGTAGTTAATTTGGTTGCTATATCAAAAGCTGATATCTAGATTTCTAGTGAAAAAGTGTTTTACGTAGATGTAATGTGCTTCTAAGTGCATAACTTGATACATTTTCCAAATATTCTGCGTTGTGTCTTTGACGAAAATAAATAATATTTTGGATATTTTTCTTCTTTCTTTCTTTAATTCTAAAAACAATGCAAATGAGAAGCATGGAGCTTTATTACGAATTTAGTAACAGTGGTGGTATTCTCTATCTGCTACAGTTGATAATCAATAATGGTCCATTGGTAGACGTTATAAAGTATAGAAATGGCCTGTTTTACATAATAGGTTATAAATACTGGACGAAATAGACAAAACAGAATCAGAGCTCTTTCAGTCAGGTGGCAGTTAATTTAAAATTAGTTCAGTTCAACAGAACTGGACCTAGACTCAATAAACATTGATTTTGAAAATAATTGTATGTGCTTGCAGCACTTGCCGTATTTCTTGTCTTGTTTTACAAGACTTTTTTAAATTTTGTCTTGCAATTCGACCTTTCAGGTATTGTCTTGGTCTTGTCTTTGGAGACCTAGACAAAACCAAGACCAAGAAAAAGTAAGACAAGATTGTCAACACTAATGAAGACACCTTGTATTTAACAGAAGTCATATATAAGTAAATTATTTTTGTTTAATTAACTGGTAATGCCACTTTTATCATTAAATGCCGGATTATGGTGGTCTCAGACCTAGCGATGCTTTTTAATGCCTTTTTTAACATCGACCAAAAATAACTTTATTTCTATTTTCAACTTCTTTCTTTTTTTTTATAAATAAATTAATTGAATTGAAATTGTAATACACATTTAATTTTAAAATAATAATTTCTACAGCATAGACAATCGATTATCCATAAAATGTATTATGGCACTAAATTTAAAAAATGCATTGTTTTTAAAACAATCTTTTTTTAAATGTCTATTATCTGAAGATGGCTGCTATACCGAAACGATAGTAATAATAAATTTTTATGATTGCATAGTATTTTAAACTATGGTTTTATTATTTTGACCAATTCCCAGGATATTTTATACATTGTTATGTCATAGTCAGTAAATTGAAAATATTGTTTATGGAGAAGTCATTTACTAAATTCAAAATTGTTGGTACCTATTTATAGAAAGTAGAATATAAAATTTTTTGTCAGCTCAGATAAATTTAGCTAGATTCGTTGGAGTTCTGTACCGGGTAAAAAAGGAACCACTGTAGAGACTGAAATTAATCATATTTTTTTTGGTGGTCCGTTATAAGTCGGTGCTCAACCAAGAAGTCTGAGACTGATGCACAAAAAACGACAGAGATGCCGGTTTTTTATGCAGGGACGCATCGACACATGTGTCTGACACTTGATCCGGAATTCGTACACTTGTCGCACAGGACGGGCTTACCTTTTCGACGCAAGTTATTTCAGACAGCTTCTGGAGCAGGTCCTTCGGCGACCGCCCACTCTTGCATACCCACCCCACCCCGCATAGCGCCGAGGCGATACTCGCACAGGCGATTATGCTTGGGTGGTACCTTGAGAACACGAACTCTGTAACAAAAAGTCAGGTAAGTATACTCTCTTCACGGAGGCCTTTAGGTGAATGTTGCTTAATAACTCTATTATAGTACCGGCATTTTAGCGTTAAAAATGTTAAAACTATCCAGGTACCTACAATTAGCGCATTGTTTTCCTGATAAAGACAAAATATTTAAATAAAATTTCCATCTAAGAATTTACTTTCATGGTATTATTATGTTATCCAAATATGAGACAAAAATATTATTATAGCATAAGAAACACTTCTTTCTAAAGTGTTTTGTTCTTTTGAGCTTTCTTTAGAATTTTATTCGGAAGATGAGTGCACTGAATTTTGTATGCACTAATTTAGACACGGGAATCAAAATCTCACGAGACTTCTTCACTGTGAGATTTGCCACTATAGATATAACTGTGAAATATGATTGAGAATGTACACTTCCACCGGATAATAACATTCTACTAAGTCAGTTCTGGTCCTCGTATCGTTCTTTGCGGTACTTCCTATTCGACGCATTCAGAATTACTAATTCGATATTTAATTTTAACATGTTCTGTAAAACAAGAACATCAGTTATGTGTATACGTATATTGCATTATATATTTGATAATAATTAAATCATGACAATTCTCGGATTCTACTTATTCCTCTGCAAAAACGGTTAGGGCTTATGAAACGTTGGAATACGCCTGTTGGAAGATAATTAATGATTTAATTCCATGTCAACGTAAATATGTCGTATGGTTAAAAATGAATCCAGTTCTGTCCAACTTCGTTAATGGTTGACATATCTCATTTTTAAATTGCTTTGGCTTACGGTGTGAGATGTTTTAGATTCGTGATAGGATCGAGTTGGGCTGAATTACTGCATCATGACAAACTTGTTCAGCCGTTTGATTCTCAGCGGGACAAAATAACTTTCGAATTAAATGGTATCGATTACAAATTAGAAATATCACGTACCTGGTGGACATTGTAAATGACACTGCGAAAATTATGCTTATGGCATGGTGTTATTTTCTACAATTAGTAAACGGTAAAGATACTGAGGGTCTCACAATGAACTTAACAATTTTTAAAGAAACATTCATTAGATAATAATACGTACAAAAGGTCATACAAACCTTGGTCGGAAAAAGCTTGTTTCTTAAAATTTTTTGGAAATGGAAAATCGTTTTTTTAATTCAAGAGCGTTTAAAGGTAGTTCAAAATTTACTACAGTGATATCTACTGAAACCGAAATCCTACATTTGCTAGTGCAGTGGATATGGGGGACGGTCAGTCTTTCTTTGACTTCTAGAATATCCTTCTGTGTACGTTGTTGCAACAACGCATTTTTAAGGCAAAATACTCTTGTCCAATTAATTTATTTATTGTCTTAGATTGTAGAGTAAATCGTGAACTCCTGTTTAGTGGTTGGACCAAATATACAAGATCAAGTTTAGTCTGAAACTTTCGGGATTCTTCAGCAAGCCTTCGGGAACGATTGCCTGTCCAGATCTCAGTCAGACGGGTAGCATAAGATGTTCAAAGGAGGCCACTCGATTCTGCTTGTGCGTGTCAGTCAGAAGTATTAGTACAACTTTGACGCAAATCTTCTGATACGATGCTGTAAACAGTAGTTTTCGGTATGTTCAATAAAGAACTAATAAGCAACTGGCGCACACGAGTTGCATTGTCGTCGTTTCGCGTCCTTGTCGGGCTTTGCCGGCGATCTCCTTCCTACTTTCTTTAAACATCTTGTACCACCTGTTGGACTGAGATCTGGACAGGCAGTCGTTCTTGAAGACGCTGAATCATCCCGAAAGTTTCCAGCGGCGTCTTGTTCAGCTTCGTGCAAAACTATGATCACTAAACAGGGGTTCACAAACTGACACGTCATCTTCCCAAGATACAAGGACAGCTGATCGCGGAACCGCTAGAAAGCTGAAGCTCCCCTTATCTTATCCCAACCGGATCAACCGCTTCGTGATGTATAGTCACGTGCAGAAAATTTGACGCGTTACTTTGGGACAAACCCTGTATACTGGTTGACTTTCATATACTAGAAATCCAGAACTATGTGAAGCCATCGCGATATGCAATGTTAAAGAAAATAAATAGTCCCCAGCCATATTTTGGCAACAGTGCACTTTCAAACATATTTGACTTGAAACTATCCATTCTCTTATAGAATAAATGCTATAGCAATGCAGGTACTCCTACTATAGATGCTACTTTCGTAACTGCTATTTCATATTTCATTATCTTAAGCATTTATTTTCTTTTTTGCTGGTTCAAAGTCGATTTTATCAGATCCAGTACCAGTTATTTGAACATCTTATTGCCAAAGTTTGGAGAAATTATTTTAAGAGCCATTGTTCTATTTGGTTTAAATGGTATTTCAGGTCCTATTAAAATATTTCGTCCTCATTCTCTAACCGTTTGGTCTATTATATTGGAATCGATTTTCTTTTATTTAAATGGATGTGAAATGGATGCAAAAAGTTGTAACTGTCTCGACGAGCTATCGGAATGCACCCTGGCACTGCAACATTTCTCACGATCCAGACAACGTATGTTCAAGGTCTATGGCCACTTCTCATATAGGTACATTGTTATCAATTTTCAATAAATAGTTTTTAATAGAGTGAATTAGACTGATTTAGAAACGACATATATCAATTGTCCATGATATACAAAACTTTCATTTTAGGGGATTTAAAGTTCTCGTTGATCGGTACAAGTAAAAAAGTAGCTACCTACCCATTCCATACTCTAAAATTGGAATAAGAGATTTGTCTCAAGAAAACATGGACTTATTCGACTATTTAGGCCACATGCGAACAGATTTCTAATCAGTTAAGAATGATCGTTCCGAAAGCCGGTGTGTTCGAATTTTGATGGTACAAGTAGCAAATAGTTTTTGTGAGAGAATCTAAATTGACAAGTCAATTGTGCGCGAATTTCAATCAGGATCGCATATACAACGGCTTTAAAGGCCTTAAAACCGAACCCCACGTCGGCAGAGAGCACTTTCATCACGTTGCTGCCTTTTATTTTTGACGGTCTCTTCGCCCGATAATTTAAAAGCAATTTCTACTGCCTTCGCTTCACCGCGAATACGTTAGGCCCACCAAATTACGAACAGGTTTGGCACCGAAATCTCTTGTAATTTTAGCTGTAACTGATATGCAAGATAAATGTATCTACTAGTATTATAGTGCGATAACGTTTATTTAATTTTTTTACAATATGTTTTGTATCGATTTTATATGCACATACCTACAATAGTAATGAAATAAATCAACAACTTAATTATTTTTTTGTCCATCATGTGCTATGATCCTTCAAAATAATTGTATAGTTTGGAAATAACGTTTTACTGGATACTTTAGAATTTGGGACTTTTCCTACATTTACACCAACCATCAATCGCTATAAATTGCTAAACATGTTAACATCCAATAGCACTGACCTCTATTAGAAATATAGTGATTACAAATTTAAAACGATCAGATGCTTGAGTGCTTGCAGCATCTGATTTTGTGCATTAAATATAAGTTCAAATTATATATAAAATGCATAAATACCAAACACAAAACGCGGAACCATTAACTCCAACAATATCATCACTTCAACCAACTACTCAGCATGAGCTACGTCTGTGTTATACAAAAATGATAAAGGATATTCAACATCATAATTTCAGCTTAAGCGTCGTAAAATTCTGAACGCAGGTGTGTATGATTGATTGTCCATACTTTTAATATTAATACAAGTCTATGGCAAATACCAGATGTTGGGCAAGTTAACAATATAGTGGATTTTATACATCTCAGTCCGTTGACAAATGAGGTTGGAAAGATTTGTTGTATGTAGCTATATAAGAATGACAGAATCTGCAGCATTGCATATGTATTTACAGCCGCTGGTAAAATTGCTATAATGTACAAACTATCTTGCTCTTCTCCTTTTGCACAATAATAAAATAAATGTCGCGCAAATTCCAAATCTATAGAAAACCAATACATAAAAACTACACTACAATACAACCGGCAACGTCAGGTTTATATATCAGCCTCTATACACATGCAGAAACACATCCAGTTTTTAAATTTAGTGTCTTAAATTGCTCCAGCTGAGCAGGGTGTGAATCATCCATCCTCTTCTTCTTCCTTCAGCGGATGCTGGGTACTGGATGTCCGATTGTCTCATATTAATTCGTGCCAATTCTTAAATGACCAAAATTAGTGTGTAAGACCCCGAGTCGAGCGGTCGTCGAACTCTGACGTCACCCGGTAACCTTGTATCCCAACACGAGGCCAACAGAATGTTTCGCGTATACCAATAATAACAAGACGGGAATATTTCGCCCAGACCTTTTATTGGCAACAATTTAACGAAGTTGTGCGTGAATGAATTCGATCGTTTCATTCGGGCCGCATCTCTTTGAGATACAGGATGCAGGACCGGACTCGAACGAATTCCAGAGCCAAGATCGGACCAGAAAATCTGTTGTTGAAGCAAGAAGAAAATGTTTACTTCAGCAATGATACGAAACGATATAAGAATCGAGATATAGCACGGAAACGGTTTTGTCGATCCGATCAAAAACAAAACCTATAACTATTCGATCTTATTTTAGACGATAAAACTTTTTTACCCATATAATTCCTATTTCTATAAACTACAAAAGCCAGTGAACAAACCCATTTGATTTTATTTGATATTCGATTTATTTAAATGAACTTTATAATATGAATACAAACTCTATCGCGTTCCTTCCAAAAGAATATCGAATAAAAGCAGTTCCGAGTGGTAACACAATACCACTCGGTGTCGAATGTGTATTGTATGAGCCTTTTTTCTTCCGAGTCGCAGGCAAGTTATGATATGTGGGTTATTAGTATTGTTGGTAGTAAACCACACAATCTTCGTGAGATTGAATGAGAAACAGCGCGATTGCGGAATGTAATTGGCATAAAGGAATTCCGTATGAAATGGCCGTTTGTGTTGGTCTCCCAGCGCTCAGGAAACCTGGAATGCCGTGGGTGTTGTGTTTTACCGATGAAGTTTATTGGTCTGGTGTTCTTTAGACCGACAAGCAGGTACAGTATCACGCACTTTCAATGGCCGAAGAATACTTTCCCACCAATGGAAAGGTAAACTGTGCTCGCACTTTACTTGAACTGAACAAATACTGTAGTAAAAAGATCTGTGCGTTCGAAACAATAACTTCCTGAACCATTTACGAATGTCCCACGGTTCTAAATGATTTGTTAAAGACCAGTAATGGGGCATGTTAACTAAATGGTAGGTCAGGTAAGTACAACTTTAATGGACAACATAACGAGATATTTCAGATTTTATTTGAATAATTTTGAATTTTGGCCTTTTGAGAAGGTAAATTTTTATTGAATTGATTATTTTAAAGGAAAAATTTACTAAATTTTGTTATGGAAGACTCACTCGTCGTGTTTCTACTATTTATTTAGTTTTGTTTTTATAGGTTACATATATTAGAATATGCAGAAGGAAGTATAGTCCTCGTATTATATAAAAATCGCGATTTTTTTTATAGAGTATGCTTTCTATGAATGCACATTTTTATAAACTCGTATTATATAGATATGTATCTTGAAAATATAGAACATAAGCGTCCGGAGTGCACCGTAACATCTTCAAATTCTGGGAAGTTAGGCAAGCCTTTTATATGCCGCAGTCAGTTGTTTCATAGTATTTATAGTGCTCCAAAAATCGAGCTAGCCTTCAAGCAGACAACTGTCAGACAGGGCTACGCATTGTTGTGGGAAACTGAACCAGCGAAATCGAAAGTTCGGGGGCCACTGTTAGGTTGCGGACCTTGGATGAGAATCACGCTAGCCGGCCGCCTTTGTGGGGGACCGTAGGTTCCATTAGAGGAGCGGTTAGTCGTTAGAATCTTTAGTTGAATTTTAATGGCATCCAGCTATTCAAAGTTCTAGCCTACATAGGATCCGACGTATTTAAACAAGAAATTAGGGCAGCCTATTAACTAGACAAAAAAAATCCACGATAATTTGTTGTAGGCTTTGGAAACGTTACTTATGTTGTTTATTGTTCACTGTTTACTTATTTTGGTGAAAATGAATGTGCCTGAAGCCACCAGCGTAGCTTCAACTTGTCAGACAATAATCTTCAAGATACGAGCACTACGAGCGTATATACTGACAGAAAAAAAATGATGTGATTCGGATAATAGAATATATTCTGTTGGTTTGCATGAGTCAACTACCTGTTAAATTAATTCAGAATACATTATGGGCAAAATGGTCTATGAAAACTGTTGTGCTCATTTGAATTTTTTTGCGAATTGCATGTCTGAAAAACGTTTAAATTTTCAAACATAAAGTATCTTTAATTTTGGAAATTTTAAATCTATAGTTTCAGTCAAATGATACCTTAATAATAAATAACTTAAGAGGTACAAAAGTTTTAATAGAAATGGCATATTCAAATTTGCAAGATCTTCTTTAATGACAAATACCTTTCTTTACTATTCAGTCCATCAGACGCAACAATGCTGTACCACATTTGAAGGCAACAATTTCAATTGGAGAAACTGAGTAAAAACTGTGTTTAATTTCTAATCTTTAAAATATTATAAAGACATTAGGAATATAATTTGAATAGAAAGAAATATTGTTTCTGTGGCAAAAAGAAAAAATCAGTCACTATGCATGTATGAAATGATACACATATTTAGTTACTGGCTAAAATGGAGTGTGATTCGTTAAAAATCATTCTTACAATAAATTAACAAACGTTAATTTCGACTGTTTCTAAAATAAAAAGTCTACAATTTTGTATTTTTTAGATATATGTATAAAGACCAAAAATCTAGTAATCAAAGCAGCAGCAGCATTAGTAAAGTTAAAAAAATAACTAATTAAAATAATATTTTTATTTTATCAATTTAGAACAAATAGTACTTATAACAGTATAAATTCTTAATGGATTTTTGAATTGCTAAAAAAAAATAGAGAAATTCATATTCGTTAGCGATTGCGACTCACAAACTCTACATTTAAAGTAGTATCCGTCCCACTATTCAGCTTTGTAGACTCGCGATTTCCATTAAATGCCCTTCTCGGATGCGGCGGGGCCAAAGAAGCCCCAAAAAGAACAACAAACGTTTTCGCATGTTTTCGTCTACGTACCTCTGGCACACAGGGTGATGAGGGTCTTTGCATGACTCAGGACCATGTCGTAGTTTATGTTCCACTTATCTTCCAATGGCAGTCTGTTTAGGAGATGCTTAAGGAAGTCTTGGGGAGTTACCGCCGCCACATCCCACTTTAGTTTGCTTAAGACTAGAATTTCCCATCTCTGCAAAGGAAAGAAGGCTATTATAAAATATAACAGACTCCTTCTACAATTTTGGAGCAACTAGAGTAATTGTAAGATATGTGACCATTTACAAACAGTATAGTAGGTACAACAAAATACACACCGGAAACCGCTTCACTTGATGAAGACAGTATCAAGTGAAGTATAAAAGTTGCGTTAAGCTGTGAGATGCGCAGTGGACATTGTTTTTGTTTTCACTGCTACAGAGACCACTGTAACAGTGACAAAAAAACAAAAGTCCTTATAACAGCTCTGTATAATCAAAGTATGCAAACCGTAGTTTTGTCTGGCCTTTTTATTGCGCATCTCGCGGTCAGAGCTAAAAAAATGTAATAGTATGGGTAAGCAAAGATTATTATTGACTGGGCAAAAAACCCTCCCTATTTTCATACTAAGAACTAGAACCTAAGCTAGTTCAGTTTAACGTTTCCAATTTTTGAAATAATATTGTATTTTTAAAGATTAGGTTATTACAAGGAACAGATAAGACAAATATACGACTGTATTAAAAAAATAATATTGAATAAAGATAGACAGTTGATTAGAACAATCTTCTATACAATTTTCACGTTAGTAACATGTAAATTACGTTGCACTATAATTGCGAATTACTAAAATAAAATTATAGGGTCAGATACATAGATAATCCGGTCCTGTCTGAGAGGAATTCTTGTTTTTTTCCCACATCGATTACAGTGGATGAGTTTGTGCTGAAGATGGAATAGCTAGAAGGTAAGTCTGAGGGTTGAAGGTCGCGACGTTCGCTTTGACCGGAATGTACAGGGTGTGTCGAATTCGATGTACCTACCATAGAACATCAAGTTCAAAATATTACATTATAGCTATATTATCGTATGTATGTTTGATTCATGGAAGGTAAAGAAGACAGAGAGAGATAACCATGAGATCTAGGTAATATTAACGAAATTTACTAAATATTTAAGGTAAGGCGTTTAGCAGATAAATAATAGTTATTTATGCAACAAGTACAAAAAGTGTTTGTCCTACTCGGCCTGACGGCCTCGTTGGACAATTTCATGTCGCGTGCAATAAACACTTTTTATACGAGTGCATACAATATTTTTTCTACGTTCATGCCAAAACCAAAAAATCTTTTAGATGGCACTACGTGTAGGAAAACACGACGTCGATTTGAAGGTTTATTTTTGTCATGATGACAAAACGCTGTAGTAGAATGACAGATGAGTGCAATAAAAATTGTATTGCACTAGTGCAATAAAGAACCACTTTTTCCACTAAATATAGTTTAATAAAAGTTTTGTTTTTTGCATGAACGTAAAAAAACATTTTAAATCATTAATAACATTTCACTACGAGACTTATTTAAATTATTATAAATATAAAATAGCTTCGCTTTTAGCAGAATGATATCATCCAAATAAAACTGACTACATATACTCGTATTTTCTTAATAGATGATGGCGCACTTCAGATCATGTTTTAGTACATATTTTATATGTTTTATATTGTTAGATAACACAATTTATGCCGAATGTAGGTACTTCTATTCGAGCTTATAACGTTAATATACTCGCGTCAAGAATTCAGGCGACTTACGTCATACGAACAAATGAATAATTCATTAGGTATATGTTTATCAAAATATTTAAGAAACTGCAACCGAGAGTAATAAAACTATATACTACACTAAATGTTTGCATTATATATTGCACTAAATTGCAAAAAATTGTTGTTTTTAACGCCACCAAATATCGAAAATTACGTTGACAATAAAAACAATCGCCCAATGTCAACCATGACGTAAGACGTCTGAATTGTTGACGCGAGTATAGTATACCATAGAATTAAATTGCATATTTAATTATATTAAAAGATTCTTCAAACGATTTTTTTCACCCCTTCATCTGAAAAAATTAAATTAATTAATCGAATCTGGCAACTGTGGAACTAAAACTGAAACTTACTCTAAGACATGAAATAAAAGACTAAACCAATACTTTTTACATAGAAATTTTATAATTTGTAGTATGCAGGTTGTTCCGATATTCCTCCCAATATTTTACCAGCGTAATCTGCGACTAAGAATAAAAAGTTTATATGAAGATAAGCTTCCTAATAAGAAAGCAGCACCTTCTCAAAAGCCACACCCTCCTGAAATTTGTCTTTCAGATATCTGAATAACTTCAATATTAAGGTTTTCCATCAAATGTTCAAGAAATTTTAATGAGGACTGAGGGGAGTTACACCTAAATTTTGCTATAACTTCTGTATGCGAAATTTTTCACTATTTTATAAACAATCAAATTGCAGACATTTTTGGAGTAACATGGCGTTCTCTAATTAAATTTCAAAGGATATGCTACATTCCACAAAAAGTCCTGTTTTAAATGCCACTTGAATTGATATCAAATCATGAGATAACAATGTTATATAAAAATATAGTTGATATGACCTCTGTTACTCGGATCACAGAGCAGGCGATTTTAAAAATTTATTTTGACAGATTTCAGACTCTAAACGCCAGATGCTAGAAAGAAACGGAAAGTGCTAAATTAAGGTTATATTTTTGCAGTATAAATTTTTCCAATCTACAGGGTTTTTCAAAAACACATGGCAATATTGCTTTAACTGACAAAACATTGAAAAATAAGTTAGGTTTGCGTGACCAAGACCAGATCAGGAAAAAGCAAGGCAAGATTGCCAACACTAGTACTTACATACTATTATATTTTAACACACATTGATGGGTACTATTTTAAACAGTTTTATGTATTCTTGTCAAATAGAGCAATTAAATTATTCTCAAGGAATATAATGGATGAGTGGATGTGCTCGTCAATCCTTTTGTATATTTTCAGTACATAACTTCTGTAACTTCAGGCGTAAACCTCTCGATACAGCACAATGATTAGGCAAGGCGCACATTGAGACGCACGCGACGCAACCACGCAGGGCAGCACACGCCACGTTTTTGTAACACGTAATTTGTTTATTATTTCGCCGCAGTATAACAGTCTTATTATTAAGTTTTGAGACACAGATTTCGTGTGCGTGTGTGGCGTATTTCTTTATTCGTGAAATAAACAACATGCAGGAAGAACTAATTGAGGCGGTTAGAAAATTTCCTGTGCTCTATGAAATAGTTAGTAAACTTTGAATCCGAGAATTCAGATGCCAAATTAAATTCGCCATGACTTTGCCTTTTCTCATGTAATTGGTTTTCCAATATGCTTTCTTTCTTTTTGATAAGTCGTACAGCAACACTTCTGTTTCCCAATCTGCGTCCGAATCTGACTCAGAACTTAAATCCAGTAATAAATTTTCCATGGCTACTTTATAAAACTACCTCCTACACGCAGGAAACAATATACTGAGAAAGCTTGTGGCGACAATATGCGCTGAGCCGACATAGCCCACGAATTTCGTGCACTGTGTCGCTTGTGCTGCCCTGCGTGGGTTGCGTCGCATGCGTCTCAATGTGCGCCTCGCCTTACTGTAAAACTGTACACGATGTGACAAATATTTTAAATAATTTGTTTATTATTTCGCCGCAGTATAACAGTCTTATTATTAAGTTTTGACAGTTATATTTTGAACGTTAAGACAGTTTTCAGGGGTTTATCGTTAATGGTTTGGAGAATTGGAATTGAATATTGAAGAATTGAAGTTACAGTTGGAAAATTAATTAGTTATCACATTTATGGGGAGTGGAGCAGTGTCAGCTACGAAATCAGTTCGAAAAATGATCACCCTGTTACCAGTTCAACCCGTTTGTAGGATTAATTACCAGCAGGATTGTACAAATCAAATTAGCTGAATAAGACGGCGGCTGCTCGCGTATTTGCCATTCTGTACGAGTGCCGTTTTTTACAAGGCTGCCATATATCGCAACGGCAATTCTGAGTACGATAAAAGTTACTTGAGTGAGTGGTCCGATTAGGTAAAACGACTCTGTTTGACTCCCCGTATCGTGGACATGGTGCCAATGGCATTAATTAGTTATTAACACTGACGGAAACCCGTTCCATCTCTTCGTAGGTATTGCCTCTCGAATTCCTTGATTTTTAACTGTCTTTAGCACTCCATTGGATTCCTTCTTTGTAGAGGAATCCAACTTTTCTTATGGAGCAATTAGTTTAATTAAAGACTTTAAAGAGATACCGTTTGTGCATTGGCGGATGTAGGTAGCCTCTCATCTTTCCTGATTTGAAGATATTTCCAAAGGATAAACTAAAGGATAGAATACGCAAAAAGTGCAGGAATTTCTACTAAGAACATTTACTTTTTTAATTGTACGTATAACTTGTAAGGTCTTGTATTTTAACGAAATTTTGAGCTAGCAACTAGCGTTCTCTACTTTGTACAAAAGAATTGATAACACCAGCGTGTTCGTCACTACCAAAAACGTACCTGGGTTAAAGTTTGATGAACTATGTTGTACTTTAAACGTTACGTCCAAAATTTGATTTCTTAAAACTATCTCAGACGCTTTGTATCTCAAAAATAAGTAGCACTACGAGATACGTTTAGTAAGCGAACCCCACTTATTTTACAATGTTTTATCATATCTAGAAATATTGCCATGTCTTTTTCAAACACCCTCTACAAAATTCATGTCCATATTAAATTGCAATTAAGAAAATTTATCAAAATTTTAAAGCCTTAAAGAGCTTAAATAGCCTTTATTAAATATGAAATGCTTTATAACATTTTTTCGTAGTTGCTGTTGTTTTGTTTGACAAAAACGCTTAGTCGAAAATAGTTATGGCAAAATACATCTACGTATTTCACGTAACTTTGAGATTATAGCTTTGCAGTAGTTAGAAACGGTTTGAAACTATCAGAAATGTCCGTCTAACTATTTATTGCGTTAAATTCAATGGTAACGCGTTCTCAACTTAACTAGTCGAATATTTCTGACAGTTTCAAACCGTTACCAACTGCTGCAACTTTATGTAGGTAACACCGCTACAATTGGTTTATCGAAGTAGTGTCGTACCATTAACTTTAGCATTATCTCTAAAATGTTTGGCCATTAAATTTATTTATTTGTTATTGGTCGTTTACCCCTCTACAGTTATTTCTTTAGCATACATATACAGTGCGGCGATAAAGTCCCCCCCCTTCTTGAATCTGTTAAAAGGTGGGTAGGATGTCTTTGGGAAATAGGTCGATTTTTATTTCCTAAATAACCTCCTTCCACGTTATCAACATTTATGTGGTACTTTTGGTTTTTCCGGAAATGACGTCACCTCTTTTTTTAAATGGAACACTAATATTTTTGTTACAAATATCGAATCTAAGCTAAATTCTGAGTCAGATGATATGATACAATGCCTGTCAAATTTTGACAGATTGTTCAGAAACGAAGAAAAACCTCTGGATAAATTGAATAAAATATTTAACAATACGTATGATATATTTTTTCTTAAATAATAGTAATAATAATACCAATTTAATGGAGTAAATTTCGAATACTTACTTCATTAAATTAGTATTATTATTGTCATTAAAGAAAAAGTAAATCATACGTATTGTTAAATATTTTATTCAATCTAACGAGAAGTTTTTTTTCTTTTGAACGACCTGAAGGTTTGAGAAGCATTGCGCCATATCATCTGACTCAAAATTTACCTTAAATTCAATATCTGTATCGTATATTATTAGTAATCCATTTAAAAAAGAGAGGTGACGTCATTTCCGGGAAAACCGAAGGTCCTACATAAATATTGATAATTTAAAAAGACGTTATTTCGAAAATTAAAATCAACCTGTTTTTCCCCAAACCGTTTACCAGTTTCAAGAGGGAGGGAGGCAAGACTTATCGCCACACTGTATATTTGATATAAAAGAATATCCATTCATGAAAGTGAAAAGAGATCACAGGTATAAAATACCTACCGAAATTTATAAAAGTCGGCGGCGCCACTTTGCAACAGAACTACATAATCTGACTATATAGTTATTAAGTGTATTAGTGTCACAAAATCAGAGATCACGCTGAACTGTGAAACAACTTCTATAGAAATTTCCACAATGACTTCTTCGAGTCAAAAGGATTCCGTTTTCTAATTCCAAGAAGAATAACACTTACCACCCTACCTGTGATGTGACGATGGTCTGTGGATGTGACGGAATTTGAAAGGTATTTAGAGGAAGCAACAGGTAATGTTTATTTTTGAACACTAAAAGACATAATGGTATTATATGGCACTTTGTTGATAATTTAAAACAGGGGCGTATTCAGCATTTTGGTTTGAGGGGCGGGCTGATTACTGATCAGGTAAAATCATAAAATTAGGTTCTCTCTTTATTATAAAAAATAAATAACAAGCTCTTAACTTACAGAAAAAAATATCAGAATATCAGTTGTAGATACTTAATATAAAAAAATAAATATAAATTGTTCATAAACAAAAACAATTAATTATCATTTAATAATAAAATCCAGCCTTCTCATTTTGTTAAATAATAATAACTGCAAAATTATTCAACATACCGAAACTAGTGGCAGTAGAAAATTTATTTCAACGAATATCTATTTCGCGTATATTCTTATGCCTCTGTACCAAATTTCAGTTCTTTTGTTGTGAATTAATGACGTCAGATGGCATTTTCTAATAATTTAATGGTGAGTCATAAAAATTGACCATATACTCATTCTATAAGAGTTACGTATATTTCAAAATTACATTCTTTAGAAAAATCTGATCAATATATTCAAAATGCTAGTAATGTATATTGAAATTTATTCAATATTTATAATAAAACATATTCAAAAGTGACATAAACTTAAAATTTTTCTCTTTTAGTTAATTAAGCGCACTATGAGTACAAACTGCAAGTTGCAGGTTGAAAAGGTTCAACGAAATTGATTACATGTAGGCAACCTCTGACTTTGTGCATTTATTAGTAGGTACTACAAATTGTGTAGAGAACACATAAATACGACTCATTACCATCGAGTATGTGCACAATCTGCCCTATATGTAAAATTACCTTATGGTTCCGACTTAAAAAAAAACGTGAAATCTTTCGAACAATAAGTACCAAAGTGTATACTACTCACTATTCTTATAGGCACAAAATAGAGATCAGTAGTTAAACCACATATTTAATATTTCTGTAAAACTCCCGACTTCTCTATAGAACTCCTCCTTACATTTAAGTATACCTAATATACTTGGTTAGTTTGTAAATTTACTGACTAGCATATTCCACAATATTAGCAGATACTTTATAATCTTATACAATTTGGCCTAGTTAGAATGAAAACAATAATTTAGGTAACACAAAATAGCTAATTTTTTGGATAGTAGTTAACTACTTCCCTATTTTCCCTAGTTAATTTCATAAACATGATTTGAAAATTCCCTCTTTTATTAAATATAATAAACTGTAAACAATATATTTGTATAGAAATAAAACATTTTTGTTAAGTACAAATAATTGTAAACAAGTAAGATACAAAAATGACAACAAAATGACTTTTTTACAATGTTTATTCAGTAATAAAAATTGATTAAATGAGTGCAAAAAATGAATCGGAAACTACAATTTTACAGAGGTGAAAGAAAATTACCATATTAAGTAAATTAAGAACTCAAAGATATATGATAAAAGTTACTACTATAAAAGTAAAGCAACAGCAAGTCCCAGAATAACGAAGAATGCAACAATAAATAAACAAATATTTATTTATTATTTTCCTAAATGTTACATTACTTTTTACGATTATCTTTACCTAACAAATGTTTTTATAAAAATAGATACCTATATTATTTGAATTTTCTTAAACTGTGTAGTTTATACATATTTAACAAAACAGGATATTTTCAAAATTATTTTATTAAATAGATTCCTCCATTGGGAAATAGAATATAGAGAAATGGGTAGCTATTTTAAATACCATCCAAAAAACCGGCTATTTTGTGTTACCAGAAAAATAACAATAACTTTACCCTTCATTATAATCACGAGGATTAACCCAGAAGTTGGGAGACTTGTGCAGGAGAGGGGTCGGCATATTATTATTAAGCAGGGCTCATTTGCGCCGAGGAATGTCTTACGTTAGTAGTCCCTAACCGCTATTCAGTGCAGGAATGAAGAAAATATGGAAAACCTCATTAATTTAGGGGATGGTCAAACGCCAACCGGTACCAATCTCTCACACTGATCCAAGCAAACGTTCTTCCACCCTATTATATCCGCAGAGAGGGTGCCAATCCTCTCCGCAAATACCGGCCGCAGAAATGATAATTTTAATTTTATTTAGACCAAATTGAATAGTTTATAAACTAACCAAAAAACTATTTTAGTATCTCCGATTATTTCAAGTAAATTAGCCAAGCGAGTAGATTAGTTTATAAAGTATCCGCTAATATGGTAAATATACGCTTTCTGTCAAAATAACCAACGGTTCGGTTACTTTGTATACTAACCAGTTAGTTTACAAACTAACTAAGTTTACATTTTAGTCGTAACATATACATACATACATATGTAGGTCTGCTGTCTGTAAAGTATGAATTATTTAAGTTAAATGCAACCTCAATGTGATGCGTACGTTCCTTTCCAACTGTAAATGTCCAATCTTGGAACTTTGCTTACAAAGGACGCAATATTAACTGCAAGTGGTATTGATATTTGTTTAAGAATTCGTTTGAAACCTGTAACCGGGTCACACGCGTTGCATCATGTGTCTATTTAATTCTACGTATTCATCATACATCGAATTTTCATGTACTGTCCTTCTAAGGCCTGCCTTAGCTCTGAAGAAGTCCAATGTCTATAGGTTTGTTTCAACAGAGAGTTTGCGTAAATTGAACTTAGTGTTTCACTTCTTATTTGAGTAGGAGAATACAATATGTTCAATATAATGGCCATAAATCTAAAGAATTTCATGCATCCAGGGTATCTCAAGAATCAAATTTGGGACTGCTATTATTTATTATATTTATAAATAATTTCAGTGATATTCTTACTTGTAATAAACTGTTCTGTGTTGATGATCTTAAATTGTTTACTGAAATAACTTGTTTAGATAGTTGTCTATTATTACAAAGTGAACTGAACAAATTTATGAACTCGTGTTCCGTCAACATATTGGATATGAATATTT
The DNA here is from genome assembly GCA_025584915.1 of Monochamus saltuarius. Taxonomy (NCBI): domain Eukaryota; kingdom Metazoa; phylum Arthropoda; class Insecta; order Coleoptera; family Cerambycidae; genus Monochamus; species Monochamus saltuarius. Next base: position 45,611,240 of record CM046724.1, on the reverse strand, counting down.
CTAAGTTCAAGGTAGTTTCATTCACATGGAAAATAAATTGTATAAAATTCTCATATGCATTTAGCCATTCTGAGCTTTCAAGAAATCAGACAGTTAAAGATTTAGGTATTTTATTCGATTCTAAATTGACTTTTAATGACTGCAACGACTAATTCTAGATTAAAACTTTTGTATTTATAATGAGAAGCTTATTTCAGATATCGATAGCTTGAAAGATAGTCGGTCGGATAGAAGATTTCGGTCGAAAATTGAATATGGCTACATAGTATGGAATCCTATTTATAAAAATAATAAACATATGATTGAAGGAATTCAAAGGAAATTTATAAAATACTTATCGTATAAGATAAACATTATCCTGTAAGAGGATATCCTAATAAGTAAATTGTTGTTGGAGAGATTTTCTATGCAGTTCTTTGAACAAAGGAGTTTAATTGCTTTTATAAAGTTGTTACTGTCAAAAATTAATTTGAGAATACCTAAATTGGAATTTCGTCAAAATGAACAATTTTATTATTTGCTTAATCGTACGATACTTAATAATTCTCTCGTTCATTTGATGACGAAAATTTATAATAAAATTAGTAATCATTGTGATATTTAGATATAATATCTCTTTAAACGGTTTTGTGAAAGCTAATTATAAATCTATTTACTTAATTTACAACAAATGTTTTCTTGATTTTTTTGTTGCCGTATTATGTAAAAATTTGCATAACGATATTGTTTTACTTTATTACTTATAGGCATATTATATTTGTATATAGACAGATTTTGTATATTGCTCTGTTCTTCTTCTGTTGGGGAATAAACTTTTATTATTATTATTATTAATGCATTCTCATTCGACCGAATTTGATTGTCGAAACCAACGAATTGGTTCAGTGGTGTTCTTTGAAACCTTTGGCTTTACTAATTAGTAGTTATCTATAGTACTTATACTATTATAACTTTTCGTTTGACATTCCTTGTGTGAAGTCCGACTCTTGTCATATCTACAAGCGGGCTGAGGTCTTTCATCATGACTGAATAAACTGAATAAAAATGGTACAAAACGTGTTTAATGTTAATTTGGTCTCATATTTAGTTCTAACCTCAAATCTACTTGTTCTGATTTCTTTCAGATATGTTGCTAACATAGGCGGGTCTTCAGATTTAATTTGTGTTGACCCAGTTTAAATATTTTTAAATAATTATTTACAAAAAGTTACTTAACGTACAGTTCATCGTCCGATAAGTAGGATAAAAACAAAAGATAAATTTTACAAGGAAGAAAAAAGCTGACGCACGCATGGCGCAGGTAGATTTGAAAAAAACAGCTGATTTTCATACTTGAAAGTAGGCAAACCCTCATTTCGAAACTATTGTTGTCATTGTAAAGAATGCGATTGCGATATTCATTATTATTTTAGTTACTTGGTTGACATAACACTACAGATTGTTTTCGATTGACCTTACAATAGATAAGAGGAAGCAAGGGTCAGAAATCAGCTGTTTGATGGTTCTATTAGAATGGACATTATCTAGACAAGGATCCATTCATAAGTACATTCTACTCTCTTGGCATATATTCTTTATCTTAATTGTAGTTATTCTGCCACTAATAATAATAAAAATGTATAAACAAACCAATTAAAGCAAAGTAAATATTACATTTACATAGAGCTATTTAGATATTTGAAATTCTAAATTTTAAAATCAATTTTGGAATTTTGTTTGCGGTTTATTCCGAGAAATGTCCTTTTGTATTTTTTGTGTTAGGTACAAAATTAATAAACCAAAAAGATATATCTGAGACATTAAAATTGTTTCTATAATGTCATAAAGGTGATAAGATTTCATTGAAAGAGAAACAAACGTAGGTACATGTAGGTAGTACAAATATATGTTACTGTGTTTATCCATGTCTAAATTTAATAAAAAACTTTCTTAGCAAAAAGTAATAAAACAAAATTTTTAGCACCACCTACAAATGTTAAAAATAGTTTTTATTTTCTTTGGTAACACACTTCCTTAGACTAAATATTTTGTACAGTGTAAATATATTTATTGTATACTTAGTTAAATGTATATTAACTGTACACCCGATTTTGTTCAATTTTTTTGCTTTGTAAAAATATTAAAATATAAATTAGAAATATTTTCAGTCCTTCTGCAAATGAAAAAATATGTATTTTCATTATTATTTGTAATAGTTGTTTTGAATTTATATATATTTCTTGTACCTTCTTTTAGATATAGTTTTTGTTTTTTAAATATTTGTAATATTATGTGTGATGGGTATGAGGAATTTCCTTATTTTCTGAATAAATTGCAATCAAAAAATAACAGTCACACTTCAAAAAATAGACTTGTCTTCCAATATCTTTTTCTTGAAAAAAAAAATGCAATGAGCAGATATGTACATAAGAGTGGTGGAATAAACTCTATAGGCCGTTTTTAAACGTGCCAAAAATCCAGGGGTTGACAAAATATTAAAAAATAAGATGATTTTTTGGTCTTGTGATAGTATTTTATTTGATGAGTACTTATAATGCATTTAAGAGCTATTTTAAAATATGTAGGTATGCAAGTAACCTTTACTCGAAGACGAAAGGGGTTCGAATTCCATAAAAAGTGAATTTTTATGTCGCCATATCAATTTAACCCAAACATGTCTTGGAAATGATGAGAGAGGCATTCATGTCGAACTCACAGGAAGTTTGTAATGCGATTATTATACTTATCAGTTCGAGATTATGGACGTCGATATTTAAACACCATGAGAGACCCGTTGAAAGGAAAATTTGTTACCACATAGTACAACAAAAAATGAAACAACGTGCTTTCAAAAATTTAAGTGCCTTGCATGGTTGTCTAATAAATGTTTGCAGGCAGCAAAAGTGTAAACAAATTAAATTAATGAAAAATGTAGAAATATTCTCTCATCTCAGTCTTTGTCTAAGGACGTTTAGTGAACAAAAGTTTCAGTAAATTTATACGGTGACCGACATCCCTGGTGATAAGAGTATCACAAGGATAACTTATTTTAAGTCAATCAACTTCAATTAGTATTTTTGCGGAAGAATGAGGTTTCATATCGTTCCCGTGGCTAAAGTAAGCCCACACACTGATAAAATGGTTAACTTTCCCGGCATAATAGTTATTTCCGCGCCCTCGACTGCTGATTGTAAGCAAGTTTTCAAAAGGAATAGTATAATTACAATGACTTCAGAGTAACTAGTGCACCAAAATATATAGATTTGAAGAGAGCTTTACTAAACAATATTCCTAAATAGTTATTTAAAATTCCGTTATAAAACTACTGCAATGAAAAATTTTTTATTTCAGTGATTATTTTTAGATGCGCAATAATAAACACTATTGATATTGTCGTTCTCAAATGTGATGAGGATTTATCCGTAGGTAGATATTTCAGTTGGTAGTAATTCCATTTGGAAAAGAAATCCAGTTGGGAAAAATACTTAAAAGATAAAAATAATGTGATAATTAGTAGTAGCTCTTGCTAGTGTTGAAATAGGTATAATGTACCATCCTCTGTACCATAATAAACATTATTTTATTAATACGATTTTACTATCTCTAATCGACGTTTTGATAAAACGATAGAACACCTTCTTAGACTGCATAGGTACATATTATGTTCTAGCACTTTTGCTAAGTATAACTAGACTCGAAACACAGTTTGAGTTTCTGCAACATTATTGAATGACTTAGTATTATTTTAAGCATGTGTTTTTTCATTAGCACTATTTGATACTCCTTTTTTTAAATAATACTAGTTTATCTATGGAATTACTTGAGTATAACATATTGTATTGTATGTAATTCCATGCGTATATATGGAAAGATGAGATTACTTATACGATGGAACCACCTAGTGTGGGGGATTTTCTGAAGAATTATTAGTCCCATTAAGTTTTACATCATGTTTTTATGTATAAAATTCAACTGAGTAAATAATCTATATTGTCAAGAGCCTTTACTGACAGTAACTAGTGTAGAAAAATTCTAGTTTGTATGCAAAATGGTTCCACAAATTAGATTTACAACATTTCAGATCTATGTTCATAGAAACTTCTTTCATATTTTATATACAAATCAGTAGAATCACCCCTCTGTATATGAATATACCTTTCGGACACACCCTGTATGCAAATAATAAATTTGAATTACCTTAATACTTTGAAGGTAAACTAAAAGTGCCATTATAAAAAACAATATCTACCAAATTTTGATTTCAGATATCTAATAAAACAAAAAACCGAAATACGCTGAAGAATATTGCATTCAGAAAATTACTTTTAGTTGGGAATCGGTCGATTCCATTTAAATTTTTAAAGGTCTCTGTTAATCCTGGTTAACCACAAGAGACAAGCCAAGTAGGTATTATGTAAAGTTAATTTAAGAATAGCTTACTGAGGTTTATGTGGAATTTTTGCTATAATTCTTTCAAGAATTCGTAGAATTCTACATACATAATCGTCATTTAAGTAAATATTCATATACAGGGTGATGACATCGTTATCTATGACTTATGAACTTTAATTTTGCACGATTTATAGCGTAACTGTTGGCAAGATGTCATTGTTTGACAGTTGCGATGCAAAAACATTACTGTCAATAAGCTATTTACTAAATGTTATTATTTTATAATAAAAATATTAATAATAGGTAGGTAATGTGTTCTTCATAAAGCGTATTTTAAAATTGGTTCCTAATTGTTATTTAACTTGTTCATGGAAAATGTGATTCAAACCCTGCAGATTTGTATGCACCTTTAAATAAATAAACATTATAATGCAATTGCTAATGTTATGGAGAACTGAGATCTCAGTTCATATGAGTTTTCTAAGAATAAGCAAATCAAAATTGGTAAATAACATTCATAGTGAATGAATCAGTATATTCAAATGAAATTATGCAATAGCCGTTTCTCCAGTGGATTTACAGGAATTGGCCGACATAAAAATACCTGCACGGTGCATCCTGTTGGTTTTTCTAAAGTAAAACTATGTGTGAAGTATAGAGTGCTCAATGTACATGTTTCTGAACGTATTATTCACATTTTCTGACACATATTGACAAATATGGATAACACAGTGCCAAAATTATATATACATACTTAACTAGAGTAATGTATACTCATGAATAAACTGATTTAAGAATGATACAACTCAGTCTGCAGCTTTCTGTGGCACTGGTCGAATGATTTCCGGGCTGGTTGCCATGCCGTTGGTTTAGACTTCTTGACAGTTCAAAATTTGTTTGTAAAACTTCTGAAGAAGAAAACTTCTCGAAACGTCACCAAGCTACGACAACATGGCAGCCAGCATGGAAACTGTTCAACCTTATATCCGTTAATCATTTCAAATTTTTCTGACAGAGACCGGAGTTACCAAGAAATATAAGTGGCGAAACAACCAGAGGTGGCTACCACTGCTTTTCAGTGTTTGGAAGATTTATGTATTAGATACAATAAAAAAGATATATTAAGCTTATGCCTTTCAAACATAATTCTTTTATGGCACAGACCCAAGTCTTCAAGTCTTAAACCTCTGCATGGTAAAATTCTGTGTACGCCACTGATTCTTGGTATGTTATTTATTATTTTTAAAATTGCATATTCTAACAAACACACTCCCATTGGGTTAAACCATTTCTTGTAAAAGAAGTATTCGAGTTTGACGATAAATGTTCCTCAGTCTTTTGAAATAATAATTATTTGTGATTTATAAATAATGTTTTACTTTATTGCACCCACAAAGCTAGCAAAACAATGTTGTACGTATAAACATGAGATGTATTCATAAGTATATTCGCTTTTTTAAATAATGAAAAAAAAACTTACCCATAGTTGCTCTTTTGTAACACTATGGTCCGTATAGTACACTAAAGTCTCCCCAGCTAGAGGCCTAGACTCTCTTAATTTTGACGCTAGTAACATACACACGGTGCCTAATAATTGTAGTTGGTTTTTCTGAATCGAACAACACATTAAAAATCTGTCCATATAGTTCATTGCTAAAGAGAAGACTTCTTCTTGACACTTTTGCTCCTCACACACCTGCAAAGAAGAACAAGACATTGACAAATGTTTATGTACTGGAAGAACGATAAAATTTTATAAAACTAGATATTTTTTAGTTATTAATAGCATTTTTAAAATCAGACGGACTCAACTGATCACTATACTGATTAAATTAACTTCAAGCTCTCGACAAATCAATTGACAATTTAGAAAACATTGAACAGTCGCTTTTAATCGCATTAATTAAAAAAATTAAAGGTACCTATGTATGTATTGCTATGCCATTATATAAAAGGTAAATACTTTCAAATTATGTAAATAACCCAAAAAATTAAATAAAGTTCATTGTTGTTACTTTAGATCAATAATTTGAGGAATTTTGTATCGTTACATTAACTTATATGAGTAAGTGATGTAGAATGGAAAAAGTTAATGCGACTGTTCCTCTAGTTCCGGCAGTGTAGCCATTTATACAAAATGTTTCGTCATAAGCAGGTTCATCAGCACAGAGAAGATGCGATTCAAGGCTAAGAACAAAACATATACGCTTATCTTTTGTTTGGCCGTATATTAGGTTCTTTTAATAACTAGAGATAATACTGGCACCACTATAACATTTAAATGTTTGTAATCAAAGCAATTAAGGCTGAGTGATCAAATTTCCTTAAGTTCTTTGAAACTGATGATATAATATGATATACTAACGAATTTGTAATAAAAATAACTGGATCTATAACAGATATAAGTAGGTAGTCTAGAAGAGATCTAAAATATGGAAACAACGTAAAGGGCCACACGCAGATACAGTGATTTTAGCCTGGAAACCTTCCCCGAAACACAAAATATTTAAAACATAAATGCAGTGTTATAATTATTTTAAAAAATTGTCAGGAAAAATCTAATTTACTTTATTTATGGTAAGTTTGTATTCTTATCAGATAAAGTAGTGCATACCAGCATATATTTTTGGAATCACAACGGTTTCTATATAATTTTAAACTCGACATTTCATATTTATATCTTGATCACACTAAGGAAACTATTTATTTTTTGTACTAATCGAAATTAGACGTGAAGACCACACACTGAGACAGAGGTTCAAGCTCCCATAATTTCATTTCAAAAGGGCGGTCCTTATATATAATTTTTCTGCTGCATCCACTTTTGCATGTGGAGTACCTGCTTAGGTATATTGAAGTTTTAGGAGTCAAAATGAGAAGAATTAGGTTATAAATATAAATAAGCATTAAATGTATTAAATCCCCTATGAGTAAGCTTTCAAATTTTATATTTTAAATACGCTCTCTAAATTTAAATCTATTAAAGTTCTCAAATAGTTTAAATTTCTCCATTTTTAAATGTAAAATGAGACATCATATTAAAATCAAATTCCACCTACATTAAAATACCCCTACCGAGAAGCATTAACGTCTGTAGGTAATAGGTAGAATCATTATGTAAATTCATAAAATACTTAAACTTAAGTATTTATATCTTCCATAAAACTAAAATACCAGATTCGTAAACGATAAATGTAAAAAATTCAAAAAATCATGTGGTACCGATGGTTGAAAACCATTTCGTGATAATTTATATGATTAGTGTTTTCTTGAAATAATTTTCTATCATTAAGTTAATACATTAAAACAGTGACGTATTCAATTACAGACTAATTAATTTATAAAACTACATAAACTTAGTAATGTGCCGGCTTTTTATATTATAACGGCAATTATGTGTGCATTGCATGTCGCGTACCAATACGGCGACGTCCGCCCCTTTAAAATTTAAAGGGCTGTGTGCGCATCCGAAAACGACAATTTAAAAGTCACCTCCCTTTCCGGAAATCGTTCAAGGTTAGTAAAAGGCCATCGCTCCAGCAAACTTTTGAGGAATTCATTTTGTTGCTAACTGCCCGTCCGAACGAATCCACCGGTACCTCCTGATGAAAATTTTGCGCTCAGCTGTTCAGCCAAGGATGTTGACCCCAATACCAGACATTTAAAACACCCAAACCTAACGCACTTGGAGGCCCCCGTCTATGCTAATAGTGCAAATTGGCCGTTCTAGCCTGAAGAAGAGCCGTTTCACTGCATACGTGTCACTTTCCAGAGTCAGTGCTTATCATTCTAGATACTGGCCGTCAGCGTTTTAATTTTCCAGCAACTTAGCAACAAGCTCATATTACGTGGAAGTCGTAATATTATTGAATAATCCTAAAGAGGCGATTTAAATTTTAAATATGAGAAACTGGAGCAGCTTCTAACATTATTCAAACAGCCAGGAAGGTTTCTTACAAGTGTGCATGAACTGGAACACTTTAATTTACTTTTTAAATAGCTACATGCCGAGACCAGTTATGTGATACGGAAGACATTTTAAAGGGAACCATTTTCCCCTTATATTATCGAAGTTATATCAATGATTTGAACCATATATAGTGATTGATTCTTGAGGAAATACAAGATTTGGCATTGCTTTGAGCTTAAATAAGGCATTTTAATTTAATTTTTGCCGGCATTTTAATAACTTTCCGACCGGCGCGGCGCCACGTTTTATCATATTATAGTCCGTTTCACCAAAATATCGCGCTACGCAACGGGGCGAAATTCCGCTGGAACCAGCCTTGACCGGTCAGCAATTTAATGATTTTTTTTTGTCTAGCTTACCTCCATCATCCATTCGGCGACGATTTTTCTCATCTCCGTGGTGACTTCTTTCTGGACGACGAAAGAGGCCGGGTACGGTAACACATATCTATCCTCCGTTTTGAGCAGATTCTTAAGTACTCTGTCTTGGAGCAGAGTGGGGTCATCATAAGCCTTAGTTTCGTTTTCTGCTGATTGTTCGCAACAGTACAAGTCCATGTTCTTCATATGCGGTATTTCTCTCAGTCACACGTTACAAACACTTATCACACTAAGTAAAATCGAAAAAATATCACAAGTTACTCATTAGTTTTTGTAGGGCTTAATTCCCTTCTACTTCTTTTTTGGTGCTGTCGTTAAAGCTCTGTAGTTGTTGTTGCTTCGGATGTAAAGTGAGCAATGTCAGAATTGCCATTGCCACAATACCACAAGCCGAATCAGACGTTCAACAGGATGAGATTTGGATAGTGGGGGCCCCCTACTACTACGTGACGTTTAGCGGCGAGCTTTCGCCTATTGCCTGTACAACAGGTTCCTCAGGACTTTGTGCAGCGTTGCCAGATTTATACCGAGTATTTATAAACTGACAAATATTTTCTTTAGGAGTGCACTTCTCCGATATTGATGGAATCGAATTTTTGATGTCTACGGTGATCCAATCAGCTGTTTGGTAAAAAGTAGTGTATTTTTATACAAAAGTCTGTAGAAAATTATGGTCTCTTTTTATATTTGCTTCCATCCGTCTGGAATCTCAAACTAAACCGATCAGTCCTGAGCACAGAACTTGGCGAGCTTGGTTCATTCAGTAACTGTCTTTAAAACTTTGACTCTATAGGTAGGTATTTAAATATTAAAAATACCAAACAGCATGGGAATATGCATATTTTTGTTTTCGGGAAATTTTAAATATAAAATAGATAAAAGCTGATTGAATTAACCATTTAGTAGTAACATTTCATTAATATGAACCAATATTTAATTATATTTCAAAAGTTCCATCGCTTTTAATATATACCAGTAAAAATTAATATAAATTCAATAATATTTCTGTTGTTCATTTAACTGTCAGCAGAACTAATACCAACACATTTATTTTGTTTTGACACTATGTGAATTAAAAGTATTATAACAGCTCACAATTTTAGTAAGTAAAGTCTCACTTTTAGCCATACAGAGATTATACTTATTTTTAATCTTTGTTACAAAACCAAATTATCGTTTGCAAAACATGCATGTTTTAATTCAGGTAGCAATAGGTGATACCAATTTTTGGGCCAGTAAATTGATCAATAATAATCACAACCCTCAATATTTTTGTCACTTATATCAATTGGTCAATTTATTGGTCAAATTGAAGACTACCAGCTTTTAGAAAAAAATTCAATCATTCAATTTATTGCTACTACTAATATAAGCTGATCAATTTATTTGGCAAATTGAGTAGGAACATAGTACCTACTACATTTAATATATAAATTATGGTAATTCTTCAATAAATTGGCGAAGAAATTGGAGACAGTAGATTTGTGTGAAAGAGGATACCTACTTTTTCAATCAAAGATTCGTTTCCAACTTTGATTTTATTTTTTATATATAGATCCAATATGAAAAACTTTTTTTTTATTTACATCATTTTCTTAGAAACTTAAACTATGTAAAACAAAATATTTCATAAATAATAACTGTCTGATAATATACTTAACTGTATTCTACAATCTGATACTTGCTTTTACTGTATTGTATTTTGAAAATAGGATACAAATATTTGTTTATTTCACGTTAAAATGACGAATGAAGTTAGGGCTTTCACCACAAACTGCTGAATTTAAAAACAGGCCCTTATGACCTCTATTATAATTTGTGGTTTGTCGTTATCAAAATTCTTTTTTATTCTAAAGTCAATGGTGTTAAATTTGACCAATAAATTGATCGATTTATTTATTGATCACAAATATAGCGAAAAGTGGCACAAAAAAGCATATTTTGAAATTTGTCTACTGTAGTACCTACTTTAAAACTAACGTTTGTGAATACAGTAGGTAAACATTGTTTTTAACGAATATTTTATCAGTGAATCTACATATATGTTATCAATAGAAATAACAAGTCATGAGAATATGGTTAATAAAAATTGACGAATATAAAATACTTTATTTAAAAGGAAATAAATGTGTCTTTCAACTTTGAACAAACAAATTAGCTAGGTATATTGTTATAATTAATTATCACTGTTAAAAATTGCAAATGTAAGTAAAATCATTTAAATCAAATACATTCATTACAACCCTTTAAATTATATTATTATTATCAAACTATAATTTTTATTCTATTTCAAGCAGCAATAATAATATCTACTTTTCTAAATACTTACATTATCTTTTTTCTGTTTATGTATATTTAGATACAAGTATAGATAGGCAAATACTTACAAATGATTCATTTTCTACCTCATTCTCAAATTTCGAACCTAAAGTAACTCTTATTCATTGTCCAGAATAAAAGAACTGTTAAATTGCTTTTCTGGGAGTACCTAGTTATTCACATTTCTAACCACCAGATACCATCATTCGGCATTCTTTTAATTTAAACTTTACCTGACTGCTCGAAGAAACAGGTACATGAATTCAGAAACTGATATAACAGTACCTCTGAAAAATTACGAAAAGGTATAGGATTTCCTATAGAAAATGGTGACCACTTCAGTAACTTTATTTAAAAAAAAGAATCTATAAATAGATATTATCTACATCATATATTTAACTATTAGATAGACGTAATTTTAAAATATAATACATTTTTCTAAGTGCTATGCATACATCATTACGACGACTTTAAGCTACATGTATCTACAGAATCAAGAAATACAGGGTGCAAAAAAATAAGTGCGCAAAAATTAGGGAATTCCTTGTGGAAGAATAAGATGGGGCTTTTAAATAAAAAATTTCGTTTGAACACCCCCGGTGTTTTTTTCTTAAACAATAAAAAAGTGACAAATGAAATTGAGTAGACGTTTTCTGCTATTGAGAAGGCACACAGTACTGACTTTGTTGATTTTCTCCTATGGCTGTAAGAGGTAGAAAAAGCCACCCTTAAGGCTTATTTCATACGTAACTTTTATACTTATTGCTACCTTAAAATTTAAAAATTCATTTCATATAGATTCATTTCATTCTAAATAAAAAAAATGTCTTGTAATTTTTTCGTAAAATTAACCATTTCTGAGCAAAAAATGATGTAAAATCAATTACGTGGCATAGGGTAGAAAAATCGAACTATAAATTATTATCTAGTATGCGGCTGTCACATCGACATTTTATAAAGACAATTTATAATTGTTATAGAGGCGGCAAGAATTGAGACGACTTACGTCATACGAACAAATGAATATTCATTATTATCATTTCATCGAAATATTCAAGAAACTACAATTGAGAGTAATAGAACTATATACTACACTAAATGTTTGCATTATATATTGCCGAAAATTGCAAAAAATGATTGTTTTTAACACGAAGAAATATCGAAAATTATGTTGACAATAAAAACAATTGCGTAACGTCGGGCGTGACATAAGACGTCTGAATTCTTGCCGCGACTATACAATTCATGCACAATTTTAAGATGATAGCCGCCTACTAGTTAGATTACCTAAAATTTGATTAAATTTCGACCCTATGCCAATCATGCCAAATGAGTTTTTTTGTCCGAAATCGTTAATTTTACTGACACATGACTAGACCATCTTTGTTTAGAATAAATCAAGGCTATATGAAAGCGATTTTTAAATGGTAAGGTAGCAATAAGGAAAAAAGTTATTTCTACACCCCTTACTATAGTAGGGGAAAACCAACAAATTGTTTGCTGAGTGCCTTCTCAATAGCAAGAAATGTCTACTTAATTCAGTGACTTTTTTGGTATTTAACAAAAAATTAAAAACTACCTACTTTTTAGTGCCATCTTTAAGGGATTGCATGTTCACAGGGGATTCAAATGATATTATTTATATATTAAAAGACCCACCTTAATTTTCTACAGGTATTTACACTCAGTACAGATTTGAAAATGGCTATACAAAGTATTTCAGATAACGATGTTTTAAATAAAATATTTTTAACTACTCCCGGAAATATCGAAAATAATCAACTTCCTTATTTCAAATGTAATGCTTTATATTTGCTGCATTTTTATATAAATGACATGAAGTTAAAACATGTAATATATTCTATGCCTAAGTCCAGTAGCTTCGAAGTTGTTTTTTAAAAAGGGCAGTTAACGAGGTTTGTAAGAATCTCTGTAACTTTTTTCATATACCTACCTTTAGGCTTTTAATTTTTGATATACCATGAAATGGCAAGGCATTTCATCTTCTGTATTTAATAGTAGCTCTAAAATACTCAATGTTTCCGATTAATTATTTGAGGATACATAAGATTTTCTTTTCTTTTTTAGCCTGGTATATTATTTGTCCCTCTATATGATATACAGTGTGGACGAAAGGTATGGAATAAATTCATTATTTCTAAAACAACGAAGTTTCATGAAATTTCCTCGGACCCGTCGATTTTATTTTTTAAAAAGACTCTTTTTTCTATACCAACGCATTTCCGACGTTCATTTGTTTTCGCGTGATGACGTCATCGGATATTTTTTTAAATAGAACCCCTATATTTTTCCATGGGATTCTTATAGAGCTTAACTTGCTGAATTAAAAAATATGTAATTTCAATACTTTATTCCTTCAACTTTCCGAGAAAAAAAATAATAACCGATCCAATAAACGCTGCAGTTGACAGATGTCAATTCTGATTAGATTTTGTTTAGCTGCCAGAAACAGTTTCTGAGGTGACTTGATTTAATTTGTTGTTTTTGATATCAAAAGATGTAATATTCTAACATGCAATTTAATAAAACAAAATAATAAATTAGGGGGCCAAATAGGATTGAGGCTCCCAGAATTGATTTAATTAATTAGTTACTTATTGTTAAATTGTTTAAAAAATGAAGAGTACTTATTTTGTAATACTGCCGATGAATTCACTATATCAATTTTACTCTCAACCAGCCCATCACAGACACAAATGGGATATTTATATTTTTTTTTCAAGCCGATTAAAACATGTCTGAAAATGTGCCTTATAAGTGTTAAACATTTTTTTAACAATACCGGTCATGCATCACATAAGTTACGTTACGTTAATGTTAGCAAATTACTATTGACAAAATTGACAAAATTTGATGCCGGCATTAGACTTACCATTTGTCGAGTAAATGATCGGTTACAAGATTGAATCAAAATGAAGTACGTAATCCCTTAAACGTGGAAAACCCTGATAGATGGATAGAGAGAGAGGGGGGCCCATTAGTTGGCCAGCCAAAAAGTCCTGATTTGACATCAATTGATTTTTTTCTGTGGGGTTACATGAAGGAGATGGTCTATAAGAGGCCAGTGGAAACCCAAGAGGAGCATATTGGTTGAATTATTACCGCATGTCTTCATTCAACAGAAGCCACAGTTACTTCAAAGAATGCAAGGGAATTTGGTTTACCGTAATGATCTGGCTTAGAATGACAAAGTTCAAGGTCGTCATTTCGAGTCGATGTTGGAGCCGATTTAGTTGACAAATGGTAAGTCCTTTACTGGCATTAGTAGGTATTCTTTAAGTCAAAAATTTCTAATTTGCTGACGTAACGTAACTTGCATGTGTTTTCGAGTTTTTTACGAGTAAACATTGCGTCGTACAGTTTGCGTACAAGGACGCATAGCCGATATTGAGTAAAAAACTGCTGGGTGGGCAAACGTTGATGACGTAGAAAGTCCCTATGTTACGTTGGCTTATTGCTGAATTGAATAAAACTCCAGTTTACGTCTATCAGCATGCCAAGCCAACTTCAGCGGCCGCCAAAAAACAAGTAAAGGATATTTTGTTACTATTTGGGGGCTAGTTTGTACCATTAATTTTCAATGGTGGTTGCTAGCATAATAATAGTAGACCATTGAATTGCTCGGCAACTAAGAACGATAGTAAATCAATTTTACCGTAATATTTTGTTGCTCAACGAGAACCTTCAAATGGCAATTCAACTCATATAGTCAAAAATTGATGCTGCCTTTCGCTTATCTTAAAATGAAACATCAAATAGTCAAATTCCAATAATGTTAGTCATTTTCTGCATCATTAAAATTAATTTGCAAACCTGATCCTTACAATAAATCTAAAAACTTCAACGTTTTTTTTCCATCTCGCGAAGCAATTCAATGATATTCCAACATTTTTCTCGAAAAGGACACAAACTGCAATATGTAGCTAACTGTATGAGTTGAATAGTCAATTTATTCATTTTTCTAAAAAAATATACATCTTAAAGTATTCCAAGACCAACAAAATGTCCACTACTTGTTTTTGGCAGCCGCTGACGTTAGCCAGCGGTAAATAGTCGTCTCTATTTTACCCAAAAAGTAAAATAAAATATTCCTATTAGGGATGTTCTTCGACTCAAGATGTATCAATACATTTTATCGATACGTATCGAACGATCTGGTATCAACGCTCCATATAGAAATACTTGATATATGAAGCTAACCAAGAAAGAGGCAATTTCAAATATAAAATTAACATTATTTTGTACATATAATTCATACAATTAAAATTATCCAATTTAAGATCTATATATTTTATATCAAATAACAGAAACAGAATTAACAAAAACAACAAATAACAATAACAAAAACAAAACAGATATGTCACAACTGAAAATGAAAATAAAACATGTTTAAAAGCGCTTTAAGAGTGCCAGTCATCTATATACTTTTTTTAAAAGTGGAAGTTCCATGACATTAATACAAAAGCGCACATACAAAATTCTAGCGTTAAACCATAAACAAACCAATCATACTACTAGCTTCTTAAATTTGGCAAGTTATCTACTCAGATATCAAATCATGATCCACGAGTAAAAGGAAACGGCAAAAATAATCAAGAAGAACTGCCAATAAATAGTACGATGAAGTCAATGTTAATATAAGAGTAAATTTGGGCAAATGGTTTTTCACTGAAATTTTACATAAACGGTCAAAAAAAACATGAAGGATAAAAAAATTAACAGATATAAATTTGAATTCGGTATTTCGCGTTTCGGAACGTTCAATATTCAAGTATCAATAATATCGCAACAATTTTTATCGATACAAAATGTGGAATATTGTAAACGATCCTGATGTGTATAGGAACATCCCTAATTTTTATCTATTTATTGCATAAATACTTACTAAGAAAATGAAATACGTAACAACATAGCAAAACAAGAATCACAAAATCAAGGGACTATTTTGTATGACAATTTAATTTATATACATGTAAAAAAGCCCAATTTAATTATCACTTTGACAGCGGTAAATGTTATCTGCAACTTTGACAATGACAACTAGTGGTTTTTTCACTTATTCATTTTTTAATCAATTGGTTATTGGTTTTATAAGCTTTTAAACCAGATACTTCCATCAAGAAATTGAATGCAATATTACAAGATTGACGGAAAAGACTACAAAGAAACGGTAGTTAAAACAATTTGGAACACCACCGCTAAAATGTTAAGAAGTAAATATTATAAAGAATTCAATATTGCGTTAACCCTTTCACCGACGTACAGCTTAATTCATCACAAGTCGCACGTAATGCTAAACGTAAAATCCCACAAGCACAACCAAGACAAAATCCAGTGCATCACCTCTTATAAAATGTGAAGTATTTGCAACAGCCAGATTATAGGACGAAAATGAACCAGTACCTAAAACAAATTATATTATATCACATTTTGTTTGGCGTTTGAATTACCTTGGCGCGGATGAGAAACGATTTACTGCAAAACCACGTATTTCGTATGTGGAATTGAAAATAATGGAAAAAAAACTGAACGTATCGACTATAATCCTCTATTTTCAAAAACGAGACAAAGCGGTGACAACAAATTAGGTACGTGACAGCAAATGGATTACGCCTAATATTTTAGAGGAAGATATTTGCCCAGTACGCTTATTTAAAAATTTAATGGAAAAAACGAGGCACTTCTATAACATTGGACAAAGTATTTCTTTCACCAAATCCGTTTTGGAAGAAGAAAAATTCTAAAGGTTGTGCCGATTGGAATTAATGAAATTTTCAAATGCACTAAATGCTCAGCACAATGCATTGATATAGATGTCAAACGTGTCAAAATTACAAATCACACAAATCGATCGACAGCAGTTAGCGAATTAAGGAAAAGCGGAATTGAAGAACAAGCTCTAATGAAAATAACAGGGCACAGTAATTCATCATCAATAAAACCATACAAGTACAAGTGATAAAGAAAGAGTATCATTCGAGCATTATTCAGTCGATTCGTTTGGAAAAAAAAACAACAAATTTCAACATCTACTACAGAAACGATTAGCTGTGGCACCCGTAGCGGCATTAGTATTTCTCGTATGGATTTCAATAACTGCGTGTTTAATAATTATACGCACAAATAAAAATGTATTTATTTTTAGTTTCATAAATAAAGTTTGCATTGATATGTTTCAAAATTTATTATTCATTAAACTGTTCTGCCAAATTACACTCGATATTTGTATTGATATAGGGTAAATTTATGTTATTAAAATTTTCCTTTAGCATTTTGACTCAAAAAACTGTTAACTATTAAAAACGCCCCACCTGCGTCTAATTGCTAGGTAACAATTTCTCATTAAACTGGCTTCTCAACAATGTTATTATTTTAAAATCTTTGAGCGAGGTAGTAAACACTTCTTATACAAACTTAGTAAAAAATGGTGGGGAAGGAGGGCTCTTTCCCCTTGCAGATTTGTTGAAGGGGCAGACGCCCCCTTTGGCCCCTATCCTAAATCGGCGCTTATGTCGGATAGGAATTATGTCTTAAACTTCTTTGGTATTTCCCAAAGTTTGCAACCATTTTTTTTTAAATAACCTGTATTCAGTCCCACTTAAAATTGTTGGCGACTAATGTTTCTATGTGCCAATGTTCAAAGTAATAAAGTTATCAATAATGTAATGTTATACATATATCTAAAATTTTGATAGTTGATAGTAACTGACTTTCTGACTAAAGCATTAGAAAATATAAATAACGTATTTATTTTGTATCCAAGCTAAACTATTCCAAGATTTATTAATGAAAGAATGAAGCGCTTCAAGTTGTAATTTTGTACTATAACATGTTTTTACGATGACATTATATTGCCTACACCAACATGTTACACATCTCTAATGGAGGGTTGTAAGTAGGTTTCACTAGTCTAATTAGAAACTGTGTATATATTCAAGTTATACAACTTAAAATAAATAAATACATTCACATAAGGGACCGACTTCGTGGAATCCTGGGGTGGTTCGTTCTCATGCTGCATGCAGGTACCTACAGGGCTTTTTTCAATGGCGCGACTGGTGGGAATCCCATTTATACTTAGACTTTCATTAAATAGTGTCAGTCGGTAAAAGGTTTAATATTTTCAATATATCGTATAACTGCAAAAACAGTGTAAGAACTTGAACAGTATAATTTTTAAAAATGGTTTTTTAAAGATTTTTTGCTGCTTTCATTGATCAGTTGAAATTTTCAAAGTTGAAAGACTCTAATATTGTTTTTTAATAATTTGGGTATATTTTTTTGTTAATTCCCATGTTGTCATTTAAGAAACGTAGATTAAATAAAACAATTTTTAAGGAAATCTATTTTTGTTAATATTTAATATAGTAGCAATTTTGAGAAAGAATTTACTCGAAATTCAGTCGATACGACATAAGCAGAATCGTTTCTATATTTGAATGAACGAATTTTCATGTGATTTTTTTTTAACTACATTAACACATTATATATTATACACTGATATTGGAGATATATATTATTAGTAGTAGATTAGTTTATTGGTGTTATACAGGGCAGTGGCGCCTCGTCGTATGAACCAACTGAGGCCGGGCCTCACTGGAAAATTTGGCTTTCACTGTATATTTTAATACCCCATAATTTCCAATACGATTGCCTACTACATTTATCAGAAATCAATGTAACGAACTAAAATAATTGCTTCAATTTTAGCTCTCGTATGTTATAACGTACCTCTAGTTTACATTTCAATATCCCGCCGTTTCTGTTTCTACCCGTGTGGGGAGTCCGGGTCACCCACCAATCCCACCACAGTGAGGCCCAATTTTCAGAGCTTCAAATTGCGTCGCACATGCTTATATGTTATGGTTTCCCCCACCATGCGAGACGGTTAAAATCGATGTTCTTCGCTCCATGTCCGCTCGAGACTAAGGCCAGATTTCTGGCGCTTCAAGTTTTTAGTTCAATGGCAAATGTTGATGTGATAGGGGCTAGTGACCGTAGGGAACTTGTGAACTGTAGATTATTTACGTGTGTGTCGCGATTAATCGATTGTTCAGGTGTTAATACTTTTATTTAATTAGTTGAATTTAACTATATTCTGAAGATTAGATGGTAAGCGCGATGGTAAAGTTTTAGGGACAAGACAGGTAGGATTAATTTAAAGAAATAAAAACAACTAACAGAATAGGAACTTAATTTAAATATATATTATCGATAGGCTCGTCGATAATTATTTATAATAATGAATCCCTCTCACGATATTGTTTTATCTCTATTTGAACCGTCTTTTTCAATACGTAATGAAGTAGAGAAACAACAAATTTTGAATAGTCGGCCAACGCTTTAAAATATCCCGAATATGCAAACAAATTTCAGGAAAAATCGTTTGATTGTTTACTACAAACATATCCAAACATATTTGACAGATAAGTTGAAAAACGAAGTTTATGTTTTGTACAGAGATGAACAATTTTATAATTTAGTTCAGAAAACGGTAAAAATATTATACAAGGAATTTAAAATAATATTTTCGGAAACATACAAATTATTTTGCTTAGTTTTAACAATTCCTGCAACAAGTGTTTCAGAAGAACGAAACTTTCGAAACTGTTGCAAAGTCTTAGCGCCGATTCCCAATTTTATGACGACATTGTAAATAAATTTGCTAATTTAAAAGACCGACGAATAGACTTGTTTTATAAGAAGTGAAAGTATTACAACATTTTTTGGTAAAAGTGGCTTTGTTTTGTATGTAAATAGATAAGTAGTTGAAAATTGGTTTTTATATTTTTTCATATTTTTAGTGTTTTAAACACGTAGGAACAATTTTTTAAATTATTAGATGCTGAAACATATTTTTTCTATTATTTATATTGTAAATAAAAATCGGAGTTGTGATGTTTTTTAGTTTTTAATTTATGGTTAATGATAGTAGGGCTATTGGCGAATACCTCCATAATAAAAAATGATCAACGCGTCAAGGAATAGGTATTACCTCGGGGTGACGTATAAATGTATTCCTAATTAGGTATTATTTGGGCCTCTCCTCTTTCAGCTACCACGAGCCGCCACTGATACAGGGGTGTTATAATGGCTCATGCAGGCCATGCACTAGATTTTTCACTTCAAAATATATACCCTTAAAAAATTTTTGACAATAAAATGCAGATGCAAAGCTGGAATTTAAAAAGTGATTTTCTTTGAATGTATCAACTTAAAAATCCGCCATATTTGTGACGTAAATGTGAGCGTAACTTATTTTACACTAACGTTATCACGCTTTTTATTAAAAAATCTTAAACCTATATTGTTTTTATGGAAAAAAAGTATACTTGTCATCAATCTCAAAATTGGCAATTTTCAAGAAAATAACTTTTCATCAATCAGCTGCATAGTTCTTTGTACAATATTTTAACGTAGACGACGCCAAAATTATCTTGCAAATTGGATGTTGAAGGTAGATCGACAAGTGATAAAATTTACACTGGTATAAAATGGTATGGATAGCACTTTTAGAATATGCAACGTTTGTAAGTTGTAAGTGTAAGTAAAAATAATTATTTGCTTTAATTTTAAGTATAATAAAAATATCGAAATCTTTTGACAGCATGTATCTTGGGAGCAGTCAGATATAGGTATGTTTGGGTAAATCTCATTTATTTTGACTGTTCAATCACCTCTACTAAGGATGCCGGTAGTACCTGAGACACCCTATATACAGGATGAGTCATTAATAATTGTACATTAGCTTAAGGGCAGATTGTTGACGTCAAAATAAAGCGATTGAGCCCAACATGCCTTTTTCAATTGTTGCTCCTTTTCATTCTACAGGGTGTTAAAAATTTGAAAATATGTTTTCGATTTTTTACCATATTTTAAGAACGTATTGGCCGATTGATTTGAAAATTTATTTATTTATTTATTTGTTTATTTAGAATAAAATGTCCAACGGGTATACACCCAATTACAGGACAAGTTCACATAGTAAATACAAATGACTTACATTAACAGACAAATAGAAAACTTTACATACATATATATACACGTATTACAATTTAAAATGACAAATACGCAAGTACACATTAAATAAACAGACTAAAAATAACTAATCTACAAATACAAAAATAGATAAAAAATAATCAGTTAAAATTTAACAATAAAATATTAAAAGAATACAAACATCAAAACTCAAATGACAAAATTATAAAAACAAGTTTTTTATGTCACAAATTGAGCAATGTAAAATATCAAATTTGTAATTTTATGCCTCACGACTAGCTCTAGTTATACTGTACTGCCAATGTAAAAATTTATCTAACTTTTTGTTTTCGAGAAATAGACGATTTAAGTTTTTTAGATTCGGCGGGAATTAAATTAGCAAATTAGGGAGTCTTAAGATATCAAAACTGAATTAACAATAAGACAAACACTACAACAACTGAAAATTTTATTATGTATATCTTAACAAATTATTCATAAAAATATTCTTGAAGCGACCACCAGCGACTTAAATGCACTTTCTTAGCCTCTTATTTAAATTTTGTCTGACGTTGAATACAGTTCTATGTTGCTTGATAATATAAACTGATTCTTGAATCTTTTCCCACAGTTGTTCTTGACTATTACTAATGTCTGTAACCTAAAGATTTAATATAGCCCCAAAAGTAAAAATCCAGCGGATTTAAATCAGGGCTACGTGCAGACCAAGGTAATTCGCTGCCGGGTCAAATCCAACGGTGCGGAAAAGATATTCTCTTTCTCTATTCTGGTATACGAACGGCCCCACAATATTATCGGAGAGAATTCCACACCAAATATTGATAGAAAACTTTTGCTGAAAATGTACTTCTCTTGGCAGATGAGGATTTTCTAGTTCCCAAGAATAACTATTTCACCAATTAAAAATACCTCGTCGGGTAAATGTGGCTTCGTACGTAAATAATATTTTATTATAAAATATTGGGTCATCATTTTGTTGTTGGCGAAGAAACTGTACAAACCGTAACCTAGCTAGAGGGTCTTCTGGCATTAAATGTTGAACTGGAGTAAAATGATAAGGATACGATTTTTCTTTGTGGAGTAACAAAATATATGGCAAAAAATCGAACATATTTTTTCAACTTTAACACCCTCATGACTCACCCTCACTTCACCCTGTATATGTGAAATAATTTTAGTTATTGAAAAAGTTGTCTCTATGCATATTTTTCAAATGTAGTTATGAGTATAAGAATATTTAAATAATCTACTCAGTAAAATTGCATATCTATATTTTACAATTCCAACTTCTAAATTACAATGTATATATCAATATAAATAATAGTGTCGCAAGATCACACAACATAGTATGGAATTTTATCCACATTTAGGTACTTCTGTAATATTACAGGGCACTTACTTCGTTTACAACTTATGTAATTTTACATAACTTTACGCTGGTCATAAATTACCAACGTAAAGTTATGTAAAATAATTACAGACATATTTTTATCAGTGTACACACTCACACATCCTGTATAATTGTTTAATAATGAAATAAGTCGCTAACAGTAAAACAGAATTTTCCTCTAGGTGTGCCGCCGCTCTAGTTAGAGACTTTAGCGCCCTCGTTAATCGCGTCACAGGCAGTTAATTTGAAAGCATACCTAATTAGACTGTCCGTTGAACGGGAATCTAGCGAGTCACGGATGTCTCGACGCGACGTGCGGGTCGAGTGTCCATTTAAAATTTAAAGGGCCGGGGCGCGTGGTGGGGTGGCCTGAATGCCTGCATCCCCGACTCTCGATGGGGTAGTGAATGAATACGGAGAAAGCGACTGAAATCATATGGGTCTGTGGATCATATGGTGGTGGCCATAACCGTGCGCTGGGAGTTTTAGTAGGGAGCGATTTAGAACAAGAATAGCGTAGATCGGATGATACAGAATGCATTTGTAGTTATAATATGTTCATTGTCCAATATTAGTTGTCAGTATCCCTGGACACATTTAATGAATACAATAATTATCAAAAACAAATTTTCTTGTTATTTCTTATGAAACCGGGGATAGAGAAATATCGCAAGCAAATATAAACCAAACTGACGATCGGCCAGCATAAGAATAGAAATTAGTTTGAAAATAAATAAAGATTTACATGTTCTCTACTGACATTGGATGAACTATATTCAGATATCCTATTCTAACAGATCAAATTTGTTGCGTGTCTAACAGAAACTGCTGCTGCTGTTTTGCAAATACATTAAAAGTTGCTTAGATATTCATCTGAAGAAATAATAATAAAACAGTGCCGTTATATATGTGGTTAAAAAATATAAGTGAACTAACGCTAACGTTATACTTATACTTTTAGCCTCGAAATATAAAGCAAAATTTAGAAGTTTAAATATATGGTTTCATAAAACTAATTACAAAATATGCAATTGAAAATAAAAGCACAAAAAAAGGAAACGAAAATTCACGAATGCATAAGTAAAATATACAAACAACATATGATATAATAATGGTATATAGGCTGTTTACAGGGCCTTTAGGCCAAAAGCTGCATTATTTTCCTCCATCCGTTATGTTTCTCGCCTTTTTTTCTAATCCGTTACATACTTCTCCCTCAGATATATTTCCACTGCCTCTCTCCATCGCTTCCTCAGTTTTCCTCTTTTTTACTTCTAGTTAGGTTTACTCCCTACAATTTTTTTAACTGACCTAAACATCTTCCACACGTTCTAGATGTCTTAGCCACTACACTCTTCTGGTTTTTAAAACTTTGTCTATTTTTGGTGCCTGATACATTGCATATATTTCTTGATTATTTATCCTTACATAGACTTCCTCTGTCTTCTTTCCCCCTAGAATTCTTCTTCAGGTCTTCCTTTCCACCTCAACAGGTTTTCTCTTAGCTTCATATTAAGGATCCAGATTACACTGCCATATAGCGCTGTCGCCTCAAAATTGTTTTGTACATTCTAAATTTTACTCATCTGGAAAAAATTTTTGATTTCATTAAGTGGTTGACTGCTGCCGAATGTCTGTTTGCTTTTATTATCCTCCTATTAATATCTTGCTCCTCGTCATCCCAAATGGACATATTCTTGAACTTCTTCAAACCTCGTTTCTCCGTGCTGCGTTGTCAATTTGAAATTGATATATTTTTTCTGTTCTTCTGCTATCAAAAGCTTACTTTTCTCTTGATTTTTCTGCAATTCTACTTTACCTGCCTCGTCCATAAGTTTTCTCGTTACTTTTTCTAATTCCCTACTGTCTCTTGCAATTATGGCCACATCATCTGCATAACTTACTATTTGGTGACTTTTAAACAATATATGTCCTTCTCTGTTCAACTGACTATCTCTTATGACCTTTTCTGGTACTAAATTAAAAGAGAGCAGGTTTTCTTGTCTTAGTCCTGCATCAGTATAGTGTATCAGTTATAATGACGTTCTATTTCATCTATTTTCTTAACCTGTTCTGCTCTCTTCTTTTGTCTAAATACTCTCTTTGCCTTGCGTCTTTGTTCCCTGTATATTTCCTTATCCTCCTCTTGTGCTGACTAAAGTTTTTTGATCCTGAGCTTATTTCTCTTCTTTGCCACGCCAATATACTTCTCATTCTACTATCCTTTCTTCCTTGCATACTCTTCTTCGGTTTTACTATCTCTCTTGCTGTTTGTATATTTTCGATGTTTATCCATTCCTTATTTATATTTGCTCCATTAACTGTCTGATTTCTTGCAAACCTTTCCTTATCTCTTCTTTATACTTCTTTTGGATTCTATGATTTCTTAATGCCGCCATATTTTGTTGTCTTTTTCTTCTCGGTAATTCTTCCCTTTTTATAGTTTTTTTTATCTTCAAATCTATTCTCACTAGATAGTGATCCGAGTCTATGTCTGTACCTCTGCATGATTCAACGTTTTTTATTATGCTTCTGTGATTTTCATCTAAGCAAACATGATCAATTTGATTTGAATACAGGGTGTCCCGATTATACTTCAAAAAACTCAGATGTCATCGATATTTTCTTAACGGCAATGCATTTTTTCATATATTTTTATATATTTTTTTTCAACCATATAAAATTTGTATGATTTTACATAAAGAATTTTTGATAAAAATTTAAAACTATCAGCCTTTGACTTTAGTTTGCGGTGTTCGTTTTCTAAATCATATCACATAGTAGGCGACGGAAAAACAGTTTCCCATACTGCTATATGTCACATATTGGTTTGTAATTGTTGTTACCGTTCAAGTTGAATGAAAACATTAATTATTTTAATGAAGAAGTTAATATGTTACAGGTTGATTATGAATGTAGAAAACAGTGTAGCGGCTTTACAATTGTACCGACAACGTTATTCTAACAGAATTTCCTCTAAGAGAAGAAAGTTTAGTAAACTATATATAAAGCTGTATACAGGCCTTTTAGGTCCAAAACTGTGGTATTTGCCTCTACTCCGTTCTGTTTCTGCTTTTATTCTCCAGTCTGTTACATTTTTCTCCCTTAGATTGATTGCCACTACCTCTCTCCAGCGTTTCCTCGGTCTCCCCTTCTACAATTTTTTAAGATCTTCATCTCCCACCTTAACAGGTTTCGTCTGGACATCTTATAGCGGTCTCAAAATTGTTTTGTACGTTCTAAACTTTACTCCTCTGGACAAATTTGATTTCATTAAGTGGTGACTACTGCTGCAGAACTTCTGTTTGCTTTTAGTAATCTATATATTGGTTCTCGTCAGACAGCTGTTATCAGTGCTCCCAAGTACACATTCTTGAACTTCTTCAATATCCACCTCTCCGTACTGCGTTCTCAATTTGAAATTGGTATCGTTTTTTGTTCTCCTATTGTTAAAAGTTTACTTTTCTCTCGATTTATCTGCAGTTTCGTTTTACGTGCCTCCTCAAGTTTTCTAGTTAATTTTTCTAATTTCCTACTGTCTCTTGCAATTATGGCCACATCATCTGCATAATAATAATAATAATATCTCTACCCCTCATTCTAATCACAGGGATTAGCCCAGAAGTCGGAGACGGCAGACGGGAGAGGAGGCGGCATATTATTATTAAGCAGGCCGTATTTGCGCCCTAACCACTATTCAGTGCAGGAATGAGGGAAACCTGGAAAACCTCATTAATTAGGGGGTAGTCAAATATCAACCGGTATCAATCTCTCACATTGACCCAAGCTAACATTATTCCACCCTACCATACCCGCAGAGAGGGTGCCAATCCTCTCCACAAATATAGCTTATATACGGTCTACCGGCAGCTGGGCGCGAACCAACTCCGATCTAGTCACCTCGATTCAAGTACTGACGCCTTAAACTGCGCGACCACTGACCGTTAAACCGTTATAACTTACTATTTGGTGACTTTTAAACAATATGTGTCTTTCTCTGTTCAACTATCTCTTATGACTTTGTTAGTACTAAATTAAAAAGAAGCGTTGAGAAACCTTCTGAACATTCACCTTTTATTCGTACTTGGCTTTTGGTATTTTCTAAGGTCATTTTCAATAACCTAATCAGTTTAGTTGGTATCCCAAATTGTTTCAATATTCATAGGCAATAGAATTTCGAAAAAAATTGAAGTAATTTCCATTGAGACGAGGGTTTAGAACTAAATGAGTTTTTTATACAATATATAAAAGTCAAAATGCGGAATGTCATAGACCAGTTACAACATACGATGCACCTTTGTGGGACATTACATATAAATACCGACCAATACTTAATCTTCAGTTAACCACCGACGGAAATTATTCAACCGCCTGATAATAATTCAACCATTTCATTGAAACATTGACATTTGAATTTCTTGTTAGAAGGAACGTGCACTTTGGTAAGGTACGTGATCATGTATTAGACATAATTTTACCTACCAGTATTTTGATTTTATAAAGAGTAGGTCAATTTGCTCTTTACTCTTTGACATATCCTTTATAATTTTCAATAAGCACCTATCAAATTGTATATTGTAGGTATTAAGAAGCTATATAGTGTACACAACTCCAATCTTAATTTTTTTCCAGGAGTGAAATAATTACGGTGATGTTTTCTTAAATCACAGGAATTGTTTTAGACGATATTTTCCAACCCGTTCAGTACAAGAAAGCGTACGGCTATGGTTCTAGCAACAGGTCTGGGACTGGATGACGCATTCCACATGTGTGGATCCATCTTGAGTCGCCAGCTAAGCTAAAGTTATTTAATTTCGCGTCTGTTGCTTATTGCTGCAACTTCTCGTGTGAACGGAAGCCCGTTAAGGATAACTTAATTGTGATTATTTTTAGTTGCGAAAAGAATTTTATTCGCTATGGGGGCGAACGAACTCTTATTAGAGTTTAGTAATTTAGCGGTCGGTACGACGTAGACACACTATTGACTATTAGCCTTTAGTAGAGCAAAATGAGCCACCTGTTTTTAGTTGTCCCAAATACGGATGGGTTTCTTAGCTAAAATAAGTTAATTAACTAATAAGTCCACCTCTACACTAAGAAAATGTGCAGGAGAAAAGAATATGTTGAGTTTTTTAACCAAATTGATAACATTCTTGTAACAATTACAGTAGTATACTTTTCTCTAAGCTAAATGATAATTTTGCTATAATTAAGTATTATGTAGGTATTTTACTGTGATGTAAAACTTTTCTCATATTAAAGTAAAGTAAAACATAAAAAAATATGTTTACTGTTGTAATTTATTTTTGCATTATACCTAACTGTAATTAAAACATTGTCTTTTACTTTTTATTTTTATTATAGTTATTATTTTATAAAGAAGTTCTTGCTCTCGTAATTTAGTGTAAAAATTGCCTCGCCACTCACAACAGGGTTTGGTTCACAAGGTATTTATATAGGTTTGTTTTTTAACCATTGTTGGCTAAACTGATCTGCACAATATTGTATAAAATATTGGGGTTATTTGTTGCTGAAGTGATTCGCTGCTTTTTTAAGGAATGCTAAACGCAATACGCCAGTATATATGTTTTTCATTTAAAAACAGTTCATGTTAAAAACCATTTATCTCCGACAATAACATACATCATGATAAAAGCTCAGAAGTGATATACTGCACCGTTTTTTTTATTATAAACCAGAATGGGAGGGAAGGGATATTCGTGACCAAAAAATTGTTGAGACTTCAACGACCCATTAAAAGAGTTGCCGTATCTAGTTTAGAAATTTTTCTTATTTGGGAAATGCTTTTCATCATTTTTTTTTGTGTTTACCTTAGTTTAGTTTTGTTGATACTTGGCACTATTGTAAACACAACTAAAAGACGCATTGTTCATTCTTATTTTACAAATGTTTTTTGTGTAAGACTGTCTTTTCTGCATGTTCTGGCGAGATACATTCGACATTTGGGTACACCAGAATCGGTATAGGTTATTTACGGGAGATTTTTCTTAAACACAAACGTTTGGTAGAGTATTATTTTATTTCAAACAAATGTCAATTAATAAATTAATGCTATTAGAACTTTATTACTGATTACTTGTAACCTATTCCATATTATAACATGCATGCGTCTTCAACCTATAGATGAATTTGTGATTTTCGGATGTAAACTTTCAGTTATTTTAAGAGGGCGTATAAAATTACCAAAAAAGCGTAGGTGCTAAAAAATCTATATACTGTTGAAAATAATCAATTGTTTCTCGTATTTAAATAGACTATTTATAATAAAAACTTATGACATTTTTCATAAAATGCATAATTAAAAATTCAATAACTATGAGCATATTAAATACAAAACTAGTATCGTTTAAAGTTTTGCGCAAATTAGCTAATTTTATTTTTATTACCTATAGAAATATTCTTTGTAATAATTTTTTGCATTTTTACTACTCTCGATGAAAGTATAAAATTTTCAGGTTTATCTGTTAAGTTTTTTTTGGAGTTTGAACAGGTTGTACTTTGATAACGTAGCATTGTTTTTAAAATTTCTGCTCACATTTGTGTTGCAAGTATTGTGAAGTTTGTTGCAATCGACATTTTTTTAAAGCAGATTATGTCTAGAGTACGTAGATTTGGGCAGATGTCTCCACGCGCGAAGTAGGTTTGTCGGACTAATAGATCCTTACGTACCATAGGACGGTGTAACCAGGCGTGGACTCAGGAAGATCGAAGACACAAAGCGTGAGGCACCAGCCATCGGAGAGGAACCACAGAGCGTGAAGATCACAATTTTAGTTCTCACAGACCGATTTAGCAGCAGTCGGACTATTGCACATCAGTAGTTTGAAAAACATGGGGTGATTCAGTGGGACCAAGAATAGAAACAGGTTATTTAGTGACGAATCCCGTTTCTGCCCGGGGATGTACGATGGTCATGTTCATCATACAGAAAACGTTATGGTATGGGATCCTATCGCGTATGGTAGCAGATTACTACTTGTTTCGTTAGAGGCAACATGGCAGCCCAACGTTACATCCATTAAGTTGTGGAGCCATATTTCATTCCATATCTTCAAAGCTAGACCCTTTGTTGCCAGACAAACAATATGTTTTATGGATCAATATCAGATCAACCGTTTACCTAGGCCACCAAGATCGCCGGATCTGTCACCTATTGAACATGCCTGTTACATGATTTCCCGCAGACTGCTGCATATCCCCCACAGACTAGCAGTCCTTACCCATGGAGTTCAGATAGCTTGAATAGAGATTTGACAACCTTATTAGATTCGAGCCCAGGCGTATCTATGAGTGTTTTAGGAATCGTGAACTAATGAACCAAATTTTGCAGTAGATTCTCTGATCTTGCTGAAAATGTGACCATTCAATAAGTAAGTAGTCGTGAAGCTGTGTACCAAAAATGTTTAAAATCTAATGAAGATATATAGGTGTTTACGTTTATTTGCCACGTAGTAATCTACAGTCTGCCACTGATCTTTGGAACAAGATTCTCGTCAATGTCGAATCACTTTTTTTAATAGTTAGAACCTTTCAGACTCCTTTTGGTTTTTACTACTATTAGAGAACGGGCATATCAAAGACTTTGTTTCCGATAGCGAACTGTTCCAGAAGAAAATAACTGACCATTTAATTAATAAGAACTACTAAGCGATGAAAAGCTCAGAATGCAACTGGATGAAGATTTAGAACTGTTCTAGGATCAAATTAGAAACAAAAACCATCCTCAGTATTGCCTTTAATGGTATACTCGTAGTTATCATTTTTCCTATTCTATAAAAAATAAATAATCATCGGTCAGTGGTTGCGCGGCTTAAGGCGTCAGTACTTGAATTGAGGTGACTAGAGTTCGACCCCTGCAGCCGGTATACCGTATACTTGTTTACTCGTGGAAAGGATTGGCACCCTCTCTGCGGTTATGGTAGGGTGGAAGAATGTTGGCTTGGGTCAATGTGAGAGATTGATACCGGTTGACGTTTGACTACCCTCCTAATTAATGAAGTTGTCCAAGTTTTCCTCATTTCTGCACTGCATGGTGGTTAGGGCCTACCAACCTTATATTAATATGCCGCCCCTTCTCCCGCACAAGTCCGAATTCTGGGCTAATCCTCGTGATTAGAATGAGGGGGAGAGATATTTTATTATTATTATTGTTATTATTATTATTATTATTATTATTATTATTATTATTATTATTATTATTATTATTATTATTATTATTATTATTATTATTATTATTATTATTATTATTATTATTATTATTATTATTATTATTATTATTATTATTATTATTATTATTATTATTATTATTTTTTTTTTTTTTTTTTTTTTCTTTCCAGTAAACACCTTCCGAAGCTCCGACACATTCGGAGATGTTCTGAAGAGTCAAGCAATGACCACACTCCGTGGAGTCAGTAATCATTGCGCCCGTAAATCGTGTGTTCTGAGCAGACGTAGCGAACCAAGGACGATTGCCTTCTGCATTCTGCCGGCTAAGATCTCTGCCGAATTTCGACAAGCCGGTATGATCTTTAAGTCAGAAAGCAACGTATGTCTCATTCCACCCAGGACGCCTATAATTAGCACCACAATCTTAACAGAGTGGTCTGGATACAGCCTGCGGAGCTCGGAGAGAAGATCTCGATATTTCCTCCGTTTTTCCTCCTCTTTAGGACGATGTTGTTCTCTGCGGGAGCCGAGAACTCAATCACAAACATCGTCCTAAGCTGGTGGTCGAGGAGGACTACATCAGGCTTATTGGCTTGGATTTGCCTGAGGGTGGGAATGGGTAAAAATTGGTTTAATGCGAATAAGCTGAAACTGAATGAATTAAAACTAAAAATATGCTTTTTAGTGCAGATAGGTGGGTTGAAAGATCCGAACCGGTACGGTTACTCGGTGTCACACTGGATACTGGTCTGTGTTGGTCGGCGCACATTAATAACCTGTGTTCTGGGCTTTCTAAAGGAATATTTGTAATGCGCCAACTTAGATCATGTTTGGACAACAATTCGATGAGGACGGTTTATTACGCACTAATTCATAGTTTATTGTCGTATGGTATCATTCTTTGGGGTCATTCGTCAAAATCATACAGAATTTTTCATTGCAAAAAGCCGCTGTGAGAGTCATGGAGTCAGCACCATACAGTACGCACTGTAGACCGTTGTTCAAGAAGCATGGTATTCTGCCCTTTCCTTGTGTTCTTGTTTTAGAAGTTTTATTATTTATTCACAAAAATTTAAGTAATTTTCTGTCTCATTCAGATATACATGATTATAATACAAGGTTGAGGGAGAATCTTGTGCCACTTTATTCAAGGTTGAGAATGACTCAGTGTAACAAACTGAATCTAAATCTTTACAAATTTATGAGTTGTCATAACTATTAATGTCAAATCATTGTCAGTAAACTGTTTTCACAAATTAGCAAAACGTTTTCTTCTTGAACAATGCTTCTACAGTGTAAATGAGTTCTATACTTTCGCAGATTAGATTTCTAGTAATCTTGATAACTCTGTATTTATTTCTATTACAATTTGCACATTTTAACTATATATATTTTTGTTGTGCTGTTGTTAAGTGTTTCTTTTCTTTTTTAATCTAAGTGACTATTGGCCGGGTGCTACATCATATATTTTTACTCTATGTTTATTATATTTTTAAATTATTATTATTATTATTATTATTATTATTATTATTATTATTATTATTATTATTATTATTATTATTATTATTATTATTATTATTATTATTATTATTATTATTATTATTATTATTATTATTATTATTATTATTATTATTATTATTATTATTATTATTATTATTATTATTATTATTATTATTATTATTATTATTATTATTATTATTATTATTATTATTATTATTATTATTATTATTATTATTATTATTATTATTATTATTATTATTATTATTATTATTATTATTATTATTATTATTATTATTATTATTATTATTATTATTATTATTATTATTATTATTATTATTATTATTATTATTATTATTATTATTATTATTATTATTATTATTATTATTATTATTATTATTATTATTATTATTATTATTATTATTATTATTATTATTATTATTATTATTATTATTATTATTATTATTATTATTATTATTATTATTATTATTATTATTATTATTATTATTATTATTATTATTATTATTATTATTATTATTATTATTATTATTATTATTATTATTATTATTATTATTATTATTATTATTATTATTATTATTATTATTATTATTATTATTATTATTATTATTATTATTATTATTATTATTATTATTATTATTATTATTATTATTATTATTATTATTATTATTATTATTATTATTATTATTATTATTATTATTATTATTATTATTATTATTATTATTATTATTATTATTATTATTATTATTATTATTATTATTATTATTATTATTATTATTATTATTATTATTATTATTATTATTATTATTATTATTATTATTATTATTATTATTATTATTATTATTATTATTATTATTATTATTATTATTATTATTATTATTATTATTATTATTATTATTATTATTATTATTATTATTATTATTATTATTATTATTATTATTATTATTATTATTATTATTATTATTATTATTATTATTATTATTATTATTATTATTATTATTATTATTATTATTATTATTATTATTATTATTATTATTATTATTATTATTATTATTATTATTATTATTATTATTATTATTATTATTATTATTATTATTATTATTATTATTATTATTATTATTATTATTATTATTATTATTATTATTATTATTATTATTATTATTATTATTATTATTATTATTATTATTATTATTATTATTATTATTATTATTATTATTATTATTATTATTATTATTATTATTATTATTATTATTATTATTATTATTATTATTATTATTATTATTATTATTATTATTATTATTATTATTATTATTATTATTATTATTATTATTATTATTATTATTATTATTATTATTATTATTATTATTATTATTATTATTATTATTATTATTATTATTATTATTATTATTATTATTATTATTATTGTTATTATTATTATTATTATATTTTTCTCAAAAGCTGACAAAACTATACTATGAAATGAATTGCATATAATAATGTTATTTAAGAATTATTTTAGTTTTAATAATATACCCTTTAGATTTAATAAAGTAGTTAGTCATATCCCTTATAGTTGCCTCTTTTCTTGCTAAGGGTAGACAACGTCTAATAATTCTTCATTATTAATTTAGTTAATTAGTCTAATTGCCAGAATAGAACAATAAGCCTAGTTAGAGTATAACAATTAGTAAAAACCATATTAATGACTCCCTTATGAATGAATGAAAATAAAAAGAAATAACTAATGGGTGAATACTAGTCTGGAAGTTAGTTATTCTACATATGTTCACTTGAAAATAGCGTTCTCGTAATAAGGAGAAATAAAAAATATCTCACACGAGGAAAGGTTTAGAAGACTAATATTAAAATGTAAATAATCTCTAACAAAAAATTCAATTATTATTAAATGATTTTTATCAATTTTAGCACTATTAATTATATGATATACATATATAATTGAAGAATTATTATTTTGTTCCTTTCTAAATTCTGAATTATCTATCCTTATATCTTATCTATACATATCCTGTGTATCCAGTACAGGGTGTATCTAAACAATCTGGACAAAATGCTATCACATGTTTTTGGGGCCAATGTACCTTAATATAAAGTTTGATAGTAATTGAATAAATTGTGCAGAATGGCAATGAGTTTATTAAATAAAGCCTTAAAGTCCAGATATTCAAGAAACGGTTCCTCAAAATGACATTTACCAAGTACATATCCCTTTTTTTAGAAAAAATCGTCAAAGAATAAAATGCATGTAAAGTACTGTAATTGGCGCATTCTATAATTGCAAATTCGATGCCATATTTCTCATGCCAGAATATATGTGGTAGCATTTTTTCTAAACCTTTTACAGGCACCAATACCAATTAATTACATTCATCAGTGAAGTTTGACCAAACTTATCATTTAAACCCTGTGTTATAAACAGTACAATAATTGTTCTTTGTGGTATGCCACATTCAACAAGTTTCAGCATAGCTTTTCATGTAATTGATTTCGGTATACCATATTCTGCTAGCTAAATATGATTTAATGATTCATGGTATTATTACTAAAAACCTATATTATTCATTACTGTAAGTAGTTACTCATATTGTAACGTATCGAAGTCTTTAGCAAAATCAACTCATTAATTTAATACTTTTGCGCTATACAGATTATAGCTAGATATTTTAGGTGTTTTGATAATTTAAGAAATGCTCGTATTAATCTAATGTCTTAATCATAATCGATTTAGTTTAATATTTGAAGATTTTTGATATAGAATTATGGATATTGGGAAGAAATCTGTATTTTATAGGTTATGTTAACAGTGATAGAGGCACCAGGAACACTTATTGTAAATTTCTGTTACTAGCGTTTTAGAAGCTTTATTAGTGCATTTGTTTCAAATTCAAAAAATATCTTCTACAATATTATTCGGAAAATGAGATCTTCTGGAGTTAATAATATTTTTCATATCTCAAATAAGCTTACTTATATTTAAATTAAGTTAACAGTAACTGTATAAATACTATGTCATAAAAAAATGTTCCAAATACGACTTTAAATGTAAAAGTAAATTTTAAATTTCGTCATGGTTATGTTAAAAATATACAGAAACTAGAATTTTCCGTTGTCTGAATTAAAAAAAATATATATATATATATATAATTAAATATATTTATAACAAAAAAAAAGATTAAAAATCTATTTTTGTTACAGTTTACCAGTAATACAGGGTGTCCCTAAAAAGGTCTTTACAACGCTCCACCAGATACAGGGCTCAAAATAAGTCGATTTAGCAAAACTTGCATTAGTTCAAAGTTACTCCGTTTGGCCGATATAGGGCCCTGAAGTTTCAATTTTGAAATCCCTTATGTTTTAATTTAAAAAGTTTTATACGATTTTGCTAAAATTTGATAAATTGTCACCGTTCTATATCCATTAGCGTAGAACTTGGGTTTTTTAGTAATTACACATTCCACATTCTAAACCAATGGAGGAAAATAATTTTAAGTTTAAAATTTAAAGAAAGTAAATTACTTACTACAAATAAGATACTCTTGATAAAACTCGATTACTCTTTGGATTTGTTCGAAATTTGTAATTTTAATCATTGGCAACAATTTTGACACAAAACTAAAATTAGGAAAAAATTATTTACAATTGTTTCTGATATTCTTTATTCATGATGGGGTCCCACCCCATTCTTCATTAATTGTTAGTAACAACTTAACTCAACCGTACGCAAACAAATGGATATGTAGAGGTAATGACGCTCCTGTAAATTGGCCGCCACGTTTTCCCGACTTAAATCCATTGGATTATTTTTTATGGGACCATCTTAGGCCCGTGGCTTACGTGACATCGGTATAAAACGAAGAGCAACTATGGTGACGTCTTCAAGATGCAACAAATGATCTGAAGGCGAAGAAGAAATTATGCAATGTGTACATTTCAATTTTCTCCGTTGTGTAAATCTTTGTATGAGTGTAAATGATGGCCACTTTGAACAGTTACTATGACATCGTTATTTATTTGTATTCATGTTTTCCTAACTGCCAATAATTAAAATTGTACGGGGTGATTCAGAACTTATCTAAAAAAAATTTTTGAATGTACAGGGGACTCTTACAAATACAACTGATAAGGCGTATAATCGGCGACCGGACAAAAAATTTAAAGAAACTCTCAAGTAGAGAAATAAATTTCATTTTACAACACCTATTTTAATGCAGCAAATTCAACTGTTTTTGCCGCTATTGTTATTAATAATTAATAGAATTAATTTTTTGGTTTTAATTAGTAAAATAATTTGAAATACCTTACCTGTCATATCCAGTTTCTACAAACTAACACAAATGTTTCTACTTCTTTCCTGTTTTGAACTTGTAAGTTACTGAGCAGCTATTTTGCGTAAATCATCGATAGTGTCCACTTCGGTGCAATATTCATCCCCACAAAAATAAGCAAATAAACGATTTAAAGTCAGAAGATCATGGCGGCTATGACACCGGTAATGCTTCGACACGCTGGCTGTACATGGTACGGATATAATTGAGTCTCGTGTATGATACGCCACACTGCAATACGCCGTGGACGCCCTGGACCTCCATCTTTTCCACGATTCGATTGCAAATTTCCCGCAACACGCCCACGGCCCCCGCAAAGCTGAGCGGTGCCCGCGTGCGGAACATTATTTTGGCGCCCATTATTAATGTACGAAATTCAGTTTAAAAAGATATATATTTTTTTATTTTATAATAAAACAGATTTTTTTTTTATTTTATTTTTATTGGAAATAATAATTAATAACAAAAAAAAAGGTTACGGTTAAATATGTGTTTTTCTAGATTTAACGGCAGCAAATTCTTTTATTACTTCATCAAAATCGATTTTGTCAACCATCTCCTGCTCTATAGCTAATATTGCTAGCCCAGATAGTCTCTCTTGATGGTTGATCGAAGAAAATTTTTAATTATTTTAATTTTGAAAATGACGTCTCCCCAGAAGCCACAGATACTGGTAAAGTTAAGAGTATTCTTAAGGAAATTGTAACATTTGGCAGAGATGAGGTTAAATTGTGTCCAAATATATATTGCAATATATCCAGAGGATTTGAAGAATTAGGAATTGAAAATAACTTTAAAGCTTTAATCTCATTGAACAAAACATCTGCCTCAATATCAGCCTCCATCTTTACTGCATCAGTAAGCTTCTGTTGTAAAGCTTGGCAGTTCTTTAGGAGATCATCGTCACATAATATAAAAATATTTTTAGTAGTATTTTTACTACCGGTGTAAAGACAGCAGCCAAAGATAGCAGCCAAAACGAACGAAGATACCCGAATGACCATAGACGCGCATGTGATGAAGGCAAGGGACAGGCAAACGGCGCTTGCGCCGGCAATAAGAATTTTTCTTCCAATTTTGTATAAGTTTTCCTGCATTTTCACCCCCTGGAAGCCAATTTAAGTCGTTCAAAAGTTAACTGGCGGTTCCTAGGGAAGACTTTAACATACCCTGAAAGCGAAAAAGTGCTCCGACACGTACCTCCGGCGATACGAATTTTTCCTCCAATTTTTTAAGAGTTTTCCTCCAATTTCCCCCCGTTCAAGTCGTTCAAAATTTAACTGGAGATTTCTAAGGAGAATCTTGACAAACCGGCCTATACTTAGTTACGTACATTTTTTGTCTATTTTCTTTCATTTTCACCCCCCAGGGACTGATTATTTGTCTCAAATTAGATCAAGACAAATGTCTACATTAAATAAAGCCATTTTGTGATGTAGGAATTAATATAATGTATATTTTGTCCATAATAACCAAAAGAGTGAATCCGGCGCGCATGCGCCGTTTGCCTGTCCCTTGCCTTCATCACATGCGCGCCTATGGTCATTCGGGTATCTTCGTTAGTTTTGGCTGCTATCTTTGGCTGCTGTCTTCACACCGGTTACTAAAAAAACCAAAGACATTGTCATAATTAGAGATCATATCAAATCTACTATTTAAAGAACTTAGTACTTGATCAATTATTTAAAAAAAAAAAATACTTTAAACGCGGTTTTGAGATTTTGTTGTGCTTCATGTTCATAATCAAAAAGCTTTGGTTTATATATTCGTCTAGTCGCATTGATTGCGTTTTGCCGCTTGAGCAATTATTTCCTCAAAGAAATTATCATTTCTATAATTTTTGAAATGATCGACTACATTCTTTAAATAGTTTTGACATACTTTAATGTCAATTGTTACACTTTGCATCGTTTTGCTTACAATATTAATCTGAAAAAAAAAACATCATACCTACCAAATAATTACACTACAAATAAATTTAAATGATTTGATATTTAATAGTAAAGAACTTGCTTTATGCCTACTTTCTATGTAAAAAGTATCTTTATCCGCTATTTCTAGAAGACTCTCACAAATTTTAATTAAATGAAATTTTTTTTAACTTTATAGCATTTACCCTACTTGACATGAACAGGAACATTTTTTTAATAATATCCCATCTTTTTGTGGAGGAAGAGAAAAAAACGTAGAGTTCTTGTACTATATTTAAACAGTTTACTGTTTTATTTGATACTTTAGCAGCATCATTTACTGCTAAATTTAAGCTATGTGCAGTGCATGGCACAAAAAAGTTCAAGGATTAGCGTCTAGTATACGTTTTTGAAACCCAATATGCTTTCCACGCATATTGGCAACGTTATCATACCCTTGACCTCTCATGTCTTTAATATCTAAATTTAAATTTCGTAAAAGTTCAACTACAAAAGTAAATAGTCCTTCTCCTGAAGAATCGAATATTGGGCTAAAAGCTAAAAAACTCTCTTGTATTTGAACTTATTTACAATCTTGATTTAACACCACATAACGGAAAACATGCAAGGCTTATTTGTTCTGTGTGACTTGTATCTGGGGTACAGTCCATAATTATTGAATAATATTTGGAACTGCGTACTATATTTAAAATATTATTTTTTACTTTAGAAGACATTAATTCTACAATTTCGTTTTGAATTTGATAGCCTAAATAATGAGTTTTTTACCTTAAGTTGAATGAAAATTTAATATGTCGTAGCACCAAAATAAATATTTCATATTTCTTACATAGAGTCGGGTGAATAAAAACAAGTGAACGCTTTTAACCGTCAATCCGAAAGTGTGGCCACTAAGTATTTGCTTGAAACTTGACAAGTAAAGGCATTTACTTATTTTTATTCACCATGCGCATTATTTTTTAAATTTTTTTTGATGTTTTTTTCTGGATTTTTTAAAATTCTTTTTTGCCAAACCTTCGGTTTGGCGCCCCTTTGAAGTGGCGCCCGCGTGCGTTGCACGCCCGGTTACGGGGGTCCTGGACACGCCTACACTTGCACTCACTGCACATCGTTGTAAAAGTCGCTGCATTTGGCAAATGTTTACAGGTAAATCGTTTGGCTAAAGCATTTTTACTTTACCATAAATTAAAACGCAATTCATTTTTGATGTTTGGAAAACATTACTTGCATCACAAAAAGTTAATACGATAATCAAACATTTTAAATCGCCCGGTCAGACACCACAGTAGTCCAGCGATGTAAAGTTTGAAACTACTAGTACTTCAATAATTTTTTTCTCGAAAACTATAAGGATTTTACAAACATTTTTTTTACTATATTGACTCCATTTTTCATACCACATTTATTCCTAATTTTTTTAAGATAATTTTTTGTGGTAAATAATTTATATAATACAAATATTATACCTAAAATTATTTTCTTCCATTGGCGTAGAATTATGGAAGGTGTAATTACTAAAAAGCCCTAGTTCTACGCCAATAGATTGATATTATTCACAATTTTGATATGGGGTTTAATATAATTTATAAAAAATTATTTCAAAATTGTAACTTCAGAGCCGTACAGTTTCTAAGCGGAGCAACTTTGCACTAAGGTAAGTTTAACTAAAGCCACTTATTATCAGCCGCACTGTATTTGGTGGAGCGTTATAAATACCTTTATGGGGACACTCTCTATAAGTATTTTAAACATGTAGGTAAATTATAAATTTCCAGTAATGTTAATCTTTACAGGGATCTGTTAATTTTGACTTCTGAATGGTTTTTCTTTATCATAGATATTTGGTACATTAATTAGAACTTGATCCATTACCAATAGTTTGCATAATTAACATAATTAGGATTATTGAATTAAATTAATGTACATTTCCCTTAAATAGTGCTATTTCGATAACTTTACAATTTCTGTTCGAAGAATAATGAACTATAAACTGCATTTAGTTGATTCTTATATAGTTTAAGGTCTATATTTACAGTTAAACAAACATACAGGAAAGAAGTGATAATTTATAACAATTTACATTAAAAGTAAAGTAAAGTCAAACCTTAATTTCACTGTACGAAACGGTGTCTAAATGTTTTAAACATTTAGCTATAGTTTTAGACAAACTAGTGGTGTAAGAGATCATACCTGTACGCATTCTTGGGTCTGTTTACAATAATTAGAAGATGGTTTACATTTCATCAATGGAAAGGTACCGTAGAGTAACAAACGGTACACAATAAAATGTAAATATTAACATTTCATATAAGTATTCTCTTTTAGGGCCTTTATTTTGAAACACGGTTAAGATTTGGTGAACTAGTCGGATGGTAAGACTGCGTATGCTGATTTAGTTGATTCACAATATAGTTTAGTTTAGTTTATTGACCACTTTATATTTAGTACAAACATTTGAGGTCACAATAATAATAAAATACAAGACATAAAATACAAAAAAAACATGCAGAACGTGGTAATGGCCTATTCTAATTTAATATGACATGAATTCATCAACGCTATAAAAACAATGCTCTAAAAGAAACGATTTAACAAGACGAAACTTTGTAAGGGGCATGGCTGCAATCAAGATATCTCGATGAATAGAGGTGAACTTGTTAAATAACTTTAGATTTATTTTATTGTACTGTGGTATGGATAGAGAACGGAGCTACCAGATCACCCGCATCTCTAGTTCCATAATTGTGCATGTTAGCATAGGTGGTAAAATCTCCTATGTTTTCACGTATGTATAGAAGTGTCTGCAAAATAAAGAGACACGGAACAGGGAGCACTTTATGTTTTTTATATAAAGGTCTGCAGGGTGTATCAGGCAAAGATCCGTCAATTATCCTGATAGCAGCCTTCTGGAGTGTAAAAACGTTATTAGCTTTTGAAGATTGTCCCCATAATAGAATATCATACATGATGTGACTCTGAACAATGGAGAAGTAAACAGTACGTAAGACCTCTCTGGGTAAGTACAATCTCATTTGGCGCAAATATTTGAGAAAATATTTTGAACACAATTTTGAATGTGAGCACTCCAGTTTAGGTCAGTGTCAAGAGTCACACCAAGCAGTGTCATTCAGCACTAATCAGCCCCACATCCCTCGAGCAGTCACTTTGCCTATTTAAAAGAGTGGTGTCATCGGCGTACATAACACAAGAAGTTCCAGGTACCCTTAAGTCCATTGTCATTGCTCTCTAGGTGTTTACTTTCTGTCCCCACTATACTTTCATACATCCTTTCTCTCCCTATTTTTGCGTTTGCATCCCCTACCACCATTCTTACTGTGTTTTTATTCAGCTTTCCGTAATTTTCTTCTAGCTTCTCATAAAACTCATCTTTTTCTTCTTCTGTTTTTTCTTCTGTTGGCGCATATATATTTAATATCTCTATGTTTATTTCTTCTCTGATTTTAATCATACATAACCTATCTGAAATTGCTTCAAATTTAGAAATTTTATCCTCAAATTTTTATTTACTAAAAATGCTGTTCCGTGAGATAGAATGTGGTAAATCATTAATATAGAGGAGGAACAAGACCGGTCCCAATATTGACCCGTGAGGAACGCCGTTCTCTATAGGTAGAATGGAGGGCTCTATTTTATGTAAGCAAACTAGTTGCTTTCTATTTGTATATAAATATGATTTAAATGGTAATATGGTTTTTGTAGTAGAATATCAGTTTGAACACAATCAAAGGCCTTAGTGAGGTCCCACACCGTATAATCGTTCAATTAATTAAGTAAATCTTAACTTCACTCAAAAAAGTGCCTTCTAAAAAAAACACTTTATGAAGCCTCTAGACAACATCAGTCAAGGTCGCCATATTCTTGAAATAGTTATGTCTATAAATACGAATAACTATAATCAATTAAGAACTGAATAAGAAAGAGCTTAGCAAATAACAGGAATGATATCTCATGCCACCTACGAATATTAAAAGATACCGAAGTGAAACAAATGTATAACGACAGATAGAGGTCTAACCAACAAATGTTTAGGTACAGAAATCTTTCAGAATACGTATTTTTGAAAATTTTATTGTAAATATAAATATTGTTATAACATAAACTGCATATAATTCACTTTTGTTTAATCTTAAAAACAGCATTAATTTGATCATTATACGGCGAGAAATATGGCGACTTTAAAAGATTACGCTGAATTTCTTCAAAGCAAATGGTGTCTACAGGATGTCCCTAACTCGATAGAACGGGTCTACTATGAGGATACGACAAATATAAATAAAATTTGGGACACGTGGTGTTCAATGGGATGGGGTAAGCTTCATTTTCAATCGAAAGTATTATCTTTGGAATTTGACAGAAACGACTAATAACTATAACAAACATACTCAAATTTTTTCCCTGTTAAAAAGCTCTCTTTTTTTGTAATAAACTTATATTAGAGATTTTTTTTGTATTACTTCCTGTTTAAAAATTATAAGCAATATCTTCTTAAAAAGTCTCAATATAAATACCACCTAAAAATCACATTAGCGGTGGAAGGATCAAGAAAATAATCAAATGTTCGTTGTTTAAAGTTTATAAATGTCATCTAGTTTATTGAAAATTCCCACATTGTAAATCCATTCCAAAATCAAAGCCATTTTGGAAATGTATGGTGCGGCATCATTGGGCCTTATTTTATGAACATACATTGAACAGCGTGAGTTACCTAAACTTTCTACAACAGGAACTTCTTGAACTTAGAGAATGTGCCTTTGCAGCTAAGGAGAAACCTATGGTTTCAATAAGACGGAGCGCAGATATCCGAGTCCCACTGCCTAACGAGTCTTGGT
Organism: Monochamus saltuarius; assembly: GCA_025584915.1. Lineage (NCBI taxonomy): Eukaryota > Metazoa > Arthropoda > Insecta > Coleoptera > Cerambycidae > Monochamus > Monochamus saltuarius. The sequence continues at coordinate 45,567,964 of CM046724.1, read as the reverse complement.
AATGTACGCGCTTGCACGGGTTTTGATTTGAGGTGACTGTTGATTCAGTCAGCTGTTTGGCCATTTCGTGAATTTGAAAGTTAAGTTAATTTGATGCTTTTGTTTCGGTTTTTCACCTTTATTTTGTTAATACATAATCAACACAGAATACAGATTATCATTTTTCTATGATAATCAATCAATTTTGTGTGCTACCAAACAAAAACCATTCACCTTTTCTTTACAGCTTCCAATAATAGCAGTTTTCTTTTGAAAATTGTCATTTCGAATTTTAACACCGTCAGTTTCATCAGAATTAGATGCAACTGTCACTTGGAAAAAAATACAGTTGAGTGATATTTTATAAAAACTTTTACTTAGATTACTGATACCAGTTTCAAAAGATATCAACCAGTATAGATTTATAGTCATAACTATTAACAGAACCCTCTACCATAGTGGCAAAAAATGATACACATCAGACTGAGTTAGAAACAACATTAAATTACCTTTTTCTGAATTTTCATTCCAGTCTTGTACCTTGAAAATAAAACGTCAATACATATTCTGAACTTATAACAAAAATATTCTAGAAATTATATTTTTTTTATAAATTATTAATAAAAAACTTACTCGAGTTTCATTATCCACATCATCATTAATAGTTGCACCGGTCCCAGGGTGGTTTTTAGCAGTTTTTACATTGAGCTCTGTATTTCTAAAAGCAAAGTAGGTATGTATTACAAATTATTCATTTATGTTTCTGACAAACTCAAAGATTATTAGGTTGCTAATTACTAATAATTATTTCTACTAGAACTAGAAATAAAAACAATATGTATACGTACATCTCCAGTGGTGCACATAGTCATAAGCAATGGGTAATTATTATATACCTACCTATTGTATAAATCAAGCTTGTATATCTTGAATTAAATGATAGCTATCTGACATTACTTAAAATGTTATGGCATGTATATGGCATTTCGTACATGCATCACGCAGAGATCACAATTTCAAAAAATAGCTTCAACAAAATGTATTAAAATTGGACAGAAAAAATACACAACTCAAGCACAAGCTGACCATATCATTGGTCTATTTTTGTTTGTCTAATACTCAGATATCTACCTGTGAAAAATCTGAAAAAAAGGGCATAACAGCTTTCTCTTTTCTGCGATTCCATCACAAATTATTTAACAAAACCAAATTGAATGCACTTAGAACTTGGAAGGCACAAATAGAAAACTTCGTTAATAACACACACAGAATGTAACAGATCTTATTCTTAAGTAATTTGAACCCGCGCAAGCGCGCACATAGCCAGGACTCGTCAGGTGGTGGGATTCGGGAGGATGGTTAAGAATAAAATATCTGCAGACGGAGCTCCACCTCACAAGGCCAGGATTGTGCAGCAATATTTAGAAAACACTTTCCCAGAAAAATGAATTGAGATTAATGGACCTATTCAGTGGCCCAGAAAGTCACCAGATCTAACACCCCACGATTTTTATGGGGGGTTTTAAAAAATAAGGTTTGCAAAACACTTCCGCGAAATATTAATCATTTGAAAAAAAAAATCACAAACGCTTGTAATGAGTTAAACAGCTAAATGTTAACAAACGATTCCCACAATAAAGTGAGACAAAGATTGGATATGTGTCTTGAAATGGGAGGTCATATAGAGAATAGATTGTATTATGTATGCAGTATGAGGGCATTAGGCTCATTTTTTAAGTTTAGTTATTGTTATCATTACATTTTGTTTTAACTGTATTAAAGAATTATCGAGTTCAATCCATTTATTTATTCATAATGGCATTTATGCACAACGAAGATTCAATTATTTTCCAACGACTGCTTGATCCTTCCACCGCTATTGTGATTTTTAGGTAGTATTTCTGTTGGACTCATTAGGACTATATTGCTTATAACTTATAAGCAGGAAGTAATACACAAAAATTTCTCTAATAAAAGTTTATTAGCAAAAATTGAGCTTTATAATAGGAAACAAATTTGGGTATGTTTTTGAAAAAATATAATTGATAGTCATTAATCGTTTCTGTCAAATCCCAAAGATAATACTTTCGATTGAAATTGGAGTTTACCTCATCCCATTTAACATCACGTGTCACAAATTTTATTTAAATTTATTGTATCACAGTAGGCCCATACGATCGAATTTGACACCCTGTATCTCACGATATTTAAAAATAATTTTTTCTGCAAATTTTTGGTATGAAAAGGAATAATTTTAAAATCTAAATTGCAAGTATAGTTAATATAAATAAAACCGGTTTAAAATGTAACGTGATATTACAAATTTTTTTCAACAGTGCATATGTAGTTATTTAATAAGTAACTTTATCCAACCTTAGTATCAAAAACTGCAAAATTGTAAGTAAAATGCATAACTTCTCTCTCGTTACTATATGTTGCTATCTAATGCCTATGTAACGTTTAATAAGAAAACACAGTTTCATGTAATAATATTTTTTTTATTTTTAGATATTAACACTGAGCTATTGTACAACAAAGTTAATATTTCTAGAGAGGAAAAATTAAAAATGTATCTTATAGTTTTAGAATAAGGTGGTACAGGGTTATTCATTATACATGGTGGTCCGTAAGTAATGACTCATGGACACATATTCACTTTTTCCCTTCAAAATATTACGATTTAAGTTAACTTGGCTTAATAAATTATTGATAATAAAAAAGATACAGAATGTCAAAGTTGCAATTTAAAAAGTGACTTTTTGTAATAATTATACTATCGTTGAATGTATCAACTTGAAAATTTGAGAATAGATGTTTTTGGATAAGCGAAATCAAAATTGTTATCTATTTTTTGTTGACTCTAACGTTATCACATTTTTTATAAAAAAAATCTTAAACCTAATTGTTTTGGGGAAAAAAGGTATACTTGTACCTAATTAGTCTCAGAAATTGGCCATTTTAGAGAAAATAGCTTGTTGAAAATCAGCTGCATAGTTCATTGTACAATATTTTAACGTAGTAGACCCCAAAATTCCCTTGCAAATTGATATTTTGAAAGTATATAGACAAACAATAAAATTTACACTGGTGCAAAATGGTACAGATAGTATTTTTCATGAACGTTTTTAAAATGGAATACTGATTCTTGCAGCTCCAAATAGTAGCCCTGAATTAGTTTATGGATAATTCGCAATGTGAACAAATGTTTCGTTTTTTTATACAAGGTGTCCCGAAATTAATTATTTTATTTTATCGCATCCAATAGAAAAACAAGAAATTACCTAAATCGAAAACGGTTAAATTTATCGACATAAAACAAGTACACCTTATTTGTGAAAAATAGATAGGAGAACAATATTTTTATATTAAAACTTTCGTACACACACTGATAAAAATGTTACAATCAGTTTTTATAAATCAAGAGTACATTTCGTAGCGCCCTCTAGCATCTACGGCAAAATTAAGTACGGATTCGTTTTTCTTGTCCCAGAAAATCCCCTGGTCCAAATTTTCAAAAGAATCCTTTGAAAACTTTCTAAGGATTTTAAGAATTTCGAATTCAAAATTTGAACTTTAACGCCCTGTAACTTTTTTATTAGCCACAAATAGACCAAGGTAAGTTTAGCTTAATCGCATTATTTTGATGTAAAGAATCTACTTTTGCTCTGTGTCCCATTAATTTCGGGACACTGTATAAATTCTTAAACAGATTTTTTAATTTGTTGATTGTAATCTATTTCGAAATACTCACCAAATATTTTCGTTGCCCAGCACGTCCATTGTTTAGTTGCCAACAATTAACAGTCACAAGTCGCATATCTGAATATGAAAAATTATTGTCTCAGAATTTTTCGATTTTGTAAAGTACCTAATTGATTTTATCCAAAACTAGATAAATACCTCACAATTAGTAATACTTATTAACTTTAACATAATTTTTTTCTTATAATTGTTAAAATTTAACTTTAACACTACTGGTGTACTACCACAGCTTAAAGAACAACTTTAAGCTGTGGTACTACGTTAAAATATTGTACAAGAAGTTATGCAGCTAATCGTTGAAAAGTTATTTTCTCGATGGAAAGGCCATTTTCTAAGACTAATGACAAGTATACCTTTTCTTCCTGAAAAACAACGTAGGTTTAAGATTTTTTAATAAAAAACGTGATAACTTTTTTTACTGAATTAGAAAGGTATTTTAAGCTAATATAAATCAAATCTACAATTCCTATCAATGGAGTCATATGTATGTTCTCTGATACCAAACATCTAGATATGCTAATGCACAATTCCACAGACAAAGCTCTATTCAATAATTATCTAAAGAAATGAATCTATATAAATTTACTAACCTGCTTTTAATGAAAACACTCTATAAATATCTAACTTCACTTTTCGCAGTGGGAACACGACAATTCAACCACAATAGATGAGATCTGACCTATTTCTGCATTTTTAGGATTGCTTCTGCATTTGGCCTCCTTTAAATTGAGTCAAATATCTAACTATAAAAATTATTATAAAAATTAAAATTATTTGAAGTTAATAATTGACAATGACAAAAGTGACAGCCTGTCAATGAATTGAATGTGACATATCTACTTGAATAATGTGTACCCTTTATACAAAAGTTTTAATATATTTTTATGTATTAATAGTATTGTGTGGAACTAACTATTCTGCGGACAAAAGCCCCAACCAGCGTTGAATTACACCCACAATATATACCCATATATTCTTTATTATTAGCTTTTGTAACATTTTTTGGCTTTGTCGTGTTCTCACTGCGAAAAGTGAAGTTAAATATTTATAGAGTGTTTTCATTAAAAGCAGGTTAGTAAATTTAAATAGATTAATTTCTTTAGATAATTATTGAATAGAGCTTTATCTGTGGAATTGTTCATTAGCATACCTAGATGTTTGATATCAGAGAGCATACATATGACTCTATTGATAGAAATTGTAGGATATTTGATTTATATTAGCTTAAAATACCTTTCTAATTCAGTAAAAAATGTTACAAAAGCTAATAATAAGGAATATATGGGTAGATATTGTGGGTGTAATTCAACTCTGGTTGGGGTTTTTGTCCACAGAATAGTTAGTTTCACACAATATTATTAATACTTAAAAATATATAAAAACGTGATAACGTTAGGTCCAAAAAAGTTACGCTCACATTTACGTCACAAATATGGCGAATGTGGCGCCCTCTAGGGAATACGTCGAAATAGACAACAAATTAAGATTTCTCATGTCTAAAAACATCTATTCCCAAACTTTTAAGTTGATACAACCAAATACAGTATAATTATTACAAAAAAATCTTTTTTAAATTCCGACTGACAGCCTGTATCTGCTTTATTGTCAACAATTTATTAAGGCAAGTTGGCTCAATTCGTAATATTTTGAAGTGAATAATCTAGTATGTCTCCATGGACACAGACCATGTTTTAAAGCTACCATTTGTTATTGTTATTATTATAGATACAAAACAAGTTTCGAATAAAAGTTGCAGGGCTGTAACTGAACCTCTTTACCTTGGCGTGCAGAAGTTAACTACAAAAAAATTAATTCAATTTCAATTGATTTGATTAAATAAATGTCATATAATAGGTAATAAAATATTTGCCATTTTGAAAGACTAATAATAATTGTAATTTCTAGTCATAATAATATAATAAGTAACTTAAATGCGCTATTTTTTTTATAAAACAATGCTTAATTCATCAAATCATGATCGGAGCTGTTGAGATTGACAAGTGACGTGAGGAATGCAGGACCTATTAAAAAAAGCATTGACTCTAATTGAAATTTCCTGAGGATGAGACGGTCATTCTGCGGATACAATATACCTGGATTATCTGGGCCCCTAATTTATTCTTTTCAGATCGCCGAAAGGGCTATTTCTTTGTAATTATCGCCCATTTGATCGACGCTTACAAATGAGGTAGGGGGTGCGAACAGCTCTAAGGGGTCGAAGCCATACCATGTAAACCATGATTTATTCGAAAATAATTGCCTTAATTAAATTTGTTTAGAGAGCAAGGGGAAATTGGGCAGATTACACATTCAGAGAAATCTCATAGCTGATATCCGCACAGTTATGCAATGAAATTTGTAGCATCTTTATCTAAACAATTGGAAAATTTGAAAACAAATAATTGCAAATTTTTTTTCATTCAATTTGTGCTTTACTTTGTACTTAAATGGTATAATAGTATAGTATATCCAAGGAATTGTACTAGTTTTGTCATAAACGGTTTTTATTAATATTGTAAAATTTATACAGGGTTATTCAGAACTAATCTAAAAAAACATGGGACCCTTACAAATACAATTTTGTAAAAAAAAATCAAAAAGGGCAGTTCGAAAATGATTTAAAAATACACTTCTGCACGACACTGGTAATTGGACCACTGTAAAACCTGATAAGGCGGCAAAGTATGCAATCGGCAACCAGACAACAAATGGAAAAAAATTATCAAGGAAAGAAATAAATAACATTTTATAACACATGTTTTATACAGCAAATTCAACTGATTTTGCCGCTATTGTTATTAATTATTAATAGAATTAATTTGTGGTTTTAATTGGGTCGGTCAGTGGTCGCGCGGTTTAAGGCGTCAGTACTTGAATCAATGTGACTATATCGCTGTGGGTTTCGACCCCCGTAGTCGGTAGACCGTATATAAGCTATATTCGTGGAGAGATTGGCACCCTCTCTGCGGGTATGGTAGGGTGGAAGAATGTTGGCTTGAGTCAATGTGAGAGATTGATACCGGTTGACATTCGACTACCCCCTAATTAATGAGGTTTTCCAGGTTTCCCTCATTCCTGTACTTAATGGTGGTTACGGCCTACCAACGTAAGTCGTTCCTGGGCGCAAATGAGGCCTCCTTAATAATAATATGCCGCCCCCTCTCCCGCATAAGTCTTAGACTTCTGAGCTAATCCTCGTTATTAGAATGAGAGGTAGAGATATTATTATTATTAATAATAACATACGTAATATTACAACAAAATTTTGGGCCCGTCTTATCCAGTTTCTACAAACACAAATGTTTCTGGTTCTTGTTCGTTTTGAACAGCAACTATGATACGTTTGTGTAAATCATCTATATTAGGTATCCACTTCGGTGCTATACACTTCATTTTTTAAATATCCTCACAAAAAAAGTCCAAATGATTTAAAGTCAGGACGTCGTGGTGGGAACGGTGTCGGTCCTCCTCGTTCAATCCCTTGGTACTATTGCTTGGACACACTGTACATGGTAGGGATATAGTTGAGCCTTTTGTATGATACGCCACAATGCTGCAATACGCCGTGGAAGTCCTGTACCTCCATCTCTTCCATGAGTATAATAAAAATAAATAATTATTCTTTAAATTTCGCAAACCAAAAAATTGTGTAGGTATATAAAAAAAAAATTTTATCAATTTTTTTTTACCTGAAACCAGTAGTTATTTATTTATTTATTGTAGTACACCACCCAACAGTCAGAGACCTTTTACTGGGTTGGAAAGTGCAAAATTACAAACAATTACAAAAAAGACAAATAACTACAAACAAGTGATCAAAAATGTTAAAATATAAAACAAAAGAAAACATTAAACATTAAAACAATATAATCAAATACAAATAAAAAGGGCACTAAGAGAAAGTCAAAAAAGAAACAGATCAACAAATACTCACGCAACCATTTTCTTTATATTTTTAATGGTACTATTAAAAATATCCAACTGATCTTGCAAGCTATTACAACTTTCACACATAAAATAAAGTGGAGAAAATTTAAGTATGTTGGTTCTTGGTGTATTCAGAGACACAAAACGACAGCTGACCCAATGCATCAGGAGAATCTATTTTATTATTTATTAATTTATACAAAAATATTAGAGACTGCGAAACTCTACGTTTCTGTAAGCTTGATAATGCAAACCTATTAAGCAATAGTTCTTCCGGTATACCAATAGGTAGATGCAAACCATCCTCCTAAACGCCAAATAAATGGAACTATACTAGAGAGATGTGATACATTTAAAGATTTGGGAGTAATTTTTGACAGAGGTCTTACTTTTAATGATCATATCTCTGAAACAGTGTCATCTGCCTGTCGGTTATTAGGATACTTTATTAGAAACTGGGGCGAATTTTCAGATGTAAATACTCTTAAGATTTTGTATGTAACATTTATTAGAAGTAAGTTTGACTACGCGTCAATTGTATGGTCTCCGCTGTATCAAAATTCTATTCAACGTGTAGAATCTGTACAGCGTAAGTGCCTAAAGTTTATGCATTTTAAATGTAATGGTTATTATCCTTCTAGAGGGTTTGATCATGAAACTCTACTTAAATCATTTGATCTTTCGTTATTATCTCTCAGAAGAGACTGTTCTGCATTAACCTTTTTATGCAAACTATTTAATAATACAATTGACTGTAGTTATCTATTGCAACAATTTCCAATTCATGTACCAAGAGTTCAATCTAGATGTTCGCATATATTTTATTGCAAGACACCTAGAACTAATATATTAATTAAGTCACCTGTTTATAACATGTCACAATTATTTAATTCGATAGCTGATAGAAGCGATATTAATTTTGATAGTGCAAGTTCCATCATTAGTAAATTTAAGTCTATTTCGCAGTGATATAAGGACTTTACTTTAAGATTTTAAATGTAATGGTTTGAGAGCATGTGTTACTATTTTCATATATTATTGTACTTTTTCCTATTCTTGTCTTTATGTATTTTTGTATTTCTCTGTAATTGGGTTGTTTAATCCGTTGAGAATAAATCTATTATTATTATTATTATTATTATAAATACTTAAGAAATCGTCTTTGAATTGCTTCCAAGCCGCCAGAGTGTGTCACATAGCCAGGATCCCAGGAAGCATACTCAAGCTTAGGTCTCACGAAAGAATTAAAAAGCATAATTAACAGTTTTTTATCATTGAAATCTATGGAATTTCTTAATACAAATCCTAAACTTTTATATGCATTTTGTATCACATTATGTATATGTTTATTAAATGAGAGTTCGGAATCATAAGTCACACCAAGGTCTTTTATATACTGAGGACGAGTTAAAATAGTATCGTTTAGTTTGTATTCAAATAATGTCAAGTTATGCCTTTTAGAGTATGTCATCACATTACATTTATTGATATTCAAATGAAGATGGTTTAATATACACCAGTCCCGGATTTTATTTAAGTCATTTTGCAGTATAATACAATCCAATTCTGTGGTAATTGAATAAAAAAGCTTCACATCGTCAGCATAAAGCAAATAAGGTACTTCTAAATTATCCACAACATCGTTAATGAAAAGTATAAAGAGAAGGGGACCCAGAATAGAACCCTGAGGCACTCCTGAGATTACTTCAAACTTAAACGATTTGAAGCCACGATACTCGACATATTGAAATCTTTTCTCAAAATAAGAATAAAACAGTCTTAATAACAATCTAGACACACCAGCACATTCAAGTTTATATAAAAGCATCTTATGGTTCATTTTATCAAAAGCTTTGGTGAAATCTGTGTATATCACATCCACCTGAACACCACGATCCATATGCTCAGATAGATATTGGGTAATACCGAATAAGTTAGAGACTGTAGATATGTTGCTCATGAAACCATGTTGGTTAACATCAATCTGACCATGTATAAAAGGATAAAGCACATTATGCAATGCAATTTCAAAAACCTTAGCAAAATTTGAAATTATTGTGATTGGTCGATAATTTTCAACGTTATGTTTCTCATCCTTTTTATACACAGGGCAAATTCTCGACTCTTTCCACGTGGGTGGAAACACACCAGAGTTACATGTATGTACAGACCTACGAGATTTCATGCCGTACCTACTGATGTTTTTAAATTTCTATAAGTAATGACCACCTTAAACATACATCTGTAAATATATCTGCTTAATTGAATTTTGAAGTGACGTACACCTAAAATGTATACTTGAAGTTGCAGAAACTAAAAATATGTAACTCTTTAGTTACATTCATCAAACAAGTGACCAATGGAACTAACCCATCAACTTTCCGGCCACTTAAAGGTGGTAACAACGGTACAATAACATTATTTCGCCACTTCTCCTATGAACTACATATCACATCTCGCGCGGTTTTGTATCTAATGTATACCTATGTACAATGACTTTTCAAATAGTGTCTACAAAAGAGAAAAAAGGTATTTGTGTTTGTGTCGTTCCGTACCAGTGTCAATTTTCCCTCGCGTTGCACTACACTTGCACTCTCTGCACAACGCGGTAAAAGCAGCTCCGGGAAATCGTTCTGCTAAAACATTTTCATATTGCCATAAATTAAAGCGATATCCATCAACTCCAAAATGCAATACATGTAAGGCTTGCTACTGTATGTAGGGTTTTATGAATGGATTTTTAACGAACAAGACCCTACACACTATTCACGAATTCCTCGCATATCACGAATCGCGCACAACGAATCGCGATTACACGCATAGTCTGTAGCAAGCTTACTTCATTTTAGACACTTGAAAAACAAATGTAATGACTCCCATCACAAAAACTTAATACCTACAAAAAGTAATCGGATGTAAAGGCTAAAAATACTACAACTTCAATAATGTTTTACTTGGAGACTATAAAGATTTTACAAAAATCTTTTTACGATATTGACTCCATTTTTCATGATGCATCTATTCCCAAATTTTTTTAAATAAGTTCTAAATCACCCCGTATATTTATTTCCTATAAGATACCTATTAATTTAATCATATTTCTGAAACAATTTCAGCAACTATTTAAATGACATACGTAAATTGTGTGAAATAAAATAACAGAATTGGTTTATATTGGAATTTAAACGACTTAGCAGAATCAATATATAAAGCGTTTCCTAAGTGATCTGAAATATTTCAGGGGGTGATTCCTCAAGTAATGTCACGAAAAAAAGTTCATACAGAGTCTATTTTAAGTGTCTTGAGGACGTTAAAATGTTATATTTCCCCTTTAGAGTAGACTCATATTTTCTTTTTTGTTGCCACCATGATAGAAAGCATATTTTGGCCACAGATTCAGTACATAATTTTTTCATGTAAATATTAAAGTAACCACCGATATGATCGTCCCTGACGTGGTGAAAAAATATTCAACACCTAAAGCATGCCTTCTATTATGGCGTGTTAGTGACTGCAATTTAAAAAGAAAATTTTAGTCTACTCCAGATATTTTCAAAAACAGTCTAAAAAAAATTAAAATTTTATTGCTCTATAACTCAAAAACTAAGGGGCTTAGAAAAAAACTTTATATGAACTTTTTTTCATGACATTACTTGAGGGATCACTCCCTGAAATATCAAATTACTTATGAAACACCCATGTATGTGACGTCCCCCTGCGAATTTGCTACAAATTTTCTGTTAAGTCAGAAATAATAATGTAAGCTTAAATTTCCTAGAAGAGTATTTCTCAAAGAAATTTTTGGTGGGAGTTTTTTTTCAACTTCTACCACAAAAATGCTTGATTTATCTAGTACACCCTTTGTCTAATTGTTAAACTGATTGAAAGGGTATCTCATAGTTTAAAACACAGTTTCTCGTTTTTAACTTATAGAAAATATAGAACATGAAAAAATAATATTTGTATTTTCTATAATAGTTTATTCTACGATACTCCGCTTTCCTGATACAGGCCGTTCTGCTTTAAAGAAATTATGTTATTTTATTTTCCATCCACTAAACAAATACATATATTTTCTTGAAACTTGGTATGCAGTAATCATAATAAACGGTTAATATTTTGACGTGAATAACTCCTTTGAACTAAACCCTGTGGCGTAGGTATGGGTCTTGTTCACCCCTTAGTAGTAGTATTTTTTCAGTACAAATATTAAAATGTTAATACTTACATATTTTCTGGAATAAGTACTCCTGACGGAATTCACTCAGAAGCTTTGTTTTTCAGATATTTTTACTTTTTCCATTCAGGATTATCTTATATGGTGTGGTTAGAGCATGTTAATATTTTAAGTTAATTAAATTGATCTACGGGAAAAGGTGGACTGGTGAGGTGGTTCAGCGGCTTGGCCAGCTCAATCACCAGATTTCAATCTATTAGATTTGTTTCTTGGAAAGTGAATGCAGCTCCAGCTTACAATAGAGAAAAATCTATTATCTACATTCTAATTCGGACAAGATGTTCCTAAGAAATCGATGCTATTGTTGCATTGACGAAAATGAATATCTTCTTGAGCACCATTTAAATTAAATTGTTTACAAACCGTTTTTTCAAGATCTGTTATTGGCACGAGCCAATATGGCGCCCATAAGAAAAAAAGAATTGAATATTGCATAACCAAAACTAGAAGCCGTAGAAATTTTCTTTCTAAAAAATCGATGTTTCGTATATTCTTATCCATTTGTACCAAATTTCAGTCCTTTCTGTTGTGAAATAATGACGCTATATGGCATTTTCTAAAATCGCTATGTTCAGTTTTTTTCACTATATTTCACCAATCGCAGCAGATATCTTGGATTTGTTTGGTTTATCTTAATGGCCAACAAAATGTCATCATAAATCTAATTTGAGACACCCTGTATATTTTGCGGTTTCCGAGATGCCAATAGTAAACCATGAAAAACGGGTCACCCTGTAGGTATATAAACAGAATTTGTTAAATAATGTAACACAAATTGTAGAAATTGTTTTAGTGGAGTTAGCATATCAATCGATAAATTATGAAAAAAAAATATATTTTTGTGCGATAATAACACAATTTTGTTCGTAATTCAATTTTGGTAGTATTTAAATTTGTAATAAATAATCACACAATATTAAGTTAGAAAATGCACAATTAAACTGTTCAAAATATGTAATATCTATTTACACAATTCATATATATATATATATATAAATATATATAGATATATATATATATATATATATATATATATAGATGTCTTTCTGTACATATTTTTTTTCTGTTTAACATAAAATTAGATATCTATCTAATTCATGTTGATATTAAACAAAACATTAAATTAAAATACATAAATATGCGATTTTCTACATTATTAAAAAAAATATTTCAATAGGTTACCATAATATTTTACGCAGTTTGTAAATGAGGTTCAAACATTACTTAATAATATTGCTAATTCAGAATAAACAGGTTTGATATCATGAATAGACAGTATTTGCCATATGTTAGAGTTTTTAAATTTTTTTATTATTGTCAATTTGTTTTACAATGACAGGAACGATTGAATGGACTTTAAATGAGTTGTAAGGTTTATAACAGATGTTACGGAGAAATTTGGAAAATCCAGAGCAGTATATGACTTCAGAAATGTTGACCAGTAAGTTTCTAAGAACTGACCTAGAGGCATTTAAAATTAAGTGTTAGTAGTAAAACAGATAATAAATATGCATACTAAACATGCAATTTAATTATTTTTGACTATTCTATTTTACAAATTATTTTTCATGATCGTCCACAATAAATTCAATACCATCTCTGCCATTATTCGTAAGTGAACAGCAATCTATCAATGGCTTTTTTACTTCATTTCAATTAATTGTATATAAATTAATATCTGTTTTAATAAAGTTATACAAAAATTATTAGATATTTGAGAAAATTCCGAGGTAATCAATAGTATTTTGAAAGCTGTAAATTTTGTGAAAATAAGTACAGGATGTTCCACGCAAATTTTACGACGACATTCATCAAGTAAAAACAGAAACATTTTTGGTTTGAAAAATGGTGCTTCAGAAATTCTAGCACAATAATTTTTGTCGTGTCGTAAATACACTAGTGGATAATGATAGCGGCTTTGATGTATCACTGTTTTCTTTTTGAATTAAATTGACATATTTGAGCACCAAATATGAACAATGATCATATACCTACAAATACAATGAATAAATATAACAATGTATATGAACATAGTTTATGTTGTATGTGTTTGCCTATACGTTTATAGATTTCATCGTTTAATTTTGTAAATGTAAATCACGAATAAATAGTTTAACACCAAAAGGATTAAACCAGTAAACATGATTTTAGTTTCCTAAGTGTTGTTGCATTTGTTTACTTTATAAAGTTTATAAATTCATCCGTGTCATCCTCTTCCACAATTATTGTAAAATGCCGTCCTTTTGGTCGATTCACAACCAAGCACTTACATTTACTCGATGCGCACTCCGCAGATATCACACTTTAACATTTATAGTACACTGTACTAGACATTACACACTATACACTACTTAGCATTGTCACTATAACGGTCACACATTAACACTTATGATCGGATATTATATATTTATTACAACTAGGTACAACACCAGGTTCCATATGCGGTAAAACAGATTTAAGCCATTTTTCAATTACGTCGCTATCCATATCGTCATGTCCAAAAATAAGTAAACCCTGTTTCAAAAATCAATCAAGTATGAGTTTATAATTAGGCCTCGTACTTTTCTAGTCAAAAATTTGTTAAGAAATGCCTGGCTTTTGTCTTGGATCAAGGATGGTACAGTATACAATCCTTGGCCTTGGATATTACAATCGTACCACACTTTTGTCACTGTGGGCCTTCATTTAAGCCGGGGGCACATTGCTCTGATGCCACTCCACACCATGCTATGTGATGCAACGTCAGAAGGATCTGGCACCGTGTATTCTTATGTATTTTTATATATATTATGTGCGCATTGCTCTGACTCTACACCACGCCACGCCATCCGACTTGTTAGATTTCCATAGTGTAACGTGGCATCGCGTGGTATCAGTGTGCACCTGAATTTCATGTCAAATACAAAATGACAGAAAAAATTGGAGACATTTTGTTTATAATATTTGGAGAAATCTTTATTTTTCATGACTCAATACTAAACGAATTAATTGAATAGATTGATTGATTGAAATCAAGTGGAATATTTAAATCATTGTTTATTCAAATTGATATTACATGAATTGTTTACTTTATTCAATTAATCCGTTTTTTTACATTTCAAGTGCTCATCAAGGTGATGTGGCGTTGGTGACTCGCAGTCTCTACTTGCTCTATTTTCTTCGGTTTCCTCAGTGTCTCCATTTTCTTCTGCTGCTTAATTCTCTTTCTCCGATAGTTCAACTGTCAGGAAATTCTATAAATCAATGTCAATAGAGTCATCGTTTCAAGTTCGATCTTCGCAAGTGGTAAAAGTGATCGAACAGCTCAGCGCAAGCTTACGACTGCCCAAATTGCTCTTGCACATACTTTGACAATTACAAGAGACTATCTGAGTAATGCTGGTGGCGCTACTTTTTTTTCAGTGATTACTGACAATAAACCGTTGATAGTGCGTTTTCAACCCTATTCCGTTAGTTCCATGAATTTCTTTCCAGCTCTACATTAGATGATAAACTGTACGCACTCTGCCGTACGGTTGCTGGAATAGGTAGCAGGGAACAAAGGTGACCCAAATTTTTGGCCACTGTCTTTTTGAAACACAGAAATTGTATTATGCATTAACCAGTGCCAGTGATAAAATGTAACGTAACGAGGCATCGCATGACGTGCTAACAGTGTACACACAGAGTACATATGCCACATCACGTCAGATGTCGTGGCGTGACCTGACATTAGAGCAATGGGTCCCCGGTTTTATCCATGTTACATCACTCACGGACACTGTTGTTAGTGAACAATCGCGTCACATTAATATTTTAGTCTCGCGCCCTAATCTCTTTGTACAAGTTTTTTATCATCCGATATTCCTCACTTATTTAAGGTATTTACGATTTTGAAATAATACTGTTATCATAGTTAAATTAGCGAAAAGGTATACTAGAAATGTATTTACGTGCATATCCACATGGAGTAGGTGGGGTCTGTCACCAATAGAAATCTGGCGTTTTGATATGACGCATGCTTATTTGTTGTATCAGAGCTGTGTAATCTGAGTAAACTCTGTGAGGTATGCCAAGCAGAAAATTTTTAAAAGAACCTTACACCGCTCCTATATTTCGTGTTAACTGCTGTAAATTATGAGCGAGTTTATAAAACGAGTCCATTCTCTCTAAAAAGAAGTAAAGAAGAAATATATTAAAAATTTCTAGTAAATTATATACAAAATTACACATTGGTAGTAATTTTTACTATTCAACCTTACTGTAGCTATTGGCACAAAGTACCGTAATTTTTAATTTCGACTTTTCCGATCGTAGTAGTCGTAATACCAACAACATGAGCCAAAATACATGGACGGATCCAGGAATACTGATGAGTCCGTCCCCGACAGACCTTAGCTCGAGCCTGGTCCGAAAACAACAAGGGCAAGGTCAGTGGTCGCGCGGTTTAGGGCGTCAGTACTTGAATCGAGGTAACTAGATCGGTGTTGGTTTGCGCCCAGCTGCCGGTAGACCGTATATAAGCTATATTCGTGGAGAGGATTGGCACCCTCTCTGCGGGTATGGTAGGGTGGAAGAATGTTGGCTTGGGTCAATGTGAGAGATTGATACCTGTTGATATTTGACTACCCCCCTAATTAATGAGGTTTTCCAGGTTTCCCTCATTCCTGCACTGAATAGTGGTTAGGGCCTACCAACGTAAGTTGTTCCTGGGCGGAAATGTGGCCTGCTTAATAATAATATGCCGCCCCCTCTCCCACACAAGTCTCCGACTTGCTTAAGTCTCAATAAATATGGGTGCGCAAAGTAACGGTTGCGGAGATATGGAATGTTTTATGTTTTTTAGCCCCTTTTTTATTTTTCAAAATCGTGTGTATTTTCTTACAATAGTTGGTTGATGTTTAGTGAAATAAATAGTACGTATTTGACAGTTGTTCTCAGTTCACAAGTTTTATTTCGCTATGGCTGGCTACTCTAACGCAGAATTAACAGATATGCATTTCATGTATGGTCGTGCGAATGGGAACGCCACTGAATCGCGACGTCTTTATGTTGACGCTTATCCAAATCGCCAGATTCCTTCACAACGCATGTTTGGAAGAATTCACCAAAGATTGCGTGATACCGGTTCTTTGAGCAAACAGTGCCATTTATCCGGAAGACCAGGGTTGGTATCCACTCCTAGAGCAAAAGAAGAAATTCTAGAACTGGTAGAGCAGAATCCAGGTACGAGTGTGGGGAGAATATCAGCCGAGGTAGGAAGTAGTGGTCCTCTTGTTTGGAGAATCCTTCACGAGTAAATGCTTTGTCCATACCATGTGCAACGAGTACAGGCCTTACATCCAATAAATGATCATCAAGCACGTTTGGTTTTTTGCCTCTGGTTTCTTCGTCATGATGCTGAAGACCCTCGTTTTCTTCCAAACATTCTTTTTACTGATGAGACCGGGTTCACAAGAAATGGAGTGTTTAATTTTCACAATACGCATATTTGGGCCGACGAAAATCCTCATGCTCTAATAGAATCTGGACATCAGGCACGTTTTTCACTAAGCATTTGGATGGGTATTGTAGGTGACAGGTTTCTAGGTCCTGTTGTTTTACCAAACCGATTAATAGGCGCTGCTTACCTCAACTTTCTGTAGAACACAGTGTATGAATTTTTGGAAGACATTCCTTTGAATCAGAGGCAACAAATGTGGTTCCAGCATGATGGTGCTCCAGCTCATCTTTCCATGGCCGTTAGAGAACATTTACACCAAGCTTTTCCACATAGATGGGTAGGAAGGGCCGGATCTGTTTTATGGCCTCCAAGATCGCCTGATCTGAACCCTCTAGATTTCTTTGGGGATATTTGAAGACATTAGTGTATGGTACTCCTGTAAATAGCCTGGAAGAGCTGCAGCTACGGATTAATCAAAAGTGTCAAAAAATCCAAACCAAGGAGGGTTTTTTCCAAAGAGTTCGAATATCGTTGAGACGAAGATGTCGTGCCTGCTTGGAAATGGACGGTATTTTAAACATCTTCTGTAACTTTGTTTTTTGTTTGTTAAAAGCTTCTTTTGTCGGTTTATTCATGATAAAATAAAATGTTTGAAAAACGAATAGTGGTCCATATCTCCGCAACCGTTACTTTGCGGATCCATGTTTATCCCGGACCCTCCTGAAATATTTTACACTCTTTTTTTAACACCCTGTATAATTTATGTACTAATTTACGATTGAATGCGCGGAACTATTTTTAAAAACCAATAACGCTAGCAAATATAACATAAAAAATAACGTAACATTTTTGTATTGACCGAGGTCGCCTCCAACACTTCATCAGGGTCGAATGCGTAATTTTAGTCCGCTCAACCGCCGTCCATAAAATAAATTGTAAGAGTTCTTGGAATCGTCGGCAACAATAAAACCTGAATGATTTCTCGAGGAAGCAAAAGGGTAGAAAGAATGGCTCAGGTAGTAAAATGAATTAATGCAAGTATTTCTGTGGTTAGTTAACTTCTTCATTCCGGCGCACGATTATGACTTGGAAAATTGCGGCCCATTTCAATCTTTAGTCTAGTCAGCAGGAGGCTGTTGAAAAAATCATTTGGTTTTGATTAAAATTTTTCTTATTCTTCTGCCAGACAATTCAAATCATACATTCCATATAAGAATAATGGTAGAAAATGTCAAAGCTTGATAACATAATAAAATAGGTATATTAAAAACGTGCTGCTGCTTCGTAATTTCATATACCTACGAGTACATTTATCTGGGAATAAAAGTTCTATACTTTTGATACAGTTTTTAAATTTTCATGTATAATAAAACATTTGTTTGTAATTGTCTATTATTGCAAAACAAGCTGGTGAGTATCATAGTTAGAACCTGCTGGTTACCAAAACATGAAGGAATTGAAAAAGATAAGAGAAAAACAAGCAGATGAATTTGCAAAAAGAAGATCTGGAACATTTTTCCTAGGATCAGAACATGATTTTAGCATTTTTTGTAGTACCTACCGTGAAACAGACTCGAAGAAGTTGGTAGTCAAGCGGATTAAGACGTCAGTACTTGTGGCCCGAGTTCAATTCTCGCAATTGGAAGGCCGTTAATATACAGCTATACTTGACAATTGGCACATTCTCTGTGGATAGAATGGGAGAACGTTGGCTGGGGGCCCATTGTGAGATTTTCCAGGTCTCCCTCATTCCTGCACTGAACGGTGGTTACGGCCTACCAACGTAAGTTGTTCGTTGGCGCAAATGCGGTGTGCTTAATAATAATATATCGCCCCCTTTCCCACACAATTTTCTCAAGAAAGAGGCCACGTTGCATTTACTGACGAATGTGAAGGCTGGACACTTCTAAAATTCAGTTTCTCTGGTAAACCTTTCTTGGACGCGTTAGCAGACTTTAGGACTTCATTCAAAGAATAAATTTGTTAAACGAATACGTAATGAGCTAGAAGTACATGGAGCTGCAATTGGCTGCGATAGTTAGGAAAATCATCAAAAACTCACAGTGAAACTGATTTTGATGAATTAGAAACCCCTGAATACATTAAAACCTTAGTACAGTGCAGTTTCTATTTGAACAAAGATTAGATGTGTGGTTTTAAATATAGAGGTGTCCGGAATATGACAATAATTTCGCCCCTAAAAGTTGAATGGTTTTCTTAGAGCTTTTCTCACAACACAGAATAAGTGTGAAATAGTTATAATAAGTGTTTGAAAGGAGTTCCGTTGCTTGTGCAAAACGTTTACCGTGCAAACGTCTCATAGCCAGAGAATTTTGTCAAATTTTGCCGCAAAATTAACATGTCATGCAGTTCAGGGTTACTACAACACACTATAAGTTTCACTTTTGTTTATATACGCTCACAAAAATCAACCAAACACTAGTACAAAATAACAAATGCAACTAATTTGAGGTTAGCAAAGCTATAGGTAATGGGTTGCAACGTCACGTTACAGCATGATACAGTTTGTAGAATTTTTAGGAAAGCTTCTATTGTTCACTTCATTAATACTACTACAAAAAAACAAATTACAGGCAAATTATGTTAAATACGGTTTTGCTTAGTTTTAATTGTACCTCGGTTTACGATTTAGTAACAGTCTTGCATTTTAGAGCAAGTAATTAATCGTTTTAAATATTTTTTTTTCATGGGTATTGCTTTTATTTTGAATATTGGCATTTATATCCTGGTAGCCCTGTAAAATGGCTCTTAGAGCTTTTAACTGTTACTACAGGACAAAATATTTCTTTACGTATTTGGATAGGTCATTGTCAACAGTAATTTTTCCATAATTACGTATCTCGAATTGTGAAATTAGAATACAAACGTGTTATCTTTACAAATTACTAATTTCTACTAATACGGTAAATATCATGGAAGTAGGTATGTGACGAAGAAAATATTCTCTAAAGCTATTTATTTGTGATTTTTGTTATTTTTTACTTATCTGCTTTTTTCAGTGTGAGATTTCTCAGTTAGGCAAACTTAGTTTAAAAAATAACCCTTGACTGATCCGTTTGGCGCAAGGGCTTATTTAATTAATATTTATTATTTTCAGAAGTGTGGCAAAAACCCAAGAAAATTAAAGAAAAAAAAATTAAAATATTCATCATATTTTATTTCATTTTTACTTCCTCCGCGGATTTCTGAATTACCTTTACTACCATAAATTACTATATAATTTATTATCGCTAAAGTGACCTATATTTTAATTTGATTGACAATTTTTTTTAGTAAGAGGTACTTAAATAATAAAATGTATTTTTCAATTTTATTTAAAATATTTCAAATCTATTTTATTTGTTATAATGGAGCTGCACAAAACAAAACATGTTATTACACATAAGTTAAAACTTTGATTTTAAGATTTGTTATAAAACCATATAATTAATATAAATATGGACAAGCAGCATCAATTGAATATTATAAAAACTAAATCCCTTTGATCAGAAAAAATATATTTAAGAATAAATCTAGTTTAAGACGGAAGACAAGAAGGTGGAGTCGTGTGTGGTTCTTTTTTAATCATGGGTTGTGATGAAAGGTGGGAAAATAAAATAAAAACATCTGAAATTTTCAACGCATATTATACAGGGTGTATCAGTTTTAAATTACAGAATATTTCGTATATCGAAATAGGATTCGTTTTGTAACATTTTCTCACAGAACGTTTTTAAATATATATTTTTTTAATATTTCTGTTGCATAACCTTTGTTTGGTTTCACATAAATATTTTTTAATTTGGGAAGACTACAAAATGACGCAAACACTTACCCATTATTAATCACAAGGGTGTAGATATTAGAATTTGGACACCCCATTTTATTTATTTATTTTTGGAAATGTGTGCGTGGAAATATTTTTCATATTCTTTTAATCCTCATAATAATAAATGTACTTAGCCAAATATTGTTGAGATGAAAACCTTATGTGCTAAATACACAATCAACAATCGCAAGTACACTGTACTGACTACTAAAACTTGTTCCTTGTACTCAGATTGTACCCTAAGCTTAAATGTCAATTAAAACCACAAAACATATGACACAAGTAATTTCCTACATTCTGCATAATCGCGTTCACTAATAAAGTTTGTAGTATCTGACGGAATGCGTTTGTGTTGTGATATATCTTAATTTTTTTTACTAGAAAAATAGCAACCTTAAGATGTTTTGGCGTATATTTGCACTATTTAATTTCATTTTCAACATTATTTCTCGTTTGTTAAAAATTTATTTCTTAATATGATACCTGAGGATTTTTGATTGTCTCCCAACATTTATGAACTATGAAAATTTACAAATTTACATTCTAAAATGACGTTTAATTAAATTCCCAGGGTGCTTTTATTGTTATGTCGGCGATGTCCGTTAACTAATACGTTGACCCTCTTCCAAGAATATCCGCATAAACATAAGCTCGTTTTGTGTGACCTAATCGCAAACACGCCGATCTAGAGATTTCCGATGAACGTTGAGACTCTTACAGACGTTATACAGGAGATTTTGAAATATACCTCGTCAATTTTGAAAAATTACTGCATTATGATAATGATATGGTACAGTGTTAACTATCACTAGCACAAAAAAATTAACCATATGCTCATGGAAGTCTAAAATATAATAAAAATATTTCGGAATTTCGATATTTAAAAATTGGGGCAAAACCCTCTTTTCCCACAGAAAATCGTCGTCTATCACCGACGTTCAAGATGGTTTCGAATTGGGGACAGCTATGCGGTTACTTTTCGCGGCATTGCCAATTGTAAAAATGATGAAGATAACATAACTTATAAGTAATAGTAGTCAAGTAATTTAATATTTCAATACAAAACAGTAACTAATATAAACAGGACGATTACAATTTATTTTGTACTACATATAGGTACATTGAGTTTCATTATAGTGAGTTAAATGTATGCCAGATCTAGTGCTGTCAGTTATCGTAGCTTTTAGTACTGGGTATTCAGTGAAGCAGCTACTGTAATTGTTTAGGTTTACTGCGCACGTTGTATTATTGGCAAATTTCGTATGCTCTGCAGAAGATGGTAACAATTTATTTGCGATTGAAATTTTATTTTATATAGAATCTTCTATATATGTACTACTGTATTAGAACGCCATCCCCGTGTTTAATGGTGGTAATATCAGCTCCTGCGTCGGCTAACAGAGTGGCGGAAGAACGTCTAAAGCAGTGCCGTGTATAAGTATTTTTGTCTTCTATATCAATTATAGCTATCTTTAGTAGCTCATCTCTTCCCAAAGCTCCACAAACACCAATTATTAAAGTGACCAAAAAGTTGTCCAAAATTAGTTAAATAAGTTGATTTATATTAATTTGAATTACCTTTTCCAGCAGAAATCTATTATCAAGTGCTTCTTCTAAAAATCTATAAATTTCCTTTTTCTGGACTTTTTTGGACGGTATCCAACTGATTTACTTTTCAAATATGGTATTAGTTTTGGAAATTTTCTGATATCTATTTACATATTCTTTGGCATTCAGTGTCCTTTTCAGCATGGATAACTAACACTGACCATAACGTCGAAAGTTTAATTTTATGGAGCTTAATGGAGCAAATCTTACAAGAAACAGGTAGATTTAGATGGCTAGAGGATCCAGAGAAAACAGATGGAAGGAACAACGAAGCAACTGCGAACAACGTTGTTTCTGGGTTTTTGCCCTCCATCAGCGCAGTGCAGCCTAAAAACAAGATGGAATAAGAAGGAAGGGCAAAAGACACGAACACAAGAGAATGACAAGTAGAAAGCATATCTCTAT
Source organism: Monochamus saltuarius (assembly GCA_025584915.1). NCBI lineage: Eukaryota > Metazoa > Arthropoda > Insecta > Coleoptera > Cerambycidae > Monochamus > Monochamus saltuarius. The sequence continues at coordinate 45,544,795 of CM046724.1, read as the reverse complement.
TTGCGGCTTCGTGTCACACAGCCTCTATTTAGAGGCAAAGAGCAACAGTCGCCGTGGAAGAGAGTCCAGCAACTACTGTCAGGGTCTCAGCCAGGACAAGAAGGAAAGGAGCTTGGTGGATCAAATTTTACAAGAAACTGGTGAATTTAGATGGCTAGAGGATCCAGAGAAAACAGATGGAAGAAACAACAAAGCAACTGCGGACAACGTTGTTTCTGGGTTTTTGCCCTTCATCAGCGCAGTGCAGAAAACAAGATGGAACAAGAAGTAAGGGCAAAAGACACGAACACAAGAGAATGACAAGCAGCAAACATATCTCTATTTGCGGCTGCATATTCTTGCAAAAAATAAAATTCGTAGTTTACTTTCTTCATACAGGAGGGAAAAGGCAAAGGAAAACTATTGGAAAATGTAAATAATATAGACTGGTTCACGCCATTTATTAGGAGTTTTCATGATTCTAGTGATTATTTTTTTCTGAAAATTTGACTCCCTGTATAATCAAATATGGCCTTTCCAGTGAAAATATTTTCAAGAAACTGTCACGAAATAAAGTAGACACCAACTTTGTTATTTAATGGAAAGATATATTATTATTAAATTTTTGGATTCCGCGTTATTTCAACAAGACTTCCGTAAGATATGACTTTCCTATAGGTACCTAATCCTTGTCGTTTTCGAGAAGTTTACAATATTTCTGAAAATAACAATTTTTCATCACTTTGTTTGAAATTAGCTATATCCAATGATATGGAAATTAAAGAAATGATTTTTATAATATACGTTCATATAATTTTTATAACTTCGTTATAATTTTGTTACCTTCAAACCGTTATTTTTTTTTAATGGAACGCTCAGTTATAATGACAAACAATGAATATTCAAACGATGATGTTCACAGTTACCAGAAAATATTATTAAAATTTTATCTCCAGGGTAAAGTACTTGCGATTTAATAAACAAAATGCATTTTATGTTTTTTTTTTTAAATTCGTTGAATAGATGAATAAGATAATCCCAAATCTGTTGAAGCTGATTTTATAGAACTCTATGGATATGATCTAAAATAATCGGTTACATTAATTTGATTACCTTCGTTATCTACAACTTCATACTTCACTTCAGCTTTTAGTTCTCCACATTTGGAGAAAAATGAATAATAATAATCGTCTGCATATTTTTTCAGTTATCGGTAATTATTATGAACGCCATCGTTAAGTGTGGAGTACGTCCAACTTGATTTTTGTTGCATTGCATGTTGTGTTTGATGTGTTGCATCTAATCTGTACGCAGCTACCCAGTTATTGGAGCTATTTTAAAAACTGAAATCGATTTCGTTCAGAGAAGATAAATAAATTAGCAATATAATGTATAAGTTATGACTGATAATCGAATTTATTGCCAACAGTTTTTGATGCGTGGATATAAGAAATTTTATATCGAGAGAGGATTTTGCACATTGTAAAGCTATTAAACTGGCAAATGTAAAGTAATTAAAGTTAATATTATTAAATTAATTTAGATACTCCCTCAAAACAGTTTTTAATCATTAAGAAGTTCTGAGTAGAAATTTCATTACATCTCTATTGGTGAGTGAAACAACTCACTCAGGATTAATATTAAAAGTTGAAAGTAGACTTCATAAAAAATACGTCATCAGTTCAAAAGAAATCGCAAAAATAATTTTATAATGTGCCATTATTGTAAACGATTGTATGTAGGTACTTAAGTATATATTATGTTTGACATAAAATATCTATGTATAAGCTTCAAAAATAAGATGTTAAAAAATAATCGTGCGTATACAGAATCCTCTTCCACAAACTCCATAGGCCTGTATCTCTTATTTTTAAGATACCTTAGCGATCATGGCATCATTTTGTAGGTCTGTTCAAAGCCTTCTAAGCCAATCACTTAATTTAAAAAATCAAGTTGATTTTACAAAATGGGCGCGTTTAAAAATTCATTTTCCCTGGTGGTTCTTTTTCTTCATTTTATATGGTACAAAATGATTATGCCATCGAATTGGCCGTGAAAAGAGCTTTAAATTGATATCCAGGACGATAGCATTTGTTACTGCAGTTTTGTTAAAAATATCAAATCATGTTTGGCTTACGAAGTACAATGGCATGAAAACGAAACACTATCTTGACTATCGGGAATATTTGTAAAAAGTTTTCAAATTAAAATTAAAATTTTATTATAGAAAAAGATATGAACACCATGAAATTAGTATGTGCAGGTGAAAATATTTTCAGATATTTTCCTTTATCATTTATTAGTTGAGTGAGTATATTACATATTTCAAGTTTCACTTCGAGATAGCTATAGGCTTAATCATTTGTTAGACAAGAATGAACTTAAAACTATTTAATCAACTATTCTTAAAACAAATTACATAAAAGTAATTCAGAAGTTAATTCTTCGCAGAGCTTTATTCAATATATATTATCAAATGATAGTTGTCACATTTAAAACTTTATGGTATCAAACATAGTAGCATGAAAAATCTGGAAATATTACATATTCATAAAACCTATTTTCTAATCCCAATTTTGCAAGGAAACATTGTAAGGGTGCTTTAAATGTTGTTGAGTGTACTTTATTTGCTCCTCTGATATTTTTCCGCTGAGGAGCTATAAGAAGAGAGTACATTGGCAGTCGTTGCTACAAAACATTATTCGCTACAATTGCTCAACCGCAGACTCAAGAAATAATATTTCTTAATACTTTTAATCTGTGTCTAGAATAGAAGACCGTTCATAATATATTGTTAGTGTGTGGCTTTAGTTTTACGACTAAGGTTACACAGACCATTCACCTGTCATCTGAAGTTTACATCATCTAGCTTATATTTTTGCTTTTGTAGCATTTTTTACTAGATAGACTAGACAGATAAATAAACTAGAGATATTCAATACAATACACGCTCATGACAACTCTCAGTGAAATGATGTGTATTAAGTAAGTTTGGTTAAGATTAAGTATCAGTATACCATTTACAAACTCGTAATAAAATTTGTAAATACACGAATCTTAATAAATTACTTGATTTCGTAATTGAAACAACTTAAAAGAGCAATGAACAAAAATCTTTCTAAACATGGTAACAATAATAATGTTTCTTTCTCTCACAAATAAATTACATGATGTCAGGCAATTTTGTAAAGGCGACAATGCCGTTTTAATCTTAAATAAACAACCCCGTTGGCTTAACCTAATGTCAGGTACATTTATAAAAAATAGCGTTTAGTAATTCAGGTACATCAACAATAATTATTGATCTAAATATGTAATAAATAAATAGAACTTGGGCATTTTCTCTTCGATTATGCAGGGACTGCATACTGAACTCATTTATTTGTCAATGATATGACACCATAACTGGATAAATAGGGAATATTCCTTGTTTCTTAAAATATATACTTCTTACAAATCCTTTTTGGATCTTTTTGATAATTTCGGAGTGATTAACTGTAGTAGGGGACCATACTACTAACATTAAATAACTGTATACATGTCTTTATACTTTTAAAATCTCTTATTGTTCTTAATATAAAACAAAGTCGTCTAGAACACGTTAATGATAAGTCTCTTATATGACTACCAAATCTAAAATCGCTTCTGAATATTACCCCTAAATTCTTAATTTTTAGTAACCGTTCTAATTCTAGGTTGTTTATTTTATGCTCAAACCGTATAATATTCCGAGTAAATGTTACAGATTTATATTTGCGTTCATTCATGACTAAACAGTTATTTACACAAAATGTATTTATTTGATTTAGATCCTCCTGTAATCTCAGTCTTGATAGTTATGTACAGATATATACAATTTCACGTCATCTGCATATAATAGGATATTCGAATATTTTATGCCACTAACTATATCGTTTATAAATATTATGAATAAGAGATGCCCTAGTATTGAACACTGAGGCACCCCTGAAGTAGCTCCAAATGTGTCAGACAGTTGATTGTTATATTTCACAAATTGGATTCTGTTATGTAAATATGACTCCAATAGTTTAATGTGATCTTCATTAAATGAAAATGATTTTAGTTTATAGGACAGCACAGTATGACCACTTTATCGAAAGCTTTAGCCAGGTAACTGTATTGGTAATTTAAATTATGTAGCAGCATTTTTTTGTGGAAGAATTAAATGCCACAAAGTATTTTTAAATAAATATTTTATCTTTGGCACATTATCTCGGCACGGACCAGCACAGCGCAGACCTGCAAACCTTCATGCATACTTGTCCAGCACGGACCAGCAATTTTTATGTTAGCGATGTTTTATGGAGTAGGGGAGGAACAAGCTAAAAAAATGAGAAAGTTTTGGCTTCAACGAAATTTCGTTCACTATTTCCGAATATCACAAATATTTTTTTTTGAGCTCTTGGATCGTCCTCGACTACAACATATAGACTCAACATTTTGCAGAGCAGTATCATCTGACGAAAGACTTGCAGTTTGTTTAAAGTAAGTAAATAGAACTTGTTGATAAACGAGGGTGCCCAACAGTTCAGCGATACATTCACAACTTAACTGGTCGAATATTTCTAACGGTTTGAAACCAATCCCTGACTTTTGTGGAATAAACCTAACGTCGGACCATCGCGGCCAGGCATAGAAATAGCAAATCACTGCTGACCTGCTGCGACCGTTGTTGAGGTGACGGTACCTGATGGTGCTGGTCTAGTGTTCACTGTTCTATTACATAACATGGGCATCTTCATGAACAGGCTTTTCTGGTCTGTGCATGTATAATATACGAGATATTTTAGAACTCAATTTACATTAACAGTATTTGATTCGATTTGATTTGATAGCACTTAATCGTCCAATTCATTTATTATTAAATGTCTATTTAATCAGTGTCTGACACAAACCGAAAAGTGTGCAGGGCAGTCATTGTGCTGATAGTGCAAGTTACTTCTCATAAAGGGATTGAAGGTTAGGCCCTATAAAGTACCCAACATGATCTCCTGATCTTAACCCCCTTGACTTTTATTTATGGAAATGTTTGAAGAAAAAAGTATATTACATATATACACATAGATATTTTAAAGGAAAAAGTAGGGAAGAAATAGACCACATAAATCAAAATACAATTCATTTGTTTCATGAAAATTTTCGGAAAATGTAAAGTTTTAGTTAAGTAGTTCGACTTAAGAGTTAGTGTTCTGTGTTCCCATTACATAATAATGATGTGTTCATTTTGAATAAAACCAAAAATACAAATTTTTATATATAAAATGTTTAAAGTTCATATCTGAGGTTAAAATGACATTAGAAACAACTTTTCTCGAGACACAATTTAATATTTTCTTAATTTTAACACTATTTATTTTTCAACGCCATAGTGTATGTATTTCAAGACCAGTAACACTTTTTTGAAAAAATTACGTTTTTTGAAAAAAATTGAATAAGTTGGCATAGTTAGTTAGCTCCATCCGTGGACACACTGTATATTATAAGTTTTTTAGTTATTTTATAAAAAAATTTAACCATGTAGGTATTAAAGAAAATTGTACAGACAAAGTTAATATCAAGAAGATGGCCTGTTTTTAGATGTTCTAGCTTAATTGGTGAAATTAATCGGTCTGCTACTTTTACCACCAGTTTGAGATGACATTTCAACTTCAACATATGGACAAGAAGACCACAGCGAACATACTGCACTGCATTTTTTACGAATTTGAAAGGAGCGATGAAAACAGCTTTGTTCTATTTATAGATTGTCCATGATATAACAGAATTTTGTGATGGATGAATGAGAATTACGTGTTTGAAACACTCAAATGGTAATGAGATCCCATGATCTATTTTTACGTTACATTTTCCGAGAAATTTGAGCTATTTTTGAAAGTGGGCGTGAAAAGACACGAATTAATTTCTTATGGTAAGTCCATATTTCCAAGAACTAGTTTTTATGGCATCAAAACAGAAATAATATTTAACTATGCTAATAATATTTATTTCATATTTTAGCTATATGTGAATAAGGTTTTATAAAATTAGTAATAGTAGATAGTAATTCCAAAAACTATATATTGATGTGACAGGACAATAAAACTTTCGTCAAGTTTGAACTCTGCTATCCTTAAAACTGTGCTCTTTGGGAGCTGGAGACTGGGCTGTGTTTGTGCTAGGCTCAATTTGCAGCGGGTCTAGTTCAGAACTGTTTAGAATCCGTGCAAGAACTTGTAGTTCTAGAATCAACGTCATTAGCGTTGGAACTATTTAGAACTGGTTGAAAATTTTATTTGTCTATCCTAACTTATAAAATTACAAAAAAAAACAACAGATACAAAACGTTCATTATTATTAACATATTATTTAAACTGAAGATATGGGATAATTAGAAGGTAAGTTCTTCAATAAAATATAATAGATGTTTGCTATAATTACTTATTTACATAATAATTTTAGTTCTAGCAGTATTCCGTCCAAAGATTATAAATATTGGAGCAGGGACAATATAAAATTTTTAATTGACTGTTATGCAAAATATAAGTAAAAATTGGAACGCTTAAAAAAGAAGTCAAGAGGGTTTAAACTGGAAGATCACGGAGGCCAAGCTACCGGTCCATTCTGTCCAATCTACCGCACTTGATGGAGATAATCTCAAACATCTAGCCGAAAGTGAAGAGAAGACCCTTCATATAATAACCACATGCGTTATCAGACAGCTAGAAGTACATTTTCAAGAAGGACGGGCAGGTCATTGTGAAGAAATTCGAGATATTGTAAACCATCTATACGATTGGGCAATATGACGGTCCAGTTAGCAACAATTTCTGCCCAAGCATTCAGTGAGAAACGGTGTTGGAGTTGGTCTCGTTCAATTGCGTACCGATTTTCGAATTCCCTAACGTGTATATTGTGAATGTTTTATATTCCATTGCGAGTAAATAAAGCTTCATCTGTGCATCAATAGTACATTTCTAGTATCTTGCTGCTCAACTACTGACCAAACCTAACCCGCAATGGATAATCCGCTGGTAACAGTGCTTGAACATGCTCGATATGGTATGGGTATAACTGAGATTCGTGTAGTACGCGCCAACCGTTGATTGGGATACTCCAAGCACCTATTTAGCAATCTGCCTTCTATTTATTCGCGGATTTTCACGGACCACATTCAACACTTGTTCTTCAGCTACTAAAATGCGTTGTGGTCGTACGGGGCGATCATGTTGTCCACGATTTGCATGTAAATTACCAATATCAGGTCAACATTGCATCACTGTTTAATGATTTGGCATGTATCGATCGGGAAATCAATCCGTATACAAGCGCAAAGCTGCCAATGCATTTTGTCTAACTTCACCATAAATAACCATTTACTCAGCATTGCTGCGTACATGAGCCATTTTGAAAATTTTAAAGATTGACACTACCACGACAAATAAAACAACACTACTGAATATGTTTGTTTACCACCTAGAGAGTATATCCCCACTCCAACCCTATTCACGTTGGCACGCGCTTTAGGCGCAATTTTTTTATCAAATGCCGTTGAAGTACAGTTGCCCAGCTACGTCCTTTATAATGTTAGAACTCTTTTACGCGAAATCTATTTGGCCTTTATTATATATTTTTTTGGTAATAATTACTTGTTGTATAAGATATATCCTCAAAGTTTTTCAGATAAGTTCTGAATCACCTTTTAGATGAAAATACGCACTTGTAGCAAACATTTTTGTTTGAAATACTTACTATAGGAAATGCTTCTATACTCCAGTATCAAAATTATAGATAGTGACGTCATTTTATCATGCGGATTTATATAATTTTAGATAGTTAAAACAATTAGTAAATATAGACAACAAATAGAATATTGTTGACTTTGTATTTTAAAATTTGTGTTTTTTCGTGTCACCTAACTTTTTATATTGGTCCAGATTAGTTAAATGAAGTTCAGCTCACAATGAAATGGGAGCAATGAAACAAGTGTAACACCACAAACTTTAGCCATTTCATTCACTATACAGGGCGATTCAAAACTTAGGTATCTAAAAAAGATTGTAATGTACAGGAGACTCTTAGGAATACAATTTTGTAAAAATAAAATCAAAAGAGCAATTCACAAAATCATTTGAAAATACACTTCCGCACTACACTTAAACTCGTCAACTTTAAAACCTGATAAGGAGTATAATCGAAGATCCAAAAAAATTGAAAAAAGAAATAAATTACATTTTACACATCTATTTTTATACAGGAAATTCAGCTGCTTTTGCCGCTATTGTTATTAATTATTGATAGAATTAATTTGTGATTTTAGTTAGTAAAATAGCCAATTTCTACAAACTAACACAAATGTTTCTACTTTTGTCCATTTTGAACTTGTAAGTTTATTGACAGCAGCTATGATACGATTGCGTAAACCACTTGGATGCAATATACTTAAAAATAAGTTCAAATGATTTAAAGTCAGGAGATCGTGACGGCCATGGTACCGATTTTTCTTGTCCAATCCCTGGTATTAATGCTTCGACATGCTGTACGTGGTACGGATATAATTGAGCTTCGTGTATGATACGCCTCACTGCAATACGCCGTGGACGCCTTAGACCCCCATTTCCACGATTCGGTTGCAAATTTTTCAGCACTACACTTGCACTCACTACACACCGCTGTAAAAGTAGCTGTATTTGGCACATGTTTACCGGGAAATCGCTCTGCTAAAGCATTTTCACTTTACCATAAATTAAAACAATATCTATCAACTGCGAGTTGCTGTAATATGTAAACATCACAAAAAGTTAATACAATAAGTAACCGTATATTTCCAACCGCCTGGCCAGACACTACAGTAGCCCGGCGATGTAAAGGTTGAAACTACCAGATCTTCAATAATTTTTTTCTCGAAAACTATAAAAATTTTACAAAAAATTTTTCGCGATATTGACTCCATTTTTCATGACGTATCTGTTCCCAATTTTTTTTAAACACGTTCTGAATCACCTTGTATATTCCATGTACCTACTTATTTGGCTTTTCATTTGTTGCAACTGCTGACAATTGAACTTTAAACATCATATTTTCATTATGTATACCTCTCATTAGAGGCCATTTCGTGATTTATTATTTTTCTATTCGTTGACTAGGGCAAGACGATGGTAATTTCCTAATCGTCACGATTCGAATACATGTAAACCATTATCCAAAAATCCCCATTTACTTCCGGTATGTAATATGTATATCTAATTACATTAATCACCGTCCGCTGTTCATATTTAAATCTTATTTTAGCTTCAAAAATCGTATACCTTTATTTATCTATGTCTCATCGAGCTAACAAATTTACCTTTTTGATATACGACACTATTATATTTTCTAAATACTCTTCGCCATACCACTGTTTTGGATGAAGGTATTATACCGGGTGACAACGGAAAGTGGGAACACGCTGTAACTTTTTTATGACTGCTGATAAAAATTTGAAATTGGGTGAGTTTATACTAGATGGTGCCATGAATTTTTTGAGGTCATTTCGGATTTCATGCCATTTCCGGTTTGACCGGAAATGATCATAAATTTGTATTTTTAAATGGGACAACTTGTATTTTTTATACTTTTGGAATCAGCGGATATGGTAGGACCAATTTTCTGATACATTTTCTGGATGTACGTATTTTTTTTTTATTTTTAAAAATAAAACTAGAAGGCCGCGACTGGCAGAAATTGTTTTCTTTTTTGTGTGTAATTATGGGAAAAATTCTAAATTTGAATATTTTTGTACATTTTTTTAGTTATTGCCACTAAAAATTTCGATTTATTGTATTTCCTTAAAAACTCATTTTTTAATAAAGGATTTTTTTCTGAATTTTGTGATACAATAATTTTTAAAGTCCGTCAAAAAAAAACAATGTCTGCCAGTCGCGGCCCTCTAATTTTATTTTTAAAAATTAAGAAAAAAAATTACTTAGATCCAGAAAATGTGTCAGAGAATTAGTCCTACCATACGTAAAATGATCCGCTGATTCCAAAAATGTCAAAAAATAAAGGATGTCCCATTTAAAATTATAAATTTACGGTCATTTCCGGTCAAACCGGAAATGTCATGAAATCCGAAATAACCTCAAAGAATTCATGGCCACCATCTAGTATAAACCCACCCAATTTAAATTTTTTATCAGATGTCACAAAAAAGTTACAGCGTGTTTCCACTTTCCGTTGTCACCCGGTACATCGGTTTAGGGTTTGTTATCAAAGTGATTTTCATTTATTACAAAGATTTACGTGGCGAAAATATGTGGAATAAGTTAACGATTTCAATTCATTTCAAAAACATCTAAATATATACTTTAAAGTAATAATTCTAGATGACCCCCGTTGTATTTGTATTTCCGGAAATGGTAAAAGCGTTGCATTTAATACGAAATCGCACTTTTATTACAAGTACACGCATATTTTAAATTCCGAGCTGACGATAAGTTACTAACCAACAAATATTTGCTAAGTAAGATATAGCTTAATAAACACACCTTGGTATCGTAAATATTCTCATGTTTCATTTAAAAGGCTTGAACTACTCAATAATTTAATCAGATGTCGCCATTTTTAAAGTCCGTCTAACTACGCAATACTACTGGGTGGATTATCGCGGGACTGATATGTTTTACTCGCTTTCCTGAGAATATATGCTAAAAATTAATACGTAAATTTATTAGTTCTAACAATGCTTTCTTTCTACTAGGTATTAGTATAAAAAAATATTGGTATTCACCTAACCTCTAACGAGTTCAGGATAAGGCAAGACTTACGCATTAGTTATAAGAACGCATATTTAGGAGCTTTATCCTTCTTCCTACTTAAAGTGTTTGACTAGAAATAGAAATTGACTATAAAAGAAAAAGAATAACATTGCTAGATACTGAATGATTTAAATACATTTTGGAATATTTTAACACAACACTTTTTATTTGTCATTATAGACGCATCTCATTTTAAGACGGATAATACACTCGTAGATACAGGTACTTTTGATATACACTGGTGTCTATTGCGCTAGTCGATCTATTGAAAATATATTTCTGCTTATTTTTCTATTCGCCAAAGAATAATATTATTATCGCCTTTTTTTCATCTATTTGCTATAGAAAATCCACCAAACGAGGTTTCTAATGTACCTCTGCGTGTCAAGGTAGAATCGAAATTCGTTTGAAATATACTCAATGTGCTTAAATGTATACATTTTACAACGAAAAAATGTACAAATATTATGCTTATGGTGCAGTGGTTTGGTAACCCAAGGTCAAACAGAACTATAAGAACAAAATCTGACTCAAAGATTGGCCTGGTATCTATATAATTAGAAGTTAAAGCATTAACTTCAACAGCTACTTTGGAAGTTTTAGTTTACCATATCCAGAATAATATCGAATGGAGAATAGTAAGAGATATTCCAAAGATCATGACTTCAATTCATGTGGGAGTTTATTTTGAATATACGATCTGACAGAATGATTGCAAAATTCGATTTTCATAAGCCTTTTAAGACTCTCATAGGAAATCGAGAAAATTGGATTAGAAAATCCAACATGATGATTTATGGATGGTTCCATGGCAAATACTGAAAGGCTTAAGTAGCAAAGAAACTATAGTCTAGGAGTGTTCCTCAATACAACAACAATATTCAAATTTTTACTTTAAGTCAATAAAAGCATTACACGAAAACAAACCGACTTCCAAAAAGGGATGTGAAGCAGTCTTTTAAATTCACATTCAACAATTAGATTTCGTTATATTAAATAGGTTATCTCCACAATATGGTATTATTTGAAAATTCCATCTGCTGAAGTTGCTGTTAGAAATAAGATTCAGTCTTCTTAGCCAGCCTTTCTTAAATGTGAGGTAATAAGTGAAATGCAGAGATCAAACTTTTGGATTTGTACAGTGAACAAGCTGCTAAACAAATAAATCATATGAACCACAATATGTCGAATTTGACAGCAATAGTTGAAGCATTTTTCACAACTGACCTTAGGTTTAAAAAAGAAGAAGAAAAAAGCATAAACTCTATTTGTCTCGTATATTACGTATACCTATATTAATATTTATAATTTTTTTCACATGAATGCTATCAATCACCAAAAATTTTAATTGAAGAAAAAAAATGAATGCAGTGTGTTTTTTTTTGCACAGACTATCTGAAAATTTACTTAAATTTTTTGCCAAAAAGTTACTCTATTAATTTGCTTAGAACAAACAGGTGTTTCAAAACTACAAACATGGACTTCATCAATTTCCAATAAATTTTGCTCATGTACTGCAAATATTTGTATATTACATAAGGGAATAATTAATTGTATTACATTACTCTTACTGTCTTGTAAGAAACATATAGATGATACATGAAGGCATGCAGGTATCTGTATTTAAAGGGAATACATCTCATATTTCTAATCTATTTAAAATTTAAATACCCATAATGTTTCGTAAAAGATTAAATATAACAAGCTAGATAAGACGATATATTTATTCTTAACTTAATGCTCATATTACTAGGTCATATGTTATCTATACTTAGGTGCCAGTTGTCTAAAAAAAATATCTACTTTGTTGCTATTGACTTTCTTAGAGATCTATACAAAGTAAATATAATATTTGTTCAATATTAAATTTTAGACAAATGTTGAAAAAAAAGTTTTTATTATTAAACTGATCTTTCTCATTCACCAATGTAATAACAAAAAAAGTCTTAGAATGCATTATCGATAATCATTTTTACATATTTTTTCATACTTTTATATGATTTTGCATTTACTCTCCTTACGAACTTTAAATAAAATTGATGTCTTATTTATTTGTGGCAAAATTTTACTGCTTTCTTTGTTAATGTTCATTTACTTTAATTTTAGGTATCTAAATAAACATAATTACCTATCACAATTGATTGGAAACTTCATAAGTTTTCCAAAAGTTAATATGCAAGTAAATTAACTTCTTTAAATAAATTAGACTGTAAGTATATAAGGAATAAATATTAAACTGCTATACAGGGTATTTCAGATACGAGTGTTTTAAAGAAAATATTTTTATTTTCTTGGAAAAGGAATGAAGTTTATAGGCGAAAACATGTAGACAGCTTACCCTATATCTGAACCTAAACTATTCGACATTATATAAAATAAATAACAATTGATAAAGTTTGTAAGAATCTTTTTTCGTATTACATTTAGGCATGTACCTTTCTATGGGAATACCCACTATAGCAATGTAGGTAATGCTGTTTGTCACCTTTAGATATTTATCTAAAAGTAGTGGCCTTGACAACTAGGTATGCTTCACCTCAAGAACGTTGGTTTCAGATGTGGAGAAGTTAGGAGTCGCCTGTGAATAGGGTCGTCAAAAAGATGCCTTTTCTACAGGCAGACACTGACAGTATTTCTCCCTGGTTTGCGTTTGACAGACTCTAAACAGAACTCATTAGGAGTGAGGAGGAGACTGTCAGTGAGAAAGTAATCAAAGATGGGTCAAAGAGGAAGGAAGGCGCTGGATGTGGAATCTATTCCAGATCTCTACATTAGTGGGCAATGGATAGGTATGATACCGTGGTTTAGCAGGTATAACGATAGATAATCATAAGATTATGACTAGATCAGCATGGGACTAGGCACTGATAGTGACATCAGTCGCTAGCAGCATATTTATATTCTGGGTTAAAAGACACGAGAGGTTCAATGGCAATAATGAAGCTGACAAGCTAGTCAGGAGTGCATCGCGACTTAATAGTTTTGGACACGGTCCCTTCACTGTACTTCCCTTGTTAGCATTTGTTAAAATAATAAAGGAGAACACAAAAGATTTAGGAAATGATGAGATGAAACAAGCAACTGCCAATTTGCTAAGGAGTTCCTAAAGTACCCTTGCAAGAATACAGCCAAAAGGTACCTGGTCATGTCTAGGACAAATTTAATCTGGTGACAGGTATTCAAACGACACTGTTGGTTAAGGATGTACCTTTATTAAATGAGCAACACCTCCTTGTAGGGGTTGCGAAAAAGAAAACGAGACAGTATTTCATGCACTCTGTGTGCACCTATTAGAGATATTCCCCTGAGCCACGTCATTACCTTTTTTTTTCTTTAATAAGTTGGTTAACGGTTCAGGTGGGTATAGACCTCCTAGAGGGAGGAAGCAGTACAATCTACAGTCCAGTGGGGTTTGAATGCTGTAGTTTTCCCACAATTCCAGGTTCCAGGCATGTAATTTTTGATATACTTACATTATACTTTTAAATTGGGTAAAAAATAGTCAATATAAAGAGTAGTCCTTTGAGTGGTACTAGTATATAAAAAATGTGACTAAAAACTCTAATACACATAACCTCTTAAATGCGTCGTTTTGCAGTTAGGTATAGAGAAAAGATGCAATTAAAACTACAGTAGTTTTTAAGACGTAATTCTTTTAAAAAATTTCAAGTATTATAGTAAACCATGGGAAGCCAATATATAATGTAGATATGAATAAAATCGAGAGTTTAGAAGGATGTTTTTTATCTATCTATATCCTTTTTTCTACTAAAGAAATATTTTACAAATATATAGCAAATACCACAAGATTTTTAGAAAGGCTATTGAATTAAGAACTTCTTTGTTTCTTTTTTTTTCCTTGCAAAATGTATTATATATTCTTTAAATACAATTCAGAAACGTTTCTTTTTAAGAATATAGCAAACATTTTTCTAACTGAAACAGAGCTAAGACAAATTTTATTATAATAAATGTTAAAATTATTCTTCCGCTGGGACATGCTCCCAATCTCTTTCTAAAATTAAATGTGTCCCTTTGGAATATTAATTGATAATTTTCTGGTCAAATTAAATGCATCTACAATTTTCATTCAAGGAAATCTTCTGTATCAAGAGGGGTCGCATAAACTAGAGATTGTGCGTGTTCCCACAGTTAAAAATCGAGTTTAGGCCAGGTGATTAGGAAAACGCATGTGTAGATATTGTTTGACATGAATACAAAAATGCTTTGTGACAGACGCCTACATTTTGAACACATTTTGAATACGTCAAATTTAACTCAATGATTTTCTAAATTCAATAGCCTCTCTATAGATCTTGTGATATTTGCTGTACCTTTGCAGAAAAATAAGATACATGTGATAAAAAAAATCCTGTACTTTATCGATTTTATTCTTATTCACGCTACTTATGGGTTTCCTAAAAAGCTGACCAGTTCCTGAAAATTGAATTATGTCTTATATTTCCTACAAAGTATTACGTCAAAAAAACTAGTACATATTGTAGTTCCACCCTTTAAGGTATATAACTGCAAAATAGTGCATAAGAGGTTATGTTTATTAGAGTTTATGCTAATATTGTTTTATACACTATCCACCACCCTAAGTTTTGCACATGCTTTAAGAGACATTTTGTATTACCACATGTGAAAAGTTGCTACGGTGATTTATGACTGGTAGTTTTCATAAAAGTTTCAGTGAGCGCAAATTTCCTCTTATCAATAAGAGAACTTTGCACCTAATTTATTACCAAGAAACACGCAAATGTTTGCTTTAGGCATCTTATCACCTATTTAACAGCGATATGTCAACAAACGTGAGAATTTGGCATCGCTGTTATTGAACTCGATTAAATTAATTTAAGACATTCGAGTTAAAAGCCATCTACTTAGCAGTACCTAATTATGAACTATTTCAATGTCTGCTTCAGGAAATTGTTTGCAGATTCTAAAATAGAGAATAGAAAAATTAGGCTGTGTTACTAAAAATAGTAAAATGAGATAATGATGTTTACATTGCTGTTAGATCACTATGGCGTCTGGATTCGTCATCGACTTTTTCCCATTGATAAACTTGTATAGTTAGTTCAGTTATATTTATAAAAATTTTGGCGAGATACTGAGATTTACATAATTGCGAAGAATGCAAATATTCTGTACTTTAAATTATAAATTTAATTGATGTTCTGGGATGTAGCCTTGGTGCCCACAATGATTTGACTGGGCTTTATCTGTGAAATAGTGGCACTCTAAGAAAGAAGTTTTATACATTTCAATTATGCAAATTACGGATAGAGTATAACAGTATAATTTTTACAGGGTGTCTCAAACTCGATGGTATGGGCCTACTGTGAAGATACAAAAACTAATGACGTCATCAATAATTATATTTTTCCAGAGACATACCCAGTTTTTTTCCTGTTAAAAAGCTTTCTTTTTGTAGTAAACTTTTATTAGAGAATTTTTTCTGTATTACTTCTCGTTTAAAACATATAAGCAATATCGTCCTAAAGAGTCTCAAATAAAATACCACTTAAAAATCAGATTAGCAGTGAAAGAATCAAGTAGTCGTTGGAAAAGAATAGAATGTTCGATATTTAAAGTTCATAACTGCTACAAAATACTTA
This sequence comes from Monochamus saltuarius, assembly GCA_025584915.1. Classification (NCBI taxonomy): domain Eukaryota; kingdom Metazoa; phylum Arthropoda; class Insecta; order Coleoptera; family Cerambycidae; genus Monochamus; species Monochamus saltuarius. The sequence continues at coordinate 45,528,399 of CM046724.1, read as the reverse complement.
TCATTATTCAATACGACCGTCACAAACTTATAACTTTTGTGCCTACAAAATGTATTTTCATTCAGAAAAAGTTGATAATTTACAGCGAGTCACAAAAAAATCACGAAGAGCGGTAGAGTTATATCGAGAATGATCCAGAGCGCTCTATTCCTGATCATAGAACCTTTACAAGATTGGAGGCGACCTTGCGATAAAATGAAGATGCATTTTCTGTTCGTAATAATCAAATAATTGACGGAAGGGTGAGAAACAATGTTAATACAGCTAGACTGTTACAGTGTTTACAACAAAATCCACGAAATTCTGTACGGCATACTAACCGGGAATTGAATTTGGATAAATCAACCGTTCAACGAATGACCAATGGGTATCATGACTACAAAATTCACAATTTAGAGTATTTGCCTGAGCGTCACACTTAAAACATACTTAATTTTATAGCTCAAATCATGTTGCTCAGAACCTTTTTCATCGCGTTCTTTGGACAGACGAAAGTCGGTTTGTCAGTAATGGTTTGCCAAACAGGCGCAATGAACACTACTGGTCCACTGAAAATCCCCACATTGTAAATCCAGTCCAAAACCAAAGCCTTTTAAGTGGGCTTTATTTTTATGAACATACATTGAACAGCATGAGTTACCTAAATTTTGCTACAAGAAGAACTTCCTGCAGTTCTGGAGAATGTGCTTTTGCAGCTAAGGATCAACCTATGGTTGCAGCACGACGGAGCTCCACCCCAAAAAGTCAAGATTGTGCAGCAATATTTAGATTACACTTTCTCAGAAAAATGGATTGGGATTAATGGATCTATTCCGATGTAACACCCCTCGATATTTTTATGGTGGGTTAAAAAGTAAGATATACAAAACACCTTCGGGAGATATTAATAATTTGAAACAAATAATGAGTTAAAAGGCGAAATGTTAATAAGCGCAGTCCACAAAGAAGTCAGGTGAAGATTGAATATGTGTCTTGAATTGAGAATATATTGTAATATGTATGTAGTTTAAAGGCGTTTGCCTCATTTTTTAAGTTTAGGTATTGTTATCATAACTTTTTGTTTCAACTGTATTAAATAATTATCGAGTTTAATCCTTATATTTATTCTTAATGTCATTTATGCACTTTAAACAACGAACATTCAATTATTTTCCAACGACTATTTGATCCATCCACCGCTAAAGTGATTTTTAGGTGGTATTTCTTTTGGGAATCTTTAGAACGATATTGCTTATAACGTTGAAAGGGAAAGTAATACAGAAAAATATATCTAATAAAAGTTAATTAGAAAAAATAGAGCTTTGGAACAGGAAGAAAATTTGAGTATGTATGAAAAAATATAATTGATGTTATTTGATTTCAATTTTGGTATTTTCGGGGACACTCTCTTTAAATAAAATAGTCATTCTTGTAGCACTTCAGGTTATACTGGAAGTCGCCATCTGCTTACTTATTAAAATGTAATACCCTGTATATTTTTGTATATTTAGATTCTGCGCGTAATTTTTGGGAGACTTTTATCAAACTTCCTTATATCTTTCTCTAATGGTCTTCTAGATATTTCAATTCCATCAAAAAACGTTGTTCTTCGATAGCCTAATTCAGCATTGCCTATTTTTTACGCAGTGCAAACTGAAGTATTGATATTTAAAAGAGAGAGAGGGGAAAGCCTATAATTTGTTACAGATATTTTAAAAACTGTTTAATTTTACACAGGGTGGGTGAAAATTTATTGTCGAATTTACTTCGAACTGCTAAAACTTGGTTTTTATAAATGGAACACTCTATATTTAATCAAAAACTCTTGTATTTTACCATCCACCTGTCGATATTACACTTCCCTGAATCTATATTTTTCTATTTTTTCTGTTATTGTCGGTTTCCGTGATAATTAAAATGATTCAATTTCTTGTGAGGATGACTGTGAAATTGGTGGCAAACTGAAAAACAAAACAACCAAGCAACTGATGACTTATGACATATTGGTTGTTTTGTTTGTGCCTTTTAAACCGTTATAAACGCAAGTAAAAGGTATTTGGAAAAAAGCTTGAAATGAAAAGTTGTTTCAATATTCGTGAAAGAAATGCTATTCTTCTGAGAAAAAAAAATGAAGAGAGACGATGCCCACCGTCTCTGTACTTTGAAATCCAAACATTATTTGGGTATTTTTAATAGAAGTGCAGTAACAAAAATGTCGTAGCGTATATAAATTTAAGTTTTTTTGCTATTCGATGGTATAATAATTAAAGAAATAAAAGAAAGAAGAAGAAATAAAAGTTAAAGAAAAAATCCGCCCCGAACAACAAATTTTCATAGGCGGATATTCTGTAAAAATATTTAGTTTTTTAAAATTAAATAGTTGGCATAGAAGACCTTAAACATACCTACAAGATAATACCTTGACCGTTAACGTATCTTAAAAAAGAACGGAGATAAAGGTCTGGAGTTTTATGTGACGAAAATGTATAGAATGAAATTTAATAATGTAATAGAAATTGTAGAAATTATTTTAATGCATTTAACATATAATTCAATAAATTATGCAAGAAACCAACATTTTTACAATAACACAATTTTGTTCATATACAGGGTGATTGAGAACTTACCAAAAAAATTTTTTTAATGTAATGTAAATACAAATTTGTAAAAATAAAATCAGGAGGAGTAGTTCAAAAATGATTTAAAAATACACATCCGCACGGCATTGGAAACTGGTCCACTGCAAAATCTGATAAGGCGTGTATCGGAGAAAAAATTTAAAGAAATTCCCAAGGAAAGAAATAACGTACATTTTACAACACCTATTTATTGCAGCAAATTTAGCTGCTCTTACCGCTATTGTTATTAATTATTAATAGATTTGTGGTTTTAGTTAGTAAAATACTTTGACACCTGATGTTACAACAAAGTTTTTGGTCAGTCTTACCCAGTTTCTACAAACTAACACAAATGTTTCTGCTTCTTGTTTGTTTTGAACTCATAAGTTATTGGCAGCACCTACGATAGGTTTGCGTAACTTATCAATAGTATCCACTTTGGTGCAATACACTTCGTTTTTTAAACACACAGAAAAATAAGTCCAAATGATTTAAAGTCAGGAGATCGTGGCATCGATGATACCGGTCTTCCTTGTCCAATCCCTTGATATTAATGCTTGGACACGCTGTACATAGTACGGATAAAATTGAGCCTCATCAATGATACGTCACACAGCTGCAATACGCTGTGGACGTCCTGGACTTCCATCTCTTCCATGATTCGGTTTCAAATTTCCCTCACGTTGCACTACACTTGCACTCACTGCACACCGAAAAATCGTTCTGCTAAACCATTTTCACATCGTCATAAATTAAAACGAAATGAATCAACTCCGAGTGCTATACATATTATAAGTAATTTTTAACACTTGAACAACTAATGTAAAGTCTTGTATAACATAAAAACGTTTAATGCCTACAAAAAGTAATAGGATTTCAATATTCGGAATCGCCTGGCTAGAGACTACAGTAGCTCAACGATGTAAAGGTTGAAAATACTACTTCAATAATTTTTTCCTATAAGGACTTACAATTTTTTTTACGATATTGACTTAATTTTTCATGACGCATCTATTCCCAAATTCTTTTAGATAAGTTCTGAATCGTCGAGTCGGAATAAAATTTCAGATACCTTTCTTTCTGGGATGGAGTTACAAAATAAGAGTCGCACAAAATATTGTTAGGAAGAATAGCAACGATGAATTACTTTATGTTTGTTTACACATACCTTTAAATTATTAAATAGTTATACATATATAATATTATTTTCAAGTTCTCCCTTGTCAATACCTTTATTATTTCGTTATTTCTCTAAATCAACAAAAACAAAATAGTATGGTAATTCCCTTTCATAAAGCAAATTGCCCACGAAATATGTTAAATAACTTTATTGTTAACAACTTAGGCAGAAACGGAATATTGTCAAATAAAAGTCTTAAGTGAAGTACCTGTTTCTTTAGGCCGTTGTATCTTAAGTATCTCTCTATAATTATTTTCTTGGAAGAAAGGTTTCTTATTCATAAATTTTAATCAAACCCAAGAAGTTCTCACCGGGGGTATATTGCGGTCCTTTTTAAGTTTTGTCTTAAAAACATATCTTTCGGGGAATACTGGAAGGGACGAGTCAAACTGATTTTCTAAATGGTAGAGGATTAGAAATATAAATAAGTTGCTATTCATGCTGAGCACGTCCATTTGCTAAAAGTGTAAACCAATAAACTGCCCAAAATATCTTTCATAATATTATTCATATGTCAATGTAAAAAGATAGAAAATAGATGTTACACACTTTTAGGTACAGAGTATTTTCCTCAAATTGGATTGGTAGTCAATAAAACTAAAGGAATATTTTATAATATAACTATAGGTACAGGGTGATTCAGAATTTCTCTAAAAATTTTTTTTTAATGTACAGGAGACACTTACAAATACAATTTTGTAAAAAAATTAAAAAATGATTTAAAAATACATTTATGCACGGCAGTGGAAACAGGACCACTGTAAAACCTGTTAAGGCGTCAAAACATGCAATCGGCGACCGGACAAAAAATGGAAAGAAATTCCCAAGAAAGGAAATAACATTTTATAACATCTATTTTATGCAGCTTTTTAACTGCTATTGAAGTTATTGTTATTAATTATTAATAGAATTAATTTGTGGTTTTAATTAATAAAATAATTTAACATACCTGATGTTACTACAAAATTTTGGACACGACTTAACCAATTTCTACAAACTAACACAAATGTTTTTGCTTCTTGTCTCTTTTGAACTCGTAAGTTATTGGCAGCAAATATGATACGTTTGCGTAAATCATCAATCATAGCTATTCAGTTCGTTTTTTAAATATTCCCATAAAAAGAAGTCCAAATGGTTTAAAGTCAGGAGGTCGTGATGGCCATGGTACCGGTCTTCCTTGTCCAATCCCTTGGTATTAATGCTTAGACACACTTTACATGGTATGGATATAATTGAGCTTCGTGTATGATACGCCACACTGCTGCAAAGCGCCGTGGACGTCCATCTCTTCCACAATTCGGTTTCAAATTTCCCTCGCGTTGCACTACACTTGCACTCACTGCACATCGCGGTAAAAGTAGTTGCATTTGGCACATGTTTACAGGAGAATCGTTCTGTTAAAGCATTTTCAGATCGCCATAAATTAAAACGATGTCTACCAAATCCGAGTTGCTATACGCATAAGTCATTTTTTACAATTGAAAAACTAATGTAAGACTCGTTTCACAAAAAAGGTTAATATTTACAAAAAGTTATCGGATTTCAAAATTTGGAATCGCCTGGCTACTTCAATAATTTTTTACTAGGAAACTATAAGGTTTTATATATTTTTTTATAATATCGACTCCATTTTTCATGACGCATTTATTCCCAATTTTTTTTAAAATAAGCTCTGAATGACTCTGTATAAATTTTGTAACGGCTAACTATTAATATACAAGGTGAGATTGAAAAATGTATTTGAAATTAAATATCGACAATGACAAAAGTGACATTAGTCTGTCAATGAATTAAATATGACATATATACTTGAATAATGTTTACCCTTTATGTAAAAGTTTTTATATATTTTTAGGTATTAATAATATTGTGTGAAACTAACTACTCTGTGGACAAAAGCCCCAATCAGCGTTGAATTACACCCACAAATAATTTTAATTTATATAATAATTTTTATAGTTAGATACTTGACTCAACTTAAAGGAGGCCACCTGAAGAAGCAATCCTAAAAATGCAGAAATAGGTCAGATCTCATCTATTGTGGTTGAATTATAGTATTCCCACTGCCAAAAGTGAGGTTAGATATTTATAGAGTGTTTTCATTAAAGCAGGTTAGTAAATTTAGATAGATTAATTTCTTTAGATAATTATTGAATAGAGGTTTGTCTGTGGAATTGTTCATTAGCATACCTAGATGTTTGGTATCAGAGAACATACATATGACTTCATTGATAGGAATTGTAGGATATTTGATTTATATTAGCTTAAAATACCTTTCTAATAGAGTAAACAATGTGACAAAAGCTAATAATAAGGCATATATGGGTAGATATTGTGGGGGTAACTCAACGCTGGTTGGGGCTTTTGTCCACAGAGTAGTTAGTTTCACACAATATTATTAATACCTAAAAATATATAAAAATTCTTTAATATTGTTACTAAAACATATTGAAACGTTTAGTACTAAGTATAATTTTCTGGAGAGTACCATTTCCGATTCGTAGAAGCAACACAAAGAATTTTTTGTATAATACAATTTCAGTGCTTTAAATTTTAAATATTATTAAAATATATCAGTCATCGTTGTTGTTAAAGTTAAGACACGACTTGAGTCTTGAAACGGGAATTCCAGGTTTATTATCCGGCCAAACGATCTTATTTTTTTCAAAGCAGGCTAGATATTTTTTTGCATACTTAATTGTCTGGAAGACAACTTCCACACAAGTTATGCTTAGGCATAGATTTTAATCTGAAATTTGCAGTTTTCATGTGTTTTTTTAGTACAAGTAGTATATACATATAGTCAGGTACAGCGTAGTAGATTTAATTAAAACTGGAAGCTAGTAGAACATCTGAAGGTATTCGAAGCAAAATGAAAATGTACTGGAATATTCAAGTTTTTACAAACATCTGCGAGCTGGTAAAATAGTTGTAGTTATATACTTTTCAAAAAAACCCTAGCTTTATTAAATCATTAATTATATGCATTAAATAAAGAATCAGAAGAAAAATCACAAAGATTGATTCTATTTTAGTATCGAAGTAACTTGTGGCAATTTTATCACTTAAACATAACCTTCTGCATCCATTTTCTTTTTTGTATTATACTTATCAACTGAATATTTTATTATTTAAATGTAATTTGTATTCGCAGTAGATAAATAAAATAGCATTATTGGAAAAAAATAAATCGCATTTCAGACCCAGTAGTGTAGATGATTTTAGATTAATTCCTTATATTTCCTGAGAGAATTCTGGTACGTCACTGATAAAAATGAAAATGCACCATTGACAATTGAAATATTTGCAAAGAGGTGGAATTCAATGCTGGTCTTCTTCAAATTTCGCTTTTCCAAATATCGCAATCGCCGACACAGGTCGAGACTATCAGTAATGTTCACAGTATAGTGGGTCGCTTTCTGCTTGTGGCTGATCTAGGCCCAGCATTCAGTAGCCAGTGACTACTAGATATACACATGTACTACATCACGAGCACTAGGTATATTTTTATTATGAAATATTTCCGTATATAGGCAAAATGCTTCTAATATATTTTATCCTGTTGTTTTGTATGTATATTAACATATTAACTACATTAACTACATATTAACATCCTTTTAGAGTCAACTTAAATTACACATGAATATCAAGGTATTAATGGAAATGATAATAAAATTAACAACAGAAGTTAAACAACTCAGAAGAGACCAGAAACAGTATATAGAAGAAATTAGAAAGAAAATAGGAAATAGGAAAGATACAAAATTAAGAGTTGAAAATATAAGTTAAATAAATTAGTAATAGATTAGAAATACTAGAAAGAAAGAGAGAAAGTAACAAAAAGTATATACTGAAAGAGTTCATACAAGGAAAAATATATATACCTAAGTGATCATATGACTAAAGAAGAGCAAGAAATACAGAAAAAATAAGAAATATAGCAAAAGAAGAAAAGAGAAAATGTCAGAGTAGATTGACAAAAATTAACGGTGAATGGACAAAAACTAAAATGGAATAAGGCAACAAATGTGTTAGAAATTTATACGACAAAAGACTATATAATTGTAATATGTTGGATGAGAAAAAGGTATTGACTAGGCGAGAAAATTATGTAAATTAATACAAAAGATAAGGAGAGAAATAATAAAAGTAACCAAAATATAACCTCTGGAGAATTTGAATCTGGAACGTCAGAAGTTTATATGGAAAGAAAGAAAATTAGAAGTTGACTTTGAAAAGACAATTTAGATGTCTAAACAATAACAGACACTAAGAAAAAGAATAACGGGATTATTCAATTAGAAAATGGACATGTACTATATAGTGCATAAAAGCAACAAATAATGCTAATCACTACTGCTCTACCTAATTAAGTAAGCTATACTACCAAATAATTTTTAAAATTGATCACAGATAAAGGAAACTGTACAATACTAGTAAAAAATTATCTTAATCAAAATATACATATAAATTTAAATTATATTAAAAATAGCACCTATTGTTTAATTTTGGTTTCTGTTTCTGTATTTAGAAACTAGGTTATAGTCTAGTTTAAAACAAAATATTTACATCTCTCTATATTGGGCTGCAATAAAGAGACGTATAACACTGAGTGTAAACTGAGACAGTAAACTTATAACAATGAGAAAACTTATATAAAACACATTCCTTTCTTAGGAAAAGCTGCACTGCGTGTGGCTTTATGACTCGATTTATTTGCGACTAAAAAGTTGCGTCAAATTATGTCGTTAGACGTAAAGTAATTAAACTCTATAATAATCTAATACAATTCGGGTCATTAGCCTTGAAGATATAATGAACTCTCGTAAAAAATGTTGAAACATTTCGCTTTGCATCGATTTAGTATACCTATCAAATGATATACAAGTACACATACATTTTTAGTGCAGCAAAGCGATTTTTACAAATAGTGTTTGTACGAGAATAAAATTGACATCACAAAAGGGACGATCACCTTTAAACTCTAATGTTCAGTCGATATAAAATTCGATTAAAGTATTAGATGTCATAATACTGCTTCTTTAGAAATAGTCATAGAAATAGAGAGATGGTTGAAATAAAGTAAAATTCATAGGTAATTAAGTTCTAGAGAATAATGAATAATGTCGTTCCCCAAAAAATCAATGCTAGGATGTAGAAATTTGGATAATAGAATAGCAACAACAACAGAATAATTAATAAAGATACACTAATTTAATTTATATATTAATAACAAATGACAACTTCAAATAATACAGCAAACATGGAAATAATTCATCGATGTATACTAAAGGTGACTAAAAACGATAAAAGTTTAGTATTTCTAATAATAAATTAAAGTAATGACTTATGACAATGTTAAAATATCCAATACAGAAGTGGTAACAACACTAGGTATCTTTCGACTGCGGTCACTGAAAAGTTGAAATTGCATTTTGGGTCTAATTTGTCAATCAACCCTATTCTGTAAGCGCAAATCGAGTCGAAATCTATCAAAACGTATCAAAATCTATGACTCGAGTCGAAATCCCCGGATATTGTATTCTGTAATGTAGTGCGACATTTGAAATCGAAATGTTGTAGTCGAAATCTATTCATTTGATTTCGACTGCGTAAGAGCTATCGAGTTGGACCTCGATATTGAAATTCATAGTTGACGCATGCGTGTAGAAGTAAAGAGGAGGGCTTAAAATGTAAAGGCGGTAAAGACGGTAAAGACATAACCATAAGTTTTCTGTGCTGTAACCTCTTAAACATAGATTAATTCTTTATTTTCTGTGTGTTATTTTTTAACAACAATTTCAATTAGCATGAGTCTACAAATAATACAAGCGGGTGTCTTTCTCGGAGCCGCAATAGAAGAAGAACTGAGAATAATATTTTTAAAGGACTTTACAGGCTACCAAAGGTACTAGCTATCTCGATCTTATCGATGAGCTAGAGCCAATTCCAGCATTTATGATAGGAATTTACGAAATTCTCGCTCTAGTCTTATTGTTTTATATCACAGATTACACGCCAGATGTTTCAGAAAGTTAGGTTAAGTTGTTTTGGTTTGTTAAGATAAGAAACGTCAGTTGGGTATTAAAGTCGATATTCGCTTAACACGACATGTTGCCAGTTTGTTTTAAGCGCGTCAAATCGAGTAGCCTGATTTCGATGTACCACGATGTCGATGTGAGTTACTGAATACCAAAAATAACGAGATCGACATTGGACATTTCGATTTGAAAAGATTTCGATTCGACGCACATATTTCGACTGAAGTTACAGAATAAGGCTGATTACCTTGTACTCTCTTGTATTATAAACAATCAATTTTTATGTCACAAATTACATCTGATGAAGTACTTGCATTAATATAAAAACTTAGAAATAAAAAATCAGTAGGTTTCAATTGTATCCATTGGACATTTAAAAAATCATTAAGATTCATGTTGTGAGTATTTTGGTTTAATTAATGAATAATTCGCTTAATAATGGTTGATTTGCGGATGTTCTAAAGTGGGCTATTGTTAGGCCAGTATACAAGAGAGGTAATTGTGATGATATTGATAACTATTGACAAATATCGGTATTAAGGATCATATCTAAATTATTTGAGAAGATTGTATATAATAGAATATGGTCTTACTCAGAAAAATCACGTCATAGCATGGATTTACGCAGGGTAGATCTGTTGAGACAGCATCGTGTCATCTATTGGAATATGTCTATGGGTCTCGTGATAATGGTAAATATGTTGTCTCGCTGTTATTTGACTTGAGGGACCGTTTTGTCCTGGATAGTTTCATATATGAGCAATAGATCTATGAAGGAGAATCATTATCAGAGCCATATCCTTTGAATCTCGGAATTCCACAGGGGTCCTCACTAAGGTCTTTTCTACGTTTGCCTTATATAACGATCTACCTGATTACATTACAAATGGCCATGTAATGATGTTTGCAGATGATACTATAATCACAATTTCAGCCAAAATTCCTGAGGAACTTCAGAGGAAGGTAATGGAGGTTCTTGATGAGTTCAGTGCTTAGTGTGATCGCAATAAGTTTATACTGAATAAAAATAATACATTGATAATAAATTTCATAATACAAAGATTACTTTCAAATAACTTCTTTTTAAATGGTGCACTTACGTTTTCACCTGATGTCAAACTTCTGGGCACATATTTTGATTCCACATTGTCTTATGAAAATCATGTTGACTATGTTTGCAAACAATTGAATAAAGCATATTTTGCATTACTACAACTGAAAAGTTCTCTTGACGAAAACTGTATGTTAAGTGCATATTATAGTTTAGCGTATTCATATTTATCATACAATATAATATGTTGGGGAAGTGGAAAAGAGATAAATCGGGTTTTTGTTGCTCAAAAACGATTATTAAGATTAAGGTATAGAATTCTACCTATAGACATCTATAGACATATTTAAAGAGAAAATACGTTTGAATAATCATAATCAATCTTCATTATATAATATACTGAAATGTACTATTTTTGCTAAAAAAACGAACATATTTTTAGAACATGCTCATCTTATCACCAATACCACACTCCACTAAACACACTGCTAGCACTAGACATGGAGATTTGTTGTTAAGCGTATCCAACCATAATACTGCACATTTTGAATACTCTCCATATTATAAAGACAGCATCTCAGAGTATTTAAAATTAGAAAATAGCGCTAAATGATTATGTCATGCTTTCTAACTACGGAGTCTGCACTCTTTTGAAATGTTTGTGTTAGTAAATATTATGCATGTTTCACAAAGTTGACTTACCATATGTACTATCTATATCTGTAACGGTGAAGACTTAAATAAATAAATAAATTAATGAATGAATGAATTAATGGAAGGAAGGAAGGAATCAAGGAAAGAAGGAAGGAAGGAAAGAAGGAACCAACAAATAAATTTTAACATTTTATTCTTATTTTGAAATTAATCTATTGTCACGGATTTCCCAATCCGTCTTTTCTCTTTCTTCCAGAAAAACAATCCGTTAATTAATTACTTCTTTATTAACTACTGAACACTACTAATTACAGGTCAACTAAACACTTATTTAATTAATCGCTATCTAAATCACTTTGATATCTCCAACTAAACACTTTAATTCAGACTGTAATACAAGACTTATACAAGACTCTAGTACAAGACTAACTAACTCGGCCGTTTATTCTTCTTTTATAGACCCAACGAATATTCCAGGTATATTCCAGTATCTCTAGATCCATTTTCTAGTACGACTGGAATGCTTCTCGGCGATTCTCGATTTTTCCAGGCCCATCTCGATCAGCGGCATTCTGTTTGTTTAACAGAATCGTGTAGGGGCGATCGGGGCAATCTTAGGCAATTCGCGGTGCCACAGTCGTCGGTTTGGGAGTGAGTGGGGCAAATTCCGTGACACTGCCCCCTCCTTAGGACCGATCGTCCCGATCGGATACACCTCTATACGGGGACAGACGCTCCAGATGGACGACCTTCATTTTACTCCTGGGAGTCCTATGTATCCGGTAGACGACGTCATTGATTCTTTTAATGACGGTATAGGGGCCCTCCCAACGGTTCTGTAGTTTAGGCGATTTTCCTTTCTTCCGCGTGGGGTTGTACAGCCACACCAGGTCGCCTTGTTGGAATCCGACTGTATTGGCCCGGACGTCGTATCGAGTCTTCATGCGATCGCTCTCTAATCGCATTCGAGATCTGACTTGATCGTGTACGGCTGCTAGTCTTCGTTCTAGGTCATGGGTATAAGTGTCTGGCTCTGTGGGCTGTTCCGCAGGACGACCAAATACCAAATCTGCTGGAAGGCGAAGCTCTCTTCCAAAGATGATCCTTGCGGGAGTCTTCCCAGTCGTTTCATGGACAGCTGAGCGGTAAGCTAACAGGAAGAGTGGAATGAGCTTGTCCCAGTCTGTCTGGTTCTCGTTCACAAACATCCTCAGATTGGTTTCTAGTGTGGCGTTGAAGCGTTCCACCATACCATCTGACTGGGGATGCAGTGGGGTAGTCCTAGTTTTCGGATTCCCATAAGCTCGCAGACCTTTCGGAACACACCTGATTCGAAATTTCTGCCCTGATCTGAATGTAGTTCCATGGGCACACCAAATCTGCAGAACAGGTTGTTGACTAGCGCTTCTGCTACGGTTGTGGTCTCTTGATTGGGAAGGGGGTATACTTCCGGCCATTTGCTGAAGTAGTCCATGGCCACTAGTAGATATCGGTTCCCACTTTGGGTTTTCGGAAAGGGGCCAGCGATATCAATGGCAATCCTCTCAAACGGTGCTCCTACGATGTACTGGCGCATTTTGCCTCTGGAACGGGTCTTCGGTCCCTTGCTGGCTGCACATACGTCACATTTTCGGCACCAATCTTCTACATCCGTCCTACAGCTCAACCAGTAGAAACGCTCCCTAATCTTCTGTAGAGTCCTATTGATACCGAAATGTCCACCCCAGTACCTCCATGTACTTCCTGCAGCACTTCCTTGACCCGGGACCTCAGGAGTAGTACTTGTTTCTTGACCTCCGTTCCGTCATTGTTCTCCCATGCTCTTTTAGGACACCGTCTTCCAACACCAAGGAATTCCATTGAGCCCAATAGCTCTTTAATGTTGGGCTTTTACTGCTGACTTCAGCCCATGAGGGTCGGTTGTTGGCTTCTTTCCAGTCTAGTAAGGGCTTGATGTCACAGTCAGCTTGCTGGTCTTCCCGAATCGCCGCTGAACTCCATCTGTCTTCAGGTTGGGCTACTACTATCTTGCAAGGAACAAATGATATGTCCTCTTTTCTTTCGAGACTACTACAGTGTTTGTTGCTGGTCGGACAAAGTCTCGAAAGAGCATCTGTGTTTCCATGTTCCTTGCCTGCCTGGGAGCATTGCCGATCCGCGACTGGCGCCCTACACTGTCCCTTTAGGTGACCCGCCCGCCCACAGTTCCAACATTGAAGTGGGCGTTCTCTTCGTCTATCGGGTTGTCCTGTTTTTGGTCTGGTAGTTAGGCTGAATTTATCAATGGCTTCCTTCAGTGTTTTGATTATCTCTCTATTTGCCATCCCACTGCTATTATCACGGATGGTCCGCACTTTAACATATTCCTTGGAGGCTACCGCTTGGGAGTCGCGCCTTTGCTGATCTGCGACTGGGGCCCTACACTGTCTCTTCAGATGTCCCATCTGCCCACAGCTCCAGCATTTAAGAAGGCGATCCCTTCGACTATCAGATTGTTCTCTCTTCGGATTGGTAGTTGGGCTGAGTTTCTCAATGACCTCCTTCAATGTTTTGATTATGTCTCCATTTCCCATATTATCGCTGTTATCACTGATGGCACGAACTTTAACATGTCTACCGGATGCCATCTTTGCTGCCTCAAATTCCAGTGCATGCGAAAGAGCGTCATTCAACGTTTTAGGTCTAGCAAGCCGTAGTGCCTGCTGAGTTTCGCAATCTTTTAGGCCGTCGATAAAAACTTGGATGGAGAGCTGATCTACAAATTCGGACGGGGCTGTTGGATAAGCCAATCGAACCAGTCTGGCAACATCGATCTCAAAATGTTGTAAATTCTCTCCACTCTGCTGGTGACGATTTTCAATTGTGCCTGGTACACTTGCTGCAGGTGCTTATCCCCATATCTCATTTCCATATGCTGTTTTAGAATGTCATAGTTATTCTGCTGCCCAGCAGGAACTCCTTGTAAGACGTCAAGAGCTTCCCCCCGTAGAGCAACTATCAGAGCAGTAGCTTTCTCACAATCAGACCATTCGTTTGCGGCAGCTGCTGCTTCAAACTGACGCAGATAGACATTCCAAGAGACCTTGCCGTCGAATTCAGGAGGCTTCGTTTTCTGCGTTCGAATAACAGATCCTTCTGATTTTATTACGCCTTCCTTTCTTATGTTGTCTAGTTTATGTCGGAGTTCTTCGCAGGTTTCTCTAACCAAGTTTATTTCTTCGTCTATTTCCTTTTTTTGTGCCATTAGTTTCTCTTCTACTTGTGTTTCTACTTTATGTAACTGCTCCTCTAGTTTTTCTTCTAGTGTATTCTCCAATTTTTCTAACTTTATCTGCATTTCTTTCGTCTGGTGTTCCATTTTACGCCCTTGTTCTTCTAATTTCTCTTGCATAGTCCGTCCCTGTTCTTCTAATTTATTTTGCATCGTTTGTCCCTGCTCCTCCAATTTCTTTTCTAATTTTTCCTGCATCGTTTGGGACTGATCTTCGATTTTATGCCCTTGTTCTTCAAATTTTTCTTGCATTGTCTTTGTCTGGTCTTCCATTTTATTTTGCATTGCTTGCATCATTTCTAACAGTTTTGCCATTTGTCCATCCATATTGACTTGGCTTCTAGTTACTGGCATTCACTCACGCACAGGGTTCCAGAAAGTTCTTCAAACTTCCACTCAAATCCCACTTTGTGGACAGGGTTCCAGAAAGCTCTTTAAAACTTCCAGTTAAATCCCACTTCTGACACCAAATTGTCACGGATTTCCCAATCCGTCTTTTCTCTTACTTCCAGAAAAACAATCCGTTAATTAATTACTTCTTTATTAACTACTGAACACTACTAATTACAGGTCAACTAAACACTTATTTAATTAATCGCTATCTAAATCACTTTGATATCTCCAACTAAACACTTTAATTCAGACTGTAATACAAGACTTATACAAGACTCTAGTACAAGACTAACTAACTCGGCCGTTTATTCTTCTTTTATAGACCCAACGAATATTCCAGGTATATTCCAGTATCTCTAGAACCATTTTCTAGTACGACTGGAATGCTTCTCGGCGATTCTCGATTTTTCCAGGCCCATCTCGATCAGCGGCATTCTGTTTGTTTAACAGAATCGTGTAGGGGCGATCGGGGCAATCTTAGGCAATTCGCGGTGCCACAGTCGTCGGTTTGGGAGTGAGTGGGGCAAATTCCGTGACACTATTTTTGTTTTATTGCTATTTATAACTGATTTCATTTCTCCTGAAAATAGACATGGAGATTTGTTATTAAGCGTATCCAAGCATAATACTGCACATTTTGAATACTCTCCATATTATAAAGGCAGCATCTCAGAGTATTTACAATTAGAAAATAGCGCTAAATGATTATGTCATGCTTTCTAATTACGGAGTCTACACTCTTTTGAATTGTTTGTGTTAGTAAATAATATTTCACTGTTCTTGTGCTTTTGCTATAGTTTTTGTTAGTCTGTTAGTTATAGTATTTATTATGCATGTTTCTCAAAGTTGACTTACCATATGTACTATCTATAAATGTAATGGTGAAGAGTTAAATAAATAAATGAATTAATTAATTAATGGAAGGAAGGAAGGAATGAAGGAAGGAAGGAAGGAAGGAAGGAGGGAAGGAGGAAGGAAGGAAGGAAGGAAGGAAGGAGGGAAGGAGGAAGGAAGGAAGGAAGGAAGGAAGGAAGGAAGGAAGGAAGGAAGGAAGGAAGGAAGGAAGGAAGGAAGGAAGGAAGGAAGGAAGGAAGGAAGGAAGGAAAGGAAGGAAGGAAGGAAGGAAGGAAGGAAGGAAGGAAGGAAGGAAGGAAAGGAAGGAAGAAGGAAGGAAGGAAGGAAGGAAGGAAGGAAGGAAAGGAAGGAAGGAAGGAAGGAAGGAAGGAAGGAAGGAAGGAAGGAAGGAAGGAAGGAAGGAAGGAAGGAAGGAAGGAAGGAAGGAAGGAAGGAAGGAAGGAAGGAAGGAAGGAAGGAAGGAAGGAAGGAAGGAAGTAAGGAAGGAAGGAAGGAAGGAAGGAAGGAAGGAAGAGGAAGGAAGGAAGGAAGGAAGGAAGGAAGGAAGGAAGGAAGGAAGGAAGGAAAGGAAGGAAGGAAGGAAGGAAAGGAAGGAAGGAAGGAAAGGAAGGAAGGAAGGAAGGAAGGAAGGAAGGAAGGAAGGAAGAGGAAGGAAGGAAGGAAGGAAGGAAGAGGAAGGAAGGAAGGAAGGAAGGAAGGAAGGAAGGAAGGAAGGAAGGAAGGAAGGAAGGAAGGAAGGAAGGAAGGAAGGAAGGAAGGAAAGGAAGGAAGGAAGGAAGAGGAAGGAAGGAAGGAAGGAAGGAAAGGAAGGAAGAGGAAGGAAGGAAGGAAGGAAGGAAGGAAGGAAGGAAGGAAGGAAGGAAGGAAGGAAGGAAGGAAGGAAGGAAGGAAGGAAGGAAGGAAGGAAGGAAGGAAGGGAGGACGGAAGAAAGGAAGGAAGGAAGAAACCAACAAAGAAACAAACAAACAAATAAATAAATAAAATTTAACATTTTATTCTTATTTTGAAATTAATTTATTAATTTTTTTTTTATTGCTATTTATAACTGATTTCATTTCTCCTGAAACGTTTTTGAAATACTCTTATTTACTACTTCTGTTTATTATGTTTTGAGAATAAAACAGGTTATTTATTTTAATGAAGTGAAAACACTAAAATTGTATAATTGTCTCAAATAACATTCTACATCTCATAAATGGTAGGAGCAAATACAGAACATGTTATTTGGAATCAAAATTAAGCGCTGAATACAATAAATAAAACATTTAAGTTTGCTTTACCACTGATTTTGTAAACACCCTGTATACATTCTGGTAGCTGACTATTTGACCTTAAACCTGTCTACTTATGTACTTCCAATTAAACTTAACATCCTTCTTTCATTTGCCCGGTGAGATGAACTTTCTGTGCCCATTTACGAGTCTATTTTGCGACTTTATTCAGTACCAATGTCTATTTAACACAATAATACCTAATAATATCACAAATGACATATTAATTCTTGTAAACGTTTGTACTGCATTGTCTGAAAATGGAAATCTTATACAGATATAAACTAGCACACTGCCATATTTAGGTATACACATGCGAACGTCGTCTGACGTCATAGGTCTTCGCTGTGACGGAGACCGTTTTGTGGGGACATGGCCAGTCTATTTTTAGGCATAATTTTCCACACGTATTTGGAAAAATAATGCAATGCCCCCATTGTCTGTTTAAAAATATTTATAATTGTAATAATTCAATATTTTGTGACATGAGCTCATTTCATGATATGATGTAAAAGCTCTTGTTAGTTGTTCTGAAAAGGTATCAACTTATTTTAAAAATAGGTTATTAGTGACGGTGATCAATAAGTATTTATGTTCTTATCGCATTTTATTAATTACATTTATTGTCGGAGACGCCTTTAAAGAAGAATATATTAAGAAAATTATAAACGAATTACTAGAGGAAAAATGTAAAGAATCTCAAAGAATTTATTAATTGCCCATTTTGCTTATCTAAAACTAAGAATGATCATCCACTTTGGTCCATCCGTGTTAAAAATACCATAAAATATATACTCTCACCTTATCATCTTGCATGTTTTACTTAATTAAATTACGAGTATTTGTGATACCTGATGTATGTAATACAGTCTTGTAAGTTATATTATACAGGGTGTCCGGAAATGATGAGCAAAAAATTCAGGAGAGAAAGTTGTTCAAATTCGTAAATTATGGTGACGTGCTAAATTTCAAGAAGATCGGCGAGGTTTTATGAAACCATTTTTCAACAAAGCACAAAGATTTTATCAAAGCAGGCCGATCTTTTAAAAATTTTGCACATCTCCATAATTTACCGTTTTGAACAACTTTTTCAAGTAACATTTTGCTGTATTTTTAGTAGAAAAGGCACTTTAACTGAAACGATAACAGTTTTCAATCGGTGCACAGAATATTTCAAATAAGATTATTTCGAAAACTGTTACTCCTAACGACTTCACTAAGGCCCGTATTCATAGTTCGCCCTCAAGGGTGAGTATGAGCCTGAGGGTCCCTTACGTATTTCATAAACGAGAACACGTGAGGTAAGGCAAAACCCGCCCTCATTAAGTGTAGTTAAGTTGATACATCCCTTGAGGGACTGATTTTTAGCACAGATCATGTTTATAGGTTAGATTCAGATTGTGTATGCATCTGTTTGTTTTGACTATTGTTTGAAAAACTTTTTTTTTTTAAATTTTTACAATGGAAGAGTTTGATAACTTTTTTGAAGATAAAAGATGAGGCTCAAGTTTTAATGTAACTAAAAATATGTAAGATATGCAAAAAAATTTATAGGATACAAGAGATGTGGTTTATATGTGTTTAAAATAATATAATAGTACCTACCTTTTCACCCAAATAATTTAAAACAAAATCTGCATAACAATACTCTTTAAATAATTCATATATAATATATAAACAGTGCAGAATATTGAAATATAAATATTTATAATAATTTTAAATTTGTGATATGTTTTACAAATTTTATTCTTAAAATACAACTTCTCAAATAAAATTTATAATAAAATTTTACTTATAAAACTATATTTATGAATGTTAAATAAGTGAACAATTTTCAAAGGTTAATTTTAGATGTAAATATTCTTATAATATACTCAATATTTTATATAAAATTGTTTACTATTTTTATAGGTATGTGAAATAAGTCTTTATTTGACTAAATAAAAATAATTTCTCTTTTTCGATGAACTTCATTTTTTTATTTTAAAGTGCAGCCATATTTTTTTATAAATATTTTTAAAATATCCTTTTCATTAGTAACTAATTGCACTAAAAATAATTTCTCTTGTTCGATGAACACAGCTTTATCCATTCTTTAAAATAAAAATATTTCTGATAATGCACTAACACGACATAAATTGTAATAATGCATGTTGTAATAAAATTTAAAATTTTATATCGGCACAATAAGTAATAAAGAAATAAAAAATTTAATAAGATCGCTTATACCTATAAACGTTGTGACACACAACTAAATAAGATCGGATCGGATATGTATAAACGTTGAACAAACTCAGCATCTCACCGTCTCACCTAAGGGATAAGGGATGGTTGAGTGCTGTTTAAACACTCAGCAGTGAGTGTTAAGGCAAGGGATAGGCAAGTCGCCCCTCAGCACTCAGCTTGAGGTGACGACTATGAATACGGCATAATAGTATTCTACTGAAATCAGAATATTTAAAAGCAATAGAATCGGTCAGTGGTCGCGCGGTTTAAGGCGTCAATACTTGAATCGAGGTGACTGGATCGCTGTGGGTTCGACCCCCGCAGCCGGTAGACCGTATATAAGCTATATTCGTGGAGAGATTGGCACCCTCTCTGCGGGTATGGTAGGGTGGAAGAATGTTGGCTTGGGTCAATGTGAGAGATTGATACCGGTTGACATTTGACTGTCCCCGTAATTAATGAGGTTTTCCAGGTTTTCCTCATTCCTGCACTGAATGGTGGTTAGGGCCTACCAACGTAAGTCGTTCCTGGGCGCAAATGCGGCCTGTTTAATAATAATATGCCGCCCCCTCTCCCGCACAAGTCTTCGACTTCTGGGCTAATCCTCGTGATTAGAATGAGGGGTAGAGATATTATATTATTATATTATTAGTATCTCTACTAAACAAAGGTGAAAATTTATGGAAGCAACAATGGAATATTTACTTTATAGAAAGCATATAGTTTTCCGTTCGGCTGATTAAGAGACACTGGATTATTTTAAATTTTCACAAAAGATAAATCTGTAAAGCAATTCTATTCTGGTCGTAACAGAACAGTTTTCAAGCCGAAGGATACTTTTAGAGGACTCATTAACAAATAGAACCAGTATTTGTTAACAAATTTTAACAAATATTTATTCTACTAAATAAAAGATAAAATCTGATCTTTTTTCTACATACAAGTA
Source organism: Monochamus saltuarius (assembly GCA_025584915.1). Lineage (NCBI taxonomy): Eukaryota > Metazoa > Arthropoda > Insecta > Coleoptera > Cerambycidae > Monochamus > Monochamus saltuarius. The sequence continues at coordinate 45,507,913 of CM046724.1, read as the reverse complement.
CTTTTAAATGAAAATTATATTTATAATGATGCATAATATAAATAACATTAGAAAAGGGTTGAGATAAATATTTTAACAGGCTTCTTTGTTAAAAATACACTAAACGATTGCACAAAAGAACTTAATTTGGTGTTGATCGAGGCTCGCAAGGGATTGGATATACAGGGTTAATTACATGGTACGAAAATGTTAACCACTTGATGTTCGAGATGGCTTCAAACTGTACGGCGCTGATAATTGTAAAAGCAATGGAAATAATGGCTAATAGATATCAGATGCAGAATTTTATATTCGTTCCGTCTTTGCAAACTGCCAAATCAACATTTCTACTTATTGCAGGTCCCTCAGGATTACCAGCTAGTAACAAGACACTATCACACGGTTTTCTGCTGTGCAATTCAAGCAGCTATTTCAAATTTTTATATTTCAAACTCTTGCTACTACAGTGATGCATTTTACTGAAGTAAGCCTGTAATAAAAATACCACAGAATCACAGAAAATTTCTACTGGAACGAATACCATAACATCGGTAAATGAAAATAATATCTAGAACTGATAGATTATAACAAAAATATATTTGTCACAAAATATAATAAATCCATTTCTGCAAATAGTTTTGACTGCACAAAAAGCAAAAACATATATATAATACTTTTCAGTTGTGGTGTGTATAGTATAAGTGAATATTTCATTTTTGTGAAAGTAGTAAGACATCTAAACATATAAATTACCTCCTAGCGTCACATGTTTGGATCAAATGTCTGAAAAATTCGACGAGTGTCTACTGAATGTTCTGAAATTCAGTTAGTGTTTTCAGGAGTAGTGGGGGTAATTTTGTATTTATTTTATTTATTTATAGGTGTTTTCGGTTGTCAATAATAAAATCATAATATAAATATAATACATTTTAAGGGAGAGACGTATTAGTTAATGCTGATTCAGAAACTGCAAATATTTTACTTAATTGTATGTATTACTTTTTGCATCACATATCTATTTACTTCTGCTGCTTCTCAAGCATATATATGAAAGAGATACTTGTATCGATGGGTATAACCGAAACCTAGATCTGTTAGACAAACTTTTTTTCAGTATTAATAATATTTTGTGGTAAAAAGTGAGGTTAAAATTCCACTCGCATTCCAGCACATACCATTCCAGTGAATATTTACGTTTCAGCGATGTGTTCACGTTAGAAAAGAATGGGGCAAAATTTAAAAAAGATAGACATAGTTGCTTCGTTTCTCATGTATGCTCACTATATTCAGTTGCAAAAAAGATAGTGAAATTTAAATTCATCTGTGGCGAACGGTTATGGGTGCCGATAAATAGGGGTTTAATATAGTTTAAATAGAAATTTTTTTAAATGTTACTGCTTTACAAATCATTTTCAAAATATTTTGAAGGATGATTTCCGAGTTAATACTGTATTTTAACATATTTCTCTGTATGTAACAGTATGTTAAAAATGTTAACTCAATCCAAGTACTGTATAATATATAGTTTTTGCAGAAAATGTTGGTAAATCATAAACAATGAGACAACAAATAATAGTGGTAGTGATTCGAATTTCTTTTTCTAAAAGTAGAAGAAAAACAAAGTGCTAAGATGTGTGATGTGTTTACTTACGAAATTAGGTATATGCTTCTGCAATAATACCTAAAATTTTTTCTGTTAAAAAGCTCTCTTTCTTCTAATAAAAAATCACATTAGCGGTGGTTTTTTCGTAAACCCATAAAAATCGAGGGGTGATAGATCTGATGACTTCCCGGACCACCGAAAGTGTTATCTTAATCCCAGACAGCACATAATATCCACTGGATATCTATAAAACAGCCGAATATCCACTGAACATCCAATCCACGATAGATATCTAATGGATATACCATTAAATATCCATAAGATAGCCCGATGTCCATGTGCACAATAGATGTCTAATGGGCATATAATAAATATATCATATTTTCATATCTATAATAAATATCTGATGGATATCCATTAAGTTATTGTAAAACATAAAAATAATTAATTGACTTATATTTCAGAAATTAATTGCTGGATTATAAAAAGGTAGCCCAAAATTAAGCAGGAATTGAAATTATTTATCCCGTAATTTATATTAAAAAAGTTTTTATTCGTAAGTCGTAAGATGTTTTGTGAATCGTGATTGCTGTTTTACCGACCGAGGCACGTCACCGCGGCCATCTTGTTGTTATACGAAACAAAGCTCGTTTTATATTGTGAATTATTATCTGTTTTTTGTGTTTTCGAAAAGGAAATCAATTTTTCTGGCTGGTAAGAAGCATTTTCAATAAGTTTTGTGATAGGTATTTAATATTTTTAAAGATTATCGCACGCTTTTATTGATATACGGAACGATATCTAAAATTTTCATAAGTAGGGTTATAACCTAATAATTTTTCTTATAGATTATGGCATCAAAACGTATTCTTCGATTTTCCAGTATTGTAGATTTCTCTAAGGAAGAATCGAAGCTTATTTCTCGTGGAGAGAATTCAGTGGAATCGAATCACGTAAAGGATATGCAGTTTGATGCAGACTTGCTTTTCATCCATGGTAACGTACATGCCAGTATGAGATATCATTTGTACAAAGTGGAGGTAATGAAAATAATAAAATAACTGACAAGAGAAATTACCATATTTATTGAAAATTATCATATTATGTATTATTTTTTAGCTTAAACTTGATTCCGATGACATTTCTGAAGCCATATGTACTTGTCCCAGAGGTCAACTTATATGCCATCATATGGCAGCATTGGCGATTTTTGCTTACCATAATATATCTGTAACAGACATAGCTTGCTCCTGGAGTGTCAAGAAAGCAAATAAAACCGATGCAGTTAAGACGATTGATGAAATTTTCCCAAAAGACTGACAGGTAAAATTCTTGATTTTTTTTTAAAACAATCAAATAAAATGGTTGGTTAACGATGAATATTATCACTCCAGTGAAAAAGTACTCGAGCAAATTTTATATTTTATTAAAATATATAGGTACACCATAATATACCTACCATTTTATAATATATATTACCAACTACGAATTAAAATTACAATTTAATGTTACCCGGTTTTCTTCATTATATCTTCGCCTCTCTTTTTCCAGAAACCTATACACTAGATGGGTTAAAGGCGATTCAGTGGGGTAAACAACATGACAAGAAATCGTCATTAAAAAAATGTTGATGCCAAAATGTCCTCAAATGTTGTGGAATAAATTAACGTGCTGTCAAAACATGCAGAAAAAGAAATAAATTTTGTTGTAATATTGCCATATTAAAAGACCCCAGTGTATATATTAAACTACTATTTGTTAACCGTGTATATTTTGTTCATTTTACAGAAAGAAGAATCAAGAAAATGAAGAACATGCAAATAATTTGTACTTTTATAAACAATTACTTAATGATATCTAATAATAATAAAAAATATTGATCTCTTTGTGCACATGAAAACTATTGCTTTGTGTTCCCCGATCCCAAATTTTGGAAACTAGAGTCAGAAGGAGCTGCTTGCATTCTTTTGGTTTCTGATGATTCTTATGTTCTTAAGATGAGTAAAGAGAGATGGCTCCCAGGTATTTGAGTTAGGTCATTTAAAATACACTGGCTGTAAATCGACAGATAGGTAATACTAAATATCGACGTTTGAAATAAATCTGCCAATTTAAATCATATGTCTTAATTGGATGTGGCATACAGGATGTTCCTAAATAAGTGTCACAACAGAAAATTGTAAATTCCTCATGAAAAGAAACATTTATTTCCCCTTCCATTTTTCTCCGGGCTTTTTTCGAGATACAGGGTGTCAAAACTTTACAAACAGGGTAGTCAAAGTTTTTGTAAATTTTATTCACCAAGTTGATAAAAAAATTAGTTCAAATCTAATGTGTTGTCAAATTGCATTAAAATTGTTAATTATGACTACATACCTATTTTTGAATTACAAAAGATTTTCAAAATGTTAGTAAAATGCTTGTTTTATTCATAAAGCAATAAGCAATTTTTCTTGAAAACGGTCGACTTTAGAGCAGAACTCATAGTGTAGAATTCATTGACACTTCATAATTTCCTGTCAAATGTCAATTTTTCCACTGGCGTAAAACATAGTGAGGGCTAAACCCATACGAAAAATTAAGTTTTAACACACTGAATCTCGAAAATCAAAGACCGGAGAGAAAAGTGGAAGAGGAAAGAAGTGTTTCTTTTTCATGAGGAATTTACAGTTTTCTGTTGCGACACTTATTTAGGAACACCCTTTATATGTGGCTCAATTGCAACCAGGGTTGGATATGGATATGCAAATTATGTGCAAAAGATATCCTATTAATCTCTATTGATATTATTGTATAGATATTGGATACCCATTGTATATCACCACACATATCCATAGGATATTTTCTATATCCTGGCTATAGGCGGACATTTGGATATCCAGAAACTGTGGATAAGACATCCACTGATATCCATTGGACATATTGGATATCCACAGAAGATATCCTCTAAATATCTAATAAATATATTGTGCTGTCTGGGAATGTTGCTGCATAATTCTGGCCTTGCGGGGTGGAGCTCCGTCATGCTGAAACCATAGGTTTTTTCTTAGCTGTAAAGGCACATTCCCCATAGGTGCAGGAAGTTTTTCTTGTAGAGAATTTAGATAACTCGCGCTGTTTATTGTATATGTTTATAAGAATAAGGGTAATTAAAATCTTACCGAGGCTGCCGCATTTACTCCAAAATTGTCTTGGTTTTGGACGGAATTACAATGTGGAGATTTTCAATGGACCCGTAGTGTTCGGTGCGACGGTTTGGCAAACCATTACTAACAAACCGATTTTGGTCCTTCCAAACAACTGAGTCTGTTTTCAATGTGACGCTCAGGCAAATACTCTAAACTGTGGATTTTGTAGTCATGATACCCATTGGTCATTCGTTGAACGGTTAATCTATTCAAATTCAATTCCCGGCTAGCCTGCCGTATAGAATTTCGTGGATTTTGTTCGAAATACTTAACAGTATAGCTGTATTAACATTGTTTCTTACCATTTGGTCAATTATTTCATTATTCCGAACAGAAAACGCATCTTTATTTCGTCGCAAAGTCGCCTTCAATTTTGTAAAGGTTCCACGATCAGGAATGAGGCGCTCTGGTTACCTTTCTCGTTATAATTCTACAGCCCTTCTTGAATTTTTTTGTGATTTGCCGTAAACTAGCAGCATATCAACTTCTTCTGAATGAAAAAATACACATCACAAAAATTACAAGTATTTTGTAACGTTTATGCAGTTTAAACAACGAACATTCAATTATTTTCCACCGTCTTCTTGATTCTTCCACCACTAATGTGATTTTTAGGTGGTATTTCTTTTGAGATTCTTTAGGACAATATTACTTACAACTTATAAACTATAAGTAATACAAAAAAATCTCTAATAAAAATTTATTGGAAAAAAGAGAGTTTTTAAACAGGAAAAAAAAATGGGTTATGTTTCTTGGAAAAATATAATTGATGATGTCATTAGTTGTTTCTGTCAAATCAAAAATATAATACTTTCGATTGAAAATGGGGCTTACCTTCTCTCATTTAACACCACGTGTCCTAAATTTGACAATAATAATGTTGAGTCCTCTACAGAAAGTTGTTATACATTAAATTAAACAATCATTCTGCTTATCCACAGCAATGTCAGTGCATCTAAGTTGAAAACATCATGTATAGCTAAAAACTCACTACTACTTAGAAGAGGTAATGTATGGAAGTTATCTTTTCTTTCAGATCATGGTATTGCTTAAATAAAACTTAATATGTTATACCTAAGTTTTGTATTTTAAAATGTCAGTACAATAACTTTTAACTCGTTTTTTTCCGTATTGTAATATTGTAATAATAACTTCCTTTCATTGCTAGGCATTTAATAATCCACCAGCAATGCCAAATGGCCGCGAAACCCTTCGAGGCAGCGACTGTCTGTGCATTATTAATGTGTGTTGAACACGAGGTCGATGACGTCAGACATCCGGTATATTTTTTGTGTAGCTTGTTCCAGTTCGACCTCCCCGAATATGATTCTATTAACCCCATATAGACTGCCATCAGATAAACCAAATAAGTACATAGTTAATTCTCATAGAATAACAAAGTCTATTAAAAATGTACGGCTGGGCGGGTATGGTAGCTCAATTAATCTACTTATAGTGGTTTTACGCGAAATAATTAATTTTAATAATTATTATTGCTTCTTTTCTAGAGGATCTAAGAAAATGGCATTAACTTTCATTCTCAGAATAAGAAAATTGCGTTTATTCGAGGTAAAGGAATAAAAATACAATCAAACAATCAATACGATACTGTCCTTTTCCATAAATCATCAAGCTGGGACAATCTAAAAGTCATAGTAGCGAAAGACCTAGAAAAATTTAAAAATTACTTGGATTACAAATACTTAACTGTAATTTTAAAGATAACTTATTGCTTACCTTTTTATTTACATCTATTTCAACATAAGATCTGTTGGTTGTAAATGATGAATTCCGCATATTACCTGAAAGAGAGATAACATATTTGGGAGTATGATTGACAGAAAATTGAGATGGAGTACATAAATAAATCATATAGCAAAAAAAAATAAGACGTTAGTATACTGGTTTAAATGCCTAAAATATAATATTAGATATTAAACTAATGAAAATACTGTACCTTTTCCTGGTTGGATCCCACTTAACGTACAGAATTTTAGGATGGGGTTGCGTGTTAGATAGTCATACATGGAAGGGGTTGCAAAAAAGAATTCTAAAAATTATATTCAATAAAGTTGTCACTTACTTCTCTGATTCTCTATTTGGTGATACCGGTATTATGGATATTCAGTTACTTTTTTACTACCAGTGTACATGGCAACAGTGGAAACTAAATATAAAAACTACTTCAGTAAAAATGAGGTTATATAAATAGCAATCTGAGTTCCTAAATCAAAAACAATTTGCGGACAACGATGTTTTATGTATCTAGGTGCAAAAGCATATAACTCGCTTCCTATTACCCTTAAACAATGACGACTCTTAAGAAATTCAAAATCAAAGCTAAACAATATTTATTAAGTAAATGCAGAAAACAAATTTATGACATTATAAATCCTAAGCAGATATAATACAGTGCTCCAAATCTAAATTAACCGGCCTAGTAACGTATACTTACCCTCACAAGAAATAATCTAGGGGTGTCAAATCAGGCGATCTGGCTGGCCACTCAATCGGCCCTCTTCTCGGGTGATACATTACGGTGAAAATTAAATTTTAAAATCTACAAACATAATTTTCTTGAAATTTTTGTTATGTCCATACACCATAACTTTTCATGATGTGTATGTAGAAAACACGCTCTTTCAAATGACATGGTCAAAATTGGGGATTGCTATTTAAAAAAATTGTCGATGACGTCAAATATCGAACAACGATGACGTCACAAATATGGGTCATATGTCAAAAAGTGCCTTTTTTAAAAACAGGATCGACGTGCCAGGGGATTTTTTCGAAAACTTCTCAATTTTCAAAATAATGAAATTACTCGTTACTTCACTTAATTTATCAAAGCCGACTGTACACTTTCTGAATTTCGACAACAATTGTAACATTTAAATTTTTGATGATTTGCATGTCACGTTGTTCCTTGAATAATTCTACCTTTAATAATGCATCGAACTTTAAAAAAATACGTTGGTAAACTGGACATTTAATTAGAAATTCGTCCTTGCCAGGAACAAGATCGAGTATCTGCCATAAATAAGGTTCGAGACTCATGGAATGTTATAATCCTCTCCTCTTCCAAGAATGGAAGTCTGTTTTTTCTCTGTTACCAGTTTGCCTAAAGTGGTTTAATTTTAGTCAATCATTGCCGAAATCTATTTATATCACAATATTGTTATATTATGGCTGCATCTTCCAGGGCAGATTTCTCTCATTAAACAAAACAGTGACGATGTTAACTTATTTAAATGTAAACGTACCCCATAATTACAATTCTCATAGACCTCATTTGTACTTGTATAGGATCAGAAAAGACAAGGAAATTGCAACAATTGAAGCAGTAAAAAAATCACAATTTTTAGAGAATCATCATCCAATATTACCTATTGGATAAGAACAGAGTATACTCCTTTCAATGCAAGCTTTGAAAATATCATTTTTATATTGTTAGCAAAGGCGCGTGCTAATAACCGCGGCATCCAACTTTCCCCGAATTGTCGACAATCGTACTGAAAACTTGTCTCCTTGTTTACAATTGCTTAGTTTATGTGCATTTGCAAAAAAGCCTGAAGAGACTCTCTCTAGGAGTTACAATTTGTTGGTTAGGACAGCGTAACTCAAGGTTCCACTTATGTTGAATTTATTTGACTTGATGGCATGAACGAAGCCCCCATTTTTGTTAAAATAAAAAATAGGGGTTGTGCCGAATTGTACCGGATTTGTGCTACATTGTACCGTAAAAGTTTAAAGCAAAATAATAGCCATTTTACTAGAAAATAAAAAAAATCGTTGGTTTATAAACTATCCGCTAGTATTGTAGAATATGCGTTTTATATCAAAATAGTCAACAGTTCGGTTAGTTTGTATGCTAGTCAGCTAATTTACAAACTAACCAGGTTTACTATTTAGTCGCAACGCATCTACCAACTCAAAATATGGCAAAGTAACAAAAGACTGTGTAAGAGTGTAAGGTATTGCGAGTTCTGTAGTCATATTCAATCCAGGCCAAACTTTAGTGTAGTGTGCTTAAAGTGACGGAGTTGTCGCACCATCCCAACAAATTATAATCAAGTAATAAAACTATTTTAGCAAAATATTTGAAAAAGTAATCAAACTACGACCTGTATCTCATCTCAATAAATATAAACTACTTTCCGACAAGCAGTTTGGCTTTAAGGAAAAAACTTCAACAAATCATGCCATATTGGAACTTACAAACAATATATATTCCGCCTTAGATAATGGAACGCCCTGTTTGTGTGTATTCATAGATCTTGCAAAAGCATTTAATACCGTTAGTCACACATTACTTTTACAGACACTAGAGGGAGTGGGCATTAGGCATACCTGTTTGAAATTATTTGAACTACATATCAAACAGGTTGCAATGTGTAAAAATTAATAATACATACAGTAACAAACTTTTAATAGAATATGGTATTCCACAAGGTATAGTTTTGGGACCGGTATTGTTTTCCATTTATACAATATAAATAGCACTGGAGATATCATTGGTTTCACAGATGACACGGCAATATTTTATAAGACTGAAACATGGGGTAATTTAAAAGAAATAGTAGAGAAAGATTTAAAAAAAAGTGTTGGTTTGATCAAATTATTAACTGTAAATTTATAAAAAAACATGTTATCTACCTTTTAGCTGCAATGTGTCTAATAGTCCTCCTTTCCGGTCCATAAACATCGTAAATCAGAGAACAGGGAATGCAGTATATTTTGCAACCTGATGAAAAAGTAAAATACCTTGGTATATACAGGGTTAACTATCACTTAGTACAAATATTTTAAGAGGGGATAGGGAAAAATAAGAATTAACAGAATAACCCTTCAAAAAAATTCCAAACTTATTTATAAAGCCAAAAAAATTTTTTTTCGATATTATTTTAAATCCTTATTTAACGCCGCCAATGCTTGTTGGTTGCATACTCTACAAGCATGCAACAGTCGCTCATTAGTCAGTGTCAGTAGTGTCACTGTCATGTCATAATTGAATTCCTGTGTTTACGTTGTAATTTTGTGTTCTTCTGCAGATTTTAGTGCCTTATTTTAATTTTTAAACGTTTTATAGTTATTAAATAAAGATATTTGTGTTGGGTGCAGATAATTTCCTACAATATAGTTCGCCGGTTTGGTTTTCTAGGTTATGGGACAAGACTCCCGCGGTTACATTAAAACGTCTATTATTATTCGTTTCGTTCGATTTTGTTATAATAAATAAGAAACTAATCTATCTAATTGTACCTGCGGGAAGTGTCTTTTATCGGTAGTGAGTGGCTGTAATGAGCGAATATGTAGTTCTACCAGTTTATAACGAAATAATGGAAAACGAATGCAAAATACTGGAGCTAAGTGGATTAACTGTTACCTATCTATCAGGTATTATTACTATTAGAATGTTAAGTTTCGTTTTTACATTTAGAAATGCTGCAAAAAAACGACGATGGTAGTAGATATTGTTGACAGCTATAAGTTTTATCTATGGGTCTAAGCCATCTCAGTCGATTCTTATCATAGGCGCCGACTTTCCGTAGGAAAAAAGGGTTTTGCCCCATTGTTTAAATATCGAGCTAAAATTCTGGAATAATTTTTTTATTGTCTTTTAGGCCTCTCTGAGCACGTGGTTAAATTTTTTGTACTTAGTCATAGTTAACCCTGTATATTGATAGATATTTGCGATGGGACTGTCATATAAGATATGTTGTTCAAAAATTACAATCCGTTTTATATAAATTTAAGTATTTGAATAATATTCTGGAGAAAACATCGATGCGAATAGTTTATCATGCACTAATTGAGAGCCATTTAACTTATGGTATATTAGCTTGGGGTGCAGCATCAAAGTGTCACCTAAATATATAGAGATTCCAAAATGTTTGACATCAGGAAATTATTTTATTATAACTCTGTAGTCTAATTTCATAAGAAAAATGACAAGATTATTCAATTGCATAATTATAATACTCGAAATAAAAATGTATGTGTAACACCATTTATGACAAAAGCTATTGGACAAAGAGCCTATCAGTACTTAGCCCCAAAATTGTATAACAACATTCCAAAAGAAATTCAGTCATTAAATTTGCTTTCCTTTAAAAAACAATGTAAAATATTCGTTATATCCACCTCTAGATAAACTATAAATAGTAATATAGAATGAAATACTTACCTCTTTCTGTAATGTAATTAATTAGTTTCAATGCGAAACTTTGCTGTATACTTAGCACTGTTCTGTTCAAACACGCTGGTATTATTATTGTTTGATTTCTTTTGTACAAATTAAAGGGTTCTAGTTGCTAGCATTTTCTCTGACAGTTTTTATAAGTTTTTCCCATTTAAAGTTTCGTGATATGAAAAATTTAATTTTACTCCAGAAATGTACTATTTATAAATTTGTCAATAATGTATTATTGTCGAAGAAAATGCAAAAAAACAGTGGTAATGTCAAGCAGACTATCTCCATAATAGTACTTATTTATCAAGTGTGCATGTATCCAACTTCGAACTCTTCGCAAAGAAAAATTACGCTATGTTGTTGATTCTCTAGTTTGAATAGTAGTTTGCTCTCTTAGTGAATATTGTAAACTACATAAAATTTTATTCGGCTGTATGTACTTTTTATTATAATAGGTTTATGACTTGCTATAAACATATAGATATCAATGTATCATAGTCAAATAAACTACAACTACTTCTACTACTACTATGTTTGTAACGCACTATTACATAATAATAATGGAAACTTATACCAGTAGTGCACAGATGTTGTCTTTTGGAGGAATTTTGAAGAGTAGTTAGATCGAAAATTTTCCTCAGAGGCAACTGCCAAACAGACAAACATTGTTTTTAGTAGAAACGCGTTGTTGAGAAACTGGTGATGTTAAATCTAAACAAAATAATTCCGATGGAGAATACCAAAAGTCATCATCTGCACATCTAATAAGTAGAAGCAGAACACTAAAAGTGCAACATTAAAAGAACAAATTACTAGTCAAAGAAGATAATAAACATTACCTATACCGTAATTTATGTTATAGCAGATATGACATATCAATAGAAGGGTTTTGGGTTTGACACATACATACTTAATCAATAAGTACAATTACAGATATCACTTGGTTGACTTTACCACAGTTTTTTGTATTTTCCTCAAAACGGTGTATTAACAAATTTAATAAGTATCTTTTTTGTCTAAATTGAAATTTTACATGATATCACGAGACTTGAATTGGAAAAATCCATCTTAAAAATGTTTAAAAATGAAATGTCAGCGAAAATGCTACTGCTTTGAGCAAAAATCTAATAATACCAGCGTGTTCAGCATCATAAAAAATGTACCTGTGTCAAATTTGGATCGATGTTATTCTTTTAAAAAAATTACATTCAAAATGTGAGTTTCCAAAATTATCTTACACGACTTACTTTTCAATTGGTCCTAGCAATATTGCCATGTACTTTAGAAACACGCTGTATTTGAAGACGAATAGTAATAGAATGGATTAAGCATGTTAAAGAAATTAATAGTTATTTATTGTATAAGACAAGTGTTTTAAGTAGCATTTTATCCAGGCAAGAATGTTTAAATGCGAGAACGTAGTTCGAGTGGATAAAAATGGATAAAAGGCAATTAAAACACAAATTCAAAACAACATTTTATCCATAATCACATCACAATCATATTTGTAGTCAGAATTATTGGAATTTAATAAGAAAAATATTTGCACGACTTGATATTTCTCAAAATAACACTCAATGAAACACAAACTTGATATTGCAAGTAAAAATATAGCCGTTCTTTACAAGAAGAGGCATCCGTAACTTGTGCAAATTCTTCACAAACTTAGGCAGATGTTATGCGTCCCGAAAATGATAGCAACAAAGCTACACGGGTTGTTATTAACGGAAAGGAAGTTAAATGTGACAAAACAAAAAACGAAATGTATATTAATATAAATGTAAATGTTAATAAATAAATAAATTAAATTTGATTTATTATAGATTTATTATTTTTTCATTATTCTACTAGTGAAATAAAATTACTTTAATTCACTAGTGCACAAAGTATCACTTTAGACGATACATATTTGGGGATAAAATTATGATAATAAGGTGATTGGGATAAATAATATTAAACTTCTCAAATAAATTGTTATTTATTGCTTACCAATGTCACAAAATGTGCAATCTGGGATAATTAAAGGGACTGTTGCCATCGCATAAAGTCGGTGATGATAGATAGAATATCTGGTCCTAAAAGCCGCAAAGGCGTTTCTGAAAACACTAATACTTTATAAGTAGGTATGCTAAATGTTGAGATTATAAATGATTTCCTTATCATCTCTAAATTAAGACATATGTTGTTTGATGTTTTGCAGCTCGTCACTACAAGTAGTACCAGGTAACACAAGTATCTAAATAACTAATACGTTGCAGTTGTGCTTTCATCGCTTTCAGTGGAAAACTGCCGCCAAAAGATATTTAAGTATTTTTTCTTAGAAAATGGGTGCATTCTTTCATAAAAAAGTCTTTGCTTCCAGTTAACTTTTAACATTTCATTGCCTTAAATGGATTCTTAGAAAGGATGGTTATACTAATTATATTTTATAAATTGTTATTAAAATGTTCCGAATGTTAACTTATAATATTGCGGAAGTAGGAATCACTTTCATTAAAACTTTGTACGTATATTATTTTGATAATAAGATAAAAATATGTAATTTGTCACACCTATACAGGGTGAGTCATAAGGAATGCGTTAACACTAAGCTGGAGATATTAGAGGCCAAAATATTATGTTTAAGTCAATCATGTCTCATACGAATGTCGCTGGTTTAAGAAATACAGGGTGTTCAAGGTTTAAATTTTATTCTGAAATTTCTCAATAATTGCACGAATAATAAATTACATGCACACAAAGTACGCTAATATTTATTGACATGAAAATTTGACACAAACCTACTAAGAAAATAAATAGCAATATCAGCGCCTGAAAGAAAATTATCACAAAATACATTGACATTTTTAAATGCAAATAACTCAGACACCGATAAAGTTAAGCAACCTAAACAAGAGTTCATTCTTTATGTAGAATTGAACGTTCTTTTAGAATTTTAAGTATAAGTCAACAAATAAAGAAAATATGTTTTGATTTATCTAAATAATACGGTCTAGAAGCATTGTCAAAATAAGCTTCAAATTCGTAATTCTCTCACCAAAAAACCCAACATTGCCAATTTTCAGTCATGCTATCAACACTTTCTCAACTATTGAGAAATTTCAGAATAAAATTTAAACTTTGAACACCCAACATTTGTATATTATAAGACATGATGAGCTCAAACTTAATATTTTGGTGTCTAGTATGTATAGCGTAGTGTTGACCCATTCTTTCTAACTCACTCTGTATAGTGGTAGTATTTGTAAAGATTGGGGGTTGCTTTTCCAATAATTGCTTTAGAGATATTTTTCTAAGTTAGGAATATAATTTTTAAAAATTGCGTACTCCTTTACTCAAAAAAGGTACTCTTGTAATGCAATGGTTTTCCAGAAAAATGAATGTTAATATTTTGATGTCCTTCCACTTTAGAAACATAAAAATTAAATCCTTCATTTAATATTTTGTATATCCCTGGTAGTAATGCATTTATAATTAAGTTTTAGTATTTGGAAAACTAAATTAGTAGACATACTTCTGGATTGAAATAATAAATAAAATACAATTTTTTAAATTAAATAAATTTTAGTATATTTAGTCCAAGCAACGAATGCTCAAAAAAAGGTTATAGAGGGAAATGCTTGGAACACAATTTTTGACTTCATAACTTTGTTTGGACTAGTTAGGAGGTGAACATATCAAAAGTCCCCGCCCATAGCCCTTAAGCCGGGGGGAGGGGGTGTTTGAAAGTCTCATTTTTCGGTTTATTGTTTATATCTCGAAAACTATGCGTCCTACCGACATGACCATTCTATAATGAAAGCTGATTGAATTTGATACAAGTTTTATTCAATCAAGTTTTTTGATATCTGGTATAGTTTTCGAGATATCCTCTCTTGAAAGTCTGTAATTTTGGAAAAAAAATATTTTCTTCACATTTTTGCTCTTTTTGACCGTATAACTCTTCAACGATGCACCAAAAAACTAAATGCTGGCCATAGGGTTATAGAGCATTAAATCCTTTCAGTAATATATATTACTTTACTATCAATAATATATATTATTTTACTATTTTAACTATTTTCCTTCAAATGTTAAAGCAGTTTCAATGTTGAGCGCGAAATCTGAAGTTTTGCGATAACTGTCGACTATTGAATTTATCAATTTCTCACCATTCTCAGTCAACGTATTGGCCAAAATATCCACCATTACTCGTATGTATACATATTCAGCATTGGACGTCTAAATAGCACAGATACTCATTTTAGAATATATACTTGTAGGCCCACTGACCAGGTTCCTCACACTTAATTAAAGATGATCTTGACCATTTTAATGGGAAAATATTTTGCTATGACCATATTTGTGCATATATATGAGTAAGACATTGTGATAGTTTTACAAAACACAACCATTAAGTGAAATCGAAGTTTATTGACAGAAAAGTGAATTACATAAAACATTACAACTGTAGGTACGTACCATTTAGTCAATTTCTTGCTCTCTTGGGGTGGGATGGACCTTGATCCTCGTCTTCGTTTTCATCTTCTTTTCTCCATCATCTGCACCATTGGACTCCTGTAGGGAAACGGTCAGCTGTGGCTGGGAAATGACCTGCCTCCTCAGGCGTGTGGGTGGAAGATTGAGAACAACTGCCTGGTCCCAGTGCACAGTGAGTTAGCAGCTGCACCGGACGATATCCTGAAATTGATTTTCTGCCGATGCACGAAAGACTGTGCCAGCGCGAAGTGTGGCTGCAAAAAAGCAAGCCTCAAATATTCCCCAGCATGCCAAAATTGCCAGGGGAACTGCCTGAATGGAGTCCCTCAAGTTGACTCCGAAGATGAAGAAGAATAGGAGGATCCTCTGACCGTTTCCCTACAGGGTTCGACGGAGAAGATGATAGAGAAAAAGAAGATGAAAACGAAGACGAGTATCAAGGTCTTTCCCTCTCCAAGAGAGCAAGAAATTGACTGAATTGTACCTACTGTTGTAATGTTTGCATAATGGTGCATATTTCGGCCAATACGTTGACCGAGAATGGTGAGAAATTGATAGATTCATTAGTCGACAGTTATCGCAAAACTTCAGATTTCGCGCTCAACAGTGAAACTGTTAACATTTGAAGGACAATAGATAAAATAGTAAAGTAATATATATTATTGAAATGAATTTAATGCTCTACAACCTTATGGCCAGCATTTAGTTTTTTGGTGCATCGTTGAAGAGTTATACGGTCAAAAAGAGCAAAAATGTGAAGAAAATATTTTTTTTCCAAAATTACAGACTTTCAAGAGAGGATATCTCGAAAACTATACAAGATATCGAAAAACTTGACTGAATAAAACTTGTACCAAACTTAATCACCTTTCATTTTGTGTAGAAAGACGCATAGTTTCCGAGATATAAGCAAAAACCCGAAAAATGAGACATTCAAACACCCCTCCCCCTCGGCTTAAGGGCTATGTGCGGGGACTTTTGATATGTTCATCTCCTAACTAGTCCAAACGAAGTTACGAAGCCAAAAATTGTGTTCCAAGCATTTGCCTCTATACCTTTCGTTGAATGGGCTAATTATTCAACGAGAATATAATGATGGCTGTAATTCACGAGAGTGAAGGTTAGTTATTTTAGCAAAATTTAAAAAAATTATACAATATTTTGACATTCATAATTTCAACATGGATAGAGAAAATATGAATTAACTAAATGCCCTTCAAAAAATTTCCAAACTTATTTATAAAGAGGAAAAAAAAAATTATAAACCATATTAAATCCCAATTTATCGCCAACTCGGGCAGCTGGTAGCCGTGAGCACACGTTTGGCGTTTAGAGAGTTAGGCAACCACCAACAATTTGTTGTCACAATAATTGAAACCATGTGTGTAATTTTATGTTTTTTTCAATGTTCACTGCCTATTTTTTTTTTGTAATTGTAAATGTTTTATAGCGATTAAATAAATAAATGCGTCTCGCGTACAGATATTTGCCTATAAAGAGGTTAACAAATTTGTTGTTTTAGGTTATCGGACGAGATTTTATAATTAAAAGCTGTGAGTGCATTCAAAGTTTTCTATTACGTAAAGTGCGAACTTTAGTGAGTAGGTATAAAGAAAAGTTTATATAACTATGTCTCCTGAAATGGCTCGTTTTCAAGATACAGGTTTTTTAAAATTTGCTGTCTTAAATGCTAGTCTTCATTTCTCGAAACCCGATGGAGATATTGATATGAGATTTGGTACACAACAGTGTAAAGTGAAGATCTACTTTTATATGTATACATTTGTCTTGTAGCATCAGTGACCTTCGTGCCGTTAAATACCCATTTTTAGTAAAAAAAAATTGTAGACCACTGATTTTTGGACAAATTCCCACCGCCAATTACCTTGTGCAAACACTTTTTCGAATGTTCATAGACGTTTGAGGGAAACGGGAAAAGTTCAGGGAATTTTGTAGATTGTGGTGCGCAAAAAATTGCATGAACAGCGGAAAATCAGGAAAATGTTTTACAAGCGGTTGAACGAAATCCTGCAATAAGTATAAGGCTTATGAATTAGGGAAAATTAACCATGTTAATGTATGGCGAATCCTCCAAGAGCAGAAACTATATCCTTATCATCTGCAGAGAGTTCAATGCAGTATTATCAATGGCTAAGCCAAAAAAATGCAGAAAGTCGGCAATGTATTTCTTTCAATTGGTTTACGGATGAAGTTTCATTTATTAGAAACGGTGTTAATTGTCACAATTAACATTTTTGGGAAGATTAAAATCCATACATTATTCATGAATCATGTCACCAGCAGCAGTTTTTAGTATCTCGAAGAATGAAGACTAGTATTTAAGACAGAAAAACTTACAAACGCTTTTTAAAAGTTATTTTTTATTTGAGAATAATTTAAATAGTAAAAGTGGATAAACCAAAAAAATCAAGAATTTTGTTTATCATATTATGTTTGTTATAGGTGTTTAATTTTTCGAGATTTCTATACCTAAAAACATCACAAATTTGATCATTTTTCGGCGAAAAATACGACGACCTTAAAAGTTCAAAAATATTGTTAGTCAAAAGGCTCGTCAGTAGCACATCAGTTATTTTACGTAAAATACCCTAAAAACAGTAATTTTGCAAGTACCTATTCCTTCAATGGAATATATCAAATATTATGAAGGCTTGAAATAATACCCCCATTGACTCTCGCACGCTAAAACGCCACAGTCATCTCGCAGCCGTACAAGTGCTAACTGTAATGGGCACAATTGGCCGTTCATGCTCCCAGCAAGGGATAATAATTATTCCATGGAAGCTGAACAAATAGTCCCGCATTAATGAAGCCAGTATTTCGCAGTTTTCGGTTCTCATCAGGCCCCCAACTGCCCTCCCACGTGCAGAACGTGATTACCCGCATAGGTATTTTGGTTTATTTTGGTTTGTGGTCGGGACGATTGTAGTCCGATACTAGTCCGAATTCTCGGGTTA
Organism: Monochamus saltuarius; assembly: GCA_025584915.1. Lineage (NCBI taxonomy): Eukaryota > Metazoa > Arthropoda > Insecta > Coleoptera > Cerambycidae > Monochamus > Monochamus saltuarius. Next base: position 45,489,493 of record CM046724.1, on the reverse strand, counting down.
CCTCGTAAAATACAAACAATCGGCGGGTATCTCAAGACGAAGTAGGCCTGGATTTGCGTATTGTTCTTCGCGACGATGCTCTTTTGTTTCGGAGCAAAGATCGCTAGATAAGCACCACAATGTCTTACGGCAGACACAATCCTTTGGGGAACTTATGAATATATTTTTTTAATTGATAATGAGTGTTATTTATCTCAAACCACACAGAAGGGATATTTTTAAATGATTACTTTTTAATAAATATGACTAATTTATCACTTAAATACGTGATAATATAAAACCAAATATATATCCGGTGTTGCGGTTTGGAAAATTAGAATAAAAATTACTATCAAGTTCAAGTTTATACAGACTGTCATGAGTTAGCTTTCAATAATAGGTTAGCATTTTGCAAAAATAGTATTAAAAAATATCTTAGTCTACAGAAATTGTTTTCCCAAATTAAATCAATTAAAATAAACCTATCATAAGTACTATTATTAGTTTGGGCGTTAAGCGGCCTAGAAGTGCTATTTTTTTTTTCATTATAAATTTAAAACTACTTTTGGTATATTGACATAGATTTATGTAATCCATGTGGGCGATTGCCTGCAAACTGCAAAATATAGAATATCTTAAGCTGTAATGACTGAGATATATGTTTTAAATACTTTCATTTAGTTCTATTTGGCCGCTAATTATAGTGTCCCACTTTTCATAGAGCCACCCTGGTATCTCGCTCACCTGATATCCGAAAACTTAGAAGCTTTGGTGGTGAATATATACCTATAAAGTGAGTCCTTAGACGTAGCCATATTGATTATAGTTAGAAGCGTCCGATTCTAAGATGGAGAAAGTGTTTTATTTTAATTCCATTATAAACGTAAGTATTAACTTAATAATTAATATCCCATAAACAAATAATAATAGTAATAGTATTTAAAAAAATATATATAAAAAATTATATATTATACTCGATATATGAACCATTAATAGTTATATACACATACATTGTAAGGCTTTCTTATTTTGGAAGATGTTACTTTTTTAAATTATAGACTTATTTTATTCCAATATTCTGTTGCAATCGTCTGTAGTTCAAGTGCAAAAGGAAGTTGATTATGAAACGAATTGAATATCAGAATATTGGGCTATATTGTCAAAAAGTAGGTATAACTCCATCCAGAATAAGAAAGCGCTACAATCTCCGAGTCTATTAAAGTAGGTTAATATTTTTTCTTTAGTTTTCTTAATTGATGTAGTTAATTTTTTGTTACGACTAGTATTTTCTAGATTATGGGATATTTGTTAAGTCAATATAGTGCTGCAAGTTACCGCACTTGTTTTCTTCAAATGCTATTTTATATGTATTGTAAAATTCTTTGAATATCCGTGAAAAAAGCGGTATGCTCCTGAGAAAAAAATTGCAGCATCACAACGCCTTGTCGTTTGGTTGTGGTTTCGTTATATACCTATATACCATAATTTCAAGTCTTAGTCAGCTCAATCAAAAATTGACTGGCAACATTCACTTTGCTTCCGTCGTTTACAAGAAAACCCCATTTACCATGGTAAGTCACCCTGTACTTACTAAATATTTTGAGATTTTTTGAACAAACATGTTGTTTAAAATCTACTTCCAATTGCTATTAGATATCAAATTACAAAAAAAAAAAAAAAACATTGAAGAAAATAAGACTCTTATAAAACTTGTTTGCTTTGGTGCATTACAATGTGTTTTATCCCAATGTCAAATGTGACACGTCATTCTTATTAAGGTCGTAAGCAGTCGTAATACCAACAACAGGAGCCAAAACCAATATATGGGCGGTCCCAGAGATACCGATAGCGGGCCTGCCCCCACAGAGTCTAGCCCAAGAACAACAAGGGCAAGTGAAAGAATCCCAGGTATAACTAGGAATGTGCACTTTAATTCTGTTACTGGCAGCGACCAATTACCGAGTAGTTTTTCTTGCGGTCTGCCAAAAATAGTCCAAATTGTAAATATGACATTGGATTTTGCAAGTACTCTTAAAAACACAAATTCTAATGTCACTATCATTAACGTACGTCAGTTAGGAACAGAGAATTTGCTTACTAGCTTAAGATTTAAGTCAGCAGTTTGCTGTTTTCTTCAAAACGGCTTACGGTACAAAATTAATTTTAGCGTATCAAAATAATCAACAAAAAAAATAACACAGTCTCAAGTAGGTTTTTTGCAGTCTGTTAAAAGTGTTTGGTAACTCTCTATATGTGAAATGTTGTAGAATTCGTATTATATAAGCCGTGAAACATGGTTTCTGATCACTTAAGAATTATTATGTATGTTCCTGCAGCAGTTGGAAACGGTTTGAAACTATCAGAAATGTTCGTCCACTACTTGTTGCGTTAAAATCATCATCATCACTCGTTCTGAACATAACTAATAATAATAACATAATAATAATATCTCTACCCCTCATTCTAATTACGAGGATTAGCCGAGAAGTCGAAGACTTGTGCGGGAGAGGGGGCGGCATATTATTATTAAGCAGGCCGCATTTGCGCCCAGGAATGACCTACGTTGGTAGGCCCTAACCACTATTCAGTGCAGGAATGAGGGAAACCTGGAAAACCTCATTAATTAGAAGGGTAGTCAAATCTCAACCAGTATCATCCTCTCACATTGACCCTAGCCAACATTCTTCCACCCTACCATACCCACAGAGAGGGTGCCAATCTCTCCACGAATATGGCTTATAGACGGTCTACCGGCTGCGGGGGTCGAACCCACAGTGATCTAGTCACCTCGATTCAAGTAGCCTTAAACCGCGCGACCACTGACTGATCCAAACTGGTCGAATATTTCTGATAGTTTCAAATCGTTTCCAACTGCTGCATATTTGTGGTTTTAAATCATAAAATAATTTGACATACTCATGTTAAAATAACTTCAAAATTTTATCCACCGACGTGTAAGCACATTTAGGCTCGTCTTACACTGTTTCTATGAACTAATACAAATGCTTCCGATTCTTGTCCGTTTTCAATTCGTAAGTTATTGGCAGCAGCTATGATACGTTCGTGTAAATCATCACTAGTGTCCACTTCGGTGCGGTACACTTATTTTTTTTAAATATCCCCACAAAAAGAAGTCCAAAGAATTTAAGTCAAGAGATCGTGACGGTTATGGTACCGGTCACTGTCGTAAAAACGTTAATACTACTATCGGATTTCAGCATTTGGAATCGCCTACATGACGCTAGAGACTGCAGTCAGTAGCCCGGCGATGTAAAAGTTTAAAATACTACTACTTTAATATTTTCTTTCTCCAAAACTATAAGGAATTTACAGATTTTTTTATATAATTTTGACTCCATGTTTCATGACATATTTATTCCCGTCCTTTTTTGGATAAGTTGTAAATCATCCTGTATATTCTCTTTTGTGCCAATGTATTCATACTAAATGAATATGACTACAAAACCGAAAAGGCAAATTTTTCCGTATAAGAAAATATATAAGAGACTCAATAAGTACGGTTGTGTCTAAACTAATTCTTAATCATTTACAAAATAGTCTAAGAGCCAGTGGCCGGCAACCTATAAGTAAATGATTATACCTGAAGTTTTGCACAGTGAGTCTCTTATACCTATCACTGATGATGTGGGGACTCGCTAAGCCCGGCGAGGTCGACTCAAGAGTTACTCAGGTGCAAGAAGTATGAAAATGTAACCAACTTCGTTATTAAATTAACAAAGCTGCCGTTTGAAAATTTTAAAATATACAATTATTATTATATAAAAATAATAAAGGCAGACGATTACCGTGCTTCTAAGGTCATGACAGACACTTGTGAAATTGGCAAAAATTATAAATTTCAAAAGTATTTGCTTAAATCTGATTTTTGACGTTAAAAAACTGTCAAAAATGTCAAGCATTGTAATCGACATCACCAAATCTCAGAACCTGTGCCAGAAATAGAGATTATTTGTTACTTATATTATTTTAATATAAAAAGGTGCTAAATATACTAAATAATAAAAATAAATGCCTCATTTGTTAATTTAATAACAAAGTTGGTTAAATTTTCATACCTCTCGCACCTGAGTAACAGTTGGGTCGGCCTCGCCGGGCTTAGCGAGTCAGCACCTCATGAGTGATAGGTATAAGAGACTCACTGTGCAAAATTTCAGGTATAATCATTTACTTATAGGTTGCCGGCCACTGGCTCTTAGACTAAAACAAGTTGTATAAATAACATTTTCAACTGTGCAATTCAGGATGTGCATGGAAATTTTACCCTGTTAATAGCTTAACATACTTTACATAAAATGTGTGTGTCAAAATTACTAGTAATAAGTATAATAAAATACATTGATAATAGTGAAGAAAGACTCAAAATTAGCAGGGTTACGAGGTGTTAATAACAGTTTCTTCCAATAACTTTCTTGTGAGTCTGTATTTTCTTTCTAATTTTGTACACGTACACTAGTGTTCCTTTGTATCCACTTTCTTGCTTTCACGGCGTGCTCTGTTAATTTTGAAAATGAGTTTGAGTAAATGCATTTAACGCAAGTGAATGCTTGGAGTCGTTTTTCTCGAAAACGGCTAATTGTAACGTGATATAACAAGATAACCGGTTTTAAAGTTTTTTTATCTTTAATTGCCCTCTATCCAAATTAATAAAAATGTTCAGACAGATAAAGCTCTAAGTCATTATTTGAAATCAGACACTTTGGCGTTGGAGAATATGCGTTAAATTAAAAACGTGGATGTAAAGGAACACTAATATGTGTACAAAATTTTAAAAAAATCGGACTCACAAAAAAGTTAGAATTGTTAAAACAAAAATTGTTTTTGGTCTTCTTCTCAACTTGGTTCTTGTTTATTTGAAATTATTTTAGTTTTTTAATAAAATCGTGAAAGCCAAATCTTTTATCCTATTTTTAATTTAACACATTAATTCTGTAAACTCTTTACCTTTAATGATACAAAGAACACATACGATTTGTTATATTAACACAGTGGATTGTGTTAAACAAACCTTTAACTTTGCAAGAATTTTATATTGGTTTGAAATGTAATACATTTTCTTCAAACACACTGAAATGGTAGAACATGTTGTGTCTGGCGGCAATAATCACATAGGTAATAATTAAAATATTAACATTAATAAATTTCCTATAATGTAAACAAATATACTTGGCCAAAACGCGATATCATTGGTGTGATTTTACACGCCGTTCAGTGTGGTTTGTTTCCGTGGATACAGGTGCAGGTTACGGTGATGGCCACGTGTTGGCGATGTAAACAGGAGTCTGTTTCTTGTATTTTCGCGTGTTTGCAGCATTTGTGGGTCATAGATACATAGTGTAAATACTGTTTAGGTAATGCCATAATTATTAGTGGTGATGTGGTAAACTTACGGTATTGTTAAACGTAATTTATTTCTTTGTTTACAATATACAGGGTGTCCCAAAATTGAAGGCCATACCATTAACCACATATTCTTTGGACAAAAATAATGCGACTTTCCTTATGCCATTTTTTATTTGGACGTCCCTGTTTCAATACACAGGGTGTTGAAGTTGCATTTTAAAACTAATTTTGTTAATAATTCCATTGTTTTGTAAGATACAGACTTGAAATTTTGCACGTACTTTTATCTTATTCCGGCATACTTATCATGTAATTTTGGTGAAAAAAATCGAACGGAGAATGGAGGTAACTGTGGGATGCAGTACCCTTCATCCCCTCCAATTATTTCTAAGTACGCCTATGCAGCTTTTTCTTAAAATATCGAACGTAGAATTTTCTTCTGATCATGTTATCTCTTTTGTATTTTTCTGTTTAAATGCTCCGTTCTGGAGAAAAGCGACATTTTGTAGAGTCCATAAATTTATAATTTCATTTTCAAATGAAACTGAAATTTTGTGGATATACCTATCATTACACTACCTTGGCAATTTAGCAAATCGCAATACTTACTGAATGAATATTTGCTATTTAAAACAAAATGGATAGTTCTAAATGTTATAAAATGAGGAATACTTATTATGAATTGAAAAAAAAATATGGCATTAAAATCTGTAATATAGTTCTCTTATCAACCAAAAAAATAAAAGTCTCATTTAGTAATAGTAATAATGAACGGTCAACGTAATAACTTTACCTAAATAACATTAAATAAAATAATTCATTAATTACTACTAATTTAGCAAACGTTCTACTTGCCCACCCTCCTCATTAACATATGTATATACCCTTTTAAGTAGTGAAAACCTTATCTTTTGAAAGATATTTTCCTTTTGCGTAAGTTGCCATTACTATTATTTCTCTGAGATGGTTAATCTTGTTTATTTCTGCAGCATGAACCATATCTTTCATATAACTCTAGAAAAAAAACAATGGATTAAGGTCGGGAGATCATGGTGGCCATTGAATAAGTGCGTCTAGTCCTCGACCAATCCAACGATTGAGAAATAAATGGGTATTTAAATACTGCCGGATTTTCTACCATAATGGGGTGGAGCACCGTCGAGCCACATACCGTCATGTACGATAACAGATAAATCATGTAAAACATCTCGGAATTCATTTTGTAGAAAATTTAAAAATGATGCTGGATTTAAATTATTTAGTATGAAACGGGGACCCAGACATTAACCCTGAATGTAAATTGATCGTGTGCTACAATGGTTGCATGGGGATTCAAATCCGTCCATACGTGGCTGTTATGCATGTTTGTCAATCAATTTCTTGTAAACCAATGACTAAATTGCATCCTAGAAGCAAAATCTTGGGGCTGAATATTTTGTACCGGTTGGATGTGACTCGGGTGCAGAAGTTGAGTATTTAAAGTCCGATGAACATCTATTTTTGGACAATTTTCTATTTGTCGAGAAACAATCTTTGTACTTGTGCTTGGTTCTTCTTCTACCAGTGCTAAAATTTGTTCCTTTTGTCAAGGGCTTAATTTTCTACGTATGCTGCAAATTCCGAGTTTCTGATCCATAAACTTTCCGGTTTCACGAAGATGCCGATCCAAATTTAAGAAAACCTTCCTTTTAGGATGTGATCTGTTGAGACAAGGGAGCTTACTATTTTTCCTGATATTCATCGACCGCTAAGACATTTGTAACCCATCAATACATGTCGTTTTCCTCCAAAACGGAGCATTTAAGCAAAAAATTACAAAAGAGATAAAATGATCAGAAGAAAATGCTATATTTGATATTTCAATAAAAAGCTGCCTAGGCGTACTTAGAAATAATTGGAGGGGATAAAGGGTACTGCATCCCTCAGTTACCACAATTCGTCCTTCGATTTTTTTCACCAAAATTACATGATTAGTATGCCGAAATAAGATAAAAGTACGTGCAAAATTTCAAGTGTGTATCTTACACAACAACGGAATTATTAACAAAAATAGTTTTTTTAAAATGTAACTTTAACACCCTGTATATTGAAATAGGGACGCCCAAATAAAAAATGGCATAAGGAAAGTCGCATTATTATTGTCCAAAGAATATGTGGTTAATGGTATGGCTTTCTATTTTGGGACAACCTGTAGTCTCGCTCGTGACAAATACGCCGACAATGCTGTTGGGTAAATACTAGATAGAAGGTTTTGCTTGAGGTATTTATAAAATTAAGCCGTCTGATTTCACATTAAACTACTTGTTTTAATTTGAAATATAATAAGTAAAAGTAATGAATAATGGTATTTAACATTTATTAATTTTATGATATATTGTTAATGTCCTTAAACTTGTATTTAGGAAGGAATAATCGGAACACAGGACAATATAGTTGATGGTCTAGATTTTCTAACTAAGCTAGCCCTGAAGAAGATTTAAAATAAATCGAAACGTTGGCTTAGTTAGAAAATATAGACCATCAACTATATTGTCGTGTGTTCCGATTATTTCTTCCTAAATTTATTAAATTTTTTAAATTAAATATGTATTTGTTGATATTTACTACTGATTTCATTTCATCTTTTCTTAATAATAATTTAATGTATCTAGTGAAATCAGATTGCAACATTTTATAAATGCCTTAAATAACATTCTACATCACGTAAATGGTAGAGCAAAAACAGAATATGTCATTTGGAATCGGAATGCAGCGCTGCATCCAATAAATGAGAAAAAAGACATAATTTTGCTTTAGCATTGATTTTCTAAACGGCCTATATATGTTACACACAATACTCGAGTTTTTGAGTTCAGTACTTTTAATTAATGCAACTATCAGAAAATGAATAGAACTAATTCTGGTCATTTCAAAATGCACAAAACCAGTTTTGAACCATTTATTATGCCCAGAATTAGTTATCTGTATTTTGTAATATGCATTAACCGTTTAAATGTATAATTTCGGGTACGGGAATCTTTTGGAGGTCATAACTAGTTTTGCATACTTTTTTCGGACATTGTCCGAATTCCAGTATTGTGTGAAATATATACATGCTGATAGCTTAATAGAAAAGTTTAATTGATTCTTTATAATTTAATTTTTTTCGATGAACTTAAACCTACATCTATTTCTAATTAAATTTACATTAAAATGGTTTTCACGTTCCTCGCCCTGCACCACATTTTTCTTTTCATTTTTTTGGTACGGTGAAATATTTTTTTATTAGGCTCTGTAAACTGTAATCGTCCATAATGGGATAATGCAATACAAGTAGTTCTTCCATTTGCCCGGTGAGATGTACTTTCTGTGCCCATTTTACTAGTCTCCCAGCTAGCAAAGTAGTTCTATAAATTTAAAGTAATAGAAGTTTTATATTCTGTTAATATTTTATAGTTGTATTTAGAATACTAAATTGTTGAATTAATATGGCACATGAGACTATTTTGCCTTCAGAAATTGAATTGTTTTTTAAATTTGTTGCAAGAACGTTCTTAGAGCATAATTTATAGAGCATTTATAATATAACTGCTAATGTAGCCCTATAAGTGTGTACAATAACACAATTTTACAGCAACGGTGCTTATAGAATCAAATGACTGTAAAACGGATGCAAAATACTGCTTTATAGAATTATACCATCTCCTGTGACACTCTTATAAAATTATTTCGTAATGTCGCTTGTAGTTTAATTATAGAACTATTGCATAAGGCGTTAAGTTACAATTCTGCTGTGGAAAACAAATTACAAATACGAACTTAAGAGAAAAAGCTCTTTAAATCAGTTATGGAAAATAATAATTCAGTTGTTATAAAATCATTACAGAGTAAATAAGTAACAAAAGTCTTTTTGTTCCATAAAGAGACCTGTCTGTAAAAGTACGAAATATTTTGATCAAAGTATAATGGGGAAATTTGTATAACATAGTCGTATTTATCTGCTTGCAGAAGAAAATTTCATTACGATAGTTAAGATTTATTTGATTGCTAATAGAAATTGATTTTCTTATAGAAATTTAGTAACATATTTAATTTAGACCATTCCAAACCTTCTCCATTTGCACTTCTAGATGTTGAAGTTAAGGAATTTTATTAGATTTATTAAATAAGATTGAAATACCACAATAAAATATGACAACACTGTGGATATAAAGTGGCATAGATCTGTTATAGTAGTTGCTTAAAAAGCATATTTGCTCCATAATAATTGCAATCGACACAAAAATGTCATATTAGCGAGAATCCATTGGAAGTACAAGATAATGCCTTTCTTTCTATCGCCATATTGTGAAGAATTAATTAATTAAACATAATACAATATAAATAGGTAAAATGATAACAATAATATGGATATACTTACTTTCTAACAATTTTTTGTTATGAAATTACCATTATGTACTACATATTTCACGATAAAACTTTTTTCCGCATTAAAATGTACTGCTCCCTGATGAACAAACCAACTAAACAATTCGTAATGAGTACTCCTATGCAGGGTGATTAGGTTCATCTTATTGGTTCTTATTGGCTCATCCATATTATTTCTAACATGTCCGATACAGAAACATTTTATTTTTAGATACAATTAAACGATTTTAAAGTTCTCTAAATAGAACACCATGCAACACAAAAATTGTATAACGAAGATCTATAGAATTTTTATGCGATTGCTTTGTAACTGTGTTATAAAAATTCTTTAAGATCTGTGAAAACGTTTATTCAACAATTATTCTATATAAGTATTTCCTACAAACCTTACAGAACCGCTTAAAGAACTAAATGGTTCTATAGAACGGTGCCCATTTTTTTGGTATAAGTATTGTAAGAACGTTTTGAAAATGTTCTTAGAACAAACATTGCTCTATAAAATTTGCTCTGGAAACATTCTTACGATTTTTATAGAACAGGTAATTGTTAGCTGGGCTATTTTGCAACTTTATTCAATACCGATATCTATTTAACACGATAACATCTAATAATATCAGAAATGACAAATTAACTCTTCTCAACGTTTGTATGTACTGCGTTGTCCGAAAATATGGAAATCGTATACAGATATGAACGGTATCTGACGCATTCTACGCTGTGGTGGTGACCGTTTTATGGGGGCGTGGTTTAGGCTTATTTTTCCATGAAATTGTCTAGAACAAACGCCATTTCGATTATAATAATATATTTTTCCCTCTGAATATATTTGGAAAAACTAGGATAGTAATAATAAATTTCAGATAGCAAATTTGAATAACTTAGCTTAATTATTATTAGTTTGTAACATTAAAAAATACCCAGCAGTTAAAATAACAAATACACTTTTCTTAGTATAACTTACAATTTTTCTAAGTTACACAGAGCCTTTGTGTCGAGTGCTTCTGAGAAAATGAGATTTATTGCTTAGTGGCAGAATATGCCACATGATATTCATAAATGCGGCAAAAGAAAGTTATTAAACACTTCCGACACTTCCGGACCTTTTTGAACCTTTGGTCGATTTACTTTGTTTTGTAAAAATGTGCCGTCCTGACATAAAGGAAGCTATAAAGTTCAAGTTCACAAAAGAGAATTAAAAAAATATACATAAGGGGGTCACCCAGAATCTAGTACCTCTTTGTAAACAAATGGCACTCGTGTCAGAACAGCATGAGTTGCCATAATTATTTGAAATTATTGTGTAACAAGTTTGACACACTACAAGATCCATTATTTTCGAAGACGACATTTAATATGAATACCATAACAGGGTTTTTTAATTCGATTGCTAAATCTATAAAGGATGTTCCTTATTGTATAATAAGAATGCCAATGAGTTTCTTAAGTACCATCCCGATGCTGGCTTGCAGTTTGAGTTTACCGCAATGCGTGTGGAATATTTGGTTTTATTGAGTTGAGATTTGAGATCTCACTACAATGTATTATTTTCATTATGAAGTATGTATTGTGAGTGCAATCGTTGTCATTCTCTATCGTACACATATCTACTGACTTATTTTGTTTCTGTTGCAAAATCAATGGGAAAATATGAACTCTTTAATACTGTATACGAATTCGAGAACATTTTATGACTCGTATTTATGCAATTTGTAACAAAAGTTCAATAAAATCTACTTTTTCGTCATTGCAATAATAAAAACATGTTGATTTTTTTATTGTATACCTTACCTATATATAACAAAAGAGTGATGGCAATTACAAAAATTAATGATCTGAAAAATACTGCCAAAATCAATTAGGTAATGTACAACATCCAATATCTTAAATATTTTTATTTGTATGTAACGATAAACATCACAACCTTCTTTGTTAATAATAATTGTTACATGATTTATTTTAATTGTTCCTGAAATACGTATCCCTTAGCAAAAGTTTTGAAGAACAATATTATTTTCAGTTGCCCTCTTTTATGCATAATCGAAAGTCAGAAAAGAAAAAATTGACAGATTTGTTTGTCAAGGTAGCAGTGACGAACTCAGTTTGACTTAAACTGTTGGGAATAGGTATCTATTTTATGAATTTTGTAAATCTGTTTAATTTCCTTCTAAGAAGGTTAATAAGAAAAAATATGTATTTATATATTTTTTAGGTATTAATAATATTGTGTGAAACTAACTACTCTGTGGACAAAAGCCCCAACCAGCGTTGAATTACACCCACAATATCTACCCATATAATCCTTATTATTAGCTTTTGTAACATTTTTCACTGAATTAAAAAGGTATTTTAAGGTAATATAAATCAAATCTCCTACAATTTCTATCAATGAAGTCATATGTATGTTCTCTGATACCAAACATCTAGGTATGCTAATGAACAATTCCACAAAACTCTATTCAATAATTATCTAAAGAAATTCATCTATCTAAATTTACTAACCTGCTTTAATGCAAACACTCTATAAATATCTAACTTCACTTTTGGCAGTGGGAACACGACAATTCAACCAAATAGATGAGATTTGACCTATTTCTGTAGATATGTCATATTTAATTCATTGACAGGCTGTCACTTTTGTCATTGCCGATTTTTAACTTCAAATAATTTTAATTTTTATAATAATTTTTATAGTTAGACATTTGACTCAACTTAAAGGAGGCCACCTGAAGAATTGTGGTTGAATTGTCGTGTTCCCACTGCCAAAAGTGAAGTTAGATATTTATAGAGTGTTTGCATTAAAGCAGGTTAGTAAATTTAGATAGATGAATTTCTTTAGATAATTATTGAATAGAGCTTTGTCTGTGGAATTGTTCATTAGCACACCCAGATGTTTGGTATCAGAGAACATACATATGACTTAATTGATAGGAATTGTAGGAGATTTGATTTATATTAACTTAAAATACCTTTTTAATTCAGTAAAAAAATATGTAATGTCAAGAAAAATAAATAATAGTGACATGACGTTTTATATTTTCTAAAAGAATTTGAAAATCATGTATAGGTCAGTAAGATTATTAGCAAGTCAGTTATTGTGTTTTCATTAATAATTGTCGAGTCTCTAGTCGGGTAAATGGGTAATTTATCAACGGCAGGACAAACTTTTTTTTTTCAGTGACGGAAAACAAGTTTGACATTTTATCTCCCTTGACAGGTAACAAAATGTTACTTTTTAAGAAATTACTTTTTTCGCGGCAAAAAAATTAATACTTTTTCCCAGATATGTACATATAAGAACACAAAGATAATTAATTTTAAAATAATTTTTATTCCTCGAACGATGGGGAATGTCTGCTATAGTTGAATTTTCTTGAGTTGAAATTATATTTTCTGTCATGGACACAACTGCCGTTTTTAGTACTGGTCGCAAATTGGGTCTTATTTCAGTTAATGCACTGCCACACGTTCTAAACGCTTTATTAGATGTTTCTGTCCTATGCGCCACCGATTCATCAACATACTCTTCAGCGACCGTTGATGACTTCCAACCACTATGCTTCTTCAGTGTCATCAAGTTTCCTCCAGTTTCAACTAAAAATGTAGTAGGCGATCTTCGAAATACATGACCTGTATATAATTTAGCTTTTTCAAGTAGAATAAAGTTGGCTACTGTATAACATTTTTACCAACCTGATTGATACATTTTTCATTGTGGTATGCATAAATCAGGTGCCGATCCTTTGCTGCTGCTGGACGAAGAGCTGTGTACATTCTGCAAAATTTAATATATTTTTCAGTAACTATAATTCTCCTGTATACATCATTCTTTGTTTTCTTAAGATTCACAATTAATAACGTTTTCGAATCTTCAATATCATCTAATGTTACCTGGTTACCAATTCGACAAACTTCTACAATCCCAAATAAACAACAACGTTGGTTATTTAATTAAATAAACTAACAGGAGCACTATCTCAAAAATCAGTAATAGCTATGTATACTTGTAAAAAGCGCAGATTTCTTGGACATGCAACCTTTTCCATTTTGCTTCAAAAATACAATTAGTTTGCAATATTTTGAAATGTCTACATTATTATTGGATTGTAACGTACTTTTACTCATTGAATAATTTGACCTCACTGTTGATGGCTTTTCTCCAAGACAGCAACACCGTCTCCGAGAAAGAAATGCATGTCATGTCCACCTTCCATTTCATAAATCTTGAATAAGCGTAAATTTTCCGCGAGCGATATAGCTGGCAAAAATTTTAGTGATTTTTCATATATTTTCAGGTATTAACAATATTGTGTGAAACTAACTACTATGTGGGCTAAAGCCCCAACCAGCGTTGAATTACACCCACAATATCTACCCATATATTCCTTATTATTAGCTTTTGTAACATTTTTTACTGTATTAGAAAGGAATTTTAAACTAATCAAATCTCCTATCAATAAAGTCATATGTATGTTCTCTGATACCAAACATCTAGGTATGCTAATGAACAATTCCACAAACAAAGCTCTATTCAATAATTATCTAAAGAAATTAATCTATCTAAATTTACTAACCTGGTTTAATGAAAACACTCTATAGATATCTAACTTCTGACAGTGGGAACTCGATATTCAACCACAATAGATGAGATCTGACCTATTTCTGCATTTTTAGGATTGCTTCATCAGGTGGCCTCCTTTAAGTTCAGTCAATTATCTAACTATAAAAATTATTATACCAATAAATTGTCAAACAATGTCAAACTGAGATGGAGGTCCAGGACGTCCACGACGTATTTCAGCAGTATGTCGTAACATATACACGAGGCTAAATTATATCCGTGCCATGTACCGCGTGTCCGAGCATTAATACTGTCACAGAATTTGCCCCGCTCGCATCCAATTCGGCGACTGTGATATCGCGTAACGCTAGATTACCCCGATCACCCCTGCGCGATTCTTGTAAACAAACAAAATAATGCCATGTATCCAGGCGTAACTGGAATATGGAGAATTGACGAGAATATTTCGAGACATGGATCTAGAGATGCTAGAAAATACCTGGAATGTTCGTTTGGTCTATAAAAGAAGAATAAACGGCCGAGTTAGTTAGTCTTGAGTTACAGTATTGAATGACAGTTTTGAATTGGAGTGTTTAGCTCTGAATCACCCTGTATAGGGCTACTCTGTCGGGTAAATCACTTTTTTTGAGGTGCTCTGTTATTAAACAAAGATTTTAATGCCAAGTCACACACTAATGTTTCAGCACAGGTTTACTTTTAAGGTAATTTTATTTACAAAATATATATTTTTTCATATATGTACGAGTATTAAAATACATCAGGGTGAATATCTCAAATGCAAGAAAAGTATACGACCAGCTAATTGTTTTCAAGTTCAAGAAACCTTGCGGTCTGTGTCGAAAAGTTGAACAATTTTTTTGAATAAGTGGTGAATTTGGTAATGCTAATCAAAACAAATCCCAAGGCTCTTTTATGTTGATATTTTCTGTATTCTATTGTGTTTTTAGGTGTACACCCACAATATTTACCAATATATTTTATATTATTATCTTTTTTTTGAAGAAGATATTTTAGCTAATATAAATCAATTTTAGATCATAAAGATGTGGTAACAAAATGTCAACGTAAAATGGCGTAAATTTATTTTTTTAATGAAAATTATGACTTATGTAAGACTAACCACTTTTTTGTGAGTTTGTAATGCATTTTCAGAAATAAACATAATCAAATTGCTCATCCTTTTATTAATAAAGTTAAATTGCAGCATACAGAACAAATCAATCAGGTAATTATTGATAAATTTAAAACTTGTTTCTCAAAATTAATTAGATAACTTCACCACATCCTTTAAGAATGTTACAAGTATATCACAGAATAGTTCCATACTGACAGAATGAAAAACTTAATAACCTACCTTTGAGGATATATTCTAGATGATATGAGAAACCGAATCATCACGTTCTGGCTTTGTGATTTCTCCGTATTCTCGCTGTCCTACCCTTAAAAGTAGAATGAAACTGCATTCCAAAGGATCTTTCCCATACTTAGGTATCCTTCACCACTGGGGATCGATATATTTTATCGAATTTAAAGGGCCGCTAGTCTGTTCTGAATCCCTAACATGGCAGGAAATTATTTTTTAAAGAATTTAGGCGCCGACACATTTCGTTCCCAATTTGTATGTCTGAGTGACTTAATGTGTGTGCTAAACCATAACCGATTTTATTAAATACTACTATAAAAAATGCATATTGATTCTGATGGCATACTGTATCTTGCTGTGATGCAATATTCAAAGAAATCCCACAAATAACTATAATAAAAAAAAACTTTATTTTTTACTTAGATCTTCTTTTCTAAATTCTAAATTCTTTAAGTACAATATAAATTTCTTCAAAAAAAAAAAAAAAAATTCAATTCTTGTGCATTTATATTAACAACGTGTATTTTTATATTACGAATGTCCAGATATCAGATACAAAAATTGTTATCACTTTCATATTTCAAAAATTAGCACCAACTTTTCAGATCCTTGTAGACCTATATTGGATTTTTACTTTTATTAATTGGATGTAGCATAAAATTAAAATTTATAATTCAGTTCAAGATTTAAAAAATGATGTTGCATTTATTAATTTAATTTAATCAGTTGCCACTAAGAAAATTTGCCAAGGGGTATGGGTACTTGCGAAAAATCCGGAGAAGGGAAATGTCTCTTTTTGCTCACGAGAAAATCAAATATCTGACTATATAGAGCTAGATTATATTTATGTACACATTCTTTATACGTCTTGATAATACGTAATAAAAAGATATAGACATAATAAAAGTCAAGTTTTCAGATTTTGCATAATATTTCAGGAAATGATTCGACTTCAGTCTTCAGCTGTAAGGAAATAAATCCAACAGAGTCGTATGCTATAAAATTATAACCTACAAATTATACTACAAATATCTGACACTGCTCTAGATATATTTTTTATAAAATAATTTATACTATTATTACCTATTACCTACTAAATTATGTGTTCACAATTTTAAAAAAGTGTTATTTATTTGGTGCAGCAATCACTGAGAAAATGATGTTTCTATGATATTATAATGATGATAATAGTAGTGTAGAACGAAGCATTCTACTGCGCCCTAAGAATTATAATCTGACAATATTGCATTGTTGAAATACGGGTAGCAGAGTGTTCCAAAATAGAAGACCATACTATTAACCACATATTCTTTGGGCAAAAAGAGTGCGACGTTTCTTATGCCATTTTTTATTTGGGCATCCCTGTTTCAATATAAAGGGTGTTAAAGTTACATTTTATAAAACTGTTTTTGTTAATAATCCCATTGACACCCTGTATAATTAAACTAACAATACATTATGTATGTATTGGTTTATACAGAGTAGGTTAAATTTTAAGAGTATTTCAGAAATCTATCGAAAAAGTCTTATTAAACATATTCATCTAAATATCGAAAACTTAACGACATTCGTTATACAGTCTGGATTTTGGAATTGTGTGAGGGTAGCCTTAAAAAGCTACAGCACTTAGGCCCCTTGTGCTTTCTCCCATTAAGAGATCAATCCACCTGAATCGCTAACCAACCTAATAAAGAGAAAAAGGTGGATCCGTTTAATGTAGGCCATAGAAGGCCATCGCTTTCCCAGCACGGATTATCTTGTTGATGAGACTGCTGTGCACTCACAGAGTGCATGAAGCATGGTCTTGTCTTCCTGTTCGCAACCCCTACAAAAAGGTGTTTTACACTTCCTCATATAATACAGGTGCTTCCTTAGCCAACAGTGTCCAGTTTGATTACTTGTCACTACACGAAGATATTTTTTTGTATTCTTGCTGGGGTACTGTAGTAACTCATTAGCAAATTGACAGCTATTTTTTTCATTCCACCGTTTTCTGACTTCCTTCTGGGTGTTCGCCTTAATAATTTCAACGAAAATTGACAGCGGAAGCATACTGGAGGGACCAGGTCCAAATGTTCTGGGACCCCATGCACTCCTAGCCACCTTATCAGCCGTTTTATTGCCATAGCACCGCTCTTGTCCCTTTACCCAGCATACAGATAAGCTATTGTAGGTTGAGGCCATTTTCAGTGCCATGCTGATCTAGTTGTTATTTTATGATTACATAAGATCAGTAGTGATTGTCTACTATACATATATATAGATTCTGTTGGTTTTGTTCGTTATATACTTTTGGTTTCATTCCCCAAGTTTTACCAACAGTCCTGCGGGAACTACTCATAGAATATGTACGCCTTTTTCAGTCTTCTCTCCAAATGAAGATTCCATGTTAGCTTTGCATCAAGTGTGACTCCAAGATATTTCATATCCGATGTAAAGCTTAACGTGGTGTTTAGGAGAGTTGTTGTCCTTATTGGCGCCATTTTCCTGTTCCTTGTGAAAAGAACTATTTCTGTCTAGCATCCTTCGTTCGTTCAATACATTTTTTCCATTATTTTTTTGTATCTCCTGAACTTACAGTCCAGTTTTATAGAGACAGAAAAATTATAAGAAATACAATTTTATTTTCATTTGACTAATGGTGAGATGCCACTGGAAGAGTTATTTTCAAACTTCCACTAAAGTACGAATGATATCTATATTGAAGATTTGTCGAAGAACGAAAAGTTCTTCTCAAATATTTAATCTGCATTAAAAAGTTGCATTTAAGACACCTTTCATTATAATTCGAAAAGAAGCACTAAAATATCAATGCAGTCGCCTAGGTAATCGGTCACGGCCAAGATATAATTAATTTGCATTTCCCTGGGTTTAGCTGGGAATCTTTGACCTATCCTTATTGCCCTCGAGCTAAATTCTGTGAAAATGGACTCGCTGTCAGAACCCAACGTTAGGCTGCTTCGATCAGAACTGCTCCAAATATAATGGTGGTCTTCTGAGTTGTCCCGTAGTAGTTTCTGCATCCAATGCTACCAAATGTTCGCCGCTTTTGAGTGACAGAATATTCAGCGTCTATTCTACAAAAGCCTTATCGCGACTGAACGACTCAGTTATTTAGACTACCACATAGCAACCCGGAAAACGATAATAGACTGAATAACAGTACAAGTCAACACACAGTCCACATTTCCTCGATAGCATATTTATTGCTGTTACATTGAAATGATTGTGGCATCTGAGGTCATCGCAGGCTTCTTGTATCTAACCAACTAATTCGTTAGCATTTGATATAGGCCCGTAAGGTCAGCTGATCTCCTCCACAATACGCAGATATACCGTCTTTTTGTTATCAATTAATGGTGATTAATGGTCAAGGTAAACCCAAAGTTTTAGTTCTTAATTAATATTAAGACATATAAACTAAATACTGATAAGGCTTTTGAGGAGAACTATACGTTTTTTGTTAGATTATTAGTGGAAACAAAAAAGCTATTCATTTTACAGTTTTTTTGACCCTATAAAACTATATTAACTTAGCTGTCTACAAGATACAAACATGATCTTCAATATCCTGTAGAACGAAACCTATTATGTACGATAGTTGTTGAAGAAGTCGACTTATTTCGACATTTTCGGCGATTTCCGAAAATTTGTCAAACAATTTATACCTAAGTTAATTTTTAGCAAATATTTCTTTTTTCTAAAAAACAGTGTTGTTCACTTAACGAAATAAACTTTTCAGACGGTAGTCAACCAAAAACATATTTATACTAATTATCCATGCATTTTTGCTCGCTGCAACCGAATGTAAAGTCAGTTTAATCCCTTCACCTCAAGATATACAGTCGAAAAAACATCTTGATCAATAAAACTGTTTATTATCAAATATCGAATTTATAATCTGAGACAGTTAAACCGAATCTACCACGACATTTTCTTGCTAACACCATGATACAGAATCAAAACGAACTAATTCGAATCGAGAAGCTCATCATTGACAAATCTTGTTCCGGCAAACCTTTTCTAGCCTCCCAATAACAGCATAACCCAGAGGAGGACGGTTTATAAAGCAGATTTACAATAACAACATAATCCTTAGGGTAATTTAGCCAAAACAATGGACACCGAATGTTCGAACTCGAACAGGTAACTGACGGGACGGGGAAAATTTGTGAATTAAGATTATGACTGTCATTTTGTGTCAAAAGTCAGGTTAGACAATTAAAGAAACTGTCTCTGCTTTCTAAGTTTATGAAATATATTGAACATTACGTCAAAAATGGTTAACCTTCCAGTGGATCTATGAAATTTCATCAATCAATAAGCCCTTTGTAGAACCCTATAAAACTTGATATGATGAATCAATTAGTCAATTAGCTTTGGGTGAGAATGGTGTTATGCATTCTTGGGAAAAGAATATTAGAAAAATGTGATGCTATACGATATTGAGAGATTAAACATCAATGGTCACGATGAATAACGAAGAAAAGGCGGTTTATCTTTAAGAAAAAAGTTGAAAACATTGTAGGTTGATAATTATAAGGAATTAGTAGATAATATGCAGGAACTGGAGTAGAATTTTCTAAAGAACATGATACTTTACATGACAGGTTGGTTAGTGAATATTATTTAAATTCAGGTCTTCTATTAGTCCTTAAAAGAGATGTAGGTACTTATTTCAGAGACATAGGGGATTGTGTTAACTATAATTTTTCATCATTATAGTAACTAAATAAATCGGTATTATTTGTTGAAAACGTTTTAAATTTTACAAATTCAAATGACAAACCTGTATGTCGATATATATTCTATGGTTAGTAATTACATCTATTATGGTAATTTAAACATTTAATAAAAACATAAACTTAAATTTGTACCATTGCATAAATTGTGGTACACGAATTTGCCTTTGTAGGACGTTGTACGTTTGCCTATAATTTTTCATTTATTCATCAGTTTTATTGCTGCCCAATAGACTGTTATTTATTAGATATTAAAAAGAGCGTTAGAAAGGTTAACAGTCATTTTATAAGATCCGTAATTCTATTTCTCAGATCCGCCTACACTTATTGTAAATTATTTCTGAGGAAGTGGAATTATAATTTGTAGTTTTGACGACATCCTGTTAAAATTGTTCTGTGCTGGTAATATTTAAATTTATTATTTTATCAGTTTTTAATCCATCATCAATTGCTATGAAAGTTACTTTTTCTATAAGTAATTCTCTTGAGTTGCTCCAGTTGATTTCAATGCGGTCATTCTTGGTCGGTATAAACTACTAAAAAACCTTTGTTGGACGATATACCGACAATACTGCCTCAAAATCAATCAGCAAAATTAAAAAGGAGACCAACAAAGGCAATAAATATGAGAAAATGAAATTCCTTCTAATAATTCTCCGTCGTAGTCCATTTATCTAATTTCTTGTGCAAAATTAAAATGCAAACTCGATAAATATCCCAATAATAAAGCGATTTATTTAATTCAAGTAGAAAAACCATCAATCAAATCTCGTAATGGTCGGCGAAGTGTTCTTATATAAGAAGGTTGTATGGGACAGGTTTTCAAATCGGTTTCTCCGTGGGTTTTATCTTTAATTTGTATGGGGATAACGGTGCTTGGGATCTGAGATGAGAACCTGAGACCGGCTACTCTCTTCGTCAGTGTTAAGGGTGGGCTTGGTTGGCAAGGTCAGTGTTTGGGTGGTGAGATCACACACACGCACTGGGAAACAGATCTATTTATAAAAATCGTAAAGTATTTTATAAAATATAATCTTTAAACTGCCATAAAGCCTCTACAACCATGTATTCAGTACTAACTTAACCCAGTTAACTATATACGAGTAGAGTGTTCAGATAAGAATTGATATTTTAATTAGACTTCTGTGATGAAACTAAGGTGATTTATATCAACTTACCCTTAGTAAACTTATGTTTCCTCAAGGCTTGAAAAAATATTCTTATTATTAATTATTTTTTTTACGATAAATTATTTATTTTTTGGGTACTCGTACTAAAATTTTAGAAAAGGTTTTTTGTATGAAAACTTTTGCACTAAATGTACAAGGCGTTCTGAACGCCTGTACCACTATATTATTCCTATTTTTAAAGATAGAAGTTATTGGAAAACGATTAGTTGTTTTGAAACAGCCTTTAATTAGTTTTAAAAGAGATATAGTTGTTCACGTCGCCAAAAAGCATAATTTTATAAAAATTGAGTTTAACGTATTTGTTAAATTAGAAAAACAATATACCTATAAATTCTGACTTTATAGTACAAGATCCGAACTAAGGTCGTCCTTCACCCATCCTGATGAAAAGTGTTTTTTTATAAAACATAATTTGTGCAACACTGTTGTTTCATTTCATACTTCCTCTGAAGTGCCTCAAGACTCTGTTCTTGGTCCACTAACTGATCCTAAGCATCATTCAGCGCAGGGAAACTTCATTAATTAAGGGGATGATCAAAAGTCAACCGGTATCAACCCCTCACATTGATCCCAGCTAATACTCTTTAACACTACCACACCCGCAGAGAGGGTGCCAATCCTCTTCACAAATATAGCTGATCTACGGTCTACCGGCCGCAGGATTCGAACCTGATTCAAATATTGACGCCTTAAACCGCTCGATTACCGACCGATCCAGATGATTGTATACATCTTTGGAGTGATTTAGAAAAAGTATATCAGTAGTGTACCCAAAATAATTTATATTTAAATGTTAATAAACTTAAACACCATATTAATAATATGGTGGCAAGTGCAAATAAAAATGTATGGTTTATAAACAATTTATATGAATTTGAGGGCACAATTTGTTAGACCTAAGCATGAATGGGCTTCTACGATCTGGAATCCATATTATGAATGTCAGATAAAAACCGTGGAAAAGCCTCAAAGGCAATTTGTCAAATAGCTGTGGTTTAGAAGTGATCGAGTTTATCCAGAAATAAGGTATGATCATAGGATCAGTAATAGGATCATCAATAGGATCGCATTTATTGCGAAAATATATTTTTAAAAATTCAACTTCAACAACATGTATTTTTTAAGGTAGGCATTTTCGTATAAGTAAGTAGTGTTAAATATAGTCGCGGCAAGAATTCAGACGATTTACATTATATAAAAAAATTAATGATTTATTATATTTTCATTAAAATATTTAAGAAACTGCAATTGAAAGTAATAAAACTATATACTACACTAAATGTTTGCATCAGATATTGCACTAAATTGCCAAAAATTATTGTTTTTAACGCGAACAAATATCGAAAATTATGTTGACAATAAAAAAAATTGCGTAACGTCGGCCGTGACGTAAGAAGTCTGAATTCTTGCCGCGACTATAGTCATATTTTGATGTAAAAAATATGAAGACAATTAGAATACCTGCTTTTTGTTGCACCCTGTATATTTCAATGTACTATGTGTTATACTTGGCAACCCGGTAATAGGGACCAGAAAAAGGAAGGGAACCTGACTTTTGCATGTTTCTTATGCTTTGTACTTTCGAATGGTATTATATTTGTTTGGTAAGCAACTGAGCAAAATATTAACAAATAAATTAATTACGATATTTTTAATTAAAAGGAGCCATGAACATATTTCGATAGGCAACCCATTTGCGATATATTTGCTAACATACGAATCGCGATGCGCGATGCGTGGTTTGTAAGTAATTCGTGCATCGTGTGTAGGGTTTTTATGAATGGATTTTTAATGAACAAGACCCTACACACTGTTCACGAATTCCTCGCATATCACGAATCGCGCATAACGAATAACGAATTTACGCATAGTCTTTAGCGGGCCTTTGACTATAAGTGATTTCTTTATGTACAAATACCAAATTGACTATAAAGACGCGTTAAATGTAATTGCAACTGTTTTGTATTTCTCATTCATTTTATATTATTATTTCAACACTTGTTTTAACAATTAATTGTGTTGATTTTGAGAGAAAATAATTTTTACGGTAGATATTCATTGTTATTAAATTTAGAGAATGATTAAAATCTGAATAAAAATTGATATTAGATGATTGATGTGTACATTAATTGCATTCTCTACATATCCTTAAGCTACCTTAAAGAATTTCCAGTCTCCATACCCATTCGATCCCAAAACACTCATTCCATCATTTGCCAAAAAAGTAGCACTAGTTAATCTAAATACTTGTTAAATATAAATATTTGGTTATCTTATGAGATCTTTTTCAAATATAGATCTGCATAAATTATAAAAGATTAAAGAAAAAATTTAGTTGTAAATATAAAGCTCCACCATCTAATTAGCAGTAGAAAATTAAAATTATTTTTTATGAAACGGTGCATTTTAGTGGCATACCTTTTGACAGAAGATAAATAAAATGAGTATTCATAAAACTCTTGTGTTTTCTCAAAATACCTGCAAACAAAGAAAATACTTATATTACAAGAATACAAGAACGCTATAGTATTATAAGTAAAAACTAAACCTTATTCATCCACCTTATATTAAATTTCACTAAAATACTTCAAAAATTTAAAACATAAAAAATAAATATGTAAGAACCCATAAAATGCACGAGTTTAAATTTTGTTGATCAAGCTTAGTTTCAAAACTGTCAGTTTCAAGATCATGCCGAAGCACAGTGTGATATTTTTATAATCTAGGGGTACAAAATTCAAAAAGTAAGATTATCTGAATAAATCAGATATTACAATATTTTGTTAACAACATTCTAATTAACAAAAGAAGAAGTATTATTTTGATGACGGGTAAAGAATGTAAATAAATGCAGATAGTTACACTTATAGCTGTGGAAGATGCATCATTTCTGATTGTATCTTTAAATGAAAACGTTATGTTTCATAATATTATTAGTTTTTGTGATTAGTGTGAAATTTTTACAGTTCATTGAGATAGGTATCATCAATGTAAACTTTATAATATTACCCATATGGTACAATGATTTTATTCAAGCATTTTCATTTACAGCCAAAATGAAAATATTCCAGAATAGAACGTTCTTAAATAAGAATATATGAAGATAACCCAATGTTTTTATTGTTAGTATATGCTGTGTCAAACAAATGGTTTTAGTTATTGCACGAGCTTTCGAATCCGAACGCATAACCACAAAGATTTTTTAACCTCTTCTGATTATTTTTTTGCCACTTTAAGGCCCTCTCCACGCAGAAAACCACAAAATATCCACCAAGATGTTATTTCATTGCTTTCTGAATTACTCATAGCTTTAGAAACATGTGATGAGGATTCAGAAGAATCTAGTAAAGATTAGAGAAATCTAATGAAGATCTAGAGGCTCTGATTCTTAGGACTCCTTCCTATAGAAAAAAGTAGTATAATTAAGTGTAGTATTTAAAAACGTAGTTTAAAAAGTTTTGTTGAAATAGGCCATTGCAGGAAAAAGTTCTGAAAGGAAAAAATCTAGGTGTTGCTTATTCCCGCCCTCCAGAAACATGAACTAAGGAATAAACACCACCACAAAATAGCTTTTGACTAGCTGATACTGTGTACCAAAATTAAAATTTCTGTGTAGTGTAACCGTTTTTAAGGAAAAATAAAAAAAATATTTTTTTCCCCATTTTGAGACGCGAATATCTCAACAGGAAGGACCCAAATTGAAAAATTGCATATAAAGATCCCCCCTCTGAAATGACTTGTGGAATACACTGGTAAAATATTTGACCATCGTTCTGGAACACCCTGTATAGCTTGTAAGTCCTATTCATATCATCTGGGAACAAAGTGCTGCTAGATTGTTAAATTGTCACACTGTGCGATGCTGCCTCATGAAAGCATGCGGCTGATACAATATAAACTATGTTTGTCAAATTCTTGAATTAAAACGAAGATAAAATTTAGTAAAATCTGGGAAACCATTGATCATGTTCTCGAGTTTGCTTAAAATCATACACACCAGAAGAAGAATCCAGTGGCATATTTTTGAAAACAATTATGTCATTTGGGATGTTTAAAACAAAAGGGTAGAAGATTTCATTTCCTTGTTTGACTATTCCTCTATGAATCACGTAAGTACTATTATTGGATGTCCCGAATCATACTCCTAATATACATTTTCTCATTCATTCTGTCATCCATTCATAAATTACTTAGACATTTTTCTAAGTAATACGTTTCTTCGGAAAGGTATCACTAGAAAGAAATATGCCCTAACTACAAAGTAAACAACGATAATTCCTAACAAGTCTATTTACATTGCATTTTACTACTGGAAAATAAAGTGTGGAATGTCACAAGGGTGGCCCACCTTAAATAGAACGACGTCACCACAAATGACACCCAACAAAAGCGCTCTAATTCGAGCTTTTATGTGTATTTACTGTGTTATGTGTTTTCGTGGTAGTTCTATTTCACGAAATGAAAACAATATGTATGCTAAAATTAAGTATAAGTGAAGCTAACATTTTACACATAAATTAGCTTATCCACAAATAGGTTAGATAAGCCAAAATATATGTGTCGGGCACATATTGTGAAAAAAACAATCAAATATTTTGATAATATAACTCATTGTTGTTAATTCCAAATGCATAGTTTAATAACTATAAAAGATTCATTTAGCTAGCAAATAACTGAGTGAACATTGCTGAACGAATTGTGTTATTATTTCAACACTTGTTTTTAAAATCAATTGTGTTGATTTTGAGTGATCATTTTTACGGTGGGTATTCATTGTTAAATTTACGGAATTATTATAATCTAAATCAAAATTGATACTAGATGAGGATCCATCCGCAATAGCATCTATGTTCATTGCCACTTTTTTGCGTTTTTGTACATCGTTTTCTAGAAATATTCTACATATCCTTCATCTGCTATGGAGAATTTACAGTCTCTATGACCATTCAATCTCAAAACATTCTGAGATTTACTGTTAAGAAGCATCTAACATTGTCGTGGTTTTTAGGTTTTTCAAAAATAAATTACTTAAAAAAGAGTTTATAGATTTAAATAGGCCATATTTCTCATAGAGTCCATGAACTTTTTCATGATTTATGAACATAAAGTTCATAATTCGTCATCATTTCGATAAAAAAGATCACGCCTAAAAGTTGTCACAATATTTCTGTAACACTGTGCACTGAAGGAAATATATTTTAGCAATAAGTAGATAATGATTATTCCCAGCAAAATATCTGCATTAAATATGCATCAGAAAGGCTACGCTACTGTCATAATGAAAACAATTTTGCATTTGGTTTATTGCTAGCATCCCACCTTATTACAGTAATGCAATGCTTTTGTAATTTTTCGCTCTAGCAAAAATGTATACTAAGGCTGCTAGCTATAGCAGATATTACTTTTTATTTCAAATAAGTAACTTTGTAGTCACTATTAAATAATCTTCTTGTCATTACTTACACACTTAGATTGGTACATAATGTACATACCTGTATTAGATACTGATACAGTATAGTTCTTATGTATAATATATCGATGTATATCAGCCACAATTAACTCGCACGAACAAAATATCTAGCTACTGTCATAAAATTTTTACTTGGCGCAGTAGGTAAATTATTTTTAACCATGATTAAGTAAACCTCAACAAAAATAGTTACTTACTGCAATACGTTATTTAGTTACCTTTATTAGAAGAAAATAACTTTTATTATACTTGGTATAAGATATTGCAACACTAACAAGAAATATTCTAACCAATGATGATATACTCGCGACAAGAATTCAGACGACTTACGTCATACGAACAAATGAATAATTTACTATATTTTCATCAAAATATTTAAGAAACTGCAACTGATAGTTATAAAACTATATACTACATTAAAAGTTTGCATTATACAGGGTGTCCGGTAAGTACCTCCTAATCTCTCGGGAGTGTATAAGGGAGGTCAAAATAAAACTAGTCCTTCCTATAATTTTTTTTCCTAATGTGCCCCCTAACGGAGTTATGGGGTGTCAAAGGGGTACCTAGAAATTAACGTTTACGGTTATAACTTTGAAACCACCCTGTATATTTTAATAAAATTTTCGTACGTTGTATTACACATGGAGCACTACGATTTGATGTTAAAATCAACTTTTTGCTATTATCAGGTGTTCAGAAACGGATTGGCCCTATCACAATTTTTCTCAAAATTTTGACAGAAGTAATTTTATCAAACTGAAAATATTATTATTAGATACTCTGAAGTTTTTTCTTTAAAAATGGTACTCTTTATTTATTTCGAAAAAATTAACGGTTTGCGAGATAAATCGGTTTTGAAAAAAATTGGTAACAAATACAACAACAATTAAAATTTATTTTTTTTACATATTATTTCATGCATTTAATTTCTTTAACTTTATCAAGTCCAGAAATCTTTGAACGGGTTGGCTATACTTTATGAGCAAGTAGTGACCAATTAAAAATAACATTTGAAAAATAACTTACTTACAAGACATGCAACAAAGAACATTCAACAATGAACAAAGGTACCTAAATGTTACTTCGGTAGATGTTCAAAATGAGCACCCCGTACTTCAATGCACTTTCTAATCCTACAAATGTTTTCCCGGTGCACTTGAAATAATATTCCGTGATTATTGCGGAGATGGTCACAGTTCTGTGTTATCCTCAGCAGAAGTTCCTCTCTACTATTTACGGGTGTTGAATAAACGTTATTTTTTAAATGACCCCACAGAAAAAAGTCTAATGGGTTTATATCGGGCGACCTAGGTGGCCATAATACAGGTCCGCCTCGACCTATCCATCGATCACCAAAAACATTCGTCAGATGTTGACGTACTAAACGATCAAAGGGGGGTGGTGCACCGTCATGCATGTACAATGGTCGTCAGCTTAAAGTCACCACTTCCATGTTTTGTCCCTTTCTAGCACCGTGTATAATAAATGGCACTAGAAAAGAATGGACCATGGAACTGGTGACTTTAAGCTGACGACCATTGTACCACATTTCAGTTCTTATTTGAAGGGGCACTTCTTCTAACAAAGTATTTAGATTTTCCTCTAAAAATTGCAAATAAAGAGCACCATTAAGTCTTTGCTCCAGAATAAATGGACCAATCAAATGATTCCCGATAATTCCAGCCCACACTTCACCATAAACCTTTGTTGGTAGCGAGTTTGAACTAAAGCGTGATGGTTTTCTTCATCCCAGACATGTAGATTATGCGAATTAATTATGCCGTCTCTTGTAAAACCTGCTTCATCGGTGAACAAAATAGATTTACCAAAATTATGATGCGATACGATATGATGCTCTAAAAACCAATTGGCGTATTGAAGTCTTTTTGGATAATCATCTGGAGCCATAGCATGTACTTTTTGGATGTGGTACGGGTAAAGCAATTGTTCTTTCAGAGTTTCATGTACAGCCCATTTTGTAACATTGTTTTGTGCCCCAAGCTTCCTTATGCTATTTGAAGGATAATTAGCAACGTCTTCCAATATTTGCTCCTCTACATGAGGATTCGGAAGAAATTAGTTTCACTAACGTTTTTCACAATTTTTTTTTACCTGTTTCTCTTAAACTACGATCAACTCTTTCAAGAGTTTTCGGACTCGGCAAATGTCGACCCGGAAACCTCTCATCATAAAGTCTTCTTGCCTCCACGGAGTTGCATAATGCTTCCCCATAAATTAGGTGCATATCAGCATATTCTGCACAGGAATATTCTTCCATTTTTAAATGTTATTTCTAACGGCTTAAAATGAATACCACAATAAAATTGAATTTTTATTCTGTCACGCGCCTTTGACAAGTACTTTAAAATCAACAGGGTCTAACAACGAAAACAATAGAAAAGAACTCCATGGAGACAAGAGCAATAATAATTTGTAGATGTATTTTGGTCATAGATGTTGATTTTACAAGAAACGGCATTATTCATTCCCTTAATTCACCACCAGTAAATTTTTATGGTGAATCTGTAGGCTGGCACTAGCGGGAATGATTTGATTGTAAAAAAATAAATTTTAATTGTTGTTGTATTTGTTACCAATTTTTTTCAAAACCGATTTATCTCGCAAACCGTTCATTTTTTTGAAATAAATAAAGAGTACCATTTTTAAAGAAAAACCTTCAGAGTATCTAATAATAATATTTTGAATTTGATAAAATTACTTCTGTCAAAATTTTGAGAAAAATTGTGATAGGGCCAGTCCGTTTCTGGACACCTGATAATAGCAAAAAGTTGATTTTAGCATCAAATCGTAGAGCTGCATGTGTAATACAACGTACGAAAATTTTATTAAAATATACAGGGTGGTTTCAAAGTTATAACCCTAAACGTTAATTTCTAGGTACCCCTTTGACCCCCCATAACTCCATTAGGGGGCACATTAGGAAAAAAAATTATAGGAAGGACTAGTTTTATTTAGACCTCCCCTATACACTCCCGAGAGATTAGGAGGTACTTATCGGACACCCTGTATAGTGCACTAAATTGCAAAAAATGATTGTTTTCAACGCTACCAAATATCGAAAATTACGTTGACAATAAAAACAAATGTGTAACGTGAGCCGTGACGTAAGACGTCTGAATTCTTGACGCGAGTATACAAATTATCTTAGCAAAATAAAGTAATAGTCTATTTCCTTCAGTGTGTTTGTTGTTACATTAAATTTAAGGTTTTCAAAACACAAAGATTAAATCTTACAATCCTCTATTTTGTACAGTTTTTTTGAGGACTAGTTTCAAGGTCTAATACTTCCACCCTACTGTCAGGTCGTTACTAGGAAGGCTGAAAACATTTTTAATTTATTTTTCGATTTATGGCAGTCAAAAATGGTGTTTTAGTTTTTTTTATTTATTTTCAGCATGTATGTTAAGGTCAATTCAAATGGATTCATTTCATTTTAGTTCTACTTTATGATTAATGTCAAAATGATATTAAAAATAACTTTAAAATCCCATGAAATTGAAAATGCACACTTACATATACATACAAGGAAAATAGTCGAATTTATGCCAATCATTATCAAATAGTAATTTTTTTTATAAACTTCTATTACCAATATTTACAAATTTAAATTTGGACAATAACATTAGATTTGTTTTTGCAGAAGCTGGAAATCAACTATTTAATGCGTTAAATTCAATGATAACGCGTTCCCAACTTAAATGGTCGAATATTTCTGACAGTTTCAAACCCTTTCCAACTGCTGCAAAAATAAACCTATTAACTTAAGGTAAAGTACATACAACGTCTCGGTTACAAAATTGTGTAATTCTACGTTTTAGAAGCCACGAGGCTGAAAACCAAAATTTTTGTATAGTTTTAAATTTAGTGAATAACGCCATCTAGCGGCAACCCTGCCTATCCTAAATTTAGAGGAATGTGGGAAATATTAAGCGGACAAGAGGTGAAGGAGAGTGGGAAATATTAAGTGGAGAAGAGGTGAAGGAAAGTGGGAAAATAAGTAGCAAAAACAAATCGCTTAATTAGTTCTCTCGTGGCTACACTTCATATTTCTCATTAATTGCTTCAACTTACAGCGGAGGTCCCAATAAGGAATGTACTTCCAGTTCGAATCGAGATTTTTCCCAGTGAACAGGACAAGCCTATTTATGCGCGTATCGGAATTTAATATTTATCAAACCAGTTACGAAATGACGTGAAAAAGTAAATAAGCAGCTGATCGCATTTATAGTAAGGTTATCTTCCTTGAATTCTCGGAATACTGTGTGAATTCATCGTGGGCGAACTAAATGTCTATAGACAACGTGCCCCTTTTGCAAACCTTATACCTATAACAAAGTTTAATGATTAGAAATGTAGACACGTAAGTTTCATAATAATGTCAATTTTGAATTTATAGCCATAACTGCAGAATGTTGTGTTAGTTGAGTATTTATAAATCAAGACGTCTAAATGAATAAAAAACGTATCAGATAACCCAAAATAACGCTTCACTTTTGGCCCGAAATTTTGACGTTTGCAGGCTATTCAGATCCAGAAAGATTGAGATTGACGCCCTCAGATCTGTTAAATTAACCATGTATCATTATTACCTATTTATTACATCATTCGATTTACTGCCCTATTATAATAGTTTATGGCACTGTTTCAGTTGAATAATGAAGATCATACCCACTAGTGGAGTAACATGTCACATTAAAAAAAAAAGATTACTGCTTAATGGATATTTTTATTAAGAACCAACAGGTTTATCAATTTGACAATTAAAAGATAATTTAACTAAATTGCATTACTTGTTATAAATATTAATCACAACTTTAGCAATTCGTAAGATTAATACCAGATGAATGCAGCTGGTCTGTATTTGTATTAATAATGCTTAAATTTTCTTTGTAAGCACTTGAAGTAGGTTCAATAATGGCAATCTCTCCTCCAGGAACTTTTGTGGCAATTTTTTTCTTGGTTTCAAGAGACATATCAATATAAATTTCACACACGGTATTGGATTTCTATCCACCATGCCGTTTTATAGTTAGAAAATATGCTCCTGTGTTGACTAGAAGTGAAATAGACGCTCGTCGAAAACAGTGCCCTGTATATTGTTGAGGCTGCGATAAATTGAGGAAAAAAGGTATCTTCTTTGGCATTACACTAAAAGCATTTATACCAACAGGAAGTTTCATGCATTTACCCTCTCTGTAACCAACAAAAAATCTTCCATGATCGGCATGACTAGGACGCAGGGCGAGGTATTTTCGTATTACTTAGACCATATTCACATTTTCGATTCCCCCGGAACTAATAAATTCCAAGGAAACTTTGGCTTTCGTATCCGGCCTGAAGATTAAAAAAATGTTTTCTTCAATGTTTACGTTTTCTAACAGCAAATTAGTTAACTCCTCCACTCTGCGGGCACCTCCAAGTCCAATAATTAAGGCACCTTAAATTATGCATTTATGAATGTCAAATAGCAAACATTTTCTTGTTCTTACCTTTGTTAGCAAAAATTTTGTGTCATCGACATCTTGTAAAAATTTTGAAACATCCTCTTTCGTTAATACTTATTCTTTTTTGGTTTGCATCCCACTGATTGCTTTTTCAGAAAAGCAATTAAATTGTTGAATTTACTGATGTCAAGATTTTTCCGCCTCCACATTGTAGACCGCAACATAGAATAGAACGCCCAAAGACTAGATGATTTGTACTTCTTGGATAATTCTTGAAAAAAGTGCTAATAATACCTTTTCTTTTGCTTCATATTTTATATTCTTAGATGCACACCAATCAGTGAATCGTTAATAAAATTGATCGTACTTGGTTCTCGATTTATCTGGTAAAAGTGAAGCTCCTGCAGTTGCAGTAGTTTTTTCAGGAAGAAGAAAAAAAATGTAAAAACGAAAACTCAATTTTGTTTATAACAAGTTTGACAGGTTATCATAACAATTCCTTTGCTTCTTGATTTTGAATCAAAACTTACAGACTGGATCTGACTTTGGATATTTGTCAATTTAAGGTAGTTGTAAATAAAATTAGTTGCAGTTCTAGATAAAATGTTATACAGTACACGTGGGATAACGGCATTTTTTACATTCGTGAAATTACGCGACTCGGACTACGTCCTCATGGTGTAAATGTCTCACTCATGTATAATAAATGCCTATATCCCAATTGATGATGTTAATTACTATGTCCCTGGATTCTAACGTCAAAAATTTTGGAAGAAACCTTTTGTTCTTATATTTTAAAAGCTACAGGTTACTCTCACTTGTGCATTCCGGTTCGAAAATCGGCTTAAAATTTTACACATGAGCTGCGAAGCGGCGAGTAACGGGGCACGAAGCGTATTATTGTTCTCCTTTTGTTGAAACGTCGTACTTTAGTGACACATTTTTTGCGATATATTAGGTAAATCTACCATTTTGTGCAGCGGTGCTCAAATCGCAATGCAATATGAATGTCATAGTCACGAGAGAAAAGTCAAGTGAGTGTACGCTGACTTGTCTACTTTTCTAAGTTTCTTTATATCTAATGCCAAAAGTCTAAAACTACTGCCACAAAATATAATATCTAGTTAAATACGTCTTTTGGTAGCTGGGTCAGGTTATATTTAGTTTAGTTAAATTATAGATATAACATAATCACATAATATTAGAATGATATGTGTATTTCTATAGCAACACCAATATGGAATCCATAAATTTCTGTGTGGCATATCGCAAGCCAAACGGCAATCCAATAAATTCAATAATAATAATAATAATAAATAATAAACAGAAATTTATTTATACTGCACAAACAAACAGAATACATTCCAAAAATTGTTGCACAGTGAGTATAACAGAAATCGTATCTACAAACTAATCAGTAAATTACATTTACTTACATTAAATTAGTTTATGTTTCTTTCTCTCACAAATAAATTACATGATGTCAGGCAATTTTGTAAGGGCGACAATGCCGTTTTAATCTTAAATAAACAACTGCGTTGTCTTAACCTAATGTCAGGTACATTTATAAAAATAGCGTTTAGTAATTCAGGTACATCAATAATTGATCTAAATATGTTGTAAATAAAAGAACTTGGGCATTTTCTCTTCGATTATGTAGAGACTGGATACTAAACTCATTTATTTGTGAAATATATGACACCAAAACTGGATAAACAGGGAATATTCCGTGTTTCTTAAAATATATATTTCTTACAAATCGTTTTTGTACCTTTTCGATAGTTTCCGAATTATTAACGGTAGTAGGTGACCATACTACCGACGCATATTCTAATTTGGATCGAACCAGAACATTAAATAACTGTATACATGTCTTTATACTTTTAAAATCTCTTATTGTCCTTAATATAAAACCAAGTCGTCTAGAACACGTTAATGATAAGTCTCTTATAACCAAATCTAAAATCGCTTGTAAAAATTACACCTAAATCCTTAATTTCTAGTAACCGTTCTAATTCTATATTGTTTATTTTATAATTATGCTCAAACCGTATAATATTCCGAGTAAATGTTACAGATTTACATTTGCCTTCATTCATGACTAAACAGTTATTTACACAAAATGTATTTATTTGATTCAGATCCTCCTGTAATCTCAAACAGTCTTGATAGTTATGTACAGATATATACAATTTCACGTCATCTGCATATAATAGGATATTCGAATATTTTATGCCACTAACTATATCGTTTATAAATATTATAAATAAGAGAGGCCCTAGTATTGAACACTGAGGCACCCCTGAAGTAGCTATAAATGTGTCAGACAGTTGATTGTTATATTTCACAAACTGGATTCTGTTATGTAA
This sequence comes from Monochamus saltuarius, assembly GCA_025584915.1. Taxonomy (NCBI): domain Eukaryota; kingdom Metazoa; phylum Arthropoda; class Insecta; order Coleoptera; family Cerambycidae; genus Monochamus; species Monochamus saltuarius. The sequence goes on along the minus strand of CM046724.1, from coordinate 45,454,568 downwards.
ATATGACTCCAATAGTTTAATGAGATCTTTTTTAAATGTAATATATTTTAGTTTATAGGACAGCACAGCGTGATCCACTTTATCGAAAGCTTTAGCCAGGTCAGTATATATGACGTCAACCTGACCTTTCTTAGACATTTCATTTGCAATAAAATCAGCAAAAATGCTAAGATTAGTTACCGTAGATTTTCGTTTTACAAAACCATGTTGCTGCTGTAGGACTACTGAATCAATATGGTTATAAATTCTGGTATGTAATATTTTAGAAACTGCAGACAATATAGAAATGGACCTATAATTTTTTATCAATTTCGTGTTACCACTCTTATGTATAGGCACAATACGAGCCACTTTCAGGCGGTCATGAAAACATCTACATTTTAATATAACATTAAATAAAGCAGTTAAAGGGGACTTGATTAAATGACTATATGCTTTAAAAAAATAGGGAGGTAACCCATCTACACCAACAGAGGCTTTGGGTTTTAGAGTCTTAATAGCATGCTCAACTTCATTTTCAGTTATTTTGGTCTATCGTCAAGAGTTCCAAATTATAATTGTGATCAATATTTACAGTATTCAAATTGAAATTACTTGTGGTATACACACTTTTAAAAAAGTCAGCAAATCCATTAGCAATAGTTAAGTCAGTTTCGTATTCGGCACCATTATGGTCAAATCTAAATGCTATATCACTATTCATTCTCTTTTTATTTACAAAATTCCAAAAACTTTTAGGATCGTTATTGATACCGGTTTCCACTTTCATTATATAATTCTGATGACACTGTTTTATAAGATATTTAGATTCTCTCCTAAGTTCACAGTATGTTTGCCTATAATGTTGTGACAATTCAGAATTTTCTTTGACAACTTAAAATAGTGATTTTTTTTATTTATTATATGTATTAGCTCCTTCGAGTACCACAAAGGAAACCTCTTATTGATACCGGTATACTTCATTCTTGGTACACATTGGTCTAATAATTGATACAACACTTCATAAAAAGAATCTGTGCAACTGTTAGCATCTGTAGAAGATTGCAACTGCTCCCATCGACACTGACTAAGCTTATCGTAAAGTGCCACGCTATCACACTTTCTGAAATCATACAAATGCTCATCTACATCACTGTTATGCAAGGAGTTGTTATTTTTAACTGATCTCATGTAAAAAGTTATTTCCAGAGGGGGATGATAATTATCTATACTTACCAAGGGCGCCTCATTGTTCATGACAACATCAACAGCTGTTACATCAGTAAGGATCAAATCCAAAGTATTACTACTTACATTATTACAAACACTGTTAACAGAGAATAAATCATAATCACTCATCAATTGCTGAACAATTTTTGCTTTTGCAGAACCCATATTGTAATCAAAATTAATACCATTTATCTCGGAGATATTAAAATCACCTATAACAAACACGTGGGCACTGTTCAGTAGTTCATCATGTCTTTGCAGGGAATGATAAAACTGTTCGTAGATTTCCGTTATTGAGTCGCATCCGATATATACACAACATATAGAAACATGCGTATGATTTATGGAACATTTAATACATATCCACTGATAGTCAGTGGATTCACTTTTACAAATAAAAACGGGCTTATATTTCCTTTTAATACAGCAGGCAACACCACCACCTCTGGTCACATTTGTTGCACTATAATTCTTGTCATTTCTAAAAACGCAGTATCTCTCGTCACAGAACTCGTTGTCAAATATTGAATTATTCAACCAAGTTTCCGACATACAGATTACATCATAATTGAAATTTAAAATACTGTAATATAAATCTTTAAGTTTGGTTCTCAAACCGCGCACATTTTGATACATAATCGTGAATTTATTAGTATCTTTATTATTTAACGGATTTCCATAACTTCTGTTGTATTTTTGCCTAAAAAAATATTGTCTTTTTGGTTGGGTTTGACACTACTCCAGAAATTAAATCTTCTAATAACGACACCTGAAGGCCAATACTCCGGAGCATTCAATTTATTCAAAAGTTCAAAAGGAACTCCCACTTTAAAAGCCGCATAAGGACCTTTGGTATTTAGTTTTTCTACACTGATATCAATGTTTCCCTCTTCATCTGCTATATACTTATGTATATCTTCTTCTTTAACTTCTATATTCTTAATTTTACCTACATACAACCATGCCGTTTTTGCTTTGTTCAGTCCTATTAGCAACCCACCAGATCTATCATTTATTGCCGCACCTATAGTCTTAGCTTGTTTAATTTTCTTACTGTTACTTGGCCTTCCAATATTCACATTACCATTCACAGGATGCCGATCAATCTCCTTTCCTATGTCTGCGGCAGTACTTCTAACCGGCGCACTTTTGCTGATTGCTGCTGTACTCGTACCAGCTACAATTTCTGTGTATCGTTTTTGTTGGGATTTACCTTTATCAGATTCCTTTTGTTTGAAATGCTTCTATCAACTGAGCGCTGTGATTCTGATTTCAACAATAATATTTCCGATTTAAGATCATCTATCGTATTTTTAATATTACATTTTCCTTTCGAAGTTCTTCTACTAACTTGCTGTTAAGATTTACAGTTTCTAGTACTGGATCCTTCCGCTGTTCTTTAATTTTTGAATTACATTTTTCAACATATTCAAAAACACCTTGTAAAAAATCTTTATTATTACAAATCTCTGCAATAATCGCCTTTATCTCTGTGCTGCTTCTAGTTGATTTTGTCCCCATTTGGGACATCCCAAAATGAGAAAAAACTCCACTAAAATGTTTACAAATAACACACACTAATAACTATGTGTACACCACGACAGACGTCGCAGTAATATATAATAATATATAATATATAATATAATAAACGTGCAAGCTCTGCAAATACTGTCGTTCTCACGATTGAACGGTATTAACTGCTGGTCATTTACGGTCTACATGAAAAATCTAGTTTCTGTATATCTAATGCCAAAAGTGTTAAACTACTGCCACAAAATATAATATTTGGTTAGATATGTCTTGGTGGTTAGGTCAGGTTAGGTTTAGTTTAGTTAAATTATAAATATAACAATCACATAATATTTTTTCTATTACATAATTTCATTGCGTTTTATTGGTCAAAATACCTAATTACCTACACAGGAAAATCGGCCAATAAGGACGTTTGCCCAAGATAATTTCTATGATAGGTTTTGTGGTTTTCACTGTCAGTGGTGTTACTTGATCTATAATGGTTTTCCGGGTTGGAATGCCATGACTTCTGCAAAAGGGGACCCGCTATTAATGCGTCTGGGCCCGGCCATACAGGTACTGATGTCGGTTCTTGTCATTGGTATTACGTATTTGAATCGTTCCGTAGTAACTAATCGCATCCCATACTTCCAAACGTTTTGCTGCTCTTCACTGTTGACAACTTAAGTGGCGGATCCACAAAATTTTTGCCACGACTGAGGCGTTCGGTCATAAATTAAGGAGGTGATTCTTTGGATTATTTTAAGTAAAAAATCTGTAATAAATCAGGAGTCTAAAGTTACTGGTTTACAAGAAAATGACGTTTGATTTTGAAAAATATCAAATTTTTCCTGTTGTTTGACGTAGTTTGACGAAATTTGAAACAATGATCTAACTACATGGACTGTAGCTAAGCAAAAAATTTATCAAATTCTGTATTTTGAAATACCTCGTGCTTTTTTTAATTTCTTAGATATAATTCATAAACAAGAGAACTATTGCTCTTATTTATTATATACATCATTTCAAAGTGTCAGTGTTACAGAGACTTTCTAACAAATTAGCGGTAGGTACAAAGAATCTTATTGTAATTAAAATATTATGGCATATTTACCTGCCACATAAAGGATTGAAATTGTTAATGCTTATCGGATGCACGAATAAAATTCAAAAATAAGTTTGTGAATTTGTTTAGTGCAAAATATCTAGATCGCCCTATCAGCCAATTCGCAATCAGTAAGACTGAATCTAAATTTAGAGAAACTTGTAATTTGTTAAAGGTATTCTAAAACTTGGACTTTCAAACGTTATTGAAGATCACAAACTGAGCATTTTGTTAAGTACGGAACACATTCCTCATAATACGTTTCGACTGATTTTATTAGAAAATAAGTTAGTCAGACAACAGTGAAGTATTCTGAAGAATGAAAAATATCATCCTTACAGAATTCAACTCTGCCAAATGTATCTTTGTGTTTTTACAAAAAAACCTTTTTTCAGAGTTTGTATTACAGTTTTTATAAACGAGAGTGATCCTGATATTCGAGATAATACCATATGGTTTTAGTAAGATGATGCATCCTCGCACTCTGCACGCCCTGTTCAAGGTATTTTCTGGACAATTGCTTTCCTAGAAAGTGAGTGGACAGGCGAGGACTGATATCATAGTTCACTAGATTTTATAAACCTAGAACATTTTTAAGGGTCTCAAATAATTTTCGAAATAAAAATAAATACAGTTGTACGCAGACATCTCCATCATTTTTACAAAATTAGAAAGGATTAGTATGTAGCAATTTTTTAATCATAATTATTACCAGATTTCAAAAGGATACAGACTTAAGCAAGGTATATACTTTTAATTCTTAATGTATATTTACATTGGGCACAAGTGTTAGAATTTGTATACAATTCCTGACTATTTGACAAATTGTGACATAAATCATCATATTTATGCGCACATGTTTTGTGTGCGCATACACAATGCCTCGATTGTTCCTTTTAAGATTATATTGCACGGATAGAAAATAATTGTTCATTAAATTACATATATTTTGTTAAATAAATATAGTTAATTAAAATATATATGTAATTTAATTTGATTTGATTTGATCGGTCAGTGGACGCGCGGTTTAAGTTCTTGAATCGAGGTGACTAGATCGGTGTGGGTTCGCGCTTCGCTGCCGGTAGACCGTATACAGGGTGGTCGCGATGTAATGGGCCAAAATTCATGACTAGATTCCTGACATGAAAATATTGCGATTTAGACAAACATAACCTGATTGCGCATAAACGCAAACCATATCGCGCATTTCTCCATTTGAAAAAAAATTATGGCGTGGCATGTTATCTCGTGCTATGATTTAGATCATAAAGTAAAGAATATTTGTAATAAGGCTTGAATAATACTGTAATATTACTGACAGCACTAAGATAAGTGGAAAATTTCAAAATTGGATTTTAACATCCGAATTTTTGCCGATTTGTAATTGAATGCAAATACAATAGAATTTTCAATGGCAAATTTTACAAACTCACCTTAGTCCAAAAATTGATACTTACAAAGATACAGGGTGTTTAATGCAAAATATTATTTTAGTTTTTTCTTATTTATTTCATAACAAATGCTCATATCGAGATGAAATTTTGGTGTTAGGGGTTTTCTGGGGCGAGAGATTGAAATATATCCATGGTTTGCTTGTAGCTCATAGAGAGCGCTACCTGCGCTAGGTCGAATGCGTTGAAAACGACAGAACTTTTTTATCTTTCAAAAATCTTATTCTCTGGTAGCAAATTCTGATTTTACAACTTCTTTTACACAAAAAAGCTATACTTTTTGATAGTCGCTATCTTGCATCGTTCTCAAGATGTTTAGCTTTGGCAATTCGAGTAATCAAAATAAGGTACCAATGTCAAAAAGAACAAGAGTTTATTTCAAATTATAAATTGTGATGAACAATTGAATATCGAATATTACAATAAATGTTCGCCTCCAACTTCAATACATTTATTAACGTGTTTGTTCAAAGACTGCCGTATTTTAAAATAGAGATTCTTGTTACGAAATGATTCGGCGGCATTTATAATTTTCTGCCATAGCTCTTCGCGGGTGTTTATAGTTTCTCTATAGACAACTGATATCATGTAGCCCCAGAAACAAAAATCGATAAGATTAAAGTCAGGACTACGAAAAGGCCATAATATTCGACTCCCACGACCCATCTAACGATCCGGAAAAATGAGGTCAAGATAGTTCCGTACTTTGACAGAATAATGAGGAGGTGCTCCATCTTGCATGAAAAATAGATTTTGCCGTGTATTCAGTGGTAAATCGTCGAGGTAGTCAACTAAATGGTGCTGCAGGAAATCTAAATACAAGTCACCATTTAGATTTGGAGGAAGCTCATGTGGACCCAAAAGGTGATTTCCTATGATTCCGCACCAAACATTTATCTTAAATTCATGTTGGAAGTGACGCTCACTGACTACGTGAGAATTTTCATTATCCCATATGTGCTTGTTTCTAAAATTGAAAATTCCGCGACGTAAAGGTCGCTTCATCATTGAATAGTACATTATCCAAAAATTCCTGGTCAAGGTTTTGCTGATTGCGCATAAAATGAGCAAATTGTAATCTAGCTGGTAAGTCTAATGCTAAAAGATTTTGCACGAGTGTAAAATGGTAGGGATATAAATTTTCCTTGTGAAATATTTTGAGAACTGTTGTTTTACTAACACCGGTTTCTCTAGCTACCTGCCTGCTGCTAACTTCTGGATTTCCTGCCACTTTTACTAACATTTCTTCTTCTTGGTGAACTGTAACAGTACGCCCTGCGTTGTCTCTTTTAGGACGAAAACTAACAGTTTCTCCAAGTCTATTAAAAAGTTCTTGAAATAGTTTCCGATTAGGTTGCCTTCTATTCGGAGACAAGTCTGAATACCGACGAAGGGCTCGACGTCTAACAGAACCTGATTGCGCATAAACGCAAACCATATCGCGGATTTCTCCATTTGAAAATAAATTATGGCGTGGCATGTTATCTCGTGCTACGATTTAGATCATAAAGTAAGGAATACTTGTAATAAGGCTTGTAATATTACTGACAGCACTAGAATAAGTGAAAAATGTCAAAATTGGATTTTAACATCCGAATTTTTGCCGGTTTGTAATTGAATGCACATACATTGGAATTTTCAATGGCAAATTTTACGAGAACGGTGCAAGATAGCGACTATCAAAAAGTATAGCTTTTTGTGTAAAAGAAGTTGTAAAATCAGAATTTGCTACCAGAGAATTAGATTTTTGAAAGATAAAAAGTTTCTGTCGTTTTCAACGCATTCGACCTAGCGCAGGTGGCGCTCTCTATGAGCTACAAGCAAACCATGGATATATTTCAATCTCTCGCCCCAGGAAACCCGTAACACCAAAATTTCATCTCTATATGAGCATTTATTATGAAAAGAAAAACTAAAACAATATTTTGCATTAAACACCCTGTATCTCTGTAAGTATCCACTTTTGGACTAAGGTGAGTTTGTCTAAATCGCAATATTTTCACGTCAAGAATCTAGTCATGAATTTTGGCCCATTACATCGCGACCACCCTGTATAAGCTATATTCGTAGAGAGAATTGGCATCCTCTCTGCGGGTATGGTACGGTGGAAGAATGTTAGCATGGATCAATGTGAGAGATTGATACCGCTTGCTATTTGACTACCCCCTAATTAATGAGGTTTTCAAGGTTTCCCTCATTCCTGCACTGAATAGTGGTTAGGGCCTACCAACGTAAGTCGTTCCTGGGCGCAAATGCGGCCTGCTTAATAATAATATGCCGCCCCCTCTCCCGCACAAGTCTCCGACTTCTGGGCTAATCCCTGTGATTAGAATGAGGGGTAGAGATATTATTATTATATTATTAATTAATACATATTTCATTCATTTAATATAGGTCAATTCTAAATTTAAAAAAAATATTTCTGTTGCTTTTCAACACAATTTTTATTCTAATGAAAATAAGAAATGCTCAGTTCCATTATACATTTTAATCAAATTAATAGTAGACAAATCCAAATTATTATTATAAATACATAAGTAGGTACTGGATTATAAAGATGTGGAAATTCTTGATTTGAGTTTAAATCCCCCTCGGTTAAAACAAATATGCTGTTTAAATAAATAAAAATAGTAATTTAATTAAAAACATGATTCCTTAAATTGTGAGAATAGTTTTGTTTAATTTTAAAATATAATTAACCGTTCGTTGGATCTCTTATACTCACTGTTATATCAATTATTATAGCGATGGACAAAAATCGCTATACATATTTTCAACATACGTCATGCAATCATTTTTGTGCATAAAATTCGCACAATTATGTAATATTATTTAATAGGAGTATTTTTAAATTTTGCAGTGAATTGTATATGTCACTTAATCACTATTATTGAAGGTTTACTTTTAATTATATTGTGAAATTTTGAAAAAAACAAAATATTTGCAGATGATTTTTTATTTATATAAAAATATAAATCGCTTTAAAACACAATTGTGCAATATTCACATCTGTTGTATTAGTGACCACTAGGTATAGACATTTACATCTCGCACATTCTTGTCCATCCGTCGGTTATGACACAGGTGAATATCAGTTAACAGCTAGCCATCAGCTAACCGACTGGAAGCCGATAAATGTCTAGTGGTACCGATATTGACAACTAACTGTGGCTAAAGGTTCTTCAGAATGTAAGGACAGCCCATTACTTGCATAGTACATAAATTACGTTTAGTTTTAGTGAGCTGGTAATTACTTGATCTAACTAATTGGAAAAACATAATTTATGTTTTACAACAATATTTCGTAGTTTTTCTTGTCCTTGTAAAAATTGTAAATCGCTAATTTATATTTCCAAAAAAATTATTTTTTAAAATAACAAAATAATGCCTTGCTGTGAATAACGAATAGTCTTGATTTAAATAAAATATATTTTTATGTTAACACCATTTGTATGATCTTAACTAAATAAAACGGTCCGATCAAACATGAAAATAACAAAACAAGTGATATACTCATTTAAAGTTGAAGGTAAGAACAGTAGATTCTGTGAGTATCAGATTTGTATCTCGCAGTCAACACGCTCATTTCATAGTCTGAATATTGGGATTTTTAAAAATTTCAAAACTTCAAGCAAAGTTTTCTTCTATACAGAGTGGGCTACTCAGGTCAACTTGTGGCTGAATTTTGTCTATGATATGTATACTTAATTCCCGCGGAGCATGAATTTTTAACTCTCAACAGTTAAGACGATTGTTATTCACGAAAAATGACTATAAAACACTCATTTTCAGCACGCTGCTATTATTCAAAGGATCGTCCGAGCCAATTATCTTCATTTACACTGAAACTACTATCTCTCCCACTCTGAATTTCGTCTTGATCATTCAAATATCTTCAAACAGAAAAATTTGACAGCAAAAAACAATAAAGCTAAAAAATAGCAATTTTTAAGATTCTTTATTTAAATAGGCGGAAACAAAAGCTTGTAAAAATCAAACTCGTGTAAATTTTGTTGTTGGGGACCCTAGAGTAGAGTTTTTCAAAGTTACACCAAAATTTAAAATGGGTCGGTAACAATTTTTATTATTTTCAGACGATTTCAAATGGAATGACCCCTATGCATTTTCTTAATCAATGATGTATTTAGGTATATTTATATATTTTGTTGTGGATATATGATCAAATAATCTGGTTAATGGAATCAAAATTTCTTTGACTTGATCATCTGGTTTTCTCAAAATTTGGATTTGTATCAATAATTAACTTTGGTTACTTGTACGAGCATAAGCTAATCTGGAATGACGAACAATTTTCTATTTTTAAGTGCAAGTTCCGTTACTTCTAAATTAGGAAAGAAGCGTCAAAAACATGGATGATAGCAACGTATCTATATGTCTGAAATACAGACAAAATCAAGAGGCGTACCTAACTTGTTAATTTCGGAATTAACGAATTTGTATCTTGTTTCAGCAACTATGTCCGAATGGGATGATTTTGAATATCTATTACAAAAAGTTGCATCATCTACAATAAAAAATTCAAATTGCCGTATTTCGTTCATTGTCTTGTACTGATAAATTTTTATATACACAATGTATGAGGCACAATCAATGCATTTTGTCTGCGCACACCAAATGTTTGCGCAAAAGTATGAGAATTTGTTTCACGATTTGTCGAATATTCAAGTAGATACGTAGCTCATACAAATTTTGAAACTTGCGCCCAATGCAAACATAGCATTACATTGTGTATACCGAAATATAAGACAAATCTCCAAACACTTTTTGTTAATTTTTAATTTTTCTTCAGTTTTGTTGGGTTTTTGCCACACTTCTGAAAAAATAATAAAGATTAATTAAATAAGCCCTTGCGCCAAACGGATCAGTCCCCTAACCAAAAAATCTCACACTGAAAAAAGCAGATAAGTAAAAAATAACAGTGTGAGATTTTTTGGTTAGGCAAACTTAGTTTCAAAAATAACCCTTGACTGATCCGTTCGGCGCAAGGGCTTATTTAATTAATCTTTATTATTTTTTCAGAAGTGTGGCAAAAACCCAACAAAACTAAAGGAAAACTAAAATTATGTCACAAATAAATAGCTTCAGACAATATCTTAACATAAGTTAATTTTCAACCCTTAACATAATATGTCATCTTGAACGAAAAATGATAATTTGTAAAAAATTGATGATTGATGATTCGATTATTTTTAATAAATATTCAAAATCCATTCTCGTTCGGACATAGTTGCTGAAGCAAACCTCTTAATTTTCTTTGTATTTCAGAAATGTATGTTGCCACCATCTTTATTTTTGACACTTCTTTTATAATTTAAAAATAATAACACATGCACTTATAGACAATTGTTCATTATTTTATGAGATTAACTTTTTAATGTGAATACTTTGCCATACGTCAGACATATGCACATACAAGCAACCAACGTAAATTGACGGTGCTGCTATATATATGTATATATTTATATGGATGCATATCGATACAATTCTATATACATATGTCCAATTTAAACTTAATATTTTGCTTATATTATTTAATTTATTAATGAAAAATTGTGTTTTCTAGATATGTGGAAAGTTTAGATAATAATAGACTTTTAATTACAAAGCATACATTATCAGTCTTCTGGAAAATTTATAGTTATTTATGCAACAAGTGCGAAAAGTAAGCGCGACGTGAAGTTGTCACGTCGAGTGCAATAAGCACTTTTTGTACGAGTTGCATACAATATTTTTTCTACGTTTATGCAAAAACCAAAAAATGTTATTTAGATGACACTAAGTCTAGAAAAATGTGACGTCGATTTGAAGGTTTATGTTTGTCACGATGACAAAACGCTGCAGTAGAATGACAGATGAGTGCAATAAAGAACCACTTTTTCCACTAAATATAGTTCAATAAAGTATTGTTTTTTGCATGAACGTAGAAAAAATATATTATGCAGTATATTTTTATTAAACTTTCTATGTCTCGAAAATGTGATCTTCTGCATAATATTCTGAGGTGGATTTAAAAAAACATCATATAAATTTGTTCAATAATTCAATAAATCTAGAGACTGTTGGAGACTTATAAATTATGAAAGAAATAATAATATAAAAGTATCAACTGTGAACATATCACCATATGATTTTAATGATTTTTTTTCCTCCATAGGGAATAATATAGTTAACAGTATTGATACGGATACGCAACCATCTATATTTCTTGAAAATGTACCTATTAACAAGTCATGTTCATTCTTTCTTGAACCAGTTGTACCTGCGGAAGTCTTCAATGTCATTATGTCTCTAAAAAATTCTACGAGTTTGGATATTTATGATATTAACACTAAAATAATTAAGGAATCAGTTGATTTCCTCTTAACACCTTTAACTAATATCGCAAACAATTGTTTTTGTACTGGAATTTTTCTGACGCTCTTAAACTTTCTAAAATTGCACCTATTTTTAAAAAGAGAAACCTTGTTGAGGTTGATAACTATCACCCCATATCAGTTACACCAATTATAAGCAAAATTATAGAATGCTTAATTAAAGTTAGACTTGAAAAATATTTTGAAAAAAATTTTATTTTAAGCAATAGCCAATATGGTTTCCGTAAGAATCGTTCTACAATTAAGGCCGTACTCAGTGTAGTTGAGGAGGTGGTTGTGGGTTTTGAGAGTAACACTTATACAGCTGCAACGTTCTGTGACCTCACTAAGACCTTTGACTGTATATGTCCTGAAACGCTGCTGGAAAAATTATTATTTTATGGAGTTCGTGGAACTCCTCTATCACTGATCAAATCGTATCTTACGGGTAGGAAACAGTGTGTCAGTTTTAATAATATTTTATCAGACTTTAAATGTGTATCTTATGGAGTGCCTCAGGGGTCTGTCTTGGGGCCTCTTCTGTTTGTTATTTATATTAATGACCTCTATTATCATATGGCTCCTGAGGGATGCATTTTATTTGCTGACGACACAACATTATTATGCTCAGATAAAAGTAGAGAACGTACTCTTGAGCTCGCTAACAATAGTGTTCTTAAGGCTGAAACATGGTTTTCAGCTAATAAGTTGAAGCTCAACAAAGAAAAAACCCAAAGTGTTATTTTCTCCAGTGGTGTTTCTCAAGATGGGAACTATGCTAAACTTTTAGGCATTACTCTTGATGGCTCTCTCAGATGGACTTGTCATATTGACAATCTCTGTAAGACGATTTCTAAGCATATTTATCTCGTGCGACAACTTATAAAGGTGTTAAATGATGATATGCTTTTGAATGCATATTATGGTGTTGTACATTCATGTTTAATTTACGGAGTGGTCCTATGGGGGAACGCGTCATCATCGTTGAGAGTATTCAAACTTCAAAAAATATTGTTCGTATAATTGCACGGGTTGGACCCAGGGAACATTGCAAGCCACTTTTAAAAAAAATTTAAATCATGCCATTGCCCTCTCTCTATATATATTATTCTTTGATTGAAATACATATTAATTATTTAAAATATAACACGAATTACAGTTTCCACAATTACTCAACGAGATCTGCCAATTTAATCAGAAGTCAAAGATTTCGACTACAGAGATCAACAAATAATTCTCTTGACTTGAGATTATACAACAAAGTGCCTTTGGAAGTCAAAACACTATGCACCACAAAATTTAAAAATGTAATTTAAAAAATTATGCACAATCATTGTTTTTATTCAGTGCATGAGTATATGGACACTGCCTCTTTGCTATAAAATTTTGTTTCGGATTGTTTTGTTTCTTTGTGTGTTCTTGTACATATATAAATTGACTTCATAAGTTAATTATTATTGTTTTAGCCTGTTTTCAGTCCTTTAAGTGTTTTTTATATTTCCCTCATGGCTTATAATTATTTATTTAATTTTTATGTGGTGTTTCAGTTAAAATAATATAATTATGTAATTTATTTGACTTAATTACCATTGTTTTAAAACTGTTTTTAATTCTTTTAATGTATATTTTAATGTATTATAGATTGACTTGCACTTTTTGCATTGTTAACCCAATAATGTTTATATATATACTGACTTACTACTATAATATTGTTAAATGTATTAACGTAGTCAATAAATACATTTCTTCTTCTTCTTCTAATTAATTCACACGCACTTTTGCACAATAAACTTCAAGTTTTGCCATTATAAAATTACTTTACCTATCTAAACAACAATAATTTTGTTACATAATTTCAAAAAGACTTAAGGCCGAGCTTTATGCTGCTCAGCTAACACTTGTTAGGTGATTAAATGTAAAATGAACGACCAGAAAAATGTAAGCGCCACGTCTCTGAGGTTAAAAATGGGGCGTAAAATTTTATATAGGTAAACTACCTCTCCGAAGGTGCAAACCTTGACCTGCGGGCGTTTGGAATTCCAGCCGTAGACCATTAAGGAGTTGGCCGAAGAAGTGCGGCACGTCAAATACAATCGGAGGGAGACGTTTTCTATAAAGTGAGCATTAAGTGCGGTTTTAAAGCTACTTTACACTGCTCTACACGCGTTAGGACACCAAAAAAATTTAATCAACTATATATAATGAATATTACATTTAAAACTAATAGAAAAACAGTAAATGTAGCTTTGATATCTAATGGGATACACTTAAATAGTAAATTATTTCAAAAGATTATGTGGAAAACCACCAATGATGGTGGTGGAAAGAACTTTTTAGGTCGTTGTAGTGAGGTATAACATATTAGAAAGCATTTTATATGAAAGATAAATAAAACTCATGTTGATTATTTATACAGAGTGAAATATTTAACGATACTTATACGATAGAAGCTTGATGTCAAAGGAGATTGTTCTTCGAAAGTCGAAATAAAAAATGGAAAATATACATTTTTCCCAAACGTCTGAAGATTTGGGACGCTAAATAAAATCCATTGACGGCATGCAATTAGCAGTGCCAAAATGCAGTTATAAAGCCTTAAAGTTGAAGTTGACTCGTTAGATTTAAACAATATGTTTTGACCTCTAAGTTCCGCCGTATAAGTTGTCTACATGTTGAATGCAGCATCCGAATAATTTTCCTCGTTTAATATTAATCGTATCAAACAATGTCAAACGAAAAAGAACTGTAATAATTAATTTATTTGTTCAATGAAACTGTACAAACCATCAAAATACTCAGTATAAAAAGTACAGGGTGAAACAAAGGTCCCTACATTACTTCCATGCTTCCATATTTCCATATTTTGAAAAAACATCTTCAGATGTTTGGGAGAAATTTGTGTTTACACTAAAGGTGCATTTCAGTATCTAGGCAAATTAGGTTCAAGCAATCTATTATGGTCATGCAGTTTGGTTATATATACAGGATGTCCGAATATCAGTGCAGTAATTTTAAGGGCTTATATATCTGACTAAAAGCAATAAAAAAATATCTGAAACGAATAGTTTGTATGCAAATACATTTCTAAAATGAAAATACAACTGCAATAATATGCAAAATTATGTTACGAAATTACAAATTAAGGTACAATTCAGATTAAGTAAAAGCGCCTGTAACGTAATTTGTTCGGAATTTGATTTTTGGATTAGTATTAATGAAGTAAACAATTGAAGTTTTCGAGAAATTCGTTAAAACTGTAACATACCTACTATAACGTTCGACAACATTGCGGTGACAGGCTGCTGCTGATAACCTAAAAGTAATATTAGTTGTAATAGTGCATACAGCTAATGCGATTCATTTTTGTCTAGTTTTTCTTTTATGTTTGAGTGTACATAAATAAAAATGGTACAATTCATAGTACCGATAACCACCGCATGTTAATTTACGACAAATCTCTCTTGCAAGAGACAGAAGTAATTTTAAACATGTGTAATTATTATTCTGTGTTGTGAAAGGAGTTCTAACAAAACCATTCGCAGTAAGTACCTATGTTTAAGTGTACCTATTTGTAATTATTATGGATAAAACATAACATACCATTGTCAAAATGTTTTGTTTAGTAAAACTAATCATATGGCAAAATTAAGGCACTCATATTCCAGACACCCTTATTTTGGAAACATCTTGTATATAGGATGTTCCAGGATGATTGAGGCACGGCTCTGCCACGGACTTCTGGAATGAAAATAAGAGCAATTAGGACTTATTTGTGTATATATAAGTCAATCGTTCTAGAAGAGTTCACTACCGAAACCAAACATAAAATTCGATTCACCTACCCAAGAACACCTTTTACCTATGTTAGTATTTTAAAATCCTTTAGCATGCCTTGCAATAATATATATACATGTAGAAGATAAAAAGGACCCTAATGAATTACTAATGAAAAAATACAGAATTTAAAGAGATAGAGGACGTAAATCGTCAGTTTGTCTAGAATATGCACATTTTCCATGTCAATATTGCGTCAACTTGCAGACCTAACACTTTTACATACATGTTTATTCTTATTCTTGGCATTATCCATTGTTATTAATATTGTATAAATTCAAAAACTTTTTTTCTTATGTTTATACAGGGTGGGCCAATAGTGTGTGGACAGAAGATTGTTGTTGGTGGGGGGTGGGGGGTAGTAAGAGCTATAAACTAAAAATGTTTTTACTGAAACTCCTAGACATATACATGATTCATAGTAAAGTTACATTTTTTTTAATGGAACCCCCTGTATATTATTGTGTATTTGGATTCCTATGTCAATTCTAGTGTGACTTCATGTACCATACTTGGTGCCTAAAACGTAGCGTTTGGACGTTATTCCATATTTTGTCAAAAAGTTGATGTTCATTATTGACCACCCTCCATACTACCAAGAGCTAAAAAGTCAATTATGAACTCTGTTTGTTACGGCTGATATAGTGGCTTTAATTTTGAAAACTTCAATCATGGATAACTTGACTTTTTTAAATGGAACCCACATATTTTTTTCACGTCGCCAGATAACAAATTTCATTACCTTTCACCCGATATAAAGTTATCTGTATTTATCTGTAATACTTTTCTTCTAATCCACAATTACTTTTTACTATGATGGATTTATGCAAACCAAATCATTTAAACTAAATTGAAAAATAAATAAATATTATGGCAGCATTTATTCTTACGAATTAATAATTAAAATGATTTTTTATTAAAAATGACTTTGTTTATTTAGTTTAATGCAATTGGTTTCCATAATTTCACATTTTGTTTTTTTCAAACAATCGGGAGTAAAGTTGGCCATAGAAAACAAACAGTAAAGTTCTGTCACCTTAACTTCACTTTGACAGTAATTATTTCTTCTCTATGATATTTTTTGGTTGTTGTTGTTAAATTAAGTTACTAGCAATGGCAAATTTTAGTCAAAATGAAATGATCGATATGGTTTTTATCCTTGGAGAATGAAACCTAGTGTTCTGCTAAAAGTGATTTGTCCGAACTTCCTTTCTTATAAAATAAACTGCCACTTTCCGCACTTGTATCATAAATAATTATCTTAAACATCTCAGAAAGTGACGTACAGGGTGTTATTTATTTAGCCCCATAATAGTTTGACAAGTAGGTATACATACCAGTGGCTACTTAATTTTGCTTTTGTATTTTTGCCTCTAATGAATTTTTTTTCTGTTTTAAATAGTCAGTATATTTAAACTAATGATTTCTTATGTTTACAAAGTTCATAAATTTCCTCCTTATAGACGATTAACATATAAACATAAGAAAAATGTTTTTGAATTTATACAATATTAATAACAAAGAACAATGCAACAATAAAAAGTATATGTGTTAAGTCTGCAAGTTGACGCAGTTTTAACATTTAAAATCTGCATATTCTAAACAAACTGACAATTTACGCCAGCTAGTTCTTCTAATTTTGTCTTTCTTCATTAGTAATTTACAATGTTTCTTTTTATTGTCTATATGTATATATATTATTATTCATCATATAAAAAAATGTAAATCTCAAACTTAATAATTGATTCTGAGTATTTTGTGTCAGTTATATTCTATTCATTGCAAGGCATATAAAATGATTTTAAAATATGTTCTTCCACTTTTATGAGAGAGAAAAAAAAATGTACAAGTATAAAGCTTGTGTTGTTTTGGTTCCAATAGTAAACAATTCAAAATAACTGAGCATCTCATTAATAAGAACTACTAAGCGATGAGAAGCTCAAAATGCAGCTGTATGAATATTTAGAACTGTTGTACGATCATTCAAATTCGAAACCCTAACAAACCTGGAATTCAGCGCTGCATTTTTGTGGAATAAAGTGTACTATGATTTGAAATCCGTAAAATCAAGTATAGTGTGCATATTACGTTTTTCACTAATAAGTGTTATTTCACACGATACACCATAAAATGTTATTAAAAAAATTCTCAGGATAAAATATTTAGTAGTGGGCCTACGTGTTTACTTAATTTTAGACTTTTCTCGTTAGTATAGCGTTCCTTCTGTATGAGTTGTCTCATGTCAAAATGTCAAAAAAGGTTTCTCAAAATGTAAAATTGACTAATAATTACGTAACTATGCAACTATTTCTTATTTGATTTAACAATTTTCTCACAGTAAGATTATGACATCATATTTAGCACACGTACATACTACATTTTTCATTCTGGGAAACTTTTCTTAATATTTTTTTTGCCATATATATATATATATAATAGAAAGGACATTTGAGATAAATCCGAAATTCAAAATAGGCCTAAAACATTAAAATTTTGCATAGTGAACTTTTCATTGTGAGAAACTTATCTTGATGTCTTTTTGACGCACGCCATAGACAAAAGACACTTTATTAGTAACAAAATGGTATTTTTTTAAATTTCGCTGAATTTTTAAAGCGTGCCTATTTGACTACGGATCTGAAATTAGAACATATTATTTCACAAAAAAACAGATTTGCTTTCCAGCTCTAACTTTTTTACATCTTACCATTTCACCTACAGAAGTCTTTGTGTTTATATATAGAGACTCAAAACAATAGACAATAATAGAAAATTTACAAGTTCGAACCAAATTGACATATTCATCGCATGTTTTTCCTAATTTTGCCTTTACTCATTAGGTATTTATTATCTTTCTTTTGCAATAGTTCATCCCCTGCTTGTGTGTGTTGTAATAAGTATAAGGAACTTAATATTTGGAAAAGTATATTCGTCAAATCTCAATTTAACCTTATCTCTAAGCTACGTCATCGAGTTTACTTTCAAGTTACATTCTAACGCTTCCACAAGTCGTACCAAAAAGACCAAACAGACTACCGAACCGTCAACATACACATACATTGTATAGTCGTTACTTTATGAAAAGGGTGGGCGCATTGTACACGTGAGCTAGACAAAGGCGGGCAATGTCGTCGAGAGATCTATTAATAAATAAATCAACCCATAAAATAGGAGAATGCAACTATACGGTGTGAATAAAACACGTAAAAGCTAATGTCAGGCGATAAGAATTTACTGAATTTTTATAGCTACGGTATGTACCAAAAAAGCAGTTCGGTTACAGGAAATTAGGTAAACCCGCTTTTTGTAGAATTCCAATAATTTATTATTCTTCAGAAAATTTACTACCTATACATACTTAGTTTGCAAAATAAATAACTATTCAAAGGTATAAAATGGACAATACAGGGTACATTTTACTGTTTATTTACTAAAACATCCAGCAGGCCTTAAAGCTCATTTATAGGAGTACCTACATATTGATATAAATATGAATACAAGTACAAAACTGTATAGAAAGTGAAGACTCAAAATACATACATGGATACAATGAATTAATTTCCAACAATAATTAGGTATGCATACGGAACATAGTTATTTTTGTATCTAGAACGCAAAATAGTACTTTTGCGTTCAAGAATGGACGTTATTTTGTCGAGCTTAGTGAGGCTAATGTCAGAATTGTATATTGTAACTTATAGTGTTTCATTCAAGATGAGCTCGGAAAACGAAAACGAGCATTTACCAGGACAAGCATTGGAAGTGGCACAACGTACTGTTTACGACGATTTCAAAGGGTGGTGTAGTTCGAAGAAAATTCAAAAAGTCAAAAGAAAATGTAAATATCAAAACATTTCTAAAACTATACCATATTCGAAAAGCAACCTGATAATAGATTTCTGCTAGAAAAGGTAATTCAAATTAATATACACCGATCGATTTTGGTCAACGTTTTAGGTTATTTTAATAATTGGTGTTTGTGGAGCTTTGATAAGAGATGACCTAGTAAAGACAACGGTCGACGATACACAAGGCAAAGATTCATTTATTCCCGATTCCAAAACTCATACTCCGAGATACTCGTATTTTGTGATTTCAAGTCGAGGCCAAATGAAAATATACCGTAAATACTGTGCTTTACGTTCGCAGATACTACAAGTCAAAGATTTTTTTTTAAGTATATCAGGGAAAAAATATGTCAACCAAGTAGTTGGCGTCAACAAAATAACGTATGTACCAAAGAAAAATAGCAACTTATCTCAATTTGCCTCATCCGGAAATTTATACAGAGCTCTACTTTAGACACTCTTCCACCACTCAGTTAGCCGGCGTAGGGACCGATATTACCACCATTAAACGACATGGAGGGTGACGTTCTAGTACGGCAGCGGATACATATTCAGAAGACACTATACAAAATAAAATTTTAATCGCAAATAAATTGTTACAATCTTCAGCAGAACCTACAGGCAAGTAACTGGCATATATTTAACTTAATGAAATATCGGCACTATCAATTTACATGTTGTGTAAAATAAATTAGAATCGTCCTGTCTATAATAATTGCCGTTTTGTTTATGTTATAATACTTAAAACGTATATTGTTTAATTAATAAAATCATAAATACGTTTTAAAAAAATGATAAATTATTATTTTGACATTTGTTTTAAGGTCTACATAAAAGACTTTGGCGTTCTAGAACAAGTATTTCGCAGCTAGGTGAGAAAATGGACTCACTTGTCAATTGAAAACGATGTCGATTTTTGATAACAGTTTTTGAAAAAAAAAATATTAAGCAACTTAATCAAAAGACAAATTTGTAGGTAAAGACTTTCCGCGAAGCGTTTTTACTGGTGATACAGTTTGTGTATAGAATTAGAAATAGGAAAATAAAAGGTTTGGGGATTTCTTGTCTGGTCATGCTTAAACATATTTGCTCTAATAACATAGACATATTAGATAAATTATGTAAGATCTTACAGATAAATATCAAGCCCAATATTTCAGGTTTTTATGGAGTGAATTCAGCCAATAAAATATAACTAAAATTTCGTTCGGGATACAAATAAATTTTTTTATAAAATAAATATTAGTTATTATAAGTTAATAGTTAATATTCAGTTTAATCTAGTTTCTTCTGTTCCTATTGTAATTTTAGAGAGTTTAAAACTGTGCATACCAACTTAGTAATATATATAAATATTTATTTATTGGTAATTTGGTCCGATTTTCTACCATGGACACAAAACATTTAAAAGAGTACAACTTCTCTCGACCGTCATTTCCGTCCAATGATATTCTAATACTGGATGTACACGTTCACCGAGGCAACACGAGACCAGACGAATGCCAGAATGTACTCGCCTTGTCCAAAGGCTTATTTCTTCGTCTTCGGAGCGCTCGTAGATGTGGTCACCAGCATGAGTCAAACGAAGCGAGAGTGTAAATGGAGGGTCTAGCAAGATTGTCCGCGGTACTCTCAGGAAGCCTCGGCATTTCCAGAATACGCTCGTCCTTTGAACTGCGGGAAATTTGCAGTAGTTTTTGTAGGTTTTCGGTTATGTAATTTCGTTGTTTGTTTTTATGATTATTACAAATTATAGAAGAGCAGAGGGCTATCGCCCTATGGTGCTCAAAAAAGACGAAACAAATGAAGTAACACATATTATCCCAATGTAAAGTACAAAAAGGAAACACAAATGTTGCATCCACAGAAATGAATCTAATTATTAAACAGATAACTATCAATTCTATTCTTGAACAAGTAAACTCTTGGCGAATCCACTATGTCCAGAGTTAGGTAATGAGTTCCAGGTGTCAAAGACTCTGATGCAAAGAAAATGTTTTCTGGTACGCGTTTTGAAAATTCCCATGAAGGCGATTGTCTGTGTTGAGTGGAAAAGCTGTACTTAAGTTGATAAAATTAAATTTTAAAATGAAGTTAATATTAAACCACCACGAAGATGTCGTTGATAATATGTCGTGAGATCTGCTGGTGCAAATACAAATCTATCTTGATAGGACGGCCAAATAAGGCCAAGGGATAATCTAGTAGCTCGACATTGAACTTTTTCCAACATATCTTGGTCCCTGATGAGAACACCATACTGGTCCCGCGTATTAAGAGTCTACAGCAGGTATCAAAAGATAAGTAAAAAAGCTTTTTGAAATAAAAACAGTTTAGTGTTCCCACGTTTACATTCTAACTTTAAAAAATCTGTCGTCTAGGATGTCAGCTATCCATCAATCCAGGTTACCGAGAATACCTAGATGATTTAGTATGTAAAGGAGTTGACGTTTGGGAACTCTGTCAACTCTAAAGAAATCCAAATAATGTCCGGAGCTCTATTATCTAGAGCTCTTGACCAGTCATTTACGGCGTTTTACAAAACCATGTTGATGCGGAACAATGATCAAACGTAATAAAAAACATTATTTTACATAGAATCGGCAGCAGACTGATTGGGAGTTAGTTATTAGCATCGAGTTTATTGCAATTTTTTGAAAATCGGTGTAATAGATGCAAGTTTCCAGCCTGGAGGTATACAGCATTGAGTAAACGAAACATTAATTATTTTGGATAAAGGGTAACACAGAGTTTTAGCACATTTCTTCAAGAAAAAGGAAGATACACTATCCAGGCCCAGTAATGAGTAACTTCGAAGAAGTCATTTGACGTTTTACTTTATCCGATGGAAAATAAATGTCATTGAGTGATGACTTTACCCATGGGGTAGCCAGAGCAAAAATTTCTGCTGAGTCATAGTTGAATGTGCACACCACCATCATGTCTCTGAAGTAAGGAAATGGACACCTTAGAAGAAAAAAAGAAATGAATTGTAGAATTTTGTAGTATTTCCACTATCGACGATTGCTTCTTGATAAGACTGTCGGGATATACTCAAGTGAGTATTTGAGAATCTTCTATGAATTACGAAGTCTTCAATTTGGTTCGAACCTTTATATTTTCTCTAAAGGTTTCTTTTATCTTGTATCATTTGTGATACTTCGTAGTCAATCCATGGTTTTAATTTATTACGAAACATGTTTCGCTGTCTACTATTATTTGATAAGCACTTCTTTGTAATATTAAGAAAATTATTCCACATCAACAAGCAGTTGTTCCAATTGGTTAAAGCCAAGCAATGATTTAATGTAAAAAAATCAGTTACTTCGTAAATCTTTGAGATGTGGCTGTTGAATAGATGTTGTAAGATCTCTCTCATCAAAATTATAAAAGAAAGGAAAAAGTAGCAGATGCTTGGTAACGTATATTTGAATATATTAGAAAATCTATTGGCAAGTGGCAAACTGAGAAAAAATAAAGATTATATTTATAGTTCAATCCATTGCTTCTTCAATCATCGTCTGCTATATCGCAGCAACCTTGTGTATTAGGTACTCATGCGACGTGATTTAACAGACGATCTTCAATCCACCACTCACTTTTTTCCAATATTTTTGGAGTCAAAATACCATGCGGAGCTTACTAAACAAGTGACGGCCGCTCATCTAAAACAAGTCTCGTGTCTCTAGTGCATAGACGAAAGATGAGCGTAGCGACAGTAAGCGATTGGCTGATGGCCCCGACAATGTGCCGAGCCAGCACAGTTTGATACTGTGGATGTGAAAGATTTAATTTTATCAAATAGGGATTTGAAATCCCTCCACTACAAATGAATAATATTATTTAGATCCTGAAATATAGTGAATATAATTGTCATTGTCTATCGTAAATATGTCTTCCACCAAAAAATGGAATATATGAACTTTTCGATACTGTATTTATTGTGACACAAGCTATCTACATACAAAAATGAGTCAAATTGTGTTATAGTTTTGTTACATTAATATATAACAAAACACCTGTAAAGTTCTTTAAAAAAGGTTATTCCACCTAAAATAAACGAGGCGGAAAAAATTACTGCAAATTAACAATTTTAATAGTACATTATAATGTATTAAGTCACCTATCATTTAACACAAAGCCACTATAATTTACTCATATTTACTCCCAAGATCATAACAGTTCAAGGAAAATAATCTTTATAAGGTACTAAACGGCTTCATTGTAGTTTTTAAAAAACAGAATGTCAAAATTTTTTAGAGGTATTACCTATGCCATCTACGCCTACGCAAACATCTGGCTGATTTTTATAAATATTGAATAACTTTGCATTATGGACTTAGTAAAGCAAAAATACATTTGGCTACAATTTATGAACCAGTGGCGGATAAACTGGAAGAAATCGTCACTTAAGGAATCAGAGGTTTGACGCATCTCAGACTGGATAAATCATTTGAATCGGTATTTGTTATACATTGTATTGTATTTATCTGGTTAATTTTATTTACATTAAAAAGGTAATTTTTAAATTGTTTGTTAGGTTTTTTTAACTTAACATAAATTTATCAAACAGTTCATTAAGTTAATAATTCTAAAATGATTGACAGAAAAATATTGACTTTTTTCTCAATTGAAATTTATTATTGCAATTTATTATATATATAATGTACTGATTAAAGGTCGGGAAAAGTCTCCAGTAGCGTGGATATTTGCTCTTATTGGATATAATTTTCAATGTTTAATAAACGCCGTATTTAAAAATTACACTTGAGAATTAATTCCCAAATATTTATGCGAAAGGAAGAACATTGAAGCAATTTTCGATAGGTTCGACTTTATGCAGGATGATTTAGAACTTATCTAGAAGAATTTGGAAATAGATGGGCCATGAAAAATGGAGTCAATAATTTTTTTGAAGTTCTAATAGTTTCAACCTACTACTGTAGTCTCTAGCCAGGCGATTTCAAATATCCAATTACTTATCGTATTAACTTTTTTGTGATGCAAGTATTTACATTAGTGTTTCAAATATCAAAAATGGCCTACGTCTACAGAAATTGGCAGTTGATATCATTTAATAAACATTCTTTAGCAGAACGATTTCCTGATAAACATGTGCCAAATGCAGCTACTTTTACAACGGTGTGCTGTGAGTGCAAGTGTAGTGAACGCTGGCGTTACACTGGAAATATATATGTAACCGAATCGTGGAAGAGATGGAGGTCCAGGGCGTATTGTTACCTGACTTTAAATCATTTGGATTTATTTTTGTGGAGATATTTAAAAAATTAAGCATCGATGTGGGGACTATTGATGTCGCAAACGTATCACAGCTGCTGCCAATAACTTACAAGTTCAAAACGGACAAGAAGCAGAAACATTTGTGTTAGTTTGCAGAAACCGTGTAAGACGGGCTCAAAATTGAATTGTTACAATAGGTATGCCAAACTATTTTACTAATTAAAACCACAAATTAATTCTATTAATAATTAATGACAATAACGGCAAAAGTAATTGAATTTGCTACATTAAAATAGGTGCCTTAGGTACGCCATAAGGTCGGGACACACATGTCCGCACCAAAGTCCACAAAACGGCCGACTTGCGGCTAGGTGTGGGTTTAAAATAAGTAAGCTGAAACACGACCCCCATACGGCCGACTTTCGGCTCGGGCACGGTGCGATTATGTGTGTCCCGACCTTTATCAGATTTTACAGTAGACCAGTTGCAGTGCCGTGCGGAAGGAATTTTTTAAATCATTTTTGAAGTGCTCTTTTTGATTTTATTTTTAAAAAATTGTATTTGTAAGGGTCCCCTGTACATTAAATTTTTTTTTAAAACTTCTAAATCACCCTGTATAGTAAGCTTATTCTAAATAAAAAAATACCTAATATTTACCTTAAAAATAATGTGTTTTTAAATAAAGTGTTTAAAATTCCATTAGATGTAATTTTCAGAATCTCCTTTTTTATGGAACGTAGGTATTTAAAAAACACATACATAATGCTGGTAATCAGTTTTACTGATAAAATATTGTACCATCCTAAAGTGTGTAAAATTAGGTTAAAAAGAAAACATTTTGTACAAAAAGACATAATAAAAAAGATTAGATATTAGAAAAACGCTATTAGGTTCATAATTTCAGAGAGTAGTGTCTCTTTTAGCCATAGTGAAATTGAACGTATTCGTTTAACCAAAATAAGAAAACGATAATATTGAGTATTCAAAAATACGTATCAGATAGAATAGTTTATTTTAAAATTTTTACCACTCTAAAGCTTCATTCACATAAGATTAGTGCGGTTGCATTAGTACTGCAGAAAAGTTATTAAAAAGGGCGCCGTATTGTTGAAATAGTATTTTCTACAAAATACAAATAATTTTAGACATTTAATAACTGAATAATCTAAGGTTTATCAAATAATAGGAATGTTAAATCATCCCACCTGCAAATATTCAAAGATACTGAAGTAAAACGGTGAGAAATACGGATGACTTTTGTAACGTTCAGATAAACTTAACAGTTACGCCTTTGTACTGCAGTTGTATGGCAGAAGCTAAAAGCATTTTAGCTTTTACCATCCCTTTTACAACAATCATACAAGGACCAATCAGAAAACAGCTTTTTTGAAAGTAAACAGAAGACTCATATTTTTGTAGGTTAAGTTTTTAAATTACATTCTAATTTAGATATTTAGTTTAGAATTGATTTGTTTTTAAAAAATGGATGAAGAGGACTGTTTGGTTAAGAAACAGTTATTTTTGCTGCTGTTATTCGCAGCGACGTCAATATGTATATAAAAACTATACATGCCAAAAAAATTAAAAGAAGAACTCGGAGATGGTGGGTGCGACCTATTAACCGCAGAAAGCGCATGCAAAGTGATTTCTATACTTTATATAAAGAAATGCGAAATAAGAATGCCGATTATTTTTTCATTACACCTGAATGATAGTTGCAATGTTTGATAATTTGCTGAAATTAGTAGGTCCTCATTTAACCAAACATTCAAATAGACCATCTATTCCTGCAGATTGTAGGCTTTTAATTACTATTTAGCAAATGATAAAAACGAACAATTTCCGTAGGACGTAGAGACGTAGTTGACAAAAACATAACCTCTTCATCTGAAGGTAAAAAATCTTGAGTTTCTGCATGTCGCCAACATACAGCGGAAAAATTCTCCAACTTCTTAAGTCTACAGTAATTTTATGTAAACAGAGTAAATAATATTTAACACCATACAATTACAATACAACAGTACAACTGCAGTGCCATTGCACTAACTTTTATCTGAACGTTACTTTACTTTTTTGGTCTAAAATTAACCGTATATTATCAAAAAAATAAAATTCAGTAGCAATCGGATAGCACGACTGTAACCAAGAAATAATTATTAAGCAGCTGTCACCCTAATTTCTGTCATTAGATCTTTTGTGATTTTTGTGAGCGCTTCCTTAGATTTGCTACTTAAAAATGTGTGTTTTTTTTATGGTAACTTGGGAAATATAGCCTCCCTTCAGGGTTCAAATTGTAAAAATATTGGCTTGCGAAAATCCCACAGCTTTCTAACATTGCCAGAGGTGTTAATCTGAAAAACGGGCCACACTGTATGGAGATACCTGATATACAAAAATATATATACAGAGTGTCTGGAGAACGAGTGTTTTTATTTTGCTATATGACAAATTACACCAAACAAAACTGACAGTTTTAAATATGTGACAACGTCGCACATCTACCATGTTAGGCTTTTCTACACAATAATCACAAGTGCCTTAATCATACCGTGAATGATTTTCTTAGAGTTTTTTGCAGTTGTACGTAAATTAACTTGTCATGCTATGCAGCTCATAGTTAGTAAAAAGTTTCAATTTTGTTTATGTCCGTTACCTAATATCTAGGTATAAAATCGTGCAGTGTTATTGCACGCAGGATTTTTAGGAAAGCTTCAGTTGTTTGCTTCATTAATACTCATATAGAAAGTAAATTACGTTAAACAGTTTTTGCGGAGTCTTAATTGCATCTTACTTTGCACTGTTTTTGTAGAAAAACTATGTTTATTTTTACATTTTTATTTTCTTGAAAGGTCGATTTCATTATTTTATTATTTCGTTTCTAATGTTTCCCTGTTTCCAATAGACCTGTTTCTCCTGTACAAGCAGAAAAATCGTACATATTTTAAATTTCAAATTAGCATCTAGGGATCGATCACGTTTAGTCTGAACATGAGGGACACAAAGAGCAAAAGTCTAACGAATTTCCATTGTAGTTTACCGGAACCGTGTCTGGAGAGCAGGTTCAAGGAAGGACAAAGGCCAACATGTATTACAAAGAATTATTTTCACATTTTAAGGGCCGTTAAAATTATAATCACGTCTGGTATTTTCGAAAGAGAATAACCGATAGGAGAGGAAGTATTTTTATTCATTCGGAACAGCTTGTTTGGAGTATCGTGCATTCAGCATTTAGTAGAAATCTACTTTTAGTAGCTACATATACAGGGTGTCTGTGAAAGGTTGGGAAAACTCGGAGCTGGAGATACTGGTGACAAAAAAAGTCGATTGAGCTAAATATGCCTTATCCGAATGTTGCTGGATTCAAAAACACAGGGCGTTCAATGCTAGAATTTTATTTCGAAATATCTCAATAATTTTGAAACCTGTCGGAGTATTAAAAAAAATGGCACAATTATGTTTTTTGGCACGGCAAATACGCATTTTTTACAAATTTTGACGTCACTAGTAGAGGGCGCCACTTGTGGCACAGCATTTTTCTTTCAAATGGCAGAACTTTTTTGCTGTTTATTGTATCCATCTGTCTATTGAAACAATCGATTCTCCTACCTGTTATATCTGACAAAGGTATACCTTGTTGAAGTCGTTAGAAGTAACCATTTTTGAAATAATTGTATTTGAAATATTCAGTGCAGCGATTGAAAACTGTTATAGTTTCAGGTAAAGTGCCTTTTCTACTGAAAATATAGCAAAATATTACTTGAAAAAGTTGTTCAGAACGGTAAATTATGGAGACGTGCAAAATTTCAAAAACATCGGCCTACTGTGATAAAATCTTTGTGCTTTGTTGAAAAATGGTTTCAAAATCAAACCTCGCCAATCTTCTTGAAATTTTGCACGTTCCCATAATTTGCCGCTCTGAACAACTTTTTTAAGTAACATTTTGCTGTATTTTCAGTAGAAAAGGCACTTTACTTGAAATGATAACAGTTTTAAATCGGTGCACTGAATATTTCAAAACTGTTACTCCTAACGACTTCAACAAGGTATACCTTTTTCAGATACAACAGGTAGGGGAATCGATTGTTTCTATAGTCAGATGGATACACTAAGCTGCAAAAAAGTTCTGTCATTTAACCGAAATGTGATGTGCCATAAGTGACGCCCTCTACTAGTGACGTCAAAATTAGTTACGTGTCAAAAAATATAATTGTGCCAATTTTTTTTAATACTCCGACAGGTTTCAAAGTTATTGAGATATTTCACAATAAAATTCTAGCATTGAACGTCCTGTATTTTTGAAACCAGCAATATTCGGATAAGGCATATTTGGCTCAATCGACTTTTTTTGGTCACCAGTATCTCCAGTTCCGAGATTTCCCAACCTTTCACAAACACCCTGTATAAAAAAAATACATTTTGTATGTCTTTTTATTTATTTTTCCAGGATAATCAACGACATCGTTTACTTGTGTTCAGTTGAGGAAATGACCAACGTTCTTTGTACTAGTTCTTCTAGTTTAAGAAATTGTATAAGTAGTGCATATTAAAAATATTCAGCCTGCCTAATGCTACTCAATTTTGTTTTTTTAATTGTATTAATCTAGACAGATTATCAACACTTTTGGTAATGTCCTTCAAGAGTTACATTTTTCAGATATTTTTTCGATATTGATTCTATTTAAAAACGATATGACTTAAAGAAGCAATCCTTGGAATGCAGAGATAGGTCCGATTTCATCTATTGTGGCTGAGTACCTGCTAATATGTCCGAAAGTGAATTTGAATTTTGAAATTTTTGTATCAAAGTGTTGTGTGTTATTTAAAGTAAATCATGTCATGTTATTACATTTGTTTTGATCTGTTAATTCGTAATTATAGTTTGACTAAGCATGTTAGTGATTAGACAGTGTTTTAAAATCAAATCATATCTTCTACATAATCAAATGCCTCTGCTTAGAATAGTCTGTTAGTTTTATGGTCAAAAACATTTCACAGAGATTAAATTTCTTGGAAACATAACCTTATCCAATCTCATGGTACTTTAGGAGAATCTGGTTTAAATGATCCTCAGGTACTGCCCTTTATTTTGGCATTTTTCTTTGGAACACACTTAAAGACATCACTTTTGATAAATGGCATCTTGACAATTCTTTAACGGGGGGAGTTTCTTTGAAATTCGAAGGTATAATTACAAATTATAAATAATGGTAAGATGTGTTTTAGTAAGTGTGTATTTAATTTGTCAGAAGTTATAGGATTCTTAAAAAGATGTAGCCATATAATAAAGTACTAGTGAAAAGTTTACATAGAGGGTGTTCTAAAATTCACTGGCAATGTTTTAATAGCGCAAGTAAAAATTTAAACACAAACACAGGCACAGGGTTGCAAACTCTTGTTCAAGATATGAAAAAGTTCAAGATAAAATAAAAACTATTTTCAAATTCTGTGGTGAAACAATAATTGATGTCCCAACTTGGGGGAGGGGGAAATATTTTGACAGTTTAATGAAGGATACTAAAGTTAAAATACAATAGCTTTAATAACATACTCGTTTAATGCGACATCACATATTTAGGCAACCTGCAACAAATTATTATAGTAGAAATTATACAGACCAAACTTGACCTTGTATACTATTTAGAACTTATCTAAAAAAAAATTGAATTTACAGAGGACTTACAAACATAATTTTGTAAAAAAAAATTCAAAAGATACTTCGGTACTGGAAACTGGTCCGCAGTAAAACCTGATAAGGCGGTAAAGCATGCAATCGGCGGCCAAACAAAAAATGGAAAGAAATTTCCATGGAAAGAAATAAATAACATTTTGTAACACCTATTTTATACAGCAAATTCTACTGCTTTTGCCACTATTGTTATTAATTATTAATAGAATTAATGTGTGGTATTAATTAATAAAATATTTTGACATACCTGATGTTACAACAAATTTTTGGGCCGATCTTACCCACTTTCTACAAACTAACACAAATGTTTCTGCATCTTGTCCGTTTTGAACTCGTAAATTAATAGCAGCAACTATGATACGTTTGCGTAAATCATCAATAGTTAGGTATCCACTTCGGTGCGATACATTTCAGTTTTTAAATATCCACACAGAAAGAAGTCCAAATGATTTAAAATCAAGAGATCGTGGTGGCTATGGTATCGGTCCTCATCCAATCCTTTGGTATTAATGCTTGGACATGCTGTACATGGTACGACACACTTTTCACTTTTCAAATTTCTTATGAGAGTACACTACTTAAACTACCTCAGCGATTTGCCTTTTGATTTTGGATAATGGCCATTGAGTGCGTCCGCTCCTTCTAATTCATTTTTGAAATGTTTTGTTTAAAGTTAAGTCCCATTTTGTTGAAAAATTTTTGTATGGTAACAGTATCCGACTTGTTCGAATATGGGGGATTAATGTCATTTTCCAATAGATCCAAATACATTTCTCCGGTTAAATTCTTAGGTAAAAAATGTACCTAAATGTTGAAGTTGTCTGGATACTGGATGTATAGAAGAATATTTTTATGTCTGAAAGTAATTTTAATCAACTTTATTTTAATTGATTAACTCTTAAAAATTATTTATGTACCTACATTTTCATCTCAATGATAGATATGTTTCGTCACAATAATTTTTCTAATATCGAAACAAATAAAATGATACAAGCAAAAATGAAATATATCCAATTTTGGTTAAAATCGGGTTATTGCAGAAGATAAATCCACATAGGTCATCCATCGCATCATACTATGAACAAACAGAACAACAGAATTTGTCCCTTATTTACTTTGGCTGCAGAGGATCTGCAAGTATGACACAAGTGCTGGACATATGCTGTTTCCGAAATATGGTTGTCTTTAAATTTTTCAATTGGAAGTTGGTGGAATCCAGCAGTGCAGTATTACTGGTTTGTTTAAAGAATTCTGATTTATGATTGGTTAGATGCAATCCACCACACCAAACCAAACGGATTATCAATTAGTGTGACACTTGCTGTTATGGCGAGCTCGTTGCAAAGTGTTTCATTTAAACATTATTCTGTGTAGTAGTTTGTATGATAGGTTCAAAATGGAAACTAATATTTCCCAAGGAACGTGAAAAAGAATTCCCGAGAATTACACACTTGAAAAAATATCATACTATTGGCATCTAAAGTTGCCTATCCATTGAAAACAGTACCTATTAAATCGACAGAACTAGAACATATGAAAATGTGCAAAATTTGAAGAAGCTTATCAGTGATATTACAATTTAAGGGTATAATGTTCGGCCAAACAGTGTAGCTTTTATCAGGCTCCGCCCATCAACACCTTCAACGGCAAATTTAACTTTGTGCCCCTGTAAGTTAGGCAATTGTATGCAGAAATTTAGCAAAACATGTCTTCTTGGCGGACAGATTTCATGAACATAAATGCAAAAAATTGAAATTTGAGGCAATTGTCTGTTATATGAAGACTTGATTTACTAGCCTACAGCGTTATTTTTTTTATAACAGTGCCTAACAACGTCTCACCGCAGTCCTAAATGTGGACAATATTGCGACCGAAATAATATTCAGATCTAATTTTTTTTTGAAAATATGGCTCAGCTGTCTAGTAAAATAGACTTTTATTAGTTGATTAATACTTGTTCCATCTTAATACGAATTTCCATTGAGGAGAAATATGAAAGCGCGTGGACGTCTAAAAACGGCTTTGTAAAATTGCGAACATTGCAGTCTTAATACTTCTTTTGTCAACTGCTACGCACCTACTTATTAAATGTTAAGAATTAAAAATAATTAGTTACACTTTTACTTAGACTGACGAAAAATTATGTCCACCGTTCAAAAATATTGTAGAAAATATAATTTTAATTTTTAAAGAAAAATTAATGTTTCATTATATTAGAAATACCTTATACCATTATTTTTAATGGTTAACATGAAACAAAATGTATTATAAATAATAGTAAAATATTTATTTCATTTTCTCATAATGTGCTTCTGTGGACATGTGACGTTTCTGCTTACATCGCTTCAAATGATAGTGGAATATAAAGAATTCGCGAAATTCACGAACGACTAGATGGTAAACACTGTAAAAATCAAGATGTCGGATATAGGGGGTGATCAACAATTTGTTTTCAATTGTCGCTAAAATTATAAAGCTTAGGGATATGTATTTTCTTATAAAAAGGATTATCAGTAAGAGGAGCACTGGGGAACAGCACAGATTTTCTGAGATTTTGTGCAAATATTCTTGCGTATCTATTCTATTTTTGATCACTTTTTATAACTAAATATTGTACGACCTTAATAAAGTTTGCAAAATTACTAAAAGAAATACAGACAATTTCCACTACACCTACACATACAAAACAGATTTGTTAGATTTTTGTTCACACCCACACTGGATTTATTACAAATTGTCTTAAGCAGATTCTGTACTTTTCTGAATTCGAGATAAAATTATACTATTTTCAAAAATGATAGATAAACATTAAAAAACACACAAACACATAATTAGTTCCAATTTGTGTAATCTCTTTGAATCATACCTTTTTAACAGAAAACAATACGTTACATATCTTGGACACAATTCTAAAATTTTCACGCCAACTTCTGGAGTCCCTCAAGGATCCAATTTGGGTCCCTTGCTTTTTTATATTTTATTAACGATCTAACATCTGAGCTGGAGTGTAAGAAACTATTGTTTGCTGATGACTTAAAACTTTTTAGTAAAATATCAGATATTGGGGATTGTCAAAGATTGCAAAACCAATTATATATATTGAACAACTGGTGTGCTAATAATTGTCTTCAGTTAAATGTAGTGAAATGCAAAACCCCAAGTTACACCCGTAAATTGCATCCAATAGAATATAATTACAGATTAGATGTGGAGATACTTGACAGGGTGGACTCCATAAAAGACTTAGGCGTCTTATTTGATTCAAAACTAACATTTTGTCAACATATCAGTAATATTACTTCATCTGCTTTAAAGATGCTAGGCTGTATCATGCGCAACTGTCAGTCGTTCTCTAACGAAACAGCTTTAAAATGTCTTTATAACTCGTACTTAAGATCTCAACTATCTGAAGCTTTGTTTAGAAAGTATCCAGAGAAAATATTTAACATTTATTTCACTTAAAACTGATGGCTTTTATCCAGAAAGAGGTTATGACCATGCTACTTTACTTAATAGATTTGATTTTCCTTCGTTAGAGTTTCGCAGGGATCTAGCAAGTATCCAAATTTTATACAATTTATTCCATAATAATTTAGAATGTCCGTCTTTATTATGTCAGTTTCCCTTTCATGTTCCTCGATTAAATTCTCGCCAAAATTGCACATTCATTTGCACTAGAGCAAGGTATCGCGGTCTTAAAATGTCTCCAGTCCATATTATGTGTCAAAATTTCAATAAAATTTCAGATGTATGTGATATTAATTTTAGCACCCTTAATCAGATAGTTGAAACTGTTGGTCTGAGATTTAATAGCGATAATCTTTAATATTTACGTTTATTTATATTATAGTTATATTATATCCTCTTTGTACAATATTGTTAAGATGCTTTTGTGCACTACATACTGCATCAGATACTATATAATATGTTTACACAATTCACTTTTGTTTTGTAAATAATTTGTCCTATAAATGGATTTTATCTGTCGGGCAATAAAGATTATTATAATTATTATTATTATTATTATCATTATCATTATCATTATCATTATCATTATCATTATCATTATCATTATCATTATTATTATTATAACTTCACACTTCTACTATGCAAGTAATTTGTTATTAACCCCTACAGCAGTTCTGAAATCTACCACCAGATGTCAGCCACTTCGTGATTTTCGCCAATATCTACGTAACCCAAATGACAATATTTAAAAAATACTATTATTAGATTACAAGTGAACGTTTAACTACAAAAATAATTAAAACAGGTGAAAAACTTAAAAAAAATATTCATATAGGTATTATACCTATCTGTCAAAAGCATTTCAATAATAAAAATATATATTATAAACGAAACAAGTGTTCTCACTTATCGAGTAGATTGTTTATTTAATTTCTTTATGGTTATTGTACAACAAATATTATGAATAAACATTATTATTATTATTATTATTATTATAAATATAAAATAATAATCACTTAATACCTGTATTAAGTATTTATAAAATGACGAAATGAAGTCAACAAATTTTCAATAGATTCTGTTTTGAATAATTTACTCTGAACATAAAATAATTTATTTACTTATACTACTCATTAGAGGTCAATGATATTTTAAGCTCAGATAGACGGATATTTAGACTAAGCTGACGAATTCAGAAGATGGCTGCTGAAATGGCGGTTTATTGGAGAATGCCGCCTTATTTTAATGATGCTGTATTATATCTTATCAATTCTCTTATTTCATATCATAAATAACTTATTAAAGAATATATTACGTAAAATAAAAATATTTCAATTATATCGTATCTCTGTAAGTGTGCAGTACACAGTGTCGTAGTCACTGAAATATTTGTTATAGTATTTTAAAAGAAAATAAAATGATGACGCATTTGCCTCATTTGATTAAAATAGTACAATTTCGTTTCATCATGAAGAACATTCAAATATAAAGATCTAAATACAATTATATCTTTTCACAATATAAAGTTTTAATTACAAATTGAAAAATACACTCAGGGAAACATTTTTTAGATATCATGAGATATTGATTAGTGCCTACAAAATCTGCATTAAATAGACTCCATAAGTCTTACTTTGCAGTCATGGTAAAATCAATTTTTCTAAACTAACCTAGTAGTGGCGTTAAA
Organism: Monochamus saltuarius; assembly: GCA_025584915.1. Lineage (NCBI taxonomy): Eukaryota > Metazoa > Arthropoda > Insecta > Coleoptera > Cerambycidae > Monochamus > Monochamus saltuarius. Next base: position 45,419,153 of record CM046724.1, on the reverse strand, counting down.
AAGTTTATTTTAACTTTTGATCTATTACTGCATTCCCACCTTACTATTAATCTGACATGGAGTAGAAAATGGCCGCTAGATGTAGCTTGTCTACTTATGAGTCTTTCTGTCGGATTAGACAGACTTAAACAGCTAGGTTACCTCACCTATGGCATACTGATGAGAGCTAATAAGTTCGAAACCGGTATATGTCTGATGGGCGGCTGACGAGTGAATTTAGCTGTTTGCTCCTGGTCGGGACATTAGCTCGAAAATCAATAGTTTGTCTCTATGACTTGTCATTCCGACATTAAGTAGCAAATAGCCCCCTAATTAATGAGGTTTTCCAGGTTTCCCTCATTCCTGCACTGAATGGTGGTTAGGGCCTACCAACGTAAGTCGTTCCTGGGCGCAAATGCGGCCTGCTTAATAATAATATGCCGCCCCCTCTCCCGCACAAGTCTTCAACTTCTGGGCTAATCCTCGTGATTAGAATGAGGGGTAGATATATTATTATTATTATTATATAGCTTGTATACGCGTAGTTATAAAATATCATTTTGAAATCTAATTATTGTCCATGAAATGTCTTGTTGTTATGATCTGAAAAACGTTAGTGGCAAGTTCAGTGAAAAAGTTCTTTTAGCATACTTTGAAGAAAAGTCCAATGTATGGAAATCCACGTTTTGGTCAAATTAGGTACTCCAAGTGATGATGAACTTAAAGAATCAGGACATAAGCAAATATTACAAACTTATTGGGTTTTTTTAAAATGGCCAAATATATCGACCGAAAAAGTCCAACATATTGTCCAGGGAACAAATCCATGAATTCTTGCAGAAGCCCAAGGAGTCTATTCTTAACTTTCGAAGAGTAATCCGTATGCAAATTACATAGTTGTCTCTCTTAATTACTGTTGTAAGAAGAATGATAAAAGTATCTAATTCACATAGGTATTGCTCTGTGGCCATTCGAGGATAGACCCCCCCAGGATGAAACATGTCATGCAGAAGGTTGTAATTTTCGGTATATTTGAAACCTGCCGTCGGGAATAACTCTGCAACTGGACATTATCGAAGATTTACACTTGTTGTGCATATACCAGACACAAAAACTAATAAGCAACAAACTAAACTCTTTATTACTGGTACATTATATTTGAACTATTATAAAAAGCACAAATGCTCTTCATCCAGAGAAAACTAATCAAGAATTTTCTTAAAATACATTAAGAATAAATGTGCTAAGGCTCCAGTTGGATTCAACACATTTAGTAAGATACCTAGCAATACTGCTGAATTTATAAATTTGCCTGATCTTACCTATAAACTGACATGGCTTCCGATGATCGTCGGCTAATTTGTTGGAAGACTCTGGTGCTAATCTTACGGTGAAAGTCGGGTATAGTAGCGAAGGGTTATATAGATGAATTGCTACAAAACAAGAAGAGTATTGCGGGCCTAATTTTGTTCAAAACTTCTGTAGATAGCATTGCTTCCAACTCTGGTAAAAGTTTCACAGAAATAATTGTACTACATCTACTAATGAGATTGGACATGGAATTACTTATTCTAGTTGTAGTTTGTCTAACTGCACATTAATTAAAACACCAGTGCTTTAAAATGACATTTTAAACACTGACAGTATGAGTTAAAAATTATACTTTTACTGACGTTCGTTTTTTTCATAAAGTTTCACAAAGTAACAAAAACTTATTAATAATAGTCTGACATTTTTAACTTAGTTGCCTGTATCAAACTAACAAAAACTTTATAACATAAAGAAAATTGTTTATTTAATATAAAAATACAGGTATAAATATCTACATCTAATTCAATATTTAATTTCTGCTATCGATTTTAACCTTATCGGATAAATATAGGCATATCTTGTCAACAAATAGAGTAATTTCTGAAAAGTATTTACATTTTTAAATGACTTTCAGAATACAGAAGTCGTGGAGATAATATCAATTATGTTTACTTACAGTTACATTTAAATTGGATTTAATTAAATCCCTGGCAACAGTCAATCAAGTGTCTCATATCCTAGCAACCAAACTCGAATTAATTCTAAATAATTATAAAATATATTTAACTAGTCTGTATTTCATTTTTTATTCACTGAAAGTGCAATATAAGTTCAATGCTTCCATATATTTAAACCCCACACATTAATTAGTAGTCTACTGTAACTGAACAAAACATATTTCTAAAGATCTTTTTAAAATAATGTCAACGAATATACAACTTTTTATTACAACAAAGAAGAAAATACTTATGTTAATAACTTTTTATGAGATACATGTAAGTACCTATATCAATTCGTTTTCAGAAAAAGAGTATTAGTATAGCCAGCATATTAAACCAGTTTTTGATTAAATATCAAATTTTATAATACTATACAGTACGGCAGACAAAGATTATTTATCAGAAAAAGAGAATTCCATCAAGACTCCTCAGTGACAACGCACAATCTAACACCATCGTTCTAACCAGAAATATTGGGGTACAGGTTTATTCGTAATGGATTCAATTTCTTTTTAAGTGATTTTGATGGAGTCGTACAGAAAAAACTTTTTCGTCCCATTATGGAGGTGTAACAATGGTTAAATGTAGTTCGCATGGCATGAGAATATCGGCTGTGTGAAGATAATTAAATGGCCTCAAACAATAATATTAGTATTCCTTGTTATACATAGTCCGTAATTTAAAACTTCCCAACGAGCTTCCCAAGTTCGTATGTCATACATTTTTAAAGATATAACTTTACTATTATACAGGGTGTCCGGTAAGTATATGGCATACTTTTGAGAGTGTATAGGGAAGGTCAAAATAACACTAGTTTGTCATATTTTTTTCCCTAAAGTGCCCCTTAACGGAGATACAGAGCCCCTAAGGGGTACCCAGCGATTTACCTTTTCGGCTCTAACTTTTGAACCGACCTATATAATTTAGTGAAATTTTAATATTTTATGTAAGCCATAAAGGCTCATGACACCATACTACAGTAGATGTTTTAAACTGGCAGGCAAGTCAGGAACGGACTTGCCACCATACTCATTGGGCCAAAATTTTGACAGGTGTCATTTTATAGAGGTGAAAACTGAATATTTAAATACTTTGGTCATTCCTCTTTAAAAAAGGTACTCTACATTTGTTTCGATAAAATTGACCGTTTTCGAGAAAAAAAGTTTTTGTGTAACACGTTAAAACATTGACTCGAAATTTATTTAATTATCAAGTTTATTAACAGAGGCTATTTAAACACAATAATACGTATTAAAATAATAAAATTTGTTATTACTACATTACATTAATGCTGATATGCATCTTACGGAATTATGAAATTTAATGTTAATGTTTACTTCAAAGTTTTGTGTTTTCATATTATATAATATTTTTCGTCATAAAAAGATAATATCGTTCATCATAGGCAACGTTTTCTTTGTTGGTTACATTTTTTCTAATATTTTCTGTCTTATTATTATTTGTTTATCATAATAACCTGTTAATATAATATGCAAATGTTATATTTTGATAATTCATCGACATAGTAAATATTTTCAGTAAATTCTTAATCAAAATAAACACAATTGGTTGTTGGAACGAACCCACACTCGATTGTGAATTAACACAATTCATTCAGCAATGTTCACTTAGTTATTCGCGAACTAAATATATATGTTATGGGTAAGTAACACTGAATAACTTTCGAGTGAGCTTACTATGTATTACAAACCACAATACAAAATTGAGTTAAGTATGTTATTATTTCGCTATTTTTACCCGACATGTTCTGACGGATATACCTATCTGCGTTTCTCTGACTATAAATTGTGTTAATAAGCACATTGCTTTGTAAAACGAATTCATTCAAAATGCGACATCAAAATAATTTCACTCGGTAATATAATTTTTTATTGTGTAATACAATAAAATTACAAAAATAAATCTAAATAATTGTAACAAAAAATAGTTGACTAGATGCGCAAAAATGGCAATGATAGAGTGTTATTATTTTTTGAAGTAGTTTAGCTTTTCAAATAAATCGGGAAATCAAAATGTGAAACTTTCTAATTTAATAAAAATATCAAATGCGAAGAAGACAAGAGTTTCTTTAAAGCCTTCTTCTTGTTCGATCTTGAAAGATTATGTCTTGTCTTGTCTTGCGAGAGTCTGGCAAATTTCTTGCCTCGCAATTTTGCAAAACTGTTGCATGAGTCTTGCGAGACTTGCATACAAATGAGACACATGCAACAAACTGTATTACGAATGTGGTAACTAACAGTGGGTGTTACTCTCGGTCGGCTACGGTCCCGCTCGGACTCACACGTAATTTTCGATATGGTCGATTGTCGACAGTGGTCCATTGGTAGACGTTATGAAGTATAGAAACAGCCAGTTTTACATACGAAGTAATAATTGATTAAATAGGCGAAACAGAATCGGATCTCTTTCAGTTAAGTCACAGTGATTTTGTAACTAGTTCTAGTTCAGCAGAATTGAACCAAGACTCAATAAATTTTGATTTTAAAAATTATTTTATATGCTCTCAATAATGTATAGAAATGCAAGACAAGATTGTCAACTATAATAAATATATTATTAATTAACGTTAGGAAGCAACTTCTCTATTGAAAAATAATAAATTGATGACCTTGGGGACAAATAGATACCTCAATTGCTGCATTGTTTTAAAAATTAAAACAGATACGGTCCTAGAAAGATTTAACTGACGAACCCTGTATATTATCTAATACCTCCCAATCTACGTCTATGACAAATTGGCGCGAATATTGTTTTCATTGCGTTACGTGTGTTTGCTATGAAATAAAACAAATACTGATAATAACTTCAAACGAACTTATCGTGGCGTTGGATATTTAAAAATTAAATCGCCCAACTCAACCACAAAAACCGAGAGGAATATGAATGGCTCCACTCATTATTTTCTTTCTTTCCGGGCATCGCTGAACTGGAACATCCAATTATCTCTATGGTTATGTAATTCCGAACATTCCTCCCGAATAATGTACTAACTTGTAGTGTTTTTCACACTTCGTGATCAAGTAAATAAATTTCTATTGGAGGCTTTAAAAATTAAATGAACTACCAGTTTCTCATGGTGGAGAAAAACTTTAATAACTGCAGTCAATGAACTTGTTACTATATTGTGTCGGTCTGGAACTATATCGTGCACCGTTTTAAATTTTAAATTTGTATCATTAATACAAAAGGATTATAAATATGCATGCACCTTTTTATTTACAATTACCTGGTGAATAATTAGTTTAAAAGCCATGGAAAGAGCGGGATGCGACCATTTATTTTGTTTGAAATTGGTGGAAACGGAAATTTTTTATTATTTACTCAAAATATTTATTATTACTGATGCTAAATACTTCTCTAGTGAGTTAAAAAATTACAGGATGGACACGCAAAAATTATCTCGTCTTCTTCTTTTCTAAGTGATTGTTCAAGATACGAAGCATTAGAATAAATGTAGGAATTTTTAAAAAATTTTTAGTTATACATAGATATCTACTACAATGACAACTACTTATATTTTCTTTTCAAATGGAACGCTGTGTATATCTATGCATCATAAGAAACTTTCAGATATATGGGAAAGGCTGTCTTTAAATGATATTTACAAAATTACATGTATCTCATATCGTTTAATCAAAAGTCTATTTAAACAAACTTATCTTAGTACATATATAGGTTTAGTTTAGGTACTAGGTAACCCTACACTGTAAAATAATTGAAATGAAAATAATACATTTTAACAAAAAAGCACAATCCCTATTGTCCATACGGAATTGTGTATATTTTTACACATTTCTTTGTATAGAGTAGTATTTAAAAACAGACTCAGAATGTTATGTGCAACTGTTGCACATTTCTGTGTTATTATAAGTATACAGGGTCTAAATTAATGGGAAAATTTTATTTCCGGTAGGTAATTGTAAATAACATTTTAAAAAATATACAGGGCATCCCAACGAAAATTTGACCCCCCCTATAATTGGAAAACCGAATAATACCTCAAAATTCGCCGAGACCCGTCGATTTTTGTTCTTGGGAGGAGCTTTTTTGACAGTCAAGCCAACTCGATATGTTCATCCCCCTAATACCTAGCAACCCCAACTTAAAATTTTCAAATGCAACTACCCCACTTGTGGCACATCATTTTAAAGCCATTTTCATTGCGAATACAGTGACGTACCGTTTTTAGAAATCGGTTGAGATTTGACAGAATTATTGGTTACAAACGAAAAGATGACAAACCAACTTACGCGTAGTAATTTCTACACAAATGGCCACCACTAAAAAGTTTTTCATCTACAACACATGACCGCATTACCTAATTGTTACTGATGTGTCTATCAGTTTACAAAAAAGTCAGAAATTAAATAAAAAAGCTGAAGCAAATAAAACTAGATACTAAAATAGTTATTAGTAGAAGATACTTAAGTTTATAGGCATTCAGACCTTTTCAAAATAACAAAAATCAGTACTACAAATAAAGTCGGTGTTGTGACCAAGAAATCGTTAGTTTCAGCCGTTATTGAGAGTATTAACGTGTGTTCGAAATGGTTTATTCTATCGCGGAAAGAGTAGAAATTGGTTGCAATTTATTATCGAAATCATGATTGCGCTAAAGCTACAGCACGAATTTTTAATGCCAATCATTCTGAAAAAAATGTAAACCACCAGTACGTTAAACACCTGATTGACAAATTTGTTGCAACAGGTTCGCTTTTAAACAAGAAACGTGAAGTAATTGGGCCAGTTCGAAATGAAGCAGTTGAAGTGGCAGTTTTGAGTCATGTACAGATGGATAATAAGCAATCGATTACAACTGTGTCTCAAGCTTCTGGCGTATCCCGTTCCAGTGTTCATCGAATTTTGAAAAACACAAGTTTCATCCATTTAAGATGACGCTGGTTCAAGAGTTACATGAAGATGACTTTATCGCCGTAACCAATTTTGCGAATACTTAAGTGAACAACTTCTACTGAATGCAAATCTTCTCTACAATACATGTTTCTTCGACGAATGCACATGTATGTTGAATGGCGAAGTGAATAGACACAATTGTCGTTATTGGAGTGATACTAATCCGCATTTAATCAGGGAGTTTCATACTCAGACACCTCAAAAATTGAATGTTCAGGCAGGCATTTTGGGCGACCATCTTGTTGGACCATTTTTCATCAAGGTAATCTCGATGGAAGCACCTATCTAGAATTATTGGAAAGTACAATTGATCCTAGGATAACAGAGATTTTAGAAAGTGACGACAATTTACTAGAAAATGAAATAACCTTCCAACAAGATGGTGCGCCCCCGCCCTATGCTGCTGCTTTACGACAAATTTTGGATGATCATTTCCCGGAGCATTGGATTGCCAGAAGAGGTCCCGTCGAATGGCCACCAAGATCTCCGGATCTGTCCCCTTTGGACTTCTTTCTGTGGAGTCATTTAAAATCACGAGTGTACGCCACTCAGCCGGAAACATTGCAAGTGCTACGTCAGAGAATTGTAGAAGAATGCCGATTAATAACTGCGGATGTCTTTAATAATGTTCGAACAGAATTTGAAAACAGACTGTATTATTGTTTGGAAGTTAACGGGGGTCATTTTGAGCAATTCATCAAATAAATCTGATTTATTATTTGCTTCAGCTTTTTTATTTCATTTCTAACTTTTTTGTAAACACAGATAGACACATCAATAACAATTAGGTAATGCGGTCATGTGTAGTAGATGAAAAACTTATTAGTGGTGGGCATTTGTGTAGAAATTACTACGGGTAAGTTGGTTTGTCATCTTCTCGTTTGTAACCAATAATTCTGTCAAATCTCAACCGATTTCTAAAAACGGTACGTCACTGTATTCGCAATGAAAAGGGCTTTAAAATGATGTGTCACAAGTGGGGTAGTTGCATTTGAAATTTTTAAGTTGGGGTTGCTAGGCATTAGGGGATGAACATATCGAGTTGGCTTGACTGTCAAAAAAGCTCCCCCCAAGAACAAAAATCGACGGGTCTCGGCGAATTTTGAAATATTATTCGGTTTTCCAATTATAGGGGGGGTCAAATTTTCCTTGGGATGCCCTGTATACAAAATTTTGAAGATTGAGGTTTTCTGGGGGCGACATATCATCACGCTTTTTTAATCGGCAGAACTTTTTTGCGGTTTAATGTATCCATCTGACTATTAAAACAATCGATTCTCCAACCTTTTCTATCTAAAAAAGTTACACCTTGCTGAAGATGTTAAAAGTTTTATAGCTGTGGTCTTAGCGTATATGCCTTTTTCAGAATTGTTTAATTTTTATTAACAATTTTAAAAGCTAAAGCCTAGTTTACACATTGTCATAGGTCTTGCATGATAATGCTAGATTTTACAAACCCCAAAACAAGAAGCTTTGTGTACAAGCAAGACGATAGACAAGTAATTACATATGGATATGAATCAGTCTTAGCTGTCAAACTTCACCCCCTGCCAGTTTGTTCTTAACCACGCTCGCGGTTAGAACTGATACTTTTGGTGCTTGTAGTGGCTAAGAAAATTGCGACAATTTTTTGCATTAAACAATGTTTTGAGACAAGAAAAGCCAGGTATACACTGCTGATGAGTTTTTGATACTATTGGTCACAATATATTGTTAATGAAACTGAAGGAATTTGGATTCTCCACTTCTTTAGTACAATTTTTCAGAACTTATTTAGTAGATCGATCTTACTGTGTTGCATACAATGGGTTTGAGTCTCGGCCCTTCTTAGCTGTATCGGATGTTCCGCAGGGATCAAATCTTGAGCCCCTTTTGTTTTTGCTATTTATTGGTGGAATTCTGTTGACTACCAAAGAGTTAAAAACCTTAACGTACAAGTTAACCTATTTCTGGGGTTACAAGTGTTAACAATAATTTACAGTCCATGTCTATGTCCTTACATAAATAAGGCTCCTGCTGTAATTCTCGGAGAAGGGTCACATGGGAGAATGTTCCTCTCTCCAATAACCACTTGACCAATTTTTGGTCACACAGTACAATAATTATTATCGTCACTAACAGTTCTTCTTCCATGACAATTTCGGAATAACTGAGCAACAAACTGAAAGAAAGTTTCAATACTGTAACTGCAACGATTTGTGTCTTATTGATCAGTTTTTTCTTTTCAAATCATAAAAGACCGACGATAAAACGTTATATGTATCTAGATCAGATTTAATAAATATTTATTGCCGATTGTGTTATACCTATCTGGTATTGTTTACTTTACTTGGCTTTAGTACTTACTTTTCCTTTGATTGAGCTTGTGCCAGTTGGATATTTTAATGAAATAAATAAATACTACTTTGTGTTTCGATGCTTCCAACATTTCTTCAGTACATTTAATTCAGTGGCGTACTCAGATTTTTCTAAAAAAATCGTCAATTTGTAGTCCTCAAAGTGATCTGGTAGACCTTAGTTTTTGTATAAAAAGGGTGGCACTTGGTCCTCAAATACACTTTTGCCCCCTTTATAATTAAAAACGAGTTGGTCAAAATCACCATGTAAATAAAAAAAATATGAAAATGATCCGATTTCAAATGGGTATACATCTATTTGAATAGTTTTATTTAAATTAATATTTTATTAATATTAATAATATTTATTCACATATGCGCGTTAAACCGAAACTATTCTATTTAAATTTTGCATCGGAAGTGAGACATAGGTGTTTTACCTCATTTATACCTATGTATACTTGATACATTTGCCAAAGTTACTCTTGAGGAATTTCATGTGTTATAGGATGTCATCGTGTGGTTTTCCTCTTAGCATCGTCGGGTATGCCAAATAGATCCAAATAGTTTTCGGTAGGCAATGGAATACAAAACCAGTGACGCAGAAATGCAATCTGCATAAAAAATGCGCATTTTGTTCAAATGTAGTAAAACATTAAAGGACTAACTTTTTTGTGATTTAAGTAGCTACCTACATACAAAGAACAACTTAATACACTTTTGCATCATTTCGTTTGACTTGTCGACTTGTATGTTGTATAAGCGGAGTATTCAGTTTTGTCTCAATCCTTATTGCATTTCACCTAATTAACCAGTTTCGTGGTGTGTATGTCGACTTGTGTAGATTTCTTTGATATTTTGTACGTATTTACTGAAGGTGCCATCTATTTTAGATTGAAATTAAATTTTGTTATTCAATCAGCTGAATTTTTTTTAATCAAAAATGGCATACAATTCAAAATTGTTAAAAATGAAACTGTCCACTTTTTCTTGAATGCTCTTCAACGAGTTTTCGTAGCAGAGGCGTATTTTTGCTCATTTATAGATCTCATCGTTGTGGAGACATAAACAATGCGTCAATTTCAAACAATAAGGCATGGAAAACATACCTACAAAACACAATTTTAACGGTACTACTCATTCAGTTCGTACTATTGACAACACAACATATAACAATAACGGTTTAGCAGAATCCAATGTGTTTAACCAAAAATCATGCTCCGGGTTTAAACATTGTGAATGCATTGCTACAATAAATTTTAAAAAGTAATCTTCACTTTCATGTATACAAATCCAGGTTGTTCAAAAATTAAACAATCCCTTAAAAGAATACTTTCCTAATTTGCTCAACAGTTTTCACAAAATAAAAATGTACTCAAAAAACTTCAGCTGAGAGGTTGTGGAAATATCTAAACAAAAGTTGAACATCACATAAACAAACTTACATAGGTAAGAAGTTGCCATTTTACAGATGTTATAGTGTTAAAAATGAGATGATTTATGAAACGAAAAAAAATTTCAAAACCATATTATTTTCTATCGAATTATACAGAGTTAACTATAACTAAGTACAAATATTCTAAGAGAGGATAGAGGAAAATATGAATTAACGGAAATGCTTTTCAAAAAATTTTCAAATTTATACAATGAAAAAAAAATTTCCGAAACCAGATTAAACCCCAACTTAATGCCGACTCAGGCGCCTGTCAGTCGCGACCTCACGTTTGACGTTTAGAGAGTTGCCATAATAATTGCAATAATAACACAGCCCTACAAAAAAAAGTGTTCGGACTTGTGGGTCGGACATATATATTTCCATGTACTTTTCGATGCTTAGAAATAGTCCTCCACGTCTGGAATTGGCCCCAGAGACCAAAAATGGCCTCTATAGGGCCTGAAAGATGGATTCCGGGATGAGACGAGGTCGAAAGTGCATTCTCAAGCCAATGCCGGATTTGTGGTCGAAAAGTTTATGGCCAACTGAAATTCCCCGTTTGGACCGGGAAAATAACCCCTTAGGGGCCGAAAATTTTGGACGCCGCTATCGCAGCAGTGGTATTTTTATGTACTTTTAAATTCTGGAACTCAGACTGTGCTCGAAAAATTTATGGCCAACAGGAATTCCCCTTTTGGACCGGGTGGATCGGGCATTCACAATATTTTAGATACCTGGGAAAACTATCAGTCAGGAGTAATTCTTGAATTAAGGCGTGAACCGAGTGTGATGGAACCTTCTCGATCGCAAGTCTACTTGCAGAGTAGAAGAACATATTGAAATCACTCAATTTTCCAACCCCGTCAGGGGTATTTTTTCATGGGAATACCACTGTTGCGATTGCGACGTCCGAAACACGATTTTCCGATCCCAAATGGGGAATTCCAGTTGATCATAAACTTTTCGAGCACAGTCTGAGTTCCAGAATTTAAAAATACCACTGTTGCAATTGCACAGTCTAAGTTCCATAATTTAAAAGTACATAAAAATACCACTGTTGCGATTGCGGCGTCCGAAACACGATTTTCTGGGCCCTAAGGGGTCACTTTCTCAGTTCCAAACGGGAAACTTGTTGGCCATAAACTGTTCGACCACAAATCCGGCTTTGGCTTGAGAATGCACCTTCGACCTTGCCTCATCCAGAAATCCATCTTTCAGGCCCTATAGATGCCATTTTTTGGCCCCTGGGGCCAATTCCAGACGTGGAGGACCATTTCTGAGCTCGGGATCGGATTCACTCAAATGACACTTTTCTGAGAGAGGAGCCGATGAAATATTTTTAATGATCAATTGAAAAATAAAACGTACCTACATTATTTTTTTAAATTAGGTGGCACTGATTTTTAACATATGTGGAGCTTGTCGTAGACAAGAGCTATGTAACATAAGCATAGATGATATTCAGGATTTAGATAAAACGTTGCTAGCAACTTAGCCCGGCCGTGCATAAACATTTTTAATTAAATATATTGGAAGCACTAAGGAAACCCATTTTAGTACCAAATCAAAATTTCTGTTTTTGTTTGCGTCTTTTTCTACCCTGTGTAATTAGGTAAATGGTACCATTAGATAAATATCAATGTCAAGGATCTATAGATCTAATCCTTGCAGAATTTATAATAAGTCTACCTTACTAGAATTTAAATTTCCTATTTAAGGTACTGCAGGAATGATTTAAATTCATAGCCTTCATAACGATAACCTCTTCATGGTAATATTTCGCATACGAATATTTTATTAAAGGCACAAAGGATATTTTAATATTTGTGCTGCTATAAAAAATTATCATTGGAGATGGTCGTTTTTGTGCTTTGAAAAACTTGTTATAGCAAAGATTATATTATTTACTACAAGTAAAGTCATCTTACAGATAACTATAAAAATTTCCCCATATTTTGATTAATAATATAAAACTGATCTGTAAAGACTAAATTTTATTTATTTTTTGCTTAGTGATTATTTAAAGTAGTCATAATATAATTTTCGCAAAAAATATAACGGTATTTTGGCATCCATGGCTTTTTCTGATAACAATTTGTACTTATCTATCCAGTCTTTACTCATCATGCTTGAAAGTTTTCTTATTTTCTGCTAATATCATATATTTTTTATAGTTATAAATTTTAGTTTTTGTCATTTTATGGTCTAATTTTTCTTTGTCCTTTGATCTTTTGAATCAAATAATTGAGCGTGAATTTTAAACTTCAGAGCGATTCTTCTTGAATGATCTAATCGCTTATTCATTTCAGACAAGTCAACGTCTTCTAACCTTGAACTAAATATGTACCTGTTTTTGCGCCCGTATAAATATTTTTACAAAGCACATAAGCAGTTTTATTAAACAGGTGTTGTATTTAATTTTACACAGCAGTGGCCAACGCAGAAGTTTCAAAATACCTAAACAAGGCTTCCATGTGAACCAATTTTAAAATAGGATTTTTTTTGTAAGAGTACGGGAAGTACGTTGGTAAAGATAAGCATAATATACCAGCTACGTTTAAACCAGATATTGAAGTAAAATGATAATAACTGAAACAAAATGTTATACCCACTACTTAAAATAAATGTAACTAGAATAAAGTCTAATATATAAAACAGTTTAAAATCTTATAAATAAAAACAAAATTCAAATTATATTCATTTAGATCTTACAAGATGTAAGAAACTCAACGGAGAGTCAAAAATAATACCTACCTCTTTAATGCTATCAGGCCTCTTGAGAATGCTGTCTTGTAATATACTGGGTGCCCCATAATGATGTGGGCTCCTTTGGAAGGTGTGTTCCTTGGGTGAAAATTTTGGTTTTCATTGTCGTTCTGAATAACGATTAAACTTATAAATCTGAAAATCGGTGAATACATTTAGCTTAGGCAACTACAAACCTTTGTTGCTTTTCTTAATGAGAACTTTTTATTGTAGCCGTTTCTTGATATGAAAAAATGATAGTAAATAGAACAGACAATTTACAAAATTTCCTCCCTCTTAGTATTTTTATGCAGACACGCGTTTTCTTTTTTTAAAATAATATCCACATACTTACATATTCTCGGGTAAGGAATATGCACACTCTATATAATCAAACAAGATAAGTAGTTACTTTTTTTCTATGAAATGACATTACACTTATTGATATTAAAACTAAAATATTTCTGTTGCACCAGTCATTAAATGAAACAAGGTTACAACAACATATTTTGCATCATTAGGCTATATACGTAATACAGCTGTGTCGTTCCTGAAAGAATCGTTCCAAAGGAGCGATCTCGGAGTCGCATTCGAATGATTCGATTCCTACGGTGTTGTATTTATGAGTGGCATTTCACCGAGTTCCAGTCCGAATCTGTGGTATTTGCTTAGACGGGAACACAAAATATGCTTTGTGGACGGGAACGAGACTAGGTGACTGTACGATACAACTCCGATTCCGCTCGCCGATACCGGGTTTTATATCGCACAGTTTTGAAGGTAGGTTATATGTTAATGAATCAGGAATCATAGATTTCATCATACACATCATATTAGTCTAGTTAATTGTGACTGCAAACAGAAAAAAATTCAACTCAACAATAAATTTATAAGTAAATATTTCCCAATTTCATAATTAACTAGATTTAATATAAATACTTAAATAAAAACTAATACTTAACAAATAAAAACTATTTCAATAAAATCAATTTAATATGAAAACAAAAAAGTATATCGACTGATGATGATTTATATTACAATAAATTTTAGGATCATCTGCATAAATAAGTTTACGGCAGTCAACAGAATTCATGAGTCCATCAATAAATAACAAAAACAAAAGGTACCCAAGATTTGATCCCTGCGGAACACCCGATACAGCTAAGAAAGGCCGAGACCTAAACCCGTTTCCAACATAGTAAGATCGATCTACTAAATAAGTTCTAAAAAATTGTACTAAAGGAGTGGAGAATTCAAATTCCTTCAGTTTCATTAATAATATATTGAGACTAATAGTATCAAAAGCCCTGAAGAAATCTGTGTATACCACATCAATCTGGCCTCTAGAGTCAAGTGTCTCACATATATCTTGGATAATTAAAGCCAAATTAGTTCCATGCATTACGTCTGGTAGTATTAAGACGCCTCAAAATGAACCTGAAAATTAAATTTTAGTTTCTATCCAAGAAACATTAAATAATGATTCACCAAATTCATTACAAACCAGAACAAGCTCAACTATTTCCGAAAGCACCACCGAGAAAAATAAAAGCTGTAAAAAATCAGCCGAACAAGAATTGTAACAGACACATCCATTGGAAAAGAATTTGAAAATAAGTATTTAAAGACAGTTATTGAAGAAGTCAAAAAAATATTTTGTTTGAAGATAAGCTAAATATGTCAGCCTCTTCAAATGGAGAAATAGGAGAAAACAAGAAACATAGTAAGATGTAACTGGTCTACTACTTCCTGCTCGACCTAAGCGGCTCGTCTTGCAGAAAGCGACCTATTAGCCCGCGGAGTAGTTGTTTCCTGCAGTATCATTTATAGATTTAATGGCGCATCGCCCGGGGCGAGAGGTCTGCGGTTAAGTACCTACGATATTGTAGGTCGCTTTCTGCAAGTCGAGCCGCTTAGGCCGAGCAGGAAGTAGCAGACCAGTTACATCTCACCTGCACTCGATTTATATGTGAAACTACATATGAAGGAACAGCCAGTTCAATTGTCGGCCATCTCACCTATGGCATACTGATGAGGGCTAATAAGCCCGAAACCAGTCTGTCTGGTGGAGTGGCCGACAAGTGTTCTTGGCTGTTTCACACAGATACTGCAGGTATAATTCAATGCCGGTCGGGGCATTAGCTCGCGGAGTAGTTGTTTCCTGCAGAGTATCATTTATAGATTTAATGGCGCATCGCCCGGGGCGAGAGGTCTGCGGTTAAGTACTTATGATATTGTAGGTCGCTTTCTGCAAGTCGAGCCGCTTAGGCCGAGCAGGACCTAGCAGACCAGTTACATCTCACCTGCACTCGATTTATATGTGAAACTACATATGAAGGAACAGCCAGTTCAATTGTCGGTCATCTCACCTATGGCTATGCTGATGAGGGCTAACAAGCTCGAAACCGGTCTATGTCTGGTGGAGTGGCCGACAAGTGTTCTTGGCTGTTTCACACAGATACTGCAGGTATAATTCAATGCCGGTCGGGGCATTAGCCCGCGGAGTAGTTGTTTCCTGCAGTATCATTTATAGAAAAAACATAGTAGTTATGTCAACGAAAACAGTTCAGAAAATAACAATAATAGCTTGTATTTATCGTAATTCTATATTCAGATTCAAATGAACTTTGGATAAGGTGCCAAAATGGCCCCCACTTAAAATGTGCTGAAATAAGTAGAGGGACAAAACAATTTGTATGCGACATTTGCATATAATAAATAATATGTAACCTTTTATTCTTATGTGTCCCCATACCAAGTATCAAACCTCCCATATTTGAGAAGGCCTGAGACACTTTACAGCCTTTAAAAAATGTTTTTGAACAGGAAGAGTAATTATGTGTACAGGATTGTATAATATTTTTATATAAATATATAGTTACGAATCAAACTATGTTATAGTAAAACTTAAACTTTATTTGATTTACACATTTTTTATCAAAACATATCAATCCTCTCCAGTTTCCTATACATAGTTTTGTGTTTTTTTACCTTACTTCTTACTCGTTTGCACTCAGATGTGTACTTGGCTTTAGCATTGCTGTGTTGATTTTCGTACACATAATACATTTGAAATAAAAGAGAATGGTGATAAATTCGTAATCACTTAACAGTTCCCTTGGCAGGGTGGAATTGGCAAAAAAATCAGCAATGATTTTTTACTATGATACTATAGTAGATATCTTCTTTGTTCTTCATTCTACCACCTCGATGTTATTGAATCTATTCACAACTATAGCACGTGTTCAGAATTATTTCTCCGGTCATCCGGGAATGCTATAAAGACGTCAACTTCCTTATTAAGGTTCGTGCCACGTTCGCATCCTGGAATCTGAATCTTTACCATGGTCAAGTATTCGTATGAATTTCGCCGACCGGTCGTCTGGAGAATCTTGCAAATCGACAATCTGGGACTACTTTTTTGTTCACTGCGGAGGTTCCGTTATTTCGGCACTAGTATAAAGAATGTAACTGCGATGCTGCGACAATCTTGCAAAATTGATTACTGCTGCTAAAACAAACAAACAAATAAGAGTATTTCCGTCTTAGAATAATTCCAATGGGCTCTACGATCTTTCAAAGAATGGGTATGAGAACTACTGAAAGTATAAGATTTGCTTGACGTGAAGTCACTTTCTATACAGGGTTAACTATGATTGAGTACAAAAATTTAAACCACGAGCTCAGGGAAGCCTATAAGAAAATAAAAAAGTATATTTCAGCATTCTAGCTCCATTTTTTTACTGTTTAAGAAAGGTATTTTAAGCTAATATGTATCAAATCTCCTACAATTCCTATCAATGAAGTCATATGCATGCTCTCTGATACCAATATTGTTAATACCTGAAAATATATGAAAAAACTATACATAAAAGGTACATTTTTATTTATTTTAGTAGGTCGTTATGATACTTGACAGTTAATCAGTTTGACGCTGTCGACATTATTTAATTTCATTTTGACATTTAATTTCAAATAATTTTAATTTATTGGTATAATAATTTTTATAGTTAGATATTTGACTCAAGTTAAAGGAGGCCACCTGATGAAGCAATCCAAAAAATGCAGAAATAGATCAGATCTCATCTATTGTGGTTGAATTTCGAGTTCCCACTCCATATATAGAGTATATCAGGTTAGTAAATAGAATACATTTTTTAGATAATTATTGAATAGAGTTTTGTCTGTGGGTGTTCATTAGCATACCTAGATGTTTGGTATCAGAGAGCATGCATATGACGTCATTGATAGGAATTGTAGGAGATCTGATACATATTAGCTTAAAATACCTTTCTTAAACAGTAAAAATTTTTTAAAAAAGCTGATAATAAGGAATATATGGGTAGATATTGTGGATGTAATTCAACGCAGGTTGGGGCTTTTGTCCACTGAGTAGTTAGTTTCACATAATATTGTTAATACCTGAAAATATATGAAAAAAAAAAAAAATCTAGCTCCATATTTTAAAAACGGGGAAAATCTCTCTTTCCTGGATTTCGATCGGGCGATCGGAGCGAGCGGGACAAATTCTGTGACACTGCCCCCTCCTTAGGACCGATCGTCCGTACGCAGTTCTGGTAAAAAAGCAAATAATGCGGTGTATCGAGGCGCGACTGAAAATTGAGAATCGAATAGAATCGTTCGAGACATCGATCTAGAGATCCTATAAAATACCTGGAATATTCGTTTGATCTATAAAAGAAGAACAAACGGCCGAGTCAGCCAGTCTTGAATTAGAGCTTGGATATTTCGGAGAGATCCAATAGAATTCAGAGCGATTTAGATAGTGATTAATTAAATAGTATTTAATTGAGTTGTAACTAGTATTCGGTAGTGCACAGAGTGTTAATAAATATTAGTAAAAATTAACTGTTTGTTTTTCTGGTTAAATAAAAAGTCGGGTTGGGACACCCATGACAATTTGGTGTCGGAAGTGGATTTAAGTGGAAGTTTGAAGAACTTTCTGTAACCCTTTGCGTGGGTGGAATTAACACGTAAGTGGGATTTAAGTGGAAGTTTGAGGAACTTTCTGGAACCCTGTGCGTGTGTGAAATAAACATGCAAGTGTGCTATATCATCG
Organism: Monochamus saltuarius; assembly: GCA_025584915.1. Classification (NCBI taxonomy): domain Eukaryota; kingdom Metazoa; phylum Arthropoda; class Insecta; order Coleoptera; family Cerambycidae; genus Monochamus; species Monochamus saltuarius. The sequence continues at coordinate 45,400,613 of CM046724.1, read as the reverse complement.
CACTTGTCGTGACGTAAGGAAGTAAACGATGTTACTTACGAAGAACAATCTCGAACATTCTAGAATTTCATACGAGAGTGATACAAAGACCCAAGTGTGACATATCACCGCACTCGTCGTGACGTAAAGAAGTGAACGGTGTTACTTGCAAAGGACAATCTGGAACATTCTAGAACTTTATGCGTGAGTGAGACAAAGACATGACATATCACCGCACTCTTCGTGACGTAAAGAAGTGAACGGTGTTACTTGCGAAGGACAATCTCGAACATTCTAGGTTTTATACAGGACTGAGACAAAGACCCAAGTGTGACATATCACCGCACCCGTCATGACGTAAGGAAGTGAACGGTGTTATTTGCGAAGAACAATCGTGGACATTCTAGAATTTTCCAAAGAAAATAAAGTATGCTTGTAACTAGAAGTCAAGTCAATATGAATGCACAAATGGCAAAACTGTTAGAAATTATGCAAACAATTCAAAAGAAAATGAAAGACCAAGCGAAGACAATGCAAGAAAAATTTGAAGAACAAGGGCATACAATGAAAGATCAAATACAGACAATACAACAGGAAAAGAGAGACCAGACGAAGACAATGCAAGAAAAATTAGTAGAACAAGGGCATAAAATTGAAGATCACATACAAATAATACAACAGGAAATGAGAGACCAGACGAAAGAAATACAGGAGAAATTATAAAAAAAACTAGAAGAATAAATAATAAATGAATATATACAGACAATACAATAGGAAATGAGAGATAGGACGAAAGAACTGCAAACAAAGTTGGAGTAGAAGAAGAAAAACTAGAGGAGCAGTCACATAAAGTAACACAAGTAGAAAAGAAACTGTTAGCACAAAAAAAGGAAATGGACGAAGAAATAAACTTGGTTAGAGAAACTTGCGAAGAGCTTCGACATAAGCTAGACAAAATAAGAACGAATGGTGTAACCAAATCAGAAGGATCTGTTATCAGAACTGAGAAAACCCTCTAACTTCGACGGCAAGGTTTCCTGGAGTGTCTATCTGCGTCAGTTTGAAGCGGCAGTTGCGGCAAATGAATGGTCTGATTGTGATAAAGCTACTGCTCTGATAGTTCCTCTACGAGGGGAAGCTCTTGACGTCTTACAAGGAGTTCCTGCTGGGCAGCAGAATAACTATGACATTCTAAAACAGCATATGGAGATAAGCATCTGCAGCAAGTGTACTAGGCACAATTGAAAAATCGTCACCAGCAAAGTGGAGAGAATTTACAACATTATGAGGCCGATGTTGCTCGACTGGTTCGATTGGCTTATCCAACAGCCCCATCCGAATTCTTAGACCAGTTCTCTATCCAAGTTTTTACTGACGATCTAAGAGATTGTGAAACCCAGCAGGCACTGCGGCTCGCTAGACCTAAAACTTTGAATCACGCCCTTTCGCATGCACTGGAATTCAAGCAAATATGGCATCCGATGGACATGTTAAAGTTGGGGCCATCAGTGATAACAACGATAATATGGGAAATGGAGACATAATGAAAACATTGAAGGAGGTCATTGATAAACTCAGCCCAACTGCCAAGCCAAAGAGAGAACAACTTGGAAGCCGAAGAGATCGCCCTCTTCAATGTTGGAACTGTGGGCAGACAGGACACCTGAAGAGATAGTGTAGATCAGCAAAGGCGTGACTCGTGACTCCCAGGTGGCAACCACATAGGAAAACTAGGGTCAGCCGGCTGCGTCCTCCTACCATGCCCCACGAGAAGAAATGACGTTGTCACACTTGCAGAACTCTGACTCTTTGCTAGTAGAAGGCATTATTTTTGGTCGTATTTTCCATATGGTAATTGACACTGGAGCGACAAGAATCATTGTACGGCCAGATATTATGGTGGCCAGGTGATTGGCGTATTAAGAACCCTGTCAAACGGTATGTCCTTACAACAGCCAATGGACAACTGCCAGTCAAGGGGGAATGCGAGCTTGAAGTAGAATTAGGAGACGCCAAGTTCAAACACAGAGCCCTGGTAGCAGATATATCGGACAATGTCATACTCGGACTTACAACGGACAAAGGGGGTGAACTTAGATTTGAATGCTGGTACGCTACGAATAATGAGTGAGGAAGTAGTGCTAACGAAAACCACTGAGAATAACGCTGTACGAAAAGTCGTTGTTAAAGAAGATGTGGTACTACCTGCTCAGACCCAAATCTTGGTTGCCACAGTTATGGATGGGGAAATGTTCTGCAGTCTAGGAGTGGTGGAACCAGTAATCCGGATTTGTTCGATAAATGTATAGTCACCGGACGTACCCCAATAGTACGGGTAGTTAACCTGAAAATCTTTTCACAGAAAATTACAAAGGTAACTGAAGTATGAGTCTGTGAAACTGTTACCATTGTTAGATCACTCAAATAAATCAATAAAACGGAGAAGAAACCAAATAAGACCAGTCTACTAGAAGGTCTCAGAGACCTTGTGTATAGGGCCAAGGAAAGATTAACCGAGGTGGAGGTGGAACAACTGGAATAGTTGCTGAGTGAAAATGAAGAGGTGTTTGCACTTAAACCGGGCAACTTTGGAAGAACCAATGTAGTGAAGCATCGAATCGATACTGGTTCATCGTCTCCTATAAATCAGCCACCGCGAGGGCTTCCACTAGCCAAGCGAGAAGAAGTTAACCAGATGTTAATTGAGATGCAAAACCAAGGCACCATAAAGTCATCTCATAGTCCTTGGACTTCTCCTGTAGTCCTGGTCAAGAAGAAAGACGGCTCCACCCGATTTTTTGTGGACTACAGAAAATTAAATGACGTCACCAAGAAAGACAGTTACCTACTACCAAGAATTGACGATAGTCTGGACACATTGGGTGGTGCGCAATGGTTTTCCACTTTGAATTTAAAGACTGGACATTGGCAAGTCGAGGTCAGCCTAGAAGCCAAAGAGAAGACAGCGTTCACTACGGAATAAATTGTGGCAGTTCAATGTAATGCCATTTGGCCTATACAACGCTCTTGTCACTTTTGAACGATTGATGGAGACTGTACTTCATGATCTGCATTTGAAGACCTGCTTGATTTACTTGGACGACGTGGTGGTACTGGGACGTTCTTTCCAAGAGCACCTGAAAAACGTGTCCGAAGTGTTCAAAAAGTTGAAAGCAGCAAACCTGAAATTGAACCCAAATAAATGCAATATGTTCCAGAAGGAGGTAAGATACCTAGGCCACATTATTACTCCAAAAGGTGTGAAAACAGACCCGGAGAAGACAGAAGGCATAAGGAACTGGCCGGTTCCTAAAGACAAACATCAAGTTTTCTTGGCCTATGCACATACTATCGACGACTCGTTCAAGGATTCTCGGACATTGCCAAGCCTCTTCATAAACTTACAGAAGACAGCATCACACTTCTGACACAAATTTGTCACGGGTTAGGAAACCTGTGACAATATATTTATTCTTAAAATTGTTATTTTTGAAATAAAAAGGTTAGAAATAATCAGTATATGGTAAATACAGTGAGCTAAATTATGGAACAAATTTAATAAAACTGTAATATTTTTGTTTATAAAAACCAAGACAGGTCGATTTTATTTTGTTTTTTGTCGTTTTTATAGGATGATTCTAAACTGCAGCAGAGAAATTCCTCACTGGATGATCGAGACACACACCCAACATTCTCAGAAAGTGTACGTGTAGACAGGAAGGGTTGAAAACAGAATCATTGGAAAACTCTTCTTCGAGGAAACTGTGACAGGGCAACGATATTTGGATTTTCTAAGAAATGAACTTATGCCTGTCCTTATAGAAATTATTCCAACAGGATCGCACCTCCTCGCATGGCACGTCTTGTCCGCGAGTATTTAGACAACTGTTTGACAGGGCAGCAATATTTGGATTTTGCAAGAAATTTGCTTATATATGTCCTTATTTTGAAAACTACCTGGGAGGTCGATTGGTAGGTGAGGACCCATAGAGCGGCCATCTCGAAGTCCAGATCTTACACCCCTTGATTTTGTCTTGTGGGGTTATTTGAAGTCAAACGTCTACTTAATCAGATCGCAGAATTTAGAGGAGTTAAGAAATGATAGTGATAAAATGAGCAGAATTAGTCCAGAGGTCATTCGCAATATACAAGAAGAAAGTGATTATAGGTTTGATTAATTCCTAGAGGTTGATAAATGGCATTTCCAACATTTGGTTTAAATTAATAATATTTTAATTTTGTTCGTTGAATACTATTTAGTTTACAATTATTACCCGCTTGTTCTTAATGTTAAACTTTTCTCCTTGCTTTATGTTTATTGAGCATTCTTGTTTATGTATTTGTTATTACGAAGGATTACGCTTTATCCAAATCTGTAGAAATATACAGGACGCTCAATTTAAAAAAATATTTTTATTCGCAGAAATCAACAGAAAATAAAATAAAATCGACCTGTTACAGTTTTATCTAATTGGTTTCATAATTTAGTCGCTACCTGCAAATGGAAAAATTTTGTTTTTAAGGTTCAATAGAATTGATTCATTAATTTATATTTGAGAACCAGAAATACTTGTATTACATAAACTGAAACCAGATAACTGATGTGATTAGAGAAATTCTCATAAATAACCTACACCGACGGTCGTGTAGGTACCCAAATGTCAAATGTATGACCTCGTCACAACATAGTAACGTGTAGTAAAGATAAGCTTATTTAAACGTAGTTATAAAATAATAATAAACACAAAAATAAATCCAACTAAACATAAAACTTGAATTTTCTTCTATTATCTACTACCTATGTAACCACAAAATAATAAAATTAACACTATTTCTAATTAAAGGAAAATTTCTAAACTAGATGTGGCATATGTGCACTTCCCTAGCCCTTAGCTGGAAATACTTGATAAACACTTGACTGGCATTTGTTGCTCTCGGTCTAGATTTTGTGGAGGGAGGACCTGCTATTAGTTCCTCCGAGTTTGTCCATATACTGATTCCGGCTCCTGTCCTTAGTATTACCACAGTATATATCTCTTATATACTCTGGTATTACGGCTGATATGGTCGCAACCGTTCCTTAGACAATTGTCCTCCAAGATGTCTCAAAGTGGTATCTGCAACTGGTTTCAAATATTTGCCGCTCTTCACATCCTTAATAGCTACTCTGTATCTGAGAGCATTTAGACCTTATAAGCGGTCTTAGCGTCGTATGACACTACACTAAAATGAGCACTAAATTTAATAATTTCTTTTCTATAAATTAAGTTAAAATAATGTTCTGTATTACACTTTTCAAATTTCTCCTACAATATTTAATATACGCGCAGGCGCAGAAGATTAAAACAAAACAGTTGTTTTCTAAACGTCAGATTTCTTTGATAAAAGTGTGGTTAGTTTTTATTTTGCTTTGCTAGAAGTTAGAAGTTTGATTATGATTATGAAAGAAGAAATATTAATTGGAACGGTATGTTGTTTAACATTAATAACTACCATAATGGTACGTCGCCGAAAGCGACGTCAACGAAAAAAACGCGCAATTTGGTCAAGAAAATGGCTCATGAGACGGAATGAAGGTCGTGGTTTATTAAATTTGTTAAATCGGGAACTACTGATTGAGGATGTAGAATCATACAGAAATTTTCTGCGGTTGGACAACCAGCAATTCGAAACAATATTAACAACAATCATTGAAGATATACAAAACAGGATACATTTATGAGGGACAGTATTTCTCCAAGAAATAGGTACGTACCTACTTAGGTATATATTGTTTGAATACAAACTATGAGAAATTACCGCTACATCAGATCGGTTAAATATATTTTTATATATAGGTTGGAAGTTACGTTACGCTTTTTAGCCACTGGGGAATCCTTTCGATCCTTAATGTATTCGACTCGCATTCATGAATCGACAATTTCTAAATTTGTACCCGAAGTCTGTCATGCTATATATAAACACTTGAAAGGAGAATATCTAAAGGTAAAGAAAGGTTGGTAAATATTTATGCAAATAAATATGTATCTTTGATTATTTTCAGATACCTACTACTCCAAGAGCATGGAAAACTATTGCCGATAATTTCTACCAGCTATGGCAATTTCCAAACTGTCTTGGAGCTCTCGATGGGAAACACATACAATTTTGTCCACCAATATCATCGGGATCATTTTATTATAACTATAAAGGTACAAACTCAATTGTTTTATTAGGCTTGGCTGATGCGAATTACAAATTTATTTATGTTAATGTGGGTGTAAATGGAAGAGTTAGCGATGGTGGTGTATTTCGGGAAAGTATGTTTTCTAAAGTTTTACACAACAATGATCTCAATTTCCCAGAAGACGAAGTTCTTCCAGGAAGCAGCTGTGGAAAACTCCCTTATGTACTCATTGCTGATGATGCTTTCCCACTTTCTACTAGGTTATTAAAACCATATGCTCAAAGAGGCCTTTGTCACGAACAAAATCTTTAATTACAGGTTAAGTAGGGCACGAAGGATGATTGAAAGTTCATTTGGTATATTAGTTAATCGTTTTCGTATACTGCGTAATCCTATATGTCTCCATGTAGAAAAAGTTGAACTAATTACCTTAACCTGTATAGTATTGCATAATTTCTTGGTAACCAGCAAAGGGACAGTTTACACCGACATCGATTCTAATGAAAATCTGAATTGCATAGGAAACATTGGAAATCAAGGTGGTAATAGGTGCACTGCAAGTGCTTTAAGGATTCGAGACAAATTTAGAGATTATTTTTGCACAGTTGGGGCAGTTCCTTGGCAAGAGGATGCTGTGAATAATTGCAATATGTAGACAATAAAAAATAAACAATTTTATAGTTTAGCTAGTTTAATTTCTGCCTATCTACAAAAAAAATAATAGTGTGTGGCTCAATGTTGTTTTAGTAACAGGATATTATGTTTAAAAGAAATACGGAATATTTCTGACTTTTTAAATTATATACATATGTATTTATTGTGATCTATAACAAAAATTCATAAACAGGTAAGTATAAGTATATTTTAATAGTTGTGATTTCTTTTATTATCTCTATACCTTTTCAAGTTAGTAAATATAAGATTTGATATATCCTCATCAGTTTCTTCTAATATATCAGGATCATCGACCATCACTTCAAGTTTACTGGTAATAAATTCTGCAAAACCCTGGAGCCCATTTGAATTAAGTTTCTTGTTACTACTGAGGGCTTCTGCCAAATGTTGCATCGTTTCTGATGTTGTAGCTAAAACATCATCTTCATCTATCCTCTTCCTTTTTCTTTGCTTTCTTGGAACATTTTCCTTATTTACTATTTCATTTCGATTAGGTGTCTTAGTAACATCACTGTTGGAATCAGTTTCTGGTGGATGTTCTATAATATCAATAATAATGTTTTCTTCTCCATTATGGTTTTCTGCCAGATATTCTTCATACTAGAATAATATAAATTTAAAATAAATAATATATAGTATATCTAATACTTACTTGTTCCATTTCTTCACCAAATTCACCCCCAGATTCAAGATTGAGATTCTCTGAAATACTGTCTTTTGACGATCGTGGTATAGTGTGCTCTACGATAAACATCATCATGTCAAAATACCATAAGGTAGGTCTATAAATCTGTTAAAAGATCAGCATAGAAAGGAAAGTAATGATTCATAATGAATCTGTAAAGAAATCTTACCTCATCTGCGCCTATGCCACTTTTATTAGATGCCTTAAATTTTCTGTATTCTGACAGAAAATTAGTTCGTAAATTATTAAATTTGCATTTAATTTCCGCCACTGTTACTTCTGGTTTTATTTTTTTCAATTCCGTTTCAATTTCAGTTAAAGCCTTCAATCTAGCGTGTTTATTTTTGTAGGAAGCTGATTTAACAGCATATAAACATGAATGCTTTTGATATAAATCTATTAACATTTGCACTTCATTTCTGCTCCACGACATAATTTTTGACATCAATAATAATACTGTGGCTAAATAAGGTTATGTTACGCGTTATCACAAAGAATGAAGTTAACAAGAATTAAAAAAACTATATAAATAGGTCTGTACCTATGTTCATACTTATTTTCTTTACAAGAAATTAGGACATGTTTGAAAATCTTGTACTAAAAACTTTCAGGCAACAATTTTTGTTGCAGTTTCTGTATGATACTATGCAAGATTTAAAAGTTCTTGGTTAATTACTGAAATTAGTGCTAATTTTAGCATAGTGTCATACGACCCTTATAGAATCAGTGCAGCTGACGGCTGACTAGACAGTGTGGACGGAACCTCACGTTCCCCCGCTACTGTAACTTAGCAACTACGTAAGCATAACCGCATTATTCTTCATATAGCTCTAATAGCGGCGGCGCAGCTGTGCGCGTGGGCAGACTTGCGCAGCCAAATAGAGGGCAGAATCTAGTGTTCGTCTCTGTGTTTCCACCACTATAGCTATTATTCATCTTAGCTCTAATAGGACAAAGCCTAAAGCCACGTACTCACTTGCGAACCTTGCCGCGAACCTCGTCGCGAACTCCTTCGCGTTTGATCACAGCGAACCTCGATCCGTTACTTCCAAGACCACGAACAGGTCAAAGTAGGTCATGATTCATTGCGTTTTGAACAGCTGATGTTATTATATGCGTAATCCGATCAGTTGTATTTGGAAAAGAGATTAAAACATACATTTTCAAAATCATGGAGAATTGTAATAAAGTGTAAATTGCGGCAGCATATGCATATTTATATAAAATATGCAACAAAAAAGTTGGTGACAGATACGTTTGTATTCTAGAAGAATGAAGTACAGTGGTTGTAACTTCCTGACTGATTTAAAATTCCAACATATCAGTGGTCTTTACAAAAAATTTACAAGGCTGTCTTCAACTCATTTTGAGTTGCTGATTAGTTTGATTGGACCAAAAGTATCAAAAAGAATACATACATGAGAAAGTACAATATGTTTATAATACTCTATGTTATTTTTACTGAAATGTTCCGGACTTTTTTTAAATAAACTCATACAGACCCCGGCGGGAGGAAATAAATTATTATATATTTGTACACTCATCATTCATAATTTGGAAATCCTTACTACCTATATTATATATTCCAATTTTCTTATGCAACATCAAATTTTGGACCGTATATGTACTTCATTGATTTCACTTCGTTCATTAAATAAAATTCTCGCAAGTATTTGCGGGGTAATTTGACATATTGCAAAGTATGCGTTAAGAGCTCTCGGATCGTAATTACTTATGTTCAGATTTTCTTGTAAATCACTATTTGAATACTTAGGGGGCTGATTAATTTCTGATAATGATTCAGTAATGTCCACGCAATCTTTATTATCATATTATCATAAATTTAAGCGATAGTCGATTAGTCCCTCTGTAAAATTTTATTTAAGTTGGTCAGTCTCATTTCCTTGTACATATTTGACGAAAATATGAGGACAATTTAGAAGGTTTTTTTTATATTCACTGTGTTTAGAAATTTTTCCAGATATCGAAAAGGATCGGATATAGGCCTAAATAATTTACTAATAGTTGCTTGCTATTCGGCTGCAAAACCATATTTTATCAATTTATAATTTTTTCCAACACTGTTAGCAGTTTAAATTAATTTCCTCTTCACGTCTAATGAATGATGTTACAGGAGAAAAGTTTTTTTTTTCAAGAATAAATTAAAAATTTGATAGAGATACATTGGTTTAATTGCCAATATCACGTCAGATATGAAGCTTGTATATGAAAATTTTTATTTTTGGTTGTATTAAGGTTGAATGATTCCGTTTTAGTTTCTTGATATTTTTTCCATCTCATGTATTATTAAACTTTCTCATTAATTCTCGAACACAATGTATGAAGACGTAAAATTCTGCATATTTTTATTAAGAAGTTGAATTGCTTGTGGATAAGATATTTCACTTATATCTTGGCATTTATCTAAATAAATTCGTTGCCGTAAGGTCAACATTATGGAAGAATTTTCTCTACGAGATTTGAAGTGTTGTTGTGAAACTGTCATGTTTAATTATTAATTAAAAATCTGGAGAAACACAGGTATCGAAATATTTAAAACAGAAAAAGTACATATTTGAGGCTATATTGGCATTGACAACTTTCCTATATAACATTTTTAATTTCTTTATATTTTTATGTTTTAACAACTTACATTTTTCAACGCCATTTTTACAGTTGGTATGTACAGTGCGTTTCAATAACTTTGATAACATTTTGATCAGCTGCAACTTTTCTGTTTTTAAAGATATCGGAATGCAACAAAAACCATAATGCATAGTAGACTAGCAACTTTTTTCTTATTTAAAAAAAAAACAAAAGACCAACGATTTTGAGAGATCTTAACCTAACTTATATTTTTTTAAATGGAACGCCCTGTATATTATTGGATATTTAGATTCTACTCAAAATTCCAAGCATATTTTAAAAAGCATATCATATACCTATCTTCAACTGTTTCTGAGAAATAGTTTTACAAACATGTCAAATTATCATAAAAATTGCTCTACTTCTTCATGGCACACTTTGCACTGAGCTAAAGCTGAAGTTCAGCATTGCTGGAGCCGTGCTGCTAGCAATCGAACCTTAGTGTTTTGTTCTGTTGAGGAAAATGGCAGACAAGTAGAGCGATTTTTATGATAATTTGACATGTTTGTAAAACTATTTCTCAGAAACAGTTGAAGATAGGTATATGATATGCTTATTAAAATATGCTTGGAATTTTGAGTAGAATCCAAATATCCAATAATATACAGGGCGTTCCATTTAAAAAAATATAAGTTAGGTTAAGATCTCTCAAAATTTGTATTTTGTTTTGTTTTTCAAATAAGAAAAAACTTGCTAGTCCACTATGCAATATGGTTTTTGCTTCATTCCGATATCTTTAAAAACAAAAAAGTTACAGCTGATCAAAATGTTATCAAAGTTATTGAAACGCACTGTACATTTCAAGATAAACAAAAATGTGAAATAAAAAAATCACAGGTATAGTTAGGTTATAGAACACAACTGTCTGTTCTACACTGAAATACTATGAAGATCCTTACTCCATGATAAGACGAAACACAAAACAACTCAAATACCTCATATATAGTACATATACTTGATGCGACGCAGAAATATCTACATGTGATGGAAATGCTGCGAATCGCAATGCAAACACCCATGTTCGCTGTGAAGCAACGCGACGGGGTTACAGGGTCCCGTCCACACTGTCGTTTTGAAGCCACGCGACGAGGTTCTGTTACAAGTGAGTATGCGGCTTAACATTCGACCACGTGCTGGAACACGTATCCCTATTACCCTTGTAGTGTATATAGTCAAGGATATTACAGCATGGGCGTAGCCGCGCTGTTGTTCTTCATAACTCTAATTCGCAAAATTCACAAACCACTAGATGGCGCTGTAAAATTCAAGATGTCGGATGTAGGGGTGATCAACAATTGTGTACCTAATTCTCTGTATTTATGACATTTTTTATGTGAAATTGTATTTTAGGACTTTTCAAAAGGATTATCTTAACTTCAATTTAAGACAAATTCCTAGTGCGTTAATATCGTGAATTCCTAGTATGCTCGTAACTTTCAGATTCAGATATATCGGTTAGGTTCTTCATCTGCTCTGATAGCCAGGCTGCACTCAGGGCTCTTAGCTCTCTGGTGACTAGATCTAGTCTTGTTCAAGAGTATGGAGATGCCCTGGAGTCCCTGGCCAGACAAAGGGAGGTGGAGTTGGTCTGGGTTCCTGGCCACAAGGGAATCCCCGGTAATGAGACGGCTGACTTGCTAGCTCGTCTTGGATCTGGGGCACCGTGCCAGGGACCCGAACCCTTTTTAGGAATTACGCAAGGTAGTATGAATAGTGCCCTTAATAAATGGGCCTATCAAACACTAGGAGGGAATTGGAGAAGGAACGGGGGATGTAGACAGGCCCACGACTTCTTCAATGAACCTAATAAATCTAGGACGAAGTGGCTGCTGAGCCTTAGTCGAAGGTCCCTGAACCAAATGGTGGGGGTCCTGACAGGCCACTGCAGACTCAGAAGGCATTTGAATTTGATAGGCATAGAGGATAGTCCCTTATGTCCGGAATGCGGAGAGGGGGAGGAGACCCCTATCCATTTTCTAGGATATTGTGCGGCTCTTGGAAGACTAAGATATAGGATCTTTGGCACCGAGGAGCTGCAAAGGGAAGAGATGAGGGCCCTACCATGGACCAGGATCCTGGCGTTCATTAGGGCGTCGGGTAGGTTCGAGGAAGGCCGAGGGCGAATAGTGGAGGGGTGATGGGATGCCAGGGTAGGCAAAAAGGGCCCACGTGTGGCCTAATTGCCAGGCTAAGGCCGCCCGCACTTACTACTACTACTACTAGGTTCGAGATGTCTTGAACTACTTGAGCGACCTCTAGAAGAAGATTAGGTGCATAATTTTGCCTGAGATAGAACGCGAGGAGCTCCATGTTGTCAAAAGATTGTGTTTACATCGTCTGCTTTAGTTCATCAGCAACCCCATGAAATATCAATCTTTTATTAAATGGAGAAAATTAGCAGTTATACTTAACTGGCATAAACTCCTCTATAAGACAAAGTTTACTTCACATTTTCATGTGTTTAGTTATCGGTTTTCCGATTCTCAATTTATTTTTTCACTACTTACAGAGTTTCGGATCTATGGGAAGTTTATGCAAGGAAATATCTGAAGTAGGTACAGTAAAAAGAGCACTGGGGAACAGGAACAGGAATATTTTTGCGTATGTTTTGAATTTCTGTATACTTTTTAAAACTAAATATCGTACGATCACAACATAGACCTTATAAAACAGATTTGTTAAATTGTTATTCGCCTCATACTGGATTTAATACAAATTGTCTTTTGTATTTTTCTTCTTTCAAGATAAAGTTGTACTATTTTCAAACTGTTCTGGTACTATTTATATTGAAAAAAATATAGAAAAATATTAAAAAACACAAAACGTCACACTCCTGTTATGTAAGTAATTTGTTGTTCACTACAGCAGTTCCGAAATCTATCAATCAGTCACTTCGTGATTGTCGCCAATAGCGTCGATGCTTCTGCGGAAAGTTAACTAAACAATTGTTATTATTCCACTTTTACATTGTTATTACTTCTACATTTATGAAAAATTACACAAATTGGTGGATATTGTCACATTTTCAGATAATATTTTATGAAAATTTGAGAAACAATATGGATGAATTTTCATGACAATACTTTGTAAGGAAACTATAAGAAGATACCATATTACTAAAATCTCCATAGCTTCAAAAAAGTATGCGTAATTTTGAATATTAGATAGTAAAGGGGTTATCGGTACAATACAAGCTGAAGACAGCAATATTACTAAAACCTCAATAGCTTCAAAAAAGTTTATCCTTAATTTTGAATGTTAAGCGGTTACCGGTATAATACAGGCTGCTTTCATCATTGTACGCCGAATATTAATTAGACAGGGTATCCCAACGAAAATTTGACCCCCCCTATAATTGGAAAACCGAATAATATTTCAAAATTCGCTGAGACCCGTCGATTTTTGTTCTTGGGGGGAGCTTTTTGACAGTCAAGCCAACTCGATATGTTCATCCCCCTAATGCCTAGCAACCCCAACTTAAAAATTTCAAATGCAACTACCCCACTTGTGGCACATCATTTTAAAACCCTTTTCATTGCGAATACAGTGACGTACCGTTTTTAGAAATCGGTTGAGATTTGACAGAATTATTGGTTACAAACGAAAAGATGACAAACGAACTTACGCGTAGTAATTTCTACAAAATTGCTCACCACTAATAAGTTTTTTATCTACTACACATGACCGCATTACCTAATTGTTATTGATGTGTCTATCAGTTTACAAAAAAGTCAGAAATGAAATAAAAAAGCTGAAGCAAATAATAAATCAGATTTATTTGATGAATTGCTCAAAATGACCCCCTGTTCTGTTTTCAAATTCTGTTCGAACATTATTAAAGACATCCGCAGTTATTAATCGGCATTCTTCTACAATTCTCTGACGTAGCACTTGCAATGTTTCCGGCTGAGTGGCGTACACTCGTGATTTTAAATAAACCCACAGAAAAAAGTCCAAAGGGGACAGATCCAGAGATCTTGGTGGCCATTCGACGGGACCTCTTCTGCCAATCCAATGCCCCGGGAAATGGTCATCCAAAAATTGTCGCACAGCAGCAGCATAGTGCGGGGGCGCACCATCTTGTTGGAAGGTTATTTCATTTTCTAGTAAATTGTCCTCACTTTCTAAAATCTCTGTTATCCTAGGATCAATTTCACTTTCCAATAATTCTAGATAGGTGTTTCCATCGAGATTACCTTGGATTAAAAATGGTCCAACAAGATGGTCGCCCAAAATGCCTGCCCAAACATTCAATTTTTGAGGTGTCTGAGTATGAAATTCCCTGATTAAATGCGGATTAGTATCACTCCAATAACGACAATTGTGTCTATTCACTTCGCCATTCAACATAAATGTGCATTCGTCGGAGAAACATGTATTGTAGAGAAGATTTGGATTCAGTAGAAGTTGTTCGCTAAAGTATTCGCAAAATTGGTTACTGCGATTAAAGTCATCTTCATGTAACTCTTAAACCAGCGTCATCTTAAATGGATGAAACTTCATTTCGAACTGGCCCAATTACGTCATGTTTCTTGTTTAAAAGCGAACCTGTTGCAACAAATTTGTCAATCAGGTGTTTAACGTACTGGTGGTTTACATTTTTTTCAGGATGATTGGCATTAAAAATTCGTGCTGTAGCTTTAGCGCAATCGTGATTTCGATAATAAATTGCAACAATTTCTACTCTTTCCGCGATAGAATAAACCATTTCAAACACACGTTAATACTTTCAATAACGGCTGAAACTAACGATTTCTTGGTCACAAGCAAAAAACACCGACTTATTTTGTAGTACTGATTTTTTATTATTTTGAAAAGGTCTGAATTTCTATAAACTAAAGTATCTTCTACTAATAACTATTTTAGTATCTAGTTTTATTTGCTTCAGCTTTTTTATTTGATTTCTGACTTTTTGTAAACTGATAGACACATCAATAACAATTAGGTAATGCGGTCATGTGTAGTAGATGAAGAACTTATTAGTGGTGGGCATTTGTGTAGAAATTACTACGCGTAAGTTCGTTTGTCATCTTTTCGTTTGTAACCAATAATTCTGTCAAATCTCAACCGATTTCTAAAAAGGTACGTCACTGTATTCGCAATGAAAAGGGTTTTAAAATGATGTGCCACAAGTGGGGTAGTTGCATTTGAAATTTTTAAGTTGGGGTTGCTAGGCATTAGGGGGATGAACATATCGAGTTGGCTTGACTGTCAAAAAGCCCCCCCCCCCAAGAACAAAAATCGACGGGTCTCGGCGAATTTTGAAATATTATTCGGTTTTCCAATTATAGGGGGGGTCAAATTTTCGTTGGGATACCCTGTATCTAAGATAGATATGTTAACGCATTTTTCTTAGTGCTTTTTTCATAAAATAAAAATTTCCAAAAATATTTTAATTGAAATTTTTTTATTATGGATGAGGGAAGCCGCTTTTATTACACGTTTGCGTTTGTTTGTTTTTGCCACGAGAAGTCACATATCAAAGAGGTGAAATTAAATTCATTGAACAGAAATGGATTTGATGTAATAGACCAATTCCATGAGGTTTCCGAAGTCTGGATTTAAATCCGTTGTATTTCTTTCTGTGGGACATGTATGCAAAGTAAGCACGAAATACTGATGTAGTTGGCAGCAATATTGTACAAGTTCTTTAGGGCACATACCCATCTTTAGAAAGAGTTTTTGTCAAAGCCCACGAAAGGTATATGTTGAAATTCAATCAGAAATTCATTAAATTGTTATGTTTTAAAAGTAGGTGCACAATGATAAAACCGTCCCGTATATAGAAGTAATATCTTCCCGTGACTGAAGCTTTGTCCTCAAATAAATTAAAATTAGAGTGTCTGGAAAACAAGACAAGGTCAACAAGTGCTTGTAAAAAGATGTTTTTCATTCCTATCACACGCAAACGCACGAATGTCCTACGGCAAATTTATTTCTGTGAGGCACCATATCAGGTTCGAAATATACATTTCATGATATCATTGATAACATTGATAGCATATCTGTTAACAATTTCTATACAGAAACTAGTTCAAGGCAAAAATTATGAACGTTAATAGTAAATATGTAGTAAACAGATTAGAGTAAAGGCAATCGTACCTTAGCGACAAGACCTAGGTTGACATATTATAAACATGAAAACTGATAGATATGATTGTAAACCAATGTTATAACATGTTTTCACCGCTTACGAAAAACTGTTCTTCTTTGGGATGATGAGTTTCAATGCGTAGGTAAACCACACCACAGATATGGACTTTGTTTTGATTTGATCGATATACCTTAGTTTTTAAAATAATATATGAATTGGTTATGGTATTCTTAACTAACTTTAGAATCAGTTTTGTTCACTACTTAGTTATGTAAAAGTCCTTTTGCTTTTTCTATTTACAAAAATCAGCATAAAAGTATTCGAAAACTTAATATCTGTATCACACTGATTTAGGATATATTCAAGTAGCAAGTTCAATAAAACATGAGAAAAAATTAATGTGAACCAATTAAACTAATTTAGGATCAGACAAAATGCAATTAAATTACTCTCAGTCAAATAAAGCTTACTTTGGGAAAATCTTTCCAAATGATATTCATGATAATCATGTAACATTATTGTGAATGGTTAATAAAATTCATACATAGCAGTATTATTCCAGGCGAATGGCAAAATTTTGATTTTGAAAAATGGTGCTTATTTTGCACTTTCCAGCATTCCCACAAGAAGAGGTCCGGTGAATTTCAGGGGATGTTGCAGACTATTGAATGTCACTAAACCGTGAGAAGCGAAGAGTTGGAATTTTTTGGTGTCATCTGCAGATTCGACGAATTCGACATACCTAAGAAAATCATGAAACAGTGGAAGTATGTTCCTATCCTACTGTTATTATTCTTATAGATCAAAAGAATGATCATATATAAGTTTATTATAACAGAATAGTATCTAAAGAAGCCGATGTACTTGTTGCATTGGAACTTTTCACTTAGGTGAATTTTAGGAAAACTTTTGACCATATCTGCATATAAATATATACAGTATTGTATATCGTACTTCCAAACTTAGATCATTTTGGGTTCTTCTTGCTGTAGTCAATTTTGTTTACTGCATCTTGACAAGTTTTATAAATTATTTTGTTAAAGTTGATGCTATCATACCTGCACTCCAAGTACTAATTTTCTACAGCGCAACATCTGAAGTTTTGTTTATTTACATAAGTATCCAGATGTAGCATGGGCCATGACAAGCTTATTTGGTAAATTTGCATATAGATGGCTGAAAACAATAATTCTATATTTGGAAAATATAAATTTTTTTGTAAAGATTTCAAAATGATATACAAAATATTAACCACTCACTTTTTACATTCTATTAGTAAACCCATGATACAGTAATTGGTATTTGTTGATGTGAAGTTGTATCTGTTCCTACATGTTTATAAAAAATTTTACGAAATTTAAAATCTTCGTTCAAAACTCAAGTTGCATATTTAAAGAAAATCATCTGCATATTAAAAACCAGTCTAGTCGTATGTTCACGGCAATTAAAAAATAAACAAAATTTTAAAAATAATTTGTTTTAAAACTATGGCTTTGGATGAGATGTAACTGGTCTGCGCCATCAAATCTATAAATGATACTGCAGGAAACAACTTAATGGCGCATCGCCCGGGGCGAGAGGTCTGCGGTTAAGTACCTACGATATTGTAGGTCGCTTTCTGCAAGTCGAGCCGCTTAGGCCGAGCAGGAAGTAGCAGACCAGTTACATCTCACCTGCACTCGATTTATATGTGAAACTACATATGAAGGAACAGCCAGTTCAATTGTCGGTCATCTCACCTATGGCATGCTGATGAGGGCTAACAAGCCCGAAACCGGTCTATGTCTGGTGGAGTGGCCGACAAGGGTTCTTTGCTGTTTCACACAGATACTGCAGGTATAATTCAATGCCGGTCGGGGTATTAGCCCGCGGAGTAGTTGTTTCCTGCAGTATCATTTATAGATTTTATGGCTTTGGATGTTCGGTCGTCCCTTGATGTCATTAATCTCCTCAAGTCACAGCATAATGCGGCAGACGCCATGTACTAGTCTTCTAGAAAAACGAGACGAGTTTATCCAAAACGATTAAACGCGTAGTGTAACACCGACCTTATATAGCATGCTTGACAATTTAATTTGTCATTTACAGATGTGGTTGGAGTATAAAATATAAAAATGGTGGTATATCTTAAATGGTACACTTATGGTATACTAATGAGGACTAATAAATTCGAAACGGATGTATATTTGATGCTTTTATCGAGGGATGATTTGTACCTATTTAGTAATTGGACAGTAGTTGTTTTTCACCATATCATCACTTTCAATATTCTTGACTTTTTTATACACAATGTACAGAATATTAAGAAAAACTTGATTTTTAGCAACCTCTTATAACATTATATGTTGCCTAGATGGAATAATATATGAATAACTAACAATATCCAGTTTTAGTAACGGCGCTGTCCTTTTCAGAAATTACTCACAAGTTCAAGGCGAGTACGTTCGTGAGAATTTCAATCCTTAACAAGGTTAGTAATCAGCTCGGATAAATTGCAAATTTTAACTGATGTGGGCGTCAGCACACACGATCAAAAAGTTAAAGATATGAATGAATGCCTTCGTCTTGCAATAACTTTAAAATATTCCTCTACTTTTAGAGAAATCCGTTGGAAGCCGTAACATATGTCTGTTGTTTGACCTGGTTGTCCTTACATTGTAATTCCAGTATGTTTCTTTCTTACACGACACGTCTTCAAAATAATGCAGTAAGTATTTACGTATATCTTTTATATATGTATATATTCCAGCAATCATTCAAAAAATAGATACAATAAATACTTTTACGCATTATAAATATTAATTTATTTACTACATAATTACACAGAGAGACCTTAAGAACACGCATTTGTTTTTATTTTTTTCAGTAATTAGCAAAAGTTGCAAAGAGAGTTGATGCAGTGTTTAGGTTATTATGACTGTGGTAGTTGCCGGCTATAATTGGAAGCCGACAGTACAAAGTTTATTTGTAGTATATCTTTGATTATTAGTTATTACAATTACTTGTTATTCAATAAGTAATGTGGTGTGTAAGAGCCCTATATTTAACATTTCAAATCATGTAATGGAGGTTATGTGACAGCTGCAATATAGGTCTACTGACGTGCTATTCATTTTACGATTTAGCTCCATGTCTCTCCAAATACAGTTCGGGTCCCTAGTAAGTTACGAATAAGTACCTGGTTGCCTATATGAAATTCTCCCGATTGTAGGGATACAACTGACTATTAAAAATGGTCTGTCTTTTACAAATTTCCGTGCACGTTCTTTGCGAACTGGGACGCTCCCTTATTTCACGGTTCACGTAGGGATGTCCCCATTCTCCAGACCACACTAACTTGGCTCCGAGCAAGGTGACATTCCAGTTGCAGCATTCACTCGTCCTCGCAACGCGAAAAGGGCTAGTCCCAGATATTCGTCCCATCTATTTTCCTGTTCGTCTCGCAAATACACACGCAATGACTTTTTTAGTTCTTGATTGTGTCCTTTTACTGGGTTGAATGTCTGATGATAAACTGGCTGTGTAATGGCTGATGTGATGCCTCTGGTGGAGCTACTTCCAACTGACGATCCGTTGTCTGTAATTGTGTGTTGGGATAACCCCAACGCTGAAATATGTCTGCCAGAGAAAGCTACTACATTCTCAGGTTTTACCAGGGGTTGCTATTTAGTACATATGTCGTTAGCCATTAGGAGGAATTGATTTTATTGTCGAGTTGGTTCATAAGGCCCTATTGCAGCTATACTAATGGCTTGTCATGGTCGACGAGGAAGTCTAGGTCTAAGAGGAGCTTCGATTTGATTGGCACCTCCGTTTTTGTGGATGCACAAAGCAAACAATGCTTGACGTACATTTAATTTTAATTGCTTTCGCAAACCAGGCCAGCAATATAACTGAGCAATATATTCTATAGTCTGACCTCGTCAGGAATGGCCTGCTTCTTCCGCATTGTGGTAGTGATGGATAACTGGTAACGAATAGATAAGTGGATCACTAACGTCCGCTGATTCTGTTGTACATACCAAATCAAATCATCCTCTACTTCATATTTGATGCGAAGGTACGTTGCCAAGTTCCGGTGATTTCTTCCTCTCCTCTACGAAAACAGTGGCAACGAGCTCGAGTGGCCTGATATTCAAAATGAACTTGTTGGACTTTTACAATTTTTTCATATAGAGATAAATGTTGGTTGGAATAGCACAAGTTGGATCTTAATCGTATTAATAAAAGTCTTCGGTGTATTATTTGGTATTTGTTTTCTTCTTTTATCTTATACTACATCGCACCTGATTGACTTGGAGTCGTTCAGGTTTACGAACTTGAAGTTCGACTACCTCACTCCCTGGTGGAATTAGTCTCAAAAATTGGTTCCTCCACGCTTTTAGGGTGACGAGATAAATAATCAGGAAGTTGATTAAGCCATCCAGCACAGTGCTCTACTCGAAATGGAAATTTTTGTAGAAGTAACGCGTAGCTAGTTAACTTTGCTCGATCATCTTTATATCTGCCCAATCATTGAAGCACCTTGATGTCTGTTTGTAGTAGAAGCTGTCCACCTTCCAACCATGGCCGATACCTTTTACAGAAAAACACGATGGCCAAAACCTCCTGCTCGTTGGAATGATAACGTATTTCCGTCGAATTGAATTTGGCACTAGCACAAGAAATAATTATTTTCTCGTTCTGGTCCGTCTCCTGATATAAGATCGCCTCCATGCCCAGGACAAACGCATCTGTTTGCACAACAAAACGTTTCGAGCGATCTGGCCGACTGAGAGTTAAAGATTGAGCCAGTTGGGTCTTTAGGGCTATGAAAATTGATTCAGTTTCATAAGACCACTGAAATTTTCTTTTCTTCACCAAATCAGTCAAGGATCATGGCAAATCCTACCACGTAGTCTCTTAACCAATTCGCCGTTTCCAAGAAACTTTGAAGTTCCTCGATGGATTTTGATTTGTTTTGTCTGAGGTGCGTTACTCGTGGCAGTGTCGTGATGTCCCAAGTAATTCACATTATTGATTCCCAATAAATGTGTGACATGCTCTTGTGGGGACTTGGAATAAATAATGATATTGTTGAAGTAAACATTAACAAATGTATCCATATACTTTGCTAGAAACTGCGTTTTGAGTTTTTGGAACGTTGCTGACGCTCACTTAAAGCCAAAGGGCATAATTAAGAACTAATGTTTACCATATCTGCTGCGAAGATCTAACGAAGTGAAAAAATTCCGGTCTCAAGTTCCTGAAGGACTTCACAAATAGCTGGTAATTGAGTGGCTTCTTCTTATTCGGTCTTACTGTTTCATGCCCTGTGATTTACACAGAATGGCATAGTTCCATAGTTCCATATTTCCCATAAGGTTGGACGTTGGTGTATACGAATTCGTAATTATCAAACCATAAATTGATTATATTAATAATACTTATCATCGAAATCATCAGGTTGCTGATGTTGATAATAATTGCGCACCCAAAGCGAACATAAAATATAATATAATAATATCAAATATAATTACGAGTATAAAGAGGTAGTAAAAGTCTACCGAACACTAAAATTGTAGAACCGTTTTGACAATTTTGACTTTGACATAATATAAGTACTGCATACAAACCCTCTTCCGAGTGACGCATAGTAATGGGATCATCCCCACTCCTGCACAGTATCAGATATCCTAATATATTTCCTTCATTTAAAATCCAATGGTTTTCAACTCTACTTTGCTAGAGCGTGAACTTCTAACTTACTAACCCCGCAAAATGATGAAATTAGCGATAATATTCTTGTTTTGCGAAATTCGCAGAAAGTTAACACTTTCCCACCGTTAATAATTTAAATCAATATCTGCGAAATTTGTGAGAATTTTCGCGAATTTCAGAACAAGGCTTAATGCACCGACCAGTCAGCATTGAATTACGCCTGAAAAACCTAGTAAGCTATGGTTAGCCGTCAGGGTTGTCAGAGTTTGTCACGAGCACAGTATACTAATCAAATCAGTAGGGAAACTTAGACTTCCCGCGTTTTCCAAATATCCGCCATTTTGTTGGCGACTGACAGTTATTACTACGATTTCTGTGTGATGTATGTCATTTATGTTTTTTGACATCATGTCGGTATTATATTTATATATATTTAATCTGTGATATTTATATTCCAGCTTTGTATGTCGTATTGAATGTTTAGTTATCTTATACGTGTTTTTTTATTAGTGATTATTTATTAGTGAAACTATACCCTGATAAATAAACTATGGGAGGAAATAAATGTGTGGTAAAAAACTGTTTAATTCTTAACTATCCTTTCTACAATCCGCCCTGAGTAGTAGGAGACCGACGAGGAGAATTTGGAAGTTGAAAGTTGCGGCCAAAAAGAAGAGAGGGAAACCAAGTTAGATGTGGGATAGTTTAATTGGCAAAATTAAAATACGGAAGGAAGCAAAGGATTTAACTCAAAATAGGAAAAAATTGACTGCTTTTATATAGAGGATATATAAGGATAAAAAAAATCCCCCACACTCCTAATAGAGTAACGGGGGTTTTTGATTATGTTACCTATATACAGGGTGTTTCAGTTCGAGTGAATCAAATTTTAACCACAGATAGAACTCGATAAGTAATTAAGAATTGCCTTATAAACCAAGGTTCTATGTCTCACCGTTTTCGCTCTACAGGGCCGTATTGGTCGGTTTTTTACATCATATTATTTATGATATCTCTGGTATAGTTGTAACAATTTGATTCGAATCTGGTATGATGTTAATACTATAATTTACTGCAAAATTTACAAATTTTTTTGTAGGTCAGTGGCGTAGAAACGGGTAGGGTAGCGGGATTTTTTGCCCCAACTTCTACGCCAATGGCTTAATACTTATTTGGGGTAAATTTTTAAATTCCTTGGACAATTTGGCATAATACTTGTTTGAAATCGGTAAAGTGTCTCGTTCTGCCGAAAATCTCAATAATGTGGGAGGCCGTTCTTCTGATAAGGAATCAAGTTTAGATTAGTTTAGCAGTTATTAAATTACGGTTGAAAACAATATTAAACAATACGTCTCTACACTTCGTGTATTATTTTTATAGCATTTATAGTGTGGTGTGTTTCCTTTCTGAGCTCTGTTTTATGTTGCGCTACAGTGCGGTACACATTCAATGATACCTCCCTTACATTTCATTTATGCTATTCTGAAACTATTATAAGTATTTTTGCTAATTTAACGTTTCATTTATGTCAAATTAGATATAATTTGTTTAAAAAGATTACACCCCTCATTGACAATTGAGGCTCATATTGTAAGTCTGCGCTTTGGGACTATGTATTCACAAAGATTGCTATGCAAAACATAACAATAATGACATTATCTGTCCTCAGGAATTGTTATTTAATTATAAAGATTTGCAACAGTACTTACCATTTGTCAAAATATTGATAAATATTCAAGTGAAGAATACGCTGATATGATTTTTGTGTACGGATATTGTCATGGTCATGCTCGAGAAGCAGAAAGAGAATATCGGAGAATGTTTCCAAATCGTCGGCGTCATCCCTCCTTTGGCGTATTTATAAGAAGAAGAAAAAATCGAGAAGGTAGAGGATATCGTAATATTCAACAGTACGAGGAAAATATTATCGAACGGGTAGTTGATACTCCTGAATTGAGTGTGAGACAAATCGGACGCGAATTACAGATACCCCACGTATTTGTATGGAGGGTCCTTCATCAAGAGCTGCTACATCCATATCATTACCAGCAAGTGCAACATTTAGAAGAAGGTCACAACCTTCAACGATTACAATTTTGCAACTGGATCCTCCAAAATTTGACGAAAGATCCACTCTTTTTACAAAATATTATTTGGAGCGATGAAAGCCTTTTTCCTAAAAATGGACTGAATAATTTTAGAAACTTACATCAATGGTCATTACAAAATCCCCATTTAACAAGAAGAAGGGCCTTTCAGCGCAGATTTAAAATTAATATGTGGGGAGTAATTTTTCGAAACAAATTATTTATTTTTTAAATAGATGGTATACTGAATGGGCAAAGATATTTAGAATTGCTACAGAATTCCACACATGAAATTCTAGACGAGGTGCCATTAAATGAAACACAATACGTTTATTTCCAATAGGATGGTGCACCTCCGCACAATGCAAAAGATGTTAGTGCATGGTTAACGGAAAACTATGGACATAGGTGGATAGGAAATAGAGGACAAATACATTGGCCATCGCGATCCCCAGACCTTAATCCAATTGATTTTTCTGTATGGTGTCATATAAAACAGCTTGTTTACCGCACTGTCGCGTAAGATGAAAATGATCTCAGAGAAAGAATCCACGATGCTGCAGATGCAATAAATAATACAGAAGGGATTATGTTTGATGTCTATCAGTCGTTGGTTCGGCGATGCAGAGCATGTTATTTAATATTGTTTTATGTTAGTGTTATTTGTTATGTTGTTATTTACCGTTTTGTATTATTACTTAAAATTGTAAAAACCGTACCTACAAACTATTACCTATTATTAGAAATAAGAAAAAGAATATTTCATTGTTTGCTGTTAACATTTTTACATGAAACGTTCCATTTTAATTTAATATATAATATTAAAGTAATATTACTTTGAAATGTATTTGCTATCATTACGAAACTAAATGCTTTATCAGAAGAACGGCCTCCCACATTATTGAGATTTTCGACAGAACGAGACACTTTACCGATTTCAAACAAGTATTATGCCAAATTGTCCAAGGAATCTAAAAATTTACCCCAAATAAGTATTAGGTCATTGGCGTAGAAGTTGGGGAAAAAAAATCCCGCTACCCTACTCGTTTCTACGCCACTGGCCTACAAAAAATTTGTAAATTTTGCAGTAAATTATAGACATTCGTAAGTATTAACATCATACCAGATTTGAATCAAATTGTTACAACCATACCAGAGATATCATAAATAATATGACGTAAAAAACCGACCAATACGGCCCTGTAGAGCGAAAACGGTGAGACATAGAACCTTGGTTTATAAGGCAATTATTAATTACTTATCGAGTTCTACCTGTGGTTAAAATTTGATTCACTCGAACTGAAACACCCTGTATACATATATTTTGTAAACCTGAAAATAAATCGTAACTAATATGCATGTTTTAATTTCATTTCGTACTATTCTAAAAAATTTAATTAGTAAAAATGACACTAAATTTTAAAACCTGCTTAGAAATTGAAGTAAGTAAACGTACACATCTAGACATAAGGCAAAACTGCCACAAAATATAAAATAAACACTACACTAGTAGTCAACCTAGGTTCCACGTTTTTGCAATTTTTTAAATAAATTTATAAAATCCATATCGGTTTAATAATTAAATTCAAATTAAATCTGATAGAAACCTAAATTAAGAACAAATGTAACCTTTCTGTGATAAAAAAAATTCCAATTTACATGAAACTCTACACAGTTGATTAAGAATTAATACAATAAATAATATTAAAACGACTGATTATGTTTGCATTATAAGACCGCCATATTTTTTGTCCAATGATCTGTGGCCATATTCTTGGCTATTTTTTTCTAGAGGAGTGGTATTTGAAAATTACCCAAAGCAATTCATTCATAAATCATGCATGGGCCGTGTCACATGTCCGTATCCGTATGTTCTGTGGGATCCGCCACATTCTTGGCGACTTTTTCTAAAGTAGGGGTATTTAAAAACTGCCAGTCGTAATTCATTCATAAGTTGTGTAAGATTCCGTACTGATTTGATTAGTATACTGTGGTCACGAGCTTGTTCGCCTCTGTCATACTCATAACCGACAGAAATATATGAGTAGATGAGATGTAAGTATCTACATCTAGTGGTCATTGGTTACTCAGTACTACAATGTATGCAAATCATTTAAACATTGCTGAAACTGGCTAGAAATAACATGGTATATGTATCCGTATTCATACCTCTATTAAGACAATAATCATACAACAGCGTTGAACTAAATAATGAATTATGGAAAAATATACATACTGGTATAAGTATTGGTATTTGATAAAAAACAACAAAATTATTAAATGTGCTTTATGACAAAACTAGTGAAATTAAATACAAATATAAATTATACTATTATACCCTATTTAATAGTTATTTATGCAACAAGTACAAAAAGTAAGTGTTTATTGCACGCGACGTGAAATTGTCCAACGAGGCCGTTAGGCCGAGTAGGACAACCTGTCGAGTGCAATAAGCACTTTTTGTACGAGTTGCATACAATATTTTTTCTACGTTCATGCAAAAACCAAAAAATGTTATTTAGATGACACTAAGTCTAGGAAAATGTCACATTAATTAGAACGTTTATGTTTGTCATGATGACAAAACGCTATTGTAGAGTGACAGATGAATGCGATAAACCTTTTATTGCACTAGTGCCATAAAGAACCACTTTTTCCACTAAATATAGTTCAATAAAGTTTTGTTTGCATGAACGTAGAAAAACAATTTAAATATATAAAACTCCACATCGATGTGATTTAAAATTGGCCAATTGTTAAAAAGATTCTACAAATTTTATAGCACAGGCTAAATACGAGTATCAACTAAATGATTTCTGTACATAGAGCTAAACTTTTTCTTAATTTGTTGCTATATAAAGTATTTTTCTACGTTCATGCAAAAAACAATACTTTATTGAACTATATTTAGTGGAAAAAGTGGTTCTTTATGGCTCTAGACTTACTTTTTATTGCACTCAAATGAGTGCAATAAAATGTTTATTGCACTCATCTGCCATTCTACTGCAGCGTTTTATTTGTCATCATGACAAACATAAACCTTCAAATCGACGTCACATTTCTCTAGATTTAGTGTCATGTAACTAACATTTTTTGGTTTTTGCATGAACGTAGAAATAATATTGTATGCAACTCGTACAAAAAGTGCTTATTGCACTCGACGTGTTGTCCTACTCGGCGTACGCTTACTTTTTGCACTTGTTGCATAAATAACTATTATATTGTTACAAATGACTTTAGATTACTGTTACTTTAGATTACTCTGTATTTGAATGTTTGTAATGAGCGCGATGGTTTGAAGTTTATAAGTAAGGGGAAAGTAATAAATTATCATTTATCTTGTATTTACTGAAAAGAAAAAAGAGAGGAAAAAAATATGATGCCTATCTACACATATTGGAACTTATTTTTAAATTTTCATCCTGCTAAACAACAAGGCAATTTATTAACAACAACCTTACTGTGGGAAAAGGGAAATTGCACTAGTTTGTTTCATGGGTCATAAGTGCATTTATAAGTATCTAGATATAATCTTCTTGATGTTTGATATTACATTTTTAGACAAAGGACATTTCAAATTTCGGTGAGTTGAAAAAAAAGTATATAGTATAAAGTATATATCAATATATTTGATCAATAACTTCACAGTGTATTTAGTGAGAAACTGCTAATATTATATAATCCTAATAAATTTGTTGGTACTAACTATTACAAATTATAAACAGGAGTTATGTATAAGGGCACATCACAAGCCATCATTGTAACTTTACAACAATACATACTTACCTATAATATTCAGAAACCTTAATTAATTGCTCTTCAGTTTCAAATATTTCTTATCCACATTTCATAGTATAGAAGATAGGCATATTGAAAATATGTAAGTTTAAACTTTTAACAACCGGGATAACTTTCATTAGATGATTACGTCAAGTTAAATTAGTATATCAAACTTAACTGATTTATAATAAAATCATTTATCTAGATATAAAACTTGCAAATAAATCAAAAATATGATGTTACCCTTATCCAGGGTGATTCAGTTATAATGTAGTTAATTTTAAGTACGTATTCGGAAACCCTAATGAAGACAGAAATTCGAAAGAAAACATTTTTTACTCGACTTTTCAGAAAATAAGCAAATCAACCCATAAAATCGGCAACACGGCTCTCCTGGTACGCTATAAATTTTCTGATGACGCAGCTTCTTAAACAACGCGAAGATGGTAACTATTGGGAGAAGGAAGTCGGACCGCGTTGTTGGATGCAGATGGATGGTGGGCTTTCGACGGGATAAAAACGAGACGAATGAACTTCAGTTTATTCCGCCATTAACGTATAATGGAAATTAGAACTGACAACAGTGACAACTTTTTAGATGTGGTGAGTGAGCCGATTGCAGCTGATCCGATGTCGACGCCTG
The DNA here is from genome assembly GCA_025584915.1 of Monochamus saltuarius. NCBI lineage: Eukaryota > Metazoa > Arthropoda > Insecta > Coleoptera > Cerambycidae > Monochamus > Monochamus saltuarius. The sequence continues at coordinate 45,372,158 of CM046724.1, read as the reverse complement.
ATTACTATGGTTGAGTATTTACTATGGGATTAATCCGATAAATACTCAAGATTTCATACTAATTACACCGAGTGTTCATAAAAATGCGAATTTAATTGTGTGTTTCTGTTATTTAGTGGTTCTGCAGCTCTGCGGTAGGTACTTACCATTAAGTAGGCATTGATAACAAGTTTAGGTATTAACTTAAATGTGGTAGGTCAAGATTCGGATTGCCGGATTATGTATCACTGAATATGTCTGGTAGCTTTGTTTTTTGTTTATAGCACCAAGGTTTGTATCACTGTCGGTGTATAAATATGAAAAACGTTTCAGCCTCATTTGAGAGCACCGTATCTTTAAAATAGTATTTTATACTAATACAAATAATATTAGACATTCAATAAATTAATATTCTAACCAATAACAAGAATATTATATCATACCACCTGCAGATACTCAAAGATATCGAAGTAAAACAAATAAGTAACGACAAAAAAGCTGTCTAACCAATAAATTTTGAGGTACAGTCTTAAAAAAAACGTATTTTTTTTTTATTTAACTATATATGTAAATATTATTGTAACCGAAACTTACTTAGTACTACATATAACATTGTTCACTTTTATTTATAAGTAGGTATGTGAAAGTAATTGTTAAAATGTGGGGTTAGAAATGTGTGTTTTAAAAATGCTTATCAAAAATTATTGTTTTATTAAATAGTAACAATGAATAAACAAAATATCAAAAATTTTATTTTTGATATTACTTTTGTTCATCTTTTATATTTCGAAATTTCTGTACCTAAAAACACCGCAAATTTGATACCGCAATAAATACTGCCGCCTTAATAATTTACCCAGTGAGTATTGGTTTTTTATCTCATTATTTATGTAATCAAATGTAAATGGTTTATTATTTCATCATTGGAATTTTGTAACTTCGACATTAAATATTTCTGATGTTGAAACTTAGTCTGTATTTAGTAGTGTTTTAAAATATAATTTATAGTATTTATTGCATATTTTAACATTACAGTAAGTACTAGGAAAATATTTAAATATGGCAATGTCATGTTAGGCCGAGTTGAACTGCCACCAGCTGTCAGTGATAGTCTGAATAAGGGGTTTAAAACCATTATGGTTTGAAAATATATATTTTTTTTGGGTAAATATGCAATTAAAATTTTTTTATTCTCGTATTCGTATTAAACTTATTTTCCCTATCTTCTCTTAAAATTAACAACACTGTGACTGAATCACTCTGTCTATTAGTTTCTACACAATTTGCAATTGTTGGCATTTTATAAATTAAGTAGCATAGCTAATGCCCTGTCCTTTCAGGTTATACTATCTATCTTAACTTGTAAAATAATTAGCTTTCGGATAAATCATAGGAATGCTATATGTGCCATTTAATTTTCAGGAATCTTGTGGGCAGGCGTCAGCTTTGGTATATCTTCAAACCACCAAGGTATATGGACAGGAGCGTCTTTTGTGGTTTCTAAAAATCAAAATATGTTAGAAGTTACAGTTTAATTAAGTTAGTGATAGATCTACCAGAAGGACGAGCAGGAACAACAACCCCAGGAATAGAAATAGAAGGAACAGTGGCAGAAAATCCAGATCCCACATGCACACTAGATGATATTGACTCGCTAATATAAAACGACATGCATGTTTTATTAAAACTGCAAATTTTTCCAGAAGCACAATCGCTGTCTCTGAAGCATTCAACGTTGAAACATGGCGAGAAAACTTTATGTGGATCTTTCTTCGTAGTCCCTGGACACATACAGGCAATTCTATGATTTTCAACACTGCAAATATTTGTTCCCTCACATGCGATATTACAAGGATTCCAACATTTGTGAGCCCTGCACAACTGGTTTTCGGCACAGTGGTTATCATTTTCACATTCCAAGCCTTCCTCTTTCAACTTAGATAAAAGTGTGAATGAATTAATAGAACATAGTGGCTGAAAATCATCACTGAACTGTTCTTCCTCAATATTATTGCTTTGCAAATGTCTCCACAGTTCTTTAAGTTCATCACATTGCCATGGGTTGGGATGTATAGCTACACGCCGGATTCGCGAATACTTTAAAAATTTCGGAACGCTTGAAAATAAATTTGCTGTTATTTTTAAATTTTCACAATCGTTTACGTCGTAGAAATCGATATCTCTTAGCTGATTATGAGTTAAATCCAATTCATTGAGAGTATTATCAAAGGACAGTGCAACATTTTCTAAGTTGTTATAGCTAAGATCTACAGATGTAAAATCAGGTCGTTTAGCCCCGTTTAAAGCTATCCATTCTAGAAAATTATATGACAAATTCATTTTCACTATACTTATAGGTAAATATTCCACTGGAAAAGTCATTAATTCATTTTTGCTCAAATTTAAGTGCTTTAATCCAGTCACTCCATTAAAAGCTCCTTCTGAGATGTAAACAATTTTGTTCCAACTTAGATCAAGTAAATCTACATTTACATCATAAAAAATTCCATGATGCAGCTCGCGTATTTGATTAAACGGCAAAAGGATACTTTCTAAATTTGGCAAGTGCGCGAAGGATCCAGAGGTCAATACCTGTATATTACTGTTGATGCCACTTATATGTTTCAAGGTAGATGAGTTCGTAATCGCACACTGCGGTATAATTTTCATTTCATGTATTTTCAGCAACACACTATTACGTGGAAAACGTCCGCACTTTTCAATTTGGCACGTGAAGTTAGTGCAATATTCAAATGAGAAACAATACTGTCGAAATTGGTTTCGTGTTCCGCATTCGGGAGGATTTGAGTTCACTGTAACACTGAGGAGAAGAGTATTGAGAAATATCAATAGCACTGCTGCAGCCATCGTGCTGGCTCGCCTTTGCTTTACTGCATTATCAGTACCAGCAAATATAAAGAATCCCAGATCAACTCGTCGACCTTGCAAGATGTGTTTAAGTTGAAGACCTCGAAAAATAGATTTTAAACAGATTTTAAAATTTAATTATTATGTATTATTTTTTAATGAAATATTCTGTAACACATTCAGTTTTCTACATCGAGCGTGTTATTGTCATGGACGTACATAAAGTTTTGATGGGATGTGGTGGACGTTCTATAAATATAACTTAATAAATGCTTGAAAACAAACGAGTAGTGTGCATAAAAATCGTAAATTTCAGGAGCGTACACGCACATGGTTCTGTTTCCACTTCTTTATTAGGAATAATTTTTTTTAGCGATTTCTGATATTGGGAAGGAAACTACGCCGAGTACTATGTTTTTGCATAAAACCTGTACTACTTAATAATTATTACAATCCAATCTGGGTCCTCTGCTTTTCTTAATATTTATTAATGATGTGTGTGATAAGCTGAATTGTAATGTCTTAATGTTTGCTGACGACTTAAAGCTATATTCATCTATTTCGAGTCTTGAAGATTGCCTTATATTGCAAGGACAAATTTACATTTTGGAAAGTTGGTGTGAAGAAAATAAATTGTACTTAAATGCATCAAAATGTAAAATTCTAACTTTTAGCCGTAAATTCAGCAATATTCAGTATCCCTATAGTATTGATGGTACAGTTTTGGAACGTTGTGAAACTCTTAGAGATTTAGGGATCTATTTTGACACACAACTTACTTTTAATTATCACATTAACACAATTGTCAATTCAGCATTTCATGCACTTGGATTTATTATAAGAAATTGTAGAAATTTTCAAGATACATCAGCTTTTAAATGCTTATATTTTAGTCTTGTTAGAAGCAAATTAGAGTATGCGAGCCTCATATGGAATCCTATCTATATCCACTATTCTCTAATTATTGAAAGAGTCCAAAAGTCATTTTTAAAATTTTTAAGTTTTAGAATAAATGGTGTATATCCTATGAGAGGATGTAATTATCCTGAGTTGCTGCACACTTTTAATTTCATTTCTTTGGAGAAACGTAGATTTCAGGCCTCTGTTTTGTTTTTGCACAAACTTTTACATGGAAAAATTGATAGTCCTGTGTTACTATCCTATTTAAACATTCTTGTTCCTAGAGTAAATTCTAGATATCACAATACTTTCTTGTGTGAAAGAGCTCATACTAATATTCTATTAAAGGCACCAATTAATATGATGTGCAATAATGCTAACAGAGTTTCTGATATGTGCGATATTTTTTGTTGCAGTATTTAGGAACTTAAAAGTGTATGTTTTAGCTATTCATAACGTAGTGTTCTGCATAACTATCTTTTATAAATTCTGTCTTTAATTATTTATGTTATAAACCTATAGTTATATATAGCGTAAAATATACCTTCTCACCCTAAACTAACAATTCATAGCCTGAAGCGTTTTATAGTTTTTCCATCGAAACGAAGAAAACCTGATTCGCCTACATTGCATAAAATAACTCAACAAAAATAGCAGATGGAATAATTTCTCCACCAATTTTTAGAATAATATACATATTGGGTGAAATGCTTCACAGCCTTAATTGCATGTTGCACGTTAACGTTTAGGCTGAATAAAGGTCAATTTACACACATCAGTAATGTAGTAGTTCAGTGTCAGTTCAGTATCAGTGTTATTTGTGGTCGATCACTGATACCAGTACACATATCCGTCCGTAGTTCGTAAAAAGACTCAGTAGACTATCAAATAAAGTAATCTGAATATATTTTTCATGCAGTTGATCAACATTTTGTACTATCTTGGTAAGCTTTTAATCCATTCTAAGCATTAGAAAAATCTGGTCAGTTTGTCAGTGGAATTACTAAAATATCGTCGCCGGCAGCACTGACAACACACAGTATAAAAAATACAGCCCTCTTATTATGTAACTGGAATTTTTTATTTACCACAACAGTCGTTAATATAGATCAGATGGATCCTGAAAAAACAATAGGTAAAGTTTTAGTTTTGTTTTATTTTAATCCTATTTATATTCTGAAGTAGCATCCGAAGAAAACAGGTGCGGTATTTTGCAACACCAAACAATAGTAAATAATAAGTGCTCTGTATTTTTGGAACTGTTATAAACCAAAGAAAAAGTTATTTGGAAAAAAGCTTCAAACAAAAATTTCTTGAAATATCCGTGAAAAAAAGTGATATGCTTCTGAGAATAAAAAATTGGAACATCGTTTGGTTATGATTTCGTTATCTACAGTCCAAACAAAATTTGATTGGCAACGCTCACTTTGCTTCAGCCGTTTACAAGAAACGAAGAATACGCTGACATGCGCTACATTTATGGATTATGTAATGGAAAAAGGCGAGCAGCAATATCTAGATGATTATCGTCGGCAGTTTCCCAGTCGTAGAGTGCCTGAAAGAAGTTGCATCACTCTCCGAGTCTCTAGTTTCATTCTCTCGTAGTTCCCTGCTTCCTCTTCTGGTATGTTTCAGCCGGCAAAGTTTGGCCGGCTATTCCATGTGCAAAGCATCGAATGTGGTGCAACTTATACACACATTGTAAGCTCTGCCATCGGCATCTGAGAGAAATAGGCAAGTTTCCTAAAGCTATGCGTCGTGTACTACAGGAACTTGCTATAGACAGACTAGACCACAAAGATAACATAATTTCGGGTTGTACCTTAGAAACTTGCCTATTACGAAACAAACTTGAATTTCATGATTCTTGAGAAATCGAAGTCTTTGTTGGAACATATTGTTTAGTAATGATGTTAGCTCCACCAAACACTGCATAAATAGCATGCGAAATTCACATTAATTGGCACTCGAGAGGCAAAATCCTCGAGAAATAAATCATTTACAAGATAGATTTTCTCTGAATGGTTAGTGTGACGAGCTTCTCATTGGAATCTTTATAAGGTTTATAAAGTTTAAGTTTTTATACGCAAATTTTCAACGAATTTCATAGCTATTTGTTGAGACAGTCTATAAAAATCTGAGTAAATTAGAAAGAATATCTCTTCACTGTGTCAGTTATACAAGTTCTTGTAGAAGGGTATAACAGTTTCCAGGCTGACAAGTCGTTTATAATAAGAAAAAAAATCAGGTTTACCCGTTATGTGTTATCATACAATTTTACATGTCAACTGCACATTGGGAAACTTGTGTACGACATCATAAACATTATCACATCCCGCACAAATCTTTTAAAAATCTAGTAACACTTGAATTAATTAATTAAAATAATTATTAAATATTTTTTACTGTGTATGAAATACAGTGATAATGACAATTCACTGTTTTTCATGTTTTATAACGCATAACAAATGTTGAAATGATTCAGTTATAGCATTATATATAAAAATACATAAGAATACACGATGTCAGATTCTTCTGAAGTTGTATCACATGGCGTGGCGTGGCATCAGAGCAATGTGTCCACGGCTTTAACAGCCATTTATTACGTGTGGCGCCTCCTCACTTTTTCTCAAAGTTATCCAAACTTTGTTATCCAAATTGCTCTTCAGCTGAGATCATTTAATATAATAGTCCAGGGAAGTTAGAAAAAACAGCGGAAATTTTTAGGCACAGCAGATATCGAGATGCGGTTTTATGCATTGTGTTCAGGAAGGTTGCAGAAAAAAAGTCTATATCGTCTGGTGTAGCCATTATTTGAAAATGCCTTCTGGGCCGGAAACTGCATTTACACCATTGTAGGAACGACTGGAAAATCGGAAAAATCGGAATCGGCATCCCCGAAAACCCCCGATTATCGATTTTTGAGTGATTTTCATGGACGCTGCTATTTCCCCCCCAATCACCCCCAGACAACCCCACAGAGGCACCCCCGAGCGCCCCTAGGGAAATTTAATACTAGAATTGAATTCAGCATCCCCGAAAACCCCCGAGCAACGAGTTTGAAGCGCTTCCCATGGACTATGCAATTAATTTGGACACTTGATACTTGAAAAATCAGTATTCTTTAATGGAACATCCGATTTAATTTGTTTTTTAAATATATTGCACTTAAAAAGCTCTACACAGTGATGTGCATTTTTTTATTTAGGCCCTTTACATGGCTTACTGTGGTGTTAAATGTAACCCCAAAAATAGCAAAATCGTATTAGGCATTTTATCAAAAAAACTATTTGTCCAATCGATTTAGCCATGCTTCGAAACCCTTAGTACCAAGTTTCAAAGTTGCATCTTATACAGAGTGTTTAAAACTAAGGTGCAAACTTCGAAAAATACCAATGTTTAGGAGTATGGAATTACTTTACTAGGATCTATTATAATAAATGTTGGAAGTGACCACCTTCAGCCAAAATGCATGCTTCAGATATTCTTGAAATTGCATCTCGAACACGTGCAAAAATTCCAGGAATAGCTTTTATCACATCACAACTGTGATGTCCTTTATTTATAACAATGTATTAACAGGATAAAATGTTTTCGTGATTTTTTTCTTTCGATAGAGGTGTACTATGGCTTTGAAATTATAATTATATTTATTGGCCTACAAACACGGAATTCCAGGAAACAACTACTCTGCGGTCTAATGCCCCGACCAGCATTGAATTACACCTGGAAAACCTATAGCAACAGCTAGAGTCATTCGTCAGACGCCCACCAGACATATACCGGTTTCGAGCTTATTAGCTCTCATCAGCATGCCATAGGTGAGGTATCCGACGAATAATCCTAGTTGCTTTCGTCTGTCTAACCCGACAGAAGGGACCATGAGTACGCGGTGTAGAACTAACTACATCTATCGGCCGTTCGCTACTCCATGCCGGACTGAAAATGTCACAGGCACGAAGCGTTCTACATGCAGTAGACACCATTGAAAGCTGTCGACCTTTATCGCGATCGGCGAGAAACGATATTTTGCAAACACGGAATTCCAGGAAACAACTACTCTGCGGGCTAATGCCCCGACCAGCATTGAATTACACCTGGAAAACCTATAGCAACAGCTAGTCATTCATCAGACGCCCACCAGACATATACCGGTTTCGAGCTTATTAGCTCTCATCAGTATGCCATAGGTGAGGTATCCGACGAATAATCCTAGCTGCTTTCGTCTGTCTAACCCGACAGAAGGGACCATCAGTACGCGGTGTAGAACTAACTACATCTATCGGCCGTTCGCTACTCCATGCCAGACTGAAAATGTCACAGGCACGAAGCGTTCTACATGCAGTAGACACCATTGAAAGCTGTCGACCTTTATCGCGATCGGCGAGAAACGATATTTTGCAAACACGGAATTCCAGGAAACAACTACTCTGCGGGCTAATGCCCCGACCAGCATTGAATTACACCTGGAAAACCTATAGCAACAGCTAGTCATTCGTCAGACGCCCACCAGACATATACCGGTTTCGAGCTTATTAGCTCTCATCAGTATGCCATAGGTGAGGTATCCGACGAATAATCCTAGCTGCTTTCGTCTGTCTAACCCGACAGAATGGACCATGAGTAAGCTCTAGCTGTTGCTATAGGTTTTCCAGGTGTAATTCAATGCTGGTCGGGGCATTAGCCCGCAGAGTAGTTGTTTCCTGGAATTCCGTGTTTGCAAAATATCGTTTCTCGCCGATCGCAATAAAGATCGACAGCTTTCAATGGTGTCTACTGCATGTAGAACGCTTCGTGCCTGTGACATTCTCAGACCGGCATGGAGTAGCGAACGGCCGATAGATGTAGTTAGTTCTACACCGCGTATTTATTGGCCTAGTTAATACAGGGTATTCGTAATAAAAAATCAAATTTAAGGAAGGAAGAAATTTAACTGAAAATAACAAAAAACTACAAAATAACCAAATATCTTTAAATTTTCGCGTTTTATATTACCCTTGCTTCAACTGGAATACATTTTCCTAACCTTCTTTGGCAATGATTTATTTCTTTCGCGAGTTCCTGTTGAAAAATTAACTCGCACTCTTCTGTTATCCTCTGCTTAAGTTCTTCCACATTATTGAGTCTTGTACGGTAAACATTTTCTTTAAGTTTTCCCCAAAGATAAAAATCGACACTTTATTCCTTGAAAGCGCTCAGTCCACTTTCTGGGGAATTTTTGATCAAGACAGTTGTTAATTATTGCTGCAGTATGGACCGGGTGCACCGTCCATTTGAAATATGTCGGCGCGTCTAACAATTGGCAGTTCTTCTAAGGCAGCCCAGAAATTCGTATTTAAAAAATTTAAAATATTTTGGACATTCAAGTTATGTTGGAAAAAAAGGACCAATTATTTGTTTATCAAAAATTCCGCATCGAAGTTTGCACCTAAATTATAAACACTCTGTATAAGATGCAATTTTGAAACTTGGTACTAAGGGTTTCGAAGCTTGGCTAAATAGATTGGACAAATAGTTTTTTGTTAAAAAAAAATGCCTAATATGATTTTGCTATTTTTAGGGCTACATCTTACTGTGAGAGGAAAACATATTGCTTAAATTTGAATTGAATGAATAGCTAGTTATCTTCTTAATATTTATGATTGTTGTTTTGGAAAAAAGACACATCAAATTTTGAGCCTTGATGATGATGTAGAAATAACACCGAAACGTAGGCAATTAATTTAATACAGTGTTTTTACAATTCACTGATTTTTTCTCCGTTAAAACATGGATTTTAAATTTCAGTTACAGAACTGGAGAAAAATAATCAGATTATTCATGAAATAAGTTTAGTAATCTGATGCAATTCACAAATAGGTATTTCTGTCGACCTTCTTAACAGGTTACTGAAGTTTCAGCTACGTCTAAAAATCTAGTCAATTTTTTAAATGGGTATCAACAGAAAGAACGAATATACTTAATATACCGACAAGAATAATGGGGGAATACAAAAAGCAACTGATCGGCATTCTTGGTTCTCACAAAAGATACCTGTGCCTCCCTGTGAATTTATTCCTATATAAAACAAGATGACTGTCAACTTTTCGTCTATTGTAAAAATAAATGCCAAACAACGGGAGTTCGGTTTATTTTTCTTGAAGGGGATACATATTCGAATTATAACGTTTAAACCGAATAACTAAATATATGAGTATATCTGATAAGTAATTCTATTTATGTTTCTTATGTTTTCACCCCTCTTAATCCATTGGTAATAGAGTATAATACCATCTCGTCATAGTATCATGGTAATAGTGTATAACGGAGTTGATGCAACAAATCTCGGGGCTGATTATTTCGTTAAACAAAAAACAAAACGTAATTAACAATTTTTCTTGAAATTACTTTTAAATGAATTCTATAAAACATTCTAAATGGGAAATACACATATTTATTTATTAATTACTCAAGATATAGTATTTAAAGTTGATATAATCCAGTTTCCGCAGAGTAGTTACCTGTATATAAAATGTTATAAAAAAAACTAACCAGTGATGTCGAAATTAGAGGAGTTTCACCTGCGAAGAAATTGATATTAACGAGAATTTTATTTTAGAAACTAAGGCAGGCGATCCAAAAAAAATTTTGTGCATCTTTTCGTAGAATGCACCGTTTGCGGTTAAGAGTTCAGAGATATATGTTGTAGGTATTCATGCAATTCAATCAAACTATTACATAGTAAAACTCACTATTTTCTGTAGTACTTTTTTGTAGAACAACTTCCGGTGTTGTAGTATATTTTTATGGTCAATCATGAGTAAAATGTCCTTAACTACACTGCGGGAAATAGCTTTTAGCGTTATAGATATTGATAATTCTCAGCAAAATATCTGCATTAATAGGTCTCAGAAAGGTACTTAACTCCATAAGAAAAACAAATTTTGCCAACGGAACCTGTAGTTACTGTAATCCTACCCTGTCATTGCCGTAGCTTTTACAATTTTTTTACCCTAGCAAAAATGATATTCTTGCTATTGTGCAATCACACAATGCAATTTACATTAAAGTTACAAGTAAAATGCATGACACCACAATTTGGACTGAATCAACCATTTCTCATTTTTGGTTTTAAATTTTTTGAATAAGGAACATGAATTCTAAGTTAACATTAGTTAACATCCTGTGTTTATTAGTTATCAAATTATTTTGGCCAAAATATGAACGCCCTGTTAATTCATCAAACATGTAGGACACAACTGACGTATTGCGTCTAGTATTCCTTAAAAAAGACAAAAAACTACAACAAAAAAACAACTCGAATATTTTATGCAATCGTATCAGTTAGCCGAGCTAACGTTGTTTTGAAAAAACAAAAACATGTAAATATCTAATGGTTTAGCTTTTTATCGTTAACTGTTATCAATATTCACTAACATCAAATGGTGAATATTGATCCAATAAGTTGTAAAATATGTAAGATGTTTTTAGACTTAGTGTATCAGTGTATTTAAAAAAAAATAATAATAATTCACTTGTTGAATACATTTAAAAATATGTTCTTTTTTTTAGTTCAGTTAGTAATTGTTTGTGTACAAATTATTTTAATGAACGGAGAAAACAATAATACATTTACTATTATCGAACATGTAGATATAGTTCCAATGTATAGGTATGATGCAGCCGGAGTAAATGCGCTCGCAGTAAGTAGGTTGTACAGGGAACAATGACCAAATCGTTGCATTCCAATTGCACATAAAATCCCACGTTATGTTCAGCGGCTACAAGAAAGGGAAAGTGTTATTCCACAAGAAAAATTACGTGGTAGGCGGGTTAATCCTAATGTAGGACATGCAGTGATTGAAACTTGAAGAAGACTACACAAATATAACTCGTCGAATAGCGCAGCAAGTAGAACCTTGTACATCGCATATTACGATGCTAACTATTACAACCTTATTATCTACATCCTGTTCAGCAGATTTTACCAGTGGATTGTGAACAACGTTTGGGTTTTTGTAGGTGGTTTTAGCAACAATGTGCTTTGCGCAAAAGATAAGGCAATATTTACCCGTAACAGAATAATAAATTTGCATAATATGTAGTATAGGTCGATGAAATTCACACGTTGAAAATAATTTTCAACATCAGCTCTCTTGTGAATGTTTGGGCTGCATAATCGTTGATGTCCTTCTTGGTCCCTATTTTTTCCAAGTGCGATTGAAGTGGTTGTTTCAAGATGGGGTTCCTACACACAGTACTAGAGCAGTAAGGACGCTTTCGAATAAATTACACAACGATTGATAAGACGCTTTGATCCTATTCCGTGGCCACTGCGATCTTCCAGTTTGACCCCAATGGACTTTTAATTCTTGGAGTCACATTAAATCATCGATTTACAGTGGACCCATTGCCACAGTGGAGGAATTACAACACCGCATACTTGACACAATTGAAGGGTTGGGTGCAATAATCAGGAACGTCAATCTTAAAGAAACTTAACTAAAGCAAATAATAAAGGTATCTGTGAAAATGAAAAGTCAGATAATATATTGAGCACATAACAGTTTCTTTATAACGATTATTAAATTGGATATATACAATTTTTGACCAGAACTATTCTTGGTTGGTTGGTCATATTGTTTTCTTTTAAATGATGCAAGTCTTTATAGGTTAGATAGAATCATATATTGTGTAAAGGTTTTGACAACTTAGTTATATTTTCCATCATGCGATTCCATTTCTCTTGCAGATAGAGTCCTTCTATCTTTCTTTTTTCTTGATCAAGAAGTTATGAAAGATAACTTGATGAAAAAAAATGAAGATGAGTCAAGACGAAATGGGAGAAAATTTAAAAAGGAAAACGAAAAACAGCTAGGATGAAATGAGGACTAACTAAGACGAAATGAGAAACAGTTAAGAGGAAGTGAAAAACAGTTTAGAAGAAATGAGAAATAGTCAGGAAGAATCAAGAAACGAAATGAAAATCAGTTTGCAAGAAAACAATAAGAAGTTGGAAGGGACAATTAAAGTTGAACTGAATGAATTTGAGGAAACTGTTGAAGACGAAATCAATCAGTGAGGTACAAGATAAAGTCCAAGTCGTAGAAGAAAGTGCTAGTAAGTTACAGAATGAAGTCACCAAAGTTGTAGAAGAAAATATAGTAAAATTAGAACACGAGGTTACAAATCTAAAATCCCAGTTGTCCGCGAGGGAACTCATTAAGACTGAAAGCAGCTTTCTTCCATTAAGGGTAAAGCCACCAACATTTGATGGAAAGGTGTCATGGAGGTGCCTTAAACAGTTTGAAGCAGCTGCAAACAATTGGTCAGAAGGAGAAAACCTCACTAATAGAGGCTCTACAAGGTGAATCTATGGATATATTATGGATATATTAAGAGCGCTAGCTGAGGACAAACAAAAAGACTATCAAAAGTTGAAGAGTGCTTTAGAAATGAGGTATGGCGATGCTCATCTACAACACGTTTACCAGGCGCAATTAAAAGACCGAAGAAAAAGCTTCGAAAAAAATTTGCAACGCACCTGCAGAGTTCCAAGAACAGCTAGCAGTGAGTAGTTTCATCGATAGTCTGCGAGATTTGGAGATTAGTCAGCAGTTAAGATTAGCCAGACATAAAAATATATCTGAAGCCCAGGCGCTAGAAATAGAAGCCGCCCAGTAGTCTTCTAGAAGTAATCAAGGCAGAACAAGACAACTAAGATTCAGCATGGAAGTACGAACAGTTCTAAGAAGGGGGCAATGTTACGGAAGCTCACCTACCTTTTTAGTTTGTTAGTTATATTCCTGTTTACGCTAGAATTTATAATTGAAGTTCACCTACCTCGTTAGTTTGTAAATTACGTTTCTGTTTATGTTAGAATTTATAATTTTTGTGATGCCTTTATTTTGACGTTTTCTGGAACATTCTAGGCCAGATTCTATTTGCTTCTCTTGACCGCCGAAAATTTCTAGAACCCTAAAGAACCTATATAAGCGGATCATTTTCGCCGCTGGTGTCAGTTTATATTGAGCAGTCGAAGGCGATTGACAAACGTCAAAGTAAAGCGTTGACAGTTGTGAAATTTGTTTGGAAGATATTTCTTGTGTAATCAAGAGTCACAATAAAGTTTGTTTGTCTACGTGACGTGTTTCTACGCTAAGGGAATTCGAGGTTACAATATTTTTACGTTTTTTTATCTTATTGTACAGGATCAAAATTAGTTTTTTACCTTATCTTAGAAATATTCTTTTTTGACGAGTTAATACATCAGGATATTTTTGAAGTTTTTTGTCTCGCGTATACAGGGTGTCTGTAAGGTTGGGAAAACATACTACTCGGAGTGCCAAAATGTGTTGATCTAATTTAAGTTACTGAACATAGTTTTATAGTTTCCGAGATACAGGGTGCGTTACAATTTTATTTTAGTTTTTCCTCAATAACTTCATATAAATTGTAACAAATACATGAAACTTGGTACAGAGGAGTTTTATGGCATGAATTGAAATATTTCCGTGGATTTGCTCTCAACTGCGGAAGCATTTAAAGCTACCATATGTTTCTGGAGCCAAGATATTATGATCTAACCCAATTTACCTTAGTCCAAAACTTTATATCTAGTACTTAATTGAATACAGTATAAAAGAAGACAAAGGGTTTATGTTTATGAAATGAAACCTTAATATCCTATCAAAAAAATGGTTGTTCAAGTTCTTTATCTAATAAAAAACGTCAAAGAATAAGAATTATTGATTATAATCAATACACCAGTGTACACAAAATTTCTAACGATTTAAAAGCACGTAAACTACTGTAGGTGACGCCCTCTACAATTGATAGCAAATTCTAGGCCATATTTCAATTTCTTATTGCAGAAAACTCACCACTACCAAGTTTTATACATTTACTACAATTTATAATAAAGTTATTAAGGAAAAACTAAAGTTGAGCACTCTGTATCTCGGAAATTATAAAATTTTGGACAAAGGTAACTTGATTTAGGTCATCATATTTTGACCCCCGGATATGTGATTTTTACAGACACCTTGTATAAGTATAGTAATTTTTGAGGTAATTTCTATCAAATGCGAAATCCTTAGAAACTCTTTGAAATTGCTCGGAATTCCGCAAAATCCCTTGGAAATCTCTATTTTGCGAAATCATGTCACAGTTTTGACCCCAGTGGTTACCTCCTCGTTACACGTACAAGTTATGTTTTCTCCAATTGCTTGGTCAATTTATCTAGACTAGAACAAAAGAGGTGGAAAGATATCCAATTTGTACTAGCGCAAAACGCTAGGAGGTATTTTAAAAGCTAATACGCGACGACAGTGTTGTTACGGCAACATGTCGTTACATTTTATGTCTCCTTTTTATTGTTAAATGCACCAATTAAAATTCTTAAAAATTGAGTCAAACATCTAAATATACACCCAATTAAGCAATTACTTTCTTAATTAAAAGGAGTCGACTCGTACATGAAATTCGCGACGCAGCATGTTCTGAACGTTATGTTGGTACGCGTGTTTATGGACGATTAGATCGTGACTCACCTCGTTAGTGTTATTACCACACAATAAGTTAATATTTTTAGCACCCTGCCATGTTTCCTTTGTGTACAGCTGGGAATTAAAATACTACTATTGTAATTTTTAATTTACAGCTCGAAAATCAACATGATAATTATTTAAGGTTAGCTAAGTATCTATTACCGTCAAGAAGTTTCTTTAAAAAATGTCTGTCTCTACCTACTAATACCTGTCCATTACCATACGCTGAAAGAAAAGTTTTTAGTAGGCAGTTAGGTATTTAGGTCTCAGAAATGTTAAATAAATTCAGTTTTGTTTGTATTCAGGTATTTATTATAATTAATTACCTACTAGTTTACTGGTGAATTAAAAATAATTAGAAAATCAACACGTTGGCAATTTTTATTTAATTAATTTAATTATTATTATTAGTCGGTCAGTGGTCGAGCGGTTTAAGGCGTCAGTACTTTAATCGAGGTGACTAGATCGCTGTGGGTTCAACCCCCGCAGCCGGTAGACCGTATGTAAGCTATATTCGTGGAGAGATTGGCACCCTCTCTGCGGATATGGTAGGGTGGAAGAATGTTGGCTTGGGTAAATGTGAGAGATCGATACCGGTTGACATTTGACTACCCCCCTAATTAAAGAAGTTTTCCGGATTTCCCTCATTCTTGCACTGAATGGTGGTTAGGGCCTACCAACGTAAGTCGTTCCTGGGTGCAAATGCGGCCTGCTTAATAATAATATGCCGCCCCCTCTCCTGCACAAGTCTTCGACTTCTGGGCTAATCCTCGTGATTAGAATGAGGGGTAGAGATATTATTATTATTATTAAGTAAACACCTAGGTACATAAAGCTTTTACCATAACTTACAATGTATACCAGATTATTTTAACTTATAAACAAGGGAATATGGTCAATGAGGTAAGATCATAATTTCTTTAAGTACGTAATTCAAGATATGTAAAAGTTCTTTCTCTGTTAATAGGCTTACACAATATGTGATAAAATTACAAGTATTATAATATACTGAATCTGTGTAGTATTTACCAATAATGTATTAAAAGTATATCATTTTATGTTAACACACCTCTGGGTTCTATATACCCACTCCACACAGTTTACCATTTTTGTCGTGTCTCGTTGTTGTAATCAGTTCATTCTTATTCGCAGTGTGCAAATGGAGAATATTTAAACGAAAATAGAGGTTTGATAAAAAAATGGTAAGTACCTACTTAGCTGACAATTGTGGTATAGCTGAAGTTAATGAGGACTACACCTAAACTTCAAAAAGGGGTGTACAAAAATTCACTCTGAGGATATTATCTTAAGACAGAAGACACCTTTGTTAACACACTGCTACATACAGGGAAATATGTAAAAATAAAAACATATACAAATCCCTGTAGGCCTGATTGACACATGATTGTGTAATTTGGTGTAATTATTTTTTACGGCATATTATCTAATAATTAGAAATGGTTGGTGAAAATACTTAACAGTCAAGATGGTGGTGTCGTTAAAATATTACCTGATTTGTTTTTATTTTGCATTTATTTGCAATAAATAAATAAGCAGCAAAGCAAAGTTGGCAAAAGCACACAACGGAAGTTATTAAGTAGGTAAAAGTGGATACAACAGCGAATTTGATGACAAGAAAAACAATATTCAAAATAAATTATCTCAAAGAAGACAATTATAATGACAACAATTAATGGTGGCAATTGTTCTGTTCATCTTCTACGGCTGGAATTCATAGTTGTTCCTTGAGATTTGAGGGTGACTTATTTCAAGTATTTTGTTTCATAGTCAATCCATGATGATTTTAAGGAAGCCATATCATTCCTTATCTCAAGGTATGTCTGTATGTCCCTTGAGCATCCCTTGAGATACACTCTAGCAGTGCTCTCGCCATTTATAACCTATAAATTGACTATTCTCTAAGTAGTAAGGTAAATTGAAAAAATGAAAAATGACGAATTTTATGATTATGAGGATGTGGATGACGTTATAAACATATTAATTCCGATTTGCCGAAAAGGTATTTAAGGAACTGTGAAAATTCATTGGAATTTTATGATGAATATCAATTTCATAGAAGGTATAGCTTTTCTAAAATCAGTGTAATGCATCTATTATATCCTTTAGTAGAAAGGACACTACAAACTGTAAATAATCGGGGTTTGCCTATACCACCTTTGCTACAACTGTTGATAAGCTTACGCTTTTATGCCACGTAGTTTTCAGCTGAGCGATGAAAATTTTTCAAACTAATATGTATTTCACTTTTGGCTTTTAACATTTTTCTGTTTTAGTTGGTATGTGGTGATCTTCGAGGGATAAGCAAAGCGACAGTATGTAGAATTATAAAAATGTCTATACATTTTGCAGAACTATAAGGTGAATATATAAAATTTCCAGATAATGTGTAACAACAATTAGCAAATATTACCTTATTCTTTAATGTTGCTGGATTTCCATCGATTGTAGGGTGTGTTGATGGTACACACATTCCAATTGCTAGTCCACGAGGCAATAACGACGAAGTCTACCGAAATAGAGAAGGTTACTTCGTAAACGTGCAGGTAAAACCTCTTATTTGTTTTCTTACACATATATTATAAATATCATTTATGAATTTCATTGTAGGTCATTGCTGGACCTAGAAAAGAAATTTAGATATTATTGTTCGTCACACAGGCTCCACCCATGATAGCGTAATTTTTGATAGTGCTGCACGGGTTCGTTTTGAATTACGGCAAATCCTAACGACTTCAACAAGGTATACCTTTACCAGATATAATAGGTAGAAGAATCGATTGTTTCAATAAAAACAGCAAAACGGTTCTGCCATTTAAAAGAAACATGCTGTGCCATAAGTGGCGCCCTCTACTAGTGACGTCAAAATTAGTTAAACATTCTTATTTGCCGTGCCAGATTTCAAACTTATTGAGATATTTCAAAATAAAATTCTAGCATTGAACGCCCTATATTTTTTAAACCAGCAACATTCAGATAAGGCATATTTGACTGAATCGACTTTTTTTGGTCACCAGTATCTCCAGCTCCGAGATTTCCCAATCTTTCACAGACATATAAATAATAATAAAATATCAAAATTACTGTTGCCTAATTTAACATGTAAGATATCCAATAAACACGTTCTATTTAAAAATTCAGCATTTACAGGTGCTTAATTAAATTGTGGGTTTGAATCAATTAAAAAAACATACTACATACATAGAAATAAATGTTTATTATAAATAAAAGGAAAATAGAATAAATAAACTATAACATATGCTCTGTACAAAAATAAGATCAGTACAAAACTAAAAATAAATTAAATCTGGACTTCACTTTCAGCTAGAAGTGTTTTGAGAATAGCTAATTGGACTTCTTCTTTAGCCACTTTCATCCACTTTTCATGGAGTTATCTTTGCATTTCGATAGATTCTTTTAACTTTTGAATCCTTAATTTTGTTTCTTCTTCACATACATAACGTTGACAAGATGTTTGCAGCTTCTTAATTTTCTCATTGCTTCTAGTTGGTGTTGATAATACAGTAGGTGGTGTTTGATTATTTGTTGTCTGAGTTTCATCAAAATTTCTTTATTAGCAGTAATACTTCTTGTATTTGGTTCAACATTTGGCATTTGACTCTTAGCTTCAAATACACTAGTATTATCCCATGAACAGTCCAGTTCAAAGTCTTCATTTGGTGCTATTATGTCAATAAATTCTAACATTGAGTCTACCTCCAGTTAATAACCTTTCGTGTTTCATTTCTGTAGAAATTTTGCGTTTTCTAAAATAAATAATTAGCTGTACATTATACAGGCAACCAAAACCTAAATGCAATCGTTATCATACAAATAGATTACCTACTTACCTTTGTTTCATATTATCCCAACATTTCTTTAGCTACGCGGTGTAGAACTAACTACATCTATCGGCCGTTCGCTACTCCATGCCGGACTGAAAATGTCACAGGCACGAAGCGTTCTACATGCAGTAGACACCATTGAAAGCTGTCGACCTTTATCGCGATCGGCGAGAAACGATATTTTGCAAACACGGAATTCCAGGAAACAACTACTCTGCGGGCTAATGCCCCGACCAGCATTGAATTACACCTGGAAAACCTATATCAACAGCTAGAGTCATTCGTCAGACGCCCACCAGACATATACCGGTTTCGAGCTTATTAGCTCTCATCAGTATGCCATAGATGAGGTATCCGACGAATAATCCTAGCTGCTTTCGTCTGTCTAACCCGACAGAAGGGACCATGAGTACGCGGTGTAGAACTAACTACATCTATCGGCCGTTCGCTACTCCATGCCGGACTGAAAATGTCACAGGCACGAAGCGTTCTACATGCAGTAGACACCATTGAAAGCCGTCGACCTTTATCGCGATCGGCGAGAAACGATATTTTGCAAACACGGAATTCCAGGAAACAACTACTCTGCGGGCTAATGCCCCGACCAGCATTGAATTACACCTGGAAAACCTATAGCAACAGCTAGAGTCAGACGCCCACCAGACATATACCGGTTTCGAGCTTATTAGCTCTCATCAGTATGCCATAGGTGAGGTATCCGACGAATAATCCTAGCTGCTTTCGTCTGTCTAACCCGACAGAAGGGACCATGAGTACGCGGTGTAGAACTAACTACATCTATCGGCTAGGATTATTCGTCGGATACCTCATCTATGGCATACTGATGAGAGCTAATAAGCTCGAAACCGGTATATGTCTGGTGGGCGTCTGACGAATGACTCTAGCTGTTGCTATAGGTTTTCCAGGTGTAATTCAATGCTGGTCGGGGCATTAGCCCGCAGAGTAGTTGTTTCCTGGAATTCCGTGTTTGCATTTCTTTAGCTGTTTAGTGTTTCTCTGTGCAAATCCTAAGCTATTGCAAGCCTTTGTAATTTCCTGCCAGACACAACATTTTTTCTTGATAGTTATAGAATCTTTTTATTTTCAACTATATATTTTTATGTGCAACTAATTGTGCCAATGCCATTCTTTCATTTTCTGTATAGTGTTGAGTAGTTGACGAACGCTCTTTATTGGTTTATAATATAATATAATATATCTACCCCTCATTCTAATCACTAAGATTAGCTCAAAAGTTGAAGACTTGTGGGGGGAGGGGGCGGCATATTATTATTTAGCAGGTCGCATTTTCGCCCAGGAACGACTTAGTAGGCCCTAACCACCATTCAGTGCAGGAATGAGGAAAACCTGGATAACCTCATTAATTAGGGGGGTAGCCAAATGTCAGCCGGTATCAATTTCTCACATTGAACCAAGCCAACACTCTTCCACCCTGCCATACCCACAGAGAGGGTGCCAATCCTCTCCATGAATATAGCTTATATATGGTCTACCAGCTGCGGGGGTCGAACTCACAGCTATCTAGTCACCTCGATTCAAGTACTGACAACTTAAACCGCGCGACCACTGACCGATCCATGGTTTGGTTTGGTCCATATTACCTCTTATTATAATAAATACACACAATTAATAGGTATTGCACACAATATTTTATTCATATTATAAGCTAAATATACATATTTTATGTGTTATGTGTGAAGCAAGCTGTAGGTGTTACAGGAGTAAAATTACTAAACAAGGTGTTCCAATAAGGTTTAATGGAGTAATGTTTGTGATATAGATGACAATTACGGAATGTTTATATTTTAAGAAAACATTTGCAAAGGCATCATCAACCCTTTTCTTGAGTACAGACTATGAATTCCAGCCTACACTCAGCGCATAATGTACTCAATAAAATTCACAGAAAACATTTCAGAAAACGACCATCAGATACGATAATAGATAAACTGACTTTTTTTTTTCAAATTGCTTCCAAGTAGATAAACAAAGTTTTTTCAAAATATAACTTATAAATCGAAAAAGAGACGTCAAATATGTCAAATGAAAATCAAGTTATCAATCACTTGTAAAATATTTGTTGAAGTTTGTGTTTTTTTACTATGTAAGCTACAGCTTGATACTGACTGTGTAATATTCACATTATTTTAAGTAACGGAAGAAGGGAACTTTTCAAGTCGTTGAAAAATTCAATAAATGCAGTACAACAAAATCTTAGTTTTCGAAGGTAATAATGTATAACGACTTACCAAATGTTGTCAAGAATTCACAAAATTTGTATACATTTAAAAGGGAATTGGCTAATTTTGTAAAGATACATATGTAATTGTTTTTTTTTTTTAGTTGTGTTAAGCTATGTCCTTTATTATTGTTATTGTAGGACTATTTTATGTATGTGTTTGTATGTTTATAGCTAATTGCTAATAAATGAAATTATTATTATTATAATAACTTACTCAAAAATTGTTTATTGAAAATTCTTAGATAAAATTTGTATTTTTTTTTTCAGTATTTCATGCAATATAAAAGAATTTGGTATAAGCAGATATATGTCAATTTTTGCTCAAAATCGGGTTATTGCAAAAATGAGTCCCACAGAGGTAATTGCAACAAACATGGAGTTGGCTGAGACAAGAAATCTTGCAAAACAAGACAAGAGTTTCTTCAAAGTCTTGTTCTTGTTTATCTTGCAAGATCATGCCTTGTCTTGCAAGAGTTTTCGAAATTTCTTGCCTAAAAATGTTGCAAGGCGCTTGCATGTATTTTGCGAGACTCTTGCATATAAATGAGAAACACATAACTTTATTATGAATAGTACAAAGAATGCACTTGGAACTGATGCCATATCTAATTTAATGTTAAATTATTGTAGCCCTTTTATTGGCCAGTACGTAACTCACATTATTAATTGTTGCATTGAAAATAAGTATTTTTCTACTTCTTGGAAATCTGCGGTTGGAAAACCTATTTCTAAAAACAATAATCCATTTTCATTTTCTGATTTAAGACTTATAAGTATTACTCCTGCAATTTATAAGATCTTTGAAAACCTGCTTTATGCTCGATTAATCTTTATATTGTTGAAAATCACATTTTACCTGATTGTCAATGTAGCTTTAGAAAGGCCAAGGTTACTGTTGATACTATGAAAATATTTTATAGCGGTAACAATTGCATTGCTGTGCTGTTAGATTCTTCAAATGCTTTTGATACCATTAAACATGATCTAATCATCTTTTTATGGTTTTTCTAAAGACGCTGTGTTATTAATAAATTCATATCTGTGCGGGCGTACTCCAAATATTCATAGTAATAATAGTTATTCTAATAGTTTTGATATTAACTCTGGGGTACCGCAGGGCTCGGTGCTAGGTCCGCTGCTTTTTTTATTTTGGTTTCCATCATACTAACTAGCTTCAAGCTACTGAATTTGTTAATGAAGACTTAAGGTTGTTGTGTGAACTTTCTGCTGACCATAACTTAAAACTTAACCCTCTTAAGCCGCATTTGATGCTTTTCGGTAATAGGAAACATTTAATATTTTTAAAAGATAATCTAAACATTCGTTTGAATAATACTCGCTTGCAGTTTGTTTATTCCACTAAAACTTTGGGAATTATTTTATATTCTGATTTTCGATTTAGAGATTATTTGAAAAATTGTTAAAAAAATCCTTTTCTGCGTTAAAGCAGATCTATTCTAATAGGCACATTTTAAATTTCACTTTAAAGAAACACCTTTGTGAGGCACTAGTTTTATCTAATTTCACTTATTGCGATTTATGGATACTGTTTAGATTGTTCTGCAAAAAGTCGTATTCAAAAAGTTTAAAACTCTTGTATTCGCGTCATTTATAATTTAAGGATATTCGATCATATATCTCATAAGTATACTGAAATTCGTTGGTTAAAGATGGATAGTAGAATTAAATTTCACACCTTGGTTCTTTTGTTTTGTAAAAATTATTAATAATCCCTCTTCCCCTCTGTCTCTTAGGGAAAGACTTATTTTTAGATCTAATGTGCTTAATCTCAATATACGGGGGACGTAAGCTAACTCTGCCTCATCACTACAGTGCACTTTTCTGTCGAAGTTTTACTTACAATGCTGTAAAATGTTTTAATTCAATTCCTTACTCTTTCTTAATCTTCAATGATAATAAATTTAAATGTGTTTATGTCTTTTCTTCTTGAGCAACAAGTAATTTAAGTGATGAGGTATGTGTATGCGGGTGTTTTCTAGTAAGTATATATGTGTATACTGTTTAATTTTTTGTTTTGGGCTGTGTCCTACAGTGTCCTATTTTTTTTAGGTAAATTTTTGTTTATATGTTACGTTATGTGTATTTCTGTGGCTCTACTTATGTGATGTTCTGTGATGGTTGAGTGGAATAGCTGCTAGCTAGACTTCTCCATCTCAGAATATACGTATATATGCATTAGTTTTCTTTGATATCTCTTATATTTTCTTTCCAATAAAGGCCTCTATTATTATTATTTGGTAACAGTGGTGGTTACTCTCGATCGGTTACGGTTCCACTCAGAGCTGACACATAACTATAAATATGGTCGATTATCGACAATAGTATAGAAACGGCCAGTTTTACTTAATAATAAGTAATGTACGAAATAAACGAAATGAAATGGAGCAAAATTATTTCAGTCAGGTGGCACTGAATTTATAATTATTAGTTCTAATTTTGCAGAAGTGAACCTACAACTCAATAAATTTTGATTTTAAAAATGCTGGATGTCATTTAAAAGAAAGATATGCGCAATAGAATGCGACATATATCTTTTCAGATAAAGTTTACTTAACATCTTCCTATGTTTGCAAAACTTCTTGCCATAGCAATATTTCTTGTCTTGCCCCACGAGACTTTCTTTCTTTTAAATATTGTCTTGCCTTGCTATTCGAGCTGTCAAGTCTTGAGAAACCAAGACAAGATCAAGAAAAACAAAGACAAGATTGCCAACTCTAAACATCATCATATATCTCCTACTCACTTTAACTGCAGATGAAGAGCTGTTTAATAGATAACTACCAAAATTAACACAAGTCTTGGACATATGCTGTTTTGTGAAATATAAAATTTACCCATAGGTCTGTCTGCATTTTGGGGTTGAGGAATCAATCAATGCAGTCTTATTGGTTTGTTTAAGGAATGTTGGTTACTAACTGGTTAATGGAATCCAACACACCAAACTGCTGAATTTAAAAACAGGCATCATGGTATGCAATAGTGCCAACCAAAAGGATTATCAGATTTGTAGGACACTTGTTGTTATGGCCAATTCGTTGCAATATGTTTCGTTTAAATATTTTTCAGTGGGGTGGTTTGTGTGACAGGTGCAAATTGGAAACTAATAGTTCCCAAGGAAAATAAAGAGGCAGTTCCCGAGAATTACACACATGAAGAAATACCATACTACTACCATCTAAAGTCGCCTATCGATTGAGAAAAGTTACCATCAAATCGACAAAGGTGGAACATATTTCTAGAAGCTTGTCAAGAATATTAAAATTCAACGTTTTTTTACATTTTTAAAATTCAAATTTGTTTGAATAAAATTAATTATTACACTTTCACCTTCGACTATGCAAAAGAGCCACTTATCCATCCATTGTTTGAAATAAAATCAGCGTTTCATTATATTGGATATGCCTCATACTATTATTTTTAATCGTTTAAATGAAAATGAATTCTATACATATAATAATAAAATATTTTTTTCCATTTCTTCATAATGTGCTTTTGTGAACATGTAACGCTTTTGCATAATCGAATACTTACTGTAGTTGTTAGTTTATTCCAAAGTCACTAAAATAAATGTAAATTCTAACTAACCATGCTAATTCGAGTTATCTTTCAAGTTATCGTTCGTTCTGCCAACAATGAATGCAACCCAAAGGTGCCCCCTACATCTCCCGATAACAGCTGAGTTTGCCCGCATAATATACTTAATGTATAATAATAAATTTCAATTTTGACGTGGGATTCTCACTCACAAACAGGGAAACAATAACCACAATTTTAGTGTGGTCGGTCATAATTTAGGTGAAGAATGATCAGCTGAATAGCAATAAATTGAAAATACTAATAATTATATAAACCATATTCATTATTAAAGTGAAATCGAAATTTTTGATATGAAATTGGATTACAAGGTGCATAATCTCGAGTTATCCCAAAAATATGTAGCTGTAGATAATTGGATATTGAATAGCGACTTCAAGGTCAATAACCCAGGAACTTATTTTTTTTTATTTTAACGTAAATTAAATTTTCATTGACGTATAAACATTTCACACATGCAGCCTATGTAAATAAAGGATATAGGAGGAAAAAAATTAATGTGGCAAAATAGAAATTTCTTGTAAAATGAAATTTAAGTTGTATAGACTGATGTTTTAAACTTTTCATATTTTTGCTCAGCAATTTTTTATTAAATTATATGTATCTATGAGTAATACATAAATGTTATGTAATATTGTAAATAATTAGTACTTTCTAAAAATGTGAGAAAAAATGATGAACGTCACATCATTCAAAGAGAAAGGATCCAAACGAAAACTAACTTGAATGAAAATATAACGTAAACTAATAAGAAGGAACAATTCACATGGCCCTTCAACGCTAGTTTATGTTGATGTAAGATAAATCTTGAAAATAATATTGTGCTACCCTACCACAAAATCTTTTTCAGTTTTTGAATCCTGTTTTTTTCATCGTAATAGCAATGGGTTGTTTGTAATTCAAATTAGCCATTAAAAATTGAGCTTCTGTTTTTTCATACACTGGCGGGACATTAATTTTCGCGAAATCAATCGTCCCTCAGGCATTTTTACATGCACATATTGATTTACAATTGACGAATATTTCACATTCACTGGTACTGGTAACTGGTAGTAGTTCATATTGATGTCTCCTAGATGGCCAAGTCGCTGAAGTTACAAGAAACTACGAACTATGATGAGATTTTATACAAACAATCATGATGGAAATGATAGGAATCCTGAATAAATAGAGATACATTGTCATTTCGTCATAGTTTGTAATATTTAATTACTTCAGCGTCAGTTCTCTTGGCCATACAGCAGACCCTAATAGGAACTAATACCAGTTGAATAACTATATTGTCTACAAACAACAGTTTGGTACATTATTTAGTGCCTAGAAGCCGCATACTGGGATCATTTGATCAATATGAAAATCAATATACAGGGTGCCCGGAAATGATGAGCAAAAAATTCAGAGGATAATTCTAGACCGAAAATAAATGCTTTCTCTTCCTATAACATTTTTTCCAAAACTGATTATTAACGGAGCTACAGGGTGTTTGTTAAAACTTTTATTTTCGATATTTGTAAATAACTTCTTAAGAAATCCAAATATTTACATAAAATTTGTAAATCGGAGGTTTTTGCGAACGAGAAATTCAAATACGTTTCTAATTTTGACGTCACTAGTAGAGGGGGTCATCAACAACACTAGAAAAACATTGAAATTCAAGAACTAATATTAAACATTCGCCGGGCATTTCTATCTTTACTTAAATTGAAAACGGCATTGAATAACAAATGTCTGCAAATGATGTAAATCAACTTACCTAAGTACAATCTTGCTTCCTTAAGAGGTTATAGGTCTGAAAAAGTATTTTATTTAATTTTTTACGTCTAGCATAGTCGCTTTCTTTGCTGTCGCTCTGCTAAATCGCACTATTAAATCGCCATTGTGCAAGCGCATCGACTAAACAAATAATGTCAATGTGACAAAAATATCAAATCAACACATGACATTCTTGAAAATTTTAATTCCAGTAATTTGACTCCAAAATGTTAAAGTATGACTCAATATCAAACGTCTTTTTCCGGAAATTATTCATTCTCTTGGTTGTGAATAGAAAATTTTGTATTCCTCGTCTTCACTAAAAGTATGAATGAATTTTGTCAGAGGTAAAACACAAAGTATTTTGTATAAACCACATACACATTTCTTGTGGAATTAGTTCACCTCATATTTTAAAATTATAAAAAGTAAAATGTGTCTCGTGTAATATCATGCCATTCAGGTAATGCATATAAATAAAAATTGAATTGGCCCGGTACAAACCCCTGTGGACCTCCTTATTTCTATATTATTATATTTACTAACCCCGATTTTATAATTTAGTTAGTTTATATTTATAGTTTATGTACTATGTACGACCACTTAGTATTGAATTTATATAATAACTGAATCTCATTTATGCCACAATTTAATAGGTTATACGACAATATGTCATGATTGGCGCAATCAAATGGCCTGTGTCACAAAATATCACATAGAGTATCTCCTGTATCTATTAAATCGCAAATATAAAATGGTGGATTGCCATGACAATTGATTATTTGAAAATATATTGGACATTCAGACATTAATTCCCATGCTTCCAAACGTTTCGCCGCTCTTCACTGTCGGCATCTTCAGTGGTGACTCTGCAAAAGCTTTGTTTGGAAGCATGGGATGCGACCAGTTACAGCGGCGGCTACGGAACGCCTCGGAGGACCACCAGTATCCGAGAAGCGGTTCCGACCGTAGCAGTCGTAATACCAACAGTAGGAACCGAAATCAATATATGAACAGGCCCAGAGACACCGATAGCGGTTCTGTCCCCACAGAGCCTAGCCCGAGAACAACCAGGGCAGGTAAAAGTATCCCAGCTAATGCTAGGGATGTGCATTTTAACTCTGTTTCTGGCAGCTACCAGTTACCGAGGTCACGGCATAACAACCCGGAAAATCACCATGTATCAAATGTTAATACAGTTATACTGTTACAGCATTTCGAACAAAATCCACGAAATTCAATACGGCATGATCATAAAAATATTGCCCAATTAGAAGCCTATCGATGATGCCGCATCATATATTTACTCCAAAATGGCCTTCGTTTTGAATTGGATTTACAATGTGGGAACTTTCAATAGACCAGTAGTGTTCGTTGCACCTGTTTGGTAAACCATTACTGACAAACCGACTTTCGCCCGTTCAAATAACGGGCCGAAAAAAGTGCCTGATCAACAGTTTCTACATTTACTACCTACAATTTGAGCTATAAAATTAAGTCTGTTTTCAATGTGACGCGCAGGAAAATACTCCATATTGTGAATTTTGTAGTTATGATGATGTAGTCTTTAAAACTCGTTGAACGGGTGAGTTGTCTAAATTTCAATTCCTAGCTAGCCTGCCGTATAAAATTTCGTGGATTTTGTTCAAAATACTCCAACAGTCTAGCTCTATTAACATTGTTTCTTACCCTTCGGTCAATTATTTTATTCTTCCGAACAGAAAAGGCATTTTCATTTTGTTGCAAGGTCGCCTCCAATCTTGTAAAGATTCTATGATCCGAAATGAGGCGCTTCAGATACCTCTCTCGATATAACTCTACAGCTCTTCTTGAATTATTTTGTGACTTGCCGCAAATTAGCAACATATCAACTTTTTCTAAATGAGAAAACATTTTGTAAGCGTAAAGTTAAACCTTTGAAGTTCGTATTGAGTAATGATCAGTGCTTTATGACATTTAAGCGCTTTAAACAACGAAGATTCAACCACAACTGCTTGATCCTTAATGCTACTCATCACCGCTAATGTGATTTTTCGGTGGTTTAGAACGATATTGCCTCTTAACTTTTAAACGGGAATACAGAAAATTTTTTGTAATAACAGTTTATTAGAAAAAAGAGCTTTATAACAGGAAAAAAATATAATTGATGATGTCACTAGTCGTTTCTGTCATATCCATGAACTATTATCTTATCTATTAGTATCATTTTTACAAATTGTTAAAACGATAAAAACCAAGCAAAAAAAATAAGGGACCATTTTCGTTTAAGACAAAATTTGTATTTCAAAAGTTGTTTTTTTTCTAGTTCTGACTTTCTCACGTCGGATGTCTTTATGTTCATGTATTGTATACACAATGTTTTCTATTTGGCAGACACCGATTTTGATGGAATAAATCACTCAGATCCTTATTTTCCGGTGGCGCTATTATAAATTAACGCGTTGTATACTTTATGTCATCTTCGGTAGTGCAAACGCGTAAACAACCCTCTGTCCCGTCTAGATCACCGCAGAGCAGGCCACCCAAATTTGTCAAATATCGCTTGGTAAATTATGGGAAACGCACAAAAAAATAGAGAGATAATTAAACTGTCAATATGGTAAACAGCCTCACCGAGCACAGCGTCGCATCATAAAGGGAGACCGATATAGAAATATTTGAAATATGACAAAAACAGCTTTACATTTATTTTATAAAAGAATTTATATAAAAACAAGTCACACAGATTACAAATATTGAAAAATATACACTGATA
This sequence comes from Monochamus saltuarius, assembly GCA_025584915.1. NCBI lineage: Eukaryota > Metazoa > Arthropoda > Insecta > Coleoptera > Cerambycidae > Monochamus > Monochamus saltuarius. Next base: position 45,342,635 of record CM046724.1, on the reverse strand, counting down.
AACTTTACCTAGCAATTTGTGACCAGTCTAAAGTTATGTAAAATTGCAAAATAATGTTGTAAATGAAATAAGTACACTGCGATATTACAGAAATAGACATGGTTAAAATTCCATATGTATTATGTTAGTGATTTTAAAACTATTATGCTAAATTCCACTGTAAATTTGCGTTTCTATAGTTTGTGTTGATTTATACATTGTAATTTTTAGTTTGGAATTGTAATTTTATATATACTTACCTTTATAACGAACATTGATAGACACAACGTTTTCAATAACTGATATTTTACATATCTGACTAAATTCAATCAATGTGTAAAAAATTGAATAATATGCACATGTTAAAAAAATGTATATACGAAAGAGTTCATCAATTAGTGCAAATATTTTTATTTTGGTTAGCCTGAATAGTGTAACAGAATCCAATTTAAAAATGTATTAATATTGTTTTTGTAGTCATATAAAAAGTGTGTCGACAGACGAAGTTGAAAAGAAGGAAAAGTTTTTACTTTTAATGCCTTGAAAAAAAGTCTGCTTGTTAAAAGATGCAAATGTACAGGTTTAAGCTAGTCAATAATATGCAGGATATCTATTATTAACAAGTTATTAGAAATATAGTAGATTTTATTATTAGAATTTAATAACAAATACACTATGCGATTCATATTTTTATTTCTAAATAGTTAAGGCCTTGTCAGGAGCAGAAATAACTTCTGTGTAGGAAGATTTTCTTAGTGGAATTTGTCCATCCATCCGTTAAATGTAAATTATCCATCCTTCTCTGCAAAAGTGTATTGTTCATCCATCATCTAAAACTGTATTGCAATGTAGGTATTTCATTCGCATTAGAAAACATGTTGAATATTTTAGCTGAAAATACTTTACAGGGTGTTAATTAAGTATGTGCACAAACTTTAAGGAGTTAATCTACGATTGATTTTAAGACAAAAAGTTCATATAAACATGGGTCCGCAACGGCTTTGTTTTACAGATACAGGGTGTTCAAGTTTGAAAAAAAAATCAAATTTTTGGATCTATTTTCTGAGTAGTAAGAGCTATTTAGTTGAAACTTGGCACACCCTAATAGGTATTTAGAGACTACATGCGGGTATTAAATTATTTTTAATTTACCCGGTATGGCTAACCTTCACAGTCTTTTAAGAAAAAAATGACACTCCAACAATTTTTTCAAAATTCGAAAATTGTCGAATGAATCAGTTAAAATTACACAAAAAAATTCTCTTGGCAATTCTTGACACGATGAACCGTTTTCGTAAAAATTTCTTAATTTCATTCTTATTCACGCAATGTAAGTTAGTGTTACAATTGGTCAGAACTTAACGCAAAATTCTTGCAAGGTAGGTCATGAAATAAATTGAAAACATGACAGTTGTTAGCAATTATTGTTGTATTAGGGAGAGTCAGAAAATAGATCCAAAAATTTAATTTTTTTTCAAACTTTGACACCCTGTATCTGTAAAACAAAGCCGTTGCGGGCCCATGTTTATACCTATGTACTTTGTCTTAAAATCAATCATAAAGTTTGTGCACATACTTAATTAACACGCTGTATAATTATTTTTGGAACATCAGTATATTGTCACAGAATTTGCCCCACTCGCACCGAAATCGACGAATGTGATAACGCGAAACGCTAGATTGCCCCGATCGCCCCTACGCGATTCTGGTAAACAAACAAATAATGCCGTGTATCGAGGGGCGACTGGAAAAATTGAGAATTAACGAGAAGCGTTCGAGAGTCATTCGGGAAATGGATCTAGAGATACTAGAAAATACCTGGAATATTCGATTGGTCTAACTACTCTGTGGACTAAAGCCCCAACCAGCGTTGAATTACACACACAATATTTACCCATATAATAATAATAATATCTCTACCCCGCATTCTAATCACGAGGATTAGCCCAGAAGTCGAAGACTTGTGCGGGAGAGGGGGCGGCTTTTGCGCCCAGGAACGATTTACGTTGGTAGGCCCTAACCACCATATATTCTTTATTATTAGCTTTTGTAAGATTTTTTACTGTATTAGAAAGGTATTTTAAGCTAATATGAATCAAATCTCCTATAACTCCTATCAATGAAGTCATATGTATGATCTCTGCTATCAAACATCTAGGTATGCTAATGAACAACTCCACAGACAAAGCTCTATTGAATAATTATCTAAAGAAATTAATCTATCTAAATTTACTAACCTGGTTTAATGAAAACACTCTATAAATATCAAATAATTTTAATTTATATAATAATTCTTATAGTTAGATATTTGACTCAACTTAAAGAAGACCACCTGAAGAAGCAATCCTAAAAATGCAGAAATAGGTCAGATCTCGTCTATTGTGGTTGAATTTTCGAGTTCCCACTGTCAAAAGTTAGATGTTTATAGAGTGTTTTCATTAAACCAGGTTCGTAAATTTAGATAGATTAATTTCTTTAGATAAATATTGAATAGAGCTTTGTCTGTGGTATACTGTAAATAATTATTGTAAATAGTTTCAAAAACGTCTCTGAAAAATCTACAACTTTTATACATTTTGTATATAAGTTTTATGTGTGTTTCTGTTCTAATTTTGTTCATGTTGTGGTAGATACTTTTTGAGAAATGAACATAGAAGACGAAAATGAACAAATATAAAATATAAAAATATCCTAATTTATTTTTTAATGAAATATTTCAACTATATATCCTTAATGTATTAATATTTTTAATTTGATATCATATGTTATCATACAGAACGCAATGGAATGCGCCTATAAAATCCCCCTGAGAGAGCCACTGGCCTGGCAAGAATGTGGTAATTCGAAAAACGGGAATTTGGAATGGTGTTTATTTATTTATACTCCTCCTTCTTAGTATCTTCTGTTTGGCGCTTTCGGCATCTTATCTAGTTGTTAGAGCTCGGTTGGCGGCACCGCCGTGTTCCCAACCATCTAAGGGTGACTTCCAAGAATCAGGGTTGCGCCTTCCCTCAGTTAGCTGACATAAATATGCTCCAACCTCGTCCTATTCGGTGTTACGTTGCGTTGCTATCGGTTAATATCTAATCTATTTTTAAATGTCCTAATCTGAGTAGAAATAATGACTTAACCCCAAAGAAAACCAACGATGCCGTTGCAGACGCTGTCGTGAATTTCTGTTTTTCATAAAAGTTAGATTTAAAAGCTTTGCAATATTCGTAAATACCGGTATAGTTGCAATGCAATATATTTTCATATACTTAAAATATAGGAGGATTAAAGGACGCAGTGGTCCTACCATTTATAGAATTTACCTCTGAAGCCTTCATTATCTTCTGACTAAATGAACATGTTGCAAAGATAAACACAATATATAAACAAAATGACATTTGACATGATTGAGGTAACGAAATAATACAGTTCAGCAAAGTGGTTCCCATTAACTTTGGAATATTTTCTAACTGTTCACTGCAACTAACGTTGCTGACTTCTTTTATTGTATTATGCAAAATGTCATTTATATTAAATTTACCAAAAGTGCTAAGTGTGTATTTCCGTCTTGCTAATTTTTATGATATTTTTTTTTCAAAAACCGTGCATTATATTGTAAAGTGAATTAGTAAATTATTCTCAAAGAAGATTTTGACAACTCATATTGCAAATTAAGCATGTGTGTCATATTCACAAAAAAGACTCCACTACTGATGAACACTTATCAAATTTAAAATCAAAAGTGTCGTCGGTTATTAGAGAAGCACCACCGTATAAATCGAGCAAAAATAAGTTCTATAAAGTTTTCCTACTTTTACACCTACATCTTAGCTGATTATTTTATACAATCGCAATCGCTTTATGTTTAACATGTCTTATTCTTTCAGACAAATAATAATTAAATAAAAGACTATTAAATAATTTCGAGATCATTTTATATTTCTTCAGCTCCTAGACTGGTTGAGTAACCCCTAAATTTTTAAATTACAATAAGTCAAATACCTAGGTGTGTCTGAGCATTGGAACGCAGTATACAACCTGTTTAGATTGTCCAGAGTCTACAGCTAAAAGATACCGAAGAATGGTACATATTTAATTTAAGAGATAGGATAATAAACATATGATAACAATTTTATGAATGAAATAGTCGTTTCAGAATAGAATGCTTCGTGAATGTGAATTAGTTTTTAACAAGGGCTATTAGAATTTTCTGTATGGTTAATGTCTGTTGGTAATAAAAATGTATGATAAGTTCTAGGAATGCCAACTATTACCAACAAGTGTTATTCACGCAACTTGTAGAGAAATTATTGAAACATGAGTTCATTGAGAAAGTTACAACTAATGAAGTCAATTGCGAAAAAATATGTGTAAATAATATGGTAAGGTAAAGGAGTTAAAAATAGCAATAGATTTGTATTAAACTTATGTTACATACGTATACACCAATTTGGTGATTAGTAGTCACCTGCAGATGCGACTCCTAACAGAATCGTACTTGATCCCCCTTTAGATTTTCATTACCGCTTTGGCATTTCAGTTATTTATCACACGCCGTAGATGTGTTTAACCGTGTGCATAAACTAGTATAAGTTGTAGTCGCTGCGTGCACTAAATAACTACAGAGTGTTACAAATCAGTAAGTCAAGCCGTTAAGCACATATTATTTAGACTAGTATAATAGGACTATTTTTATGCCACTTTTTAATAAGAAGCTCATTTTTCAAAATATCAATAAAAAATAATTTTTATTCATAGCTCCGGTAATTTTAAAGATATTTGTTTGAAGTTTGGCACATAATTTTATCTTCGGCAAACTTTTTGTGTAATTTTCTACTACTATTTTCTAAATTAATGGTGCTTGAGAACTTTTTAGCATACATTTTGCCTATAATGTACTCAGATTGAATCTAACAGAGAATTGATTCATGTAAACCAACGGAATTGTTACCTCAATTACACCATTTTACGACTTGCCAGTCACATCCTTCTATTTGCCAGTAAAAACCCTCATACCATGCTGGTATATACTATTACTTTTAAAAGGTATAACTGTTAAAAAATATCCAAAATAATACGTAATACGTAGGTTACCATGGAAATTGATTTAGTCCTAGGACTTTTACTTTATCGTCCTAGTACTTTAAAGTCCCATTTTCGTCATAAAAATTATCCAAAAAATGCATCATTATTGATAAAACAATTTTAAAAGTTCAACTTTAACATCCTCTATCATTTAAAATAAGCTAACTTGTAAAAATTTTTACAGGTTAGCTGTCAATTTTACAAGTTAATAGCATTATCTAAATTAAAGGATTTTGTCTTATTTGTTCATATATGATAAAAATCATAGTGCAACCGTTACTTCAAGTAATACAAAATTTGGACGAAGAAATAGTTGAAATTGAATCATTTATTGGTGCAGAGACTACTGAAGCAGAAGACAAAGAGACGAGTTCATCACATCGACAACAACCATAAATCCAGAATATTGTTACAATTTTTGCAAGCAGGACAATACAAGAGTCCAACAGAAATCATTGAACCTCTTCTTTAGTTAAAACCTTGGCCTTTTTTGAAATATAATGCTCATTCTTACAAATGTACAAATACAAATGTTAAGCAAACGTCACATTATACCAAACAATTTTAAATAAAGAACAAACAAACCTACGAACTTGAACATTTTCCTTGATTGATAAACAACCTTTTAATATACATTTTTCCCATAAGATATTCGGATTAAATGTAACAGATAGTTGATTCATGTAAATCAATAGAACATCTTTTGTTACTCCAATCACACCATTCTACCACTCGCCAGTCATATCCTTCTGTCCATCAAAAAAAAACCTCTTACCATACTGGCAGTGTTATATACTATTTTTTGCACAATCCGTCAATTTAACGTATTTACTGGTTGGATTAAAAATAGTAAGTTGTGTTTAGAAATGTCAGATCGGTAAGAACATCAGTCACTTACCGATTGGAAGGCAGTAAGAATAATATCCTCTATCTTTTAAAACAGCATTTTTATGCATAAATTACTACGGTTAAATAGTCATATTTCATCCACCGAATGTACACAGTTAATGAAATGGCATGACTTTTTCTTACACCCTATATATATATTCTGGTTGAGAGTATTAATTAATTGAAATAGGTATCAAAAGAATCAGTTCTGCAGACCATGATAACATATGCATATTCAAGGAAATTAGCTGTTTCGAAATATTTGTGAACAAATATAAATTCCTCTACTAAATTAAGTGACAGAGATATTTAAAGAGTCATGGCAGCAACGATGAACACTGTATTTTCCTTAGTTTGGTTTGCAGACTTCCGTGGCCGTTGTTGGTTTTTTGACTTTTAAGAGACATAACGCTCTCTTCCGCAAAAGTAACTTTCAAAACTCCAGTCCGAAAACTGTTAAATTGTATTTTCGTATACATTTACATACACATTTCCAGCTAGCAACACTGTTATGTATTTATTAGTAAATCAAAAGTCACGTATGGACTATTTTGGAAAAATTGAGGGCCAAACATTATTCAAGTAAATATGTTAAAAAGAGCTGGTAAAGCATGTGAGAGTCTGGTAACAAATTAATGTTTTAATTAGTGCTTTAAAAAATGAAACATTAATTTTCATCGTTCTATCTATGATGAATTGATGTCCTGTATCTCTAAAACTAATAGATTTACCTCATTAACGCCTTTGGTGGAAAATTACTCAAGGATATTGCATTCTTATTTACGAGAACGCGCGTTTTTAAGAATAAATTCTTGTGTCTATAATAACTATCTGGACAATTACACTTTTGTCTTCCTCTGTATCTACAAGATGTGTTTACACCCGGTATATTTGTATAAACGTCCCGTAAGCTACCCTTTATATTAAAACTAATGACTTGAATAATCAAGTTACCATGCCTGTCGTGTCCATAAGAATGCAGCTCCGGAGTGGCTGAAACAACAACATTTTTCAAGTTCGAACCTACGATTACTAATTTGTTGTCAACTGGCTGGATGAGCTTGTTAATAAATGATTTTAATATGAAGAAGGGACCTCATCATTAGTAAACTCTTCCTAGGTGAGCTTATGTAATGTTCCTTAAAAAATATACATACGAGCATATCTTTGGCATGTAATTGTATGTATACTATGTATGTATACAGGACGGATCAATTTCTACATATGATCGATTTTCGTATTTTGCTACTACATATACCTTGTTCTATATGAAAAAATGAAATTAATTAATTATTTAAAAGAAATGGGTAGAATATAAAATAATTTTAAAACGATAAGAAACTGATTTGGTAATTTTCATTCATTTCATGTAAGGTTTTTTTGTATTACAAGAGCTACAGAAGAATTTATCTTAAGTATGATATCCAACCCGGTCTATGAAATTGTTTATTAGGATATATCCAGATATGTCCTAATAAACATTCATCAATAGGAATTAATTGTGGGAACATTGATTTATACTCAAATACCTACGCTTTTGTTTAGTTTGCAGGCTTCCGTGGCTTCCGTCAATGGTTTGGCTGCTTCCGGGCTGTTGGCCACATCGTCGGTTTAAGACTCTTGATATTTCGAGAGACATGCCACACTCTTCTTCAGAAGATCTGAAACTGACAAGAGATACCAGAGGCAATCAGTACGATGAGGCAGGTGAGACAGTGCTTTGTTAAAAAGTCAAAGTAATAAGTAACAAATACGAATCACTAGCTGCTTACTTTACACAATTGATTACATCAATTAATAAATATATAAAAACTACTGCAAACACACAAATGTTACATACAACAGCATTAACGGCGGAACGATTTGTACCAGAAAGCACTTTTGAATTTGCTTCTGTGAATCGTAATAACAGTAATAGCAATATCAATATAGGCAATCTTCAATACGTTCATAAGTGCAATAAGATAAATAAGGACGTATCTGAGGCATGCCTCATCCCAATAATATATAGGTAAGGAAGAGATGGAGATCATGGAATCTGTCGGCAGTCAATTGCAGGAGATATACTCTTCAGGGGCATGCCTCATCTCTAGGAGAGTGCAATAGAGGTCTAATATCGTTTGCCGTATTGTATGGTTGTTCGTGGTTCCTTTTCCATTATTAATAACTATTTAAAATTTCAGTACACTGTCATTAAATTATTATTTTAGGAATATGCTAACAATATTCAATAAGTAAGCGCGTTTTTTCAACAGTGGAAAAAAGTTGTCGGGAGATTTATTAACATTAATAAAATTACTCATTGTATTTTTTTTCAAATTGCAAAACATTGATAAGTACAAGTAAGTAAAATATTACAACGACATTGGACAATGCGTGTAAAATTGAAATAAAAAATTAATTAATTTATTATTTTTTTCAAGAATTCCATTTATAGGGTATGAATGAAAGGAAATAAACTATATGGCGTTGATAAATGTAATACAGAATAGGATCGAGGATAGAATGAAGGTATAATAAATGCTATATGGCTAAAAATATAAGAACAACAATGTAATTATTAAGCAACTTAAACAAAAATAACAGTAAAAAGTAAGTGCGTCGAGATGTTGGATCATGTAAATTAAATCTACTCAATAGGTCAGATTGAGAAATGCCATTGGTAGGGTAAATATTGTCAAGTCTGAAAGATATATATTAAAGAAATCCCCTCTGAACTGTTTCCAGATTATGAGAATGAGTTACATCTCGTATAGGATTTCAGATAATAGTCGCATACTCAAGTTTTGACCTGACAAACGTAATGTAAAAAATAGACATTGTAGAAACCCTTTCTTATAATGAAACCAAGATTTTGCAAGAGATATGATATTAGTATGAGGAACAAAGGTTAATTTAGCGTCAAAAGTAACACAGATCTTTAATGCAACGAGCGACAGTCTCAGAACCAATGTTGTATATATAAGTAATAGAATTAATTTTCCTTGTGTAAGTCATAACGAAACATTTAGAAATATTTAAAAGAAACCTATTTCGAGGGTACCATTCATTAACTACAGTTAAATCATTTTGAAGTAGAATCTGTAGATGAAACAGATGTATACCTATATAAAAGAACATTAGCTCGAAGACTGTCATAGATATCATTAACGAACATATTGAACAATAAAGGGTTAAGAACTGAACCTTGAGTAAATTAGACAGCTTACGAAGGAGAATACTGTGATCTAACCTATAAAAAGTCTTTGACATATATGTGTAGGCCACGTCCACCTGTGCACTACTATCAGTAGAGTTAAAAATAAAATCAGTAATACAAACAACGTTACCTAGTTAAAAAAGATCTACCGGCCAAAAATCCATGTTGGCAGCTTAAAATTTGTGATTTAACATAAAAGTGGAGTATATTGTGAATAATAATTTAGGTCTGCAGGTTTCAACCAATTTTTATCGCCTTTTTGAAGATAGGGGCAAAACTTAATTTTAGTCCACATAAATGGAAAAGTTGTAGTTCGTAGGGCCAAATTAAAAATAATAGTCAAGGGAGATGTTAAGAAATCTGCACAATCTTTCAGAAAAAATATAAAATTACCTCAGGATCAGTAATGAACTTATTTTTAATTTGTTTTAGAGCATTAAAACATCATCCTCAGTAATCACAGAAAAATTCAACATAGGAGTTAATTAATTTGAAAGTACGAGAAAATCGTGAAATATTTAAAAAAGTTCTTACTGAAGTCAATTTATTCGCTTATAGAGCAATTCCAAATAATCCTGTGTATCCTATGTATTGTCTGATTTAACTATAAATAATTATTAAGAAAATAGTTTTCAAAAAATGTTAATTCTGGAATTTCAAGCAGCTTGTTTACCTCTCCAGTTTAAAAAGTCAAGCCGCTAGTGGTACATAAGCTAGAAATAAGCTATATTCTTACAAACGTCAACAGTAATTATTTTTTAAATGTCAAATAACTCCGAAACGATTGGGTTTACATATGCTACATGTTTTTGACTCGTGCCCTTTACAATGATGTGTAAGTTGTTCCATATAAAATAAGCAAGTTAATGACGACTTCAGGTATACCTGGAAGTGGAAGGAATGACATTATTTTATTTAAAGGGAGTACCAAAAACCTCAGGGCTCAAAAGTATTCCAAACCCAAATAGAAGTAGTCTCTAAAATATACTAATGGGTCGTTATTGTTAGATATCCGTATGTGTAAGGATTGCATTCGTTTTAAGTATAAATTTGCTATCTTTTGATAATAGAAATGCTAACAGCTCCTATAAACTTGCATATTCCTGTTTCCAAAAGTAAATCAATATTATCTATAACTTTTACGGTATTTGAAACGTCTAACTTTGAAACAATATTCCTGTATTTGTGCGGACATTTAAGACTCATAGACTCATAGTTGTTATACTTCTCGTTTCAAAGTAATTAAATAGTTTGCATTTAAGAGTGTTGTATTGATAACAATTCTTAAGTATCTATATAAAAAATTATAAAAGCTAAAATTGCTTACTTACACCTTCACCACAATCGGCCAGATTCCCCTTGAAGGAGATTTATTACCGGCCATTGGAAAAAATCTCTTTTCTCGCGCTAATGTGCGGCGTCGTCGAATTAAAGCAATGGCTGGGTAAAAAACTAATCTACTTTCAATTTCAGAGACTAAATAAGTGTTGCAGAGATGCAGATCCCTTTGTTCGTTCCTGCTAGTTCGCTTTTGGCCAGACGATATATTACAGGGGGCGATAGCATCGGAAGAATGCAGCGCCAGTTATGCTTTCTGTGTAGTCTTCGTTCTTCGCCGAAAAGCCTGTAGAACGGTCGCTTGAAGATTCTTCTATGTCCGAAGGAAATGTGAAATGCTTTGGTTAGTGTATAAAATTAAAATGAACGAAAGAAAACTGATCATCTTTGTCTTTCCTGGTACAAATTCTTTAGTATTTCACAAAATGTATAGAGTTCTTTGTTATTCAAAAACAAGGATGCAGATTATTCTAAAAATAATTTTGAAAAATATTATCAGAAGGCATTTGACTTAAGTTAATAATTCTTGAATTGATAATTTCACTAAGGAAATATAAAAAGGCATTTAACCTATAATTTATTACAAAACTTTTCTGTATGACCCTTTGTTTTCGTGGTACAGGGCGTTTATCTTCAAAAAATAGTTACTTTTTTTATTGAACTGTAGAACCCATTATGTGAGTTTCCAATGTTATAATTATCAGAAATAAAAGTCCTCAATACTCAACGTTCCTTTATTTAGGTGACTGCTTCATCTTCAGCCTCGGGAATCTAAAGATGAAGTGTTAGACACTTCGAATCCGGTCATTCAAATAGAGGAATGTTGAGTATTAAGGACTTTTATTTCTGATAAATATGACATCAATTTTTTTTACTAAATATTAAAGAATATTTTATGCGTGTTTTAAAGTTACCATGGCAAAATTAACTACCCGAAAAACGTGATCTAAATGTCACCTTTTTAAATATTGATCTGACAGTAGTACAAGTGTTTCAAAAGTTTTATTCAAATATTCAACAATTTTATTTTTTTAAATCAATGTACTGTTGGTATTGTTTGAAATATTAATAGGAAATGTTGTTCAAATTGATACTGCTAAAATTCTCGAAGGTTGCATTTTTATTAATGGCACTCCCAATAATTTTTGAATATTCTTCTTATTCCTAATACTCTCATCAACGTAACTAGTCACCACAACTGCCGGTTTCCATCCTATTTGTTGTTGGATATGATCTATTTTCATGCCACTATTTGCCATAATGGTAGCGGACGTACGTCAAAACGCATGTCCAGTGTTTTTCTCGGGATTGTCCAATTTAAGATAACGTGGAATTTGCAAGGGACAGTATCCAAATGTATTAATACCAATCGCTTGATTGGTGCACTTCATCTTATCATACCGCAAGAAAACTCGATCTGTATTTAAATTTTGAGGACGAAATTATAAATACTGCTTCACCAAACGTCCACCAACGGTCTTAGATGGTCGGATAGTAATAAGCAATACGGAGCCAAAGATATAAAAAATGGCTACCACCTTCAAAAATATATACATCATGACTGGTGCATCTATGAAAAACTTTCGCAAATCGTCTTCCTTGAACACATTTATCTTCTTGGCTACATCATTCTTGCTAATTGCCTTCGTGAATGCATGCACTTTCACAATTTTGAAATGAAGATGCAAAGATCAATCAGGAATGAAATCTAATGAAACATCGCTCTTTCCCAAAATAAAACTAAACTGTAGCACTAATCAAATTTATGTATTATGCATGTGTATTTGTATAAAAAAATATCCATACTCTTTCCAATTTACCTACTAAGACATTTGGTACCTAGAATGATTAGCAATAGTCAGGTATATTTTCGTGCAGAGGAAAATAACTGTATTTTTTGTAATAGATCTGTTGTGTTAGTACCTATTTCAATGGCACTGCATTCTTGTGATGATTAATGATGAAGATGTAAGTATAAAGTAATATACACGTTACACAATTGTAACCAATAAATTTAAATTTTTTTGTGCTCACAGTGTTTTCTAATTCTAAGGTTGTTTTCGATTTTTTGACAAAAGTGGCCATTTTCGATACAATAGTTCGTTGTTAATGAGAAATGATTGATTTTACCTGAAACTGTTCGGATGGAAAAGTATGATAGTGAAAATTTCACCCTGAAATCTAAGTGGACAGTGTTGTAGGGATTTCCAAGACGAGTATTTCCCCATAAAAACGTCCGACAAAATCTCAATCTCGTGTTCCGTAGGATAATTTTTGTGCGAAAAATCTAGTTCTTTCCATGCAAACCCATTTTTGGAGTCAAATTCCGCGAAAATTTAGAAAGAGGGATCTATAGGCAATTTTATGACGAACATTTAAAAAAAAATCAACTCAAACTGCCCAACCCTAAGGGGTGTACAGTAATTTGGGTGGCACAATAGCGCTTTGCGTCACTGTGCATCGTGTGATAACATGTTTTCATTGTAACTGGTCATTATGCAGTACCTATAAAAATATTGTGAATCAATATTCCTAAATAACAATAACTGGCGCCACATATTTATTTGAGGTATTTTATAAAAAAAGAACCTTAGAATTAGAAAACACTATGAGCACAAAAAAATTTAAATTTAATGGTTTATAATATTTTATACTTACATCTTCATCATTAATCATTACAAGAATGCAGTGCCATTGAAATAGGTACTAACACAACAGATCTATTACAAAAAATACAGTTATTTGCCTCTCAACGAAAATATACCTGACTATTGCTAATGATTCTAGAGTGCCAAATGTTTTAGTAGGTGAATTGGAAATAGTATGGATATTTTTTTATACAAATACACATGCATAATACATAAATTTGATTAGTGCTATAGTTTAGTTTTATTTTGGGAAAGAGCGATGTTTCATTAGATTTCATTCCTGATTGATCGTTGCATCTTCATTTAAAAATTGTTCTATGGACATAGGAAAAAGGTAGCATTACATTGTGGTATCCAAATGTTATGTTAACAGCCATGTGAAAATTACCTTTGAGAGAAAACATTGACCAACAAAATGTATGCATTTTAAAAGCTGTCATACATACACACCTATAGTTTATTGAATAAGCTGATATTCAATTTATTTTATGAAATGTGAGACATAAATTGAAGTATAATTGAAGGGCTCGGTGCAAAAACCAGTCAACTCTACTTTTTCCTCAAAATTAGATATTTTATGTATCATATGCAACAAATTATTGCGCATCTTTTGGTGCAAGAATCAGCCAAGTCCGACGAATATTAAGAAAGATGGTGGAGTTGACTGGACAAGCACTTGGTGCAAGAATCAGTCAACTCCGGGGGATGGCCGTTTCTTGCACCAAAAAATGAGAACACTGTTTAACAAAAACTTCACGTCGCAGTATCTATTGCGCGGGAGCTTACAGCGTGGTGGTTTAGTTTACATTTTACACAGCAACAGTTCGCAGTGTCCTACGGCTGTGTAAATGAATACAGTACTTTCGAAAAGTAACGAATAAATTCATTATTTTTGAAATTGAGAAGTTTTCGAAAAAATCCCCTGTCACGTCGATTTTGTTTTTAAAAATGACACTTTTTGACATACGACCCATATTTGTGACGTTATCGTTGTTCGAAATATGACGTCATCGACATTTTTTTTTTAAATAGCAACGCCCAACCATGTCATTGCCATTTAAAAGAGCGTGTCATTCTACATACATACATCATGAAAAATTATGGTTACATAACAAAAATTCCAAGCCCCAATCCCAGCTAATGCTAGATACATGCACTTTAATTCTGTTACTGGTAGCGAGCAGTTACCGAGGTCACGGGATAACAATCTGAAAAATAATTATAAAACCATGGTCTGTTTAGTCTTGTTCTTGCTCGATCTCGCAAGATGATGTCTTGGTGGTTACTATCGATCGGCTACTCTTCTACTCGAAGCTCACACGTAACTATCGATATGGTCGATCGTGGACAGTGATCCATTGGTAGACGTTATAAAGTATAGAAACAGTCAGTTTTACATAATAAGTTATAAATAATGGACGAAATAGATGAAGCAGAATCGGAACTTTTTCAGTCAAGTGGCAGTAAATTTTGTAATTAGTTCAGTTTAGCAGACTCAATAAAATTTAATTTTATATGCTGGATGTCTTTTAAATAAAGTATATACTTATAATAGAAATGCAATATTTATTTTTTCAGCTAATGTTATATTGGCTAGATTTCTTGTTGTAACAATATTTATTGTCTTTTTCTCGCAAGATTTTTTTTTAAATATTGTCTTGTCTTGCAATTCGATCATACCTTGCTCTGTCTTGCGAGATCAAGACAAAGCCAATAAAAAGCAAGACAAGATTGATATTAGCAGATATTAAATGCTTTGAATGTATGCCGACAAATAATATTGAGCTGTATATGATGGATTGTGCTGTAGTAAAACTTGTCTGCTTGTCGATGCAACCGACCGTAATACGTCTCTGAGGTCAGAGGCTCAGGAATCAGGATGCACGCTCCAGGCCGTCTGAAAACCACAACTGCACTGTATGTGTGTCATCCCCATTGAGAAGAATGGTATTTTGCATATCAAACGAAAACGGCGCTTCAAAATGACTTAAATTATAATGTGATACATTTTTCGGAAAGTCATACACCTATCATTTGTTACTTGTTCTGAAGGACCAAACATAGCCGAAAACTTTAAGAAGAACAGAACGGAATGAATTCAATTAGTAATTTTAAAATGTTGAATGTTTATGAACAGAGGAAATGGAGATGGATTCCTTTACAATAAGTTCCCTTCATGAATATTGAATATATTTACCGCTTACGCTGTGAAAGTTCAAAATATACTCGGTTAGAGATGTGTGGTATAATATTAAACTTATCCTTCGTAACGAATAAATCGCTTTATTAAGATATTCATTGTATAAATATAGGGCATTGTCACAATTCTCTGATAAAATTGAGAACTGATTGTTCATTGTTCAAGTAGATAATCTGATTTTGTTACTGGAAAAAAATTCTTGTACAAATGCGATTTTCCAGTTTGTAATTTAGGATGTGTAAAATTTCCGTGTTAATAGTTTAAAACACTGAATTTTTATATGTTTTACATAAAACGCGTTAAACTTATTAGTATTCTAATAAAATATACTGAATCTGTATAATATTTACTAGTATTATGTTAATAATACACTATTTTGTGTTAACTTAACACACCTCTACATTCTATCTAACTACAACAAATATTCAGATAGTTGTGATAAAGCTAAAGCTAATCAAATTACTTATAACTCTTTAAAATATCATCATACATGTAGAATTATGTTAGTACCTAATTATTAAATAATTTATAATTGCTCCTTTTAATACGGTACCTATATTTAAGAATTTGTATTATGTGCATGTGTATATTGTAAAGATTAAGATGGGTCAATACATACGAGACTTTGAGGTAAATACTGTTGATACTTATACACTGCATACAGCTCAGGAGTGTAAAAGAGTACTTGATGTCAATGAAAATCTAAATAATTTTAAAATTATACATAACAACATTCGTAGTATAAACAAAAATCTAGACGAATTTAAAGTGGTTCTTGAGGAATTAGATACTAACTTTGATTATATAGTACTCACAGAGACGTGGAATGCGCAGTGTGTTGATGTAGCTTTGGATTTGTCACTTTTAAACGTCATGTTTTTTGTCCTTAAAAAGTATAAAGAAAATATGGAAGAGAACAATCTATTTAAAGAAATCGATGAAGCCAAGAAAATCCTGGATTCAATATGAAATTGCATACAATAAGTTTGTAAAGTGGTGTGAAGATAAAGGCGTTCCTGGAAAATATACTGAAAATGTATTCTTGGCCTGTTTTGAGGAGAAATCGAAGGTTTGGAAATCTTCATCTCTGTTGTCTAATTATTCTATGATTAAAACTATGTTACGAATAAATAGCGACGTAGATATTAGCAAGCATTTTAAGCTCATTGCATTTCTGAAGCTTCAAGAAGAAGGATATCAATCCAAAAAATCCAAGAACTTGACCAGATACCAAATTGAACAGTTTTTGAAGTGCGCACCGGATGACGAGTATCTTATGATGAAAGTAGCTACTATTTTGGGAATATTTAGTGTCTGCCGTAGAGAGGAGCTTTGCCAGTTGACTCATGACAACTTCGAAATTGTGGACACTTTCAGTTCAGTATTGGTTAAGATATCAGACACCAAGACCAAGGTTCCACGAAAATTCACTATCGTTGAAGATACATAGTTCCTCGTCCAGCAAATGTGGGACATCGGAGGCTTTTCCTAAAGTATGTGAAAGGCAAGTGTACGAAAAACCTGTGGGTGGTACGTTTGGAAATTTTCCAGTTGCTATTGCTAAATTTCTGCAACTTTCAAATACTAACCTCTATATTAGACATTGCTTTCGGAGTTCGTCG
Organism: Monochamus saltuarius; assembly: GCA_025584915.1. Classification (NCBI taxonomy): domain Eukaryota; kingdom Metazoa; phylum Arthropoda; class Insecta; order Coleoptera; family Cerambycidae; genus Monochamus; species Monochamus saltuarius. The sequence goes on along the minus strand of CM046724.1, from coordinate 45,325,685 downwards.
GCAAGCTTACTAGCGGATAGTGGAGGAAATTTAACGACAATTAAGCGGCATGGGGATGGAAATCTTCAACAGTCGCCGAGGGATACATCGAAGATTCGTTGGAAAGTAAAATTTCGATTGCCCGATAACTGCTTTCAGTGTCATCAATATCAGCGGTCGTTTCAGTTGATAGTGGTAGAATTGTGGAAGGTTTAATTTTTCAAATTGTGTGAATTGCAATATAAGTATTCATGTTATTAAAGAAAATACAAATTCCCAATTTGACATTTACTTTAAAGCACTAGTGCAATAAAGAACCACTTTTTCTACTAAATATAGTTCAATAAAGTATCGTTTTTTGCATGAACGTAGAAAAATAACTTTACGACAAGTTATTTTAAAGTCTGTGTCCAATGACTTCTGAATATCTGCTATGATGCTAACTAACAATCTGGTAAGCTGTGTTGGAAGACAGTCAAGAAAACAATCGGCCAACGCTAATTCAGAAGAATAAGAATAACTGAATATCGAGTCGCCTCATTTTATTACATTAATTTTAGTTTTCATTTTTTCGGTTTTACAAAAAAAATGTTTGTAGTGAGTTAGATAATTTTACGACTTTCTGTGTAAAGTAGATACCTATTAGGCCAGTGGTCGCGAGGATTAAGACGTCTGAACTTGAATCGATGTGGCTAAACCGCTGTGGATTCGAACCCCGCAGCCGGTAGACTCAGTTTCTTTTTGAGAAACGTGTTCTGATGAGGAATCGATTACTTCTGCTAATTTAAATTGAGAATAATTCTCCAACGTTCAAGTGGGTGGAGCACTATTATTTTTTCTCATTGAATTATTTTCTTCTATGTCACCACGTTCTTCTGTGTATTGTACGTTGTTTATAAATAATTTATTTCCTTTTATGTATGATTTAACTTCTTTATCTTCTCTAGCAACAAGTAGGCGCCTTTTTAGTATTTTTGCTTCTTCTAGAATAAGTACATACCTACTGATTTTGAAAAACATATATATTAAATTGTTTAAGTTGACTCATGATTTGATCAGAAAACCATGTGGTTTTCGAATTTTCGAAATATTGGCACGCCCTTTTGTAGTTAAAGGTATAAATTTGAAAATTAAATATATTATACACAAATATAGGAATTATAAGAAAAGTAACAACTATAAATTGTATAAATATGCTATTTATACAATTTTATGAGCAAGTCGTTTAAATATTAATCAAGTGATGTATAATTTGGGACCATATACGAGTATATATATCCAGCAGTTGAACGAACTCATTTTTTTAATTCGGTATTGCGTCACCTCCTAAGTGAAGTTCAAGATCAAAACATAGCTAATTATACTGAAATTTGTTGTAATACGACGTATTAGAACAGTCTGTAAAGTTCATGTTTAAACAAAGTAAATAAACTATTCACCAAAGTGGCACATATGTCTGGGTTTTGGCATGGCAATAAACGGATATTTTAAACGACACATGTTCTTTCAAAATATTATAATTTGTTACTGGTTATATTTTACATTCTTAATCATTACTGCTAGTGTTAATGAAGGGAATAATACAGAATTTCCCCTACCGTGTTAAATTGGGGAATTTTGTTATCCATCAAATTTAATGAAATATTAACCATAATAATTTAAATTTCCTCTTTTTCCATTAGCATATTTATTGACCAGTAGTGATTTACATTCAAAATTAACTACTTATTTCAAGAGGGAGAAGCTACTATACTCGCGACAAGAATTCAGACGACTTACGTCATACGAACAAATGAATAATTCATTATATTTTCATCAAAATATTTAAGAAACTGCAACTGATAGTCATAAAACTATATACTACACTAAAAGTTTGCATTATATATTGCACTAAATTGCAAAAAATGATTGTTTTTAACGCGACCAAATATCGAAAATTACGTTGACAATAAAAACAAATGTGTAACGTCAGCCGTGACGTAAGACGTCTGAATTCTTAACGCGAGTATATATAGTAGTAGTAAAGTGCGGGCGGCCTTAGCCTGGCAAGTAGGCCACACGTGGGCCCTTTTTGCCTACCCTGGCATCCCATCACACCTCCACTATTCGCCCTCGGCTTTCCTCGAACCTACCCGACGCCCTAATGAACGCCAGGATCCTGGTCCATGGTAGGCCCCTCATCTCTTTCCTTTGCAGCTCCTCGGTGCCAAAGATTATATATCTTAGTCTTCCAAGAGCCGCACAGTATCCTAGAAAATGGATAGGGGTTCTCCTCCTCTCCGCATTCCGGACATAAGGGACTATCCTCTATGCCTATCAAATTCAAATGCCTTCTGAGTCTGCAGGGGCCTGTCAGGACCCCCACCATTTGGTTCAGGGACCTTCGACTAAGGCTCAGCAGCCACTTCGTCCTAGATTTATTAGGTTCATTGAAGAAGTCATGGGCCTGTCTACATCCCCCGTTCCTTCTCCAATTCCCTCCTAGTGTTTGATAGGCCCATTTATTAAGGGCACTATTCATACTACCTCGCGTAATTCCCAAAAAGGGTTCGGGTCCCTGGCACGGTGCCACAGATCCAAGACGAGCTAGCAAGTCAGCCGTCTCATTACCGGGGATTCCCTTATGGCCAGGAACCCAGACCAACTCCACCTCCCTTTGTCTGGCCAGGGACTCCAGGGCATCTCCACACTCCTGGACAAGACTAGATCTAGTCACCGGAGAGCTAAGAGCCCTGAGTACAGCTTGGCTGTCCGAGCAGATGAAGATTTTCTCCTCCACACAATTCCTTACTTCTTCTTTGCCTGCTACTATCAAAATAGCACAAACCTCCGCCTGGAAAACCGTGGAGTGTGTGCCCAGCGAAAAGCTCTGATAAATTCCTGCTCCAGAAAACTCATCCCCTACCCGGGATCCATCTGTATAGCAAATCAGAGATCCCGGGGGAAACATGTTTTCTGCCCTCCCCCACTGCTCTCTCGAAGGGAAAACAGTGGTATACATCCTACCCAACCTTAGTTTATCCTTTGCTTCAATAACCCTCAGAGTGGATACTGGAATTTCATTCTCCGCCCTTAAGGCTATAGAAACGTGACCCTCCACACGACCCTCTGCCTTCCAGCAGCCTGCATCCCCTGTTCTCAGGTAGGTCGCCATCGCCTCCTTTACAATCTATGTTGGGTGGGGTGGCAACCCCAGCAAAACTTCCAGGGCGGCAGTTGGGGTTGTCCTCATTGCTCCTGTAATACTTAGCAAGCCAGCCTTTAGATCCTCGACAACACCTTGGCCACAGTCACCCGGCCCACACTCGGCCACCAGACCAAGGCCCCATAGACGCGAGTATATATAAGTTGTAATAGTGATATTAAGTTACCACATACAACATTCGTAGTACTGTGTGTTAGATAAATTCTTGTTTAATATAAAATATTTTATAAATTTGGATAAATACACGTTTTTATGCAAATTGTTGTTAAATATAATCTTGAGAAGTTTTGATTTAGTGTGGTCCACCATAACTCTCTATCTACATCGTCCTTATATGGCTAAATGAAATATTATAATAAATATGACATTAAAATTGATATTTGCCCAGAACATATCAACTGCAATGTCGGTTCGTTTTAGTGACATTTGTCTCAATAAGTTCCACTGCGAGACAGAAGTTAGCTATGACACACCTTGGGGATGTAAAGGAATATATCAAGTCTATAAACTTGAATAGTGAAGAAAACTTGTGACGTTCCTGAAGTTTCATATTTGACTAATTAAACAGTGTTAGTGATCATAGTGAAGCAGCTTAGTCAGTTTAATTCATTTATCGAAACCATATACCTGAGGAAACAATATTTTTATACACGAGCACTACATTAAGAAGGTTTATTACGTCTATTTTCCGTGGATTAAATGCCTTTTAACACACTAGTGGGTTAGAATTAATAAAACCACGCTTCAGTTTTGTAGCATTTTATTTAGAATTATTATTATTAACATTAGCGTTTATCTCAAAAATGATCTTGATGGGGTTTATTTAAATTCACTCGATAAGCCGTTTCTGAAGGACTGGAGGGACCCACAACTTGGCCAGGCCATCTTGCTGGACAGCGAATCTTCAATATAACTTTCCAATACCGTTGTCAATTTCAAACCACCATGACGCCTCATATTGGTAATATCATTTCTAGCATTGGGGCCAGTACGTTGCCGAAGAACGCCTCATTCCATGTCCGGTAAAACTTTCTGGATCAGGGAGCCCAAGAAATGCAATCACTTTTGAAAACGTTTTCGAAATTGTGTTGATGCCGACATACTATACATTTTCCAGTCATATATCGCAAGAAAAATGGGCATTTTCAGGTCATATATTCATGTATTTTCGACACATTTTTACAGCATTCACTGAAAAAGCTTCATGATCGTGAAACTTCTTGAAATATTTATTTTCGTATCCTGAATGGTGGAAAAAGGTTTATTAATTGCATTAACAAGGGACTCTCATGATCGTTGTAACCTGCAAAGAGTTCAAAATAAAACGCTCAATGTGTAAATTGAAATACTAAAATCGTGTATTTTCTACCTTAATTTGTAAATATTCCCCATTCAATGTTTTTTTAAAAAACTCTTCGATTCGATTTCTCTCTAGTATATTTGCCTTCTTTGGTTTATAATTTCTTGATTCTACTTTCAAATATGAATTAAGTTGGTTAGGCAAACTTAAAGCCGCATATAAACTAAGTTCTAGGGCTGTTAGCGAACTGTTAGCTAACACCTGACAACTGAATGTGTACCAGAGGTCGCGAACAGCTCGTGTTCGCTCTGCGAGTTCGGCTAAAGTTCGGTTCTGAAGATGAGAGGTAAGATCAAAAAAATTGTTAGCGAGCAGTGTTGAATAGCACTTGCAGTGTGGACGTTTTACCGAGCAAGTAGGTATATTTAAGTAAAATGGAGTGGAATACAGATCAAATTGGGAATTTGATCGAACAATATCAGTGCCATCCAAATCCATGGAATCCAAGAATTTCGAATTATAAAAAAAGGAATATTAAAAAATATTCAATACAAAAAATTAGTGCGGTGTTAAACATATCGCCAGATGAAGTAGAACGCAAAATAGCTGTGATTTTAGCCCAATATAGAAGAGCCCGTTTTTTTCTCTTTTCTTCAGTCGACTTGATAATAATGAAACTGGCACAGACAATTAAAATATCTTCATCATCACTCGACATTTTAATCTTAAAACCGAACAACCTGCTTCGAACTACTGGTGAACCCTAACTTCATACCGGAAACTAGAGCTATACCTAGCGTGGACGTTGAGCTCGTGAACTGCTCAAGAGCTGTTCGCGAATAGCTCCTGAACTACTCGCGAGCTATATCTTTGGTTTGTACGCACCTTTAGATTAAAAAATAATACTTGACTGATCGGTTTGGCGCGAAGGCTTATTTAATTAATCTTTATTGCTTTTCAGAAGTGTGGCAAAACCCAATAAAACTAAAGGAAGACTAAAATTATGCCACAAATAAATAGCTTCAGACAATATTGTTTTATTATTTTGAGATATGCTCTATGATTATGTTTCTCTTGCAAAACAATTCAATTGGTAGTAACGCAAAAGTACAAAAGGTTTACAGAATTACCACGGCTTTGTTAATTCAATACACGGTGATCTCGAATATTCTGCAAAAAGTTTGAGAGTTGATTGTGTGAGATAGAGGTAGGTACTTAAATAACAAAAAATATGTATTTAGTATGTTACAAAATAATAATAATAATAATAATACTATCTCTACACCTCATTCTAATCACATGTATTATCCCAGAAGTCGGAGACATGTTAGTGAGAGGGGGCGGCATATTATTATTAAGCAGGCCCCATTTGAGCCCAGGAACGACTTACGTTGGTAGGCCCTAACCACTATTCAGTGCAGGAATGAGGAAAACCTGGAAAACCTCATTAATTGGGGGTAGTCAAATATCAACCGGCATCAATCTCACATTGACCCAAGCCAACATTCTTCCACCTACCATACCCGCAGAGAGGGTGCCAATCCTCTCACGAATATAGCTTATATACGGTCTACCGGCAGCTGGGCTCGAACCAACTCCGTCTAGTCACCTCGATTCAAGTACTAACGCCTTAAACCGCGCGACCACTGACCGATCAAATTAACTATAAAATGGAATGTCTTGATTTCTAAAAAAATAGTTTTATGTAGATACCTACAACAAAACAAAATCTTATAAAACCAAAAAGCCATCGTGCTTCATTGCGTTTTGACACATGTTTCGGGTATTGGGATTACGGGGTAAGGATTTATCTAGGCATTGTATCGTTCTACTGAGACATTACGGTACAATACAATATCTAAAGTTTGATTCTTTTATTTTAGTGTCTCTAATAACATCTTTAATATTTGAATTCATGTCGAATCCATCTTAGAAAATCATTCAGAAAAAGTAATAAAAAATGCCAAATGATTAATCCCAATTCTGTCTCTTATGGTATTAATAAAAGCACTAAGTCAAACTTTTATTCTGCCTAACCATGGAAGACCTCCTGATACTTATAATATAATTGTTTGTAAAACCTCTTGGACATATTTATTGGTAAGCCATGTCTATAACTTGAATGTAGGTACCTATAAATTATTAATTTGACAAAAATATATATATTTTTCATAAACGAATAGGTAATTCGTTAATATCAATAATTTTCCTAGTTTGCAATAATAATGACACTCTCTTAAAACAGTTTTTGAACTTCTGGAAGTTCTGAATAGAAATTTCATTAAATCTCTCTTGGTAAGTGAAACAACTAATAACTAATGTTAAAAATTTAAAGCAGATTTCAATATGAATACGTCAGAAGTGAAAAATAAATCGCAAAATTCATTTTAGTGAGTGTCATTAATATTGCAAACGATAGTACCTAAGTCTAAATATTTATATTAATTAAATAAAAATAATATTTCTACTTTTCAAGTGAATACCTATTGTTTATTCATACTATTTCTAATTTCCTTAAATCAACAAAATGATTTTTTATCACATTTACATAATTTCATCTATTAGATTAAGTATAAATTTAATAGTGGATATGTTATATTTTTTGTCTGAATTAAATAAGTATTATTTTTTAAATTAAACAGTTTTTTTTCTGTGTGAACAAAGCGTGAATCGGAATAGCTATGAATAAAATCATTTTCTAAATACCACGAATTACAGATAACGAGTTTATATTTACTTTCGTATCAGAATAAATTATAACACAGCTGATTTGGTTTGGTATCCTATGAATTTCGTCTTGGAGGTGCTGTACCCGCTTCTTAGAATCCGTTCATTCATAACATAACGTACACAAATAACATAACCGGCAATAAAGACGGAACATGACCCTCTTGAATAAATACGGGAGAGACAAGGATCGCCTTAAAGTTGACATGCACAATCGTCCTGCTCACTCTTAAGTATCTTTGACCAGTAAAAGAGGGTCTAAAAATAACGAGGCATGTGTAGAGCGGTAATTCAAAATACCAAAGACTGGCCGCCGAAGTGTTTCCATTACACCTTATTACCGAATCCAGGGATGGATTGGTACCGTAGTCAAACGATAATATATTTTATAAATCCGTCTGTACTGGAGATGTATTTTATACACAATCGGAATAATTATTGATATCTAGATTTGTGCGTGTTTGATATAATGCTACGATAGGATTCTTTTAATCCATTCAGGATAAAGAAAATGTAAATATTTGAACTGATTGATGAACTCTTTGGTATATACATTTTTTTAACATGTGCATATTGTTTCTTACACATTGATATTCAGTAATATATGAGAAATAATATTAGTTATTGAAAAAGTTGTCTCTATGCATATTTTTTGCTGCGAGTGTACAACTGATGAAAATGTTCTTTGGAAGGAAATATTTATTTAATGAAACTTAACAAGAAATTTAACCCATAAGAGTTTACAAATCGTTTCTAGCTAGCGCGCCAAGTGAACAGTACAAGATGAGGCATATAACCATAGAAAAATGATTTTATATTATTTTTCTATGCAAATAACTAACTAAATTGTTTTGGGTCAGATACCAGTGTTAAGATTAGGTCCCCGAGGTTGGCGTAGGAAACAAACGGACTTTCCTTTTTATTACGGTCGCCTATTGTAATTAGTTATTACAGTATTTACTGTAGGTTTATAGGCTTAATATTTGCCGATATTATAAATCATGTATACGTCCTTAATTGTGGGAAAGTACGCTACATTTTTCAATGTTAGTTATAAAAGTAAGTATATATAAAATATAAGAAAATTGAAATTATTACAATGTATATGTCGTAGTCATTGGGTGTAACTCGTCATTTCACGGAAAGCCTAGTCATTGGCTGTATTGCCGGCAAAGGCTGTAATGAAACGAATATTACTTTGATTGACTGAATTTTGCCGTCATTTCAGGGAATGCCTGTTTCATTCTCGTCAATCAGAGTAATAGGTTAAACGATTACACGTTACAGCGTTTGAACCAAACCTAACCTAACCTAACCTAACCTAACCTAACCTAACCTAACCTAACCTAACCTATTACTCTGGTTGACGAGAATAAAACAGGCATTCCCTGAAATGACAGCAAAATTCAGTCAATCAAAGTAATATTCGTTTCATTACAGCCTTTGCCGGCAATACAGCCAATGACTAGGCTTTCCGTGAAATGACGAATTACGCCCAATGACTACGACATATACATCAATACAAATTACAGTGAAGCAAATTTACCAAGGAATTTAGGATAATAGTTGTAAAATCACATAACATATCTGAAATTTTATCGATGTTTATTTATATAATATTACAATATACTTATTTTATGTACAAAATTATTATATAATTTTACACAACTACGCTGCAAAAATTGCCAACGTAATGTGAAATTACTTAATTTTTATCAGTGTAGTACAATTAGTCTGTTTTACTAGTTTAAAGCCATGAAAACCTAAATTAGTCTGGTATCTTATTAGGATAATATCTTCATAATAAGTTATCGATAACACAATTTTGCTTTTATGTAATTTGTAAGAAATATTTGCTTCATTATTCCCTAAATTTTAACTTCGCAGTTAAAAAGTTGGTCGATCTACAAGAATATATCGTCGGCTTGGTGCAAAACTATCCATTTTTTCCTAAAAATGGGTTATTATGTGCTTGTTGTAAAACAGATCAATATCTTACTGTAAAACTATCCAAAAAGTCCAAGATATACATTATTATAACATAAACTTACATAGTTCTGCATATAACATTGTTCACTTTTGTTTATAAGTATGTGAAAATGCATTTTAAAAACAAATGCATTTTAAAAGTTATTACATTATTTGAGGAGAGTTTAAATAATAAAAGTGCATAAACAAAACATCAGTAATTTTATTTTTGATATTACTTTTGCTCTGCGTGTTTTATTTTTCGACATTTCAGTACCTAAAAAACACCACAAATTTGATTATTTTACGACGAGAAATATGGCGATCTTAAACATATTATATCTCTTAAGTATCCAACTCCTAAAATTGTTAAAATTCAGCTTAAAAAACAATGTAGTTACAAGAGCCAGAAATCTTTAATTGCAATGTACTCAAATTCTTTCTATATTGACTATAGTTTTGCACCAAACCGACGATATTACGTAACCCTACACCAATTTATTAACTTTTAAGTCGCGATATTTTGTGTTAACTAAAACAACCTGAATTGAAATATAACCTAGCGGTCAGAACTGATTTCAATTTTAGGTAAATTTTACCTTAATTTAACTTTGCTAATTTTCCAGTGACACATGCTTTACCTAAAAAGAAATATTACTTCTTTGAATGAAGGTCTATCTCTCCTTAAACTAACAATTATTTTTGTCGCAATAAGATGGTTAATAGTAGTTTGCCATCTTAGGTGAAATATATTTTAAGACTCTTTAGGACGATATTGCTAATAACTTTTAAATAGGAAGTAATAGAGAAAAATTTCTCTAATAAATGTATTAGAAACAAGAGAGATTTTTAACAGGAAAAAAATTGGGTATATTTCTGGGAAAAATATCACTGATGACGTCATTAGTCGTTTCTGTCAAATCCCAGATAATACTTTCTATTGAAAAAGGAGCTTATCTCATCCCATTTAACACCACGTGTCCCTACTACATAATTTCAGTCATAATTGATAAAAAACTGGAATACATCCTGTAGAATGTGTTATATAGTACCGACTACGTTAAAATAAATTTAGAAAAATGTCATTTAAATCATTATTGTGTGACTTTAAAGACGCCTGTGCGATAACCAGAGAATTGGTCCAGCGTAAGTGACTGGAATGCGGGTAGCAGAATGCTCTAAAATTTCACTCGTCTGTTGTCTGCGCTGAGTAAGTATTTGTATTTGGATATGTCGAGTTGTTAACAATTAATATAGTGCTTCGTCAGACCTTATACTCAGCTGATAGGGTGGAAACTGAAGTGCTACAATCTTCTCAAAACAAATGCTCCTTACAGGTCAACTATGATTAATTGATGTAACTTGTATAATTACTTAAAGCAATTTCTTTGTTTTAATACTTGAATGAAACAATGAGTTAAACAGTCATCAAGCAGAGAGGAACTTAATAACAGCAAAATTAGGTCTGTCTGGACACCGTTGTTCCACATTTACCAGCTTAACGTAAAGCAAGTGCAATTAAGTCGAGCTAAATATATCTCGTTTAAATTTTAGTAAATAAAAAACTGTTAAATTTGTTTCCAGAGATATGAAATCATTTATACCAGAGCTGATCAACTTCAAATGGCTCAAGGGCCGCTGTAGATAAAATTGCTATTGTGACGGCCGCATCATAAAATACTTCGTATGCAGTGATTTTTTACGAAAAACGTGTTTGTTTGTAAAATTATTTTTATTTATTAAAAAAATAATAAATATAAAAAAAATAGTGGAAAGTTTGATTTTTACTAACCAGTGTATAAATATTAACATTAATTTTTGTTGTTGACAAACAAAATAACTGAGAAAGTGACTTATCAGACAGGGACCACTCTGATTTTATAAATTTTATGTTAGCAAACTGCTTCCGGAAAGATACATGCTTCCCAGTATTGATCCCATCAAAAAGCCTAAGTTTCGCATGTTAGAATAATGTTCTCCTGGGAGTACCTTAAAATTCTGTCAATAACTACCCTGCGGGCTAATGCCGCGACCAGCATTGAATTACACCTGGAAAACCTATAGCAAACAGCTAAAGTCACTCGTCAGCAGTCGACCAGACATATACCTGTTTCGAGTTTATTAGCTATCATCAGTATATCATAGGTGAGATATGTTACGAGTAATTCTAGCTGTTTTAAGTCTGTCTAACCCGACAGAACAAACCATGAGCATGCGCGTAGAACAACTAAGGTTATTCATCGGACCCCGATATATGTCTAGTGAGTGACTTTAGCTGTTTACTATAGGTTTTTCAGGTGTAATTCAATACTGGTCGAGGCATTAGCCCGCTGGGTAGTTATTTCCTGTGTACTGCTGTGTAGAACGTTTCCTGTGGCTTTCAGGTATATGTCTGGTGAACTGCAAACTAATAACCTTAGCTGTTTGATATAAGTTTTTTAGGTGTAATTCAATGCTGGTTAGGGCATTAGCCCACTGAATAGTTGCTTCCTAGAACTCCGTGTTTGCATCACAAAGTAACTTCCACTTCAAATTTCAAGTACTTCTTGGGTGCAAAACGGCTGATTGAAGTTTACTAAAAACAAGTGGTTACAGAAACCGATGAGACAGTTCTATAAACTTTCAAGTGGTGACTACGTAGAAAAATATTTATCAATGCATATAGCTATAAATGCGTATATAAAATATGTTTGTATGTTTACTAGATGTAGGTATATTTTTATTTAAAATATTTCTTTAATAAGAAATTAATCCAATTTTAATTTGAAATTTTCATTTACCAATATGTTATACTGTAGATATAACTCCCTCTCTGCGGGTGCAGTAGGGTAGAAGATGGAAGGTCTGGGCGTAAATACGTCCTACTTTAATAATAATAAGCCGCCCCCTCTCCCGCACAGGTCTCCAACTGATGGGATAATCCTCGTGATTAGAATGAGTAGAGCTATTACTAATACTAATTTATTACTTAAAATTTTAAAGATTTGGTGAAAATTACACCTATTTCTTTGAAGTAGGTATATATCTAATAGAAGTTGGCTAGACGTTTTTCCTTGGCAATTCAAATGTATGCATGTGCATACTGTTTACATTTGCCCTAGATACTGATTTATTTTTAAAATGCTAATATTTTGCGTTTTTTAGTCTGATTACTAGTTTATTCTGAAGAATTGAAGCTCGTGCTGTAATATTACTATGAGCTATGCAACTATCGTTAAAATTCAAAAGATGCTAAACTTAATCTAACGACCGTTTGGCACGAAGTCTACGAAGATCAGGCGAATACATATACATGAGATGCCTTCCAGTGTTACCACATTTCAAGGAATTTATTAAAATTTCGTGATATTGACAGCAGTTTTAATAAGCCAAATATGATTTTTTGTATAAAGGAATAGTGGCCTACACCTACTTTCTATTATTACTTTTAAGTCTTCTTAGGTCACAATATAAGAAAAAGAAGAACTAAGAGGGGGATAGACATGACTTCAGGGACCATAAAATTGTTCTTCATTGGAACATATTATAGAAGAAGATTTAGTTCACAATATTTTTTCATTAATAAATAATTTATAGATTTGTTATGTAAATTTTGTAAGGTTTAGATAGTATAAATATTTTCGTTAAGCTAGATGTTTTCATTAGATGATTTTTTGTTAGGCTAAGTGATTTTTGGTTAGATTAACTAAATTTTTGACGGGTTAGATATTGTGATAGATTTAGTTAGTATTAAGTTAATATAGAAGATTTGTATACAAACCTTTAGGTTAGATGATTTTTCATTAATAATACTTTTGTTAATTTATATGATTGATATGAACCATCTATAATGGTTTTCCAGGTTGTTACGTCTTGACCTAGGTCACTGCTAGTAACAAAATTAATGTGCACATCCCTAGCCTCAGCTAAAATAATTTGACCTCCCCTAGTTGGGCTATGTCCTGTGAGGCCGGACCCACTATCAGTATATATTGATATCATTTCCTGTTGTTGATATTAGTACTGCTACGGTCGGAACCGTTTCTCGCACAATGGTAGTCTTCTGATACGCCCCCTAATAGCCTCTCCAACTGGTCACATCTCATACTTCCAAACGCTTCTCTGCTCTTCGCTACCGAGAAGCAATTTCAACTGTAGCAGGCGTAATACCAACAACATGAACAGAAATCGATGTATGTCGAGCTCAGGGGTAGTGATAGCCGGTCTGCTCCTCCTCCATAGCGCCTAACCTGAGAACAACAAGTCAAAGAATCTCAACTATCAGTTATCTAGGTCACGGCTATTCAAAAAACCATTGCAGATCAAATAACAGCACCGGTCGTAGATTCCTCAAAGCTACTACAGCTTAGATGATTTTACGTTAATTAATATTGTTTACAATTTTTGTTAGAATAATTAATTTTTCGTAGGATTAGGTATATGATGTTTTGATAGATTATATTATTGGATCAGATAACTTTCTGATGATTTGGATGATTTTTCGTTGATAGAAAATAGTAGAAGGTTTTTAGGCAAAATATATATTATCGTTGAATTAGTTATTTCTGTTGGGATAAGTGTGATAACTATATTCATTGTGAAGAGGCATGTCCCGTGAAAGGTACAGGTTTGGTGTATATATCTTCAATGCAGTGTTCAATTGTTCTTATGCTTATGTCTTTATAGTATTTACTAGTTTTTCTATATAGAAATGTAAAAGAGATGTGTGAGAATGTTATGTGAATACCTCTGCACATTTTAAAGGTTAAGTGTTTAATTTTTGTTTCTCTGGATCTAAGGACTTTGGAAATTTGGCAACGCTGCCCATGCCTGTGTGTGAGCAGGGCGCTCATCCCGACTCGTTCCATCCGCCCCGATGAACATTCTACAAGTCGTCGTCCTTGTCACGGCTCGTGGGAAACGGCGCTCCCACCACCGGCATTCTGCAGACACAGATAACACAATCAGCTGTTAGCAGATTTCACTAATCATCGCTGCTCGCAGATGAATTATGCGGCCCAACGGGCCGCATTTTTGGTTAATTCGAGCAAAACGGTGATTCTGTCTCAGTAGTTGAACTTACTTGCTCTTTGAATACTTTTAGGAGTAACAAATGTGTTAGATATTTGGACCATAACCAGAAATAGACTGGTCCTCAGAGCGTTCATGTAGGTAAACCAGTCTATTATGTATAACTTACATTAAGCGGCGCAATTTATGTTTTCAATTAATTACAAACTATATAAGACACTATTTATTTATTAGATATTATCTTTATGTGCACAAGATGTGTTGAAGAATGCGTTGGGAAAAACTTTCAGCTATGCAAGGAAAGCTTAGATACATACATCACAATTGATGAAAGAAGACTTGTCTACTGCCCACGAAAACAGTAAGAAAGGCGTAACAAGTTTTTGAGATAAATATAAAAGAGGAAGGATAACTTAACCATAGCTAAAGAGAAATCGGAAAATATAATTAGTTACAAAGAAAATAAGATTAAAAATCAATTACATTATACTTCTGATCATAAACTTTAATGACAATATCTCTTGAAAACAAGTCTTAAATGGTCATCATTAGATCTGTTGAAATAATAGCCGAACTAGTTTTATTGCAATATGTACCGTACGTATTTATTGCAATGTTACACTGAAAGAAGTATATTTTAGACATTAGTTGACATTAATTATTACCAGCAAAATATATGCAATAAATGGTTTCCATAAAGATTACGTTGCTGTCATAATAAAATCAGTTTTGGTAAAGGTTGATTTATTGCTGGAATTCCATCTTCTTACTACATTAGCACTTATAATTTTTTATTTTAACAAACATTTTTATTGAGACTGCTTGGCTTTTATTCTAGGATTAGTCGCGTCAAATTAGCATGAAAAAAGTGAAAATGGACAACTTTTTGCAAAGTCATCCTAAAGTTATTGCAAAAAAATCAGTTTTTCTAGTGATTTCGGGCGTTAACTTATTAATTTGTTAATTACCCAGGTCGCAACAATTGGAAAATACACAATTACGTGCAACAATCTTGTGCCGATGGTTCTCCCCATGATCCCAGAGTTATTGCAAAAAAAAAACTGGGTTTCCAACGATTGCGGGAGTAGAGTTATTAATTTGTTAATTAGCGCGGTTGCAACAATCGAACAATAAACAATTTGTGTGTGATATTTGCCATATGTTCAACAAAAATGGGTCATTTGTTAAATAAACAATTAAAAATTTGCGAGCGTACAGAGGTTAGATGTACCTTTCGTTATAAACAATTCCCTGAACATTTCACTCGAACCTCTCCGCAAAAAGTTGCAAGTGAAATGCTAATTTGACGCGACTAGATAAGCAATTCTATAGCATACATATTAGCATTTATATTTTTTCATTCTAGCAAACATTTTTGTTGAAACTGCTTGGCTTTTATACTAGGATGAAGAATTATATAGCAATACATAGCTGCTAATATTTCTTTCCATTTCAAATGCTTTTCTTTTTATAGTCAGTATTAACTGATTTTATTATCATGACTATGTGCGCTTAAATGGTTGGAATATCAACTTTATCTTTAAACTTTCATTTTACATTGAAAAAGATAGTTACAATTTGGGCACCATCATCCATCCTTTGCTTGCTTACTTTTAACTCTTAAATACATAAAACAAAAACTTTAAGTTAACGTTGGTAACTAATGAATACTATAGGCATTGACCCTACACATACCCTCGTTTGTATCATCAATACTCTTCTAATACTTTATATAGCATATTTTTACTTCATGTATACATAACATTAGTTGATCATTAACCGCGATTAGTATGCACTAATAAAATATCTAGCTTCTGTTATACAATTTTTACTTGGCGCAGATTTAAGCCTTCTATAAGTAAATTATCAGTTTACAAGTAGAGTTCAACTAAAGTCAATTTTCTACCGCAGTAACAGCCAGTTCTATAAAAAGAAAATAAATGGCCCTTTATACAAAGTGTACTTTACGTTAAAGCTGGCTTTAAAGATCGTTTAAAATGCGTTCCGTTCCATAAAGTAGTTAAAAGTAAACTTTGGTTAAAGTACACTTTATCAATATATTATAGTGTTGGTATGCCGAAAGCCAATTGTAAAAATTAAAAGTACCAAAATATGGGGATCTTTTAAGCGGGAAAGTCATGAATTGGCTGTCAACTTTCAGAATAAAATAAACGTAACCTTATTTATTTGCGTCCTTGCCTAACGGTAGAAACATATTTTATTTATTTCAATATGGATATGGAACCTAAACTGGAAACAAAAAGGAAAAGCTGTGTGTTTAGTGTGGAAAATCAGATTAAATTGTTAGAGTTGATAGAAAAGGAAAAGGGTATTATAGGGTAATCGTTTGATCTTGTGAAGATCCGGGCCACCGAGCTACGATGTCTATTATTTTTAGGTCTACATCAGAAACTGTTTGAGTTTGCACATTAAGAGCAAACCTTGTCCACCGTTAATTTTAATAATCGGAATCGTTGAAAAAACTCCAAATCGTCATATTTTCTTAAACAATGCTGCCTTACTTTTTTACTCTCTAATTTTAGGTCTTCTTAAATAAATTATCATTTCATCTTCTGAGGATGAGCTTAAACTCGTATCATTAGTTTGTAATTATTCATTATTTATGAAGAAAACGTTAATAATTACAGCAAAACACGTAGGTGAAAATTATCCACTTTATATAGGTTATGTTGTGTTCTTAAAGTCTCCTTTAACATATCATAAAGATCCGAAATCCCGCCTTTATTATAAAGTACACTTATCACTTATCGCCACATTAACTTTAAAATGCCTTTATGGAATTGATTTTATTGGTAAAGCTCCTTTTTAATATTAAAGGAAGCTTTACTTCTTGATTATGGAACTGGCTCTAAATTAAATAGCCCTCTACCTTTACTAGGAAAAGTGAGCAGATTATATCTATTCTACGTAAGAAGGCTCTCTATTGTTTTAGTAAAATTATGAGTTAAGTAGAAATAAAACAGTTAATTATGTATTAAGAATGAAGAGTCATACATTATTGCTCTACAATCAATCAACAAAAACTTTTAAATTGTTAACTCTACTACAATAAAAACATTAATTATAACAAATAGAAAAATGGTAAGAATATCGTTTGTTAGCATTCGTAGTTTGGATGTTTAATAATAATTTCTGATCCAGAAGGCATATTAGGGCTATATTTTGATATGGTAAAATTTTCATTACTGCAATTGCTGCATTCGATTACTTGGCCTAGTTAAAATGTTCTTATTTGTTTCCATTCCATTTTTTCATTGATGTTATTATATCCGTATCTTTCTGCCACTGTAGAAAGGACTCCCTTCGTGTCACTTCAATTGTATAATATCACCTCCATCATGGACCAATAAAGTAGCCGATGTTCGGCGAAAGCAGTGACCTGTGCATAAATGGTAGGTTAAATTACTTAGTAATATTAGCATACATTCATTCCTACCACTTGTTTAAAAAAAATATTTTTTTTTATTAAATTTTAAGAATAATGGGGCTGGTATCTTGAATGTTATTTGTGGCAGGTCTTTGAATCAGGAATAGTAACTATCAAAATGGATTATATGTCAACATCTTTAACATTTATTTTTTCTAATTCGTCACGTCTGCAGGCACCCGATATTTCAATAATTAGAACTGCCTTATAATAAGATATTTCTATTAAGTTACAGATTTTACAATAATCTATATGTACAGAATTATCCTTCTATCGTATGTTACATCATCGGCTTTGCGCAAAAATCTGTACATTTCCTCTTACGAAAAGGTTTCTGATTTTTTAGGCTTATATCCAACTCCTTGCTTCTTTAAAAATGCCGTCAACTTTTTAAATGTATTTAAGTCAATATCACTTTTGGTAGATAATGTGGATTTTAGCAATGAGTAAATCGACCATAATGATGACGATTTTAATGTCTTTGCTTTCTCACAAATATTTATAAATTTCCTTCGACTTACACCATGTCACAAATAGGTTATATTGCTTCTCGTATAACTTCTTTGATTTTTCTGGCAACAAACCTAAAGTTACAGTTTCTGCAGCATTTCTAATATCCGGAGGTGTATTCGGAATATCGCTGTCACTATTTTCAATTTATATAATTTTTTCAACTAAAATTATCTCAATTAATCTACGCAAATTTTACAATATTTGACAATTGTCAAATTTACTACTTAAAAGGACCACAAAACAGTGAAATTGTATCGCTCGGCAAGCAATAAAGTAAAACTCATGTGTCTCCTCAATAAACGTCAACTTTTCGCTGTCGTTGTCAAGCAAAAAACCCTACTTTAATTAGTGGTTGATAATACTTATTTATGTATCAAGGAAGTTATCAGGATAATAATTATCGAGGGCAACAGATCGTTAATTTGCCCGAGATTATTAACATACAATAACTCACGTCATAGATAAATATTTTTATTTCATACTAATGGAATATGAAAACCAAATTTCGTTTTATTTCATACTAATGAAATATGAAAATCAAAATCTTTTACACAATCGGTGTAGTTATGTATTATTTCTCTAGGCACTGAAGTGACATATTGCTTAATTTTATTTTTAAAGTGACTTATTCGAGTTATGCCTTTTAAATTATGTGGGATTGTATTATATAACTTTGGACCAAGATATGTGAAACCTCTTTGTCCTATAGTTTTTTTCATAATAGGTACCAGGTAAGTATTGTATCTTATATTATGACTATGACGTATTCGTATTAATTTGTTTTTATTTTTATGCTGATATACAACACATTGGATAAAATACAGTTGCCGTGGATCTAACATATTAAGTTTTTGAATAAGAGATCTGTAGGGTAAGTATGTTTTTTGTTGTACATGATTTTTAGTATTGTTTTTTGTACAATTTCTACCTTCTTAAT
Source organism: Monochamus saltuarius (assembly GCA_025584915.1). Lineage (NCBI taxonomy): Eukaryota > Metazoa > Arthropoda > Insecta > Coleoptera > Cerambycidae > Monochamus > Monochamus saltuarius. The sequence continues at coordinate 45,306,598 of CM046724.1, read as the reverse complement.
TATAGTTTTTAACACTCCCCCCCACCCTATTATTACGTAGTTAATATGAGATTATACTAAATATTAGTATAGTATCTCTAGATCTTTCTCATTTAAAACATCTTTCAATATTTTAAACTTAGGTATTAATATTTGTATTTTTTTACAATAAAATTAACGTGTTGTTCCCATCTCATGTTATGATCAATTATAACTCCTAAGTATTTTACACTTGCTTTCCTTTCGATTTCAAAGTCTTTTATTTTTAGGTTTCCATAAGAAGGCAGAGATGACGAATAACTAGCAATTGGTAGGTACACCGTTTTCTTAAAATTTATTGTTAGTAATCGACTATCAAACCACTGCTTAACTTGAATAATGTCTTCCTCTACTTTTGTTTTCAGATTTTCCCACGAATTACTAGAATAAAAAATGGCAGTGTCATCTGCATATGCTATAATCGTACCAGAGGTTAAGATGCCAAATAAACCATTTAAATAAATATTGAATAACACAGGCCCTAGTACACTACCCTGAGGAACTCCATAGTCTACCCTTGTACTTTTGCTAAAAATTTCCTTTAATTTAACACACTGTTTTCTGTCCAAAATGTAACTTGTTAATAAATCCAAAGCCACACGTCTAACTCCTATATGCTCTAGAGCTTCCACAAGTAAAGCATGACTAACCGTGTCAAATGCCTTTCTTAAGTCAATAAAAACACATAAGGATGGTATACTATGATCTTAAACTGTCAAACTTGACAAACGTTTAATATTTTACTACGATTTTGATAACGAAAACAGAGAGTTTTTCGAAACGTCAATAACACGAAAGTGCGCGATAGTGATGTGATTTTTGTTATTTTTTACTTATCTTTTTTCAGTGTGAGATTTTTTGGTTAGGCAAACTTAGTTTTTTTAAAAATAACCCTTGACTGTTCCGTTTGGCGCAAGGGCTTATTTAATTAATCTTTATTATTTTTCAGAAGTGTGGCAAAAACCCAATAAAACTAAAGAAAAACTCTTCTAAGCTGTTCATTATTAGGTTCATTTAATAAGCGTGTATACAGTTTATCCCGTGTTTCCATTGATTTCACTAAACCACTTGTTATCCACGTCTTTTTTTTATTTTATTTCTTTTAGTGATTGTACTCTGCTGAACATACTTTTTTATTATTTGAATGAAAACCTTTGTTGCTGACTCTAAATCTTCGTTATTCATTACCGACTCCCATGTTTCAGAATATAACATTTGCTTCAATCTCTTATAATTAATATACTGAATCAGTCTATATCTTGGTGTATAATCTTTGTGTTCAATTCTATTTGCAGAAATAACTTGCACTAAAGACATGTAGTGATCACTAACCTTGGTTCTGATTTATAGGTAAAATGTATTCTAGATGCGAATTGACTTTCGTATATACAAATAAGTGGAAAATACATTATTTTGTATTCTCAGTGACACAAGTATAGTCATTTATACCGGAAACAGACCCATATTCATATAACAAATTTAAATAATAATTAGAGTTTTCGTCAAGAAGGTCATTATCGCTATCAATTATATTTATGTTTATATCCCCTACGAATATATAATAATCCGTTTTTATGAAATTTGACTGTAACAATTTTCTTAAGGCATCAATTCGCTACAGTGGAATTTCTGTGGAGAACTTCCGCGACTGCCTTGGTTAATGCAGAAGACAAATATGACGACATTGAAGAGACATGGTGGATGATGAAGTATTTGGCCGCCAGCATGGAACTGAAAAATAAATCTGTAAGACTGGCATGCCACATGAAAGAAGTGAATGTTTGACTACAGTCATAGACAGTGGCAACAGTTCAACTGAAAACACTGGCAATTCGGAAAATAATTTTAGTGGAAAATTCGACAATTGTCGTTTTTTTGTAAATACATTGGAGGGAGTTAAGGATTTATAACTACTTAGTAGGTATAACTCCCAAGGAAGATTTGAACATGTTTATAGTTACGGTAACTAAGGGTTTATTTGTTTATGATATGTTAGTATGAAATAACATAATTTTTATTTTGCCTGGTATACATGCTATGGCAACTTAAACAAGAAAAATTTCTACGGTGATACAGATTATCTTAGCAAAACTTTTTTATTACTCGATTTCCCTCAGTATACTTTTACAATTTAAAAAAATATTTTCTGATTCCTTCTCTAGTAAAGTATGAAAATTACAGACCCATTTGTATAGTTGAAGTTTGTAACATTACTGTTTGTATTGAGTCTATATTGTAATAAATAAGAGGTTGGTTACGGTGGATATAATCCAAGGTATCTGCTAAAAACTAGCCAATATCCACATTGCTTCGAAACTACCATTTCAAGGTCTAAAAACCAATACTTATAATTTATCTGAAATGGAAATTTCTGGGGCATTAATTACAAATATTAGTTACGGCGGTTACTGAATTATTCCCGACTGTACACCGGAAGTTGTAAGAACATGTCATTATGAATTATTTAAATCGTAAACTGTTTTATTTAAATAAATGCAAATTATTTATATTAATAAGTCCTGTGTTGTTTGGTCACTGTAACCTATTAGGCGAAGGTCAAGAGGTTGTTGTCTTAGTCGCCAAGGTTTTCAGTAATGGGCGTAGGAGACTATTCAGTTTCAGATATCGTCCTTGGTTATTCATCTGCATTACATTTTTTGTAATTCTAGTTTACTGAACTGTTATCTTGCGTAAAAGTGTGAATTGCTTAATTCCCTCTCTATTTATACGTACAGATTTTATTAAATAGAAAAATGTTTTAAGCATTGAATATTTCGTATTATTACTATCCTTAGTGATTCAGAATTTATCTAAAAAAATATGAGTGTACAGGGGAATCTTACAAATACAATTTTGTAAAGAAAAATTCAAAAGGATCAGTTTGAAAATGATTTAAAAATACACTTATGCACGGCACTAGAAATTGGTTGACTGTAAAACCTGATAAGGCGCGGCAATCTGCGACCAGACAAAAATGAAAAAAATACTCAATGAAATAAATAAATAATATTTTATAACGCTGATTTTATACTGGTTTAAGTGTTTCTGCAGCTATTGTAATAATTATATTAATAGATTTAATTTGTGGTTTTAATTAATAAAATAGTTTGACATACCTGATGTTACAACATTTTGGGCCGGTCTTACCCAGTTTCTACAAACTTACACAAATGTTTCTGCTTCTTGTCCCTTTTCAACTCGTAAGTTATTGGCGGCAACTATGATGCATTTCCGTAAATCATCAATATGTATCCACTTCGGTGCGATACACTTAATTTTTTAAATATCCCCACAAAGAGAAGTCCAAATGATTTAAAGTCAGGAGATCGTGGTGGCCATGGTGCTGGTCCTCCTTGTCCAATCCCTTGATGTTAATATTTGGATGGACCTAAGTCTCTTCCACGATTCGGTTTCAAATTTCCCTCGCGTTGCCTGCACTAGCACTCACTGTACAGCACGATAAAAGTAGTTGCATTTGGTACATATTTACTGAGAAATGCTTCTGCTAAAGCCTTTTCACAGTGTAAAAAATTAAAACGATATCCATCAACTCCGAGTTGCTACTATACAAGAAGCCATTTTTGACACTTGAAAAACTAATGTAAACACTGGCGTCACAAAAACTTTACATACGGATTCATCAACAAGGCGTAACGTTAGTCAGACTAGCGGAGGTTACGCGAAAAATTTACGCATCTGTTGCACTAATTTAAATAAAAAGCATACTCCTATTCACTACTATGTATAATACTTACTTTATGATATGTTAACTAATCCGTAGTACTGAAAAAAATATACAATGGGAAACGCAAGGAACTAGAGGTTGAAGTTACGCGATTTTTAGACATGTACAATACTGGGTATAACTTTTGTCGCAAATATGGAAGTAAATAATCCGCCTACCTAGGATCGGATGCTTCGCTACCTAGCAACGCATGTTTCGTGAATGAGCGCAAAGCTGGTTAGGCCAACTAACGCGCTTTACACGGGCGTAAACTCGTTAGTCGGACTAGCGCTACGCCCGTCTCATGAATCCGGCTGTTAGTGCCTACAAAAAGTAATTGGATTTCAATATTCGAAATCGCTTGTCTAGAGACTACAGTGGCCCAGCGATGTATAGGTTGAAAATACTACAACTTCAATAATGTTTTACTCAAAAACTATAAGAATTTTATAACAATTTTTTTATTATATCGACTCCATTTTGCATAACGCATCTATTCCTTTAGATACCTAAGTTCTGAATCACGCTGTATATTTGTACCCTATACCCTCATTTCCAAACCTTAGGTTATAGAGACTACTAATAACTGTTTTTGAATTTTAACGGAACTACATTACTATCATTTATAGCTAAAAATTTGAAATATAACCTCATTGACATAATATACAGGATAAAAAAGACAATTCACGGTCATAAAAGGACAATCTATTTAGGTTCTTGAGGTTTTTTTACTTTTGTAAATTTTGACTTTTATTCAATGTTGATGAAAATTGAAATAATAATGTTTTTTTATTTGTCCAACAGTGAAAACACCAATTACAGAATAAAGCGTACATTAAATGAATAATATACAAATAAAAATAAATAAATGTACCGTTACTAATGACTTCGTAAATCAAAAAAAAAAAATGCAGAACATATACACAAAGTAATAAGATGAAATAGATGTGTGAAGATAGTTAAGTAAGTTAAAAATTACATACAGTATTGTAATTATATGACAAAAACGCAATAGAATACTTTTGCTTCATATTAGCATAGCAGCAGGATAATAAAACGTAAAAGCAGTATGACTGCTTGTTTTACTGTCAAAAAATTGAATGAGTTTAAAATTTCTAGACAGCCACCCCGTCATGCAAAAGAGCATGTACAAATTTTAAACTATGAAAGTGTCTTACTGATGAGAATCAACACAAAATCGCTCCAACAAAGCTTTCAGAATATCTACTATCTATTCGAAAGGAAAAAAACTTGAAAAACTTTTTCTGCGTAGTGTCGATTGCATTTACGTGAACATTGTACAAAACAACCAATAAACAATACGTACTCAAGTTTGGAATGAACATATGTGCTAAATAGTTTAAATGCTGAATATGACTACTAAAAGTAAATTTGTTGTCAAAATAAACCCCAAATCTCTTAAAGTGTCCGTGCGTGTCAATATCTCCGAATTAATTTCATAGTTAAATAAAGTAGGATACATTTTACGGATAAAGGAGACTACTCTACATATAGCTATCTTTAGACAAATATTTTAAAATCATCTGCATATAACAATTTGTGGCAACAAAATACGGCGGTAATATCGTTAGCAAAAATATAAAACAGAAGAGGGCCCAGATAAGTACCCTGGGGTACCCCAGAAGTAATATGATACCGACATAAGTATATCTATTATAGATAACGTATTGCCGGCGACTGGATACATATGATTTAAATTGCTCAAGCAAAAGGCTACAGAACCCATAAGTAAAAGTAAAACATGATCTATGCGGCCAAAGACATTCGAAAAATCGATATAGCACATCCATTTGGTTACAATGATCGATAACATTGGAAATGTACTGAGTAAAATAAATGAGACTTGAGGTGGTTGACATTTTTTCTATGAATCCATGTTATTCATATAAAATTTTATTCTCAAAAAGAGATGCGTAGATATAACATGATTCTACAATCGTAGTTTTGTATTCAATCCTACTGACAAATGCTTTCTCAAGTATTTAAATGGAAGAATAAAATTTGTACTGTAGCCTAAACAATATTTAGAATATTTAGGAATAGTCATGGAAGTTTCCATTATTTCAAATTAAGAAATCACACAAAATTGCTAAAATAAACGCCAACGTGTAAGACAATCCAAAAATTTTGATGTGAATCTGTTTGTAAACAAATAATATGACATCACAGTATCATAGATGATACCATGACGTAAAACGTGTTTTATATTATAACTGTATTTGTGTTATATCCCTTTGAAGGAAGATACTAATTTAAAAAAAATCCTGTCTATCATAGGTTTCTCCAAAACTACACATTAAAGAAGGTTGTGTTTTTAACGATAATTTTAGAGTCTTACATACGGATTCATCAACAATGCGTAACGTTAGTCAGATTAGCGGAGGTTACGCGCAAAATTTACGCATCTGTTGCACCAATTTAAATAAAAGGCATACTCCTATTCACTACTATGTATAATACTTAATTTATGATATGTTAACTAATCCGTAGCACTGAAAACTACTGTTTTTGAATATAAATACCTACTAAATATACAATGGGAAACGGAAGGAACTAGACGCCGAAGTTACGCGATTTTAGGTACAATACTGGGTCTAACTTTTGGCGCAAATATGGACGTAAATAAACAGCCTACCTAGCAACGCATGTTTCGCTACCTAGCAACGCATGTTTCGCTACCTAGCAACGCATGTTTCGTGAATGGGTGCAAGGCTGGTTAGTCCAATTAACGCGCTTTACACGGGCGCAAAGCTGGTTAGTCCGACTAACGCTACGTCCGTTTCATGAATCCGGCTGTAAATGTTTTAGGTACAGTATCTTAGAAGTTGACAGAATATTTTTCAATTTCGGGAAAAAAGTCGTCGTTTATTATACGGGACGTCAAAATGATATTTTGATGGTCTAAGTTCAAAACATTCTGTGGAATATTTAGAAAATTTTGGCTTTCTCATCTTTTTCTCAATATTTCAATTTTTGTGAAAGAAGAAGAATAATACTTTTTTAACTTATTAATGAATGTTCCATAGGATTAAGATCAGCGCTACATGAGATGAGAAAATAATGACATTAATTATTTAACCTTTATTTTTGCCAATATTTAATTTTTTTGTTAAAAAAGAATACTTATTTTGTCATAAATGTTCCATGGGATTAATATTAGGGCTATATACAAGCTATTGTAATTGTAAACTAAGAATCCTGACTAATATTTGAAGTTTTGTAAAACTTCTTTTAACTCCCATAAATGTTTCAAGTGTTTAAGATCAGGACTACATACAACTAAATCGACTCATAGAGTAAACATAACTCTCTATTTAGAATTGTACTTTTACAACTAAATATGCAATAATATACAACGTATTCCATTTAAAATAACGAAATTGGTGTCAACTTCCGAAATGCTGAAAAATTCTAGATATTTTAGTTTTGTCTCAAGGACTTTGCCATGTTGCCATATTTTCAAATATTTCAGTACTTTTCCAGAAAACGGTCGAGGGAGTTTCCAATGGGACACCCTGTATAATTGCACATGCGTTAAATGACACTTTGAACATTTCAGTCACGTTGGACAGCCCAGTTTTTGTTGTTTGGTATTAGTTTGTTACAGTCAATGTCAGAGACTTTATAAAAATGAAGAAAATAGAATATGTAGCTGTTTGTACTAACTTTTAACTACAACCCTGTAGTGTTATTAAGCGGTGGAATATGAAGCTAATTGAAGTTTTTATTTTTTTTTTAAATAAACCCAACGAACTGAGGAAAGCTTAGCTTTAAACTGAATATCCTTTCTTTACTAAAATTTTATTCAATTAGACACAAAAAAGAACTTCGTAAAAAATACAGTTTTCGCAATTAGAATATAAATATCCTATGGAAAAATAGTTTTAAAATAATTTGTATAAAAACTTTCCGTTGTACCACCGGATATATACATACAGATATTTAAAAGTTTTTAGAAGAGCAATGCCACCCACATACTCTAAAGTACCAATCTGTAAAATCAGACTCGCATCATTTAAGTAAGGCCCAAGGGTATTTCTCAGAAAAACCTGTAGGTAGTAGATTCCAGAAGATAGTCTGGCCCTATGTTATTTATTTATTTATTTGAAAAACGTTACAACTACTTTTATAGAGGTAGCAGCATTTTTTAAAAGGAAATGCCTCTTTACATTAATATTATTTATTTACCTAAATTCTCGTTTTTGAAAATTAAGTACGACATAAACTCATTTTAATCTTTATGTAGATTGACGTAAAATAAAGATTTCGGCTTTAGTTTCCCGTATACAAGAATAAAATAAAACAAGAAAATAGGGATTTAAACTCGAATTATAAATATTATTTTCCTGTTCATATATTAATGTTAAGTTCACTATCATTCAAAATTCATTATCACCAAATTATTAATTTACATAATTTTTAATTAAACCATATATTTTTTTTACAAATTTTATTCTGCTACCGATTTTGTGAACAATATTATTTCACATTCGTGGGACCACAATTATTAAGAAAGCAATACAATTTCAGTGCATGTAGAACAACTCAAACTATGACAAAACCTTAGTATGTTCTGTCAAACACCTCCTAAGGCAACTATAGCTCAAAAAATGCATTTTATTCAATAACTTCTTAAAACTGGTATGATATTAAATCATTCCATAAAATTCAATGAAGGTGATGTCGCGCAATAGACAACAGCAAGGCTGAATCGTACTTGTATACTTGATTAAGAGAAAAAATAGATACCTACCTATTACTACATAAAAGTAAATAATAGATGTAGTAAACATTGCATTCCATGATACTATACAGAAAATTACGAAGTGCTTCTTAAATTAACAGAACTTTTACACTTCAAACCCTATATTTTCATAATTTTTTTTTCGAAAACAGTTGAGACTAAGACCCATGTTGTACAGAGTGATTTAGAACCTATGAAAGGGAACTCTTACAGATACAATTTTGTAAAAAAAATCATTTCTGCAAGGCACTGGAAACTAAAACACGCAGTCGGTCACCAACACAGCGACAAAGTATAATAAAAGATGAACGGACAAAAAAATAAAAGAATTTACCAAGGAAAGAAATAAATATAATTTTATAACACCTATTTTATCAGCAAATGTATCTGCTTTGGCCGCTATTGTTATTATTAATTAATAAAATTAATGTATAGTATTAATTATTGAAATAATTTGACATACCTGATGTTACAACTGTTTAAAATTTTGTTCACCGATGTGTAAACACATTTGGGCTCGTCTTATCCAATTTCTACAAACCAATACAAATGTTTCTGGTTCCGGTCCATTTTGAACTCGTAAGTTATTGGCAGCAGCCAATACTAGTACCCAAATCATCAATAGTGTCCGCTTCGGTGCGGTACACTTGATTTTTTAAATATCCCCACAAAAAGAAGTCCAAAGGATTTAGTCCGGGCAGATCATTTCGAAGGAACTCTAGATACTGAATCCATCCATTTGATTTGGTAATATGAATGGTACAATGAAGCTATCATCGACAATCCCTGCCCTGCCCCTGTTTCAAATGATCACGATCTAATATTTTTTTAAATTTTGTTATCCATCTACATTCTAAACAATTTCTCTACTATTTAAATGGTGGACATTTTCAAAATCTATTAAAGTAAAATTAGTGATAAGTGAAATTTGATGATCTGAACCTTTCACCTTTAATTTCTTGAAAATTGACAATCCAAAATTACAAAACTTAATGGCTAATGACCTTGAACAGATAATTAAGTTTCCTTTAAAATGATGTATCACAGAGTACCACATTTCATTTCAAATTTTAAGGGTGAAGATTACTCTTGCTTAGGGATAGAAATTTGGAGAATGAAGATATGAAAAAATATGTACCGATGGATCCGAGCATTTTTGTGTCAAAACGAAGTGGTGCCCACACCATATACAGATTCGGAAATTGCGGATCTTTACAGAGAAAGTATAAATTGCCGCTTCATTCCAGGGAAGGTACGAACTTTAAGAGGGGTGGCGACGTGCATTGGTCTAGCATTCCCCACTACTACGGTAATCGGTTCCGTATCGCCATTGAAAATCTAACTGTCAGATCAACTGATTCCAGTGTTGTCAGGTCTCATGCATTCCGAGGAAATCTCATGCTCTCATATTTTGATTACAAAATCTCATGCTTTTTAATAGACACAAAAGGAAATAATAAAATTATTAAAATTACTCTTTGAAATCTACCAAAACAAAAACCTAACGAGAAATAAAGGCAAAATCGAGGGCAAAATTGAATAGATAGAGGTAGTTATCTACAATATTTGGGTACTTGAAATATCCTTTATTGTAGACTGCTCTCTTAATAATTAGCAATGAATACATAAACGGGTATGACAGTCTACGGATATGAGGTGTGTGTGCTATATTCTCGCTGTATTGCAGTGATTCTTAACTCTATTCCGTAAGGGTACCTACATTTTCTGGAAACAACAGATTTTACGACCCGTGAGTCACCCTGCGTCACGGCAACTGCGCCTCAACGTTCGCCCGGCCTAACAATAAAATAAATTAGAAAGGTTACGTGGTTAATAACTTTTAAGTAAGTATCTGTAACTACCTACTTACAATGTAATATTATGATAAAATAGCAGAACATAATGATTTTTAATGAAATAAAAATGGCATTACAAAAGTAATTAAAAATTACTTGCTTCTTTGAAATTATTCTCATGCACTGAATTTTTCCCACCTGGCAACACTGCTTGATGCAAACACGCTGTGGTCGAAGTATGCGTGTAGCATGACACAAATACACGCAAGCGGCAAAATACAATTCACCATCAAGATCCTCACTTTCCAAATCTGTATACAGTGTTTCGCAAAAGAATCGACACATAGCAGGTGTATGTAGAGGGTTCAAAAATATTGCAATTTATCCAAACATATTTAGATCCAAAGTTGCGCACTGGCGGAGTTACATGCTTCCAAAGTGGGTTCAAACATTTGGAAAAAATTGATATCTCTGAATTACTTTAACTTGGAATAATCAAATTTGGTAGGTACATGATTTAGGATTATTATTAATCTTCTTTAACTATGAGTTCAATCAAATTGAAATACTACAAGGTGTTAATTGAGGGTGAGTTTTACGTTTTACTCTAGTTAAATTTTAAAAAACTTTAAGGTTAAATGACCGTCAATGATACCGGTCCAAACATGTATCTGAAACTAGCGTTGAAAATTTTAAGAAGTTTACATAGGAGTTTACATCGGAAAGTTGTGAACATTTGTAATTTATCTACGAATGAAACAAGCCTCATAAGTGAGAACAATTTTCTAGTGAAAATTAATGTCCTGATGCAAGATAAACTCACAAAAGGTCACTCGTCGATTCAAATAGCAATAGCTCTTGCACTTTTTAAAATGTGATGGATGCAGCAGATTACGTTTAAGAATTCGGTGTGCAGAGGTTCTTGATAATTGAGTTTCTCGAGAAAAACGTTTAGTACGTATTTTCATGTTCAATTGTTTGCAAAATATTTTCTTCATCTTAGACCTTTACTACACTAGGACATTCTCGGATATTATTGAGAAATTTTCCTGTCTCTCGAGCTCGTCTGACTCGAGCGGTTTGGAAATTTCCTGCGATAGTCTTCCACGCATTTTCTACAGTTTCTTTCACAGAAACCTAGAACAAGTAACATGTCAACTTGAGATGTAACTGGTCTGCTACTTCCTGCTCGGCCTAGTACCTGCCGAGCAGGAAGTAGCAGACCAGTTACATCTCACCTGCACTCGATTTATATGTGAAACTACATATGAAGGAACAGCCAGTTCAATTGTCGGTCATCTCACCTATGGCATACTGATGAGGGCTGACAAGCCCGAAACCGGTCTATGTCTGGTGGAGTGGCCGACAAGGGTTCTTGGCTGTTTCACACAGATACTGCAGGTATAATTCAATGCCGGTCGGGGCATTAGCCCGCGGAGTAGTTGTTTCCTGCATTATCATTTATAGATTTACATGAACATGTCAACTTGTTCACTGAATGTAAATTTTTCAGCCATTTTCAACAACAGACAGTAGCAGAAATAAAATAGATTTGTTCCTGTCAAACTTTAAAGACAAATCCTACTACTGACTTCTTCTAATAAACACTATTAAAATCTTGTTTTAATTGCATTTTTTCTTGAAAACCTTAAAGTTTTAACAAGAATAAAAAATTATTTAAAATAAAATTTTAGGGGTGACTCACCCTCAGTGAACACCTTGTACTGTTTTAATTTACTTGAACTCATAGTCAAAGAAGACCAATAATAAACCTAAATAATGTACCAAATTTGGTTGAATATATTTTGGAACCCCCTACATGTTGTTCTGTCTCTGTTCTTATGGGGAAAACTCTCTATATTGTACTAGTTAAATATCGTTAGATACCTATTAGTGCATTTTTTTCTCTTAGCGGACAAGTTTTCATTATATTTAGTACAAATTATCAAGAACCTTCCAATAAGCTGTGTCCCATTCTTAACAAAATATGCATTCATGTATTCATCGATCTCACACCCAAGTCAAACAAAAGGTGAACAAAACAGAAAGTATTTAACCATGAATGGTAGGTGCATTTGTAAGTTAAAGAAGTGTGCCTACGTTTGCGTAAAATGTTTTATCATCTCGTATGAATATTAAACGTAAGTCGTGATAACACTTCCGCTGTACGGCTTTCGTTGAATGTCTTAAAACGACTGCCTCACTGAAAACACCAAATTGTTTTGGTTTTGAGAATTTGAAATTGAAGATCGAAGGAACTAAATACGTGTTATCACACTTCCGTTATACGATCACTGATGAATGTTTTAAAATGTCTGCCTTACACGTCTGCCTTACTCAAAACACTAAATTGTTTTAATTTTAAGAATTTCGAATCGAAAAATTCATACTTATACGTATACAGAAAATATCAGTCAGTGGAAGAACCTAAGTAGGAATAATAAATAGTTGCAGTCTTTGAATTCAAAATTCTAGCCATAGAACTAAATAATGTAGAGGACCAGTACTTTTCAAATTTTTGTATGAATGTCGTTGAACGTAAAATTTAAAAAATGTGTAAAGGTAAAACGAGTTTGGCAAGCAGTATACACATCACCCATTCAAATTAGGACATTAAGAATGAGATGCATAGTGGTAGTAGAAAAACACTGGAAATACTAAATTTTTATATGAACTTCTTTTTTTATAATCCTCCCTAAAATCATATTTAACGAAATATAGAACAATTTTTTGATAATACAACACAAAGTTATTATCAACAAATTTTACTAAAAAATATCACTCTAACAAAATATCTTGGATTTTCTGTAGCCTGCGAATTATAAATAAAGTTAATTAATTAATTTTAACGTTTCGAAAATAAGAATAATTACAGAAGTTCAAATTTAATAAAGTCATAATTTATAGAGTAATATAAATCTGAATCTGTTCCCACAAGAGGCAGGGATTGGTTTCAAACTTTAACTGTTAAGTTGTGGATGTGCTTTCAGTGCATGCAGCTCAAGAAATAGTTGGACGAACACTTCTGGCAGTTTCAAACTAGTCTGACTATTGTGAAAACTGACCCGGAAGTGACTGCCTTATTATTAGATCTATATAGACAACGTTAAAATCAACAACAATCAGCGAGGCAACATCCACCGTTTTTATTCAAGATGGTGACGATAAGTAGCTGCATTTACTTAAAAAAAAGAAAACTGATAACAATAGCTTAGCCGTAATAGAAAGGTAATTGCCTGCAAACACCAATACTCATCCTCGTAAGCTGATATTATGCATTTAGTGGAACAGATAAGTCTTTGTCTCCTATGAATTATTACTTCTAATGGATGTACTTAAGTTTATCGCTGAGAACTGTCCGTCGTCTTGAAGCTACAATTAAAAAAATATCGAGAGACGTTGATGTTCCATGTTCTTAAAAATGTTGTTTCCATTGTTTTTGTTGTACACCAATACCTAACAGTTTCTTGCTTCTTGATGTTTCCATTCTTTGCGGTAAACTTCAAATGAAATTAGGGAACACGAGACACCAGGTAACAAAGATTCTTTAATGTATATGTTCCTACTCAATATTAATATGCAGTGTGAACAAATTGTTTCTAAGAACAAAATATTACCGAATGCAGAAAGTTCCAACAACATATCTTCAGTTTTGTCTATTCGGTGTTGGAAAAATTCCAAGTTGTTGAACAAGTTTGAAACAATAAGAAACAACAAACAACATAGGTATAGTTCCACTGTGCTACTTCAGTGAGGATAAGATATCATACTCGTTCTCATACTGTCAATATTAAGGCATGGCTGATCAGGAGCTCGGTTGAGAGATCATTCTACAACTATCCTATCCTATCCTTCTGATATTGCTCCATCAAATATTTCATCTCTTCCGCTCTCTATATCCAACCAAGTCGCGCTTGGTGAATTCTCCAAGCAATTGTAAACATTTTTGTTGTTTCCTAAAAAAGAATTAGGTATGTTTAAAATTAATCATACATCAGTTTTATATGTTAGTAATGGTTAATAAAATATTTTTGTAAAAACATAGTTTTCTAGCTTACCAAATTCCATTTTCCAAAGCATTTTGGAGCAATTCGAAACAATAAAATTTTATATTAAGCAAAGCAACTCTCAGAAGATAGTAAATGTAGTTGAACCATTAATATTGCAACACCTTGTTCTATTATATTTGTACATAAAAGTCTCAGTTAATTTTAAATTCATTCAATGCCACCTTTGTAGGAAAAATATATATCCTAGTATCTGTTTGTTTACATTATAAGTACCTTACTTATTCAAATTTAATCACGAACAACTGCATCGCTTTGTGCAACTTACCAAGACGTTTGTTGCATTTTCCTCTTCAGACATGCCAATCAAAGGTACGGCAAGGTCAATGCCACAAGAAAATATAATAATGTTCCGACAATATGGATGATCAAAAATGCAAACATTTGAATAAAGCAAAAAAAATAATAGAGGAGGATTTTACTTTCGTTTTTTAAATTTTGTTTTAATAAAATATCAGCGAAATATTTTTTATGGTCATATTAAATATTATAGAAATTATTTCTGACATAGCAAATTAAAGTTATGATTTTAAAGATTATCTGTTTTAACCGTTTTTTTTTCTTGATTCGTACATTGATGATTGAAGCACACAAATATTAAGGTACATACGCAGTTTTTTTATCATGGGATACTCTAAATATGGAACTGAAGAATTAGTTTGCATAAAAACCAACCAAATGGCATAATAAACGGCAGGCTCTGTATCTGCTACGTATTAGTTTGAGTATACTTCTGTTGTTACTAAATCCAGATAATATTTGAGAGACTTATGACGCGGCGTTGTTGTTTACAAAAGTTTTATTTAGAAATATTTTGGAAACATTTCATAGATGTCCTTGTTAAGAGGAAACTGGATGGCATTCTAGGGCACAGAAAGCCAACTCATACGGATAGGTACTACGAATATAGTTAACATTCTCTGTACTATTACCATCCAAAAAAGACACACTTTACGTTGTACCCTGTAGAATAGATACAACCTTTGAAAGTTAGTGACCTTTATCGCGATTCGACGATAACGATGTGTTGCAAATACGGAACTCCAGACAACAAATATTCTGCGCGTTAATGTCCCGACCAGCGTTGAATTACACCTGGAAAATCTATAGTCTGTGACTTGTCAGTATGGCATGGAGTAGAAAGACTTAACCCGCTAGGGTTATTCGTCAGATACCTCACCTATGGCATACTGATGAGAGCTAATAAGCTCGAAACCGGTATATATCTGGCAGGCTGCTTGCGAGTGACTTAAGCTGTTTTCTATAGGTTTTCCAGGTGTAATTCAATGTTGGTCGGCAGAGTAGTTGTTTCGTGGAATTCCGTGTTTGCAACATGTCTTTAAATGAAGTTTTTCGAAATATACAGTTAAATAGAATTCTACAAGCAGATAGCAGAACAAATTCATCTATTTCCTTCATTCTTCTAACTGAAGTATTGTTATTACTAACAGCTTTATTTACTGTTTCCTGAAAGAATACTACTTATTTACCTAAACAGTTTGATAAATATTTGAGTTGATACTAATATAAATTTATGAGTTGGTTGCCACAACATTGGCTTTGACGACTTCTTGGCATTTTGAGAGACATATAGGGATATGCCATTTCTTAAAAAAAACGCTAAAATTGGAATTAAAGTCCCTGTTTATATAACGTTCCAATTTATGGTGTGAAGTCATGGTGATATTGCGGACCTTGATTTTTACATAGGAGCTGCTTTCAAGTTCCGGATTATTTTAAGTCTTCATCTGGGTTGAATTTATTTTCATTCTTCTCTATTGTTGCTCTGCAGCCGCTTAGCCAAATTTTGTCTTACCAGAATCTTAGTCTTGCTCAGAACTATTGAAGGTCCTGTATTCGTCCTGTGTTCCACAATAACAGACTTCAGCGTTGTTATTTTTTATGAGATACTTATATTCCTTAAATCTTGTGGTAATGTGTCTTCCTGTATGTCTTTGTTTATTTTGGCACATATACATAAGATATTTTATACATCAGCTGCTTGAACTTGGTAGCTGGTCTTGAAACTCATCTTAGTAAAGGTTATTCTTATCTCCCTTTAGGCGTTTTCTTAAGAGACGATATAGTATGTATGCAGTTACATCCTTTTACTTAGAGGACATATGTCCTTCTTAGATACTCCTATTTTTTTCTTAATTTTCTTTATTAACAACTGCACTATACATCTTTAAAGGATTGTAATATTGTGTCAGTTTTGTTTTATTTTCTTTTATTTTGACATAAAAAAAATTCAAAAATTTGTCACATCATTAAAACAGCAATCTCATTCACAAAGTGACTAATGTAATGCATTTTTCACAATGCTATAATTAATATAGTTCATATTATCATAACATTTTTAAATACCTACAGACGTGCTGAATTTTTCTGCCAACACTAAAATGGAAACGTTCCCAGCATAAACTCACTGAGGTAAATAATGACCTTTTATTTTAATTAAGTCAAAGATACTATAAATAGATTAAGAGAAACGATAAATGCTAAGTGGCCGGCTTGTCTCGAGAATACGTGAACTATTTGTAACAATAAACTGAACGTGGTAGGTGATAATAAATTATTAGAATACCATTCGAGATAATAAAATCCTGTGTAATTTTGTACTTTAACTAAATAAGGAGGCAGGTAGCGCTGTACACACTGCTCTGACCAGCATATACAATGACAATTTGCTTTGCTATACGATTCCGATCGTGTTTTTATCATCTAATAGTCAAATCCCCCGGCATTTTATTTTATTGCCCTGCAAGACTACAGGCGCAGTAAATTATTGAAAATTGGCTGTAGTTTACCACTTTTTGTTGGTTGTTATGGATTCCTCGGCATTATTTGCTTCATTATCCCTCTCTAAAATGTAACAGACTACACTAATAATGTTCTTTAAAGCAATAGGTTTGTGGAATATTTCGAAAATAGACTGCGCGTATTTAGAAAATGTAAAACTACTTGTGGCATCTTACAGGAATTCAATTTAATTTTGCCCTGTTATTGTTTATTAGCAACCAAAATATTTATTGAATTACTACAATGATAACAAAATAGAAGACACTAGGGTTTGTTATTATGAAGGTTGATTGTTATAATCACTTTAAAAACATATGGTTAATAGAATAGCGAACAGAATAACTATCAAATAGGAACATGGATATTTAAGTAATTTCAAATTTCTTCACGTTTTAAGTCTTTGGCCTTAGTCATAAAATGGAGTCATCACTGAAGATGCTGACAGTAAAATGCAGCAAAACGTTTAGAAGTATGTGTTACAAAAGATACTACGGGATGACTCAGAAGATAACTGTCGTCTGAGGAACGTGTATTACAAGTAGTGTTAACAGTAGGAACCGAATTCTGCCCAATAGGCCGGTCTAGTGTTTCTGGTACCAGACCTTCCCCCTCCCTCTTCAACGACTAGCCTAAGAACAACCAAGATCAATGAGATATCCTCAGCTAAGACTAGAGAAAGACACATCAATTCTGTGATCGGTAGTGTCAGTTACCTAGATTACAGCATAACAACCCGAAAACCCTTAGTATAATAAATAATGGCACTAATGGAGAAGGTTTTAAAAGCATTTATATAGAATTCTGAAATCTGGAACTGTGGGGAGGGTAGGTTAGCACCTGTTAACTAATTTTTCAGATAGAAAAAGGTGGTGACGTTGCTAAGGGGTTCTAAGGTTCTAATATATACTAATACGGATTCTCTTGGAGAGACGACAGTGCATTCACAGAGTGAATGTCTGTCTTATGTTCCTTTTCTGCATCCATGATCATATTTACTGACCAAGTCTGCTTTACAAGAGAAAGTTATTTAAACAGTAGAAGTAACCACGTCTGGGGGGACCACAGTCCTCACGCTATAGACAATACTTTTTCATTTAAAAAAAAATTACGCTGACTTAGCTCCGTTTTATAAAGCAGCTAAAAATAAGCATATATCTACAATTAGAGAAACAAAAAAAAAATATTACCAAAATAAAATTAATAATTCTGATGATCCAGCAAAAGCAGCTTGGAATATAGTGAATGAAATTTCTAATAAGAGGAGAGATAGGAGTAATATATCGATAAAAAATAATGGAGTAATAATAGAGGACCCTGTTGAGGTTGCTTCAGCCTTTAATAATTTTTTCATTGATACGCCAAAAAATATTGTTGAGAAAATATCTGCTGTTAACGTTTGTAATGGAGTTTGTGTTAATAACATAGTGAATCATACTTTATTTTTAAACCCTTTCTCTGAAGGTGAACTATTAAATTTATTGAGAAATAAATTAAAAAATAAGAAATCGGCAGGATCAGACGATGTTCCTATGTTTTTATTAAAACGTGTTTTAAAATTAATAATGCAGCCTCTAACGTATTTAGTAAATCTATCCTTTCAAAATGGTGTTTTTCCTCACACTTTAAAGGTTGGAAAAGTATTACCTGTCTTTACAAAAATGACCGTTTATCATTAGAAAACTACAGACCAGTTACTCTTCCTCTCAGCTTTTCAAAGATTTTTGAATATGCTTACTTAGAACGATTGACGAATTTCTTAAATAAAACCAAAATTCTATCTAATAACCAACATGGGTTTCGTTCAGGACTATCGACTATAACTGCTACACACTCTTTTTATGAAGAGATCATTAGATGTATTGACGCAGGCGAATGCCCTGTTGGGATTTTTGTGATCTGAGCAGGGCGTTTGACTGCGTCAATCAAGATAATTTACTTTCCAAACTGTATGATTACGGCATAAGAGGTGTTCCGTTGGAATGGTTACAATGTTTTTTGAAATTCCGAAGACAATATGTCTCTATACAACATGTTGAATTCGATGCTTTTAATGTGGTCAATTCTAACTTTAGTTTGGTCGAAATGGGGGTACCACAGGGCTCTATTCTGGGACCTGTGCTTTTTATTTTATATGTCAATTCAATAGAGTATGTAATTGGTAATAAAGCTTTTAATATGTATGCTGATAATTTGTCTTTGATCATTTCAAGTAACTTGTAGAATGCTCTTAATATCCATATTGATCAAACTATTAAACGCATACCTATGTACATGGTTTAATCAGAATTATTTGTATTTAAATGCAAATAAAATGCAAGTTGTAAGATTTCATAATAGACAGAAAAAATGTGATGACCTATCAATAAAAATTAATGACTGTGTCATTGAGAGCGATGTTTCAGGCAGTGTTAAATGCCTAGGCATTTACTTTGACGAAACTCTCAACTGGAAAGTGCATTGCAATCACCTTGTTTCCATCTTGAGTTCCGTAAATTTTTATTTAAAAATATGAAAACAATTTTGGTAAAAATCAACTAATTAATTTGTATTATGCACAAGTAGAATCGCGTCTTCGTTATGGTGTCTGTTTCTGGGGTGATTCCACCCTGTCACATTCTGTTTTTATTTCACAGAAGCGTATCTTGCGTACCATTGCTGGGGTACCCAGTGAACATACATGTAGAGATATTTTTAAGCAATACAAAATTTTAACTCTGTGTTCGTTATTTATATTTGATATGTGTGTTTATGTTTTTAAAAATAAGCAAAAATTTTATTTGCGCAGGGACATACATTCTGTAAATACTAGGAATAAGAATAATATTCGAGTACCTTTTTCTAAATTGTCAGTTACTAACAAGTCACCAAATTATTTGGGACCTAAATTATTTAATAAATTACCTTCCGAATTAAGAGCAAGATAATATATCTTTTATCAATTTAAAGCAAAACTGAAGCTATTCCTAGTGTCCAGATGTTTTTATTCCTTGAGTTTTTTGCTTCTTAGGTTAAATTGTATGTGTTTTTACTTTATGTATTTTCAATACGCACCACTGACTATTGTTATACAATTTGTAATTGTCCCAAAACAAAAGAAATTATTATTATTATTATTATTATTATTATTATTATTATTATTATTATTATTATTATTATTATTATTATTATTATTATTATTATTATTATTATTATTATTATTATTATTATTATTATTATTATTATTATTATTATTATTATTATTATTATTATTATTATTATTATTATTATTATTATTATTATTATTATTATTATTATTATTATTATTATTATTATTATTAATTATTATTATTATTATTATTAATTATTATTATTATTATTATTATTATTATTATTATTATTATTATTATTATTATTATTATTATTATTATTATTATTATTATTATTATAATGAAGTTCAAGGTCGTCATTTTTGTCAGTCTTGCGGCCGATCATTTACTTAACAAACGGTATTGTTGGTATTAGGCTCTATAAACTGTTCGTGTAACTTGTATGGACCCACGTCGCTTTCTTCCGAGTTTTCCACGAATAAGCATTGCGTTGTAAAGTATTTTAAGAATGCAACTGGTATTAAGAATAAATTGTTTAGCACTTATAAGATTTTGGTGTCAAAACGGCAGATCTTATATTTTCATGTCAGAGTCCTCAGTCTTAGCCTCGTCTACTATGCCCCAAAGTGCAGACACTTTATTTAACGTCCTGTATAATATCACCTACTAGATATTTAATGTAAAAAATTATAGTGAAATAATCAATGTAATTATTAAATACTGAGTGGTTATTGTGAACGATTAAAATTTTTATTGCAGCAATTGCAACATGCTGTGCCATATGGTTTCTACATTTTAGATCATTTTCTTGTCCTTTACTGAATAGGTATGTGTCCATACTTTAGTAATTTTTTTGCCTTATTAACCCCTATAAAAAACACAAATATCTCAATTATTTGTGGATATATCTCGTGTTTGTTACAATACGTTGACAAATAAGGATTATGTGCTTGTCTACTTATTAATCTTTAGAATCAAACTCTGAGGAAAAATATAACTGAAACATGTCATGCACGATCTGAAATTTTAGTCCAAAAATCATAAATATCTGCATAAAATAATTGTTTAGCTAATTTTTCATAACGTGGCTCTTTCTCAAATTTTAGTTCTAAAAACTTGAATGTAGATTTCTAAGTTTGCATTTGCAAAGTTTGTTTTAGCTACAGAATGGGGCGTATTGTATTTTCTTTTGTAATTTTTAAATAAAATATAAAATACCTTCAAAATTGCTCAGGATAAAACTTTTTGCTGTATTTCAAAGGTATTTAAGTTAATACATGTAAACCAATTTTCCTACAATTCCTATTAATGAAGTCATATGTATGTTCTTTGATACCAAATCTACGTATGGTAATGAAACATTTCATAGACAAGGTTAATATACTAAAAAGATTGCTATAATAAAATCATTAGAAGATTTTAAATATTCAAATTTACTTTTGAATACATTCAAACACGTAAACGGCCACAATAGATGAGATTTGGCCTATGTCTGCATTTCTAAGATTGTTTTTTCAGCCTATTTTATTCAAAATAGAATCAATTATCTAATTATAAAGAATTAACACATACTTAAATACAAATTATTTGAAAAATTATATTTTGAAACGACAATATCTGCAAAGAATTTAGTAACACACAATATTATTACCTAATACCTAATAAAAAATATTTGAATAAAGTATATAGTCGCAGCAAGTTGCGGATTAAATAGGGAAAAGTTCCGTACAAGATGGATCGGAATGCAGTTTTCTGCATTTGCTTCTAAAAATTATTAATCCAAAATTCACCTAGGTGGGAATATGCTGAAATTCGTAGTTGCATCGCTGCAGCCAAAAATGCATTCGAAAAATGCATTTTTTGAGACGCCCTTTGGACGACTTAATAAATTTGTAAAAAAGAGTCGGAATTGGCCCAGAATGGGTGCCCTGGGGTTTTTGAGGTCGCTGATCACGATTATGATGTCCAAATCGCCACCCTGACCACCTGGGGCTCAGGAACGCCGACGAAAGTCATCTCCGTGGAACTCTCACAAAATTCATCCCGGGAAGGAAAAACACTTGGTGCCCGGGGGTTTTTGGGTCGCTGAATTCAAATATGGCATCGGCGAACACCCCCAGACACCTGGTGCGTCCCAACCGGGAGATGAACGTCATCTCCGTGGAACTCTCACAGAATTCATGCGGGAAAGCAAAAACACTTGGTGCCCGGGGGGTTTTTTGGGTCGCTGAATTCAAATATGGCATCGGCGAACACCCCCAGACACCTGGTGCGCCCCAACCTGGACATGAAGGTCGTCTCCGTGGAAATCCCACACAATTCATGCGGCAAAGTAAAGACACTTGGTGCCCGGGGGGTTTTTTGGGTCGCTGAATTCAAATATGGCATCGGCGAACACCCCCAGACACCTGGTGCGCCCCAACCTGGACATGAAGGTCGTCTCCGAGGCTTTCCAGACACACTCGAAAAAGATGAACCGGAAATCGTTAAGGTGGGTTTTTTCGGTCGCCAAAGCAGAATTTGACGTCGAACAGGATCCCCCGAGCACCTGGTGCACCGCAACCTAGACCTGAAGGTCGTCTCCAGGCTTTCCAGACACACTCGAAAAAGACGAACGAGAAATTGTTAAGGGGGGTTTTTTCGGTCACCAAAGCAGAATTTGACGTCGAAAAGGATTAAAGTTCAATTATGTATCCTGGAAAGAAATAGAGTGAATAGAAAGTCGATTTTTATGTAATTGAGTTTCAGAAACTCTTTATTGATCTCAAATCAAATACAATTCAACCGTAACTTGACCTAACCTGCTTCATTCATAATTTCAACTCGTTACTAAATATCGGATTCTCCATCAAGTGACAAATCGTTAGCCGTTAGTCATAATGAAGCCAATGCTTCCAAGAAAGGACAATAGTGTGTGGAACCCACCTAGTCGAACGACAACAGATATATCATCTGCCAAGTTTGCTGCGCCTAGTATGTCCCGAGTCTTTAAATATAAAGGTTGATCGAATGTAACGATACAAGTCGTCATTCCTAATCGCCGGGCTTCACGGACTGATTGAAAGATCGCTGTGTACAGTGTATTGTAGTCACTTGGGTAAGCATGTATGAAAGGCATAAAATTTATCACTGACAATTCGTACTGGGAATTTTTTGTCAACTTTTCTATGTATCCATTCCAACCTTTCTCGAAAGCAGCTGCTCGTTCCATGCGTTGGTGGGCGGGGCCTGGACTTAGGAGAAAGTATCTGTGTATACCAGAGATACATTATAATGTATCTATGGTATACACAGATACATTATAATGTATCTATGGTGTATACTTACACCAAAGCGTTTTGACGGTTGGGAAAAAAGTGAAAGGCCGCTTGGCAAAGTTTGGAGATGTAGCCGGAGATTATTCTCGTCATTCTTACAGGGCTAGATGAACTTTTTTGGGGGCCCCAGGGGGAGTTACGCATGAATGAATGTATGAAATCATGAGACGCCCCAAAAAGCCCCCTTAACAGTTTTCCGTTCGTCTTTTTCGAGTATATCTGGAGAACCTCGGAGACGACCTTCATGTCCAGGTTGGGGCGCACCAGGTGTCTGGGGGTGTTCGCCGATGCCATATTTCAATTCAGCGACCCAAAAAACCCCCGGGCACCAAGTGTTTTTCCTTTCCCGTATGAATTGTGCGGGAGTTCCACGGAGATGACGTTCATGTCCCGGTTGGGGCGCACCAGGTGTCTGGGGGTGTTCGCTGATGCCATATTTGAATTCAGCGACCCAAAAAACCCCCGGGCACCAAGTGTTTTTCCTTTCCCGCATGAATTGTGCGGGAGTTCCACGGAGATCACGTTCACGTCCAGGTTGTGGCGCACCAGGTGTCTGGGGGGTGTTCGCCGATGCCATATTTGAATTCAGCGACCCAAAAAACCCCCGGGCACCAAGTGTTTTTCCTTCCCGGGATGAATTTTGTGAGAGTTCCACGGAGATGACTTTCGTCGGCGTTCCTGAGCCCCAGGTGGTCAGGGTGGCAATTTGGACATCATAATCGTGATCAGCGACCTCAAAAACCCCAGGGCACCCATTCTGGGCCAATTCCGACTCTTTTTTACAAATTTATTAAGTCGTCCAAAGGGCGTCTCAAAAAATGCATTTTTCGAATGCATTTTTGGCTGCAGCGATGCAACTACGAATTTCAGCATATTCCCACCTAGGTGAATTTTGGATTAATAATTTTTAGAAGCAAATGCAGAAAACCGCATTCCGATCCATCTTGTACGCAACTTTTCCCTATTTAGACCCGTTTTTCACGTATCTTGCTGCGACTAATAGGTGAATTAATACTTTAAAATATATTAATCTTGACAGATTATCTATACTGTCACGTAAGCTTTCGTTCCTAACCTCATAAAAGGTCTAAAATCGTCGATTTTGACTTGCTTAGAGATTGTAGTACGAAGCAGAGGAATGATATTAAAAAAATATAATTTGACAGCACTGACAAACTTCTCGACCTCGTAATCACATAAACTCAAACCAATCAAATATTTCTCATAAAGATTTGTAGCTTTTTCTGAAATTTGTCTGCGATTTTTGAATATGATAAATTTTCTGCAAATATAACAAACCAAGTATGAGAGTGTTTTCCATCTTTAACGAGGACAATGTCAACTCGTCGTCAGATACACTACATCATACTCACATTTGCGGTTCCATTGCCTTCGTTACTTTGATACTATGAATGACGAATCATTCTATACATCTCTTTCGAAATTTAGTATTACTAGTTTAAGACTCGTTGTAATTTGAGAAAGAGAATATAAACCTACCGCAAAACCAGGTTTCCGGCTACACGAATAATGTCTGAATCACTGAAAATTAGCATAGATCTATGGAAGCCGCTGAAATTCTACATTTTCTTGAATATCATGTGATAACTGCATCATACATCGAGAACCAGCGGGATATATAGCGTATATCTTATTCACTGAAAGTTTCCGAAACCTTCTTGGTTATCTGGATCTGTCAGACTCGTTTCAGAAGTCTTCCAAATTACTTGGTTCTGCCCATCTCCTATTAAGGGTGCGCTGAGATATTTTCATGGGTCTTTGTTTGGGTTTTGAATTTATGGACCAAAAGCTTGCCTGCATATGAAAGCTTCTTGGTTGATATAGATATTGGTGTGCATTATTACAGCTTGATCTCTAACAGTAGTTTTCTAGGTTACATGTTTGTTAGGTTCTGCCATTTTTCTGTTCGTTCTTCGTGATATGTGGCTACATGGTCCAAGCTCTCACCACTGAAATATTAGTTGACTGTTTATTCATGGTGAAAAGGCAGGTAGCCTTTGAATTTGCACTTATTTCCAGTTTCTACATGCAAATTCTTGAGTTATTAACTGGAGTTTCTGTGTTGGCGGTTATGAGGCTCAGAAGTTGTCTCAAGGCTTGTCAGTACAGTCGGATTACATTTGGTCGCATGATATTCACAGATGATGTTGATACGTCTTACATTGTCCACCAGCCTTATTCAAGGGTCTTTGCGCTTATAGGGTAGGAGAGTTATGGAATTGAAGGATCCTAGATATTAGGATCATATTCGCATTACACTAATATCTTAATCATCAGTTTGCTGCATCTTACATTTTACAACCAATCCGATGTAAGGTTTTTAGAGTTAAGGCGAGGTTGTGGGGTTGAGAGGTTACAGGTTGATGATGTTTTGGGATCCAGGTTCATGGTAAGTTCATATTCACACCTTATCATTAGTCAGCTGGGTCCTAGGTTTTCCATTCCATTAGATATATGGTTTTCAGGGATGAGAGATTTAAGGTTATGTGATTAAGGGGGCGGGGAGATTGTCAGTTTTCGTATATAAAATAACATTTTCATACCTCTGTTTCCATCATTATCACGCCACGCCATGCCATCCGATGTGTCGCAAATCCCCTCTTGTTAGGTTTTCATCACGTCGGATGGTATCGCGGGGTAACACTGTGCACGTGAATATCATGTCACATGCCTAAAATGATAGAAAATATTGACAAATTTTGTTATTTTAAAGATTTATGACCATGAATGTCTCTATAGTATAAAACGTAAGCGCTATAGAGAACAAATTATGAGAGGAGACGCTTAGGAACAATTTTACAAATTTTAACAACTCTAGCTAAATGGATTAGGGTACTTAAATGTATTCATCCTCGACTCACAATTTGAGTTTGACCTTCTTCTGATACGAAATATTCCTTACATTGATGGAATTGTCGATTTTAACGTTACGTGGCATCGCATGGCGTGGTAACAGTGTGCACACAGATACATACCACACCACGTCACGGGGTATGGCGTTATGAGAGGAGAAGCTTAGGAACAATTTTACAAATTTTAACAACTCTAGCTAAATGGATTAGGGTACTTAAATGTATTCATCCTCGACTCACAATTTGAGCTTGACCTTCTTCTGATACGAAATATTCCTTAAATTGATAGAATTGTCGATTTTAACGTAACGTGGTATCGCATGGCGTGGTAACAGTGTGCATACAGATACATACCACACCACGTCACGGGGTATGGCGTGGCGTGGCATCAGAGCAATATGCCCCCAGCTTAAAGGTTCACTGCCAAAATCAGATTATCATACGGTGCCTTCATACATTATTAAAAGCCACGTGATCAGGGTCGAGATTCTCAAATCAATCCCAGAGCAATTCATATGCGAATATTCTTTTCCTCAGTACGGCAATTGAGAGAGACAAGAAATCTATTTGCATAGTTTTTTTCGAGAATCACAGTCCCGGTCACGTGGCTTGTAATCATTTATGAAGCACTGTATCTAAATATTAAATAATGTCACGAAAGACTAATCTTTTCCTCATATGCACCTCTAATTTTCATTATTCTATAAATTGATGATTCAAATATTGAAAATCACTATGGATTGTTTTGTAATCTTATTGGTGCATTATACTACATACATAGAATAAGGTAATTGGTGGTGAAATCATCTAATATATTTAGGGCTCTCGAAATTTAGGAGCTAAAAAAACATATATATGCCAATGGCAAAGAATATATTTTATCACCAATTTTTTATAAATTGCTCAGTTATTGTGGTTATTTTAAAAAATATATGTTTTTTCGAATATATTTATCATCCTTCTTTTTTTTTACTAAGCATTTTTGGACCATAGGAAACGTTTTGCTTAAAATTACATTTCTTATTGTAGATACATCATGTACTTATATATAATAATAATATCTCTACCCCTCATTCTAATCACAGGGATTAGCCCAGAAGTCGGAGACTTGTGCGGGAGAGGGGGCTGCATATTATTATTAAGCAGGCCGCATTTGCGCCCAGGAACGACTTACGTTGGTAGGCCCTAACCACTATTCAGTGCAGGAATGAGGGAAACCTGGAAAACCTCATCAATATCATTATAAGTCGTGTAGATACTGAAATATATCACTTAAAAATAATTACGTGATGCTTATTTTTTTATTATTTAATGGGATCTACTGACGCGACACCATTGTAGTTCGATTTAAAAGTAAGAAAAAAAGGTAGATGTAACTAAGGCCTGACGTTTCTGAATTCTAGTCGCGAAAACAAATTGGTGCCAAGTCTTCTTAAACAGCAACTCACGAACCCAATAAGTTGTTACATAACCGATTGTTCTCTTATTGTCGATGATGAGTCGGTGAAATTTAAGTATGTACCTACTTAATCTATCTCGAAAATTATTTCCTTTAACGGAACACCTGAACATTTCTTTTGTAGTTTCCGAATACTTAATTGTTTCCTTATTGATACTCTTAGTATTTTTTTAAAATACTACATAAAAACTTAAATTGCTGAATAATAATATGTCACAATAAAGTGAGTCCCGTGAGCCTAAATTTAATATTTAGTAATATATGACGGTAGATTGGATATATGATTGGTAGAGTAACAATCAATTTTAACAATTGTATTGAAAATATTTAAAGCGAAAAATATCTTGGAATAATTGACCTAAAACTAGTAAATGTTTATTGCATTCATCTGTCATTCTACTACAGCGTTTTGTCATCATTACAAACGTAAACGTTCAAATTGATGTCATATTTTCCTAGACTTAGTGTCATCTAAATAAAACATTTTTTGGTTTTTGCATGACCGTAGAAAAAATATTGTATGTAACTCGTACAAAAAATGTTTATTGCACTCGACGCGTTGTCCTACTCGGCCTCACGGCCTCGTTGGATAATTTCACTTGCTTTTTGAACTTATTAAAATTATTATTAGTTATTAAAATAACTATTTTTGTTCTACTCAATAAGAAAAGAGACTGATTAATTTTGCACATCTCATAACCCTTGAGTTATTTTGCACACCTATTTTCAAATTAAAACGTGGCTAAGTATGACAAATGCAAATAATCTGTCACAAATTTTACTAGTAGAAATTAAATCAAAATGTTGAAATTGTTTTGCAAAACAATATTTGACGTATCAGTAAACTATATTTACAGTTGGGAACCCAGCTATTGTTTATTCCTCAATAGGAATCGGAACTTCCACCACAATCTTTATTGGCAAAATACTGTAATAGGATGAATTACTGGGGCGAATATAAACTTTTGAAATTAAAATATGTCTATCCATTCTAAATCACGTTCGATTTATTTATTTTGGTTAATCTCAAAGAGGAGGAGATTTTTTTCTTTCATGAGCTACAACTTCTTTCGGCGAAGAAAACTTGAAAGTAAAGTGTATAAATTTGTGCAATCTCAAAAATTAGCATATAAAAAAATGTTTTTTTTTCGAGGATTACCTATTACCTTATTCTGATGCGATCCACAAAATTTTACTACAGATATGTAAAATTTATCATACAATGTAAAAGTAGTTCAAATGGAATTCTTTTTGAGTCTGGGAAGGAAGCCTCTAAGTTCGCCTCCATATAAAAATAGCTACTACAGTTTATAACAGATATGCACAAGGGCACCAGTAGGAGGAGCAAGGGGAGGCAGTTGCCCCTCCCCTGGAAGTTAATATTCCAGATAAAAATAACGATTAAAAGGTAAGAATTTTAAATTTTTTACAGTTATTTCTTGTTACTATTATTTTTTTAGAATGTAGGATTCGTTTTTTGTTTTTTTTTATATTTTGGTCACGTTTGCAGATGTAATATTCCATTTCATTTTATTTAGGATTGTAAGTCATGCCCTATAGCACCAAAGATTTTACCAAAGTTTCTTGTTTTAAGTTATTTTTTATTAAAATTCAAAAAAAAACTACCTACACGTTATTTTTGTTGCCCCCCTCAATTTTGTCCTGCCGGCGGCCATGGGTATGCAGAATTGTTCTGGGTATAAGTGGTCTAGCTTAGCTGATACAGAGCTGGTAGAAGACAGGAGGTTTCAACTTATTTTTCTGAATTTTTAGGGAGATTTAGTTAATTCTATATCTAAAATTTATACAGTGTTTCCTTAAGTAGAGGTCAAAAATCCAGGAACGTATTCCGCGGCCAAAATAAGGACTTTTTGTTATATAAATGTGAGATCTTAGGACAGCCATTGTCTAGCTACAGCGTACGCATATTTAGTATGACAGTAGATATGAAACAAGAAATTACCAGCTTTAGAAACCTACTAGTGGCTGAGGTGTGGGTATCATCGATCATAATTTGCAAAAAAATAAATCACCCTGTACAATATTACAAATAAAATAGGTCATATGCGTCATTGTATTATCTTCACTTTTTGTTTCTTTATACTTTTTTGTATTCCAAATCAATTAACAACATAATTGATTTATTTGATCAAGTACACAGTTACTTAAATTACTTAAACATCTTAGGGATATGACATAGCTAAACAAAAATAATAAGCCGCCATCTTATTTAATACTGTGTATTGTTAAATTAAGGTTATTTTTTAGATAGATTAAGTTTTAATAATGGCCTATACCTACATATTCAAATGCTGAAATGGCTAATATGGTTTACATCCATGGCCTTGCAGCTGGAAATGGTACTGAGGCTAATCAAATTTATATGGAAAGATTTCTAAATCATCCAACTCCAAATCCAAGAATGTTTAGAAATGTTAAACGTACCTCGGGCTCATTTCGGAAAGTTCCAATTCTTGGAAGATATTTGAGTGTTAGAACGCCTGAGTTACAAGAAGCTGTTCTACACGAAATTGAAGAAGACCTAAATACTAGTACTAGGAAGATCGCTGCAAATCTTAATGTAAATCATAAATTAGTTTGGTAATAATAAACACGTTTGGTCTGATGAAAACCCTAATGCCATAACGGAATCTCGATTTCAACATCGCCAACCAGTTCCTCCTGCAGACATTTTCTTGACGGTGTGCCCTATTACTAAGACAAAGAATGTGGTATATGCACGAAAGGGCTCCCCACATTTTAGTTTCACTGCTCGTGAATTTTTAAATGAAAGATTCGGTAATAACGTGATTGAAAGAAGTACTCAAGAACCAGGTCAACCCTAGCCACACAGATCACCCCATATGAACCTTATTGATTTTTTTGTTTGAGAACATCTCAAGACATTTATTCATAAGGTTCACATTGAACATGGGGAGCACTTACGTCAACAAATTATAGCTGGTTGTGATGTGATAAAAGCTACTCTTGGGGAATTTTTGCGAAGGTGGACATGTCCAACATTTGCTGTTAATTTATTATTTTTTTGTTATTATTTTAGTAAGGTAATGAATATCATAAAAATACACTTGATCAAATAAATGTTGTTGTTAATCGGTTTAAAATACAAATAAGTGTAAAGAAATAAAAAGTGAAGTCAGGTGCACGTTATACCTAATATTTAACGGTTTGAACTAATATCTATGTATATTGCAATACGATATATCAAAAATGAATAGAATACAAATTAAACATCATTTGTAGCTATATTATGCAACATTGCTTACTATACATTAATCCAGTGAGTTATGAATAAACTACTTTACTTGGAATTGTATTAATAGATTGTATTCCAGCTTCCGTATATACTGATAACTGCAATACACAAATAGAAATTAATTAAAATGAACTATGGAAATGCTGTATGCAAATGTTTAGCGTGCAAATGTGAATCCAAATGAAAACTTAGATATGGTTGGGGTGATGAGTATCTGGTTGATTATATTACATATATGTATTGTATAATAAGAGATGATACAATTAAAGAATTATTTCTGTACAGAGTGAGCCAAACTGCTCACTGCTTCTTCAAATAAAAAAAGAACGCGTGACGCTACGTCACGTCACGCATAAGACCAGCAATTGCTCTCTGGACTTAATAATAGTTTCATGCATTTTCACAGTATTGTTCCTGCTGCGTATTGCTTGTTTGATTCAGTATGAGCGCAAAAAAGAATATTAAATATTGCATAAATTCAAAATGCACAAATATAAATACAAATGCGTCAGAAAATTTATGTATTTATTTTTCAATGGGTCAAAAGCAAAGAAGAGCATGGTAACGTGCAATGCAGAGATATGATTTTGTATTCAATAAGGGCAGGAGATTTGTTATAAGAGTCACTTTGTTTAGTAGTGTTTGTTTTAAATATAGGTTGAAGATGTCAAAGAAAATTATTTTTGTTTAAAACCCATGAAATATGGGGAATATAAATGAAATCGTGAAACGTTTCGTATTACACACTTTTAAGTCTTGATTATTAACACAGAAAAACGAAGTCGTTATTAGAAGAATTATTACGTGAAATTTTCATTTGGAATAGTGGTTTTGAAGCTTCTACGGCTGGTGCTGTTTTTAATTTATAGTGATTTTCCGTGTTGTTAAGCTTTGACCTAGCTAACTGGTCGCTGCCGGTAACAGAATTAATTTGCACATTTCTAGTCTTAGCTGAGATTCTTTGATATGCCCTTTTTGTTTTCGGGTGAAGAGCGGACCTGTTTTCGGTACCCCTGGGCCCCCTCATATAATAATTTCGGTTCCTGTATTCCTACTGTTGTGTTACGGCTGCAACGGTCGGCACTACACCTCCGATAACGGTGATCTTCCTAGACGTCAGCAGCCGACGTTTAGCAGCCTTCATATTTTAATAAATTAAATATTTTAGAGAAAACTGTAAATCCAGTTAAAAAAAAATATCTCGTTTTGTTTTTAAAATTTTTCATTTCTATTCCCTATAAATATTAATTAAATAAAAATCGAATTAAGCACCTACCTATAACGTCTTTATTTTGGGAAAATATCAATTTTAACTTTGTCATTCCATGCCATTACTTTTTTGCGTAATCAATCAATTATAAGTAAAATATATAGTAGGGGAGATCAGGTACGAAAGTAACAGGGGTTGGTTGTAACAGTAAGCCTATTGTCTTCCTAAAGAGGTTTGTCTATGATATTATATCATCATAGAGTCGGCAGTGAAATCTACATGAACTTATTTGAACAACAATATCCGTTGTGTGTTTTAGTTCGAGTTAAGACCTGCACGGTGCAAAATGATATGCAAAGTAAGTTTTCATTCTTTATCTTAATCTATCATAATCCTAGAACTGAACTTTATTTTGAATTATTTTATTGGCTTGTTCAGTTAATACCAATATTAGTTATAACCTAAGCATGGTATTTTAATTAAAAATAATCGTTAAAAAAGTTTTAAGCAAGTATCCTGTCAATCGCGTGAAATATGCGTAATGGGACGATTGCAACAATGCCATAAGGGGACGATTTACAGCCGTCCCTCATATTTAATACCTATGATCATACCTGGGCGTGTGTCCGTCAAGGGTTCTTGGCTGTTCACACAGATACTGCAGGAGTAATTTAATGCCGGTCGGGGCATTAGTCCGTGGAGTACTTGTTTCCTGCAATATCATTTACAGATTTAATGGCTCGTGGCCTAGGGCGAGAGTTCTGCGTTAAATACCTGCTGCAATGTAGGTCGCTTCCTGTAAGTCGAGCAGGAAGTAAGCAGACTACTTATATCTCACCTCCACTCAGTTTATAATGTGAACATACATATGAAGAAACAGCAAGGTAAATTCTCGGTCATCTCACCTATGGCATACTGATGAGGGCTAACAAGCCCGAAACCGGTCGATGCCTGGTGGTATGTCCGACAAGGGTTCTTAGCTGTTCACATAGATACTGCAGGAGTAATTCAATGCCGGTCGGGGCATAAGTCCGCGGAGTAGTTGTTTCCTGCAGTATGATTTACAGATGTATGTGTGTTTGCAGCCGGCTTAAGAAACGATCGAACAATAACAAACGTTAATCAATATTTTCTACCTTTCAGTGCCACTAGATTTCCTTCTCATAACGCAATTAACGACAGAATTATGAAGTCAAACAAATTTTTCAAAAGTAAAAGCCTTTTGTATTATGTGAAAACTAGGGGTCTTTTCATATACAGGATGACCAGCATCGAATAGAAAATGCTTCAAGTTTTTTTAGTTAAGCTAATTCAAGTAAATTTTCTTATAATTATCAGTGTTAGTTATTTGACTCCAAGTATTTAGGTATGCTAAAGAAACATCCTATAGACAAGATTGAATTCAAGAGTTATCTAAATTATACAATAATGTAGCTATGTTTACTCATGAATAAACATACTTGACATAATGAAATTGTCAAATGATTTTCGACACACATAATCAGCCACGATAGATGAGATTTGACATATTTTCCGTTTGCTTCCTTTTCGATCTTCTTCTTGTCTCTCTGCTTTTATCCTCTCTTTCCAATTTCTTCTTTTTTCTCATTTCTTCATTTTTTTGTCTATTTATCCTCTAATGCGTTTTAAATTTTGGTTATATCACGATAACTTCTTCGTCTTTTTTCTTTGTACATCAGCAGCAATAAGTAAGGCAGGTTGACAGTGCACTACTAAGTTACACATACAAATATAAAAAAAGTTTTATATTAAACAATAATGAAATCGGTCAGTGGTCGCGCGGTTTAAGGCGTTAGTACTTGAATCGAGGTGACTAGACGGAGTTGGTTCGAGCCCAGCTGCCGGTAGACCGTATAAAAGCTATATTCGTGGAGAGGATTGGCACCCTCTCTGTGGGTATGGTAGGGTGGAATAATGTTAGCTTGGGTCAATGTGAGAGATTGATGCCGGTTGATATTTGACTACCCCCCTAATTAATGAGGTTTTCCAGGTTTTCCTCATTCCTGCACTGAATAGTGGTTAGGGCCTACCAACGTAAGTCGTTCCTGGGCGCAAATGCGGCCTGCTTAATAATAATATGCCGCCCCCTCTCCCGCACAAGTCTCCGACTTCTGGGCTAATTCCTGTGATTAGAATGAGGGGTAGAGATATTATTATTAATGGTATCTCAAGAAAACTATAGATTAATAACAACATTCACTGAAGAAACGTTTTGCGAAGTAGAAGTATTCAATATAGATGATAGAACATTCTTCCACAAATCTTACAACTATATAGTTGTGTAACAGAAATGACATCATCTCGTCACCACAGCATTGGTATTGGATGGGCATACATGGTCAACTGAGCAGGGATGCCGTTACACGTCACAAATCAAGAGAGGTCCAGTATATAAAACATTTTTTTTTAAATTAGAAATTTTCCATCTTTATTCATCTTGTATAGTAAAGCATACATCGAGTATTTACAATAATAGCAATCTTAAATATCCCAGAAGGTTAAAATTAAAAAATATGCATCTGCAGTTATAACAGTATCAAATTTTTAGTAGGATTCTTACAACCGCCCACCAATTCTAATTCCCCAGTGATCAACAAGTAACTAAATAGCGTCTGCTTCCTATCGTTAACATTACATGTTGTACAAATTAAGAGACCAACAAATAGTAGAAGTAGTCATAAAAGTAGTGCAAATTTTAATTGATATTAAGCATAAATTGCTAGATGTATTCTTAATTTATTTTATATACAGGGTTAACTATGACTAAGTACAAAAATTTTAACCACGTGCTCAGGGAGGCCTAAAAGACAATAAAAAATTTATTTCGGAATTCTAGGTCCATGTTAAAAAAATGGGGCAAAACCCTCTTTTCCTACGGAAAGTCGGCGCCTATGTCATCAGTCATCGCCCAAGATGGCTACATATGTCAACTAGGCATATGTTCTGTGCAACTAGGTACCGTGCGGTCGTTTCTCACAACGTTCCAACGTTGCCGAATGTAGAAACAAAGAAAGTAAACATTTTTATTAATAATAATATCTAAGTACCTGATAGATAACAGTTAATCCGGTTAGCTATAGTATTTTGCATTCGTTTTTCGTTCCTTCGTTCCAAACTGCCAAAACTTCATTTTCACTCATTACAGGTCCGTCAGAATTACTCGCCACAAAATACACACTTCGCGTAGATGCAGTTAATAAAATTGCCCATTTATTTTAAGAAAATTGATTGAAAGAAATACTAACAGAAAACTTCGAATACACCCGTGGCAGTTTTTAATTTATAAAATTTTGTCCGATAACGGTCACTCCACTGCATTGCTCTCAACTATAGGAAATATCTCCACGTACGTTTAAATAAAATTGTGGAAAACTACACTGTCCCAATATATCGCAACCATCCATTATTTAATGAATAAAACGTTTAAAACTGAAACTGTCACTAAAAACGGAAGACTAAAATTACATTGTCAACGCCACCGTTCAGTCTTCGGTTCGCCTACACCGAGAACTTAATATTCTTCAGATAAATATTCTTATGGCAATCAATATAATCAATATTATCTTCTTTTATGTACGATCGTGGGTTTCTTCATTCTAGTATTGTTTTGACACTTCCTCCGTGACATGGGGTTACACGCACATAGCACTTGTCAGTCGATATAAACCTATACTGTGTTGTTGGTTGCATTATTTCTAATACTCTACAAATGTCAAACAGCCGTAGTGGGGTAGTGGACAAAAAAGGAGCACAGAGCACTGTGAACGCCTCGGGAAATTTAAAATAACAATACTACAATATTATTATATGCAAACATGGTCGATTATTGTATGGACAATTATTTTGTTAATAAAAATTTCTTAGTAAGTAGGCATAAATATGTTTTGTAAAATGTAGAGCAGAAAGAATGTAAGAAGAAGAAGAAGAGGTGTGTCAGAGTTGAGTTGTTGTTGTAAAGATAGATAGGAAGTGCGAAATATAGAAAGTAGTAAAACGTTGTTGGGTATTTATTTAATTAACAAAGAAAATATTACCCTAACAATTGTTAATATCGTTACTATTATTAGTTTTCAGTATTTGCTTTTCGCACATTCAAATTCGTGTAATCGCGGAAATTACGGATATGGTACTAATTTATTGGAAGTGCGACGAAAGTGCATATCGTGCAGCAGCAGAATATCAAAGACGTTTTCCAAATAGACGGAATATGCCAAATCCTCGTACATTTGTACGAATTGTACAACGTCCACGAATGTTGTTTTACACGTGCTGAAGTTTTAAATACGTATGTACCTAACTTGAAAATAAAAAAGAACTAATTTCATACTTTTTAAAATTCCTTGAAACTTCTTTTTTAGTGACATAAAAATAAAGCATTTTTAAACTACAATAGATATACCTACAGAAAAAAAGTAGTCCTGGAAGTATCAGTAAGGTAGGTTTTACTCTCAGTGCTACCATATCGTGTTTCTCATTAAATAATCTAGTATTTTGTAAATTAAACTTTCTTTAAAAGCGCCGTAAATCGTTACACGTGGCAACGCGGTGCTCTGTCACTACCTTTGACAACTTTCACTTTGGCAGAACATACCTAACCTCGAAGCTGACAGGCGGCATAGTCGCCGAGAAATTAGGGGTTAATAAGGTTTTGAAAAAAATTTTTTTTCGCTTTATAAATAAGTTTAGAATTTTTTTGAAGGGTGATACCGTTAATTCTGATTTTTTCCTATCCCCTCTTAAAATATTTGTACTAAGTCATAGTTAACCCTGTATAAAGCTATTTGTAGGCCCTTTATGCCCAGACCTATATTTGTGTATTTTGTACCCATTATTATTACTATTGTTGTAATATACAATAAAATGTGTATAGAGCACCAATAATAAGCGTTGACAGTTGTGAAATTTGTTTGATAGATATTTCTTGTATAATCAAGAGTGACAATAAAGTTTATTTGTCTACGTGACGTATTTCCATGTAAAGGCAACTCAGAAGTTACAATACCATTACATGTGAAAATTGCCTCATCCGTAACTAAAATGTTCATGGTTCATTACCAATAATATTTTATAAGTTGATAGTAAAGTTTGGATTTAAGTGCTTCTAATGTAACAACCACTCGCAAAAGTTCAGTCGAAGCGGAAGATCCATTGGAATTAAGACGCTGCCCCGCTGGACCACACGTAAAAAGGTTTCACGTCTTGGACGACATTTTTGGGGAAACCTTTGGGCATAAAGATAAGCTGCAGCCACTCAGTTTTGATGTGAACAAAATATATTTGTAAAGTGTATGGTTTGCGTTTATCCAACTGCAAAAAATGCAACCGCAAATCATTATCAGATGTAATGGAAGATTTCGGACGCGCTGAATATGGAAAGGTTTTAAACCATTTTTGTGAATGACTTGCCATGCCGTAGATTGATTACCTAATTAGAGACGGGTTGCAATGCGCCTTGTTTTTACATCCGGGCTACGTTTTACGTGCATTGTTAAAGACTGTCTGGAATACATTTCTATCTGGCAATCTTCTGTTCGGAATAAATGCTTGACTTATAAAATAAGCGCTTAAATCACAAAAGTCAAAATAAATGTGACAATTAGTAATCACTAATGAGAGTTTGATTTCGAATGCATGACCTACTCAAACTAAAGTATAAAATAATAACAGATTTCGCAAAAATAGCAATACAAATATTGTTACGGAAGCTCACCTACCTTTTAGTTTGTTAATTATGCTCCTGTTTCATTATAATTTATAATTTTTGTAATACCTTTATTTTGACGTTTTCCGGAATATTCCAGGCTATATTCTATTTGTTTCTCGACACGTTCTCGAGATCGCAGAAACTTCGAGAACTTTAGAAATTTATTTAAGCGGATCAATTCCGCCATCACAGTCAGTTTATATTGAGCAGCCAAACACGAGTGACAAACGTCAAAGTAAAGCGTTGACAGTTGTGAAATTTGTTTGAAGGATATTTCTTGTATAATCAAGAGTGACAATAAAGTTTATTTGTCTACGTGACGTGTTTCCACGTAAAGGCAACTTAGAGGTTACAATACCATTACATCTGAAAATTGCCTCATCCGTAACTAAAATGTTCATGGTTCATTCCCAATAATATTTTATAAGTTCGTAGTAAAATTTGAGTTTAAGTGCTTCTAATGTAACAACCACTCGCAAAAGTTATTATAAAATAAGCGTTTAAATCACAAAAGTCAAAATAAATGTGACAATTAGTAATCACTAAGTAATGAGAGTTTGATTTCGAATGCAATACCCACTCAAAATAAAGTATAAAATAATAACAGTTTTCGTAAAAATAGCAATAAAAATATTTTCATTGCTATCTCAGTTATCGTTGATATTCGACCATATGTTTATTAGGCATTTTGTTCACTTTTTTCCCCTAAATACCCCTTTCGAATGTTGGGGGGTCCCTCTTAATCACCCTGTAGATTATCAGACGAATATACTACTCAGCATTCCAGGCAGTTTCTTATTCAAAATCTATCTACTCCGTAATTAATTTCTTCAAATAGTCGTAATTGCTGTAATAATTAGGGTACTTATAATATCTAAAAGTAAAATATTTTACTTAGCAGTTTAAGCAATGTCTATTACAAACTCTTTGGTTTCTTAGTATCGAAGGTGTTAAGACACCCCTTTTTATTAAAGAAATCCATCTTTGGCGTCTATCTCTAGACTTCTACTACTGCAACCGACGATGATGTAAGTTACAGGCATTATTTTAAATTGTCTAATAAAATTACTGTCGGAAAACGATAAAACAAAGTTCTAGATAAATGAAATTTAATAAATGCTGCAAAAAATCGATTTAAAAACTAGGACACTTTACAAAATAGCACTAACCAAAATGTGTCTTGTTTGTTTGGCCTCAGCTTCATATTGGTTTTACAATTTGACAGGTCGCTGGATTGATTAATTGTTATGTGATGTTAAAATGCATTAATAATTTAGTTTAATTATGGAAATTGATTTTTACTTTCAATTCTAGTGCAATGTTGCACTGACTTGTTGCAAAAAATACTCAACTAAAAAGAATAAACTTATTTTATATTGGCGCCTTGTATGCGGACTTGTTATTGTAGGTATTACAAACCGTCACATGTTTGTTAAACTATGTTGCACGGGATCAAATGTGATTTCTATGAAATTTCCGTTCCTGAATGACTAAACCATTCTCGGAGAAATATATTTTTTTAATTTAAAGATATTTGTTTACTTATTATAGAATTTCCGGAGATAAATTTATCTACTGGAGCCTGGATGCTGCATTAATCAGTATAATCAACCTTCTTTAATTTATTTGCATCAACGGTCAAGGCTGACGTAAGGTATGCCTGACTTGACGAATGTGGGGTTATAAAAATATTAAAGGTAATACGTTAAGGCAGCTTAGACAAACCACATTTAAATTAAGGCGTTTTAAAATTGCTAAGTGTCAGTCATTTACTTTACATGATGTAATTAAATTGCTTTGTATTTCAAATTAAATATCTATACTCGTAATTGGTACAATGTTATGTTATGTAAACAATTCGTTTTTGAATTCAAAATTGATAAAGATCTTTGAAATAATTTTTTTATCACACAAAATCACTAACTATAATTATGCGTATAATAAGATCTACGTGATCAATGAACGTAAAGCAACCAAACTTACAGTTCGCTACGACAAAATAATTATCCAGTCAATATTTTTATACGCACTAGCATCAGTATTTTCTTGCATCAGTATTTTCTTTAAATAAAAATTGAATTGAATAAAGTAAGTTATCATTTTTGGTGTATTGAATAGAGGGCGCTGTGTAAACTATCTTTGTTTAATAAAAGCTGTAATAACTTTTTTCTGCTTTGTTCATTTATAATCTTATTACAATTTTTGTATTTTTTATTTTTAAACAATAAAGGAACACTTGTTTTAAATTTATAAAATCGAGATATTTACATTTTCGAGAGTCCTGAGAATCTATATTTTTCTACATTTTTACAATGATCCTCTTTTTTAATGTAAATACTCCATAAGGCTGCACTTTATGAGTATAAAACAATATTCCTTTTTTATTTAAAAATAATTGTTGCTAGAGGTACCCAGGTTTTCACCCTGCTTTCCACAGCCCTAAACAAATTTAGTTTGGCCACACCTCCATAAAACGGTCGCCGCCACTGTGTAGACCTGTGACGTCAGACGTCATATGCACGTGTATAACTAAATACAGTAGTTTGCTTTAGTTGATATCTGTATACGTAAAATGGGCACAAAAAGTGCATCTCATAGGGAAAATGGAAGAAGTATTGCATTACCTATCCCATTGTGTACGAATACAGCATACAATAAAAAATATTTCACCGTGCCAAAAATTGAAAAGAAAAATGTATTATGAAGCGCGACGAAAGGAAGCACTGGAACAATGTCTGTTTGTGAAGACAATGTTATTGTAAGTGTAATTGAAAAACAGGTAGGTTTAAGTTCATCGAAAAAATTAACATCTAAAGTTTGCAAATAATCAATTAAACTTTTCTATTAAGCTACCATAATATATACAGGGCGTTTGGAAAATCAATTATATAGCAAACTTAGATGCATATTCTGTATTTGCTCCTACCATTTACGTAATATAGAATGTTATTTGAGGCATTTTTAAAATTTTGTACCTCAAGTAAAAGCATTAATCTGGTAGTTACCCAACAGTATTGTCGCCGTAATTGTCAAGAGCGGATCTATGTTGCAATCAAAGGAATAAATTACGTTTAACAATACCGTAATTTCACCACATCACCACTAATAATTATCGCATTACCTAAACAATATTTACACTATGGAGCCACGAAAACGCAAAAATGCAAGAACGGAATACCGTAACCTGAACCTGTATCCAGCGAAACAAAACGCGCTGAACGAACGTGTAACGTCACACCAATCATGTCGCGTTTTCGGCCAGGACGTTTTGTTTATATTTATTATGGCAATTTATTAATGTTAATATTTTAATTATTGTGTAATTATCCGAGGAGGATTCTCCGAACGGGGCGAGTAAAAACCGGGGACGGTGGGAACAGATGGGGCGGCGCTAAAATGAGGGGCTGAGGGTTCTCCGTCTCGGCGGCGTCTACGTGCTCGATCAAGTCCGGCGTCGCTAGCTCAAAGCTTCGCGGGGAATTCGAGGGTATAAGATTTCGAGTCTGCTAACAGCGAACATGAGCATACTAGAACAAAGGGTGAGGCACAAGGTCAACACCTTTCAAAATGACAGCCTCGACGCCGTCGATTCATTGCTCTGGAACGGTCTCGTTCGCGTGTCGTCTGCGTGGTAAAAGGGGGACCGCGAAGCGGTCGATCACAAGCAGGGGTGCCGGAAGGGGGGTAGAAGGGTCGATCCTTGATCGATGTTACGATATTATGACAACCTCACCACCGAAAGACCGTCCTCAAGTTTATTTGCAAGACACAGAAGAAAAATCAGCATTTTTCATTTTTTCTCACTTGGGGTTAGTTTCCTGACTCCCTACCTCGCGCTAGGAGTTGCATTCAGTGCTAAGCTTTTCGGTACACACATATTTTATAAAACCACCCTGAAAAGGGGTGTTGTTTTACTGTTCCGCTTATTTTTGATACCCCCCGACCATGCGCATCGTGCAGCATAAAATTACAATTAGGAAGTATCAACATATTGCTGGTCGCAAAGGGGCCACTGTCCTCGTATTTTGACTTAGACCTTGAGAATGGTCTACATGCAAATTAACAGTAAGTTGTTATAATACTACATGTAATTATTTTCAATACAAAGTTTAACTGTGATCGTGATCTCCATTTCTACCATCAAATTAATAAATAGTTTGATGTGAAATTGGGTTGCAATATAATGCCTCTGCCATCTTAACTTCATGACATTACATTGTTGTCAAAATAAATAGCCGAAACGAAAATTTGGAATTTTGTTTTATATGTAGGAATAGATGAGTAGGCTACCTTGAAAATTGGTTTTTAGGTTTTTTTATATTGTTTAGTGTTCTTAAATGAAGTAGTAGGAAAATTTTTTAATTAATGGATAAATATATATTTTTTCTAATGTAAATATAATTCTAAGTTCTGATGTCACTATTTTTTTTTAATTTACGGTTATAGTAGTGCTATTGGCGAAGATCTCCATAATAAAAAACGATAAAAGCGTCAAGGAATATAACTTCAGGGGTGATGTGAAAATTTATTTTTATTTATTTTTGAAAATGGGCCTCATCTCTAGCAGCTATCACGAGCCGCCACTGGTGTATGTAGACAATTCAACACCTGCGTTGTGTTATAAAGCACTTTATTGAATACTGCAATACGTGTCACTGCTAGAAAGCGTGTACTGGTGTATCAGTGAACAAGAAGCTTGTATGCTCTGATAATGACAATAACACCGTAACGGTCTATCAAACTGGTAATTTGTGATGGTGTCAGTTACATCAATGACTTCATATCCTTCATTGGTGCTAACAACAGCTTCACTGCCAATTTTACCAAACTCATACCAATAACTAAATCTTGTAGTGTGCTGCCATGATGTAGCAGACGATGGTCCTATCCAAATGAGACAAACGTTGCCCTGCTGCACAAAAGTGACTCAATAATTTTTAGTGACAGATAATCATAAGTCCCCTGTAGATATATCTCTAAACAGAGAACTATTCTCTTTTTTATTGATACATCCATGAGATATCCAATTTTTTCCATCGTTTATGTGACAAAGAACTTGAGCGTATTATCAAATTTCATATCAATCAACTTTTCCAGTGTTA
Source organism: Monochamus saltuarius (assembly GCA_025584915.1). Lineage (NCBI taxonomy): Eukaryota > Metazoa > Arthropoda > Insecta > Coleoptera > Cerambycidae > Monochamus > Monochamus saltuarius. The sequence continues at coordinate 45,263,377 of CM046724.1, read as the reverse complement.
TAAAGGAGAATGTGGTTCTTTAGATGGTATATATGACACTGCATCTCGAAAACGAAGGATTTTAGGACGATCGTTAGTGAACTATTTACCTTGTTTTTACAAGATTCATTATCTTTCCAGAGATTTTGTGCCATACGTATAACATTTTGTTTTCTTTTTATTTCCTTCCATATAAAGAAATACATATCAATTTCAAGTAAACTGTGATTGAAAATTCTTTAAATATCTAACTCTGACGTTATATGAACAAATTTTCTTTTGTAAAACAATACACTAACATAAATGAATTACTTAATTTACATTTGACCTTAAGATATACATTTCTGTCTTATATATTTCTGCTTTATAACACATGTAGGTCGGGGGCAGATAAAAATGTTTTTTTTTCGTATCTGCAATGTTTATAAAGAATATTACATTGAGCAAAGTTAACGAAAACATACGCGATCCTTGACTACATTGATTAGTTTATTAATTGTGCATAAAAATTAGTATTATGTCAATGTTTTAAAATATTTCCATAATATTAATAGTTATTTAAGAATGTTTAAACGCAAGAATGTAGTTCGAGTTAAGTGAATAAAAGGCAATTAAAAACGAATGCAATACAACGTTTTTTCCATAATGACTTCATAATCATATTTGTGGAGTAATATTTATTAAAAAAATATTCGCACGAGTTGACATTTCTTAGTAGGCAATGAAACGTGGTTTTCAATAATTATTTAATAAACAAACACAAAAATGTGTTCCTCTGGCTGCTTTCGAAGACGCTCAAGAAGTAATTTTTCATTTATTGCCAGCAAAATCCAGGAACATTACGAAAAAATGTTCGCCGAATGATGAGACAAATTGAGAGTAAGGAGAATAAATGAAGAAGTCATACTATCGTATTTTTTAAATATAGAAGAAGAAGAAATATTCAATTTTATCTATGTGGTCGAAGTATTCGATATTGAAGGCAACAGCAGTAATATAGATCTACAAAAATATAGATATTGGAAAATATAACAAACCTACTGCTGATTTGAAAGTGAATCGAGAAGATACAAAGCAAAAAAAGCAGTAGTATTGGAAAGAGCACATATTGAATTTTTGACTGGGGCTTCCGATAAAAAATATTTAATGATTAAAGGAATATCTCTACCTTATACATGTTAAATATATAGTGAAATTTGAATTATTTTAGGTTGTACTAATAATGGGGGTTTCTGGTGCCTGTTGATCCTGCGAATTGACAAATTTGAAAATTACTGACAGGACGTTGGCAGTTACATACTTGTTTTAATACCTGACGGGCATTTCAAGAAAATTTACAATTATAGAAGAAGGATTTTGCGTGAAAGCTGTTGAAATAAGCAGAAAATATAATTCTTTGCGCCCAATTCGCTTAATACAAGACACAATATATACTTCTCAGCCTGTTGGAATCAACACATTGCGAAGGTGCCCTCAATAGTTGCTTCGCACCTGAATATCTTAAATCCAGATGCATATACTGGTCATTGTATGAGGCGCACTCCAACAATTTTATTGGCGAATAAAGGTGCTGATCTTACAACTATTAAAAAGCATAGTGGATGGAAGATCTCCTCTGTAGCAGAAAGTTATGTTGAGAAGTCCATACCTAACAAACTTGTTATTGCAAGGAAAATATACCTAACTGTTCTTTACGAGAAAAGATATGCGTAGCTTGTGCAAATTCTACACAAACTACGGCAGATGTTATGCGTTCCGAAAATAATGGCAACAATGCTACAAGGGTTGTTATTAACGGTGAAGAAGTTATATGTGATAAAACAAACAATTAAATGTCTATTACTATAATTGTAAATGTTAATGTTAATAAGTAAACAATTTAAATTTGATTTATCAGAGGATTATTGCTTTTTTCATTATTCTACTAGTGAAGCAAAGTTACTTTATTCCACTAGCAGATAAAGTATCACTTTAGACGGTTCATATGTGGATAAAAATCCGATTATATTATTATTATTCTATAAGGTTATTGTGGAGAAAATAATTAATTATATATTTCTTCTAAGTTCAGGCTGCAAAAAACAAAACTTTATTGACCTGTCATTCTCCAACAGCGTTTTATGATCATTACAAACATAAACGTTCAATATTATAGTTCCAGGATAGTGACCTTATTCAATTATTGTTAAGGTAAATGTAGTTGGAATGAGGTCAAAAAATTACAAAAAGACTTTATTTTACATCATAAACGTTTCGACATGTATGATGTCATCATCAGGACGCTGCTTTTTTCGACACTAAGAATTTTTTTTTATGGTTTTCATATCTAGCGAGTTGACTATTTATATTAGCCCACTTCTTTAGTTGATAGTAAATGTCTTCTCCATAATTATTTCTAATTTGTTGTAGAAATCTCATGTTAGAGTTGCCTCAGCCTTGGTAAAAAATCTCCAATAGTTATAATATTATAGTTCCAGGATAGTGACTTTATTCAATTATTTTTAAGGTAAATGTAGTTGGAATGAGGTCAGAAAATTACAAAAAGACTTTATTTTACATCATCAACGTTTCGACATGTATGATGTCATCATCAGGATGCTGCTTTTTTCGACACTGTAACAAAAAAATTTTATGGTTTTCATATCTAGCAAGTTGACTATTTATATTAGCCCACTTCTTTAGTTGATAGTAAAGTTTGTAATTGACTGACCTCATTCCAACTACATTTACTTTAAAAATAATTGAATAAGGTCACTATCCTGGAACTATAATATTGGAGATATAAAATAAAGTCTTTTTGTAATTTTCTGACCTCATTCCAACTACATTTACCTTAAAAAAAAAAACGTTTCAATCATATTTATTACATACTGAATTACGAAGTTGCTAGAAAATGCAATTTATTAATAACAAAATTAGTTTCCTTTGCATATCAACAGAATTACAAAACATTTTATTAATGTAATGTTAAAGTGTATTTTGTTGAAATTTACGACTGATACGACATCTATTATGTCGGTTCTACCGTTTGATTTAAAAGGGTAGACAACAAATGTTGTTCATTAACTTGACCACGTGACCATTTATTACCGATTTATACATTTTATTTTAATTACAAGATTTAATAAATGTAAATGAAATATTAATTGAGTTCTGAAATTATATTCTATTAATTTTTTTAATGTATCCTGATTTAAACTAATTGGTTGCTTCTGAACGATTTCCAGATAATCTCGATTTGTCTGTAATGCATTCGTAGTGCTCGTCAACGGCAACAAGTAAAATATGCAACCAATAAATAACACGACTGAACAACATTTTACAGAGTCAGAAGACAGTGGCCACGCCGATGATTATTTAATTAACAACTTCAGGAGGAAGTATTTATTATAAGCTAAGTAACGAGATTTCAAAAACTGCGATTGAATTATCTGGTCTACTGTTAATGTTATTGGGTTATTATATCTGAGATCTTTAGGTACATTTCTATTTTGTGGTCAGATAACATTAATTTGAAACAATATTTTTGAAATATTTGACAATTATTCAAAAGTCAAGAGGTTTGTCGTTACTTGGTATTAACGACAGTTTGCCAGTTCTTGCAAGATCTAAGTATATGCCCTATTTTTATTGCTTCGAGGTGAAAACCTTGATTTTTAGAGTCGTTTTATGCTTATTATATGTTACAGCTGGTAAAAAAGTATAATTGTATTTAACCAGTTCCTTCCCTGCTTTTATTGGAATTTTAAAAATTAACTTTCCCATTTATCTTCACATGGCCGTATGGAGGTGCATCTATCTTACCATCTAAAATAAACAGGGGTCCCATCGTGCAGAAGCATATCTGTTTGTTGTAAGCTTTTGCAAAGTTTAAATAATCTTTATCTGTCAAACAAATTGGTAAGATACGATCCAGCAGATATTTTATACACCATAGAGTTCTACGTGGGAATTTTCAACAAACTAATTTCTTCTAGGTACGTACTAGTTTATATTATTTGAATTTTGCTGTAACAACTCGCCCAATTGAACTCTACAGAGATTGTAGTGACTAAACATGTTGAACGTAAAAGGAATGCAACTGATTTCACCGATATTTCTATCAAGAGTATACATTTTTAATTACATCGCTCTGGTATGCATTTTCTTAGTATATACATCTTTCTTTATAAGATCTATCATCTACATCTTTTTACATTCCACGATGTACATCTGGAATGTGGGATGAACATCTAAAGTGGGACGTTTGATGCCTGAAAATTACAGTAAACAGTATCTACGCTCAGCTCAGCTGTTTGGTCTGTGGTATCTACTACAGTTTGCTTCATGAGTAAAATTTATCATAAAATTAGTTTGTTGCTTAGGTATCCTGTTTCATCGCAATTTCTCAAAATAATAGTGAATGATAATGATAAAAGATACAAAATTTCGAAAGAATATTGACAATATTTTTAATAATAGTGACTAGACTAATTAAATTGCCTCTGCCTGTTATGTTTATGAGTAGTAAATTAATAAAATAATAGATGTCTAAACAACAGCAGCTAATTTGAAGCGAAAATTGTCATATGATAAAAGTTAAGGTATTAGGTTTCTAAAAATATACTTTCATCAAAAATAGACCCATGCAATATTTTCAAGTGTTTCAAAATTATTCACACAAGCACATCAAATGTAACTCTAGTTTTAGTTTAGCAATTAAGTATCGTGGCAACCTTGGCATTCAATTCAATCACAGCAGTTTTATCTAAAAGTGTACGAGACTTGAAAATTTGGGATGCCATTTCGCTATATAATCATAATTATTTTTGTGAATAATCAAACTAATCGTATTCATTTTTTATGATTGCATACAGGGTTAACTATGACTAAGTACAAAAAATTTAACCACGTGCTCAGGGAGGCCTAAAAGACAATAAAAAAATTATTCCAGAATTTTAGCTCGATATTTAAAAAATGGGGCAAAACCCTTTTTTCCTACGGAAAGTCGGCGCCTATGATAAGAATCGACTGAGATGGCTTAGACCCACAGATAAAACTTACAACTGTCAACAATATCTACTACCATCGTCGTTTTTTTGCAGCATTTCTAAATGTAGAAACGAAAATTAACATTCTAATAGTAATAATACCTGATAGATAGGTAACAGTTAATCCACTTAGCTCCAGTATTTTGCATTCGTTTTCCATTATTTCGTTATAAACTGGTAGAACTACATGAATATGTAATGAATAATGAGCGAATGCTCATTACAGCCACTCACTACCGATAAAAGACACTTCCCGTAGGTACAATTAGATAGATTAGATTCCTATTTATTATAACAAAATCGAACGAAACGAATAATAGACGTTTTAAACCGCGGGAGTCTTGTCCCATAACCTAGAAAACCAAACCGGCGAACTATATTGTAGGAAATTATCTGCCCCAACACAAATATCTTTGTTTAATAACTATAAAACGTTTAAAAATTAAAATAAGGCACTAAAAACTGCAGAAGAACACAAAATTACAACGTAAACACAAGAATTCAATTATGACATGACAAGACACTACTGACATTGACTAATGAGCGACTGCTGCATGCTTGTAGAGTATGCAACCAACAAGCATTGGCGGCGTTAAATAAGGATTTAAAATAATATCGAAAAAAATTTTTTTTGGCTTTATAAATAAGTTTGGAATTTTTTTGAAGGGTGATTCCGTTAATTCTTATTTTTCCCTATCCCCTCTTAAAATATTTGTACTAAGTCATAGTTAACCCTGTATATCTCGAATACGAGGCTAGACAACGAGATCAATTAAGGTTACCTTTTCTACATACTTAGAAAATACTCTTCTTATAATTAGAAACAGATGTCGAAAATAAATAACTACTTTTATCCATCCATGGGTCCCGTAACTGGCGCCCTCTATGAGGAATCTGAAAATAGTTATAAAATTCATATTTCTGGAATTAAAAAATATAATAAGTTCAAATTATTACGTATTTTCAAATGGTATATTAAATAGTGGATATTAAGGTCTTTAAAACACGCGCCAAATAGAGCAAGTGTTTTAAAGACCCGTTATCCACGAATGCTTCACGCAATTTTTTTTATTGGTACACTTTGAAATCATAAATACTGGTATTAATACTACAAAAAATGTAAATAAGAACTAATAATGTAAACTGGTTAGATTCGTGATGTGACATCAGTATACCTTTTGTTGTCATGAAAATGGGAAAAACAAAAATCAGTTTGTAATCTGTTTGTTGTTACTGGTTGTATATTGAGTTCTAACATTGGTTACTTAAATAGTAAAGCAGAATAGCGATAAATACTGCAAAACTCGGAAAACGCTCATAAAAAATAAAATAAAAGTTTATAAAATGGATGAAAGAGCAAAAGGTAACAGATACAGATGAACAAGTTGTGCTAGCTTATCTTCAGAAAATGTCGAAGCAGTAGAAGGTAACGACTGTGTGGGCTATTCATTCGAAATTGCAAAGTATGTTGAGGATAAAGAAAGGGGTTGATTTAAAGTCATTTGTGAAAATACATGCATTTATGAAGGCAATTAGCAAGAACGATGTAGCCCAGAAGGTATATGTATTAATGGAAGATGATTTGCAGAAGTTTTTAACAAATGCAGCGGTCATTACGTATTAAATTTTGAAGGTGGTAGCCATTGGAGGTATATTTGGCTCTTGTAGAAGAAGTGAATTGTGCGACTTATGCTTACATGACATCAAGGGAGAAGCAAGCGCATTGCTTATTACTACCCGAGCATCTAAGACAGTGAAGGCTCGACGTTTTACTGTTGCCGACAGTGATGGAATTAGTTATGTGTGTTTGGTGAAGCAGTATTCATCACTGCGTCCCCAAAATGTAAGTACACACTGAGTTTTAGCAATAAAAAGGATGTTTCAAACATTATTGGGAGTGGATTAATGGAAGTGCAACCTCATTGAGAATATTAATTTAAACAGCATTGCCTCCGATTTAAAAAATCAATCAGCCCACTTAACCAAGTATTACTATTTCAAACGATACTTACTCTTCATATTCATTTAAAAAATTAATATTATTGAATATTTGAATAAAGCTTTTGAACATTTGTTAGTAATATTTCATTTGATGCTACAAGGTACTCCTGTCAGATCAATAAATAAAACGGTGCCATTTAGACTTCACATTTCTCGGGTAGTTAATTTTACCATGGTAACTTTAAACCACGCTCATTTTTTAAAGGTGGATTTTAAAATGCTGAGGCGTACTTTAAATTAGCAAAATAGCATATTGAAATAGTTATTTATGTATCAAGGGAATTATAAGGGCCTTAATTACCGATGGCAAAGTTTGCGTCCCGAGGGCCTCCGGCCCGAGGGACAGCAATTGCCTGAGGTTATTAAGGCTCATTAATTCCCGTGGTACATAGATAATTTTATTTCTGACCGATTTCAATAAAATATTGTTTATTTTTAAAACGGAAAAATTCCCAGTATATTTGAATCAGTTACCATTGATTATAAGAGTTTTGTTGTTGCTAGGTTGTTGCTATGTTACGTATATACGTATATTAGGGTAGAGGGAATTATAGAATCTATAATGTCCCAAGGGAGTTATGACTCTCTTTATTGATAGCGTAACTATGACGATATAAGCTTATAATATCCCGGTCAGAAATAAAGAAATAAATGTTCCCTTTCAACACCCTGTATGTCTTAAACAAGTTATATTTTACTAAGGCATGTTAAGCTAAATCTTATTGTTTTAACGTCTACAATCTACAGTTTCTCTGTGACTCATTCATTACAGGACACCCTGCATCTGACTTTCATAATTTTTCTTAACCTTTGAATAAAACATACATTTTTATATAATCACAAATTTTGATTAAAAATATGATGGTAACTTTTTTAAGTACCTAGTAATACCTACTATGTTTTATGCGGCTCCATTTTGATTAATATTTTGGCTAGGTGGTTAAGACATTTTTTAGAAACAATGATTATGCTGATTTTAGGCTGTTACGTGGCACTAATGTCACATAGTAAATACCTTGCTTGAAGACTACTACAAATGTTTAAAATGCTGATTACTGAACAATATGTCATAGTTCATGAGATGATTATGCATTTGTATTGTGCTACACTGACTACTTGCATAGTTACTCTTAGATATCTAACCTTTTTCGTAGACAGATAGGTTAATCATGTTTACATACATATATGAAATATAGAACTTAATACAAATATACCACAGAAATAATAAAAAAAATAAAAAAGAAGCTTCGTCTTACTCATGTTGCACAAATTAACTGCTGAAGTATTAATTAAACTGTTATTCGTTACAAATATTTAATTGAATCTGTATAAACCGTCTATTTCGGTTTACTTTTACTTTAATAACGTTATCAATGCAATAGTACGTATTAATAACATTACAGTATAAATGAATTTTTTCTATAGCTAGTGTTAATGTTGCCTTTCATCTACAAAAAATCGTAGATGAAGTACTTTAATCGCAAAGGTAGATAAAATAACTTTAATAAAATTTATTTTTTTAACTAACCTACTTATAACCACTATTTTAAATTATTACCTACTATTTGTGAATACAAATATTAACCTTACAATTAACATTCTCATAAATGTGAATGGAAAGGGAAGAATCCTTTTTTGCTCCGACCAGGATACCGATGTGTTGGTGTCAATGGTCTGGTTTTCGATGCTGTTGAGTATGATACAGCAATCTTGTTGGCCACTTCCTCAATGTATGTCTCTGTTACGGAAGAAGACTGTCAACCGTTTTAGTGTTACCATGTCTGCGCCAGAATTTGCAACCATAGCAGCTGCAGAATGTCCGAAGCAACGTCCAGTACTATACATTTCTTGATTTGGTAGCTTAAAAAACTCAGCTATCTTCTGTGGAATTTTATAAATGGTTTTTATTCCCACAGGTTGAACAGTGCTTTTATTCTATCAATAGTTGATAAAGAATTTGTTACGGGGCACATTCTAAGGGCATAGGGCAATATATTTTCGTATAATCTTCAAGACGTTGTCTCCAGATTTCTTATTCGTTATATAGAACGACTGGTCTTTCATGGTTTTGGGGTCTAGAACTGAAATAAGCATTACAGATTGTCAATCGCCAATGCATTCAACTTCTAATCTGTGCAACTAACCGAACGGCACGCTCCATTGTAAATCCATTAAGCTACAAGTTGTAAACCAAATGAGTAACATACACATTTATTTAGAGATTATTCATGATCTGCAGCAATTTGTCACATCCTCCGGGTTAAAATTGTTGGACTTTTTTTATTTGTAAGCCGTAGTTGAAAAACTATGAGCTATCTACAAACAAAAGTTCAATTTATACTATGTGTGTTTAAGAGCTCTTCAGTTCGTCCTTACCTTCAAATATCGATATTTTCATTCGCCAGTATGGTACTTCATAAACTTCAAGACTGCATTTTCTTTGATTTTTCCGAAAAATGTACTAACAATTTATTTTCACTTAGACCTTGATGTTCTTTGCGTTTTTTCATTTACCTATGGAACTTTTTATATTCCTTTTCATAGGGAAATCGAGTTGATGGTAAGTGATAACTAGGATATGGCCTCTGACACCTCAGTCTGAATATCGGATGGTAATAATAATTCCTCTTTTATCTCATTTTCAGACATTTTTTGCCTTCAACAACTACACAGAACGATATCAAAGAATAAATAAATAAAAATTAAATTCTATTGAAGCCAGTGCTAAATATACAAAAGTTTCCATAATTTAAAATCGCTTTAAATAATTTCTTAATTTTTCTTCATACTAAACGCGTTCATATTTGGGCTATAGAACATTGTTTTACATACGATGATAAAATTCCATTCCATTAATAACATTTTATCTTGTATAAAAACAGCAATTCAACACCACCAAAAACGAACCGTCCATTTTCTAACACAGTTTATCAACCAATGTTACAATAATACAATTAAAATACGTAGGTATATGTGTTTCTAGAAGTATTTAAATAACAGTATGACACTAACTACTTTGACATATTACGTTTAACAATGGATTTCCAAGGAACTCTTGATATATTTTAACTCCTTGTATTTTATAATTTACAAATTCTGCTAAATAAATGTTAAGTCCTTTGCACTTATCTAACTTTAAGATTGCCGTTTGTCTATAAACACAAAACAGCTGTATTGTCTTTTCAAGGATACATAATTTATAATACTTTATGAATGTCTTATTTTATTGTCATTTTTACTATTATTTAGGAATTACGTTGACGAAATATTATCTGTTGGAAAGACTCATTCATTATTTTAAATGACGAAATGAAAAACAAATAATTATCTGTTTAAGTCTTTATCTAAGTAATTATAGCAGTTTTCAAAGAGCTTACCGAGATAAATATATGTTTTGGTATAGAGTTCATTAAGGTTTGTTCTAAAATTGAAATAAGAAAAATAGTCTGTTAAGCGGTATCTTTTAAAATAATTAATTAAAATGTGCATTTAAATTTAACTGTACTTAAGTAATAATTAAATATATTAAATGCTTGCAAAATACTGTACTTGTTTATAAATGTTCAGCGCCATATACTTAGACAAGTACATCATGATAAAAATGACGTTTTTACAATTGATGTATGTGAATTCGTATTTACTTCTTAAATTATACAATTCCCTGTTATGTTGTATTCATTATGTCATCAATATGGCCTTACTAACTTAAAAATTTTTGAAAATTTAGGTAGTTATAGTTACTAATTATATAAGGGAATTAACAAGCCTTTAATCCACGAGAAAAAATAAACACTCGGCGCAGCCGAGAGTTACGTGATGATGCTGAGAATTTCTTCATTCCGGCTGAAATCCACCAAGAAGCAAAATTCTGTTACCAGCAAAAAGCAAAAGTGTGTACGAGAAAGAATTGGTGGAATTCGATAACTGTTGAAAAAAAGGCGCATAGAAGAATGAGTAATTACAGAAGAGATGCTACTATTCTATTTTTTCAATGAGAAGTAACGGTTTGCCGCCTCTTCGATGTGGACAAAATATTTCATGCTAAAATTAATGTTGAAAGTGCACAAAGGTATTGACATTTCGGAGTGTGGTAAACTTATTTCATATTTGAAAGTAGAATTAATAAACAGAAGAAGGCAAAGATACTAGAGAGAAACTAAATCGAAGAATTTTTGAATGAAGCACCGGATGAGGAATATTTACAAGTAAAGGTAGAAAATACATGATTTTAATATTTCAATTTATACATTGAGGGTTTTATTTTTAACTCTTTACATCATGGCAGTCGCAGGTGCTTGTCGATGCAATGAATTAACCTTTTTGGATATCACCCATGTCCAAAATAAAGGCAGTTTCTTATACGTACTCATTCCGATTACGAAAACAAATATTTCAAGAAGTTTCACGATCATGGAAGAAGCTTTTTCTGTCTGTATGGAAAATGTACTACTCAACATATAGGCATTAACACAATTTCGAAAACGTTTTCAAAAGTGGCTGCATTTCTTGGGCTTCCTGATCTAGAAAGTGTTACCGGTCATGGAATGAGGCGTCCTTCGGCAACATTACTAGCCAATGCTGGGGGTGATAGCTGTGAAGCGTTATGGTAGATTCACTGTCCAGCAAGATGGCAATTGCTGAAAAAATCTAGGTCCTACCTGGCGAAGTTGTGAGCCCTTCCAGTCCTTCAGAAATTCCTTATCGAATGAATTTAAATAATCCCGATCAAAATGACAAGATCGTTCTTGAGATAAATGTTAATAATAATAATAATAATTATAGTTATATTAGCTTATAATGATAAATAATAATGATAGTGTTTTTAATGGTTACTTTAAAGTAAAAAAGCTCTAAATATTTTAATTCCTTATAACGAGTATTATTAAAGGTATTTTATTTAAAAAATTTAATTATTATATTATATTATTATACTTATATTAAATTTTTTTTATGTATAATTCAATACTGATCGGGGCATTAGTCCCCAGAGTAGTTGTTTTCAGTAGCCACTTCAAAACTTCATTCATCATGGCGCCAGGCGCAGATGTTTTGTCAAGTGCTCCTCAAAATAAATGTTGTAAAAAGTGTAAATCCAAAGTAGTTAATGGTGTAAAGTGCAATAAGTGTGGAAACTGTTATCACGCGAGTTGTGCAAAACTATGCACTTCAGTAACATTTATAGATAACGAGCAAATCGTATGTTGTGATCGTCAAGTAAAAAGTGACGAGGATGTGACCTTCTTTGAGGCTATGGAGAACTTATCAAATGACAACAGAGTAGATATTAGTATATTTAACTACATTATTAAACAAAAAGATGCAGTCATTAGTGAATTGCATGAGAAGGTAAAACTTCTCTATAAACAATTAGAATTGTATGAAAAGTTGGTATCGACAAAAACCAGTGGAACGGAATCTAGCGAAAAACCAGCAACCTCTAATAAAATTGTAGACAAAGCAAAAAGCTATGCTGATAAGGTGACTGTAAATAAACATGACAGGGTGAACATAACTAAATCGAAAACCTCGACCTCAAATAATTTAAAGAGTACTGTTGCTGCAACAAAAATCAATCAAGTTACTACTAATCAAATAAATGCTGCAATCTTAGAAAATGAGACGCGTGCAAAATGTAGCAAGTATATTGATCTAGTAAAAGATGGTGTGTTTGAAAATAAATCTGAGAAGTGGACTGAGGTCTCAACCAAAAAAAGACCCAAGAGACAGGTTGTCGTTGGAAGCAACCAGAACATTGAAGTTAATGGAGTGACTGTAATGGGAGTACCGAAAACTGTCGCACTCCATGTTTATCGAGTTGAGCCAAGTATGAAGGTGGATATTCTAACCAATTTACTGAAGGTACATTTTCCTGAGGTTGTTTGTGAAGCGATGACTCCAAAACATCCTCAACTTTACTCATCATTTAAAATTTGCCTATATGATAGCAACTTTGATAAGGCAATGGATGCAGATATATGGCCGAGGGGTGCTTGTGTCCAACGGTTTTTTCAACTGCGGAGAAGAACACATCCCACAAATTAATGGGGACAATCGACGCCGTGAACTTAGTAAATGGTTCAACTTCAGTCAATAAAACCATTAACAATATTCCTGCGAATTGTATAGATCACAGTATTTGCGAACAGGAAGGTGCGGTAAGCCTTTTTCATATTAACATTCAATGTATATCTAATAAAGTAGACGAGATTGAAATTTTTTTGAATCAATTTATTTGTGACGTACTGTGCATATCGGAACATTGGCAAACTGAATCAAATTTGAAAATGTGTCATATTAGTGGCTATCACTTGGCATCTTATTATTGTAGAAATATGAATGAACATGGAGGTGTGTGCATTTACTTAAAAAATCATATTAAGTATAGATCATTGGACTTCAGCTTTTGTAATACTAAATTTCACGCGGAGTTTTGCGGCATTGAACTTGTTGAGCATAATATTATTATAATAACTTTATATAGATCCAGCTGTTCTGGTGATTTTATTCAATTTCTGAATAAGTTGGAAGCTGTTCTTACAAGATTTTGTACTGGTAATAACAATATTGTATTATTGGGTGACTTTAACGTGAATTTTAATACTTCAACAAATAGTCGTACAGATTTACTGAATGTGTCTAAATCTTTTGGTCTTCGACCAACAATTTCAGATTATACCAGAGTGACTGAGACAAGCAAAACTTGTATCGACAATATTATAACCAACATTGATAATTCTAAATGTACAACGGGTGTCTATGAGCCTTGTCTTTCCGATCACAGAGGTCAATATATTCGAATAATGACTTCACTACCCGATTCTGACATTATATGGACTAGGAAAGTTAGTAATACAGGAATTTTAAAATTAAGATCTATATTAGAAAATGTAAACTTGTCTTTTGATCAGTCTTCTCCTGACAAAACTGCTGAAAACTTCCTCCAAATTATTTCGAATTTGATCGTAAATATTTTTCCTTCGAAAAAGAGTTTAAAAATAAAACTCCAGTAAAATTTATAAATGATGACAAAAAAATTCAGAGATTACTTGTCTACGATTGAACTGATCAGTTCGGTAACTAGGGATCCGAAAGATTTTGAAATATGTAAATTACTACGAAATAATTATAGGAAATGTATAAGACATGCAAAAAGAACGTCTTTTGATAATTTTTTAAAATATTCTAATAATAAAAATAGAGATAGTTGGCGTATTATTAATTACGAGCGACGTCAGAATTACGGTACTGGGGAGTATTCAAGTTTATCTCCTGATGAGATGAACAGATATTTTGCCAGTATAGCGGACAATATAATAGCGACACTTCCGGATATAACATATAATGAATGTGATATTGCTAAGCATTGCAATGCCCCATCTTTTTCCTTTTTCTTAAAACCAGTAACGACAGTTGACGTTAGAAATGCTATTTTGGAATTAAAAAATTCATTTGCTGTTGATGTCTATGGTATAAATGCACCAATATTAAAACAAATTTGTGATTTGATTATTGGTCCTCTTACTGTTCTTACCAATAAATGTTTCTCGGAAGGGGTGTTTCCAGACTGTTTTAAGAATAGTAAGGTTATACCACTTTGAAAAAGGGTAATCCTAACCAGCCAGGCAACTACCGTCCAATTTCAATTATTCCATTATTTGGAAAAGTTTTGGAACGTATTCTGAAAAATAGATTGATGCATTATTTTGAAACTCACAATTTTTTCACAAGAATCAATTTGGATTTAGAAGCAAGTTATCGACAACTAAAGCATTGTGTAAAATGGTGGATAATATAGTCGAGAGCCTTGAACAGGGCAAGTTCTGCTCCGTGACTTTATGCGACCTGACTAAGGCGTTCGACTGTGTATCGCACGATATTCTCCTACGGAAATTATCTTTTTATGGTATTCGGGGTGTACCGTTAAAACTAATTCAGTCGTACCTAAATAATCGTAGACAAATTGTTAGCTTCAACAATTCTTATTCAGGCCACGAATACATGCGCCACGGAGTTCCACAGGGCTCTGTTTTGGGGCCCTTGCTTTTTATTATTTATGTTAATGATGTCTTCCCATTTTTATTACCTTTTCGTAGTACGTTATTTGCCGATGATACTACTATTTTTACGTCTGCCTATAATCTGACCGATCTTTCATTGCTTTCCGACGAAATGATTGAAAAAGCACAAAAATGGTTTTCAGCCAATAATCTTAAATTGAATGACACTAAAACGCAAAATTTAATCTTTTCTACTCGCAACAATATATCTCAAGGCAAATCTGCAAGAGTACTTGGTGTGATTCTAGATGATTCTCTTACGTGGACTGCCCATATCGACCAACTGGGAACTAAACTATCAAGTATTTTATTTTTGATTCGAAGATTGAAGCATTTCTTGAGTGACGACTGTTTGATGATGTGTTATTATTCACTTTTTCACTCGCATTTGAATTATGCTATAATTCTTTGGGGAAACAGCACAACTTCCGATAAAATATTTAAGTTGCAAAAGAAGGCTGTACGTTTGATGACTAATTCTTGTTATACTGAACACTGCCGACCACTTTTTAAAAAACTTAAAATTCTACCGTTACCATGTCTTTATATATATGCCACTCTGCTTGAAATTCATTCTCAGAAACACCTCTATGTTACTCATTCTCAATGTCATAGCTATGAGACAAGATCTGCGGACAATTTTATGATTCCACGTTATAGACTAACCAAATCAAAGAAAAATTCCTTAAATTTTCATTTATATAATATTGTGCCAACTAGTTTAAAGTCCTTGAATGTTAAAAATTTTAAACACAAAATTAAATCATTTCTTCTTAAACATTGTTTCTATTCTGTTAATGAGTTTCTAAACAGTTCTGATATGCATATATTATGGTAAGTGGCCTTGTCGCACCTTCTTAGGACAATATGTTTATATACTTATCTTGCTTTGTGTTTTTTGTTTGTAATCTTACTGTGATGTTTTTTATATATATGTATATATATATTATGATTTTGTGTATACCTATACATTTTTTTTTTGTATTTGACTTGCCATAAAAATTGTACGTAATTTAACATGGTCAATAAACTAAACTAAACTAAACTAGATGTAGACACATGCTACCATTTCGCGTACTCGTATTTAATTTAAGTTTAATCGGAAGGTTATTTATAGAGCTGCTAAAGTAGAAAGGTAGTAATATATTTTTCTTAAAAAGTTGAGAAAAATTTTAGAACTAGACTCTGGAGTTATATGAGACTAATATCTTTGATATTTTTCTTTTAGATTTTCCTTAAAGACGCGCAAAGTTTTTGTTCTAATAAATTTTCTTAATAGCATTTTGCCTGGTCTCATAGAGAAAAGGTACTTTACTAGTGAAAAAAATTAAAAGTTCTGAATTTCCATATTTCAACTAGGGCTGGGAGTATTTATCGACATACCGAGAATTATCAATAATGTCGATAATAATTCAGATTAAATATTATCAATGTCGATATTATCAATAACTGCCCATAGTTTCAATAATAATGACACAAACAATAGTATCGATAATGTTTTGACGGGTGTAGGACCACTTTCAACCATAGCTTGAAGCTTGCCAAAAATGACCTATGCGATTCCTTATATGCAAGTATTAACATATTAGGTTTGTTCAAACTATACCAAAAACCATTCAAGGACGGTCCCGATTCTGCGCAAAACCTAAATAATAAATAAATAGTCAATTAAGTCGTAAGTTATTTTATCGATATTAATATTAATAATTAATATTATCAAAAATTCAATAATATCAATATTATCTATATAATTGATATTATTAATACCATCGATAATTTCAATAATATCAATTTTATCGATATTAGCGTACCTCCATTTTGTTTTTCGATAATCGATAGTTCCAATAAATCGTTATCGCCCACCTCGAATTTCAACTTTAACTTTTTTTGTTTCTTACAAAAGTAGTTTCACCTATCGGGGTGTACTGATCCAGTATAGTAAAACAAATAATACAATTTTTACTTAAAATGGAATATATCTTTAATTAGTAAAAATTAACCTGATATTTATTTCATCCGTAGAATAATGGATTTGAAAATATTGTCAAAATTTTATGTTGGCTCTCTGTAGATTGAAAAGGAGCAACACATCATCAAGATAAGTTTTACTCAGTTGCTCTTTTTTGAGGAATCTGCAATTAAGTATCTCATTCTGAATGAAACATCTTGTACCTACTTCTTGTAAACTATACTAATTACAAATGTAAGACTGTTTTTATTCTTGATTCTTTAAAAGCCCCAACTAACAACTACGCAAATAGTTCCGCATATTTTCACCTTCTACTACTTCCTAAGATATGTTACTTTGCGTCGGAAATCATACACATATCACATATCATCATTTATTATGGACATGATTAAAAGTGAAAGACATATTTAAGTTAAAATTTAGTTGTTTATTAGTTTGTTATTTCTAGATTCCTAACGTACATCTCTGCTGATGCTTTCCATATATAGAAGGGTTAAAGAAGTACAAGAAGAACGACCTTGGAGAACTGTAAATATGGCCTGTTCCCTGCATTCATGGAATATTTCTGATAAAAGAGTCTGCTCTTCCTATCTTGCTCCGACCAATGACAACTTTTTACCGGCCATATTCACGGAAATAAACTAACGTTTGGGAAAAAATTGGACTTATTTTCCCGTCTAATCACGCGACAATTATAAACAACGCTAACGCGATTTATTTGCCCACAGACGCATATATGGTGAGAGACTTTTTGCCATCGTTATATGGGTTCCGACAAAACGTGACAGTATGCGGTAAAACCATGACAAAATAAACAATGCAACTTCGCGGTGTGGTCCAGTGATGTATATAGGAACAGAGTTACCTGCGTACTCCATCGTCTTCACTTGTTTTAGTCGTTGTTGGTGTAATACACCTACATCAACATACTGGGTACCTGTTATAGACGGTAGCGACAAGGAAGGTTGTCGCAAGGAAGTTTGTTCATTATGAAAAAATTACTGAGTACTTCGAAAGAGAATTGTTAACATAAATAACCGTTTCATATTACACAACATATCATAAAATGGGGTTATTTTGGCAGCGGTTGAACTTTTTTGGTCATATAAAAAAAGTTATTATAAAATCTTACTTTTTATAATGGCATCATAAAAAATAACCCTTTACGAGTAAATCGCCATAGTTGAGCTCAAAAATCTTGAAACACAACCGCTAAATTTATTTTTAATGTGCCGAAGTAGGCTGCATTTTGGAGTTACTATGGTAGGATGTGCAAATTACGTTTGCTTTAAAGTAGCTATGCTCTAAAAGGTGTGTACAAAACACTAGCACAAATTCTTGAGACTAAATTATGAGAATCTAGCCTAATTTACCTCAGTCTGAAAGTGGATCTGCTGAAATACAAGATCAAAGTCTTTATTTTTTTTAATTTTTCGTAAATATTTATCTTAATAATAGCTTGATCGCATAAAATTTTGTACTTAGGGGCTTTTGGGATGAAAATTCAAAATCTGATCACAGTTTCGGTGTACATTTCAGTGCGCCCCACCAACACCACTTCGCCTACATCTAAAGCTTCATAACTTTTTTGTGCATCGTTATATTAAATTTCTAGTTAAAAATTATTGTTCTTTGGCACATTTTGTCCAAAAACGATATTCTTAGTAGACGTCGCTTCAAGCAGTCGTTTCTGGCATAATCAAATTTATTTTTATTTTTCTTTGTCCTAGTAGGCTGGGTCCTAGATGGCGGTAGTGGAACTTCTGCAAGTGTTTTCATAGCAATAAGTCAAAGATTATAATCACTATTATTACTCTCATTACTACGTACGCATCGCTGTAATTCAGATCCAGCTTCTATTTTGTTACTACACTTACGAACAATCTTTATCTGAACCACGCATTTCTTTTAAGACATCAGTTAAACATTGGTTTAAATTTTCTTGAATTTGTTCATCTGATTGGGTTAAGCCATCAGCAATTTTCTTAAGAGCTTCTGTAGGGTTGAAAGGACAATGTCTTGAGAGCCTGAAGACGGAGATTATATTTTTTTAAATATTCACACTCACATCACTCCGTAATTTGGATAAAATTATTGGAAAATCCTCCTTTTGTCTAGTCCTCTAGTCGATCTGCTCGCCTTGAGCCATTGGTCAAAATTTTGACGTGACTTTTTTTCACGTACTACATTTTTTTTTATCTGGAGTGTCAAGTTCTACAGTCTTGGGCAATAGAATGTGAAAAAAAGAAAACATTTCTCAAATAATACTATATTAAACCGTCACCAGAGTTGTTCCCGTAAACTGTCTCGATAAATATCCTGTTTTGTGCACCACCATTGGTGGCAATAAATTGCTGGCATCATATCCGCATACCGGAAGCTTTCAAGTGCTGTTAAACTCCTTCAACTCCCTTTATTTCTCTTGGAACGATATTTTTTTTTAAACCAGGGTCATCTTGGACGTTGGTCTCGTCATAGTGAACACTAAATGAGGATCAACGCTCTGCGCTGCTACTTCGATATTGCAGAAAAATTAACGAATGGCGTGCTCGCTTTATATTCAAGCTTAAACGGGAACTAAGATTGTTTTTGATCATGAAATGTTCTACATAATCACAGTCAGGAAACAATACGTTTCTAAACTGGCACACTACACGCCCGTTTTTCCAAGATATTTATATATAACTTCGCAAATCTCACTTTTAGTTAAGGGAAAGCCCCATTTACTTACAGTAGTTAAAATTTGCGTACTTTTCTCCTACAAAAATGACTGATACAACTGACGGATGACCTGGTGGTCAATTATATTTACCATTAAGCTTGTTCTGAAGCCTATTTTATGAGCGATATCTTTCGCCTTTTCTATAGCTTCTCAGAATTTTTAACTAAAATAAGCTTGCAATAAAGAAAGAAAATAATTTGTAAAAACTGCACAAAATAACTAATATTATGGAAAAAGTAAGATTGCTATGGTCGGCTATGGACGTGTTATTTTACTGTAATTTGATGAGGTTAAATCTACAATAAAAAAATTGAAAACTTAAAAAGAATCTATGGGGATATGTTACAGGTGATGACTTGTTGCAGTTCTGTCTATTTAAGTTCTCTTCAGACTTAGTTTGTAATTTACAGAAAGTGTATGTATTCCCATTGCTTTTACATAAAGAGAATATTATGTCAATAGGCATCTGTACGATACACAATTATAGCTACATTGTAGATCGAATAATACTATTCATTTGGTAGGAACTCAAATCCTTCCTCCACAAAATCAATTCTTCCACATTCATTGCATGACATTCAAACTGACTATTGGATCATAATTTGTATTGATTATCAATATCAATCAACCTAAAAATTGGTTAATGTGATGGATTGTGGTCTTTACTTGGCTTTGAAGCAACGCATTTACTTCAGGAACATCCTGTATATCAATTAATTCAAAATGACTCATTTTCGTTGGGATTTCATATTTACGAATAAGATAAAGATCACACATATTGTAACATCTACATTAACAGCCTTGAAATACGTCACGTGGAAAAACAAACTTTATTGTCACTATTTGATTACACAACAAATATCCTTCAACTCCAGAAATTTCACAACTGTCAATTCTTTACTTTGACGTTTGTTAATCGCGTTCGGCTTCGGAACCTACAACTGACAAAAACTCCATTCTGACTAATCTTTTTGGGTCTTCTTCATATCTTCTTGAATCCTTTTCATATCTTTCATCATGTTTCCTCTATTTCTGTCGCACTTGATCTACTTACTGACATTCACTTTTCAACTCAAACGTCGTGGAACGTCGCACTTCTGACATCAATGTAACCTCAATGTTGACTTGGCCTTGAAATACGGCACGTAGAAAAACAAAATTTATTGTCACTACTTGATTACACAACAAATATCTTTCAAACGAATTTCACAACTAACTTTTTTCTTTGATATTTGTCAATTTCGTTCGGTTTCGGAAGTTAGAACTGACATAAACTGAGTTGTAGTGACGAAATCGATCCACTTATATATATTTTTAGCGTTCTCGAAGTCTCCTCGGTGTCGAAAACGTGCCGAGAACTAAATCGAATATGGCCTGGAATATTCTAGAAAACGTCAAAATAAAGTTATTACAAAAAAATATTATTAAAGCAAACAGAAATATAATCAACAAAATAAATAGGTAGGTGAGCTTCCGTAATAATATGCATTCACAAAAATTCCAAATTATCACGTCTTCATTACGTTGAATCAGTTATTAACAAAGAAGAATATTTTTTTATCAGTGTGTCTGTCTTACAATACATACAGGTAATGAACTAATTTTAAAACTTAAGACGGGAATATAATACCAAATTAAAATAAAAGCAATCGTCCATTATTTCTTTGAATATAATGGCCCTGTACATGAAACATATTCGGAATCAGAGATAACAGAATAATTGATGACTTCCATAGGACGTTAAGGTCAGTGACAGTACATTGCACGGTGTTTATTTTTAGTTGAAGTTAAGGGTCTGTCTTGTCTTTGTTAAGAATTGACAAATCCACTTTTTGGATAAAAAATGTGTAAGTGTGTATAACGCTCACATAGTAAATGAAAACAATGTAATATTTTAACATTACTATTAGATCAAAGGCATTAGAGATTATCGAACAAATTTAAACATATTGTATTAAGATACTTTATAAATCTAAACATTGGCGTACTCATTTTTTTGTTTATGTTTAATTGTATTTTTCAAAGCGACATGAATGAGAGGGAACAAAAATAGTAGCAGCTATATACTTAATTGTATATCTACAATATACTGTATTGAAATAGCAAATGAATACTAAAGAAAATATGTGTCTAATTTTAATGTGGAATTATGAATCAGTTTTCACAGTGTATTTGTGCTGTGCACTGAGCAACGTGGAGGACACTTTGACTAATTGCTCTAAACCTTTTCAATAAACTGGTACTTTTTGAAATTTTTCTGTTTTTTTTTTTGATATAGCGGCCAAACGGCATATTGTCAAGATTGGAAATTTAATAGAAAATTAGTTATTGGAAAATAAGTCTAATTAGTAAATATATTTTAAAAATAAAATCATTTCAAAACTCCAAAGCAATCCAGTTCCAACCTAGTTTAAAATCATTGCATAAACGATATTTTATTTTAATTTCGCAACTATATTCTTTACTGTGGATAAAAATGTACAGTCGGCAGGTTACAACATTCCCAGGTACATTGACCACGATGACGTTTTTACTGCAAAGCACTGATTGGCGGTGGTCCCTGAGGCCACTGCTGATCTGACAAAAATCATGAACCAAGGGTTGGAACTTGAATGTGGAGGTAACAGAAGTCAGTCGGTGGCAGGGTAGTTAGCGATGAAGTTTTCCCCCTTTTTGGAATAGCAGTATCTCCCCTAGACCATGGAAGTTGGAAATAGGTAAGACCTATATTGATATTTGTACAACCTCCAGCTGGTGGCATTATTTTCTCGCCCCTATGTTTCTAATTATTGAATAAACCATTTTGTTACTGTTTTTTGGTGTGATTAATCTACATCTGTAGCTACCCCCTTGTGCGTAGAGATGCTACGTAACATATGGTGGAGGCGTCCGGCAAAGTTGCTAATTTTCATGCTCTCTACAACCCCTATCATTTTGTCGCAATAATTATGGGACACTCTGTATATGATTGCATGCTCCGACCGTCTTACCTGTAAAGAAAAACTGAATTGTTTACCCATCTTCTATTAATAGGTTGTATTTCAGTGTGACTCGCGTACAGTTATTGAAGAAAAAAGCTTTGTATAACAAACTGGAAAATCATATATAAAATAACAGCACTGGCCATGAAAACCTAGAAACCACTATATCGGTAGATCGGCAGTTTCAGTGGTTTATTTAATAAAGAAGCATCGTTAAGGCAATAAAGAACCTTTAGAATACATCATAAATTAATTTAGATATTTAACAATTGAATATTGCAGGGTTTAGCAAATAACAGAAATGGAATCTTATACCACCTGCAAATTTTCCAAGATATTTATAAGTTTGTAAAGATAATCATCTACTCGTAATGTGTGTCTTACAAACGTGTTTTAATATTGTTATATTAGGATTAAAAGTGTCACTTTTGTGACAAGCAACAAAGACACGTTTACGAGACAAAAAAAACACTTTCATTCCGAAAAAATAATGCTATTTTTTTTCCAACCGAAATCCCCGATTGAATTATTAATTTGTGGTTTGAAATTGTTCAAACCAAATTTGAATAATAAAGCAACGTAGGTAAGTAGGATGGATATATCGATATCGTCATGGTAATTAGTCTCCATATTGCTAATTGAGTTCATTTTGGTTCAATTTGCTGAAAAGTTTGTAAAAATGGAATCTAATGAAGATTTAGGTGTAGCTGAGGAGATGCTGGAGTGTGCGAAAGAGGTTTCTTTGAATCTTTTCACAAATATATCTCGATAAAAACTTTTAAAAGCTCTTACCGTTCTGATGAATTAGTCAATTTAACAATTATTTATAATGTTGAAGATGTGAAATCCGCCTTAATTATAAAAATTCTCAATACCGAAAGCAAGACACCACATTCATTTACAGTGCTAAGAGACAATAATTTAAGTTTTTGTCGAAAATATGTTACTTTACGTCGACACGGATTCTTATCTTAGAACGTCAATTATTTCTCAGATATGTTAGTGGAAAGTGTCATCCAATGGTGGTCGGTAAGTGGTTTATGCTGGACAAGTGGAAAGAGTCTGCTACCCTTTTCGTTGACGGCGGTAGTGACCTCACTTGTCTTAAAAGACATGGAGAATGAAAATCGAACACTATAGCAGAAGGCTACATTGAAGACTCATTTTTAAATAAAGAAAATATTGCGAAAAGAATACTGAAAGTTGATAATGGTAATGATAAACCAAGCACCGTTGTCGTTTCTGATTTCACAACATCTGAAAATAATATAACTATTAACGAAAATGTGTTGGACTGCTTTGAGAATTGCTCCAAGAATGAGGGCAGTTTCAGCGGTTTATTTAATTTTAATAATTGTTCAAACTATGTATTATCAATATGAATAAACAAAAATTATTGTAAAGATTGTTAAATAAAATTTTATAAATTAAAACTTGATTAACATTTTTAATCTAAGGATTAAAAATGTCAACTTTGGCTCCTAGGATCAAAAATGAATACTTTTGCTAAGATACCATTTTTTTTCTCTGTAAGGAAAATGTCAACCTTAGAGTCTAAAAATGTCGTAGTTTTGTGACGGTTGAAGGTTGAAAAGTTATTATTTTCTTTGATGAAATTTACATAGTAACAACGAATAAACAAAATATGAAGAATTTCTGTACCTAGAAACACCATAAATTTGATAATTTTACGGCGAGAAATACGGTAAAACTGTAATCTTTTATTTTATTCATTACAGTCCTATAAAGACTATATGTACCGAATATCGTGTAGAAGTTACTAATTCACAGATGTGCCTTTCTATAGAAATAACTAAGTTATCTAATTTCGGTGTCAAATATATCACGTTATTAAAACAATATTAATTAATTAAACTAAATGTAAAATATACTTCAGTTAGTTCATTCGAGTGTTGTCTTCTAACAAGATGGTAAAGTAGTTTCTTTTACATACCTACCTAGATACTAATGTCAAAGGAAACATGACTTTTTCATTAGCTGAATCATAAGGAACTATTTATTATTAGCGTAATTAATTGAAGTTGAATTAATAACTCAAAAACGTTAAAATGCCTGATAAATATGAACCAGTTTCTTTTGTTTATCGTTATAGTACATAAACAAACACACTGAGGAATTTGTTACGTTGAAATCAAATATTAGGTATCTATTGTTGCGATATGTGCGGTTAGCAGTATCGTTTTGAGCATAATCGTCAGATTTATAAGAATACGTTTATAAACTGGTACAGATATCATGATGTCTTGCATTGCGATCGACTTCGCCAGATCTCAGGACCTGTATCAGAAAAAGCGGTAATTTGTTATTTATACTATTTTAATAGGGTAATAAAGGTGCTAAATATAATAAATAATAATAATAAATGCTTTATTTGTAGTAAATTATTTAGGGTTATACTTTGACTAATCCGGTAGCAAAGCTTATAAAACCCATGGCATAATCATTAGACTTGTAGGAATAGGGTCCGACAAGTTGTTTATATTGCTCACAACTTAAAGTTTGTAAGCTGTCAAAAATGTTAAGCATTGCGATCGACATTGCCAGATCTCAAAACCTTTGCCACAAAAACAGATAACTTCTAACTTATATACAGTATGCGCCAAAAGTATGGAATAAATTCAATAAAAACGAAACAATTATTTTTGGGAAAAATCCTCGAACAGGTCGATTTTTAATTTAAAAAATACATATTTTAGCGTAAAATGCGATTTTCAAATGTCATTTGTTTTCGAGTAATGACGTCATCAATTTTTTTTTAAATGGCAACACCATATTTTTCCTTGATTCTGAAAGATCGTTTAATTCTCTATCAGACAGTACTAAAATTTTGCCCTCTTACATAGGAAAGTTTTCGAGTAAATGACGATTGAATGTTAGAAAACGTAAATTTTATACTTAAATTAAATGTTCGAATTGCCATCCACCAACTTCTTGACAATGCGCAAGTCTGTGAAGAAATTCTTCTTGCACATTATGAATGATTTCTGGGGTAACTGCGATTTTGAAGTTCTTCTAAATTACGTGGTTTATTAATGTACACTTTTGACTTCAAGTATCCCCATAAAAAATAGTCAAGAGGTGTAAGATCTGGCGATCTTGCAGGCCATTCTATCGGTCCGCGTCTGCCGATCCACCTCCCAGGAAAACAGTTGTCCAAAAAATCTCGTACAGGGCGCGCATAGTGCGGAGGTGCACCGTCTTGCTGAAACCATATGGTACCGTCAGGAATGTCAGGGTCATTATCGTTAGGAAAAATTACTGCAAGGGCTGGAACAAGGTCATTTTCTAGAAACTCTAAATATCTTTGTCCTGTAAGGGTTCCTTCAAAGAAGAAAGGCCCTACTATTCTGTCGTCAACTATTTCAGCCCACACATTTAATTTCTGAGGGTGTTGGGTATGTGCCTCTGCCATCCAATGAGGATTTTCCCGACTCCAATATCTGCAAGTTTGACGGTTTACTGTACCATTCAGACAAAATGTGGCCTCATCTGAAAAAGTATTTGCCGGTGTAAATTTCTATTTCCTTGACATAAATCAATTAGAATTTCGCAAAAGTGTAAGCGGCGATCGGGATCATCTTCATTGAGTTCCTGCACAAGTTGAATTTTGTAGGGATGATATTTTTCCTTCCTCAAGATACGTAGCACTGTGCTCTGACTAGTGTCATTGTTTAATGCAACCAATCGTGAAGAATTATGAGGATTATCCACCATACTTATCAAAATGTTCTGTTTCTGATTTTCATTAATGCTTGGACGTCCAGGTTTTGGAATATTTACAACATTGCCAGTTTCTCTAAATTTAGACTCTACCTTACTGACTGTTGATTGGCTGATAGGGCGATCTGGATATTTTTCATTAAATAAATCGCAAACTTCCTGCTGAGTTCTAGTCATATTCCCGCATCCGATAAGAATTAAAATTTCAATTCTTTGAGTAACAGTTAAATGTGCCATAATACTTTAAATTGAATAATAATTTCTATGTCGCTTACAATACTTATTAGAAAGTCGGTGTGACAATTACACTTTGCAAAGATTTTCACTTACGTGATCCATAGAAGAACTATGGAATTCGAAAAACTAAACTTGATAACGTTTTTGCTTTATTTTAATTGATTTACGTTTTCTAACACTGTCTGATAGAGAATTAAACGATCTTTCAGAATCAAGGAAAAAAATATGGTGTTGCCATTTAAAAAAAATCGATGACGTCATTACTCGAAAACAAATGACATTTGAAAATCGCATTTTACGCTAAAATATGTGTTTTTTAAATTAAAAATCGACCTGTTCGAGCATTTTTCCCAAAAAATAATTGTTTCGTTTTTATTGAATTTATTCCATACTTTTGGCGCATATTATATTTTAATAGGGTAAAAATAATATAAGATAATAAATGTAATAGTATGTAAATAAAATAGTAATAATACATGTTTAATTTGTTAGATCTTCGGGCGTCGATCGCAATGCCCGCTAGATTCAGACAGCCTCGTAACACTGCACAGCCTTAAATTTGTTGTCAAAACAGAAACCCTACTTTGACTAACTCATTGTGGAGATTGTTTGTAAAATATTTTTTGTGAATTTGGTACTCTTGTGAAGAGAAATATAGAAGATATAACGTATTACATCAAGTTTTGTGTGAAGTTAGGAATATCGTTCACCATTCAAATAATGAAAACTGCTACAGTCTAGATGTCACAAATGATTTAAAAGAAAACATTTAAGGACAGCCAGCACCCAGTCGGAGATGACAATCGTTCTGGACGACCATCGACATCGACCGACGATTTCTGTTGCATGAGTGAATGAACTTATGCGGTTAAATCTTCTTCTCTCCAAAAGGTAGATGAAGAACGCAATATTTTGCTTGGTTCATGTCAAGAGATTTGAATAAAAAGACTAAGAATGAATCGTAGTGTAGCAAAGTTTTTCTCGACTCATGATAAAGGATCAAAGACGACATCAGGTTGAAGTTTGTTAAGATCTTCTTAGAAGGGCAAGCAATGACGCATTCTTTAAGAGTATTATAACATATGACAAGATATTGGTCAAGAAAGCAATACAGTCAAGATTGAATGTCCAGATTATGTTCTAACTATTTGTCCAGAAAGGATACACATATCAAATATTTCTATCAGTGTATGAGATTACTGTTTGTTCTTTATGTTTATCGTTAAATATAGCAGATTCTGAACAAATTTGATAGTAGAACAGTTTTTCAGACAACTAATACTTTATGATCCTTTTTGTCAAAAAATACGTCAAAAAATGATATACAAAATTCAAATAATTACATCTACAGCGTACCTTGTGAATGCAATAAACATTATGTTGGAGAGACGTCTCGGCCTATAAATGTTTAAGTTGATAAACATTAATAATTATATAAAAAGACGGAAAATTGAAAAATAAAAAAATTATGAAGGAGGATAATGCAACAGAAAGAGACACCGATTATTTTCCAGAACGGAATTAAGTGTATGTCAAACTGTTCAGTTGTATCAAGAAGAAGTAAGTAACAATAAAATAAAAATAATTAACATTTCTATGGAAGCATGGAAGCAGATAAACAAATTTTAAACTAACAAACTTGATTTACTTTTAATACAATTGCAATTTTTGAGAACGAAAACAGAGTTTTTCGAAACGTCAAAAGATACGGAAGGAAATTTTAAATTCAACTTTTCTTCTAAAGATAGAGACGAAAAACAATTGTCTTCAATATAAACGATTGGATCCTCCATATCTATCGCCTTATTATATGTATTTTCATTTTTATATTACACACACAAATCCGCAGACTGCTGAGCAATACTTCGCTCGTCGACTACGATAGATACAGAAAAGTTGTTTTTCAGCCATAACATGTAGGGCGATAGTATATAACACTGAGTTGCTTACGCGGTGGCGATTCATGGTGCAGTCAGCTGCCACTGGCCACGGGAAATTCTGAAATGTTTATCCAGCTATTATTTAGCGTCGCGTCACTCCTGTCGGTCTTTAATATATGTTAAATTTATTTTAACTATCTTTTATTAGCCGATCAGGTAACTGATTCGACATGATGTTTTTTTTTACCGCTAATACGAATGGAATATACAATATAACATTTTTAGACAATATGTCTATTCAGCTGTACCAGAATCAATCCCTTGTGGAAATAGATCTAATGTCTACCTTGTCTAGCAGGTATAAGCACGTATTTACGTAATGATACTAGTATTTACCATACGAAAGAATAGTATAAAAATGGGAAAAATAATTTAAATAGTGTGACGCACTTAAAACGTTAAACGTTAAATAAATAAATATAAGACTCAATGGGTCTACTCCTAATGGTAGCGAAGATGCCGATATTATTATACTAGACGAATACTTTTATCTGTATCATTCCTTTATAACCTGTTAAATAACTATGTAATCTGTCCACGTTTACATGAGAATGTGAGGTTTCGGGTTCCTAGATTGGGTTTAAGAAATTCTTTACCGTTTCATACAGATTTGGCAAGAACAAATATTCTGCAAAAGTCACCGGTTCTTAGTGCTTGCAATAATTTTAATAATTACTGCTCATCCTGTGATATCCATATTAGTTCTTTAAGAGAAATTTATGAAAAGATATTGGAACACATTAGTGGTACTTGATTGATGTTCTACCATAACCTATACTATTATCACTGCGTAGAGCGTTGTTTGTATTTTATTATTTTGTTAAATATTTGTATTTTAGAATTTTAGAATTTGATTATTTTTTTAGTGAACTGAATATTATTGTTTATATTGTAACATAACATTTCCTGTTATTGGGTTTTACCTGTTGGAAATAAAATCTATCTATCTATCTATCTATCTATCTATGACATAAGTATGCCATATTTTACTAGGACGCTGTGAATAATAATAATAACTAACACTACATGTCTCGAAACATGTATTTGTGTCTGCAGCACCTTTAGTAATGATAGGCATAAAATTCCTTTTCTTAATATTGTATATATTTAATTTTATTATCTTATCGGGGGTTTGTTGCGCAATACCTGGTTCATTGAGAATATCCTAAGTAGGTCATGAAATCACACCAATAGGATTCTTATAGTTATTTATAAATGCTTAATATGAATTTATATTTTCAATTCAAGACTGATTATAATTTATTTAACATAACTATGAACCGATAATGTGTTAATGCATAATGTGTAAATATAATGTTTCGGGCTGGATGAGCCGTAAAACCCTTCATGTTATTCTTCTTAGAGTAACCGACCTCTGTGCCTAGGCATTTACATGACACATAATACCCAAGAATGAAAATGACTTTTGATGTTGAAATGAATCCTGTTATCATTCTCATCCTCTGGAATACGTTGACAATGCACATATGTGTGTTTAGGCAGAATATCCCAGCTAAGAAAGTTCAAATTAATTCTGTGGCTGGTGGTGTCTATTTACCTAGGCCGTGAAATAGCAAACTTATATACTTATACTAAATTGTATGTATCCCCAGCTAGTTGTGTTTATTAAAAATATCATTGTGCAGAGAGATGACATCTACAAGAGATCTCTCTGCATTTTGTCAAATTTTACATTCACCGTATATTATAGTAACATAGACAACTTCATTATTACGCGGTGTAGAACAAACTACATCTATCGACCATCCCCTACTCCATGCCGGACTGAAAATGTCATAGAAACGAAGGGTTCTACATGCAGTAGACACCATTGAAAGCTGTCGACCTTTATCACCCTCGGTGAGAAACGATATTTTGCAAACACGGAGTTCCAGGAAAAACTACTCTGCGGACTAATTCCCCGACCAGCATTGAATTACACCTAAAAAATCTATAGCAACAGCTAGAGCCACTCGTCAATAGCCCATCAGACATATACCGGTTTCGAGCTTATTAGCTGTCATCAGTATGCCATAGGTAAGGTATCTGACAAATAATCTTAGTTGTTTAGTCCGTCTAACCCGACAGAAGGGACCATTAGTACGCGGTGTAGAACAAACTACGTCTATCGGCCATTCGCTACTCCATGTCGAACTGAAAATGTCACAGACACGAAGTGTTCTACATGCAGTAGACACCATTGAAAGCTGTCGACCTTTATCGCGCTCGGCGAGAAGCAATATTTTGCAAACACGGAATTCCAGGATACAACTACTCTGCGGACTAATATGATATTTTCAGTCCGGCATGGAGTAGCGAATGGCCGATAGATGTAGTTTGTTCTACACTGCTTACTCATGGTCTCTTCTGTCGGGTAAGACATACTAAAACAGTTACCTCACCTATGGCATACTGATAAGAGCTAATAAACTCGAAACCGGTATATGTCTGGTGGGCTACTGATGAGTGACTCCAGTTGTTGCTATAGGTTTTCCAGGTGTAAACCAAAGAGTAGCGTTTCAAAACATTTCATAAAGTTGTTAATTATACCATTTTGTATGAAAACGAATGCCTGACAAATAGCCGTCACGGTTTTCGACAATAGAGCAAAATCATAGATGTCCAGTTCTCGATAACACTCTCATATAAAGCAGTATGGAATTTTATCGGTAACTCTTCTAATATTTTTCGTTAAATTTGCAGTTGTTTGAGGTACACTGGCATGTACCCTTGCATTCAGATAATGAATTTAAAGCCGTTAAATCACAGGACCTCAGACGCTCAAACAAAATGGTTTTATGTACAATATGACAGGCAATTCCGTTTTATTAAAATAAAAATACTCTAAAGGTTCATATTACCCAGTATGAGTTATTGTCCGATACTGTTGGAATCGTGTAAGTCTCAATGGGAGTCTGGTTATATTGAGTATAAATAAGTACGTGGCAAATATTACTACAAATATTAGGCGCAGATGAAAATAAGACATCCTTATCCTGATATAAAATGTTATATTGGTTAAGTCAGAAAAATATAAAAGAAATGATTTTGGACAAAGTCATGCTAATAAAACTTGTCGAAGTGAAGAATAGGCAGAGGTAACATATATTGTAAAAATAATGAAATATTTATCGGTCCAAAATTTAATTGATAAGAATTCCAAGATAGTGTTATTAAATACTTTGGAGAAAAGGTTTCTCATATGCATACGCATACTCATAGTGGCTAGTGCGGAAGTTCAATACTTATACTTTATTATTATTTAATTTATACTTTATACTTTATTGACCTTCCTTGCATTCAACCAAGTTGTCTTGAAACATACTGTTTACTGTAATGAAAGACATTAGAATTTTAATATAATTATGATACGTATTTGCCCCAAAATATATTTCGTTTTCTCTGATTTGTTGAAAATCCCAACCCAATCTTAGAAGTGAGCTTATAAAATATTATTGGTAAATTACGTTACGAGATTCTACGGAAATATTTGTATAATTTATTAAAACCAATGCGTAAAACGCGAATGTTTATTAAATGATGCAATATGTCTTAGTTATAAAAATTATTTTAAAAAGGCTGTGGTATTTTAGTCGATCGATGAGACATGAGAAGCGGGCCGTCTAATTTGCAGACATAAATTTGTTCGAAGATATTAACAAAAGAGTCCGCACGTCCCAAATTAGTTACATAAATGATCATAAATAATATCACTAATTAAATATCAAAAATATTGCGAGAGTATACGTAGCCTTCCGAAGTCTTTACCAGCTGGAAATATACCAAGGACCCCAACATACCTCTCTTTATATTTTCTTCCCAGCTATGCTATGTAATTGGGTATTATTGTTCCTAGAAGTGTAATTATATGCCCAGCACTGAAACTCGCCATTTTATTATTTTTTTCGAAAGTGATGAAAATAGAAGCAGTTTAATAGTCGTTAAGTGGGTAATTGTTTAGAGTCTGTAAATATCTTAATTCGCACTCGTTCTGATAATAATTGAATCGTACGAACTAGCTCACGGATATTTGCTTCTGTTGGCTCTTTAATAACATTTGATCAACTTATATAATTATAATACTATAACATAAAATTTGTATGCTGCTAATAGCAATAACTACTTATGACCTACCATTTTAATGATTCAATATTATGATTATGAAGCTAACTGAAAATTAATGTAATCTGTTGCACATAGATAAAAAAGCAATTCAAAACTGTCATT
This sequence comes from Monochamus saltuarius, assembly GCA_025584915.1. NCBI lineage: Eukaryota > Metazoa > Arthropoda > Insecta > Coleoptera > Cerambycidae > Monochamus > Monochamus saltuarius. The sequence continues at coordinate 45,230,493 of CM046724.1, read as the reverse complement.
AATATAGAAATGTTGCCTCTGGTCTACAATAAGAAAGAAAGAAATAAATTCCTGCATGTTGAATTTCCGTTATTCATATAAATGTAAATAAAACTAAATAGTGTGTGTACTAAACTGGAATAATTGCAGCTCATTCATGTATGGATATACCTAGTATTAGGGTTCAGTGCCCGCACATCGGGAAGTTGTCTTGGAAGTGTAGCTCTTGGAATGTCTTGGTGGTGATCTTGTAAGCCTGACATTACCAGAAGTATTTATAGATTGAGTTTATGTTTGTTTAGGTCGTTGGGACGTTTGAACATTGGTACGATTGAAATTTTGACTGTTTGATTTTGGAACTCTTTGATTGATTTAAAAAATTTGTACGTTGAAAAAGTTCTTGGAATTGTATCTGTTGAGAAGATCTCGTACTGGAGAAATTGAGAATCCGATATGCAAAAGTTGAGTTGACGTTTTGAATAGGTCTATTAAATTATGGAGGTGTCACTCTTTGGCGTGCGATTGTACAGGTTTAAAATTTCCTTGGACGGTTCGTAGATAAGATGAATAATTTTTTTGAAAATTATTTTTGGGTCCTAATTTTTGTTGATGATTGTATGACGTATGTTCTTTCTCTACTTTATTTAAGGCGTCCTCAAGAGATTGGAGTTGCATCGTAGTAGATGACTTAGGTGTGAGTTGAGTCCTGATAGGTATGTTCTTATATCAATTTATTATAAAGGGTGATTTTCTTCTTGCCGTAGTACTGCTGATAGTGTTGTATTTGAATTTTTGAGAGTAAAAGACTTCTCAAGGAGATTATTCTAACTGCGAATTGTGTGACTGTTTCATTGTAGTTCTGTATCAGCATCATTAGGTCATTTGATAGTGATTCTTCATTCATCTCCAAAATTCTTTAATAAAAGTGGTTTTAATTCAGCAAAAGTAGTAATTTAGTGGGTTGATTTACCTACTATTTTATTAGGAAAATGTAACATTAAAAATTGAATTCTCGCGACATTATTATCTGTGATTACCGTTGGAATTAAGTTTAAGTAATCGCGAATTGTTATATTCGTTTTAGCCATATTTAAAGGTTGTTCGTTAACATATGGTTCTACTAAAACTCTAGAAAAAAGATTAGCTATGTGTCCTCGTCAGAATAATTGTCAGTCATGAAAATTATTTACAAAAGGAAAATTTTAATGGCAGAAAACATGAAGGCTCTGGTGTATATAATCGATTACAAAATATAAGTTGTATTATATTTGATTGATTATTTATGCTTCTTGGGCAGGAATGCTTTTTGTCAGGTCAAGGCTCTTTGAGTTTCCCTAACCTTAAGTAGCTAAAGACTACGTACTTTCAAAAATGGTTTCTTTAAAGATGGCTTCTTGCTTGGGTCAGTCTTACCTATGCACGATTTAGATTACATTCAATCTTTGGAAAGTACATACATGATCTTGGTTGCTTCTAGGGCTCATGAATAATTAGGCACTTTGACACCTAAAAATACAAGTGCAAAGCCTCACAATGTCTTGATTGCTTCGGACACAGCAGGTGAGAGTACACATGCTCAGCAGATGCGCGCATGCAAACTCCTTTATCGATTTCCACCACCACCGTCCAAATATATTCTAATAAGTCAATCTCTCCACTTCGGCGCCTCAAGTTTCTCCTCTGCCGACGCACTGTTTTGCTAACCAACCTAATATTGTGAGATATAAGTGGTCTGCTACTTTCTGCTCGGCCTAAGCGGCTCGACTTGCAGGAAGCGACCTGCATTGCAGCAGGTACTTAAATGCAGACCTCCGCCTTGGGCGACGCGCCATTAAATCTATAAGTGATACTGCAGGAAACAACTACTCCGCGGACTAATGCCCAGACCGGCATTGAATTACACCTGCAGTATCTGTGTGGACAGCCAAGAAACCTTGTCCGCCACCCCACCAGACATTGACCGGTTTCGGGCTTGTTAGCCCTCATCTCACCTGCACTCAGTTTATATGTGAACGTATATATGAAAGAACAGTCAGTTCAATTGAGGACTTTGCAGCAAGAACGACGCAGCTCCATTTTATGACAGATATAGGGTTATGTGCCAGATAGATAGCAACAGACATTTAACATTCTTTGGTGCAAGATCGACGCAGATCCGATGATTTTATATACTTTAATAGCAGATAATGGAGATGCGCCACACATCATTTGATGCAACAGAGATGTAGCTCCAAGGAGCTGCGTCACTCTTGCTCCCAACGCGCAACGAATTTTGTTTTGATATTTATCAGATATTCCTTCTAGGTTACTAGGGTTACTACTGTTACTAGGTTAGTCGTTTGTTTGTTTGCATCACGTATTCGACTATCGTCTTCCTAATAATATTTGCAGTGACTTTGATTGTGTTTTAAAATATTCAATATGGAAGTGTTGAGTAGTGAATCCGAACCGTATAGTGGTGGTTCTAGTGATGAATACGTAACAGATACATCCGATAATACGTCAACTAGTGAAAGTGATGATTTGGAAGTTAAAATAAAAACTAGAAAGACGACTGATAAATCAAAATGGGCTAGAAATAAACGGAAAAAACTTTTAGCAGCTGGAAAAAGATATTTTGATGCAAGAAGGATGTAGCTCCAGTAAAAAAAATACCAACTTCATATTTATTAATTAGTATAAGTTTTATGGTATTTATTACACTTTACTAATGTCCTTTTGTAACTCGAAAACAAAAAAACTGATATCTGATATAAAATTACTGTCTACAACGTTTTTTTCGCTTTACTTAAATTAAACAATTTTGGAGCTGCGTCATTATTGCAGCAAGATCCTCAATTGTCGGTCATCTCACCTGTGGCATACTGATCAGGGCGAACAAGCCCGAAACCAGTCTATGTCTGGTGGGGTGGCCGAAAAGGATTCTTGACTGTTCACACAGATACTGCATATGTAATGAATTCCGGTCGGGGCATTAGTCCGCAAAGTAGTTGTTTCCTTCGGTATCCTTTATACAACCTAATATTGATCACCGGTTTGCCAGCGTGTTAGCAGTTTCATACACAGTGTGGGTGGAAAATGTAATAGTAATTATTTAAATTGTGGAGCAATGTGATATATAACTGCCATTGTTCCTGTTACGCAAAAGCAATGAAAAACATTAGCTTTCCATTACTGTATATTTGTAGCCTGGACCAAATATATCACGCAAACCAATTTTGTTGGCAAAGCTAATTCTTTCTTATCAGAATAGATTTTTTAGGGGTACCACATAATTGTTAACATAAAATACGTATGCTGTTTGAATAATAAATTATCTGATCTTTATAATTTTAAGCAGCAATTATTTATTTATTTTATTATATTGGAAAATGCTAACCCAAAGAGTTGTAACATCTACGTTAGCAAAATATATTTTATTATCACTGTTTGATTACACAACATATAATATATACTACAAACAAATTCACAACTGTTAATTTATCACAGAATTTCCACCGCTCGCACCCAATTCGACGGTTGTGGTAGAGCAAAACGCTAGATTGCCCCGATCGCCCTTACGCGATACTGGTAAACAAACAAAATAATGCCGTCTATCGAGGCGCAACTGGAATATTGAAAGTCAATGAGAATCTTTTGAGAAATGGATCTAGAGATGCTAGAAAATACCTGGAATATTCGTTTGGTCCATAAGAGAAGAATAAACGGCCGAGTTAGTCAGTCTTGAATTACAGTCTTAAATTAGAGATTAGAGAGTTGCTATTTGGATATTTTGGCGACTAATTAAATATTGTTTAGTTGAGTTATAATTAGTATTCGGTACTGTACAGAGTGTTAATAAATATCAGTAAACATTAACTGTTTGCTTTTCTGGTAAAAGAAAAAGTTGAGGTGGGAAACCCGTGACAATATATTTTCTTTGACGTTTCTGTCACTCGCGTATGACTCGAATTTGGCTGCTCAACTAAACTCTGGCGGCGAAACTGATCCGCTTATATACATTTTTAGAGTTTTCGAAGCTTCTGCGGTCTCGAGAACGTGCCAAGAAATAAATCGATTGTAGCCTAGAATGTTCTAGAAAGCGTCAAAAATTATAAATTCTAACGTACATATGTTAAGGTTTTTCAAAAATGTCCAAATATGTCCTAGACTCTTTTTTATTTAAACAACCGGTTTTATAACCAAAAACAACATCTTCAGATCGGAAAATGATTTTGATTAAGAAAACCTATTCAATCATCAAAAGCAAAACATCGAATATTGTTTTAAATAGATTTGATTTGATGCATATTTTAAGATAAGTTACTATTTTGGTATATTACATTTACGACATTTATGGTGCATTTTAATTTAAAAGCACCAGAGAAGTTATAACTTTTGAGGTACGAAACCGATAATCTAAATATATATTTAGAAAGGAATTTATGAAATATTTGGATCTCTAAAAATAACTGTTACTCTTATTTCAAAAACAATTTTGCTTTTAATAACAATTATGTACATATGGTCTGACAGTGGTCTGTTCTGTTCTGTCATTTCCTGGAAATTCCATGCAACTTTTGTATTGAATATATCTTAAACAGAAATCAACTCTAGATGGAGCGTAAAATACAGTGAAATATACCGCAGGCAACATTTTTGATGTGTGTAGTAAAGTCAGTACACTTTCAATACCCTCTGTACTAACATCACGACACGGAGAAGATAATAGGGTACATGCATGTAGGGGATTTAATATCAAATAAAATATTACTGAGTAAATAATATCTCAAAAATTATCACTCTACTATATCTTCTATATCTACACAGACATGTATAATTTGCAGTTAAATTTTAAATTAGTTTAAAACTTGCGAACATCTGCTGAGCTATTGCAGGCGTTCCCGAAGTGTAATATTACGTCACTTTATTTGTTGTACTACTTGTCACCTTGAAGGTTAACCTAGACTAACGCTCGTATTTTCGTTTTCTCAGTGTTCCAATATATATTTTAAATGTTAATTATAAGTTATAAGACATTTAATTAGTTGTTAAGCATTATTATTTATCTGGTGTGAGAAAATGGGAGACTGCAGTTTTGTAAAGGCATCCAGCGGTAAATTGCCAAACGTGGATGCATTTATGCTCATGGAATTTATACTAAAGATCGACTAGAATGTATGCTTGTTATATTCTTTATTACATTACCATGATAAATATTAATACTTTTTATGAAGTACCTAAACTACTTCATTTAAGGTTTGTGCGAATTTATAAGTTAGGTTATTGAATAAGTATGTTAAATTTATTTTTTTTATTAATTTTGCATTCAACCCTACTGGCAATTGAATAACTTACTTTCCCAAGTGTTCAAATGGATACAAATGTGCACTGTGGTACGTAACAGTATTTAGAATATTTAGGAATACTCTGATAATTCCATCATTTCAAAATAAGAAACAGAAGAGATAAGTTACACAAAACTGCTAAAATAAACGCCAACGTGCATTACAGTTACAATACACACATAACTGTTTGTAAATTTTTATAAATAAATAATATGGCGTCACAGTGTCATCAGTACGCCGTGACGTCAAACGTTTATTATATTATGGTAACTTTCAAATAGCTTTTAATAAAAATATTACATTCAAAACCAAACTATTAATGAATCACATAATCATTAGGCAAGTAGAAGTTAATTTCATAAATAGCAATAGCATTATTTAGTATACTTACAGCTAGCTGGTTTCAGACACGCAATAGATAAACTATATCTAAAAAAGTGAATCCATTACCACAAATTCCAACCATTTCTCTTATTTTGCTTTTAAATATTTAGTATATTTACGTGGTAAAGTCGAGATACTTTCCAATATATGAGTCTGGTTAATATGCAAAAGCAATCATTAATTTGAATGAAAATAACAGACTTCAAGATACAGAAACACCTCGCAGTGAATTTATTCTGTAACTTATCATACTACATATTTTAAGAATACCATAACTCTGTATTCCTATGACGGAAGTAAAGAACTTGAAAATTACGTCGTGTATTATAGATACAGTTAGCAAATAAGATAATTATGAATTAATTATTATGATGGAGAAGTTATGTAACAGCGAGAGCCCTTGCATACTCTCTAGTCTCGCCTGTGAGGTTTCTAATCTGATGAAAACCGAAGGCAATAAAAACTTCAGGTGATCTATCATGTATGAGCACTTAATAGTTATTTTTCTACGTTCATGCAAAAAACAAATCTTTATTGAACTATATTTAGTGGAAAAAGTGGTTCTTTATTGCACTAGTGCAATAAAGTGTTTATTGCATTAATCTGTCACTCTACAATAGCGTTTTGTCATCATGGCAAACATAAACGTTCAAATCGATGTCACATTTTCCTAGACTTAGCGTCATCTAAATAACATTTTTTGGTTTTTGCATGAACGTAGAAAAAATATTGTATGCAACTCGTACAAAAAGTGCTTATTGTACTCGACGGGTTACTTTTTGTACTTGTTGCGTAAATTATGATATCTACTGCGTCTTCAGACAGATATTATATCTTTCGTATTCCGTTTTGAATAAGAAATACCTGTATAAAGGATACTTTTATTTTTTATGTACTATCCGTTTTGAAAATATCGTAAAACTATTTAGAACTACCTAGAATTTAACTGTACTTATGTTTTTATTTTTTCATCAGCTTCCACCAACATATTCTGGGAAGCAGAAAAATGTGGTGCGATCAAAGCCAAAATGACAATGTGTGAGCTATTAAAATAATGAATAACTTCCTAGCTGTGTGAATGGATTTAGTAGTAAAATTGATAGTTAACAATTCTAATAAGACTTGTTCTTAAGTTACCTATGAATATGGATTTTCGGTGGGCGAGATGTCAAAAAACTATAATAATAATTCTACGCATTTACACACCTTACACCTTTACTAAATTTAGATCCAAACATGACTAAATAATCTGGTATGTTCTCCAGAATATAACGGGTGCTAGGATGATCGCGAACATAGTTTTTTTTTCATTTCGTTATAATTTCAGGGTATCTCGGAAACTGTAAGAAATAGAAGGATGCGGTTTTTACAACACGGGACTGCTCTCTCGAGAAACTTAAGAAGCCGCAATCATAGGCCTGTTCAGTTTTGAGGTACAAGGCGAAATTTAAAAAAACTGCTTTGGGATTATTCGTATCTCGGAGAATAGCTGAGATATCGGAGTGGTGGAAATTGCTTCTGGTAGAGTTTTTTATGTAGAGTTCAGATTTGTCTACAGGGTGTTTCTTTTAAAATTTAGTCCAAAAGCAGCCATTTTATGGAACAATATTTTTATGCCATTCAAGCAATGATTTGGCTCATCATCAACTCTCTCTTTTATGATGAACAGTGTTTCACTTTAGATAATGAATAATTGATACAAAAATAATCGTTTTTTGCTCCAATGAAATGAAGAAGTTCTAAAAATTAGTAAGGGAAAATGTAGTTATAAAATTTGTCCATTGGAAATGATTCTAGTTGCGCTACGTCACGCTTGTTGTTTTGTCTGTTGTAACAGGATCTTATGATATTTAACACTATTTGTGCATTGCAATCCCTGACTGTATAGTTTTAAATACTTAAATAAAATAGCTGCAGTTTCATATTTATTTATTGATCTATTATCATAAATGTTTTCAATGTGTTTCAAAAATTAAACTTTCTTGATAGGCAACGGCCACGATGTAAAATACCGAGATAATGCTTGAAATTGTATCTAAGAGTAAATGCGTTCACTGAAGTCAAGCATCATTGGGAACACCGCGTGTTGTTGTCATTTTTTATTGGAGTAAAATAATTATACAAAAATTATTCAAATATATTTACTTTTTGTTTTTGAAATGGAAGGATAATAAGATAAAATATAGGATAATAATTAATAACCTTTACATTGTCGTGTAAGAAGCAAATATAGCTGCAGCTATCAATCACTTTTTGTCGTATCAGATTTGCTTATCAGTAGTTCGTGTGAAAAGAAACGCAGGTGCTGACCATTGGTTCGCTGATTTCAGACCAACACACAAAATAATTTGTAGCAATTTGTGGTTTTGTTTCCATTGCAAAAGTGTCTTGGAAATCAATGTTAGAAATATGTCTGTTGTTTCAATGTCATATTATTGTTAAACTGATACTTAGTCTTTGAATTTATAGATTTATTGGATATGGTGTAAATTATCAAGTGTCAAGTACGAAACACAAATCTTTTTATTTCAATAGAGAAGTTAAGGCATCGAATACTGCTCCTCGTAGAAAATACAGTACAACACACAAAATGGTTTTCTCTTTTGAAAGAAGGTTTTTATATGATCTATTTTCCATAAAAGTACTATTTACTTTAATGAATATCGTTTGAATTAATTAATTCTTGATGCTTCACGTCCGTCAATTTGGCAATTGATCAGTACGAAGGATTGTGGCCACAGTATGAGCAATATTTGTATACATAGATAAAGTTCAAATATTGAGAACATGATTGAAGTGGCAGCAACAAAAATTAAATTCTCAACATTTGTGCTACTTTACCGGCGCTTCAACCGTTTTATGTATATCAATATCTAGCACAAAATGGCTCTTGGCCAGACAGAAAAGCCAAGAAAGCCTCGAACAAAAGCTGGTAACTTCAAATTATGCATCTTGTGGAATAAATAGATAAAAAAGAGAAGCAAAAGATTTCACCTCCAAACCAACAGATACCTTCAGAAAAATTGTCAGAAGGCTATTGTATACAATTCTCTGTAAAGATAATCCATTGAGATAACTGGCGTTTTATTCTTTAGATCCGTAAAAACCTATACTTTATTCACTATAGAAATAAAATTAATTGGCTTTATTTCACTATTACTATAATCGGAGAATATTGACATTTACAGTAATTTTGACTTCCTTGCTTGCGTGTTTTGAAAACACGTTGTCAGATATATCCGCTTGTTTGGGAGTAGAAGATTGGTATTGATTGATTGGTTTTTGACTTTCTGCTATTGCTGAAAACTGCTACCTACTGTTGTTGAAGTACGTGTTATGCAGTAGCGCGTGTACTCGTATGTTTCCGCATTAGGAAGCTTCAAAGACAAAGCAACTCTTTGGTAAGTGCTTTTCCTATTGTATTAATTCCAACAGGTTGCGTAGTAGATTTCCAGTTCATATATCGTAAAAAGTATCTGGGGTGTGCCAACTCGTTGGGAAGCAGCGATATGTAGGTACTACCTACAGAGGAACAGGGCCTTAACAGAAAATTCCTCCTTCACAATGCTGAAACTATGTGAAACATTCGTCTTGCTTAAAGTTATGCTATTCTTTTGCTTTATATCCTATGGAAACACTTTTTCAGCAAAGCAATCAATCTATATATGTATTTTGACAGATGTTCTTGATGTGAGTTTTTATAATATTTAAAGATACTTCGTCCACACTGACAAAACCACGTACTTTTTATTGATATTCAAAGAATATGCAAGGATGACTTCCTCATTGACTCCTGCTGTTACTAGTAGTTTGTATATTAATTGGTTAAATTTGTTTTATATTAATTGATTTTTAATCCAATAAATAGATGGAATCTGATTGTTCTGTTATATATAAATAGTGATCAATTCCATTAAATTGCTTAAGAAATTAGAGACATTGGAACTGGTTAATTTGTGTCTTTCTGTTATCATGATTAATTTTTATTCTAAAAGTTGGTGGTCTCAAATTTGACAATATATTTGTTTGGTTTAGAATGTACATTGATCTATCTTTTATGTAGGAGATATTTCATTTTTTATGTTGGCTATTAAAAAAGTTTAGGGTGAAACATTTAATAAAACAACTAGGCGCTTTTCAGGGAAAATACGTAGTCAGTCAAAATAACGGTAGGACAGGGGGGCATTCCATTTGTTACAAAACCTGCCAATATCCTAATGTAATGTTCCGCTGGTTTGACTCACTTGGATCATGGATCAGCAGCTCATTTAAGTGCACTTGGACTTTTATTTTATTCTATTCTATTTATTCTATTCATTACATATTTCAACATTACAATAAGTAGATACTAGGAAAATATTTAAATTTGACAACTTCGCGTCAGGTTTAACTGAGTTGAAGTGCCACCAGCGGTCAATGAGAGACTAAAAATAGGGTTTAAGTAATGGATTGAAAATATTTTTTAATTTTAAACGCGTATTCGTATTATATTAATTTTTCTCTATTTTCTCTTAAAATTAATAATACTATGACTGACGTCATGAGTCTAGTTTAATTCCGATAAGAAAATACATTAATAATACATTATGGTTTTACTGTCCATAATCACGCAATATGAATAACTTCTCTGTAGATAAATTTGCATTTTGTTAATTGAATGAAGATATCAGTATTTAAATAAAATGTGAATTAATACTGACCATTGACTATACCAACCGTGTAATTAAAAAAAGTAATGAAACTGATACCTTAACATGGGGTAATGCCTCACTACAGCGTATTTACAACTCATTTAAAATTCCAGTTTCCGCCGGTAAGCGTACCCCATAATCAACATTTATTTAAGAAATACCGAAGGCGAGCGTCTCTTTACACTCTGCTCTGGGTTCACGGCATTACGTGCCTATTGTTGCCCTGCCGCTTTTTGCAAAAATTCCATAATTTTTTCGTAATTCGAGCGTGAGTTTTCCTTTTCCTTTTTCCCTCATTCTCACGTTGGGCGACCACAAAGTGCCCAACGTTTATAAATTTAAAAATTCGCTCAGTTAATGCGAACTAGTTTTTGTGCATCGTATGCAAGCCAGTTGCGGCTTGGTTTCTTAATCATCCGGTTTTATTTTTGAATGGATTTAATTTTTACAGAATAGATGCGGTTCTGTGTAGGCTGTTTTATATAGATCAGTCGACTTGTTAATTTCAAATAAATTTTCATTCATGGGGTTGAAGATTTTATAAATTATTTATCAAATTGTGACTTAATTGGCTGTTGCATTGTTATTAACTACTAAGCTGCGGGATAATTGAGGAAACATGGTAGATTTTAATTTATCCTCTCTAGTATCATCAAGCAAGAAAAGGATTAATTAAAAACTATTAAGAAAAAATTTCCAACTGATGAATGAAGTCACATTCAAGAGGAAGGATTGTAGTATACTTATATGGAAAGACAAATAGGCTCTCATAATTCAACTAACGAATTTACTCAGGTTACTCCTTGACGATTCCCATTAAAAGAGCGTGCACATTATGTCTGCACGGACCATCACGAACATGCACAGCACGGACCTGCAAAACCTGCTCATGAAGGTTCCCATCTTATTTAATCGCAATCGCATCGCACACTAGACCAGCACCTGCATGGACCGTCGTTGTAGGTTGTTACGCGCTGGTCTAACGTAAGTTCCACAAAAGTCAGGGATTGGTTTCAAACTGCTAGAAATATTCGACCAGTTAAGTTGTGAATGTGTCCCTGAACTGTCGGACACCCTTACTTATCAACTACCTCTATTTACTCACAAATCCAAAAACTCAAAAAACTTTTTTGTGACATTGGTAAATACTGGAAAAATTTTTGTTGATCTCCGTTCAGAAAATAAATGATGAAATTTGCTAAACAGTTTTATCTTTTTATTTACAGGGTAAACCCAAAACTTTATCATTTTCTCCGCTTTTTCCTCTCCTCTTCATACGACATAACATACGTTAAAATAAAAATTTCTTCCTCCGACCTACACTCAACTATTACTTAAAAACTTCAAAACGTCTGCCACACACATAATCTGCACAAAAAGTTGTTGGTCCGTGCTGGACAAGTGTGCGAAGTCGTGCAGGTTTGTAGGTCCGTGCTGTGCTGGTCCGTGCTGGTCTGTGCAGGTCCATACCGGCATAATGTGTGCGATCTTTAAATCGTTTTGTGTTAATTAATTCTAGTTTCTGTTGGATTTAAATCCGGATTAATCATTTGTAATGAAATCAGTAATATGTAGATGGGCAGTCAACACGATACAGTGAAATGATAATACCTATGATCAGGAATGAGGCGCTCTGGTTACCTTTCTCGATATAACGCTACAGCCCTTCTTGAATTTTTTGTGACTCACCGTAAATTTGCATCATATCAACTTTCCCTAAATGAGAAAACATTTTGTAAGCATAAAAGTTATACGTTTGACTAATGACAGGTATTTATATTATGCACTTTACACAACGAACATTCAATTATTTTCCAACCGCTACTTGATCCTTCCACCGCTAATGTGAGTTTTAGGTTCTTTTGATAATTTTTAGGATGATATTCCTTATAACTTTTAAACTGAAAGTAATACAGAAAAATGTTTGTAATAAAAGTTTATTAGAAAAAAGAGAGCTTATTTATAAGACGTTATAAGAAATTTATTATAAAAAAAATTATAAGAAAGAATTGAAGAATTTACTAAAATTTAGGTGGCTATTATACGAGGTGGCCTAAGCTAAAGGGTAGCCTCTATAGTTGCTTGTGATTGCGATTTCGTATTAGGTATGAATAAAATAAGCAACACATGAACTTTGTAGTAAATTATTTTATTTCCGATTTAAATGTAAATGTGTAACTAATTTGTTAACAGTGGATTCTACAGTGAGTTCACGATGCAGCAACATATCTGTCAGAGTGACAACTATTTCAGTTTGAGCATGTATAGCAATTTCTCATATTTCTTCAATATTAAGTCTTAAATAATTAGCTTTAGTCTTTACAGCCATTAACTTGTGTATGTAAAGATGTGCATCAGAGTTTCGATCACTGATATGATACTGATATTAGTTGGCAAGATATTACAAAAAAAACTTTATTAATGGGTCATCTTAGAGTTGTTATAACTTAGTAAGGAGTCAAAATTGGCCCCTAGTTCACTAAAATTTACCTTACATTACATATTCTGTATAAATTGATTATAGAAGCTGAAGATGATGTAAGTGTACTTGAAAACTGCGTCGATGATGTTTGGGAACTTGTTTGTAATGTGAATAATGTAAATTGTACTGCTTATTTATTTCCTTTTTGACTTCAGTCCATTTCTTCTTGTACTGGTCGGTTTGCAATATTATTTTCTTACTATTCAGAATAATCATATATAGCATTTGTACTTAATCGCCATATTTATCTTAATTTATTAGAAAATATATTTATTAGATACCACACAGTAAAACAAATTTTGTCAGGCAAACCATATTACTTTTTAATGGCTACTTTCTGTGTCTATTTGGACTCCTTATTTTATCATTACCTTTATTTTTACGGTAAGTTGGAAAAAATACAAAAAAATACAAGCTGACAGAACATAAGATGATTTTCTATGGAACGTCTATCGTACTTCGAATTTAAGACTTAAATGATTTATTCAAATCGAATTTTAGCAATATATTTTCTAAAAAAGATAAGATAATGCAATTAATCCATTGATTAATGCCATTGCATCAATTCGTGCGATTAAAATTTCTGCAAAACAGTGAAGTTATGGTATTAATACCTTCCACTCAGTGACCCTTACAATGGTACTGCTCAGGAGTTCAGGTGAATCTAAACCACTCAGAATTTTCAATTTATTCCTGAAGTCTAGTATGTTCACAGTGCTTTGGAAGGCTTATCATATTTTTTGCTATATATAAGGAGATGAAAATAAAATTAAAAATTATCGTCACATCCCATTAACTTCTAATTTTGTCAAAGTATTTAAAACGGCTGTTTACGAATTAATATGCCCCCACGTATGTCAATTTACATCTAGTCAACATAGTTTTGTTCAAGCCGTTCTACAGTTACGAATCTTTACGGTATCTCTATATTTCAAAATTTATGGATGCTAATGTATAGGTTGACGTCGCTTATACAGATTTTTCAAACACGTTCGATTGCCTATCACGGTATGCTTATTAACAATCTAAATCAATTCGGTACATCATCAGCATTACTTAAGTTTTTATTTATATGCAAGGAAACAATATGTAGAGTTGAGTGAACAGAAATCCGTTGAAATTTCATCAACTTCTGGGGTTCCTCACGACTCCGCATTAGGTCTCCTTTTACTTAAAATATTTATTAATGACATTGTTGCTGGCCTGGATGAGCACTGTTTGCTGTTTTCATTCAGATGATATGAAACTTTACTCAAGAATAGAGTCAATAACTGATTATTTAAAAGTTCAGTATAACTTAAAGTACATGAATGGTGTTTCAACAACAAACTTTCCCTGAACATTGGATAAGTTCCATATTGTTTTCTATCATCGAAACAATCATGCCATTCAATTCGACTAGATGGATGTACTCTCACTCGTGCAGAATATTACTGCGATTTGTGTGTAATCTTTGATCACTAACATTTGGGGAGCATGTATGTAAAATGGTACCATCTCCTTCCAGAAGTGTAGGTTTTGAGAATAAATATGATTGTCCTGAGATGTTGTCACATCTAAATATCCTGGTGCTTAGAATTGAAACAAGATCTAACACTACATTTTGTTTCCAATTCTGCGTACCCTTCAGTGTTTACATGCAACGTAAAAAGTCTTGGACCCTCCCTCATTCTTGTTAAAGAAATCTTTTTGCCAGAAAATCCAAATACATTTATAAAAGTATATTGTTTTCTGAATGTTTTATTTGTGATATAAACTGAGTACTTAGAAAACTAAAAACCAGCAAATGTGTGACATTTTTGACAAAATTTCTTAAATAAAAAAGAAGTAAGAAAGCAAGTTATCTACTTGACTAATAGTCGGTATTATCGCCACCACGTTCCAATAGCATATTGACACGTCTGTGCATTGAGATAATCAAGCGGTTAACGATCTCTTGCAAAATATTTTTCTATTACTCTTGTGCCGTCACGACTAACTCATCTGCAGTCTGAGGTGAAGGAATAAGATTATGAGCGGATCTAGCAACGAAATCCCACATGTTATCAATAGGATTCACGTCAGGATAGTTGGCTGGATAATCTAATCTATTGATATGTTCTGCTTCGAGTGTCTCTTGAACCCTTCTTGCGCGATGCGATCGAGCGTTGTCGTCCATAAACACAAAATTTTCATCTAATTCATTATTCATATTCGAATAGTAGGTGTCGATACAACACGGTGAAGCTGCTGAATCTGAAGATGATCTGTGTCTACGGGCATATTACACCAAATACCGATCCTCCCTTTCCACTGTATTAAATTCTGGCATTATAATGTACAAGAATACTAAGGAACACTTGGCTGAATACACTGCCAAATTGACCAGATTTGTAAAAACATTGGTAATAAAGTAAAGGATGAACCTCTGTAATGTTTTATTGTCTTTTTTGTTCCCTAAGTACATGTACTTCTTACCACATTAAAGGTACTGAAGCTTACTGGTAATTAGGCCATATTTGGCCCTTTTTACCTACTAACTGACACTACCCTCTACCCTTACAATCACAAACATCCATGGGTAGGACAGAAAAATTCCTGCCCCGTGTTGGATTCGAACCAACTTCCGGCCGCTCGTGCTTCCCTGGCAGCAACTATTCATTGCCGCCTTGGCCGCTCGGCTACCGTCAGCCCCTTTTTACCACATTAAGAAAAGCCACTAGATTTAATCGAATCATTTTGTATAATACATATTATTAAAGGGGGTACAAGACTTTTGACGTGTGTAGTTTAATAATAATATGAACTTTAAGTCCAGTGTATCCACATCGTTTATCTTTCTTTATCTATTTTTACCTTATTTTAATTTAATTGTTTTCTCAACCTGTAATTGGCCTCCTGTTGGATGTTGATTGTAATACTAAATAAAATAAAATAAAAAATTGCACTTGATTACTATGAATAGAATGACGTAACGTATCTCTACTACTCGTACAGCGGAATTCTGGAATGACGATAAAAAAACAATAATATAATGTTTTAATGATTATGATTCCAAATACCTGTATTGATATAAATACAGGCTCACATTTTTATATGTCACGTAATAGCACGTGACGTGATAATAATACATGTCCCTGGTTTAATGCTTTGCAAACCAGCCACGCGAGATAGCACTCATTAACTGTTTTGCATAAATCCATTTTAAATACAATATAGATTAATTTATTAACATAAAATATTAGGACACATCCAGTTTTTTATGATATAGGTAAAGTAAATTGTATAATCAAATAATATGTCTAATACAAGCCTACATTTCTCCTATATCATATTAATATGAGCTTAACTGAAGTCAGCGTAAAAATTTGGGAAATATGTTTGTTGTCTATTCATAGAGAGCTTGCGTTCTCACATCGGCACGGCATCTATTCAGTATGTTAATAGCCAATCATCAGTCAGAAAAGTTTTATCAATACTTCCTTTTTAATACACAAGTTCCCTAATCTACATGGGTTGTGTGGAGTTCTCCACATACCACACTTTATGCTGAATTTATTGGAAAGGATGTATAAATGCACTTGTACAACCTTCTAGATTACAGTTCTATTAAGGTACACTAAATACGCGGTGTAGACTAGCAACATCTAACGGCTATTCGTTACTTCATGGCGGACTGAAGAGCCACAGATCCAAAATGTTCTACATCGTAGTAGAAACCATTGAACGCTATGAACCTCTATCGTGTTCGGCGAGAACAATATTTTGCAATAAGGGAATTCCAGGAAACAATTACTCTGTGGGCTAAAGCCCCAACCAGCATTGAAAAACCTATAGCAAACAGCTATAGATTTTTCAGGAAATGCCGTTTCCTGTCTGCCTGTCGGACTGTATCAACAAAAAGTTGTATAAAATATTATGAAATTTCTGATTTTCATACCATCTTCCCGAATGTCGATGGATAAATAGCCATCCATATGCCTTTAGAACACCACAAACTCATCTCGCCTGCTTATCGGAAGTCTCAAAATATATATAAATTATTTTTTTTTGTACACAGATATAGTCACCAAATTTTGTTGATGGAAGCATAATTGATATATGAAAAAAGTAACATTAATTTAGAATGACCTTTTAATCATAATACATATAATCCGGAGGGAAGTAACTCGTTCTTCAGCCAATATTTATTTAATTGGAGCAACTTTATTTAAGTTAATAAGTGTTATAATATTCGTAAATGCGCAAATAAATGATTTGTTTGCTTTCATAAAAAAATATTATTTTAAACTAATTATTTTTTGTGTGAATTGTTTGAAATTATTTGTTAAGCGCCAACGTGGTTGGCAAAGGGAAAAATCGATTAATAAAATATTTTCCTCTATAATAGTTATTATATATTAAAAGCTGTAGGTTACTCTCGCTCGCACACTTCACTCAAAAATTGACCATTTTACCGCCACAAAGGCTTTTTTTGCCGTGCAGCGCCGAACGGCTAAACGCTACGCCTTTCGCCGTCTTTCTAGATTGCATACGGCGTATTTTGATGCCGATTTTTTCGCGTTTTCCTAGCTAAATTTCCATTTTCCCGAGGCTCCTCGGCCAAAAACGGTGGATTTTTTGATGTGGAACGAGGATAGTTGAGTCGGTTACGCCCCTTTATAGAAGATAGCGATTTTTTCGAGTGGAACGAGGATAGAGCGAGTAGGTAACGCCCCTTTCTAGACATTCGACAAATGGCAGACGAAATGCGTTTTGCACGGCATAAACGTCAGAAATGTCAAACTAATTTGTTGTTTAGGCTCTTTTGTAGAAATTCAACAAACGTCAAACGAAACGTCAAAATGAATTAAAACAGATTATGTGTTCTGGAACAATTTTCGGGCCCTTCCAGCTACGATAAGTTGTTATTGTATTGTCTGATATATATCCGAGTCATTTGGTGATGATTTTATAGCCCAAAATCTGAATTGGTATCTTTAAAGTTTCAGTCAACTACGAGGCGCACCGCCGACCAAAATCACCGAAACGTCAAACGTATGCTCCGGCGATGACATCTCGGTATAAAATGTAGGAAATTTGGAAAACTGGAGGCCGGCAAAGACCAAAAACTGTAAATTTGAAGTCTCTAGAAAGTTTTCCGTACCCGAGCGCTGGAGTTTGAGGTCGTTTTTACATTAAACTTTGCATAAATACGAGTGCAAACGTGATAAAAATGAACTAGACAATATGGCGGTAGTAAATTCATTCCCGTATCGCGTCAATTTATAGGGTGATTCAAAAAGGCTTAATAGAATAAAAATTGACAAAAAAAATAATATTTCAAATTCGAGGAAATTTTCGGTTTTTTCGCTTCGGAACGGTTGTCGAAAGCCCGTTAAAAACTAAAAATTAAGGGAATTAAAAATTTTTTTTGATGAAACTTCCATCAAGGATTTATTATACTAACTAACGGAGCAAATACAGCGTGTTTAAAAATAACCAACCATTCTCTAAAAACCCTTTAAATTCATGGAATTCAAAACAAATTTTTGATGAAACTTGTGGCATCACATAAAAACGACCCGATTCAATATTTAAAATGCAGGATGTTGAAAACAAATTAACCAAACTCGAGAAAACACTAACAATTTCCAAAATATGCCAACTACTCTTCTAAATTATAGAGCGCCGCATTTTCCCCACCATAGAGAGTTCAGCCAAAGTCACGTTTACATTTTATTATTCACAGGCGTAGAGCCGCGCGCAGTAATGGAAATTAAGTAAAAGGCACTACGCAGCGGTAGTCATGACGCGCGCAGCGCGGCCAGAGGGCTTTTGCCCGAAGAAAGATCAAGTCGGCGATAGCCGACTTGCCATCTTTCTAGTATAACCACTAAATTGGGTTAGAGTGGAAACACGTCACGTAGACAAACAAACTTTATTGTCACTCTTGATTATACAAGAAATATCCTTCAAACAAATTTCACAACTGTCAGCGTTTTGCCTTGACGTTTGTCACTCGCGTTCGACTTCTCAGTATAAACTGACTTCAGCAGCGATACCGAACCGCTTATATATCTTTTTAGGATTCTCGAAGTGTCTGTGACATCGAGAACGTGTCGAGAATTAAGTAGAATATAGCCTGGACTATTCCAGAAAACGTCAAAATAAAGGCATCACAAAAATTATAAATTATAACGTAAACAGGAACATAATTAACAAACTAAAAGGTAGGTAAGCTTCCGTAACATTGCCCCCCTCTTAGAACTGATCGTCCCGATCAGGTTACTCCACTATAGAACCTTCTTAACTTAACGTGCAAGTACTACAATGTCGACACCATTCTTCCACATTGGTACGGATTCTAAGCCAATAAAATCGTTCTCTGACTTTATTCAAAGTTTTATTTCTTCCTATACCACTATGAAGAGCTTCAAGAACTTCTAGCATTCTTTTTCTGAGTAATACAGTTTGGTGAATCCTTTCCTGCATTAGAGTTTTCCAGTACTCTTTTCAATTATTATTTGATTCGACAGTATCTTGTTGTAATATTTATCATTACCGAATCCATTGACAAGGGATGATAAAGCTAAAGAAGCTTAACATTATTTTTCTTTCACTGCCTTAATGTTATGCATTTCAACTGCGACATTTTTGTCTAAATTAGCGCAGAACTGACATATAAATGAATTTTCAAAATTTTCGCGACCTCAAAAGCACTGCTGGGGAATCAAGTTGTCGCATTGATCGCAAGCAACCTAATTAGTAGTTCCTTCGAAAGCTTCTCTTCAACCTAGTGAAGTGGTTAGTGCTGAATTTTTATTAAGAAAACACGGTTTTTATTTCTTTTAAAAGGCTTCACAAATTGTATGTTTCAAAGTAAACTGACCAGCAAAAAAAAAACACTCTAATTTTCTTCAAAGTTTATTACTTTATATATTTTTATTTCTCTATCGATTTGGATGACTCATTCATCAAATTATAGGTATTCCCGTTGGGTCTACAAGAAATAAAAAAATAAAGTAATAAACTTTGTCAAATTTTGGGTTTTTGCTGATGTTTTGACTGAGCCGGTAGAGCCATAATTTCAGGGTAGTGGGTTCAACCGGACTGGCCCCACGTTGGGCGCCAGTCCGGTTGAATTATAAAAAAATGATGCTTGCCGACAGCTTCAGCGGAGTCTGTGGGCCATAGTTAATCTGCTTCTGCGATATTTTTATTATTACTGAAATGATGCACTGGCGAAAGCAACTTAAAAAATATAATATCAAAGTTTGGGCGCCAATTTACTAAAATCGTCAGTACGTCTGTAGGTAAGGGTAATAGAGAATAAAATAATAAAAAGCACAAAAAAATATGACAGTTTATTGATCTCACCACCCTGTTGATGATGACTGGTAGTTGAAACTCAAACTTACATGAGATGACACTAACCTGGAGTTGCCCAGAGTGGTTCTAAAGTAGTTCTGAGTGGTCTCATAACCTAATTCTACATTTTAATGATGTTGAAATGTATGATATTGAATTAGTAAATTGTTGCTGCATGTCTTGAATTCTCAAAAGAACAAATTCTTGAAACATACTTATTAACTATTAACTTCTAAGAAAGATAAGAACGGAAAGAAAGAAATAAATTAGTATTTGTCAGTCATCGTTAATTAATAAAGATAAAATTGAAATAAATAAAATTTTTGAAAAATATATACATATAAATCTAAAGAAATCTATATAGAATAGATATCAAATGCAAATTACCTTCTATGGGTAGTCTTAAACGAAGTAAGAAGTGATTTATCAAAATCTGCAAATTACATTACTTTAAACATCACTATTTCGGCAGCATAAATTTTTCCAGAGAGCAGGACGGAAAATGGCCGAAATTCGGCCGTACTTAGATTAGGTATTGGAACATTTTTGTTATAAAATAACCTAACGCTTTCTGATTGGCTCTCTGATAAATACTATACTAACATTTTTTACTGAATTAGAAAGGTATTTTAAGCTAATATAAATCAAATCTCCTACCATTCCTATCAATGAAGTCATATGTATGTTCTCTGATACCAAACATCTAGGTATGCTAATGAACAATTCCACAGAGAACATACATATGACTTCATTGATAGGAATGGAGATTTGATTTATATTAGCTTAAAATACCTTTCTAATTTAGTAAAAATGTTACAAAAGCTAATAATAAGGAATATATGGGTAGATATTGTGGGTGTAATTCAACGCTGGTTGGGGCTTTTGTTCACAGAGTAGTTAGTTTCACACAATATTATTAATACCTAAAAATATATAAAAACTATACTAACAGTTGGAAATAATATATTTGGTGTAACAATCCTTATAATGTGTTAAATAAATATATACAATTAAAATACAATCAAGTATGGTTACATAAAAATGATTAATATCTATATCGGTTTCATTGTATATGCAAAGCTTCGGTAATGTTTTGATCACGAGATGTGTCTAATTCCTTTGACACACTTCAATGGAAATGGATAACTTACATAGAGAAAACTTGGAATTAACAAAATAATAATAATAATAATAATAATAATAATAATAATAATAATAATAATAATAATAATAATAAAAGGTCTTTATTAGTGTTTACAAAGAACACACAACATCTGGGCGAAGTCTAAATACAGCTTAACTAATATGTATATAAAGGTGAGTTAATATTAATGAACGTTAAATCATAAGAGTATATCATACAAGGCTAATAAAAGTATGCAATTTTTATCTGTGAATTTGAAATATTCGATTTTACTAATATCTAATATTATAAGTACTCTTTGTATATTTTATTATGAATGTCTTGTAACATTCGTGTTTTTTCGCTGAAGAGTTTTTAAAAAGTTCTGTTTGTTATGTACTATTTGTAATTATATTTGTTATAAACGGTTAACATGTACTTTCTCAATCTTCTAACAACTCTACTATACTTTTGTTGCATTATTCCTTTTATAATGTTTTTCCAATTCCAAACCAGCATCCTACATAAGCATTATTTACGCGTATCCAGCAGAATTCCACTCCATAACGGCAACAGCAAAATACATTTTTTCATAAATATTGAATAAATATTATCGCTGCAGATTAAGAGCTTTTTGCCGTTCAGTAAAAATGCTGAAAAATACCATCTTCATACAGAATAAATTCTTCTCAAATAGGTCTACATCTGTATCAAAATTTTGAAAACCTTTATATCATCTAAACGATTTGTTGCTTCTTGGCAACATACGTTGAGAAGAGTACTTAAAGCTTCTTCTCCTTGGGTTGTAAGTAAATACAGTTCAGCAAATAAAAGAAATTTTTGCACCATTGTGTTTTTTTTTGTTCCTGTATGCATAAAATTGATATTTGTGTCGGAAATCATTAGATTAATAATACCAAAACATAATTGGACTTGTGTGGCGTTTGATGAAACCTATGATAGCTTGAAGGTGAAAAATTAAATAAACTTTCTATACCATATGGTTCAAGTTGTTTCAGCAAGACAAGCAAAATTAAAATCGACGAATACTAACTTGGAGACCGATCATTGCTTGTGATAGGTAGGTATAAGCGTTATACTTAAGCAACCAGTTAGCAAGTATTTCAAGGAAGGGACAGGTTCTGTAATAGAATGGAAATTTCACTCCAGCAAAGTAATTAACTTGCGGTACCGCTTTTCTATAGACATACATCAGTTTTTAATCGGATGTCCATCATTGCTCTTGCCTGCCCCAATAAATGAAATAATACTAATAATTGTAAATATTTATTGAAATTACTGGATTTCTCATCCTCTCCTATGAAGATAATCTCACGAAGTTTGGTGAATGAGCCATACATGCAAAATCGTTTCTTGCCTGTCTGTCCGACTGTCAAAATCAATTATCGCAAAATGGTAAATATTTTACAAAGTTTCTGATTTTCTTATTTTCACATGAAGATGCACTCTCGTTATTCGGTGAATGAATACATATGGCTCTCAAATCAAAGTATATAACCATCTCGTGGAAAATAAATTATTTCTCTCCATATATAGATCACCAAATTTCGTAGAAGGAATCATATTTAGCAGTTACACAAATAATAACGTGATTGTTTAGTGCACATTTAGAAAGAACATTACCTTTTCATTTAGTTTAATGTTATACACATCTGATAACAATTGATTTATTTTTTTATACAAAATATTATTATTTCATTCAGTTCAAGTCATTTTTTGTGTGAATTATTTGGAATTATTTTTTAAACATAAACTTGATTTTAAAACATTTAACTTATAACCGTTTCTTAATTTTTCTCTATGTAAACGTTGAGTAAAAGCGATTATCACGATAATTTTGACCTTGCAGATTATAATGAAGATATTAAGTGACACCTGTGGCACCAAACAACATTTATTTTTCTTTGTGAAGCAAAAACTCACAAAACATATTTTTGTTTGCATCCGCTTCAAACATTTCAGAGCAATTCTTTTGCACATGGAAGACATTAATAATAACCAATTTCTGGGGATCTTGCTAATTCGTAAAATAAATACATTACATCATCACAGTTTTCGAGTAACATTGTCTGCAAGGTACATCTGTATTTATCCATTATCCCATTTCAGTAACTAGTGGATTTCCGTTTAGCAATTGCTCAAAAAAATATATGATTCATATGAGCAGTTATGTCGCTGTTTGCACTGAATGAATTAGCTTCTTTATGTTCCATATTTCCTTATCGACAAGGTGCGAAGAAAACTTATTAAAATAAGTTCTTGTGTCATTGTTGGTCTCCCCCAATGGATTTATGTAGATAAAATCTCTCTTGACAAAAACCATCATCTAATGATTGCAATGCATCGTATCATTTTTGATGGCGTACATAAGTAAGCTCTTTCTGAAGAGTAACCCTATTAATTCGACATTAACTATTTGTAATATTTTTCGATATTAATTAATCCATTAATAAATAATGACAAAGCTCTCCTTTTCTTTTATTTAATCAACAGTTTCTTCTAAAGCTTCTCTATCGCAATATACAGGGTGTTACAGAATGATGTTATGAAAATCTAGAAGCAGATTCTGAGAAATTTTTTTATATAAATATGAGTCCGGAAATGCCTCGTTTTTGATAATCAAGTTGTTTAAAATTTTCTTAAATACTAAGTCTTATTTCTCGAACACCGATCGACATACTGAGATGAGATTTGGTATACAACAGTGTATAGTGAAGGGCTGCCTTTACGGGTATAAATTTATCTTGTAATATACTAGCATCAGTGGCGTTCGTGCCGTTAAATACACATTTTTAGCAAAAATAATTGTATGCCACTGATTTTAGGAATTGGTATCACTCTCAAGTTAATTCTGCTTAAAAAGTGTCTCCTGAAAGACTTCTTCCTCCTGATACACCGTTTTCGAGATAAAAATTAATTTATTAATCATTACAATAGACCAACTTTGGAATGCTAATTAAAAAACACTTGTCTAGATGGCATATGTCAGTTTGACATAAATTCCATGTCAGACTTAAACCATTCCCATTTAATTCAAATAAGAAGAAATATTTTTATTAAAACATTTGAGAAATATTGCTTTGTATTTAAAATACTCTAACTTCTTTGACGGCGCACTTAAACTATATATAAACAGCAGCCGACAATAATTCTTTGTAACATTTTTCATAACTAGCTACTTCATTGGTAAAAGTGATAAAGCACAGGACGTTTTACTCTCCATTTCTTTTACTCGTCTTTCAATATCAATACTGGTCATTGATCCTCCAAACAAAAGCAACCAGTTAATGATTCTGGCAGAATTGCGATTGCTTGAGATCATTTCGAAGAAAGGACATATTATGTTATCGAATGGAACTTTTACTCCTGCAAACTTGCGAAGTAAAGAACTATTTTCGATTGTGGTGCCTATTTTCCTATAACCGTCCTGGTTGTATCCAGTTTTAATTACAAGATTTGTTAGATTGCTTAATAAACGAAGCTACTCGCTTCTATAAATATATACCATAAAAAGTGACGACACCAAATATCGCATATCCTATGAATTTTTTTAACAATGACCACATATGGGAAATTGTTGCAGTCTGAATATCGTACAGAAATGCTCAATGAATCATTTCCGATGATTTGGGTTACCGAAAAGTCCTCGCCTCCAGATGGAAAATATGAAAGCAAACCGTGATTATGTAAGTCGCATTGTCACCTGCAATGAAACGTGGGTGCATTACTACAGATCAGAATCAAAAGAAGCAGATATGAAATGACGACAACTTCAATAAGCAATACCTTTAAAAGACGACACGACCTGCTACTGATTTTTGAGATTACAGAGATATTTTGCTCACTGATATCATTCACCAGCAGTGTACAGTAAACTCTGTGTAATACTGTAAATTAGAAAAGGTGTGAATATCTAAAGTGTGACTTTTCTTCAAGACTGTGTTTGGCCTCATAATACAAAATTGGAAAAAATCTATTAACAAATATTATAATATCCGCCCTATAGTTCACCATTTGACTTATCATATGTTTGAACCAACTCAAGAAAAAACTGAGAGTACACCGATGACAGTCAAGGTGCGGAAGCGTTGCGCAATTGGTTACTCACACAGCCAACTACATTTTTCAGTAATGGAATTGAAAAACTTTCAGTCCGGAGGAAAAAAGTGTATTAAGAGATTATGCAGAAAAATAAGATGCATTAAAAATGTATTTTACTGTGGCAACAAATTTTTATAAAAGCAAAAGCCAATTACATAATATATCAGATCCACCCTCTTATTTATTATAGGTTTACTATGATATACTTTTCTAAAGAACTTTGAGAGGCAGACTGTATTATGTTTATTAATGCTTTCGGCATTTTTCTTTAATTTTTAGTGAGCCTTATCAACTGTCTGTCACTATCTACTTTAAAATGCTTTTATTATACAGGGTGTCTCAGGTATTACTGGCATCCTTGGAAGGGGTGATTTTATAATCAAAATAAATGAAATTTACTCAAATATACTTATATGAAAAAGTTCATCGTTTCCGAGATACAGGATGCCAAAGATTTAGATTTTTTTATTATATTTTTTATTTACTTGGAAATCCTTCGTGCTGTATCTTGAAAACCATGAACCTTTAAATTAAACTTTAGATATAATTGGCTAAATCTCATTTACTTTGACTGCATAATCATCCCTTTTAAGGATGCCAGTAATACCTGAGACGTCCTGTATACCTATATTATTTGTAATACTAATAAGAATAATTATTACACTTAGTAATTTGTCTGCTACATTGCCGTTAGTGAATAACACGATCATTTTCGTACTCATCCCTGTAAATAAACAAAGAACAAAAGCTGTGACCTGTCTGCAAGCCCCAAATGAAGGCAATTTCCGCAACAGCCCACACCGAAGGTCTTCATTGCAAACAAACATGAATGAAGGCGACTTCAAGAATAAGAACGCGTCTTTACTATGTTCTATTTCGTAGACTATTCTCACATGCATAGTAGTAGCACTTGTGGTTTGGGTACGACTTAAAATGAATGGGGTACCGTGGGACTCAGACTTTGCATTGTACATGTGCTGAAAAGGCTCACAAATATTTCAATCCATGTGTAAGCGATTTTACGCCAAATAGTTCTTATTACTACTTAGAGATACTTTTCTGAGAAGGATGCGTGCCGATGTTAAATAGTCTTATTAACAATAGAAATACAGGTTATATTGCAAAATATATCCAGATAGTAATTCCTTTCTAACTGATATATTCTTTCTATTGACATTAGTTTTTATGAAGTTAAAATAAGAATGCAGTTTATTTCACCAATATAGGTACACGAACATATTACAAAATACATTTAAAGGGTAAAACATTGAAAATGCATAAAAAAGGTAAAATAAAAGATTGGATCTCATTGGTCACTCAACAGCCAATAGCCAAGTGTGTCAAATAATACTTAAAACTCACAAACACGAACCTTGTTCGTGGATAATATTAAAATTTAATCACAATGTACACGAAATATATAAATACAAAATATGCCTCTAAAATTAGCACTAATAAACCTGGCAAAAATCAAAGAAACATGTTTGTAAATTAGGTAAGTTTTAATAGTAAATATTTTTTTGTGTCAGTTTCCTGCTATACTTTATTTCTATGTGTTTTTATTATTCCATGCTTTAGATGCTTTTTGAATATTTAATAAATTTTATGACATATATTACAGGATTCAGATAAATAAAACATCTTTATCCAATATTTTTCCCTATTTTTGGAATACTAATAGTTTTTGTCTAAATCCCGACTCATGTTCTGTTAGAGGTACATCCTTTGTACTGTCCGGAATATGATGAGCGCCTCTATTTTGCTGTATGATAAAATGGTACCAACAAAATATTTTTGACTAATTTTTTTTTCTTCTTTGACCAACGGTAATAGATTATGTGGCAACGTTGCATGCCTACCATACAAGGTGTCTGTACATAATAATCAGAAATTCACCTAAACACATTTACTGTGAATTATTTTCTTAGAGCGCTATTCAAAACAGAATAAAATTTGAAAGTTTTGCTCAGATTATTGTTCCATTTTTGTTTATATACAAATTTCAGGCAAACATTAAGTACAGAAAAACGAAACACACTAGCCATACTACTACTGTTAATAACAATAATTTGAGCTTAATAGCCGTAGGTAATGGATTGCAATGTTTTCGTATGTTTAAAACGTCTTATAGCCATAGCTTGTAGAAATAGTATAACCTACAGTCGCGGCAAGAATGCATACAACTTATGTCATAGTTGACGTTACGCAATTGTTTTTATTGTCAACATAATTTTTTATATTTGGTTTTGTTAAGAACAAACATTTTTTGCAATTTAGTGCAAACATTTAATGTAGTATATAGTTTAGTTACTCTCATTTGCAGTATTTTAAATATTTTGTTGAAAATCTAATGAGTTATTGATTTGCTTGTATGACGTAAGTCGTCTGAATTCTTGCTGCGACTATATCAAATATTTTTTATTCTTTGAACAGACAATCAGCTGCATAGGTGCATGCATGTACTTTGATGTTTACTACAAATTATTTTTAGTAACCCCTTCTGAGTTACTTCTAATATTTTGAGA
The DNA here is from genome assembly GCA_025584915.1 of Monochamus saltuarius. Taxonomy (NCBI): domain Eukaryota; kingdom Metazoa; phylum Arthropoda; class Insecta; order Coleoptera; family Cerambycidae; genus Monochamus; species Monochamus saltuarius. The sequence goes on along the minus strand of CM046724.1, from coordinate 45,202,531 downwards.
TTGTTGTTATGAACACCTGCTCAAATTAGTAGACCATAAGTTACATGAGTTTTCACTAAGGCGTAATATATTCGTAAATATTCTAATTCAAATATATTGTTATATAACTTAAATTTGCCTATAAAAGATCTTATTTTTATAACACGTACTGCATGCTTACATTTTTATCATTTAATTCATTCATTATAATGTGGTAATGAATTTCAACATGAGCAAAAGGGGACAAAAGATCTTTAGTCAAAATTAATAGTTAATAATCTGTCATTAAAATAGTATAACTATTCCGAAATACTTTTCAACTCTATGCTTTAAATGCTGCCAGTTGATGTCTTTGTAAAATAATACTACGTCGTCAGCCAAACTACTTCATTTTCCTGAAATTTTTAGAGTAAGTATATCATTAATAAAGATCTTAAGAGGCTCCAATACAATCCCCTGAGGTACATAAGAAGCAGTTTATTCTTAACTTCGGATTCTGGCAATTTTAATGAATTATTCTCTATTTTGGAGAGGTAACTTCTCATTAGATTAAGTGCAACTTCACGGAATCCAATATTCTCTAATATACAGGGTGAATCTTAAATAAGTATAAATATTTTAACTGCTGGTGTAGTTCGTCATATAAATCAGTCTAGTGAAAGCCATTTTTAAAAATTTTTAATATTTACGGAGATATTATTTTTTTTTAAAATACCCACATTTTAAGGACCGCTATCTTAACCAACCTAATGAACCGTATGATTTGTTGCGAGGTTGCCATATCTTCTCTAATACAAATATTAGGTTTCCCTAAACGTAATAGTAAAGTAATGCGGTTAATTATATTTAAAAAAATACTTGTTTGAAGCATAAGTAAAGTAAAGTTGGGTATGTAGTATGATACGTATTAACGTACATTTTAACTGCTTAACTGGCCTTACTATAAACGATTAAAAATGAATTTCCGCAAATTAAATACTACCGTAAAGTATTTAAGAAGATATTACGTGATATTACTATGTCCAATGTTCAAAAATTATACATAAACGTTCACACAGGCTTACCTGTTTCTTAAAAAATTAACTATTTAATCAGTAATCCACATTTCACAAGTTAAATGGCATTGTACACTGTTAGAAAGAGACACAAGACAATTTCTTAAATTATTTTATAAATAATAACGAAACACTATGATTTTCACACAACATATTAAATGTAAAAGGTTCTTTAAGCAAAGACATTTGTGTAACACTGGCAACACTGTGAACTACACGTTCAATTTAAAGCGCTACGACTCATAAATGTATGAAAGTCAGCGGTCCTCAACAAGTTTTCTACAGAAAAATTACAAAAATTTATTTAAAATTTCACTTTTTTATTTCTGACGTTTTTGTAAAAAAACTATTATTTATGTGTTCTACACAGTGAACTATACTGCTGGTTAAAATATTTGTACTTATTTAAGGTTCACCCTGTATTTAATAATTTATTATGCATGGCTTACAGCATCAAAAGCTGTCGCCTAGGAAGTTTATCAAAATTTAATTTTCAAGTAAGTATTGTTTTTTGTTTCAATATTTTTTTACTAGTGTTCGAACAAATAAAAATGTGTAAGAATGTGTATTTGTAATAATAATAATAATATTTACGGAGAGAAATACTTAATCAGTTGTAACTTTGTAAGGTATCATTGAAAAGTATTTTTTTAAGAGTTTTAAGGTAAAGTATCACAAGTAGGGTGTTAGAAGTTAGAACCGCTTAGTTAATACATCATTTGGATTCCCCTTCCATATTACAGAAATGGTTTCTAGGGATTTTTCATACTTTTTTCGTTCCTCAGATATAGCCAATGTAAGTTTTCAAACTGTCACACTGCATATCGGTCAATATTGTTGGTCGAGGCATTAGTTCACAGAGTAGTTAGTTTCACACAATATTATTAATAGGTAGGTACCTAATAAAAAATGTGTAAAAGGAAACGTATCAAAAATATAGGTCCCTTCATTGTTTCATTAATTCTTCATAAGTATTTTTCTTGCATTTTTATCATGTATCAGAAGAAACATCAGTTATCGAATTACTTTTCACTTACAGAATCTTAATATCAATAAAGGAATTACCATTTATAAAGTATACATATAATCATCTATAAGATCAACTCAAAAAGGCGACTTTGAAACTACTACCATATTTTATTTTATTTTATTATGATAAATGAAAAATTATTTTTTTGTTGCAAAAAAATCGTCAACAAACTTGAAATGAAAATTTGTCTGAATAACTATTTAATCTAACATAATCTTAACGGGTTAGATTATTACATATTCTTATTTTAAAATTAACTAAACTAGTTCTCATTGTTTCTGTGTAAAAGGAGGTACGTTAGTAAAAATATGTAAAATCAACGGTGACAGTTATATTTCCAATGTTTCACGATCTAAATAATTACCTGCTACCCATTTGTGGGAGAGGCATATCATGTTCCTATTTAATAAAATCAAATCTTCTATCTCCATTGCGGAACACTGCGTATCCAACTGACAAATCATCATCGTTGGTATATAGGCAAGAGTAAATGCGGTGGCAGAAGAGAAATTTTAGGCGCGAAGTGTTAAGAGAGTGGACCGACTTATTGAGAAACAATGAACGGTGATGGTGGTAGTAAGAAGAGGGTTTTGCATTACCTCTTCTTTTAAGTGGGTGCTTCCGTCTGTTGTATCGAACGCGACGCTATATATCTGCCTTATTTTGTTTAATTTGTAGACACGTGATACGTACTACATCTCATGTACTCATATATTTTAAGTCCCGCAAATGATATTTCTTCTAACTGCCTTTACACAAGAATGTATTCCTTTCTTTCTTCTATCTCATTCTACGGTGAAGTGTTTTTCTTCATGTATCAGAAGAAGCTAAGCCAAGATTATTTAAAAAGCAGATATTTTGATGCAAAAGAACAGAAACTTATTTCGAACTCACATTTTCCATGTTCTTTTTGTAAGCTAGCTAAGCCAAGATTATCTAAGAAGTATAAATTTTATTGTAAAAGAACGGAAACTTTTTTCGAGCTAACATTTTTTTTGTTCAAATGTGTAGATACTGACAAAAAAAACAGCAGTTGCTTATATTTGAGACTTTATTACAGATCTAGTATATTTCCGTTATTATCTAATCTTGGTATTGCACCTACCTGCCCAAAATGTGGATTTATTTATTAAGATAGTATTGATGTAAATAAACTGATGACAATTATTTATTTTTAAACGACTTTTATTACGTAAGTATTTATGGTTAAACAGAACAGCATAAATGGCGCCAAAAGATGGTACGGTACCAATCAGTTCTTGTTTAATTCGGACTTATTGTGAAATCGGTAATAAAAAGTAATCTGTTGTGCTTTTATCGTTGAACTTATTCTGTCTAAGATGTTGTGAAACATTCTGAAACATGATTAATGAAAAACGTTGATATTATTCTAACTGCTGAGAAATATATAAAACTCTGTTTAAAAGTAGTTTCAAATTGATAACTATTTTGTGCCTTCAAACCAAATAGTGTGTGTTTGAGAAATAAAAAAAATATTTTTACATTTTCATTCATTCCGAATTCAAATCTAAAAAATTTAAGAACTAACTTTTTCGACATTTATATGAACTAAAAAAATCAATGGTGAATATACATAATATTTTACAAAACTGTATCTCTCACATGGATATGGTTATATTTTCGCACTCAGACCAGACAAATTAAATTTGGACACCATACTATGGAAAATATTCTTAGAGGATGTGCTTATTCCTAATACATTTTTGTAGCAATTCTTGCTTCTAATGGAATTAAATGAAACCTGAATTCGAATCCAGCGAAACCAAAAACGTAAATCTGCAATGGTTTTGATCATCTCCATATCTATCATTCCATCTAACCTTGGAATGGCCTTGAAACTTATGTTATGAAACATGAATATACGACAGTTTGATCCACTTGATATCAATATTTCGATTTGAACTTGATCTTCTTAAAGCTTAGCTGATAGGGTTAAATGGGCTTCAGAGTCAGAATCAGCGAATAAAATTACATAAGAATATATAAGTCTAGTTCACCAGACAGACCATTTTCTTGTGGTGTGTAATCAGTCACTTTAGTAATTTGTTCCATGAAATTGCTACTACTATCTGCCGTGATTATTGAATTTTTGTAATGTTATTCTTATTATTAGTTTTTTTTTCTTCAAAGAAATGTAAAGTTGTAGATGTACCTATGTATAAGCCATTCTTTTCCATTGTAACCGATCACAGATTTCTCTTCATCATCTAAATGTTCTTTACTAAGCTTCTTAATTCAGCTTCTAAGAACTTATTTTGGCTTGCCTCTGTCTAGGGTTTTATTGTAATAATTTTTGAGCTTTATCTTCCACTAATATCTGCATAATTATTTCAATAAAGCATTTAGCAATATGCTAGATGGGTTGAGTTCTCTATAGGACTGCAACTGAGTTTGTTCTGGCCAACTCATCAGACTTTCGGTTGTCCCCATTTCCAATATTACTCATATCCAGACATCCAAACTAAGATTTCTTTATTTTTTGGCCTTACCAAAACATACAAGCACTGCCATTGTTAGAGTAGATAACAATTCTTTGGTATTCAATTTTCATCACCCCCATACCTACAATACTACTGTACTAATACTTACAGCCAGTTCCATAATCAAGAAGTAAAGCATTCTTTAATATTAAAAAGGAGCTTTAGCAATAAAATCAGTTCCATAAAGTTAAAGTGGCAATACAGTGTACTTTATAACAAAGGCGGGAGGCGATTTATGAGGTTAAAGGAGTTAAAAGCACAACATAACCTATATAAATTTGTGGATAATCTTCACATACGTGTTTTGCTGTAATTATTAACGTTTTCTTGATAAATAATGTATAATTACATACTATATGGTACGAGTTCAAGCTCATCCTCAGAAGATGAAGTGATAATTTATTTAAGAAGACCTAAAATTTACAGAGTGAAAAAGTAAGGCAGGCATTGTTTAACAAAATATGACGATTTGGAGTTTTTTCAACGACTTCTATTATCAAAATTAACGGTGGACAAGATGCTTTCGCTGTCGAAAACGTTTTTTTGCTCTTAATGTGCAAACTCAAACAGTTTCTGATGTAGACCTAAAATGTGGACCTAAAAATAATAGACATCGTAGCTCGGTGGCCCGGATCTTCACAAGATCAAACGATTACCCGATAATACCCTTTTCCTTTTCTATCAACTCTAACAATTTAATCTGATCTTCCACACTAAACAGATAGCTTTTCATTTTTGTTTCCAGTTTAGGTTCCATATCCATATCGAAATAAATAAAATCTGTTTCTACCGTCAGGCAAGGACAAAGATAGACAAGAGATCTTTTCTGTATTAAGCTTGATAATTATTATTCAGTAAGAAATGATTTGAAGAAGAAAATAACCATCTATGAGGCTATCCATATACTGGTCGCAATTCATAGAAATTATTTTGATCTTATGATGTGCCTTGTTGGCATTCTGACTAATTGAAGCTGTATGTTGCGTACCTAGTAAGTTATTGAAGCTATCGATTCTTATCTACGTTTTTGGGACATAATATAAAAAATAAATGCAAAAATTAATATGGCAGACGATGCAATGTTTCCGACAGGCCAAAGCAGTTAAATAACATTTTGATATACAGCTAATCTACATAAAGTGGCATGTGTATTATCTAATTTTCTTGAAGACTCGTTAAAATTGACAACTTTTATGGATCTTATCCAACAGTCTTTTCTTGAATGAGCTTATTCTTGTACTAGTTATATTATCCAATAGTTTAAAATTGATATTAAAAGAGATATTAAATCTAATTCTAAGACAAAATTAACGCACCACAAGACTCAAAAGAAATAAAGATCTACGAAACTATGTCTTACATATTTATTCCGGAAAGTATGGATAAAACTAGTTAGTCACATAGTAAAAGATACATTTAAATTCAATGATTGTAATGCAGTGATCATTAGAATAAATTTATGGTATTATTTACTATTCTATTTTAATACTAACAACAGATATTTCCTTACCATGAGGCAATTGTCGTAATTTTATGTTTAGTTACATATGTATAAATATATCAAGAATTTAGAAATTACACGAAAAATACACGTCAATCTGTGTATAGCTTTTATAGAGAATTATTGTGAAATAACCGAATCAATATGTTTAAGCAACCAATGTTGCTAACTGAATAAATTCGTTCAATACAATGGAGTTATTTTGAGTTCATAAATTATATATCAGTATATAAAAACTGTACATAATAATTATATTTTAGTATTTATATTGCCAGTAGGTAAGATAGTAAGATTATTGAAATTATCATTATATGCTATATCAACAATATAAATACTAAAATTAAGGAAAATAAATACAAACCCCACCTAAGTTTACCCTTTACGTATTCATTACAATCAAATACATATAGGGTAGCTGTTTTATAAAGATAAAAATATTCGTAGCCTTCAAAATATCTGTATCAGTTCACATTTTTTTCTCATCAGTCATATTTAGAAATACGAGGTGTCTAAAATATAGTATGTTATGGGTAACTTTGGTTATAATTTTCGGGCTAATACCATGTTGTCGGTTTATACTCATAAACGTGTCAAGAGCTGTGTTCCAATTATTTAATTTTTTTACAGAAACCAGAAAATTAAGTATTGTTACCAATGTACCCTTAGCCTGAAAAATATTATAAAATGTAATTATCTAGTAACATAATATACATTTGGCAGGTTATATAACCAATAGTATAAGTACTCGTAATAAATATTTCAGTTACTACAATGTTTAAAATATCATTACAAGATATTAAATGTACTTTCCTTCAATGTTTCATCAAATTTTCTCAATGTTTTACGTCAATCAACTCGTTTTACAGTTCAAATGCTTTAGAGCTTTACTAATTTTTACACATCTAGAGGTAGTTGAATGGATTACACTATACCAAATTTAAAGTCTATATCTTCAATGGTTCCTCATTGATCAAAAACTATAGGGACTGAGTCATAGGAAAATTATAAATTTGTTTGTTCTGATAGCAGGCTTGATCATTTGGCGGAAGATTACTGTATTCGTTAGTTTCCTTCATCCAAACCCAACAATGTATTTTTTAAAAGAATTTGGTACTTTTTATGTAGTAAGCAGATCAGCGACAATATAGATTGATCTATCCACAAAAAATGTTCCCATATGCCACCATGATCCACATGTTCGCTAATTACCCTCATATCTGATTTCAACGGAAAGCAACGGCCCAATGCCGCTTATTTCTCTTTCCGGTTCGGAATCCACGATAGCCTTTTTCATTCATCTCAATTCTGCTTGTACGGATTTTCAGCCCACGTCGCGTCGTCGGTCCAAATGTTTATGTCACCCACGCAGACAGTGGCAGTGGCGTATATCTGCAGCTGTTTGAGTAAATCAAGATAATATTAAGGTTTGAATGAAATCATAATCCGGAGTTTTCTCAAACATAAGAATGATAATTATCATTATCCAAATGCAACTATAGTAAGTAAGGCATCAATAATCTTTTATAACAGTTTTATTGTTATATTGTTCGTTATTACACTTAAAATTTCACACCTCTACTTTAAAACCAATAAGATGCCTTTATTTTGACTCGTTACCATGGCAACCAGAAAAATTTTCGGAAATTGAAATTTTTGACGGTTGAGAATGTCAAATTAATTTAAAATGTCAAATTTGCTTTATTTTTGGGGTGTGAAATTTCCTTACCGAATATCACACGAGCGTAAATTATTCCTAGTAATTTTTTTCGGTCACAAATATTTTAATTAATTTTCAAAATATTCGTAACTTCAAAAAAATTTCCTGAACTAATTTAAGCGCTTGTAATATTATAAGGGAACATTTTTTGACAGTTCTAACAGCCGTATAAATTTTATCATTTAAAAATTTAATTGACTACTACACTCATCTTAAAATTTTCAGATAATCTGACCAATCACAAACCAAAGACAGCTTGTATTATCGCGACTATTTCACTCATCTTAAAATTTTCACATAATCTGATCAATTAGAAACCAAAGACAGCTTGTATTATCGCAAAAACACCTGTATTTTAAATCTGATTGATCCATCAGCTTTGTGTTCTCAACGTCGTAACCATGGATATATATCGCAAATCAAAGTTTGACATAAAATAATTGCACAAATTATTCTTTGTGAATAATTGCAACTGCAGTCAACGTCAAAATGAATCGCTTCGGTGCTACTTCAAACTAAATTATGAATCAAAATAAATTTTTTGACTTTTCACTTTGTTCATGAAATAGTCTAATAAAATACCACTCGTGATTGAATTTATCTCTAAGAATTTATTTCTAAAAGAAACTGAGTTGCTTGAAGCAATTCAATGTGACATTCTTATCGAAAAAATTCAATCACTAGTGGTATATTGCTGATTATTATTTACGGGATATAGCTAGCAATCAAATTGCTGTAGTTTAGGTCATGTGACAACATCCATCCAATCATGAAATGATTACAGCGATAAAACTCCATGGGGTATTCTCAGCAAAAATGGCATGATTTATTAAAATGTGATGTTGAAAATCAACAAATGTCAGATTGACAACATGCTTTCAGCATACTCAATGACAAAATTATCTCGGAATTATCAAGGCTCTTGGTATATTATAGATGATAACAGCATGCATGGATGTCTTCAATCACTATCACACCAAGATTGATTAAGTTTGACAGCTTCATATTTCATATAAATTTTAAAATGTCACATTTTCACACTGCGAGTTTTCAATATATTAACGCGCTAATTAAAGAAAAAAATTCAAAAAGTACCACAAACAGTCACAAATACATGTGGGGAATATTTATGGAGTTTACTGAACGAATATACGAGTTAAATGAACATAGAAACGTAGAAGACTGGTATTAAAAGATTTGCCGGTCAATATGAGAAAGAAAGATAGGACAGAATTCAAAGAAGCAACAGTAAATACAAATAACGTAAGAACAGTTATCTGGAAAAATCAATTAAAAATAATAAGTAGCAGTGGATATTCCTTTTCTTTTTTGTAATTTTACGAAATTCATTTTCCCTATTTGGCTATTATGCAATAATAGTATTTATTTTTTTAAATGTCATCGATTTTAATATTATGCAGGATGGTACATTTTTTCTAAATGTGGGTACTAAGTGCCCATGCTTGCGTGTTTGATACATAACCTTAATTAGTAACACTATACCAAATATAATTTAATTATCTATATTGGCAACTATACAGAAAAGTCCATATTTTTTTTAAATTTTCTATCTCTGTTACAGAATGTCAAATTAAAAAATATTAAAAATCTTCTGACACTCAAAACTTGTTTATTTAAAAATATACAGAGTATAAACAATAAAATTTTTAAAAAATAATTCAGATGACCTGAGAGAATATTGATTATAAACAAAATATTTAAAAATTAATTCAAATGACCTGAGAGGATAGATATTGAGTATCGAAGTTTGCCGATGACAATGATTCAGAAAAGGTATTATTGGCACTTGCTTAATATATATCTTGACATTTCCAGAGACACATCGCTCTCTTAGTTCTGTAGAAAAATTATGACTGAGGATAACCCTCATGTAGGAAAGTTCAGAAAACAATTGTCAGTCATATCTCTTCAAATATGCTTATTGTAGATAAAGGTAGTAATTTAACTTTGTCCATAACAAACATAACATTGTATTGTCTATTTTTTACACAACTTCAGCTGATGGAAAGTACATCGCTATACCCTTTTGAACTGTACGCCACTGCTCCTTCTCCAGTTCCTGATACAAGTCGAATTTGAATATTTATGTAACGCGCAGACCATTCGGCCATTGACATTCAAGCAATTTGTAAGCCGTCTTAGGCATATTAAAATGCAGCAGCAATATCAAAATATGTTATTTTTTACAAATAGAGATTTGCATATGCGAAATAGAATGGATATGTGTGGTGTAGGTAGACACACTCGTATGTGGGCAATTGTTATTTATTTTTTATTTTTATAAAAGTGTGTTCTTGATCGGAAACTAAATGATTAGTATTGGCTTTTGGGAATTCCTAAACAGCAAATATTAACAATAAATTTAAACAATAGTTTATAGCCAACATTGTTGGCTATAAAAATTCCAGATTTCAATTATTTGTTAGTCACTTAAAACTAAGGTCACACATTCAATGAATGAATGAATTAATTAACTACAGTATATTCTGCTTTAGTTAACCTACACTATACCCCACCACTGTAACCCTAAGTAGGAATATATACAGGGTGTCCCACAACTAATAGAACATACATCAACAAGATATGGTAGACGTCAACATAAGTCGCTTCTGCTTAATTTCTTATAATAAAATATTTACGGTTAAAAATTCAGGGCGATTCAATTAATTCAAATTTACCGAATATCAGCAATAACTCAAAAATGATTGGGCAGATATAATTTACGTTTTAGAGAGAGAAAATTTGGATTTAGAAGATGCTAGCTATACAATATGGATTGTGTGAATTCTCACACATGTTTTTTACCTCTTGGATTTTTGATCGCATCACCTTAAATTATGAAAGAGAGAACATGTATAAATAAAAAAGGAATACTTCATTTATCTCGATATCTCAATTCGTTTTAGAGATACTTGGGATCTACAAAGTAATTTTGAAATCAAAAATGTTTTTTTCTAAGTTCATGCAAAAAACAAAACTTTATTGAACTATATTTAGTGGACGTAGAAAAAATATTGTATGCAACTCGTACAAAAAGTGCTTATTGCACTCGACGTGTTGTCGACAATTTCACGTCGCGTGCAATAAACACTTACTTTTTGTACTTGTTGCATAAATAACTATTAATTAACGTGGTGGCTATGGATCACCGTAGCATGTCATTCGTGGTAATTACAATTGTCATTTAACGTTTTAGGCTAACGGTAAATTTGATTTGTTTAGTAAATAATTTTAACGATCTATTTGGGCGCCTACTATACCATATTTTTTTGTATATTTATGAGAAAATTATTATTGTCGAAGTCTTAAAAATGTTACTACTTTTTTATTTTATAACAGGGTATTCGTTTTTCAGATCAATATTTCACTATATTTATTAGCAATTATGAGTATTATGTACTATCGTTTGCAATATTAATGACACTCACTAAAATGAATTTTGCTATTTATTTTGAACTTGTGACGTATTCATATTGAAATCTGCTTTAAATTTTTAACATTAGTTATTAGTTGTTTCACTTACCAAGAGAGATTTAATGAAATATCTATTCAGAACTTCCAGAAGTTCAAAAACTGTTTTAAGAGAGTGCCATTATTATTGCAAACGATTGTACTATAATTTCTTACACCTGTCATCATTAAGGCTGTAATGTTCGCAATTTTACAAACCCGTTTTTAGGCGTCCACGCGCTTTCATATTTCTCCTCAATGGAAATTCGTATTAAGATGGAGCAAGTTTTAATTAACTACTAAAAGTCTATTTTACTAGACAGCAGTACTAAAAGTCTATTTTACTAGACAGCAGAGCCATATTTTCAAAAAAAATTTGATCTGAACAATATTTCGGTCACAATATTGCCCACATTTAGGACTGCGGTGAGACGTTGTTAGGCACTATTATAAAAAAAGAGTTGTAGGCTAGTAAATCAAGTCTTCATATAACAGACAATTGTCTCAGATTTAATTTTTTTGCATTTATATTCATGAAATCTGTTCGCCAAGAAGACATGTTTTGCTAAATTTCTGCATACAATTGCCTAACTTACAGGGGCACAAAGTTAAATTTGCCGTTGAAGATGCTGATGGGCGGAGCCCGATAAAAGGTACACTGTTTGGCCGAACATTAAAACCTTAAAAAGTATTGTTATTAATTCCGAACAGATCGTAGATATGCAGGCTGTTTTACAGTAACGACACATTAGAATATTTCAGAAATTTCTTGAGATTAGAATTTTGAGAATTTGGCTTTGGAGTTTTTGGGGGTGCTATCTTTAAAGTAAAATAATACCACTTTTGTAACGCTTCCGATTATACCTGACGTCGCCATGAACGTGATTATTTTAAATGGAACACTATACTCTCGTCAAGAATTCAGACGTTTTACGTCACGGCTGACGTTACACATTTGTTTTTATTGTCTACGTAATTTTCGATATTTGGCCGCGTTAAAAACAATCAATTTTTGCAATATATAATGCAAACTTTTAGTGTAGTATATAGTTTTATTGCTACCAGTTGCGGTTTCTTAAATATTTTGATGAAAATATAATGAAATATTCATTTGTTCGTATGACGTAAGTCGTCTGAATTCTTGTCGCGAGTATATATATTATTGCATTTTTTGAAATTTAGAGTTGAAAAGATACGGTATACCTAAACCCATTCATATTGAAGTTTTTTAACATTTTTAAAAATACATACATATTAAATCAACTTAAAAAAATGCATTCATATAACAATTATTTTATTTAACTGAATTCATAAATTACATTTTTTTAATTTTATAATATTACTATTAAGTTTTAATCATGATACAAAAAACTTTTTAAAATCGGAAAATGCTACAAATCTCAAAAAATAATAACTTATTTGAAGCACTCACAAAAACCTCAAATTTCAAAATTTCAAAACTCAGTAGTAGTCTCTGAAATATTCTAATTAGCCGTCACCGCATAAGACACCTTGTATAGTTTCACTTATTTTGGAACAGTAACACAGTTCACAACTTATATTGGAAGATGACTACATTACAATAAATATTTGGAGCATCAAACTTTTGTAAGTTCAAACTTCGATCTTAAAAACGCAATTTCTGTTACCTAAATATAGTGGACAATCATTTGACAATAAGTCGCAACATCACCTACAGAACAGCTTCTTGTCTTTAGAAGATTTGTTGGAAGCTGCAGTTTAAATGCAACTTTACAGACATTAATAAACAACCTAATAATTCAAACTACTGACAAATTTAAAATGACAGATATTTGATTTAATCCAAATTATGTGAAAGTGTCTGATGTTGATTTATTCCTAATCGTATGCAGCTGTGAACAGCATATACAATTATTGTTTGCTTGTATATCTGACTAAAGGCAAAAACTTTTATGAAGTTAAGTAAAACCTGAATGAAGTAAACAATTGAAATTTTCCAGAAAATCCTTAAAACTGTAACGTACAGTAACGTATGACATTTTTAATCTATCCCTTGTTGCTATTAACCTAAAAGTACCTATTATTAATCAACACTATGACTAATAATACTTAATTGTAACTAGTTCATTTTGTTTTTAATGTACATAGTGCTTATTTGATATTTGTGAGTGTACATAAATAAAATTGGTAACCATGACCAGCTGAATGACATGCTAATATATGGCAAATCTGGGCAAAATTTTCTGGCTACCAGATATTTGTACGGTAAACGCTTTTCGCAACCAACACTCATTTTGAATATTTGTAACTATTTCACATTTGATTCTGTGTTCTGAAAAAAGCTCTACAAAAACCATTCACAGTAAGTTTGTTTAGGTGGATTTGTAATTATTATTCGCAAACACCTGATAATGGGGTAATTTGGTATAATAAAATTTTATCTGAATTTGATAATATTATGGCAATTTAGATTAATTGACACAAACAAAGGAGATATTAATGGTGAAAGTTTGCTGCACCCTCTGTCAGTGCAGCGAGCGATGTGATGTTCTTATATTCGCGCCATTCCGTCAGCGATTGTTACATAACCGTCGTTGACGCTTTGTGTAGAGCCTCTGTATTTGTTTCTGATTACGTTTTTTGTGTTTTAATTTGCGCATATAGACAATGGCATCTTTAGACTATGGTTTTGTTAGGGGGAGATACTGTTACATGTTACATATGTTTCAAGATAGCTATACCTAAATTAAAATGATATTCATAGATAAAATTCACACCCTTCACCAAAAATAAATGGACTCGTTGCATAGCTTTCTGCCACAATCTCCTTTTTTCTCTTCTCTTGGCATTATAATGAAATATTTATTAGGTATTTTCATGCTTGTATTTCCACATTTTGGTATACTCTTCAGACGACTTACGTCAAATGAATAAATCATTATATTTTCATGAAAATATTTAAGAAACTACAACTGAGAGTAATAAAATATACAGGGTGAATTTTAAATAAGTCTAACTATTTTAATTGCAGGTGTAGTTCGTTATATAGATAAGTCTAGTGAAAGTCTTTTTTTTAAATTTCAAATATTTACGGAGATATTATTTTTTTTAATACCCACATTTTGAGGATCGCTGACCAGATAGACCACTGACGTAACCTAATAAAATAAACCATATGATTTACTGAAGGCGAGCTTGCCATATCGTCTGTAAGATTAACTGTTTAACGTAAATTCAATTTTTGCGGTTGCTTTTAATTTTAAAACACCTGTTTTTAACAATAAGTAAAGTAAAATTATCATAATATATTAAAATATGAATTTACCAAGTTCAATACTATCAATTAAAGTGTTTAGGAAGTTACTTTGTTCAATGATTCCAAAAATTATCCATAAACGTGCATAGAAGAACCTACATACTGAAAAACCAACTATTTAAACAGTTATCTACATTTCAGAAGTTAATATCTTTATACACTGTTAGAAAGATTATCACAAATTATACCCTGAAATTATTTTATGCAGAATAACAAAAAAAAAACTATAATTTTCAAAAGATAAACACAAAACATGGAATAACAAAATAACTAGCTTGATGTATGCGTTCAATATCAAGAAAAGGCAAAGTAAAATATTTAAAAGCAGTGTCAATCGCATGCAAAAAAGAAACTAGTGCCGTATGCACAGGTAACAGGTAGATGTCACGAGCAGTATATGGAATGTCGCGCACCAGCCCCTCTCTCTCTATAGGATTGATAGTCGAGGTCGACAAATAGGTTATGTTGATGCCGATGCACAAGTATGGTCCAGCGCAAACGAATAAGCTGCGTGCAAGTTACAAGTGGAAACAAAACATGTAATATTTGGGGAAAGGGATTTGATAATTTCAATACACGTAAATTGAAAGGTAATATGAGATACATTTGCATCTTCTGAAACTGAACTAAGCTACTGGTTTCTTTAAGTAATGCACTGTTTGATGCATGTGTTTTAAAAGTTGCGGCACTAACGTATAAAACGTATTTAAATCGTCTTATTATTTTCATGGGCAGTGTTTTTCTCTGGTGTAATCAATTAATATTTTTTGTGAAATACAATGTGATTAAATAAAATATGGCGCATTATTCAAACAGTGAAAAGGTTGGCATGTTAAAAGCATATTTGTCAAATAGTGATAATCCGTAATAGTGATAACGATAACGTATTTTGATATATCAGTTGGCGTGTAGTAAAAATGGATAATGAACAAATTCTGGATAACTATGACTGTGGGTAGAGAATCTGGTTTATATTTTCAATTTATTGGTGACGTATAGGAATGGCAAAGGGGAGGAGATGGCCATTAATATTTTCATAAATAAACATATTTGAATCATTCTTTGACATGTCTAAAAATTCTAGTTAACTTTGTTGGAGCCTATTCGAAGACATTAGTGTAACACTGGCAACGTTGTGGAATTCACATCCACCATGACTCCCGGATCAGCGATCCTCAACCAACTTTTCAACTTCTGTTGAAAATCATGAAATTTATTTAAAATTTGACTTTTTATTCCTGATTTGTTTGTTAAAAAACTATTAATTATGTGTTCTACACAGTGAACTGTACTGCTGGTTAAAATATTTGTACTTATTTAAGGTTCACCCTGTATACTACACTAAAAGTTTGCATTATACAGTATGCGTCAAAAGTATGGAATAAATTCAATAAAAACGAAACAATTATTTTTTGGGAAAAATCCTCGAACAGGTCGATTTTTAATTTAAAAAATACATATTTTAGCGTAAAATGCGATTTTCAAATGTCATTTGTTTTCGAACGTCATCGATTTTTTTTAAATGGCAACACCATATTGTAACCTCGAAATTAGGTTATCGTTGAAACACGTCACGTAGACAAATAATCTTTATTATCACTCTTGATAATACAAAAAATATCCTTCAACAAATTTCGCAACTGTCAACGCTTTACTTTGACGTTTGTCACTCGCGTTTGGCTGCTCAATACAAACTGACTGCAGCGGCCGAAAATGGTCTGCTTATATAGGTTTCTACAGTTCTCGAAGTTTCTGAGACTTCGAGAACGTGTCGAGAAACAAATAGAATATAGCCTGGAATATTCCGGAAAACGTCAAAATAAAGGCATCACAAAAATTATAAATTCTAACATGAACAGAAACGTAATTTACAAACTAACGAGGTAGGTGAGCTTCAATTATAAATTCTAACGAAAACAGGAACATATTTAACCAACTAAAAAGGTAGGTGAACTTTCGTAACATTGCCCCCCTCTTAGAACTGATCGTCCCGATCAGGTTACTCCATTGTCCGCATGGCCTTCTTGATAAGGTGTTAAACGATCGATGTGGACAATCTTCATCTTGGCTTGGGGATTCCTCTGGATCCTGTAAACTACGTCATTCAATCGTGACACGACGGTATAAGGGCCTTCCCACGATTTCTGCAGCTTCGGAGATTTACCCTTGCTTCTTTTGGGTTATAGAGCCACACTTTCTCAAGCTCTTGAAACCCGCTGCTGTTGGCACGCAAGTCGTATCTGGTCTTCATTCTGTCGCTTTCTATTTTTATCTTCTCTCGTACTTCTTCATGTACCATCTTTATTCGATCTTTCAGATGGCTGAGATAATCATCTAAGTTTTCCTCGTGTTGCGGTCGATTCGTAATTAGGTCTATGGGTAGCCGCAATTCTGTGCCGAAAATCACGTTGGCTGGTGTTTTACCCGTGGTCTCATGAATTGCTGCCCGGTATGCCAGTAAAAATGGAGGAAGACAGGTATCCCAGTTGGTCTGTTTCTCGTTGACGGCCGTTCTCAGGAAGTTTTCGATGGTGCGATTGAATCTTTCCACCATTCCATCTGATTGCGGGTGAAGAGGTGTAGTTCTGGTTTTGTGAATGCCTAGCAGCTCACAAACGTTCTGAAATACTTCCGACTCGAAATTTCGTCCTTGGTCGGAATAACGACATATCCAATTTTCGAATAAAGCTTCGGCTACGGTAACAGCTTCTTGATTAGGTAAGGGATATATTTCTGGCCATTTACTGAAGTAGTCCATCACTACCAATATATAACGATTCCCACTGCTGCTACGAGGAAATGGTCCAGCTATGTCAATAGCTATTCTCTCAAATGGAGCTCCAACATTGTACTGCTTCATCTGTCCTCGGCTTCGAGTCCTGGGTCCCTTACTAGAGGCGCAGATATCACAACGTCGACACCATTCTTCCACATCGGACCGACTGCCAAGCCAGTAGAATCGTTCTCTAACTTTATTCAGAGTTTTGTTTATTCCAAAGTGCCCACCACCGACTCCACTGTGTAGTGCTTGAAGAACTTCTGGAATTCTTTTCTGGGGCAGCACTGTTTGATAAACCTTTTCTTTGCCGTCGGGACTCTCCCAGACTCTTTTTAACAGGCCGTTCTCGATGGCTAAAGAATTCCATAGCGCCCAGTAGCTTTTTAGAGACGGTGATTTATCAGAAATATCGTGCCAGGTGGGTCTGTCCATGTTTTTTATCTTCCACTGGAAAATTGGTCCAAAATCCGGGTCTTCACTTTGTTCTTTAGCGATGACTTTATTATCCCAATCATCTGAGCTCTGGATGTTAATTCTTCGGCAAAGAAACTCATCTTCCTCTCTAATTTCTTGTCGCAGGCAGTGCTTACAGTTTGGAGGGCATGGTCTTCTGGATAGGGCATCAGCATTCCGATGGTTAGACCCTTTCCGGTGTTCAATTTTGAAGTCGTACTCCTGCAACCGTTGAAGCCACCTTGCCACTTGGCCTTCCGGATTCTTAAACTGCAGTAGCCACTTCAAAGAAGCATGATCGGTCCTCAAGACGAACGGCTGACCATAGAGATACTTATGAAAATGCTCCACAGTTTTAACTATGGCAAGCAACTCTCTTCTGGTTACGCAGTAGTTCATTTCTTGCTTAGAGAGGACCTTGCTAAAGTAGGAAATCACTTTTTCTTGCCCGTTTTCAATTTGTGATAATATTCCTCCAATTCCAGTATTACTAGCATCCGTGTCCACGATGAATGTCTTTCCAGACTTGGGATATGACAGAATCGGAGAAGAACACAAAGCTTCTTTTAATCTTTGAAAAGCTTGTTGACATTGTTCCGTCCAGATGAATGGCTGATTGTTTTCTGTGAGCCGATGTAGGGTTTTGCAATCTCGGCGAAATTTTTCACAAACTTGCGATAGTAAGTGCAAAGTCCAAGGAAACTCCTTAATTCATGTTTGTCTTTCGGTACTGGCCATTTCCAGACGGTTTCAGTTTTCTCTGGGTCAGTCTTCACTCCGTCAGAGGAAATAATGTGTCCTAAATACTTGACTTCCTTTTGAAAGAGCATGCACTTCTTGGGACTTAGCTTGAGCCGGGCTTCCTCAACTTTTGGAAAACTTCTTGAACATTCTTCAAATGATCTTCAAGGTCTTTGCCAAGTATTATTATGTCATCAAGATAAACGAGACAAGTTTTCCAGGTCATTCCTCGTAGAATGGTTTCCATAAGTCTTTCAAAGGTGGCTGGTGCGTTGCAGAGGCCAAAGGGCATGACGTTGAAGTGCCACAACCCTGTTCCAATGGAAAACGCTGTCTTCTCTTTATCATCTGGGTGAAGTTGCACTTGCCAATAGCCACTTTTCAGGTCTAATGTGGAAAACCATTGGGATCCAGACAGGGTATCCAGGGTATCGTCTATTCTTGGCAACGGATAACTGTCCTTTTAGTGACATCGTTTAGTCTTCTATAATCCACACAAAATCTGGTAGAGCCATCCTTCTTCTTTACCAGAACAACCGGCGAAGTCCATGGACTCTGGGATGGTTCAATGACTCCTTGTTGCTGCATGTCTCTAAGCATCGTCGATACCTCTTCTTGCTTCGCTAAAGGGATACGTCGTGGAGCTTGTTTAATTGGAGTGGTGTTGCCGGTATTTATGCGGTGCTGCACAAGATTAGTCCTTCCGACGTCATCCTCTGTTAACGAGAATACATCCTGGTAGCGCCTCAACAAATCTTCCAATTTTTGGACTTCATCAGCTCGTAATGGGGACTTGAATCGGTTAACAAGGGTCTGCAGGACTTCGGGTAGTTTTTGAATATTTCGAGGTGTTGATGATTCCATATTGCTGAACACCGATGTAACTGTTTGACAAATTCCCAAAGGTTCGCCTTTCTTGATCTGTTGTGGGTAGTCCTTTAGATTAAGCATTCTCACCAATACCAAATTGTTTTTCCTTTCTGTTAATGTCTTTCCGGTTAATATGCCCTTCCTATAGAGGCTGCTCTCTGGTTCTGGTTCTACGATTACAGTTTCTTCAACTGCCGAAGGACTGCTACAAATAGCTTCAATTACTAGTTCTGAACCTGCTGGAAGTTGTATGTCTGCTGACGCTTTCACAGTTCTAATAGGAAGGTTTCTGATTTCAGGAAACTGCATGATGATTTCTTCATCTTTGGTCTTCAATAGTCTTCGTGGAAGGTCCAATACAAAATTATGTTGAGTCATTACATCAAGTCCAAGAATGACATCATCGGTTATATCTGCTACTAGGATGTTGTGTTGGAATGTGGTTGCCCCCAGGGTTATTCTAGCTAGATGGATGCCCTTCACTGATATGACTTCTCCATTTGCTGTCTCCAAGATGTAATTCCGGTCTGGCTTTTGTATTCTGCAGTGAGCGACGATGTTCGGTCTCACTATGGTGTGACTAGACCCTGTATCAAGGACCATTTCACAATCCCGTCCGCATATACGCCCTGGTACTCCCAAACTCGTTCCATTATTTTGCAGACGGGTTACCTTGATCTTAATAATTGGTGGGGCTTGGTAGCACCTAGCCAGCTTTCGCCCCTCAAAGCTGACTAGTTGGCGTTTCCCTGGTCCTGACTAGATGTATTCTTAGGGCATCGATTCCTAAGATGCCCTTCAACTCCACAATTCCAACACTGAATGGGTCTTCTCCTGCTATATACAGTGGAATTAGCTCGGTCTTGTTCTTGCTGGAAGTTATTCATTAAATCTTGCAAACTCTTCATAAATCCTTCCATGTTATTTTCACTTGCTCGTTGTTTGCTAGTTTGAAACTTAACTTGCCTTGTTCTGCCTTGACTGTTTCTGGAAGCCTGTCGGGCGGCTTCAATTTCCAGTGCCTGGGCCAGAGCTTCAGATATGTTTTTATGTCTGGCTAACCTTAACGCTTGGCTGATCTCGGAGTCTCGCAGGCCATCAATGAAGCTACTTATTGCTAACTGTTCTTGGAATTCTGTCGGTGCGGTGGGGTAGGCTAGCTTCACCATACGTGCTATATCCGCCTCAAATTGCTGCAGATTTTCTTCGAAACGTTGTCTTCGGCCTTTTAGTTGTGCTTGGTATACATGTTGCAGATGGGCGTCGCCATACCTCATATCAAACGCACCCTTCAGCATTTGATAGTCCTTTTGTTTATCGTCAGCTAGTGTTCTTAATATCTCCATAGCTTCACCCCGCAGAGCAACTATAAGTGATGTGGCTTTTTCTTCTTCTGACCAGTTATTTGCCAAGGCAGCTGCTTCAAATTGTTTTAGGTAAGTGCTCCATGACACCTTTCCATCAAATGTTGGTGGCTTCACTCTTGACGACGGTAGAAAACTGCTCTCGGTCTTAATGGGCTCCTTTACCGACAACTGGGATTTCAGATTTGATACTTCACTTTGTAACTTAGTCATATTTTCTTCTACGACCTGGACCTTATCTTGTACCTCATTTCTTAATTGATTAATCTCCTCTTCTACAGTTTCCTCAAATTCATTGAGTTTAACTTTAATTGCTTCTTCTAACTTCTTATTGTTTTCTTGTAAACTGGTTTTCATTTCGTTTCTTAACTCTTCCTGATTATTTTTCATTACTTCTAAACTGTTTTTCACCTCGTCTTGACTGTTTTTCATTTCATCTTGGTTGTTTTTCATTTCTTTCTTTAAGTCTTCCTTCATATCTTTCATCATTCCCATTAATTGTTTCAATGATTCCTCCATTTCTGTTGCTTTAGATCTCGTCACTGGCATTCACTTGTCTACTCCAAATGTCTTCTTCGTGGAACGTCACACTTCTGACACCAATGTAACCTCGAAATTAGGTTATCGTTGAAACACGTCACGTAGACAAATAATCTTTATTATCACTCTTGATAATACAAAAAATATCCTTCAACAAATTTCGCAACTGTCAACGCTTTACTTTGACGTTTGTCACTCGCGTTTGGCTGCTCAATACAAACTGACTGCAGCGGCCGAAAATGGTCTGCTTATATAGGTTTCTACAGTTCTCGAAGTTTCTGAGACTTCGAGAACGTGTCGAAAACAAATAGAATATAGCCTGGAATATTCCGGAAAACGTCAAAATAAAGGCATCACAAAAATTATAAATTCTAACATGAACAGAAACGTAATTTACAAACTAACGAGGTAGGTGAGCTTCAATTATAAATTCTAACGAAAACAGGAACATATTTAACCAACTAAAAAGGTAGGTGAACTTTCGTAACAATATTTTTTTCTTGATTCTGAAAGATCGTTTAATTCTCTATCAGACAGTACTAAAATTTTGCCCTCTTACATAGGAAAGTTTTCGAGTAAATGACGATTGAATGTTAGAAAACGTAAATCAATTAAAATAAAGCAAAAACGTTATCAAGTTTAGTTTTCGAATTCCATAGTTCTTTTATGGATCACGTAGGTGAAAATCTTTGCAAAGTGTCATTGTCACACCGACTTTCTAATAAGTATTGTAAGCGACATAGAAATTATTATTCAATTTAAAGTATTATGGCACATTTAACTGTTAACTCAAAGAATTGAAATTTTAATTCTTATCGGATGCGGGAATATGACTAGAACTCAGCAGGAAGTTTGCAATTTATTTAATGAAAAGTATCCAGATCGCCCTATCAGCCAATCAACAGTCAGTAAGGTAGAGTCTAAATTTAGAGAAACTGGCAATGTTGTAAATATTCCAAAACCTGGACGTCCAAGCATTAATGAAAATCAGATACAGAACATTTTGATAAGTATGGTGGATAATCCTCATAATTCTTCACGATTGGTTGCATTAAACAATGACACTAGTCAGAGCACAGTGCTACGTATCTTGAGGTAGAAAAAAATATCATCCCTACAAAATTCAACTTGTGCAGGAACTCAATGAAGATCGCCGCTTACACTTTTGCGAAATTCTAATGGATTTATGTCAAGGAAATAGAAATTTACTCCCACAAATACTTTTTTCAGATGAGGCCACATTTTGTTTGAATGGTACAGTAAACCGTCAAACTTGCAGATATTGGAGTCGGGAAAATCCTCATTGGATGGCAGAGGCACATACCCAACACCCTCAGAAATTAAATGTGTGGGCTGGAATAGTTGACGACAGAATAGTAGAACTTTTCTTCTTTGAAGGAACCCTTACAGGACAAAAATATTTAGAGTTTCTAGAAAATGACCTTGTTCCAGCCCTTGCAGTAATTTTTCCTAACGATAATGACCCTGACATTCCTGACGATACCATATGGTTTCAGCAAGACGGTGTACCTCCGCACTATGCGCGCCCTGTACGAGACAACTGTTTTCCTGGGAGGTGGATCGGCAGACGCGGACCGATAGAATGGCCTGCAAGATCGCCAGATCTTACACCTCTTGACTATTTTTTATGGGGATACTTGAAGTCAAAAGTGTACATTAATAAACCACGTAATTTAGAAGAACTTCAAAATCGCATTTGGGACGAAATACGCAGAGTTACCCCAGAAATCATTCATAATGTGCAAGAAGAATTTCTTCAGACTTGCGCATTGTCAAGAAGTTGGTGGATGGCAATTCGAACATTTAATTTAAGTATAAAATTTAATCAATTATATTTTATTTTACATACCTCAGAATTGTTACTTTTTTATGGATAAAATTTACGTTTTCTAACATTCAATCGTCATTTACTCGAAAACTTTCCTATGTAAGAGGGCAAAATTTTAGTACTGTCTGATAGAGAATTAAACGATCTTTCAGAATCAAGGAAAAAAATATGGTGTTGCCATTTAAAAAAAATCAATGACGTCATTACTCGAAAACAAATGACATTTGAAAATCGCATTTTACGATAAAATATGTATTTTTTAAATTTAAAATCGACCTGTTCGAGGATTTTTCCCAAAAAATAATTGTTTCGTTTTCATTGAATTTATTCCATACTTTTGGCGCAAACTGTATATTGCACTAAATTGCAAAAGATGATGTTTTTAACGCCACCAAATATCGAAAATTGCGTTGACAATAAAAATAATTGCGTAAGGTAAGACGTCTTAATTCTTGCCGCGACAATATACAATACTTATAATATTTAGTTTCGCTCATAATTGGATACATTTTATGAACGACACTGAATTTCTACCTGGGCACGTTCACTGATTATTTTAGCGATTTCAATGCGAATGATGGGCACGCAACGTAGGCCCGTTGAGATTTTGGCGTGCGATTGTTAGAAATTATGACGTAATACTTAGCCACGCCGCGTTCTCAGGAAAGTCAATTTCAATGGAGATTTTAGGGGTGAAGTTGATGGCAGAAAGTATTTTGCCACCGTTGGTTAGAAAAAATAAATGTTGAGTGAAATATGTTTTGTTTGGTACAATTTATCATACACTCATATTCCAAACATTCTGTAAAGATCGTCAATTGAGACCTCGCCGTGGCTACGCTACTGACTTGTCTCACAAGGGTTCAATCCTAGTCATTATGTTAATAATTTAATTTTATTCTGTGTTAGGAAAAGGTAAATACCGAATATTTACGAACTAAGCATTTAATGAATGAATATGTAAGACATTTACCATTGTTTTTTCATATATTTTCAGGTATTAACAATATTGTGTGAAACTAACTACTCAGTGGACAAAAGCCCCAACCTGCGTTGAATTACACCCACAATATCTACCCATATATTCCTTATTATTATTATTGTAGGAGATTTGATACATATTAGCTTAAAATACCTTTCTCAAAACAGTAAAAAAAACATTTATCATTGTACCAAATATTTCTGTACAAATATTACATTTCTACGTTTTATGTTCAGTTACAAGATGTGTAGGTTTCTTCAGATTACGTTTATTATCTGTAATTCCTAAGGTCTACCTTAAACAGGAAATTAAATAAGTTTACCCACAAGCTAGGCAATTATTCTTACGGAATAATTATTATATCTATGAAATGTGTTTAGTGATAAAAAAAGTCTTGGTTAAATATACCTAGGATTATTTTTATTATTTGTGGGAACAACATTTTGTTTGTATATAAATTCTATTATAAACATACATATAGTTTTTTAGGAATTCACCCCATGTTTACAGGGTTTTATTTATAAATGTTTACATACAAATAAAAAATATCTAGGATTAAAATCTTTAGCTAGTTCTCGGAAGAAACGAGATTTCTTAGAAAAGTATACACATTTCATGCTTATAAATTACCGCCAAAAATTTTAAATCCAAATATTTGTATAAAGTCTGTTTTAAGATATTTTGTGTCATTTAGTTTCCTACGCAACCACACCCAAGAAAAATTGTTGAACTGTGGTCTTACAGCAAAACATTTAAATAATTTTATTTTATAAATTGAATTTAATAATTATTGACTGAATATTATAATAAAATTATCACCAGACCGATTTTTGTAATTGATTTAATTATGAAAAATATAACATTAGCATCAGTTTTGCATCTCTCATATAGAAAATTTAGGAAGTATTATGAATTGTCTACCAAAATTTATACTATTTTTTGAAAAAGAAAATTTTAATGTTTCTAATTTTTTGTTTTATTTCACACAGCTAGTCATTGCAACTTCAATAGAACCGATATTTTTCTAGTAACCTCTCAAATAACAGTTAATTTTTTATGAACTGAACTGTTTCATAGCTATGTGGACTTTTCTTAGTTGATTAGAGGAAACCCACAAGATATCATTAATAAAATAAAAATTTTTTAAATTACAAATATGTACATGTTTTGATGCAAAAACTAAAGGCTACGTTCAGATCCATCAACTTTTGTTTTGAACGAGACATATATAATGGATACACCTCAAATTTCTACCATTAATATCTTGAATAGAATCATTAAACGAAATTGAATTATATTTTCAACATCATTTTCTTTCTTAATTTTAGACTATCAGTCCTTAGAAATTAAAGGCGAAAAATTCAGATCATCAAATTCATTTACCATTGATTCACACCGAGGCATACATTTTTGTTTTTAAATTGCCTCACAGAAAATAGTTCAACGGAGACAAGTTTTCGGTATGGTAACGGTTGTCTTGCTCTAGTATGTCAGTTAAAGCAGTGTTAATGGCATGTGTCAACAAATCCAAATACATTTTTCCGATTAAATTTCCAAGTAAAAAAATAGGCCGACAATGCGACCTTCGTGAAAAATTCCTGTTAAACATTGAGTTTTTCTAGATGCTGGGTGTGTACCTCACGAAATATTGATTGGATTATTGTCCAACCAATACAGGTGAAATGGTTAACTTCTTTATTCAGAAAAACACTTGTCAGAAAAAACTAATATTCAAGACATAATTTTAATTACCAATTATTCGTTGACAGATGAACTATGAATTATAAACGCCGATCGTTAGCAACTTCAATATGCTCTTGGATCAATGTAATTTTATATAAGTGAAATTGATGGTTATGGAGTAGGTGGGCCAAAAGAATAGCTTCAACAACTTCATTTCTTACTGGATTTTAGATAATCTTTTCCTGTTTGCCACATGTCCAGTTGCATCAACTTTTCTCATTTGTTCGCTGATATACGCTGAGATATATGGTAATTGGGATGTTGCTCAATAAACTTGCAGCACTTCTTGAATATTATACATTTTGGTAACAGTAGCAGCACTAAACTGTTTATTCGTTAAATTTTATCTAGATGTTTCCTTCATGGCACTAATAATTAAATGCGCTTTAAAATGATGTCACCCAATACCATTTAAGATTTTAAAGGTGAAGGTCACCTTCATTTTTGGTGGCGGTTTAGTACATTAATGAAATATAATCCTCTCAAAACAAAAATTGTCGGATCCGAGCTTTTTTTAGTTTTAACATCAAAATGGAGAAACCTGGATAGCATGGTTTCGGTGGCCCACACTGTGTTTTATACGTCTATTTCCACAAGAGTCAAGGACTAGTTTGTAATTTCAACCCGGAAAATCACTATATATCAAATAATATTTAATGAATTTTTCTTGGATTTAATAAGTCGATAATGTGGAATTATAAAATGATCAGCATAATCTAGTCTTATAACTGTGGCACTAAGAATGTTTAGCATGAATTTCAAGCAGACTAGTATATAGACATAAAGAGATGGCAATAATGGTAAACTTTCTAGTTTTTTAAAAAGCTGTTGTCAGTGTTCAATATAGTAAGAGTTAGTTATTAAATGTATTACTTTTTAGTAAATTAAATATTGTTGACGTGCTGTTTTTGCAAAGTATTACCCCATAGCGTTGAGTGAGAAATTAGAAAGAGGCGCAACGTTAATGGCGAAATGCGTATTCGATCTACAAGTTTAACACCCTGTATCTTGAAAACAAAGGCCCAAATAGAAAATATCTATAGGGCAAAATGTTTTTAAAATAGGACAAGAAATAAAGGCCTCCATGTTTGACCTTCCGTTATGTTACACCGTGTTTTACAGTAGAGGTTTTTTGGGGCCGATATTTGTCCGTCTGTCGAGAACTGTTGTTAATCACAGTTAGTGTACAACTGAGTGTTCTGTATGATTCAATGGTTTAACAAGAAAATCCCCGTGAACAATAAGTTGTCGATAAATTGACGAATCTTAGAACCAAAGAGCTGCTATTACCTAATTCTATCCTGAACCCAAAACTGGATACGCATTTTGCCATAAGGTTGCGCCTCTTTATAATTTCTCACTCAACGCCCATAGTATAAATAAAAATGAAAAAGCGAATTCTTGTGTACAAATTGATTCTAAATCCAAATTGATTTTGGTGGAAGAAGTAATAATAAGGAATAGTAATAATGGTATCAGAATATATTATAGCGTTAGAACCTTTATTAGGAAAGTTGCCTTTTATTCCTAGCTTAAGAGACAAAATTTAATTTTATAAAATCATTACAAATGAAAAACCAGGAATTTGAATATTTGGGTTCGAATTTAAATATTGGCGTTTTCTATACTTAAAATAATAATAAACAGGACGTGAAACCTGAGTACAGAGACTCTACAATGTTATTTTTAACAAAATTATTCTTGCAATAAAATTGTCTAAGTCTAAAGTTATATTTACTTAAAGTATTTAAAGGTGAACAGACACATTCCACGTAGATTCAACAAAGATGTACTGGCTATAATAAAACCCTTTGTTTACCATTGCTGAAGCGGCGGACTTTAGGGGGTTGGCACCACTGTGTTAACCACATGAATATGAAAACAAGATGCCTACAGGCTGCCGAGTCAAGTGAAAAATAAATATGTTTTCTGATGCCGAAGTATGCCAAGGAAGGAGGTACAGGTTCTCTTGGAACTCATTCAAGTATATTTATGATAAAAATGTATGTGTAAAATTGTTTACTAAAATAGAATGGTGTTAATGAAAACAAAATTATACAGGGTGAATAGTAAGAATTCGTATTCCTTGGAAAATTAATTAGCAGAACTCATTAGCCATTGATGTAGCTCAAAATACATTTATCCAAATCTCCTTAGTTTTCATGTAATTTTAATTTTTGTTTTTTTTTAATCTGAAAACTACTACTTACTAATTATGAATCAAATTTACAAAAATTCAAAATTTTTTCCAAATCTTTGGTGGAGTATTTTTGATAAAATAGAATACCAGGAGCCTTAATTCTCATTTGCAAAAAAAAAAAATCAAAGTATTTATGCATTCATATTTATGTAACTGGAAAACTTGATAGTACATTAAACGTACAAATTATTTGGGAAACTTATCAGTAGGTACTATTGGGATCGGTCAGTGGTAGCGCGGTTTAAGGCGTCAGTACTTGAATCGAGGTGACTAGATCGCTGTGGGTTCCACCCCCGCAGCCGGTAGAACGTATATAAGCTATATTCGTAGAGAGGATTGGTACCCAATCTGCGGGCATGATAGGGTGGAAGAATGTTGGGTTGGGTCAATGTGAGAGGTTGATATGGGTTGACGTTTGACTACCCCCCTAATTAATTATTACCTTCCAAATGAAGTAATAGACATATATGGAATATTATTCAATTCCATAAATAATACGACGAATACCAGTCTCTTCGTAAGTAAGAGGAATTAAAATAACTAAATAAAAGTTAAAAAAACTATGTGTTTTATATCTTTTTACTAATTTCTAACACAACATTCAAAAAGTTTTATTTTAGTAAATAATTTTGTAGGTTAGTTTTCCCAGTCAAACTTTTTCATTGAAATAACATATTTCATAATTTTGTTTGCATTCAAAAAATAAAATAGTATGTAAACTGTTACTATTGAAAATATAGTCTAGTTATATGAATTATCGTTTCTTTAGATTTTTTTTTTTTTGATTTTCACATTTGGAGGCAATTTGTCTACAACTGTGTAAGGTCTGTATTTTCACTTTACGACTGTTTTAAACGGTAAAATAATCACTGGTACAATTAATTGTCACCGGCGCGATGAACATTTTTGATATCGAGTTCATGATGGTCATGACACAGTTTCTAAAGTCTCAATAATTTATAAATTGTTGTTATTCTGGATTATTGGTATTTTTATGGTTTCATTTTTGCGTAAATGCTTTGTTAACGCAGGCATGAAATTCTGCAATGGTCACATGCCGATTCCGATATCAATACAACATAACAGATATAAACTACGACTATCATTACCAGTTACTAAAGTCATACTTAAAAATTCAAATATCTTATTGCTACCTACATATTACAAAACAAATCACTTTCTGAAAGATGAAGTATTTATGATGCGTAGGTAAACATTAGAAAAATATAATGCATAAAATGTAGATGTAAAATAGAAAAGTAAAAACTTTTAGTGGTGAATGAAAAATATGCACTTGTCGGAACAATATACATATCTGAACAGAAAATAGTATGCATGTTTGGAAAGTGCAAACGTTTCCGTTGGTCTACAGTAGAAAAAGAATAAGAACATTCTTGCAAATACGGAATTTCCTGAAGCAACTAATCTGCGGGCTAATGCCCCGACCAGTATTGAATTACACCTAGAAAACCTCTAGCATACAGAAGTCACTCGTCAGAAGCTCACCAGACATGTACCGGTTTCGAGCTTATTAGCTGTCATCAGTATGCCATAGGTGAGGTAACCGACGAATAACCTTAGCTGTAATCTATGCCATACTGATGAGAGCTAATAAGCTTGAAACCGGTATATGTCTGGTGGGTTGCCGACGAGTGACTTTAGGTGTTTGCTATAGCTTCGTCAGGTGCAATTCATTACTTATCGGGGCATTAGCCTACAGAGTAGTTGTTTCATAGAATTCCGTATTTGCAACATATCGTTATTTCTGAATCGCGATAGAGGTCACTAGCTTTCAATGGTTTTCTACTGTGATGTGGATAGCTTTGTTTCTGTGGCTGTTACTTCATCATGGAGTAGTGAATAGCCGCTAGAGGTAGTTGTGCTACTCGGTGTTACTAAATACATTCTTGTGTTACGACAGCTAGACAGAGAAAAAACACGTTCAACGTGTTCAGACTATGGTATTGTATGCGTGCATGATTTTATTTTGTTTGCTTTATCTCCTTATTCACATAAACAGCAATCAAACAAAATTAGATAAATATAGTCCTGGAATACAAGTGTTAAGTCGGTCCACATTTCATTTCTGCCTAAAGCTTCCCTTCTATGTACGCTCTTCTTCCTGCCTACTCTCTTAACATCGATAGCCGAATTACCAGTTTATGTGTTCCGTAATGGAAATGAAAAATTTTATTTTGTGGAGGAAATATTTAAGATTCACTATTTACTTGCCCGGTTTTCCTTCAGCCGATGCTCGTCTTACTGTCTACCAACTCAATATCTATACTGGCCTTGCCGGCAAATTGTTGCGCCAATTTGAGTGCCTGTAGAGGGTGAGAAAAATTTGATTTTATGTAGTATAAATTTAAGATTTTCCCACTACAGATGGACGGTATTGTGGTATTATTCAAATCGTGAAGCATTGGGGATGTAACCATCTTTGTCTATCGCACAGCAATGGAAAGACATTAACTTTCCGAGAACTTAAAAATATGTATTCAGTCAGTACTAAATCATAGTAGGCAATATTTTGTGGAGGCAGTGACTAAGATTTGATTAAAATGTGGATTTGAAAAAGATAAAGGTGCATATAATCAGTTGATGGTGAAATTAGAAATTGAATATCAATAGCCACACAAAAACTTATATTAGAAAAAGTCCATTAATAAGGAAAACAGAACATTAAAGGCAAAATTTCTGGAATAACGATTACCTTTGACTTAAGATTTACCTATAGCAACTGAGTAAGTTAGAAAATACCTACAATTATTCAAAAATTAACGTTTTGACGTTTTCTGTTGACTATGTATGAGAAATTTTCTGACTGACTACTATAAGAACGTTTTCACACGACACCATTACCATACCATTTATAGCGCGCGATAAATGGTCGCAATATGATATTCATTTTTCACACACAACGATAATTTGATACCGTATAATTTTAATAAAGAAGTTGTATTGTTCGGTGTTGTCAAGTTTAGTATATAGTGAAGTGTCATGGAGAAGACATACTCGTATGTTGCTAGTACTGCTCCTCAATCGAAGGAAAAGGATTTAATTTAATTGCGAAATAAAATAGCTTACCTGCTTCCACTTTTGCTCATTTGACAGGTTCTCGAAATCTTCTATTAAAAACGTATAAATCTCTTTCCAAGCATTTGTCTTTTTCACCCTATCTTTATAAATGTCTAATGTCTTATCCCAGATACAGGATCTCTGCTCAATTAACTCTATAAGAGCTACAGGATCGTATACAAAATTTCCAGCTTTCTTGGACATTTCGTCTTAGATGCAACGCTGCTTCAATGCTACTGAATAAATTGCGACTGTTTATGGTAATATGTGTGAAAACATGCATAAGCTTGTATTGTAGACAGAAATGGTAGCGGAAAAAATGGTGCGATTTTAGAAGAACAAATCGCGTGTTCACGCCATATGGCGTCGGCGTTACCATAAGCTTTTGGTATCGCGTATGTGTGAAAACGCCAGACTTAAAAGCACACCGATTTGGTGTATCGCGATATCGCGACCATTTATCGCGCGCTATAAATGGTATGGTAATGGTGTCGTGTGAAAACGCTCTAACGTTATAGCTAAATATATCGTACCACGCTTGAAATATCACTATCGTTGCAGAGGCTGCGCTTGTAGAATGTACAAACAAAACATTAGATTTAATGATCCAAGTTTATTTAAAACTAATGTTATTGAATACTAAAGTATGGTTATCCATTGAAAAGTTGATAGGTGGATGAAATTAATTATTTAATTTATATCATCAAAAGTAAGTTTACACACATTTGTGCAGACCCAGACTCGCACACATATTACATATACATTGAATTGCTGGCCTAGGAAAACATAAGAAATTTTAACTTGAGTAGTAAAATGATTCTCGAAATGATCAAATTTGTGTTGTTTTTAGGTAATGAAATCTCGAAAACTAAAACACGTAGGTCAAATTTAAAATTATTGATGTATAATTTTCCTCAAATAGTATAATAACTTTTAAAATATATTATAAGACACACGATATTTTGTTATTCTTACCTCACGTTTTAACAATTATTTTTACATACTTATAAACAAAAGTGAACAATCTTATATGCAGAGTATGTAAGTTTATGTTATAACAATATTTACATCTACAGTTGAATTTTAAAAAATATGTATTTTAAAAGATTTCTGTAAGTACCTAAAAATTTGTTGGTTAGACCGCTTTCTGTCTTTATATATTCGTTTTACTTCGGTACCTTTGAATATTCGCAGGTGCCATGACATAACATTCCTGTTATTTGCTAAACTCTATATTATTCAGTTCTTAAATATCTAAAATTACTTGTATTTGTAGAAAGCACTATTTCAAGAATACGGCGCTCTTAAGAAATGTTCTATAGACAAATTACGTTTAGCCAAATAGAAGGATCAATGCAACAATCGCCTTTTAATTGTTGTTTTATTTATGTTTAGCGCTGTAAAGTCTTACACTTTATTCACCAGAAAAATAAAGCTGATTTTATTTCACTAGAGAAATAAAAAGGTCTTGTTTCACTGTTACTAAAATCGAACCATCTCAACCAGCATATCATTTGATAGACAGCGAAGCTTATATACAGAGCGATTCAGTTATAATGTCATTAACTTTAATAACGTTTTCGGAAGGCCTAATAAAAACAGAAAATTGAAAAAAAAATTACTCGACTTTTTAAAAGATAAGCAAATCAACCCATAACTCCCGGCAACACGGCGCTTGTGGTACGTTCAATCGTTGAAGCAAGCCAACGCAACACCACATTGATTCGGAAGCTGTAAATAGATCAAGGCTGCCAGTGGTCAGTAACAGTCTAAAAACGGGGTTTAAAAGTATTGATTCATCATGACAGATTTCCACCGAGTTTTTGAAGGACTTCTTCTTAACTTTTATAAATATCGTTGTCGATTAATTAAATTCGAGCTTGTAATTGTGGATAAAACGTTATACGTATTGTATATTGCATTCGTATTCTAGTCGCATTTTATTTACTTAGTAAAACGTACATTCTTGCGTGAGACGCTGTCGAAAACACTTTTAAAATAAATAACTATAATTATCAAATGTATAATCGGAACTTATAAAATAGCATTTATAGCTAACACAAAAATAGGTAGAGAAGTTATAGTAGCAATTAGCAATTTAACATAGTAGAAGAAGCAGTCCTTTCTATATACAATTCTTTGAAAATTATATTTGATAATCATATTAGGCGCAAATATGTAAAGAAATTTTCCTCCATGGTTCTCTAAACGTACAAAAATCTTATTAAAGCAAAAGAAAAATGCATATACGATGGAGGAAATATAATGATGCAGCCGCCTACGAATCATTCTCATATCTCAGGAGAGATGTTAAAATTCTGCTAGAATTGATTATAAAATTATGTGTCAGGTATTGAAGGTAATATTAAGAATAATATAAAGCATTTTTGGTCATTCATTTCTAATAAATCTAGTAATAAACGTTTTCCAAGTGTTATCAATTATAACGGTCAAGAGTTGTCTAATGATCAGGATATCTGTGATGCCTATTGTCAATACTTTTCTTCAGTATTTGAACCAAATGACACCTCTTCTAACGTAAGTAATATATCTACCTTAACTGGCAGTCAAAATTTTAGTGTAAATATTAAACATATATCTGTTGAAGAAATCGAGCAGGAATTTGACCGACTTTACATTAATAAAAGTGCTGGTCCGGATGACATTCCTCCTATATTTGTAAAATCTTGTAAACAGTCTCTAATTTTGCTGTTGTTCATTATATTCAACCAATCCTTAGCTTCTGGTTGTTTTTCTAACTTTTGGAAAAGAGCAGTAGTAATTCCAGTTTTTAAAAGTGGTTCTAAAGATGAAGTTAGCAACTATCGTCCATTTCTCTAGTTTGTGTATTTGGTAAGATTTTTAATCAATAGTTACTACGGAACTTTTTTTAAATTAAGCATTTAATAAATGATAATCAACATGGCTTTTTTCGGGGCAGATCTATTATTACTAATGTAATGCCTTTTTTACAAACGACTCTTGAAGCTATGCACAAAATAAAATGCAGGTGGACGCTATGTATACCGACTTGTCAAAAGCATTTGGCAAAGTACATCATCCGACATTATTAATTAAACTTGAAAATTTCGGTATTCATGGGGAACTGCTTCGTTGGCTGAAGTCTTATATCACTAACAGAAGCCAATGTGTCAGATTGAACAATTATTTTTCTGAGTACCATAGTATTACCTCTGGAATACCACAAGGTTCTCACATGGGACCTCTTCTTTTTTGTCTTTTTATAAATGACATTGGTTCCTGCTTCAATTATTCAAATTATAATTTATTTGCCGATGACCTTAAATTGTCAATGTCTGTTCAATCTGTGGATGACTGCATTAAACTTGAGGAAGATCTGTCCAGATTAAATGATTATTGCAAATCACATAAACTTTTCCTTAATATTAATAAATGCCATAGTATAACATTTTCCAGAAATAAACTTAATATTACTTACAATTACACCATTGGCGGTCATACTTTGAGAGTCGTTAGTGAAGTTAAGGACTTAGGTATAATTTTAGATAGCCAATTATCTTTTGAGACACATATTGACTCAATAGCACAAAAAGCTATGAGAACTCTAGGTTTTATATTACGCAATACAAAGCATTTCACTAACCCTTCTTCAATTATTATTTTGTATAATGCATTAGTTAGAAGTAAATTGGAATATGGTAGTCTTTTATGGAGCCCGTTGTATTATAAATACATAGATCGGCTTGAAAATGTTCAGAAAAGGTTTATTGATGTGCTGAATTATAGATTTAACAGAAATTTATATTATGAACCATATGATGTCAGATTGTCGCACTACCGTTTAAAATAACTAGATAGTCTCTAGAAGAATAATTTCTTCCGTTATATTTTTGTACAAATTACTTGCCAATATTGTTGATTCTCCTTATATTGTCAGTCAAATTTCTTTTAATCACCATTCACATTTTTCTAGATATGTTAATCTTTTTATATTTCATCGTGTCGGACTAATTATGCAAGTAATTCTCCAATACGTATGTTACAGAAGAATTGTAATGATTACTTTATTCATCTAGATCTTTTTAATTCATAATTATCAAGTGTAAAATCATATGTTAATTCTTTACTACATTAGTGTTAATTGTATTCACTGTTTCTTTAGATTTAATTAAGTTACTTACCATGAATTTGTATTTTTCTCTTTTGTAATCCTGTTATTGGGCATTGAATTGCCTGTTGGATTACCTATGTCGAAATAAATAAAAATAAATAAACATTCTTCAGAAAATGTCTAAATTTAAAAAAATATATAAGTGCACCATAAAAACGTATGTCTTACAACGTAGCGTTAAATACCTTATTGATATTAGGTACAAATATAAATGCAAATGATAAAAAGTGAAATATACTTTTATAGGTAGTTATAATATATAATAAATCTGCATCCAATTTAAATATGTACTTATTTTTCCCCATAAACTGTAATGACAGGTACTATCAGGTGTTCAACTGGATTAAAATAAATATAAGTTGCTCATTAAAGAAAGACACGCAAAACATACAAACCTAGTAATTTCAGGCATTTATCCGCTAACTTGTTGAGGAGCGGGAGTAATTGTCTGAAGAGAATCCTACTCTATCATTATAAACCGCAGATTTATTCTAGATAACTACCAGTCCTGTAGTAAACTTATAATTTTATTAGTTGCTTCTGATAACTTTTAATATATTTTTCGTTCTTTTGGATATACCTAAATCTTATTTGAAACACAAGAGACATATATCGTATTGGTAACAATAAATAACCATTTAAGAGTAAATCTTTAATTTGAAATTAAAAGATGTAGTTTCGGAGTAGATACCTACATAACTACAATTATAAGGGTCATTTGGTCAAACATCAAATTACATTATTTGCCTATTTTTTATAAAGTATTTATGATATATGGCCACTCGAAAAATTTGAAATCGATCTGTAGTAGTTTTCGAAATATACGAGGTCAAATTGGAATCAAACGCTCGCCCGGATCGCAAGGTGTTACGTAATTGCCTCCTACAGCTTATCGGTATTCATCTGTCTCGATCTCGAGAAGGACATTTTTGTGTTAAATTAAAACAGATTAGTAAAAACTAACTACTCTTGAAATTCACAACATGCTATTTAAAAGCATATTCATCTAATTTGCTGATAGTAGATATAATTATGACGATAGACTATTTTAATAGAAATTACCAATTTGTAAGTGCTGAAGAGGTGTAAAAATACAAAGATACATTCTACTTACTTAAATAGTAAAAAACTATAAAGAAAACAAAATATGTAGCGCCTCTCTGCTTTTTGCCACCGGATGGCAATACAATATACAGGGTGAGTCAGTCATAATGTCATTAATTTTAACCACGTATTCGGAAGGCCTAATAAAGGCAGAAAATCGAAAAAAAAAATTTACTCGACCTTTAAAAAAATAAACAAATCATCCTATAAAAATCGGTAACACGACGCTCCTGGTGCGCTACAAACTTTCTAATGTCGCAGCCATATGATAATCTAATGTCGATGGAAAAACATCGTTGCCACATCATGTTTACATACATAATGTCGTCTAACACTTCAGCGTGCGTGTTATTCAAATTTGCCACCTTTAGTCGCACTTTCCGCATTTCCCGCATTTCTTTCCCCCCAAACTTAGAGATCACACAACACATTTGGAGGGGGGATGGAGAGAATACGAGCAGTAGTTTGTTTATTTTGGTCGTGTATTGGTCGTAAATTCACATCACAATGCCTAATTTTACTAATTTAGAATATGCGGAAATGCTAGTTTTATACGGGGAATGTTTACGAAATGCGAATGCCGCTGCTGTCGAATACCGGAGAATCGGCTTCATTTAAGTGCGCGAACTTTTGTCCAAGTGTTTCAACGTGTTCGCGATACGGGATGTGTGAAACCGCGCCGAGAACTTGCTGGGCATCATCAAAATGACTTAAATGTAATAGAAGCTGTTTTAAATTTAGTTGAGGAGCAACCTACAGTTTCTACAAGAATCATTTCAAGGCGAATGGAGATATCCCAAAGCAAGGTCTGCAGAATATTACGAGAAAACTCCTGCACCCCTATCATTTTCAGAAAGTTCAATCTTTAGAACCTGCTGATTTCCCCAGTCGTCTTGAATTTTGCAATTGGTTATAAAATTGTTATAGGATTGCTGCTGACCCAAATTTTATTAATAAAGTGCTATGGACGGATGAGTGTAGCTTTACTCGAAGTGGAATTTTTAAATAGGTTAGTACCATATTACTTAAAAAAATATACATTTCTAGGCTAGATGTATGTAACTACAAACTGAATAATTAATTTATTATACTTACGACTAATACTACAAATTCATATTCAATTGTAAAACGTAGTGAAAACGTAATATCAAAATTATTAAAACTAAATAACCTAACATTCGACAACATTTATTTATTATCTACATTTGTTTTTATTAACAAATAAATCAATATTTAAGGAAAATTCATTCATGTATCTAGATAAAAAAAAGTTAGTTTTACTCATTATCGTTAAATAACAGTACAAAAACTAGGTAACTATGTTATTGATCTAATAATATGGTAGGTCAGATTTACTCTCGATAATTTTTTATGAGCATCAGATCAGAGGCGTGCTCTTTCGGTCTTGGACAGTGTTTTGTCGACAACACAAGGGTTTTTTATTACTTTGTATTTAAACACGGGACACTTTTCAGCTTCTCTTAATAATTTACCTACCCATTGGGTATACGTTTTTTATGTAATGTACCTAAATGGTTTATTACTCAGTTTATTATTAGACACGTTGGAGTTTTGTAATTTCAATATTAAATATTTTTTAAACATTGAACATTAACATTTTAAATTATTATTGGCTGAACTGAGCAAGAAATAATATGAGATTCTAAAATAGTCAGTACAATCGTTTATTTATGATGTCTAATGCCTAGGTAGGTAGGTACTAGAAAAATATTTCAACTTGGCAACATTGCATCAGGTCGTTTCGAGTTGAACTGTGAGCTGTAACCGACCAAGGCTGTGAACGGTCAGTGACAGTCTGAAAAGGGGGTTTAAATAATGATTTGAAAATATTTTCTTTCGGCGTAATATGCATTTAGATTTTTTTTAATCGCGTATTCGCATTATATTCATTATTCCCTGTCTCCTCTTAAAATTAATGACATTATGACTGACTCACTCTGTATAACGCTTGATGGTTTTATTCTAGTGTCTCTAATAACCCTGAAATCCTTTCCAGATCCCTGCTGGTAGTGATTGACACCAAGCACTGGAAGTGGCATCAACCGACAACAGTATATCTGTATATTGGGTAAAGCGACACGAGCAGTTCTATGGCAATGAAGTAACTAATAAGCTGGCTAGGAATGCATCGGGTCTCAGCATCTTTGGACTTCCAAGTATATAAGTCTCTCCAGTATACTTCCGCTGATAGGTTTCGTTGAAATTTCGCCTAGTGACAGGTATTGCAACTGAACAGTGTTGGCTAAGAAAGCACCTGTATTATATAAAGAAGTGTAAAACACCTCTTTGTAGGGGTTGCGAGCAGGAAGATGCACTCTATGAGCAGTTTCATCAACAAGAAAATCTGTGTTGGAAGCGCAATGGCCTTCTATGGCCTACATTAGAAGGATCACCCTGAGCAACGTCACCACCTTTTTTCTCTTGATTAGATTAGTTAGAGGCTCATTTCAATTGATCTCTTAATTGAAGGAAGCACAAGGAGTGCAATGGGGCCTAAGTGCTGTGGCTTTTTAAGGCTACCCTCTCAGAACTCCAGAACATCTTCAATATTTGAATTTTCCATAACTGAAATAAAAACTGTGATCCTAACGACGCCGACGGCCCTCCTACTCTTCGTATTCTAAATGCAAGTAAACGGTTCACTCGTTTATTCTTAAGCCAAGGCATCCAAGTGTGACTAATCTTCAATCCTTAATCCCTGTTCATGTTGTTCGGATATTATAGGATCTCCAAAGCCTCCCTTCGCGCTAGATCGTAATACCCATTGGTACGAACCAGCACTATAGTGTCTTCTAGTGAGATTATGTATCCTTCTTTCCAAGCATGTTCAACAACGTCGGATTTTTCAGTCTGGTATGTATGTGTCTTTCGTGTTCTTTTTTCCTGGTTTCTACAGTTCATTTGGACATTCCCACGTATACTTTGTCACAGTCACTTCATGGCACTAAATACACTCCCGGAGTTTGAGTGAAAGTAGTTTGCACGCCTTTTTGCGTAGTATTTTTGCGATTCTGTCTATCACATTGAGGATGTATGGTAAAGTGGTAGTTATAGTGCCTTCATTCGTGGGCTTTGCTTTTTGCTCACCTGAGATCTAATGGCTCAATCGGTGTCTTTTTTAGTTTTCAGTGTTTTCATTGGTAGAAATATAGCTTGAAGCAAATCTATTTCTTCAGAAAATGTAATAAAAAAATTGATAAATGACTCCATTAGGTGTAACACAAGTAACAGAATTGCATAGCGGAAAATATGGTATATTCAAAAGTAGTGGTGATACTTTTTTACTAACTTATTCATTTGGCTAGTAAATAACAGATGAGTATTGTTACTTACGATTATAATTATTATATCTGTAGTTAGCCTTTTGTCATATTTTATACTAAAAAAAATATTTACATATAAGATTTAACGTTAAGGAAAACATTTAATTTCAAATAAATGTTTATTACGTAAAAGGGGTAATAGGATGTTATAACACCATAACTAAACAGGGTGTTTCAGGGGTACTGGCTATACTTACAGCTTTTGTAACCGCAGGTAACTGAAATTTGTACGTTTAGATAGAAAGAAAAATCCAAATCTTAATAGGAAGTTCGAATATATTCAAAAAATTTAAAATTCTTACTTTATATTATATTTTTATAGTAGGTATATTCGTTTTTGAGATCTGTATATTTGTTTTTAATAATAAAGCGAAATTTGTTACTAATTTTAATATTCATAATAGAAATACTAGAGCAAAAAATTATTTACATCTCCCTCATCCAGAGTTAATTTGTCGTTTAACGTCCCTAGCCGCATTGGGGCTAAGATGTTCAATAATCTCCCCTAACATATTAAGACTATTCAGAATAAGAAGAGCTTTAAATATAATCTTAAACGTTTTCTTGTCGACAAGTGTTTGTATAATACCGCTGATAGTTAATTGTTCCTGCGACTTTGTTAGTGTACTTGCGTTTCTATACAATATTATTTGTTATTGCTGTATGTCTATAGTTTTTAAATTATGTTATGACTCACTTGTAAACTTGTCGCAAGTGTTACTTACCTTTATATATTTGTGTCTTTGTTTTATCTATCTCTGGACAAGGACTGTTTAACAAAATATTTGGAAATGAATTCCAATCATCCCAAATAAAGTTGAATTACATTTTATTGTTTTTTGTACATCTATTTCTATTAAAATAAAACCTGTGTGAGTAATTACTGCATCATGCAGTAATTATTATTCTCTTTTATGTTATTTAACTTATACAGGGTGGCCACTTTTACGACGCCCAGTACAGGAATCTTGGGAACGGTAATATGTACAAATATGATATATTTCGTATAGTTCCTAAAATACCGACTGAAAACCGAAAGAGTGCGTTGTGTTTTTCCTTTAATAACTTTTTTATTTTTAAAGTAAATGATGTGGGCATCAATTTGAAACTATTTTTTCGGTTTTATTATTTTTTTCAACCGCTTGTCATTAAATTTGGTTGGGAA
Organism: Monochamus saltuarius; assembly: GCA_025584915.1. Lineage (NCBI taxonomy): Eukaryota > Metazoa > Arthropoda > Insecta > Coleoptera > Cerambycidae > Monochamus > Monochamus saltuarius. Next base: position 45,161,614 of record CM046724.1, on the reverse strand, counting down.
ATATTTTTTTTAAATAAAGGAAGCTTATTTTATATATTAAATCATGTTTGGCCATAAAGGACGCCACGTTAGCAATGCCTGATAAAGAATTTCTCTCTTTTTCTGCAAACGAAACGTTCTAATTCAGTTGGCTACAAAATATTATTTGGGTGTAATTTTTACGTAAAAATCGTACACTTGGTAGAACTTGATAATTCCTACCGCTTTCGGAAAAACTGACCTAAAATATTTCCTCTAACGCGTGACTTTAAATATGCTATTGAAATTTATTTTCAGAAAATCTGATTTTTACACCTCGACCAAAAGACAATATAACGGGGTTTGTAAATGACAGATCAAAAGAGTAACAGTAAGAACTGCATACTTGATTTTTTTGAATATTTGTTAAGGGATAACTAAATGTATTTTTCGATGTGGGGAAATCTGTTATCAAGAGAATTATAAAATGCATAGAAATGGGTAAATGGAGATTTTTTTCAAAGTTACAAAGTAAGATAATAGATTCATTTCTCATATCACAATACTGATTGTCTGAAAATACATTTCAATAGAATTTTTGACAATCGGTTGAGCAGTACTCGAGTTCTTACAAAAAAAGGTGAAAAAAAGACGGTTACGGAGATATGGACCACTATTCGTTTTTCAAACATTTTATTTTATTAGGAATAAACCGACAAAGGAAGCTTTTAACAGACAAAAAACAAAGTTACAGAAGATATTCAAAGTGCCCTCCGTCCATTTCCAAACAGGCACGACATCTTCGTCTCAACGATATTCGAACTCTTTCGAAAACACCCTCCTTGGTTTGGATTTCTTGACACTTTTGATTAATCCGTAGCTGCAGCTCTTCCATGCTTTTTACAGGAGTACCATACACTAATGTCTTCAAATATCCCCAAACAAAGAAATCTAGAGGGTTCAGATCAGGCGATCTTGGACGCTAACAGGTCCGGTCCTTCCTACCCATCTATGTGGAAAAGTTTGGTGTAAATGCTCTCTAACGTCCATGGAAAGTTGAGCTGGAGCACCATCATGCTGGACTTTAGTAATGGTACTCCTGTAAATAACCTAGAAGAGCTGCAGCTACGGATTAATCAAAAGTGTCAAGAAATCCAAACCAAGGACGGTGTTTTCGAACGAGTTCAAATATCGTTGAGACGAAGATGTCGTGCCTGCTTGGAAATGGACGGAGGGCACTTTTAACATCTTCTGTAACTTTGTTTTTTGTTTGTTAAAAGCTTTCTTTGTCGGTTTATTGCTAATAAAATAAAATGTTTGAAAAACGAATAGTGGTCCATATCTCCGCAACCGTTACTTTGCGGACCCATGTTTATTAAGACTTTTTTGTTTATTTTGGTTCATACTATTACCTTCCGAAATATTTTACACTCTTTTTTTAACACCCTGTATTCATATTTTATCCCAAAGACGTCGCCCCCGCTCTAAGGCCCATTATTAATGGTCCGCCTTGTATATTGGTTCTGTGTACATTTTCAATGTACAAATTAATGAATAACAATCTATGTTATTCACACATTCATCAAACATTTATTTTGTTCAGGGCAACGTTATTAAGAATTTGTTAAATGGTTTTAAAAGAAAAAGAAGCGATTTTTAAAAGAATCGATAGTTAAAATCGAATATAAAATGCTGCCCAAAATTTAGTTATTATTTTAATACCGGAAATTCGTAATTTCTTTGATACATGCCGGTGAAGAGAAAAAACATTTAATGGATTTACAGAACAACAATCTACACAGACCAACGCAGAGAACTATTTTAAGAACCAATTAACTAGTTAGATGATCATGTAATGCACAGTGTATTCTGGTTAAGGGGGAGTTACCCTCAAAATGTTTGTCTCTTTCGGATAATTTTAATGAACAGATGAAAAAGTCATTTGAAAGCGCCATAAAACACTGATTTTACCCAAGAAATATAAACAATCTTTTTTGTCCGACTGTCCAAAGTATTTGCTACTGTAGGTGTATTATTTTTCAATACGTTTTTATCTGAAGTTAGTTTCAATGTTAAAAGTGACTTGATTGTGAAAATAGTACCTCAACTGTGAAAAACAATCTTTTTTCACGATCTTTGTTCATCGCTGTTAAAATGGCTAATTTTGCATATCTATAATAACGATTAAAATAAGTCCTCCTTTTTTAACAGTTGGGCAAAAAAATATTCTTTGACATAAACAACAATTTATGATCTTTTGTAAATTATTTCAAATGTGTTGCGTAATAAACTGTGTTATGAGAAGTTGTCGTCTAAGTATGACTCTAATATTATGAATACCTATCACTTCTAAACATAATTTCATAAATGTTTTAGTTACTCTTCTTTCAACTTGTGAGATACCTACCCACTCGTATAATGTTTACTGTACTATACCTACATACAGGGTGGCCCAACGAAAACGTAACAAAGCCCATAGCGGCTAGGATTTTTTTTTTGTTTTTTTTTAACCCGTCGATTTTTATGCACGAATTAGATGAATCTAACTGCTACCCCCTGAGCGGCGTAAACATCCCTTTCAAATTTGTAAATGGGAAGAGTGGTCATCGTTCAAAAGCTCTTTTAATTCTCTACACAGTCATGCATCACTTTTGAAAATCAAACTATTTTTGAAAAAGATACAGGGTTTTGAAAGCAAAATTTTATTAATGAAATTTACAGTAAATGTTCAAAATGTTGCCCCCCTGCGTTCATGCAATTATAAAGATTTTGTTCAAAACGTTATCCCTACATTCTGGAGCATTTCAGGAGTGTCTAGACGACATTCATTAATGGTACGTAATGGCTTCTTGTAGCAATTCCAAATACATATCACCAGTCAAATTACCAAAGATACCAGCCCAAACATTTAATTTTTCTAGGTGTTGTGTATGCTGATCGTGGAATATCCTTGAATTGGAGTCTGCCCATTAACGGCAATTATCGGCAGTTAACGACAGTTAACGATGCCATTTAGAAAAAAGCTACATTCATCAGAAAAACAAATGTTGAAAAGAAAATTTGGATTATGCATCGCCCGTTCAGTCATGACCTCGCAAAATTGTACCCGGCGGTCAGTCATCATTTACCCCGACTTACACCGATTACAGAAGCCAATTGCCGTGTACTTAGCCTATGATCTAAAGCAGTCCCAGAACTACAACCTCCACAGCTTCATTACGTACAGGACGTTCATTGTTTCGCTTTTTATTGTCTACAGATCCCGTCTCCCGGAATTTTCTTACTAACTTCAAGACAATTTTGCGATGGACGGGTTTATTGGCACGTCATTCAGTAAACAACTGAGCTGCTCTCAAAGCACATTCGTTATTTTTATAAAATAATTCAAATATTTCCACCCTCTCTTGCATCGAATAAACCATTTTTAATTATTTTGTATTAAATGCGAAACACCCACTAAAACCACACACCATTTTACGACAAAAAAATTTTACTTTTTTCTTGATCTAACGTTTGTAATTTTAAATCAGTTTTAGATTTGCACGTCAGATTAAATCAAATTTGGCTGAAATTCCCTAAATAAATCTACTAGTATTTAACATTTAACCAAAGAAATGGACTTAAATTATAAAAGTAGTGGATGTTTATAAATATAAATTTTCATGAAATCGGTGCGTCAGAGAGAAGAAGAAAATCAATCAATAAATATATAGGGTTTTTCTTAGGTTAAGGTCAAAAGCCCAGGGGAGTATTTTGTGGCTAAAAATAAGGTTTTTTTGTTATGTAAATGTACAGTTTAGGACAGCCATTGTCCAACTACAGCGCGTCAAAAATTAAAAAAAAATTAATTGAGTTAATAAGATATACGGTAAAAACAGATTTGTTAATTCAAGGCAAATTTTTTTTTCAATTTTATTTTGTTTAATTAAAAAAACGCGTATTTCTCTAAAATAATATTTGCATTGTTTCAGGAAACAGAAGGGTTAGAAACAATCATATAATATATTTGATTTTTTTATATTTAAATAAAACTATTCAGATCAAATAAATTAGTTTCATTAATGAAAGACAGAATTTGCTAATAAAACAAATAATACAACTGTTTATTTATTTCGTTTAAATCTACCAATTTTGTAATTCGAAAATAAATAAGTCTTTTCAAAAAACTATTTTTGTTGAATCTGATATAACTTGAACAAAGTAAAATACTTAATAAAACAAAATATTTTGTTGTTACTTCACTAGTATGCCAGCAAGTGACCAATCACAAAGCGATTAGCAATTACTGTGCTCTCTATTCACTGTCGATAGTGTCTACTATTAATTGGTTAAACTAATGTGTCATCAATAATTATCTATAATTCCTTCTAGTACTGAATATAGTGCCAATTTGAATTGTGTATCTTAGTTATAGATTCGAGAAGTATAGTTTGGTATATATTATCCATGAAACAAAGATTTCTATCATGCCAATTACCTTTACACAATGAATTTGCCATGGTAAGTATTTCTTATAGTCTTATCGATAACGTAACATAATAAACAACATAATACAAAAAATACTAAATTTAAAATTCTTTAAATATAAATATGGCGTCAGCATGAAATAATTTCCTTTTTCAATTCATTCAATTGATGCTATCAGAAAATGATTAATCCTAGTTATGTATTTTATGTAATATGGGATTATCAAGGCGATACTAAGAACTTCTATTTGGGCGTACCAAGATATCGTAATAAACAATTGTTTGGAAACCCTCATAAACATATTTTATATTATTATTGTATCCATAAAAATGGTAAAGTGTTCCATTATAAAATAAAGTTAATTAAATAATTATAATTATCATTATTTAAATTATTATTATTATTTAAATATGTATACATATGCAAATATATATGTTTTATAAACAAATTCCTTATTATATTTATACTAATTCAAAATGTTCTTGTTACCAAGAATTTTAACAGGTGTCTCATACAGACATTTTCTTGAAAACGTTTTACCTGAACTACCTGACAATGTTCTCTATACGTTAAGACAAAGAATGTGGTTTTTGTACGACGGGTTTATTTTGATTGCTCTTGAATTTTTAAATGAAAGAATCGGTAATAACGTGATTGGACGAGACATTCAAGAACCAAATCAACCTTGGCCATTCAGATCACCCGATAAGAACCCTGTTGATTTTTTTTTGTTTGGGACATGTCAAGACATTAATTTACAAGGTTCACATTAAATCTGAGGAGCACTTACGTCAAAAAATTATAGCTGGTTGTGATTTGAATTTTTGCACGTGTTCGAGCTGCAATGAAGAAGATCTGAAGCATGTATTTTAGCTGAAGGTGGCCATTTCCAACATTTGTTATAATAAATCATAGTAATGTAATTTACTTTTGAACATAGTCGAACCACGTAAATCCAGTCACAATAGGTGAGATCTGAACATTTCTACATTTCTAGGATTGCTTAAAAAATTAATACATAAATTAAAATAATTTGAAAAATTAAATTTTGTAAATTAAAATAATTTGAAAAATTAAATTTTGATAGGACAATGTCAAAAGTGTTTGTAATTTGTCAAGATAACAATTCTTTTAAAAGACCATTGACACTTGAATTGACAAGCATAAATGATGTGTTTTTGATGAAATGCGATACAAAAAAAATCACGATGTTTAAATGAGTAGCTATGTTTTCTAACGTGTTTTAATTCAGATTCACTAAATCTATACTTGTTATAGTTTGGCCATTAGATTTGTGTTTAGCTTTACGCTAATGGGAATCCTGAATGGATATTTCTTTTTTTATTAAACGACAACCTTAAACTTTTTTTAAGAGATGAAGACTAAGTTTAGTCATATTTTAAATTTTTACAACTGCTAGACAAACTTATTTTAAATTTTGGAAAATAATTAAAAAATTAAAATACTTTTTTATTAGAAATAACAGTAGAAATTAAATGCATTTATTCTACATCGCTGAGACAACGCTTCCCAGCATTTCCATTACTCTAATTTCTTCAGTCTAAGTTAAAATATATTCATTAGAATACTTGAGATATATTTTTTGTAAACTTAAATACTTGGCTTGAATGGGAAAACTATTGTTTTAAATGATCTTGCGGCAGGTAGACTATGGACCAGCTATATTTGCGGAGAGGATTGGCATCCTCTCTGTGGGTATGGTAGGGTGCAAGAATGCTGGCTTGGGTCAATGTGAGTGATTGATACCGGTCGACATCTGACGTTAGTTATAAATTTACTGTAACTAAAGTTCGAGCTAAACATAATTATTTTGACACAGATATACATATATCCACAAATATTTGCAAAAACCAAGGAATATATACTGACGTTTCCAAAATAATTAGGTATGTAATTTTTTCAGCAATAATGTTCAGTTTTAGATGATGGATGAACAATACACTTTTACAGAGAATGATGGATAATTTACATTTCGAGGATGGATGGACAAATTCCACTAAAAACCTCTTTCTACACAGAAGTTATTTTTACTCCTGACAAGGCCTTCTACTATTTAGAAATAAAAATGTGACTCGCATAGTGTATTTATTATGGAATTCTAATAATAAAATCTACTGTATTTCTAATAATTTGTTAGTAAGAGACATCTTGCATATTATATTTATTAGCTTACACCTGTACTTTTGTACATTTTAGCAAGTACACTTTTTCCATGACATTAAAAATAAAAAACTTTTTCCATTTTTCAACTTCATCTTCACAAAAATGGCTACATGGCTACAAAAATAATATAATATAATTTTAAATTGGCTCCTGTCACGCTATTCAGGTTAAGCAAAATGAAAATGTTAACTGACTGATGAACTTTGGTATACATATTTTTTTAACAGGTGCATATTGTTATATTTTTACACATTGATATATGTGAAATATTGTTAGTTATTGAAAATGTCTTTCTATGCATATTTTTCAAATGTCGTTATAACAGTAATTTAAATTATCTACTCAGTAAAATTACATATCTATATTTTACAATTCCAACCTAATAATTGCAATGCATAAATCAATATAAATGCTAGTGTCGGAAATTTGCTTTGGAAAATCACATAATATAATATGGAATTTTATCCACATTTATTTCTGTAATATTACAGTGTACTTAATTTATTATGTAATTTTACATAACTTTACGTTGGTCACGAATTGCCAACTTAAAGTTGTGTGAAATTACTGACAAATTTATATCAGTGTAAGCCGTTCCTGGATGCAAATGCGGCCTGCATCATAATAATATGCCGCCCCCTCTCCACAAGTGTCCGACTTCTGGGCTAATCCTCGTGACTAGAATGAGGGGTAGAGATATTATTATCAGTTATTTAAATCTTTTCAGTGAAATAACTGACTTTATGACAAATTCTTAGTGTGTGTTTTTAAATACACCTTGTATATTGTATATCATTGTGTTTGATGTGTATATACCTATATATGGTAAAACATTTGATTAGAAAACTCTTACTCTTCAGAAATCATCCAAAAGTAATCTGTCCGGAACTTGTCCGTCTTCATAGATGACGAGTTCATTGTTATTTAACGATTTAATACTTTTCCTTCGTAGAACATTTAACTGTCTTGTTAATACGATAACAAAATCGTGGTTTGTTTTCACGTATCAAGCGTCTAAATTATTCAATCTGTTACTTCGAGGCGACAGCAGTGATTATCTCGAGGAAACATGCAAATATTTCATGTCGTATTTGTTGTACAGACGACAATATGTGCACAAGCGAGCAAACAGCACTCGCTACATACGTGAGTATTATGGATATTCCTTCATTCATTCATTAGTCTCCCACGAAGAGAGAGACCTTTCCCCCACTACGTCAACTTCTTCATTCATTATACATGAGCCAGTGCGGCTGTCTATTGCGCCGGCTTTGCTGCCAGATTTACGGAAAAGTTTAGGTTCTTGCTACATTTGTCAATGCGCAATGGAAAGGCATTGAAATCAACTTTTTATTATTATTGGTAAACTAAACTGTACATACCGGATAGTTTCTGGAAAATTATACCCTCTAAGGTGTTTAGCAACTCCAAAACTAAAATTAATACCCTTAAATTAAAATTAACACTCCCGAATAAATAATTTTCAATTACCAATAACCTAAGAAATTAACTATGAAAAAACACATATTTCGATATTTTTATAGTTAATTCCAAAGAGATACAAAAACAATAATCGAATTATTATATTCGAAAGTGCCATATCATCGAAAATTTCAAAAACATTATCTCAGATAGGACGTATATTATTTAATTACTTTTTTTTACAATTTTTCATTATAATATTTTTTTGAAAATTTAAAAATAAAGCCACTTCTATTACTCTTCAACTAATTCACAATTTTTCGTTTCTTTGTACACCTCATATCTACAGGGTGTTTAATAAAAAATGAGACATATTTTAATGCTAGCTTCTTAGGACAAATAAATAAGGTGATTTAAATCAACTTACCTTAGTACAATTTTGCATCCTCAAGAAGTTACAGGTAAAAAATTATTTTTATTTATTTTTTTTATTTGTTGGATAATTGTACTCAAAATTTGGAATATAAGGTTTCTTGTGTGAGAAATATGACTATCTGATTGATTTTTGCATTAAATCTACAGGGCGTTGTCAGCGCTTATATCGCTCCGTTATTCGTTGAAATTATTTTAAAGATAAAGATTTTTGGAAAATGACAATGATACATGATACAATGATAATGGATTGTAACTTCTCCAAGGTGGCTTAGATTTGCTTGTATTTTTAAAAATCTGTATAGGTATATGTCAAGGAATTATATTTTCTTCTCAAGGCCGTAATTGCTGAAATTTTTAAGACACTGTAGTAATGTCTCATTTTTCAGTATGTTTCAAATATTCCCATTATCACCATTGGCGTAGAAACCTGTGCCACTCTTCTTTAATTTATAATCAAAATAGTATGTCACTGTCTTAATTATAAAAAAGATACTTATTCTTTACAAATTTCTTTAAAATGCATGCAATAATTATTCTTTGCAATGCTTTAAAATTCAAGCCATTGTTCATTTAAAGTATCTCTGCATTTCGTAGTTTGTGCATATTTGTATCAACAGCTGAAGAAAACTTGAAAATCCACTCTTAAAATTTCGCACATCACCATAATTAACCATTGCGAACAACTTTTTCAATTGACATTTTGCTGTATTGTCAGCGGAAAAGACGCTCTACCTGAAACTAAAACAATTTTTCCTCGGTACATTGAATATTTCAAATAAGATTATTTAGGAAACTATTACTCCTAACGACTTCAATAAAGTATATCTTTTTCACATAAAAAAGGCAGAAGAATCAATTGGTTTAATAGTCAGATGAATACACTAAGCCACAAAAAAGTTCTGTATGTAAAAGAAGCATGATGTGCCATAAGTGGCGCCCTCTACCAGTGACGTCAGAATTAGAAACAAATTTGAATTTTTCCCCAAAAACTCTCGATCTCCAAAATGTATTCAATATTTGGATTATTTAAAAACTGATTAACAAATCGGATCGGTCAGTGGTCGCGCGGTTTAAGGCGTCAGTACTTGAATCCAGGTTACTAGATCGCTGTGGGTTCGACTCCCGCCGCCGGTAGACCGTATTTAAGGTATATTCGTGGAGAGATTGGCACCCTCTCTGCGGGTATAGAAGAAGTGGAAGAATGTTGACTTGGGTCAATGTGAGAGATTGATACCGGTTGACATTTGACTACCCCCTAATTAATAGGGTTTTCCAGGTTTCCCTCATTCCTGGACTGAATGGTGGTTAGAGCTTACGAACATAAGTCGTTCCTGGGCGCAAATGCGACCCGCTTAATAATAATATGCCGCCCTCTCCCGCACAAGTCTTTGACTTCTGGGCTAATCCTCGTGATTAGAATGAGGGGCACAGCTATTATTACTATTAAATATCGAAAATAAAATTTTTATTTTGACACTGTCTTTTAACCATCAACTTTTAACTAAAGTAAATTTAGCTATATAGCATCATTTTTTCGTCAGGAATCTACTCTTGCCCTATAGTGCATTAATTTTGAGCACCCTATATTATTGAAGCATAATAAGTACACTACGCATAAACTACAAAATGCAGATATTTTTAAAAATAATTACCACTATGATGCATTTTAAAGAATAATAATTTGTTCAAAATTTAAAGTATCTTTACGTTTGTTTATAATTATTAAGACATTGACGTACAATTTTATTTTAAATAAAAGAAGAGTAGCGCAACATAGTGAATATTTGGACTAAAGATATCGCACTACAACCTAGACCTATTGCTGTTTCATCACGAAAGGTTTTCAAATAAATAAAAATATATAAAAAAATTGGCAATCTGTATCTCAGAAACGGTGAACTTTTAGATATAGGTATACGAGTATTTGGGTAAATCTCATTTATTTTTCTACGTTCATGCAAAAACAAAACTTTATTGAACTATACTTAGAGGAAAAAGTTTATTGCACTAGTGCAATAAAATGTTTATTGCATTCATCTGTCGTTCTACTACAGCGTTTTGTCATCGTGACAAACATAAACGTTCAAATAGACGTCACATTTTCCTAGACTTAGTGTCATCTAAATAACATTTTTGGTTTTGCATGAATGTAAAAAATATTGTGTGCAACTCGTACAAATAAATAGTGCTTATTGCACCCGACGTGTAATAATTAATAATTATTATTAATTAAGTATTAATTAAATTAATAATTTTACGTCGGAAGCAATAAACACTTACTTTTTTACTTGTTGCATAAATAACTATTTATTAACTGTACAATAATCCCTTTCGAGGATGCCAGTAATACTTGAGACATCCTATATTTAAAAATAAATAAACCTGATGATTCCTGAAAATAAAATGTCACAATAAAAATATGTTCATATTTGTATACAGAATCACGACCTTAGACTAAAGGAGTATAGACAAGGAAAACTGCTATACAGTGTTTTTGAGGGTATTTAGGTACACATTACACAAGAGTTTATCTAAAGTTGTTCTTGCTCGATCTTGCAAAATCATACCTTGTCTTGTCTTGCAAATCCCGCAAATTTCTTGTCTAACAATTTTATAAGACTCTTGCATGATTCTTGCGAGACTCTTGCATACAGATGAGAAATATGGAACATTATCATTAGAAATTTGGTAAAAGAGGTAGTTATCTAATCTCGGTCGGCTACGGTCCCGCTCTGAACCCACACTAACTATGGATATGGTCGATCGTCGACTGGTCGATTGGTAGATGTTATAAAATATAGTAACGGAATTTATAATTAGTTCAATTTAACAGAACTGGGACTAGGCTCAATAAACTTTGATTTTAAAAATAATTTTATATGCCGAATGTCCTTATAATAAAATAAATAAAGTACAAACCTACAACAGAAATGTTCACTTTACCCCTTCCCCCTTTTTATATTTGCAAGACTTCTTGTCTCCAAGACTTTTTTCAAATTTTGGCTTATCTTGCAATTCAAGCTGTCAAATCTTGTCTTGGTCTTATATTGTCTTATGAGACCAAAACAATACAAGGTTGTCAACACTAAACGTGGCATATTAGCCATGAAGGAAAATAATCAATATAAACAATACAATTCAAGTTGATCAAACTACCATAGTTTAGTATTAGTTTACATGTGTTTTAATTTATTTTGCTTTATAACAGATATTTCAAAATGTCGAGTCTGAGATATATCAATAAAAAAAATTAACCTAGGTTATAAGACAACTTCATAGTTTCATAACTAATTGATTTTTAACCTAAAAAATCACATCGGACAGTATTTGTTTCAATTGCAACTCATTTAGCAGCAAATATATACTCTTAACATGTTATTTTACATAAAATATATTTCACGTAAACTGTCGCAAATGCTTTTGTTTAAAATAAATATCTGACATATTTACAGAGCTAATATTTGCTGATTTGATGATTCTTCTCAAAATAGTCATGGACTGCAAATATTGGTTTTATATGGAAATACTCGGATTTCATTTTTAAATTCCTTACTTGTTTATTGTTTGCTAGAACCCAAGTACCTGCCGAACAGGAATTTTCACAGGATGTGAATGAGGTATTTTATATTGTATATTCAACATTTAAAATCAATAGGTCAGTCTTTTGGGCAAGCATCTAAAATGTAATTTATAAAACTTGATTTTTGACTTGATCTTCGCGCTATTCGAATTGACGTAATTAAGTCAAATTGAAACGAGTTAAATTTCAAATCAAATTACAGCAAGTAGGGTGAGTATGGGGTGGGTGCTTTAAATATAAAGCATTATTCAAATTATCTGAAATGAAGCAAAAAAAAACCAAAATTAAATCAACAAGCAGTAACAACAATGTCAAGTAGTGAATTTTTAAACACATGAAGTTGCTTTACTTGCTGAATCCATATTGATAACATAGTGATTAATGAAACTTATATTTTAGTTATTTTAAATATAAATAAATAAAATTATTGTAGAATTTAATAAATGTTAAATACAATTATAACTGCAAAAGTATTTAAAAAGAATATTTTGGTAAATACTAAATAATATCGTATTTGAATTCAGAGATTTTATATCAGTACCTACTGACGGCACCCATAAACTGTTTTGGGTCTGGGTCTTTGTCCGATAATGAAAATTGACGTTATACTCGTATTTTTGTAAAGGTTTATCCAAGCTTTTAGTTACATCTTGTGGAATCTCATCTTAAAGTATGAAGAAAGAATACACCGATAAATGTTTTTAATGGTCTCATTCAGTTTTTACTATACAGGATGAACACAGAGCAAGATTGGATTTATCGTATAAAAATAATGTGATTTGGCTAAATGTACCAAATCATCAACCAAAAGTTGATACTAACCGACATATAGAGGATCTCAAAGTAATTTTTTCAGATTTTGTCGCATAAGTATTGAACATTCTTGGGGTTAGAAATTCAAATTTGCTAACAGATGATCAGTAACTGGTTGAGGGCGCCACCTACGCCACTTTGTCTTTATATCATTTTGTGCCTCCATGCATATTTTAAAGAAGTTATCTTATGAAAACATATTTTCAAGATCAAGATGTCACTTAATAAACATTGAAGTCAACTGGACTTTTCTAAATGCAACTAATTTTTGTTAATTTCGGTTTATAATGAACAGAATTATAAAGAAAGATATATGATTATGTATCTCTACTAATAATCATACCACAAGTCAGTGTACGACAAAAAAAGGGTATATCATAATTTTCCATATTATTAGAAAAAAACCTATTTTATGAATTGTTCTTACGATGTGCTTTTTTGAAAAAATCTACCTTAGTTATTGCTATCATAAATGAACTATCAATCAACATCAATATGAGTATGAGAAAATAATATTCCAATTAACAGCACAACCTTTTAACATACTTCGATGGTTGATTGTCTTTACGTCTAATGTATTGAAATATTAATAATCTTATCATATTTATTTTAACATTTACTTAAAATTAAAATTAATATTTTTTTAATGTCTTTAAGTTAATTTAAAAACAGTGTAGTCCAAACTTTCAAGGGAAATATCAACATTCAGAAGGTATACATATACCCACTCCACCTCCAGAGGGTGAACTTAAGGTCATTTATTTACTTAATTACAACACCCCACGGAATTAACCCAGTTATGGGATGAGGAATCAGAGTAAAATACATAAAGTATCTACAATAAAATAATCTAAAAAAGCTACACCAAGCAACACCAATAGAAAATTGTACCTACATGAATAAAATAGATACACATATATAAACACACACAGATACCTTCATATTACAAAGTTAGAAATTAAACAAAAACATGAATAGAGAATACAATAGAGGCAAAAAATACTTAAACAGAATTATATTCGCTTAATGTGCTCAATAGAACAAACAAACATATCAAGCGAATTCTATATGTTTGTATAATGCGGGATCATTTGATACAATGGCTACGCCATCTTAGAATTTTTCCGGGCTTAAGGCAACTTAAAAACAGCACTGTTTCGCGAATTGAAAGATGGTATTTTAAAAGCGATCTGAGACAAAAGTTTTTCTGACTTAATGGATCTAAACAGAATTTTGTTAAGTGAATAATTGAAACCTTTTCAATCGCAGTCTGATAGTTGTTATAAATAGGTGACTAAACAAGAGCTGTATTCTCGTGCTCGAGCTTGGAGCGTACAAATGAGCAATACAGCAATTTAAGGGTTTCCATAAAGAAATTAGAATGCAATCACTTTAAAACAAGAATAAAAAATTACATTCTTCAATTCTACCAATGAATTCTTGAATAACCTGTATCTGATATAACTGCATTGATGTATGAACATGCCCACATTTGACTCTATCTCTGTTTTATTTATTTATTTGTTTCTTTTATCAGTGTACACATGTATATATTACTGTACTATTCAACTATTATTCCATTTTATGGTTTATTAGTGATCTTCTATTTTACCTTTTGCCATGTATATGCTATTTTAAATAGTGTTGCATGTAGTTTTTTTTGTCAGTGTTACTCTGACTTGCTACAAACAATATTTATTTATAATGTGGTCAAATAAACTTCTATCTATCTATCTATCCAAGTTTTTAAAACTCTTGGAATTGCAAAGAACAAATTCCAGGTTTTAATAAGCAGATTTGATAGTACAATCCTCATGCCCAATCCTTGACAAACTCAGACCTACTAAGAGTAGGTAATGTTGCCCAGCATGTAATCGAATAATAATTTAACTATTGTTTGTGTAGGACATAACATTACACTTCTAAGCGTTCAGAGGTAAGTTGTTTTGAAGACACCACTCGTTAATTCGACTCAAATTACTATGAAGCATTACACAATCTTGCAACGAGTATATCTTAAGGAAAATGTTTAGATCATTTGCGCAAATTAAACATTTAATTGTTTTATAATATCAGTTATAAACAAAATAAAAAATATTGAACCCAGTATAGAACCCCAGAAATTCACGAGACTTGTGCCCTCGAAGCTGCACATAAAGTTGACATTTAGAAGAATAAGATCAAGATAGGTCCACTAGTGAATCAGAGAAACTATAGGATCTTAGTTTTAAAAGTAGAATCTTGTGATCAATTTTATCAAAGGATGGTAATTTCTAAAGTCATTTTGCTTACCCTTTTTGAAAACTGGACAGACTCTAGCTTTTTTCCACACATTTGGAAATATTGCCTTTTTTAAATAATATTAAATAGCATGCACAAAGATTTGCACAGTACAATGACGCAATCTCTTAGAAAAAATCCCGTAATGAGATTCGGTCCAGCAGTCATATTGGGCTTACGTATTTTCAACGTCAACAATATCTTATTCTCGGTAAATTCATTCACGAGCAGTGATAAAACATTAACTGAATCTAGGTGGTGAAATATATCACTTTTATTATCGCCAGGTGAAAATGACTGAAAAATAATCTGCAAATGAATTTACAATGTCAATGGGATTCATGAGCTGCTCATTATTGTAAGATAATGCAGAAGACATAGAATAAGAACTAGATTTACTATATTTATGTAGGACCAAAACTTATTAGGGTTGGTTTTTATGTTACTCAACTGACAAGATAATAGTGGGCGTTTATGCTTCAGTTTTTTGTATTTTTAATAACGCACGAATATTTTTAAAATAGTCATAGTCTTGCATACTACGGGTTCTCTTATATATTTTCCACATATTGTTTTTGTGTTTTAAATTTACAATAATTTCTTTATTGAACCAAACTGGGTACGACGCAGTAGTAGAAGATTTCCGAGGTACATAAGCCTCAATGGCAAAATCGGTATCTGACCTTTTATTTTCAATAAAGTCACTATATTTTTTACAAGGCCTATGAGAAGGGTATTTTCTCTGTTGGTAAAATTTAAGGATCTCTTTCTATTTTATTTGTTTTCCATCTATTGATAATAATGTGTAGTTTAATACAGTTTGTGGTTTAGAATGACTTACCTTTTTTATCTTTACCTAAATATTTATTCAAAGTATTGGGAATAGAAAAAGAATATGTACATTCAGTTACATCTGTTTTAGCAGACAGTTCTGGATTATTTTAAACAAACAGAAATATTCCACAAGTTCTTACCAAGCTTCAGCGAAAATAAACAAAGCTACTATTATCTATTTTATTTCTATAAAGCATAGCAATCAAACTAATCAAAGTGAACTTTGTGTGTTATCATCAAAACATAACCCCAAATTTCCACACTTCGGAGCACACACAATCGACTAACCGAACTGGCTAAATCGCCTGGGTATGTAAGTACTGCCAACTTAAAATTTATTTTCAAAATATTGGCTTAGTAAAACTATGAATTCCATTCATTTGCACAACACAAATAAAACTAAGCGAACACTTAAGTGACGGTTTAGTTAAGTTGTCGCTAAACTCAAAGTTGTACAACTGGACCTATGGATGGCAGACGTTGCTAGACATATCAGTCTACAGTAAATTTCCGTCTCTGTTTTCAATTTCATGAAGTCGACATTGAGTTCATCAACTAAAGAACTTCCTGAAAAAATGTTAACGGCTGCTAATGAAGCAAGTTGAAATTTGTTGCCCGTGAAGTCAATAGAAAGATATAAGAAGCAATACTCTCATTTTATTGATTATTATAATACTAAAAACGTAAAATCAACAAAAGAGGAAGTATTTTTAGCATATTTTTTTAGAAATCTCAAAATTTTGAAAAGAAAACACAGTATGGTCCAGATAATCAATCATAAAACATATTTATAAAGTTAAACAAGATTTGGATATTTCATAACTGCTTTTACAAAAAGACAAGAAGAATGTTGAATTTCATCGGGAAAAAAAGCAAACATTTTTAGTCAAGAAGACGTAAAAAATATGAACCTGATGATTAAGTCGGTAACGATTTTTGGACTGGCTGGTGCCTGGAGATGAGAGTAAATAACGAAAATCAAATCACCATCGACGATATAGTAGATAAAGAAGACCTGATAATTGGCCATATCAAGTACTTAATAATTTTTCACCAGATCCTACGTGCTATGCGAAGAAATAAATAATGGATATTCTTTTAATGAATACAGAAAATATACAAGCTTTCGTTAAAAAAAAAACTGCACATCGCCGATTATTTATGTAGTACAATCATGGAAAATATACTGTCTAACTTGTAGGCATCAATTTAATAGGAAAAATACCCTCCGAAATCGTAGCCTATTTACTCCTTCAAAATCTCGAATTATACACGGGTCAAAGTTTAGGCGGTTCTCTACCACTTTTTTGTCGATTGTGAAGAAGATATCAGAAATATTAAACATTTAGGAGGGTGGATATCAACTTCGGTTGCTGCGGGGCACTTAGAAGACTACAAATTGGAAAAAAATAATGGCCAACAAAATGATTCATTTGAACACTCCATTATCTTCAAACTGCAATTTACAGGCATTAACGTCTTACCCAAATGCACTATCAGTAATCAACTACAATTTGACTCTTTGTTTTTGAATAAACTTCTTTCCAATACTTCTTCCCAGTATAAGAGCCATCTTCTTCAAAGAAGCATCTAGCTTCAAACCACTATTAACTTACATAACGCGTCTAAATGTAGATCTACAATTATATCACTAATAATAAGTAAGAAGATAATATTTCTGTTATTCCAATGTATTTGTATTCACTCCTGTTATATTGCTTTTGTACAAATTTAAGAACATTAAACTTTCCTTTTATTTTCATGAGCTTGTAGAAAAAAATTTGTTTCTAACTCATCTGGAAAGTGTCTTTCCCGCACTTGACTGCTTGCCCAACGGCAGTCGCGTGCGGGAAAGTGTTTTTCGCACTTGCTAGAAAAATAACTATTTTATTTTTCAGTCCAACGCGTTTTTGTCTACAATTTTAAAAATCTTATTTTCTGCAATTATAACGCTCTTCTTAACGAGATACAGGGCGTTAAAATTTCATTAAATTTATACATCTTCTTCGATAATTCCAAAATTATTTTGAGAAAAAATAATAGGAATAGTTAAAAAATAAGTTTCTGAATTAATTTTAACTCAATAAACTTCAAGATAAATTGTAAAAAATTACATTGCATAACTTGGAGCGGCAACGAAACTGAACTTTAACAGAAATTTTGAATTTAAACATTTTGAAAAAAAAGAACGAAAAATTGTAAAGAAAATTTTTTATTTTGACTCAACAATGTTTGAAACGATAAATTTTGATTAAAAAAATTTCCAATAAATACAGAATTCAAAATTTAAAACAAAATTCAAAATATAAAATTTTGGAGTTCCAAAATTCAAAATTTATAATTTTGAAGAAAGTTTTGATATAAATTTTTGAAAAAAAAATACATTTTAAAATTTAAAAAAAATTGAAATACAAAATTTTGTAAATAATTTTGGATTTTGGAATTCTATAATAAAAATTTTGAAAAAAAAAATTAATTAAAAAATTTTTGCCAAAACATTTGGAGAAAGTTTCGAATCTAAAATTTTATAAAATTATAAAGTAAAGAATTCAAAAATTTTATAATTCGGAAAAAGTTTTGATACGAGAACGTTTAGAAAAATTTTAATTTGCATATTTATAAAAACAGATTTTTGAACGCTATCAATATTATACTTTCAATCATTTTTATTTTGATCTACTTCCTACTTCGCAAGGTACGAAAGTGCTTCCACGTATTGTGTCAGTAGTTAGTTGAAGCGTTATGCGCATATACCTATGCGCATGAAGTACACACATGCACAATGGCCTGCGTAGAAGTCTGCGCCGTGAAATGAGACTAAAAATTAAGAAAACAAATTATAGTTTAAAAAAACTACAAAAACACGCTTTAATAGCAAACCGAACTAAAAAGTAGAAAATAATTTTGAAGTGCAATTGGGGTGCAATTTCCTATATTATCATAATGACTTTAATTTTATAAAAAGCTAGACTACTGAAATAATTGTAACATTTAATATCAAGCACTTCACACTTTTTTACTATAATTGAATTATTTTATTAATAATTTAATTTCTAATTTAATATTATTCCCAATTAATTAGTCGTAATTGATTGTCGGAATTTTCTATTGCTGTAATACACACTCTTGATACTTCAAAATTATTTTCTACTTTTTAGTTCGGTTTGTTATTAAAGCGTGTTTTTTAGTTTTCTATACTATAATTTATTTTGGTTCTGTTTCATTTTCTCCCGCCTCTACGCCACTGTTGTTCGTAAAATATTGAGTAGTACATCAAATAATTATTAGTCTTTAGGTGCTAACTGCATGTGGCAAATTTGAGATTGAAATGTTAAGGCGTTTTGGAATTATCAAAGACAATGTATAAATTTAAAGAAACTTTAACGCCCTGTATCTCGTTAAAGAGCCATCTGCGACCCCTTGTTTGTTAAGCATTTTTGCTTTAACTTTTGTCATACTTTCTGCCTTAGAACTCGGTTTTTTGAATTACCTGTATAGTATACACCATGATTCCCAAACCTGTTAACAGCGTTCCCCCAGTTTGAGAATCACTGACACACCAATGCATTGAATACCTACGGTTACGGCTAAAGTTAACGGTAAATCGTTAATTAATTGAAACACTAACAATATACAAACTTAATTAAACAATTCAAATATCAGCAGTTTCCTTGCAAAAACATCTCCAGCAATGCAAATTATTGTTAGTAATGATTATTAAATTATTACATCTTACGTTTCACTCCCTTCATTCTTACTGGTTAGCTAGGATCGCTGTCTCATTTAGATATGACAACTGATTTTCATCAATAGATAAACGCCAATTAAAATAACTTGTTCTGAAATTAATTAAGTCTAGGTAGATCGGTTCTCCACCGTAATTAGATGTTTGTGATAAAAAATATCATATGGTATAAGAAAAGAAAATATAGCAAAGAACTATTTTTGCGATATGCAGCCTATTTTACTGAGTGATAAAAATAGTTGAAATGTTTAGAGCTGTGCATAATCCAACGGACCGAAGCCCAATTGCAGAATAAGGAAAATACAACAGTAAATTAGCACCTAAATGTTAAAATACAAGAGAACAAAAACAACAGTAACACAAATTACATATAATTCACATTATACAAACATACATAAAAGTTTACAGTTAAAATCAATCATAGAGAAATAAAAAATAAATTAACAACAAAAGCCAATTAAATAAAATTAAAAATGTACATTAAATAAGTTCTTTATGTAGGTAACTGGTAGTTGAACAGAATACATCCAACCGTGATTCAATTTCCAGGTAATTAGCACACATCTGATAAACGGGAGCGGCTCTATACAAGTTAGTTCTGTAATTTTTTTGTTCAAAATGATGCTTACGTCTCGCATCCAATCGAGGAATATGAAAATGTATCATTTCCAATAGATTCTCAGAATGTATTATATTGTTAAGAATATTGAATAGGAAAATTACAGAATACATTTTTCGCCTAAGTAAAAGACTGCACATATTGAAGCGGTCAAAAAATGCCTGTTGTGGGAAACTTCTTGGCGGGTAATGACTGTCAAGTGTAAGCACAGCTAACATAAAAAATAGACGTATACTTGCTCTATATACAATACATGTCCAGAATAAACAGGAGTCCAAACTAAAGACGCATATTCCAGCTTAGATCTAACAAATGCACAATTTAAGAGTGTCCATGTTCTGAAAACGTGCCACATTCGGCACGATAAAACTTAAGTTTTTATAGGCACTCGTAACCATATAATTAATGTGTTGTATGAAGGAAAGGTTTGGAACAAAATAAACTCCTAAGTCCTTTATTACAACAGGCCGAAGAAGACTAGATCAGTCTAACATGTAGTCATACGAAATCTGCTTTAGTTGCGACTGAAAGACATAACATTACATTTGTACACCAAGTACACCAGGAGTTTACTAAATTTAAATTTCTTTGTAAGTTACATGCGTCCAGTTTATTATTTACAGGACAGAATATTTCTGTCATCGGCATATAACAAGTAATGTACATTTAAATCCGTCGCAACATCATTAATAAAAATCGTAAACAATAAGGGTTGTAGGGCAGAACCCTGCGGAACTCCTGAGGACTGTGCAAATACGGCTGACTTTACTCCCAAAATCTGGACATACTGGACTCTTCCATATAGATATGAGGTCACAAGCTTTAACAAGGAAAAATCTATTCCAGAAGAGTCCAATTTAGATAGTAATAAGTTATGGTCAAGGCGATCAAAGGCTTCCAAAAAGTCAGTATACACGACATCCACTTGACCTCCTTTATCAAGAACCTCATGGATGTACTGTATTATAAGTTGCTGACTGTTGAACGCCCCTCGACAAAACCATGCTGTTCTGGCAATATGATATGTCTAAGATGAAATGACAAGATGTGATGTAAGGCGATTTCAAAAACTTTGCTAAAATTACATAATATTGCAATAGGTCGATAATTTTTAATATCATTTCTGTTGTCTCTTTTAAAAACGGGACAAATTTTCGAAGTTTTCCAACAATCGGGGAATGTATGCGAAGTCAGTATTAAATTAAATATTATAAGGAGAGGCTCAGTAGCACAGTCTCTGATCAGAAAGGCAGGATCAGGTCCCATGGTCATTTTTGGTTTTAATTTTCTGATGGAATTAAGTATATCATTAGAAGACAATAAGATATTTGAGAGATATTGTATTGCTGTTAATATTGGTATTACTCATAGGGTCTAAGTTGTCGGTAATTATGGATGAGGAAGCAAAGTGATCCGCAAAGCAATCAGCAATTTCCTTAGTATCATTTGAAGATATACTGTTATATGTCATATTGGGCATAGATGAATTACCTTTTTTAGAATTAACAAAGGTTCATAATTTATTTGGATTATATTTTAGCTCGCATTCGATATTAGTTATATAAGTATCATAGGCTACCTTACTTTTAGTTTTTACAACTGATCGTAAACGTTGAACATTAATATGATCATCAATATCTAAGGTAGAACTATATTTATTCCAAGCTCTGTGTTTTTCTCTAATAGCAATAATTAAGTCTTTACAAAACCAGGGTGGATATGATTTATTTGAAAATATTTTATAAAAACGGAATTTAAAGTTCGATAAAATTGAGAAACGAGGTTGTTGGCAGATGTGAGTGGCTTCATGAAAGACCAGAAGTGGCTTCGTGATATAAGACGGGAAAATTTGCTTTTCTAAAATTAACTTAATATCCCTCGTATATATTTTTTTTCATTATTAGGAACAAAAAAATCCACAAGTAAAGCAGGATATTGAGGATCTTCAGGTAATAATAAGTCAGAAGAGTGGTGTGAATCAGAACATTTCACATTAGAAAGAACAAGGTCAAGAATTTTATTATTGATTCAATATGCTATTGTATTGATGAAAATCGTACAAGTTTATACAATTATTTAATGAATTAAGTGAAGCACACTCAATATAAATAGAATTATTAATATAATTAGATAAATTAAAATCCCCCAAAATTACAATATCCCAGTCATATGATATGTACATCGATTTAAAGGCAAAAAATAACTTTTCATAGGTTTCATTAGTTACTTTTGGAGGTATATAGACTACAAATATATGTATACTGCGACTTTTAATAAAGCTAACTTTCATAGAATCAATATCAATGTGAAACAGATCGTGAAAGACACTACAATTACTCTTATGATCAAATTTACAAGCATTGATTTTTTTTAATTGCCAATAAAACACCTCCACTTCTTCTAGTATTGGTTTCAATAAAATTGCGACCAGAACGGAAAACATCATAATAACTTGTATTAAATAATTCATAATTGTGAAAATTATTATTTAACCAGGTTTCTGTGAGGTCAATTATATCATATGGAGAGACAGAGCTAGCAATAAGTAAGTCAGTATAGTTTTAGTACGAACTCCACGAATATTCTGATAAAATAAATTAAAAGTCGGTAAACCAATAGATGATAGAAAAAGGTAATTGCTATTTAGTTGATAAGATACTTTCTTTAAACTCTTTCAGTGCCGAGCTGAACATGACGGATTTTATCCCATTATTTTTGCTGTAATTAAGACAATTGATGCAAGAAAATGTATTTGGCTTAGAACATTCCTGGAGACTATGATTGTTAGCACATAATGGGCATACGTTAACACTAGATGTACACTGCCTCACCAAATGGTGATAACCACAGCATTTGTAACATCTCTGCAACTCAATTGCATCAAAAAAACTACAGTAGTCATATACAATACATATTCTGGAACTATCCAATAAATTATATGTACTACCATCTTTCTGAATCATAGCATGATACACTTTTTTATTTTTATTTTTTTTAATTGATAGAAAAATATCACAGATAAAACACTATTTTCATGAACAATACTCCTGATTTGCTTAGTTATAAAGAATTTATACCTTAGAATGACGTTGCCATACATTTTAGGCAGGAAATAATCAAAAAAAACAAAGAGCAACATATTATTCTGATAAATTTCTTTGGTGGATAATTTACAAAGGGGTTGAATAGATAAGATTATCATCTATAGACGGTGTTTCAGTATTACGAATGATTAAATATCAGCATATTCAAAAACAATACCTATCAGTTTGCTATAGCTTCCTGCCAAATATGCACCATATTATAGATATGTTCGAGTTAATAAAAGAATATATTTCTGATATATCCCAGAAACTAATACATTAGTTTCTTTTTTAAATTTTATATGACATATTATATTATACTATTATATTAGAACCAATAATCGCAATACTTTCAAATGTCCGTTTAAAAAGTAAATGGTACGTCACTATACTAAGCTGGAAAAAAAATCACTTTTTAACAATACGCTATCAATTTACCACAAAAAATTACTCTGCAACTTTTTCGTAAAAATTGTAGTTTGATGTTCTGTCGATCCCTAAAAATTAAATATTTAAAAACTGAACACCCTGTGTACTCAAATAGACAGCTTCCAATAAAAGATTTGGACTCAAATAAAGTACGTTTAACTCCCATGCTTAAAGGCTTTAAAGGGAATGAAAAAGCAAATGAATTTGCTAGAATGCAGAGCCGGTTTCTGATGGCATTCCAAATAGTGCCGCTAAGTGTGCGTTGGGAAGTGGAGGTGAATGTAAGAAATAATAGTGGGACTGAAGTCTAAAATTCTTTAACCATTTTCCGCAGCAGAGACTTTTGCAACGCTAACCGTAGCCAAAATTAGGTTCAGAATACTAGCGATTGAAAAAAATCTCTTCTAGATAAAATTATTAGAGAATCCGATTAGCCATGGGGTCTATGAGAGCCTTGTTGAAATGTATATTCATACTCTTTTGTAATATTTTCTCCTATGAAATAATTGAGTGAAATATTGAGTACCAGCTTTTTGGTGTTATAACAAACAATGCAGAAAAAAAGTTGGTTGGTACTCGTTAAATAGACAGACAAAAAGCACCGCAACACCTCATAATGGACTACGTTTGTGGTTACAGATTATTTAACCAGCGTAGTGTCATGAAAATGTTGGTGCTAAAATTTGACCTTATAAGAACCAAAATAAAATTAACCAAATAGTAACACCCTTCCCCTTTTTTAATTGAAGTATATCTAACCAACTGCAAGAAAAAACTCTGATAAAAAAATGTCAAAGAATGAAAAGTTTTTCTATAAATACATTTCAAAAATAAAAGTAAACAATTTCAATAGAATGTAAAACTGTGTTACGAAATTACAAACTAAGATAAAAATTACTAAAACCCCATTAATGTAATTTGTTTTTTATATCAGTATTAATAAAGTAAATAATATAGAAATTTTCTTAAAAATCCTTCAAACTGTAACGTACAATCTATTGCAATAATAATGACTCTTCCTTAAAACAGTGTTTAAGCTACTGGAAGTTCTGAGTACATATTTCATTAGATCTATTTTGGCGATGAAGCCACTAAGAACTAATGATAAAAGTTAGAAATAGATTTAATTACGAATCCATCAGCAGTTCAAAACAAGTCGCCAATATCATTATTATTGCAATAGATTGTACTGTAACGTACTATTTCCTGCTACTGTTAATAGTGTTAACCTCAAATTGAACTTACTTACCAGTGCGTTTCGTTTTTCTGTACCTATAGTGTTTGCTTGATATTTGTGTGTATGTAAACAAATACGGAACATTTTAATAACGTTGACATGAGACACTTATACAGTGAAAGTTTTTCCTAAGCAACAGTCATTTTGAATACCTTACCTATAATAAATATACAGGGTGTTCAGTAAAGAATGGGTCAAACTTCAGATGTAGATAGTTGTGAAAAAAATAAGCTGACTTAACTCAACTTACCTTTATCCAAAAGTTGATACTAACGGAGCTATAGTGTGTCAAAGTTGAAAAAATACATATATCAAATTTTCTTTATTATTTTTCGATCGCATTGACCGTTATTTATGAAATTTGGTATTGGGGGGTTTCTTGGGACTAGAAATTCGAATATATCGATGATTTTGGTGTATCTGCTAGAGGGCGCCACCAACTATGGTTTGGACCCCTTTGGAAAATCGCTACGATTTTTTTGTGCTACACTGTATCTCATTTTGGGCTAGAAAAATTGTCTTATCCTATCTTTTCTAGTTAAGAAAGGTACACCTTGTTGATGTCGCTAGAAGCAATGGTTTCTGAGAAAAACGCATCTAAATCTCATGATGCATGCAATTTATCTAAAAATAAAGTCAAATTGTTGCCTAAGTAATGGGCCATAATGTAACAGCATAATACTGCGACCAAAATAAGTCAATTTACTTTAGATATTAAACAATAGATTATATAATTCTTATACAAGAGTTAATAATAAAAAAATACAAAATAAATGTAATCACAACGTACAAGTGTAGTTTTCTGAAAGCTGACCAAATGAAATAAGTTGGTCAACTGAGCTTTCGATTTAGCTTAATTGTTTTGCTATAGGTGGTGTAGACTGAGAATATATTTTTAAAACATTGATAAACAATAAATCCAAAAAAAATTGTTATCTTTCAATGATTGTTGGTCTAAAACTAGATTTCTTAAATATGTAAAAGAAATAAATCGAATTCCAATGTGCTTTTTTCAATCAAATAATTTGACCCCAAAATATAGTTTTTTTAAGGACTGAACATTTGAGTCTATAAGACGTAAGGCGTTATAAGTGATCTAAAAAGCGACAGAAAATGGAGAACATTCACGACACATTTCAAATAAACGAAATAAGGGAGGTAAGACAATTATAGCTTACCTGAGACATACAGTGCTTTCGAATAGTAACGAATACATTCATTTTTTTTTGAAATTGAGAAGTTTTCGAAAAAATCCCTCGGCACGTAGATTTTGTTTTAAAAAAAGGCACTTTTTGACATACGACCCACATTTGTGACATCATCGTTGTTCGAGATATGACGTCATCGACAATATTTTTAAATGGCAACCCCTAATTTTGACCATGTCATTTGAAAGAACGTGTCATTCTACATACACATCATAAGAAAAGTGTATGTTGTTACATAACAAAAATTTCAAAATATTGTTTGAAGATTTTAAAATTTAATTTTCACAATACTGAAAATGATAATGATTATGTAAAAAATCGACTAAATTAAATGTTCAAATTGTGCACCGTTGGCTGCCTGACAGTAGCCAAGACGACTAATAAATTCTTTTTGGACATTATCAATAACTTCAGGATCAGGAGGTATACGATGTATCGCGTGACGAAATCTTGCTTTTAAATCTTCTAAATTAACCGGTCTTAGTAACGTATACTTTGCTTTTTAAGTGTCCCCACAAGAAATAATCTAGGGGTGTCAAATCAGGCGATCTGGCTGGCCACTCAATCGGCCCCCTTCTCGGGTAATATATTTCGGTGAAATTTAAATTTTAAAATCTTCAAACATTATTTTCTTGAAATATTTGTTATGTAACACCATAATTGTTCATGATGTATGTATGTAGAATGATACGCTCTTTCAAATGGCATGGTCAAAATTGGGGGTTGCCATTTAAAAAAATTGTCGATGACGTCACAAATATGGGTCGTATGTCAAAAAGTGCCTTTTTTAAAAGCAAAATCGACGTGCCAGGGGATTTTTTCGAAAACTTCTCAATTTCAAAAATAATGAATTTATTCGTTACTTTTCGAAAGCACTGTATTTTATATTGTTTGAAAATATACCATAAATAAATCCTAATTTTGAGATGAATGCGTTTGTAATATGGTTCAAACCTAGCGCTTTTGATTCGTTCAGTTTAAATACCAATTTATTAGCAGCCAATCAGGATCAAATATTTTAAATTATAGAAAACGGTTTTAAAGTACATACAATATACATTCGACTTTTTATTAATACTGGTGCCATCTTACGGATAACTTTGGTGACTATCAAATTAATTTCAACATTTTTAGGAAGAGCACTAACTTCACTTATATCAAATGACCAGATATTTTCACACACATACCCCTAGGTGGCACTCATAAGAGCATTCTTTAGAATTAGAATAATTGATTTATTTGGTTAGTTGCATTCACGGATTTCTTAAATTAAATAATTGATAAATCCGGGGGTACATTATAACCAAGAGATCTCGTGTATAATGGAAACACATTCCTAAGGAAAGAAATAAATAAAATTTTATAGCGCTTATAAATAAATCAATAAAATAATTTGACATACCTGAGTTTACAACAAAATCTTTGGCCCGGCTTACCCAGTTTCTACAAACTAACACAAATGTTTCTGCTTCTTGTCAGTTTTGAACTCGTAAGTTATTGGCAGCAACTATATGATATGTTTGAGTAAATCAACGATAGTATGTGCTTTGTTGCGATACACTTATTTTTTTTTTAAATCCTTACAAAAAGAAGTCTAAATGATTTAGTCAGGAGATCGTGGCGGTCATGGTACCGATCCTCCTCGATCAATAACTTGATATTAATGCTTGGACACTGTAATCACTGTATATAAAATATATGGTACAGATATAATCGCGCCTCGTGTATGATACGCCACACTGCTGCAATACGCCGTGGACGTTCTAGACTTCCATCTCTTCCACGATTCGGTTTCAGATTTCCCTCGCGTTGTACTACACTTGCACTCACTGCACACCGCATGTTTAACGGGAAATCGTTCTTCTAAAGTATTTTAATGTCGCCATAAAAATGATATCCATCAATTCCGACTTGCTATACACGTAAGCCATCTTTAACCCTTGAAAAATTAATGTAAAAACTCCTTCACAAAAATGTTTAACCTATTTTACGGAACCTGTTTTTCAAATTCTTTCGTTGAAAAAACAGCAATGGAACTCAACTAAATTCGACAAAAGAGTATTATTTGCTAGTTTTAGATTACCTGTCTTAAACTATTTTTTCCCTTTAAAAGATTAACTTTTTAAAATGTCTTATTACGAGTGGACCTCATTAGTGGTAATGTCACAAATTATACAATCAGCGTTATAAGAAAATTGGCACTAAAACTTTCCTGTAAAAATCGACCTTAAGGAAAGGTGACTTAAGAGACTAAATAAAATCAACATTATTGAGTTACAACACTTATTTAAGACATATCATCTGGTTTCATATCATTAAACTTTGTTGTTGTTGTTGTTGTTGTTGTGGGAAGCCAGGTTTGTGACCCTAAAGCCAAGACTGGAAAGGGTCCAGTTTTGGAATTAATCTCATTAAGACTACTCTTAAACTGCTCCAGGACCCTCGAAGAATTGACAAGGATATATTATGTCTGTGTCACCTCCAGGAGAACCTGACAGTGGTACAAGATCAGGAGCCTAAAAATAAGGTATTCGTAGCTACGTCATAAAGGGAGCTTTTATAACGTCTTACCCCCTCAAATCAAAGCATCAGTCTTGTGTAATCACTAGTTTGATGGCAGTTGCGCGAACTAGAGCAGCAGTCTAGGATATAATTTAACAATGCAAAAAAGACAAACATACAGACAATACTGGACTGAGAATTGTACAGTCACCTGAGACTTTTCAAAAAATAGGTCATGAAAAGACAAAGGGATGCATGGACAGCCTATTGCAAAGCTATTGAAGACTACTCGCAGGCTGCTAGGCTATATAATCTCCTTTCAAAAGAGAAAGACCATGCGATTTGGGTTTACTAATCAATAGGATGACGAGAGAACCATCAATGAAAGACTGGAACTGCTGATGCGGAACCACTTTCCGGAATCACACCAATGGAACGGAAAGAATGGCCAGACGAAAGTGAGAATCTACCTTTGGTCATGGATTCGAACAAGACTGTTACCAAAATAAGATGGACAGCGCAAACCTCTCAAAAAAAAACCTCAAATCGACAGGCATCGACAGCTTACCCAACCCTAATACAGTGGGACCAGTGAAGGAAGCAATGTTCATCTCCAAAACAAGCACGTTGCGTATACTACTGCGACATCACACTAGGTTTGTTTTAGCAGCAGTTGAAAACTATTTGGAAACGATCAGAAAATGTCCGTCCAACTATTTATTGCGTCAAGTTCAATGGTAACGCGTTCTCAACTTAACTGGTGGAATATTTCTGACGGCTTCCAAACCATTTTTAACTGCTGCAAAAACAAGCCTACTGATACAGTCCTTTGAGCTCGATTGAGCAACTAATGTCATTTAGATATCAGTAAACTTCAACTTTTGTATAATGATTTTCCACTATTTTAGCACTAAATCTTGTATAAGTGTATTTTGTTTGTGTTTTACGTATTTTATGGTATTATATATGTACTTGTAATAAGTACTGCTAATGTGTTCATACAGTTAACGCTAAATTCACATTAAAAAATGAAATAATTGTTGATGTTAGTTGAGACTGGATAAAATTTAACTCAATATTGTGGTATATGTGGTTATTAATTAAATATAAAAAGAAAGTAGTAAGTGTTATCTTGTTGATATTATTTTGTCTCTTAAGTCACTTTTCCCTACGGTCCAATTTCACAAATTTTAACAGCGATTTTCTTATAACAATTGTAACGCATACTTCTCTGAGTATATCAGTTAGTTAATGTTTTACGATGATTTTGATTGTGCAGCAAAAAATAAAACGGTGAAAATCCGAGTGAGCAGGAGAAGTTTGTTGTTTTCACACTATACAGTTTATGATTTCTACAAATTGAGTTGTGTTAATAATGAATAATCGAGAACAAATTGCATTATGGTTATGGTTTCATAACGTATAGAACGTGTGCCACTATAAGCTTATGGCAGCCGTCCAGGCGCCTTTCATGCAGTGGCTGCAACACGACACGGAGCCAGAGTTCTTCTATGTAATGTGCTATTTCCCGCCCTTAAAGAAATGTTACGATGAGGTTTTTTGCCGTACGGTTAAAACCATATAGTGTGAAAGGAGGCTTAGCATTTGGAATACAAGACTTTTTTAATTAAAAAAAATATATATATTTAGGTATTTAATATTATATCGTTTATAATGAATTCAAATTTTAAGTGCAAATATTACGAAGTAAAGCTTTCTTACAAACGCTTTACAAAGACTGAGTACCCGTTCTTTATACTAGTCACAAAATTTATATTTATTCCTCGACTTCTAATTTTCGACGAAAATGAACCAACATGGTGACCATGGTGACAACTGCGGTCAACGATCCCATGTTTGGCCAGGACCGTGGTTATCTTTAGAGTATATGGTCTAAGGTCCGATTACTCCTTCTTGCGGGTCTGTAGTCTGTGGTCTGTGAATATACTGAATATTTTTTTTAACAAGTTTGACAATTTTGACACATCAATAGTTTTGAGGTTAACTGGATTTAAATTTTATTGTTTTTGAATTTTTATTGAAATAAGAGGCAGAAAAAATGTCGGAACGTAAAGTTTTAAATGTAAGTCTTAGTGTACTTCCATTTTATAGTACATAAAAATGATTCTTTAAAATTTTAGAAATATTATCCCCCTGATTTCGATCCAGCTAAAATACCTCGTATGAAATTGCCTAAAAACAGACAATATACAGTACGTTTAATGGCCCCTTTTAATATGAGATGTGCAACTTGTGGAGAGTATATATATAAAGGTAAAAAGTTCAATGCGAGAAAAGAAGACGTAGAAAATCAAGATTATTTAGGTATAAGAATTTATAGATTTTACATAAAGGTAACATTATTATATTTTGATCTTGGCAGTATTTGTAACTTGTGTGATTTTCAGTGCACGAGATGTCTTCAAGAAATATCATTTAAAACAGATCCAAGAAATACAGATTATGAAATAGAAGCAGGTGCAACTAGAAATTTCATGGCCTTGAAACTTGCTGAAGAACAAGCTATAAGAGAGGAAGAGGAAGCTAAAGAAGAAGAAGCTAACAATCCAATGAAATTACTTGAAAATCGTACTAAACAATCGAAAAATGAAATAGAACTATTAGAGTCTTTAGAGGAGTTGAAAGATCTAAATCGAAGACAACAAGTGGTCGATTATGACACTATGCTTTCTGCTTATAACACCAAGTTAACGGAGCGGGAGAGGGAGGAAAAACTACAGGAACTTGATGAAGAATATATAAAGTAACTTGAATATTTCTAGTTTTAAATTGTATTAACGTCTTAATTTTCAGAACTATAAAATTTCAGTCTACCCAAAAAAGGAAATTAGTTGTTGAAGAACAAATCGTAGAAGAATCAGATGAGCCAAATGCTAAATCTACCCGACAAGAAGAAATAATTATATCACCTATCCCTGAAAGCTCTATCATATCGAAACCAATGGAAACTTCAGTTAGTATCTCAAATGTTAATTGGAATAAAAACACTAAAAAAAATTTACCAAGAAAAGTTAATTCATTAGTGGGACTAATAAAAGTTAAAAAAGATAGTAAAGAAGTACCTGCGGCAACACAAAATCTCTTGCAAAGTGAGGAAATAAAATCAGTTTTGAAAAATGATGCTACAAAACCTGTATCTAATGGACTGTCTTTATTGGGAGCGTATAGTGATAGTGAAAATAGTAATAGTGATAACGATTAGTATTTAAAAAAATATATACTTATGTATTTACATGATATATGTAAAACTTAGATTAAATGAGTGTTGCAAAAAGATAACGCACACTTCCAATTTTTTAATATCAAAATTACACAAAAAATTGTGTTGTAAGATGTATTGAATGTGCTAAAAAAAAAACAATTTGCTAATAAAAACCTTCAATCAGTGACACACTAAGAAACATAAAAGTAATAGAAATATGTTTTAATATATTAAACATACGAGCATCTCATTCTTTTGCAAGTGAGAGGTTTTCTTTAGCCTATAT
Source organism: Monochamus saltuarius (assembly GCA_025584915.1). Classification (NCBI taxonomy): domain Eukaryota; kingdom Metazoa; phylum Arthropoda; class Insecta; order Coleoptera; family Cerambycidae; genus Monochamus; species Monochamus saltuarius. Next base: position 45,129,309 of record CM046724.1, on the reverse strand, counting down.
TACAGTTCATCTATAAATGATGTGTCAATCCTAATACAGAGATATCGACAATTACACATTTTAAATCTACTTGATTTTATATTTAATATAATTTGTATGCATTTTAAAGGATTTATAAGAAAAATATTTTTGTATAGTTGCGCAAGAATTTAGGCGACTTACGTCGTATGAACAAATGAATATTTCATTATATTTTCAGAAAAATATTTAAGAAACTGCAACTGAGAATAATAAAATTATATTCTACACTAAATGTCACTATATATCGCATAAATTACAAAAAATATTGTTTTTAATTTGACAAACTATTGAAAATTATGTTATGGCAATAAAAATAACTGCGTAGTGTCAGTCGTGACATAAGTCGTCTGAATTCTTGTCACAAGTATATGTATTTTAATACCGTGAAGATGGTGTAAAAATAACACTGAAACGTAGGCAATGAATTAAATATAGTATTTTTTCAATTCACTGATATTTATCGCACTAAAACATGGAGATTGATAATTTGGAAAAACCTAATAATAATGATAGGTAAATGATATACAAATTTCAAAATTTGTGACTAAAAGTGAATGTTTATCTGACATAGTCTAAGAGTCAGTGGCCGGCAACCTATGTATAAGTATGATTATACCTGAAATTTTGCACAGTGAGTCTCTTATACCTATCAGTCATGAGGTGATGACTCACTAAGCCCGGCGAGTCCGACCCAACTGTTACTCAGGTGCGAGAGGTATGAAAATTTAACCAACATCGTTATTAAATTAACAAAGCTGCCGTTTGAAAATTTTAAAATTTCAGATATTGTCTGAAGCTATTTATTTGTGGTATAATTTTAGTTTTTCTTTAGTTTTGTTGGATTTTTGCCACACTTCTGAAAAAATAATAAAGATTAATTAAATATGCCCTTGCGCCAAATGGAACAGTCAAGGGTTATTTTCGAAACTAAGTTTGCCTAACCAAAAAATCTCACACTGAAAAAAGCAGATAAGTAAAAAATAACAAAAATCACTATCACGCACTTCCGTATTATTGACGTTTGAAAAACTCTGTTTCGTTCTCAAAATCGTAGTAAAAATTTTTACAGCAAAATATTTTTAAATGCTTTAAATCTTGAAAACAAAAGGCGATCGGACATTAGTGTATATAACTTTATTTATTATTTTTGGTCCTCTATCGCGTGATACTATGCATTGTAGTTTTTTCAATGTCACTATATATTTTCAAGAAAAGAGTGGTAAAAAATCAGAAAGTTTGTTTACAAAATTATTAATTTATGTTGAAACTAGTAGTGAAACCTGGATGATCTAACAAATTAGGCATTTATTTTTATTAGTTATTATATTTAGCACCTTTTTATATTAAAATAATATAAGTAACAAATAACCTCTATTTCTGGCACAGAGGTTCTGAGATTTGGTGATGTCGATTACAATGCTTGACATATCTGACAGTTTTTTAACGTCAAAAATCAGATTTAATCAAATACTTTTTATAGTTATTTATGTATCAAGGGAATTATAAGGGCCTTAATTACCGATGGCCGTTTGGGCGAGGGCCTCCGGCCCACGCCTAACGCCAACTGCCTTCTTGCTAACAGGGTGTTTTAAATTTACATGCAGATAATTTTATTTCTGACCGATTTCAATAAAATATTGTTTATTTTTAAAACGGAAAAATTCCCAGTATATTTGAATCAGTTACCATTGATTATAAGAGTTTTGTTGTTGCTAGGTTGTTGCTATGTTACGTATATGTATATTAGGGTAGAGGGAATTATAGAATCTATAATGTCCCAAGGGAGTTATGACTCTCTTTATTGATAGCGTAACTATGACGATATAAGCTTATAATATCCCGGTCAGAAATAAAATTTATAATTTTTGCTAATTTCATAAGTAGTGTCTGCCATGACCTTAGAAGCACGATAATCGTCTGCCTTTGTTATTTTTATATAGTAATAATAATTGTATATTTTGATTTATATGAAGTTTAATTACTATTTCTTTACACATTTGTTTTTAAATACACTTACCAGTAAAAAAAGCGCGCTACCTAAAATTTTGCCAAAGCAGGAAGGCACACAACTGTAAAATGTCTGAAAGGCTAAAAACCATTGTTATCTCATTATCTTTCATAATTTTCCAGAAAGTGGCATTTAAAAAAGACCGTATCAATGTTTACATTGTCTTTATTATAAAAATTATTATTCAAATTGCATAACAGAAAACGACTTTGAAGTTATAGTTGTTTCAATACCTAGTATTGCCCCCTATAGCTCGCATTACAGCCATTCTTCTGAAGACATCTCTTGTGGTTTGCAGGGGAATACTTTCCCACTCTTCCAACAGAGCTTCTCGAAGTTGTTCGATATTCTTTACGCGTCGTTTTCTGACACATTTGTTTAACTCATCCCGAACGTGTTCTATCGAATTTATATCTGGGCTATGAGCAGGCCAATTGAGTTGTTCAATAACTTCTAAGAAGTTTTGCACTTAGTGGCAGTATGTGGCCACGTAGTGCATAAAAAGAAAATGTACAATTGGTATGTAAAATACAATGAAATCTTGCATTAATGTACCTGGCATTTCCTGCAATAATCCAATCCTGCACAATTCGGCATGTGCTTATAAACACATTCCAGCTCAAAGGCCCATATCGTCACTGACCCTCCAATCTCTTTTAAAGACTACTTTTTGGCTAAGTATGATATATATCAAAATGATTCAACAAACATTTGATACACTAGAAAATGAGATTTAGCCTTAGCGTGGACTAATATAGACGTGGGCAAAGTCACATCAGCGAGGCCCTTTTCTGCTATCATTAGATGTTGAGTGAACTGAATATTGTGACACATAATAGCTACACGCAAGGTCACAGTGTGCATCAATTTTGGTTCAAATATTTTCATACAATCGGGAGAAATTAAAAAAATCTAAATTTAAAAAAAAAAATAAATTTTACAAAATATTTTTAAATGCTGTATCTTGAAAACAAAAGGCGATCGGACATTAGTGTATATAACTTTATTTATTATTTTTTGGTCCTCTATCGCGTGATACTATGCATTGTAGTTTTTCCAATGTCACTATATATTTTCAAGAACAGAAAGTTTGTTTACAAAATTATTAATTTATGATGAAACAAGTTAAAGTAGTGAAGTCTGGATGATCTGAAAATTTCATAATTATGAGGTGTTTAAAAGCTAAAAAAAAATAATTATTTTTTGTAACCTCTTAGTACTAAAAAATATGTCCCCCAGCAGGGTGTACAAATTAATTATAGTACGTGTGGTAAAGCCTCGGTGAAGCTTATTCTTATTAAGGTCTTTTAGGGTGCTATTGGTATTATTTAGAGTTCATGGCGTTCGGTTTTAAATCACCCTGAAGAGGGCATCGCGCAAGGCCCCTTTAAGTGCGAGGCCGTGGGCAAGGGGCCGCTTCGCCCACGCCTAGCTACGCCACTGCCTTCTTGCTAACAGGGTGTTTTAAATTTAATGCAGAAAACATTGCTTTGCGCTACCATGTATGTTTCTGCCGGTACCAATATTTTCCTAAAATTACCAAGCTAACTGTTAACTCAACAGGAATACCTACAGCTTGATGGTGGAATCATTTAAATCGTTGAAGAAAGAAAAAATAGATAAAGCAATAAACTTTGGCACAATTTTGGGTGGTCTGGTTTTTTTGCTGGTCAGTGTAGTAGTGGCAGACCTCTATGACACAGCATAGAGATCAGCAAATTAGAATTATTATAGTCATAATAAAGAAAACATGTAATAAAAACTGAGTTACTTTTTATTAAAATATGATAACAATGCATTTAAATTATAATTCTTCTTAAATTCATATTTCTCGATATCTCACCCAACAGTAATTTTTATTTTCAATGATCCTTCAGAAGGGCTTGACGAATTTAAGTCTGGTACTGAAATATAAAAAAAATGTATTAAATATCAATGGAATGATAACATTTCTCTACTCAGAGTTAAATTCTTCAAGACAGTTAACTTATGACAGTAGGTAATACGTGAAGAGCAAACTTCTATGTAATTAACTAATTAATAAATAAAAAGTTTTGAAGCGTTTAACAGTGAGTTTAACAAATATTTACTATTGACAATAACATATATGTACCTACATATTTGTATAGAGTCTGCTCCTCAGTACCTGCAACTATTTTAGAATGAAAACATTATACACATGTTAAAGAAAAATATTTAAATTGTATATTTTATTTATTACTTAGGTATATCATGTGCCGACACCGCTAATTTCATTAAATTTGTTAGTTCAGCGTATGACTCATAAGCTTGTTTTTGTAACAATTCATATCTGTTAGCTGTTAACTCTAAAATTTTGGTAAAGTGATGATGTGGAGTTTTACCCTCTTTTACAGTTTGAGTCGAACAAGTTTTAAACGGTGTTTTGGTATTAGAAGTAACTGAATGGTCACCAATAAATGGTTCCACATTAACTGTTGTTAAATAATTAAGTCTGGTTCTAAGTAAATCAACTTTTTGTAATGTTAAACCAAGTAGAGTTTTCGAACTTATCTCCTCTTTACAATCGAATTCTGCTCGACATGTATTTACTCCACAATGAGGAGCAATGTTTTGCTGAAGTACATATTCTTGAGTATAATTAAACAAGTTATTACTTGTAGGTCTGTCACAAGGACCCAATATTATAGTTCTTTTGTCAGAGTCATAACTGAAACTATTTGAACATTCCATACCAATGTCATACCGTGTGTTTATATCCGCTAACTGGTTAACATGGGCTTTGGTGGACTGTAGTTCTTTTTCCATACTACCGATGGTCTCCTGTAGCTTGAATCTCTTTTCGTTCGTCATAACTAAATTGGCTTCCAGTTCCTTTACTTCTTTCTCCAATTTCGAGATCTGCCTCTCCCTAAGGTCTATCTTTTCCTGCAGCTCCTTTATAAGTCTGTCTTTCATCTTGCCCTCTTTGCTCACCTGGAAATTACAAAGAAGTTAAATAAGATCAAAACCTAGGAAAAGTTTTAGAAAGTAATTCTATATTTCAAATAAAATTTAAGGCGATAGAAAAAATTCCATCTGCTCTGATGCAAAAATTACATTTAAGACAGGTATTACTTTTGTACTATGCTATATTATACACTCACATACAGCTATCATTTTTACAGATCGTCACCATAATGCAGAACTAGCCTATCTCCATTTTCGATCAAAAATCGATTTTCTATTCTAACTGAATTACTAAAATATTCTTCATGCACTCATGCAGAATAAGTCACCAATAATAATATTAAGGTAAAAACAGGCCAATGTCCATTTTTATCAAAAATTGATTTTTCATTCTGAATTATTAAAATATTACTCATATCATGCAGAAGTCCTCTAAATAAGATAAAAATTGATATAGGCTATATACATAGATAGTTATGCATTAATAATGTTACAAAATAAATATTAAGAATAATATAGTTGTATGAATTTTCCCAAATTTTTTTAAGCAAAGTGAATGATCAGAAAGGAATCAAATCGCCATATAAGTATTTTTAAGTTAATACATACATTAAACATTTTGTTACAGTAATAAGTAAGGACAAAGATAAACAAAGCGAAAAAATCCCCTGGCACGTCGATTTTATATTTTAAAAAGGCACTTTTGACAAAAGGCATTTGTGACGTCATCGACAATTTTTTTAAATAGCAACCCCCTATTTTGACCATGCCATTTGAAAGAGCGTGTCATTCTACATACATACATCATGAAAAATTATGGTGTTAAATAACAAAAATGTCAAGAAAATAATGTTTGAAGATTTTAAAATTTAATTTTCACAATGCCGTGCACCTCCTTACTTTTCGAAAGCACTGTATAGATGACCTACAAAAATAAAACCTATTGCTGCATAACCCCATAACCAGAGTATGGAAGGAAGCCTCTATAAAGACGCTGCAAAACAGAAAGTAGTGAGACACAATCCGAGAATTGCAGGATTTTTAAACCCCACCACGTTTAACGGGTTTCATACAGCAGCTGTCCAAAATCATGCAACTCAGGATATGCAGAATTTTTCTATACGTGTTATAAAGACTATACAGTATGTTCCACCACGAACGGCCGCGATCGATATATGAAAAAGTAGATATACATATACTTACTGGATGATTTTGGAAATTTAATTATTTACCAGTCAGTATGGCCTACTTTCTAAAATATTTTCACGTTTCTGCCACCTCCGGTTATGCCGGAAGTTGGAACTTGCTTATTTTTTGGATCACTTAATTTCACAAGATGTCTCTATTTCCAAGATATAAAGAATTTTATTATAAACATGTTCAAGAACTTAATATTTCATATTGCCAAGTATAGCCTTTGAACTAAAACAATTTAGCATGTGTCATTTTTAAATAATCGATGTTTTATTGTGTGAGATGCGGACTACCTGGCAATATGAAATATTTGAGTTTTTGACCATATTTATAATAAAATTCGTTATATCTTAAAAAAATAAATATATACAAATGATACATCATTCGGTCCAAAAGTTGATTCTTTTTCAACTATATACTGGGTGTTCTATACGAAATTTTTTTGAGTTTGGTGACTTATTGACACATTGGCTCCTAATTATTGTTGCAAAAATTTAAATTAAAGGTGTTAATTTCCGCCAACATTTTGTAATATTATGGTGCTGGAACCGCCATTTTTAAAACATCAAGTAATTCGACAACAACTAAATTTAGGTAGGTATACTTAGATGATTGTATACAAAATAAACTTAAAATTTAACATCCAAAAATGCAATAAAAGTGAAAATATTTTTAAAGAGTAGGCCTTACTAACGTTGGTATAACCACAGTCTATACAGTCCGGCGTCTTCACGTCGGCTCCTTTGATATCGAGGTCGCACATTTCGTTTTTTTAGACGACCAAAGGACGACTGCGCATTTAGCCGCGCTCATTCGCGCGTTCAAGGGACACGGTGATTTGTCAAGAAATAGATTTTTTCCCACTTCGTCGTGTACAAATGAATTTCATTGGTGTTCATTGCGCATTTAGCCGTGATTTAACCACACCCTCTGGAACCTTCACTCGACGAACTGTATAAACTGTGGTATAAGTAACCAAATTTTTAAAATCACCTTATATATACAAGTGTGTCCACGGATGGAGTTGACGGGAGGAGAAAATTTTTTGTTTTTAACTAAATCGAAAAATGTCACTCTTTATAAAAAGTTCTGCTTTTAGAAATGAGACTGTCGTATGGAAACGTCTTCGATCATATATACAGGGTACTTATAAATTAAAAAAAAACACAAAAATACTCTAGAGAGAAGTACCTACCATTATTTATTATTTTACATCATATTTTTATTAAACAAATATGTTTATAATTTCAAATAGAGTCCCAATACAAATTATTTTAAAATCAAACTTTCAATTTTGACTTTTACTCTAGATAACTACCTCCCACCTCAACACATTTTTCCGCTAACTTAATAAATTTTTCGTACACTATAGTTTGCGGCTCATTCTATTCATTTATTCCTTCTCGTATGCACTCTCTTAATACATCCCTATCATGTGGCAGATCATCTGAATAATCCTTTTGTTTTAGGGTACCCCAAAGAAAAAAGTTAAGTGGTGTAAGGTACGATCGATATAGCAAGATAATGGACTGGCCAAATCATCCTATCCACCTTTCGTCAAAATGATCTGCTAACCATTGTCTGAGTAAGGCTGTAGAATAAGCAGGACAGCTGTCTTGTTGCCAAAACAGGTTATTGCGTACTTCTGGCTCTCAAGTATTTAAAAATGGTAAAAGAACTGATTCCAAAATGTGCAAATACACATGCTGATTTAAATTTTTTCTCTACAAAATAAGGTCCAACTATATGCTCAAGGAAGATTCTACACCATATATAACTTTTTTGTAACTTCTTTTAATTACATAATCGGGGTTATCGAAAGCCCAGTGACAAAACTGTTTTGACATACCCATTTGTGCAAAATGTAGATTCGTCGGTAAAAAAAATAATAGGCAACAGGACGGTTGTGCGGCTCATTCTACAGCGTTGCTCAGACAATCGTTAGCAGATCATTTTGGTGATTTGGCCCAATCCATTGTCCTGCTAGGTTTGCTTTTTCGCTTAAATTTTTTTCTACGTTCATGCAAAAAACAAAAAATTTTATTGCATTCATCTGTCACTCTACAATAGCGTTTTGTCATCATGACAAATATAAACGTTCAAATTGATACATGCTTTTGCAATAATAATGACACTTCCTCAAAACAGTTTTTTAACTTGGAAGTTCTGAGTAGAAATTTCTAGTGGTGAGTGAAGCACCTAAGGACTAATGTTACAAGTTGAATCTAGATTTCATTACAAATACGACAGCCGTTCAAAATAAATCGCAAAATTCATTTTCAAACGTGTCATTATTATTGTAAACGATTGTACATGTACCTAGTTACCAAAGAGTACACAAGGTGCTAAAGAGTACACATATGGGTACTCTTTGGATGCGTATCCTAACAGAACTAAATCGTAAATTGAATAGCACGTCACAGCATAGCTATATTGTGGGCATTACATAACCTCAATTAATACATGACTTGAAAGTTTAATACAGGGCTCTTAGTTACACACCACATTATTTATTGAATAGCAATCACGTAAGTGTAATAAAACTATGGTGAGTTTATAAAAAAGTCTTAACTCCAACTTAGTTCTAACTTAGCCTTATTCATTAGGTACTTTAAGAAATTAAATGTACGCATATTTCCATGTGCACGTTTATAAAAATCGTAACTTAGTCTTAGTCCTAAGGAGGTCTTAAGACCAGACCTTGAAATTTTCTCTTTTAACTTCTCAGGACTAAGACCAAATAAGTATTAAGTACGCATGAGCTAAAGTTCTCAATTTCCTTCTATATGTCTTCTACGGCGCCAGCGATTGGCGGAGGCTTGTGGAGCCAAAAAGGTTAAGCCACGACCAAATATTTATGAACAGTGTCAGAATCTTAGGATTAAGATTAAGACTAAGGTTACAGTTAAGGCTAAGTTAGGACTAAGTTTAATTTTTTTTATAAATTCATCATTACTAATGAAGTTGAATATATATTTGGACTACAAATAAACTTGTGCTGCCACTTCAGATAGCATGCGTGCAGAAAATCCAATTCTAGCAAGCAACTATCGTGCAACTGTTGTAGTCATAGCAACCTAAACACTGCACTTTGCAAGTTTTTCTAACTACTGAGAAAAAAAAACAAATGGGCATACTTAAAGGGTGCGCACTCTTAAGCCGCACGTCTACTGAACAGAAGGGAAGTGTCATTCTGATCCTGCGTCTACACACTGACATGAAGCAGTCAAAGATAAAACACCATTCAGGTAGTTTTTACACCCACATCAATTACGGTGATATTCATAGTTTGTCTCCAGTCGCCGGATACCGAAATTATCCGGATTTCATAATGAATTTCATTCGCAATTTCGGAATGGAGACCGCTTTCTGGCGACCGGAGACGGACTATGAGTACCACTGTTAAAGTTAAGAGCCACGTGGTATTTTCACTTCCGCTGCTTTGTCCTAGTACACGGACACAGGATTAAAGTTACGCTTCTCCTCAGTGGGTATTGGTGGGCATGCTGCCTTGAGCCTTGTCCTCATGGACGCAAAATTCGCGAAAATTCTCAAAAATTTTCCAGATTTTGATTTGAATTATTATTGGTGGGAAAGTGTCAACTTTCCGCGAATTGCACAAAATCGGAATATTTTCGCTATTTTAATCATTATGTGGGGTTGGTAAGTTTATCTTGAGCTTCTGACAATCTACCAACAGTTTTATGATGAAAATTATAGAAAGTATTACAGTTGGCAAACTGCGTTAAAAGTTTAAACTTTTCCCGCTACTAAATAATTCGCGCGAATATTTCGAATGTCACGTGTCTATGAGAACAAGGCTTTATACGTTCCTATCCTAGCTATATGTTTTCGCTATTACCAATTATTTAGCACGTAGATTATTTCCAAGCATTTAATTTGTTTAAACATTCCGTGAAGACCTAGATTATCTAGGACAACTTCGTAAAGTTTTTATTTTTTGTCTGATTTTAGTCATTTTTTTTTTGTTGGGTAATTTTTCGAAAGGCGCATTCAATGAGTGAATAACTTTATTATTTGGCTGCGGCCACGGCCAACCATGGGCTCAAATTTCAAAAAGTATTATTTGGGACTTTAAAAAAATTGATTGACGGATTGCTATTCAGAATCACTTAAAACGTACCGGTACCGAAAAAGTGGATAATAATCAAACAGAACAGAAAAACTAAATCTAAAATTTAAATATTATTCATATCTATTAATCCAGCAAATTCTCTTTTACATTATTCAATAATTCGACGATTATTTCTGATTACATTTTGTAACTACTGTCCAGTGAGCCCCAGACAAACTTCTCTGATTCGATCACAAAGTTCTTCTTGGGTTTGGGGTCTCTTGGCACAAATTTTATTTTTATTGTTCCCCAAAAGAAATCAAGATGCGTAATGTCTGGGGATCTCGAGGGCCAACTAATAAGAGAACTACCTAGTCCAAATCAGGCAGCATTCAAATTTTCATAAAAGAAATAAGAACCAATAATATTTACAATTCCACAGAAACCAATTATTTTCGTGGAGTACTCGCATTCTAGTATTTTTGTGAAGATACAATGAGATACATCATAAATGTAGCTTTATCTGTGTATAAAATATGTTTTAAGATTTCACATTTCATTTTCTAGATGCATACCTTGTATCCATAAACATAATTCCATTCTTATTTGAGTATCTCCAGCTTCAAGTCTATGAAGAAATTTTGATTTAAAAGGTTTCTTACCGCACTATATGGTCGCGATCTAGGCGCTCCACGAACGAGACTAGTCTCGTTATCGTCTAGTGTAGACTATTCCACTGATTTAAATACAGGAATGGCCAGAAGTACGGAATAAAATTCATATTTTTTGAATGACTGATTTCTTTTTAAAACGCCGAAACATGTTAACTGATCTTGATTTTTTCCCATTTTGCTAGGTTCTTGCAAGGTTTTTAGGGTTGTATAAAACATCTACTTAACAAGTGAAATAAAATTTAATCATCATGTTATTCTCTATGAATTTGCACAGAATAAAATAAAGAATTTGAAACTGTACCTATCACTGCTAACGCGTTCTTCTGGTACCACTTACTTGCCAGGCTTTCTGGTTAATTTTTTGCTTTAGTTGTAAATTGAACTTCGAAACGTTAATATTGTGTCAAAATCAAGTTATTTACTAAATCGCAATAGTATTGTCGGAAATACAACGCATCGAAATCTTGATATTGCTTGGATGTGGAGACAAAATAAGTCAGACTAATGTGCGCGATTTATTTAATGAGAAATATCCCGAAAACCAAATCTCGCAAGGGACAGTTAGTAAAATATTTCACAAATTTGAGAAACACGGTACAGTACAGACTTTGCCCAAAACTGGACGGCCACGTGCTTTGAATGAAAAGAAATTAGACATTGCATCAGAACTTGTTGAAAATTCTCATACTTCAACTGTTTCATTGGCCTGCAACCACGATGCTCCTCGAACTGCAATTTGAACGTTTTTGAAACCAGAGAAATACCACCCCTATAAGGTTTGTCTTGTCCAAGAGCTTTTGGAATAATGGTTTTCAACGATACGTACTTTTTCTGAAATGAAACATTACGTTTATAATTTAAATGGAGTAGTTAAAACAGAGGTGAAGTATTTGTAATTTGAATTACTTGATAATCGCATGCAAACAATTTTAAATTGTGTAGTAAGTAATATTTCTATAAGTAACATTTATCGTTTACTAATGTAACTTTCAAGCCTAAATTCTGCAATTTTGCTCGATGTTGCTGCATATATGAATGCTGAAAATACCTCTGATCTAGAAAAATACAATATTTTTAAATATGCTTTCGTTCTCTATTATGTTCTTAAAAAATCCTTGCTCTTCTACATATACATAGACATATTAAGTTAGACATTTCAATTATTGATATGCAAGTAAAAAAAATAGAAAAATTAATTTAATTTCCATTATCTTTTATTTTTATAATACTGCTGCAATGTATAAACTTTTAATTTATATTTTATTATTGATATTGAATATTAACTTCTTTTATTTGACAAAAGTCTTTATTTATGTTTAGTTCTTTAGTCTGTTGATGTTATAAGTCTTTACAACCACAACTATCGCTTTTGGTCCCAGGAAAATCCACACTGGACATGCGAATCGCATACGCAGCACCCACAGAAAGTTAATGTATGGGCAGGTATCATCAACAACAAAATCTTGGGCCCATTCTTTTTTGAAAAAAATCTTACTGCCGCACGCTATCTGGATTTCCTAACATTTGACCTGATACCTGCTCTAGCTGTGATTTTTTCTCATGAAATTGATCCAGACATACCGACTGAAAGAAATTGGTTCCAACAAAATGGCGCTCCCCCACATTTTGGTGTTGATGTTCGAAGATACTTAGATGAAATGTTTCCAAATCGTTGGATTGGTAGACGGGGTACAGTTGAATAGCCGCCAAGATCCCCCGACTTAATGCTCCTGGATTGTTTTCTTTGGGGATATTTGAAAGAAAGTCTGCCAGGACAGACCGGATAATATTGAGAATTTAAAGAACAAGATTAGGGCGGAGATACATAATTTACCAGCTGAAGTCATTCGGAATGCTGTGGACAGCTCTGTTACTATCGTCTTGAAGAATGCCAAATAGTGAATGGAGGACATTTTCAGCATTTGCGGCATTAAGTTTATTTTTGTAAATAATTTAGGTGTTTCAATTTCTAAATGACAAAAATCTTGTTATTGAAAACATAAAACTTGATTATTTGGTATGGCTGGATTCGGGTTTCTATAGGCTTTTCAACGAGTCCCCTTATGCCTTATGTTTTCATTTGAACAAAAAAAGTAGGGGTAGCTGGGTGTTAGGGGGTTGAGGAAAAATTAATTATTTTATAACCGAAAGATTGGAAAAAATCAAGTTCAGTTAACGTGTTTCGATGTGTAAAAAAAATCACTCGCTCAAAAGATATGAATTTTATTCCATACTTCTGGTCATTCCTGTATACATGTTTGCACTAGTAAGTCGGAAGCAGGACTCGCGTCGCGGTTTCGTGGAGAATTTGAGAATTTTGGCCAGTAGTGTCAAATAAATGAGCTAATAATAATACATCTTCCACAGAACATATTGACATCTAAATAGTACAGAATAACAAGTCGGAAACGCATAGACAACGACGATTGTAGTTCATGATTAGCTCGGTACTGTCCGCGGTGCGTCTAGACCTCGACCTCATAGTGCTCTCTTTCCTTAAGACTTGAATGTGGATTCAAATAAAAATAATCAATAATGAATTGGTCTATTATAGGCTCCCGATTGCGATGCTGGTTTGGAAGAGTCTCGCAACTTAGTAAAAAAGTGCAATTTTATTATTTCTACCTTTTCTTGCAAGGAATAAGACATATTTGTGCTTTTTACTTCTTTGAAATAATTATACAACAAACTGACTACTGAATTGACAACTTCTAACTAGCACACAATATTTCATTTTTACGGCTCACTTCCACCAAACAATATGTTCGCATTTGAATAAAGTAAATACTCTCAACCATGTTTTGTGATTGATGTATTTTTCATTTTTGATCAACATACAGTTTCAATTCAGTATCACAATCGAGCCTAGATCTTATTTTATATGATAATACTAATAGGCATTCAAATATTTCTAAAAGTTATACTTAGAAATATTCACAAAGAAAATTTTTAGAGACCTCTTACATAGAAATTTATTCATACATCTAAATCTGGTGGTACCGGGACAAGTATGAGATTCTATGTACGTCTTAAAAATTTATACTATTGATAAAAAATAATAATTTTATCTATCCTCTTTTTCTCGAACGCCATGTATTTTAGGGCAACGAAATTCGGTTCGGGTACGTTTTAACGATTCTGAAAAATCCCTGATAATGCGTTTTAAAATTTGAATACCTACACAACAAAAAAAACGAACAAAAAATAAAAATTTTACGAAGGTGGTTTGTCCTTAAGGTGGACACACTGTATATTGTTTAATAAAAGCTGAGTGTAAGGTTGCCTCAGATAGGAGAAGCATTACAAATGAACCAACCTCAATTTACCTCTGCTAAAACAGTTCTCATTTCATGAGAATATCTTGTTAGGCTCTCCTTCTCTAAAATCAACTCATCTCTGGAGGCTTTCAAAACGCCCGCCATATTCTCTCTGTATCTCAGTAGGTTTTCCATTTCGTTCATTTGTTTGCTCTGTTTTTCTATGACGTTTTCATAGTGGAGAATCTTCTGTTCGCTCTCCATAGACTTTTTCATCAGTTCATTCAGTTTTTGTCTACCCTCCTCCACCATCTTCTGAAGGTTTTCTGTCGGACATTTCAGGTTCAGTTCTTCAAGGTGTTCTTGACGTACCTTCAGTTGTCTAATTTCTGAAGTCAACTTGGAAACCTCATGTGACCTTAAATAATCGAATCTGATGAAAATTTATTTAAAATAAGTGACGAGATCAAATAAATTTGTGAAAATAATGACAAGATATCAGAAGGTGTTATCTAAAACTTCAAAAATTATTGTAATTTTGTAAAATTCAAGATCAATTTCGAGTCATGTTCTATGTTACTTATTGTTTTATATATTTAACTATTCTATAGGAGGAATCCAAATATAGATATAATTTTCTTATTCATATGTGGAAAATCAATTATTATAGGATATAAGTGTGGGACCTGCATCAGCAGATTAAAAGAGGATTCTAATAAAAAATCATCAGTAAGAACAAAGCGCATATAAATTGGTTTTGCAAAAGACATAAAATCGAATATGTGCTGTAAAAAAGCAAATTGAAATATAAAAATTTGCCGTATTATAAAAGTACCTAATATAAAAAGTATTAAAATTGTACAAATAAAACTGATGATTATGAATTGAAAATTTAAAACCTGAGGACTACTAAATGAATACCTAATACATTTTATTATAGAATTGACATTCGAGTAAAAGATGGACCTGCATCAGCAGATTAAAAGAGGATTCTAATAAAAAATCATCTGTAAGAACAAAGCGCATATAAAATGGTTTTGCAAAAGACATAAAATCGAATATGTGCTGTAAAAAAGCAAATTGAAAAATAAAATTTGTCGTTTTATAAAAGTACCTAATATAAAAAGTATTAAAATTGTACAAATAAAACTGATGATTATGAATTGAAAATTTAAAACCCGAGGACTACTAAATGAATACCTAATACATTTTATTATAGAATTGACATTCGAGTAAAAGATGGACCTGCATCAGCAGATTAAAAGAGAATTCTGATAAAAAATCATCAGTAAGGACAAAGCGCATATAAAATGGTTTTGCAAAAAACAAAATCGAATATAAGAGTAAGAAAGCAAATTGAAAAATAAAAATTTGCCGTATTATAAAAGTACCTAATACATATAAAAAGTATTAAAATTGTACAAATAAAACTGATGATTATGAATTGAAAATGTTAAACCTGAGGACTACTAAATGAATACCTAATACATTTTATTATAGAATTGACATTCGAGTTAAAGACGGATGATTTCTGACAAGACAATGAATGGCATGTTGAAAATGGTGGAGAATGCTACTGTTCAGTAATCAATTTAATGTTATATACATATTTTATTTTAAGATATTTTATTTTCAAGTGTTACCTATGTGGTATATTAAGTAAAAGTTATGAAAACCTCCCTGCACGTTCTTTTCTGTTTAAAAATATCTTATCTTCATAATTTTCATGATTTTTTAAATTTTATTTGGACTCTTTTAAACAAGATCTGTATTTATTACACACTGTTTTTTGTTAAAAATAGTAATAATTAATTATAATAGATGGTTATTATATCCCAGAAGTATTGAGAGATATATAAAAACGATGACTTCGGGCAAGACTAAGTATAAAATAATAGGTATGTTCTATAAAATTTGTACTTTAAAGTTACATCCTGAAGAATTAATTTTAATGAACATGATGAAACAAATATTCAGGGTATAATGATAATGTGAAATTATAGTGACATTTTAATTTTGACAAAAATACGTGGATCTAACTCAAAGAATGGTTTAATTTTTTCGTCGTAAATTTTAACGCAGTTTTTCTTGAAAACTATGGGAAAAAGTTTGGTACAATTTTAGATGTGAGTTACTCCCAATTAATACCTTGTAGTGTTTCAATTAACTATAACTCATAGTCAATGAAGCTCGGTAATAAATCTAAATGGTGTATCAAATTTGCTTCTATGATAAAGGTAGGGAATATGAGAGAGACTTTGTAAATTAAGGTAGTTTGATTAAATTACAATACAGGGTGATTTATAACTAATCTAAAAAAATTTGGGAATAGATGCGAAAAATGGAGTCAATATTGAAAAATAGCTATTTATAATATACGTGTTAAAAGTAAGATTTTATTTTGTGAGTGAAGATGATTAAAAAACGAGCGTTTTGCAAAATCCTGATAGTTTTCGAGAAAAAAATTATTGAAGTTCTAGTATTTTCAATCTTTACATCGCTGGGCTACTGTATTCTCTAGCCAGGCGATTTCAAATATCCAATTACTTATCGTATTAATGTTTTTGTAACGCCAGTATTTACATTATTTTTTTAAGTGTCAAAAATGACTTACGTGTATAAGAACTCGCAGTTGATGGATACTGTTTTATTTTATGAAGTGAAAATGCTTTAGCAAAACGATTTACCGGTAAACAAGGGCTACATGTAGCACTTTTACGATGGTATGCAGTGAGTGCAGGGGTAGTGCAAATGCGCGCGAAATTTGCAACCCAATCATGGAAGAGATGGAGGTCCAGGGCATCCACGGCGTATTGCAGCAATGTGGCGTATCATATACGAGGATAAATTATATCCGTACCATGTACAGCATGTCCAAGCATAAATACCAAAGGATCGGTTGAGAAGGACAGGTACTATCGCCGCCACGATCTCCTGACTAAATCCTTTGGACTTTTTTTTGTTGGGATTATTAAAAAATGAAGTTTATCGCACCGCACCGCAGTGGACACTATGGATGATTTACGCAAACGTATCATAACTGCTAAAGTTACGAGTTCGAAACGAACAAGAAACAGAAACATTTGTTGTTAGTTTGCAGAAACTGAGTAAGACCGTCCAAAATTTTGTTGTTGTAACAACAGATATGTCAAACTATTTTATTAATTAAAACCACAAATTGATTCTATTAATAATTAATAACAATAGCGGCAAAAGTCGTTTAATTTGCTGTATAAACTAGGTGTATAAAATGTTATTTATTTCTTTCTTTGCGAATTTCTTTCAGTTTTTTATCCGGTTGCCAGTTGTAAGTTTTGCCTTGTCAGGTTTTACAGAGTGTGCGTTTGAAAACCACGCACGGCGCGTTCTGGGCGTGTTGAGACCGTTTATTTATCTTGGACGAAGTATGACGTATTACCTCGGCAAGTCACACGCAACCGTTTAAAAATTACGTCCAGGCCACACCTTTTCGTCCCGCTTTAAAGTCGGGCGTTTGGGTGGAACATGCGCAAATTATTTTTGTCTTAACCTCTACATTTTTGACATTTAGAATGTTTTGACTTGTTTTTTAATTTAAATAAATTTGCCTATTTTACGTATGCTAATAACGGTACTTTAACGTGCTTGATGACGATGAATCAGAAAAAAGCTAATGATTACTGTTAAATAAGATCTCTGTTTTATGTTTATCTATGAAATTTATTGAACAAAATGTGAAAAAACAAATAATATATTTCTAAAAGTAAAAATCTTTACATGTAGAAATAATGTGGTTTCTTTAGAATCCTGGAAAATGTCTAAATGTTGGATGAAATCCACTGAAATGTACGATATGGAATGCGTTTAGTCCCATTGCGCATCCAAATAAAGGTACCAACCCTAGGAGCAGACAAAAGGAGGCACATGAAACTCAGCAAAGACATACTTCATTGGTTATGTACGTGGGTGCGAGAGAGACAACCATCTGCACGTACAATATGAATTGTGTCCTTAATTTGCCATTATTTTGTTTGTAAACACGTCATTGGCGTACAGTGTGGTTTCTTCTTTTATCTTGTATCTCGTTAATGGTATTCCTTGTGTATCTTTGTGGGTGTTATTGTTGGAACATGTCATGTTTTATAAGGTACTGTAAAATTAACCAGCATATAGCACAAAATAATTCTTCACATCCATAATTCCATTTCATTTCAATTCACAATCAGCTAAGCCCCTACTGCTCCGCCATTGCTAGAGGCACAAAACAATATGGCGCTGATCATAAATAATCCATTCGCGCAGCTTTTAGCGCATTCCAGTCATCATAATATAAAATTACATTTCAGTGATGAAATCTAACAAGGAGAGTGATCGCGGGTTAGAATATTGACAGAACGCAGAACGTCCTGCCACAACCCGTTCAATTATTTAAGGCGAAACTGTTATGACGTCATTTGCAACGTAACGCTCTGACCTGGGTGTACGCTCCGGGATTTCAAACGCACTCCAGTGGACCAGTTTCCACTATTTTTTAAAAAGTTGTAAATCACCCTGTATACACAGAGCAGATGCATGCGCTACATGCGGTTCCTATGCGAAATATCCTGTATAGTTAACAAAGTTAGTTCAAATTCAAACATCTTTTATCATTAAGTTTTTACCTCTTTATCATTTAAGTATTTTTATTTTCATGATTTCAAAATAAAGTATGAGAAAAGTACGAAAAGGCGTTGCTATTTTTGTCAAAATATAAACGAAAACCGTGTATATATAATTATGATTTCTACGTTCATGCAAAAAACAATACTTTATTGAACTATATTTAGTGGAAAAAGTGGTTCTCTATTGCACTTATCTTCTGTCATTCTACTGCAGCGTTTTGTCATCATGACAATCATAAACCTTCAAATCGACGTCACATTTTTCCAGACTTAGTGTCATCTAAATAACATTTTTTGGTTTTTGCATGAACGTAGAAAAAATATTGTATGCAACTCGTACAAAAAGTGCTTATTGCACTCGACGTGTTGTCCTACTCGGCCTAACGGCCTCTTTGAACATTTTCACGTCGCGTGCAATAAACACTTACTTTTTGCACTTGTTGCATAAATAACTATAAAAACACAAGTAGATACTCAATTTTGTTATCGATTCTGTAACATATCGTCAATTCGCTGAAAACGCTATATTTATTTGTATTGTTGTATTTCAGTAAAGTTGATAAATTGGTATACAGTTTTAGTGAAACATCATTTACTTTAGTCATATTTTCAATTTCAAATTTGTAATGCTTGGATGATGTATGATGTATGATGTAGCTCTATATACGCGAATCAGATCCGAAAAACAAATAATAAAAGGTAATTGTATTTACTTCTCTGTTAATTTCTGCTCGCTTTCCGCCAACAACTGCTTATATTTTGCTACCATGTCGTGCTGCATGAGGACTGCCTTTTCTGTTTCAGTGGGAGCCGTTGTTTTGCTACTTTCCTAAAAATAAGTTTATGATTAGGTATTTAATTAGTATCTAGTTTTGTTCCTACAAGCAAACCATTCATGTGTATACAATGTCTTATTTTTTAAGGCTACTTGAATCAAGTTCAAGAAGTTTTAGTAGAATGTCAAGTCATACCAAATAATTATATTTCAGGAACCAAGTAGAAAATCAAATATGTAGTTCTTCAAGATTACATTTTCTACAGAAAGTAGAGTAGTCACGCAGACATTACCTCCTGTTCCCTCCCCTATTTCTCGATTATTGTTCGAGATACAAAAAAAAGAAGACATATATTACAAATAAATATTCCATATCCAAGATGTAAGTCTATTAAGTCTAACTTTTATGTTTTTTTAAGAAATACCCTGTGTATTTATATGGCATTGGAAATACCGTTAAAAAATATTGTTACGGACACTCACCTACCTTTTCAGTTTGTTGATTATGTTCCTGTTTGTGTTAGAATTTATATTTATGTAATACCTTTATTTCGATATTTTTTGGAGTATTCCAGACAATGCATTCTTCCCTACAGATTTTTATCTGATATTGATTTGTTTGCGGTTTCTGATAAATCACTGAAATCTTTGTTGACTGATTTATTTTTAAGCCTATAATTTGTTGTTTTGTCTTCTTCAATTTGTAATTGTAATTGTGCTTTTTATCACTATGGTGTTTATGTTTGTTAATGTTAGTTGTGGATACAGTTCATGGGGTTAATCCCCTTTGTGTTCCTAAAGTTTTAAATAAATAAATAAATAAATATTTTCAATTGTTAATGAGAATCCAAACAATAAAACCATCAAAGTGACAGCAGCCTACTACGTTTCAGATGAATTAATCTATCTTGCATATTCCAGGATGGCCCAACGAGGATATGTACGTATATGGATATTTTTTTTAAAAACGCAAAAGGCGTCGATTCTGTTTGCATAAACAATGAATTAGACGGTTCTAAGAGCGGGGTAAACATTTAGTAAAGTTTTAAATAGGAAGGACATAAAAATACTTTTCATATCGGGAAACGTTTAGAATAAAAAGTTCTAATTAAAAAAACAACAGAGGTTGGTGGTTACCACCCTTGTAGACATTTGGTAAAAATAAAAGTCGTACTCAACAATGTCACTTAATTATCTAAATGTAGTCACCGATTTTCAGATTTATAAGTTTAACCGTTTTTTGAGAATAAATATGAAAACCGACATTTTTTCAATTTTTTAGAAGCCCTTATCTCGTCAGGGAGAACTCAAATCGAAAAATTTTATAGAAAGATCCCCCCCCTAAAATGATCCAAGGAACACACCCTCCATAGGAGCGCACATCATTATGGGACACCCTGTATATTATATTATCGCTCACCGTCCATAACTAGCTTTAGACATACATATATCCAAAATATAGTGCCGCAAGAACTACAAAATAGATAGTTTTTGTAAATATGTGAATGGTGAAACATATAACCAATTAATAGAAATTCATATATTTGGGAAAATACCAAAACAAGTTGCTGCGTTGCTCAAATTGAAAGATGCTTACGAATATACCGGACATTGTTACCGTAGCACTTCAGTTACAGTATTATTAATAAATTCAGGAGCTGATCACAACTTTAAAAATGCGTGGTGGATGGAAATATTCAAAGGTTGCTGAAGGCTAGAAAACTACATTGAGGAGTCCATAAATCAGTTATTAGTAAAAAAAATCCCCACTGCAAGTACATCAAGTGCTGGAAGCGATTTTTTAAATAATTCATCCACTTTGGAGGATCCAACAGTTCATATACCATCTACTAGTGAAAACATTACAACCTACATAGACGAAATAAATGTTTCAAAACAAACAAGACAATAAATATCCCTTACAGGTTGTTCTAAATTTTACTATAAATGTTAACAATAAATATAATTACTTTCCTTAAAGAACAAATTTTAATTTTTAACCAAACGGCAATAAAAATAATTCTAATGCATTAAATGTAACAATTTAGTGCCTGACAACTGTTTTTAAAACTACGCCTTTAATGTCGATCGGATCGAAAAACATTTTAATATACAATATGTCCGCGGTTGGGTGAATAAGAGGAAAAACTCTTTTATTTTAAATTTTACGGAAATAAGGCACACTTGATAAAAGGTTTTGCTTGATTTTAAAATGAGATTGCCATGGTAAAACTTAACATTTCATGTACGGGGTCTAAAAGATTTATGAATATGAAAATGTCATGAGAGTAAACTACTCTGAATGCTGCCAATAATAAATACATTATTCTGTGGTGTCGTCACCAATTTACTGCATTGAGTATATATCGTCTGTAAGCCAAAACAGTTGAAGGTTTATTTATATTTTACGGAATGTCAATGTAACGTCAAAGATCCATAAGGTCACTATTGTTACTTTCAGACATTTTACAGTTGTGAACCTTCTTGCTAACTCTACAGGGCGTTCTAAATTTAATGCAGAAAACATCAATCGGTATCTACCAATATTTTTATAAAATTGCCAAACCTATTGTAAACTTAACGAGAATACCTACAATTTGACGAAGAAATTGTCTAAATTGATGGAGAAATAAAAAATATAAGATAATAAAAATTTTTTAGGTAGCCCGTTTTTTTGCTGGTCAGTGTATTACTTAGAAGAATACTGAACTAGCCATCAGCCAGAATACAAGCTAAGATCAATGCCAAAATAAAGTTTTTTTACAACTTGAATGGTCGGAATGGATAAAGTGGGATAATAATAATTATTATAAAATTCTGGTTTGGGTGTGTGAGATCAGAGAAACGATTTTAGTCAAGATACTACAAAGGCGAAGAAATCCATTTTCATTTTAATAGTAAGAAATACAAATTTAGAGAAATTGAACTGATATCAATCAAGTCAAACTTGACATACGTCTAATATTTTTACTACTATTTTGAGAACAAAAATAGACGAGTTTTTCGAAACGTCAAATATACGGCTGTGCGCGATAGTGATGTAATTTTTGTTATTTTTTAATTATCTGTTTTTTTCAGTGTGATTTTTTGGTTAGGCAAACTTTGTTTCAAAAATAACCCTTGACTGATCAGTTTGGCGGAAGAGATTATTTAATTATTCTTTATTTTTTTCAGAAGTGTGGCAAAAACCCAATAAAACTAAAGAAAAAGTCGAAGACTGCCTGGAATTTGGAAACGACTGATACGTAATAAACTAAGTAAGAACCGAAAAACAACATCACAGGCCAGTGACTAAGTCAAACACACTGGAACACTTTCTGAGGAAAAAAGCGACATGTATCTATTTTAAAATATCAAAAAGGTTTAATTGACAACATGGCAACATAACCAGCCCAGATACTTTTCAACTATTGACAATTGCCACTGAAGACGGCAAACCAAATCTTAATTCATTAAAATATTTATATTGAACATACGACTGAAAATTATTTCATATCCGTTCTTGAAAACCCGTTCATGAAAATATCCAAAATTAATCTTGTGTTTTCAGTCAATTGAGTGTAACAGATCTAAATTGAAAGAAGTTTTATTTCGCAAAGTTAAGTAAATTTATTGGAAAATAGTTTGTATTGGCAGGTTACTTTCTATTAGGAGCTAGAATGAAAGTAATTAATCACTCATCTGCAGCAGTCTGTCTAAGCTTCCAGCTGCCTGTGTGCCAAACATTAATTGGCTGGTCTTCCGTGTGGAAAATGGCCGATACTAAATTAGCTAGTAGTGTAATTTAGTTCTTTATTAATCAACTAATTTTTTATGTGCCAGATGCTGTTAAATTAAAAGTTAAATTAAAAATGACGACATTAACTAATTTTCTCGTTACGAGCAGTCGTAGATACAGGTATAACTACTTTATAAGCAAATACAGGGTGTCTCATAATTAGTTGTCAACCCTGAACAGGCCGATTCTATGATCAAAACTAAGTAAAAAAGTTTATATGAACATGGGCCCGGAAATGCTTCCTAAGGGTACAGGGACCCATTGAAGAGGGAGGAATGGAAATCATTTTTTTGCAATATCTCTCAATCGTGTTGTGATAAATGAATGAAATTTGGTATACACAGCTAAATTTTGATGAGCAATTTGATGGAATAATCCATTTATTTCCCTTGGTATTTTGCGTGTGTAACTTGTTTGCAGCTTTATCCATCTGACTATCGAAACAACCGATTCTCCTACCTGTAGTCAGATGGATACACTAAGCTGCAAAAAAGTTACAGACGCAAAATACCAAGGGCCTCCCTGTACCCACCCCAATGGACCTTGTGGAAATAAATGGATCAGTCCATCAAATTGCTTATCAAGATTTAGCTGTGTATACCAAATTTCATTCATTTATCAAAACGCGATTGAGAGATATTGCAAAAAAATAATTTCCATTCATCCCTCTTCAATGGGTCCCTGTGCCTTTTTCCGAACCCATGTTCATATGAACTTTTTTACTTAGTTTTCATCATAGAATCGGCCTGTTCAGGGTTGGCAGCTAATTATGAGACACCCTGTATAAATACAAACTCGGCGTCTACTACATCAAATACATGCGCAGAGCTTTTAAAGCAACAGTTAAAATTTATAATAACGATAAGAAATGATTTAAGTTGATAATAAATGATGTATGTTTTGAGTGCGGAAATTTTTTCCAGCACTAATTAGGAAAAATCGACTTTTTTCTAACTAAATATTTCAAAACACTATTTAAAAAAATATTCATCTGCTTTCCACATAAAGCAATAAACCGGCGTACCGTGCTTATAATGTACAATAACATAATATACACTAGTATTTTTATAGGATGGACAGATATTGTAATATATGTTTTTAAGCTAATAGGTACTTACCACCATAGCAATAGCTTCTTTGTGGAAATTATTTTCCTTTTCCAGCTGCTTTATTTTATCTTGACATTCACGTATCACTATATCTTTAACGAGGCTCTGAGAATACTTTTGGGCTTCCGTAACAGTGCCAGGAACACCTAAAAACCGAAAACTGTAGCAGAAGCAAGAAAAAACAATACAATTTACCTTTTCCCCAGTCGATACTGTTACTGACCATATGCATGGTTTCCTTGAATTCTAAACCCATTTTAGCGATGTATTCCTCCATTTCTTTACACCTCTGTGTGGCCTCATCTTTTTCTCTACTGAGCGTTTCCATATTTTCCCTCACATCACTCAATTCGGATTTTAAAATTTCCAAACTGTTCTGTAACTGTTCTTCAACAGAGGTTTTTTCACCTTCTACTTCTTCCAACCTAAAGAAAAGATTGATATCATATCAATTCCTAGTTCGAGCAGTATTCACTCACCTGACAAAGGAACTTTTACTACCATAACACCACTATAAAATAATAAAAAAATAGTAAAGAAATGGTTGAATAAAACATTTTTTCTGAAAGTGCAGCATATATTTCTCTAGTTATTGTTTTATTTATAATATCAGTAGAAGTAATGTTTCACATCTAATCTATTAGTTTTATAATTCATTAAAAATTCTGACTTATATGTGTACACTGACTAGACATCTATTTTAGATTTGTCAACGATATGTACAATCGAAACTTGACTTTACAACGTCTCTTAATACTCTTTATATTAGTGGGTATGGTACGAGAAATTCCGAGAATGCTCTTAGTGTGATATGAATTAAGCACCTTGTCTCAAATTTATTTTTATCAGCTGTCAACTTTTGCAGTAGGTGTTCCTGGTGTTTTAAGTTTTTGGATAGTTCGTCTTTTTCTTTCGTCCATTGAGCCTCTTTATGTTTCATTTGATCTTGAGTTAGCCTTAAAATAATATTAGTTGAAGAATAGTTACATGAAACCATTGCTTATTGACTTAATCTCACTTAATTTTTTTGGAGAGTTCAGCATTGGCAATTTCTAAATTTTTATTCTGAGTGTCCAAATCAGCGATTTTGCTTCGTAACATTTTAGAATTTTGTGCATTAGTATTATTTCTATTTTTGAAATCTGCAACGGATTTCTTCTCAAGTTCCAATTCTTGTTCTAGTTTCTAAAAAATTAAATAAATTGTAAGATACAATCAAAAAATAAAACCGATACTATAATTTAGTTGAAAGTGGAGAAGTTGCATGAATTTTATATTGGTTTGAAATGTACAGTGTAAACTTTCAAACACAGTGAAAAATTAGAACATGTGTCTGGCAGTAAAAATCACATAATATGTAATTAAAATATTAACATTAATAAAGTGCCATGGAATGCAAACCAATCCACGTGGCCGAAAACGGGAGATCATTGGTCAGCACGATTTATGTTTCTGTAGATGCAGGTGCAGTGTTATGGTCTTGATGTTGTGAACAGTCGTTTGTTTCTTGCTTTTTGTCGCATTTTGGATCATGGATAATGTAAATACTGTGTAGGTAACACTGTGCAAATTTCACTATCACGGAAGCGGACAATACGGGGAGTCAAAGCAAGCAATGTTTTTAACATTACCATGATTATTAGTGTTGATGTGGTGAACTTGATATGGTTAAACGTAACTTATTTCTTTGATAACAATATAGATCCGCTCGTGAAGCCGTTTTTATTAATGAAAAACTAACTCTGCTTTTGGATTATGTTTATTTGATGTCTTACATTTTTTCTTCTAGGTTGAGAAAACGATATCGGCCAAGTGGCCGACGCCAGAAGTGATGACCATACGGGCCCGATTTATGGCATTTTCCATCACTCTTGCCACGACTTTCGGCGATAGGTTCTCGCATTCTTGACGGATATTCTCTATAAGGGCTTCAAGAGTCTGCGGCTTGTTAACATAGACTTGTGACTTCAGAAAACCCCACAAAAAGAAGTCTGGAACCGATAAATCGGACGATCTTGTCGGCCAGTGCAAATTGCCAAAACGAGAGATTAGGCGACTCGGAAATGCAGCCCTCAGAATTCGGTTGTGCGTTGCGCAGTATGCGCCGTTGCTCCATTCTGTTGGAACCACATATTCTTCAATTCAATTCATTCAATTGAGGAAGGAGAAAGTCGTTGAGCATGGCTCTGTAGCGCTCGCCATCCATAGTAGTCGTTTGGCCCACAGCGTCTTCGAAAAATTAAGGCCCGATGACGGCTCTAGCGTAAACAACACACCATGCAGTAACTTTGAGCGGGTGTAGTGGCTCTTCGTGGGTTATATGAAGATTTTTGATGCCCCAGAAGCGAGAATTTTGCTTATAGTCTCCAAGAGCCAGTGGCCGGCAACCTATAAGTAAATGATCATACCTGAAATTTTGCACAGTGAGTCTCTTATACTTATCACTCATGATGTGGGGACTCGCTAAGCCCGGCGAGGCCGACTCAAGAGTTACTCAGGTGCGGAAGTATGAAAATGTAACCAACTTCGTTATTAAATTAAGAAAGCTGCCGTTTGAAAATTTAAAAATATACAATTATTATTATATATAAATAACAAAGGCAGACGATTACCGTGCTTCTAAGGTCATGGCAGACACTTGTGAAATTGGCAAAAATTATAAATTTCAAAAGTATTTGATTAAATCTGATTTTTGACGTTAAAAACTGTCAGAAATGTCAAGCATTGTAATCGGCATCACAAAATCTCAGAACCTGTGCCATAAATATAGTTTATTTTTTACGTATCTTTTTTTAATATAAATTGGTGCTACATAATATAATTAATAATAAAAATAATTGCATTATTTGTTAGATATGAATTTTTAAATTTTTCAAACGGCTGCTTTGTTAATTTAATAACGAAGTTGGTTAAATTTTCATACTTCTCGCACCTGAGTAACAGTTGGGTCGGCCTCGCGAGTCATCACCTCATTAGTGATAGGTATAAGATCTCACTCAGATCACTGTGCAAAATTTCAGGTATAATCATTTACTTATAGGTTGTCAGCCACTGGCTCTTAAGCTATTATTAATATATCCACAGAGATGGAAATGGGCCTCGTCGCTCATGATAATTTGCGATGAAAAGTTGTCTTCTTCGTGGTGCAGATTCAGGATGGTGTGAACGTAGATTACACGCGTTTGTCGGTGAACAGCTAACAGCTGATGCACTGTCTGCACTTTGTAAGGGAACATCTTCAAATCGTTAACCAAAATTCTCTGTAAAGACAGCCGTTTGATGCCCAATTGCCTGGCACGTCGTCTGGTCAATACTCCGGGGTCCTCTGCGACATCTTCAGCCACAGCCGCGATATTCTCAGCAGAACGGCTGCTCCGGGGCCGGCCAGACCTGGCAGCATCTCGTGTCGTCCCATACTCTTCAAGGCGAGCGGCTAAACGCCGTAGTGTTTGTCCAGTTGGTGTCGGACGACCGGGAAATCTGCGCCGAAATTCACGCTGCGCCAACACCACCGACGAATTAGTCCGCAAAAAATCGAAACAATTATTCCACATTCTTGAGGAGTATAGCGATTCATGTCTTGTTGACGTGTATTTTGTATCTGTTTACTTCACAAATGTCATTTGCAAAAATTATAACAAGTTCCGATAGGGTGATGACTTTTACGCCACCTGTTATTAGCATTATAATGGTGTTCTATTTTAATAGTTAAGAGTTTAGGTAATTAAAATAAAAATATATTTATGTTAATTTTGGGGGTATTTAATGGCTCCTTTATTGTATTTCAACACATACCTACTATTTGAAAAATAGTGATTTTCTGGGTTGTTATGCTGTAACCTAAGTTAACTGGTATATACCATAGACCTTATAAATCATGGACCGGCCCTACAGAGAGAGGTCCGCTGTCCTGATGTGTACAAGAGGGATGAAGCTAGTCCGGGCAAAAACAGATGTTCTATGACAGAAAAATATATAAACATAACTTGACAAAACCTTTCCTAAATAATTAAAACCTTTGTTATTATCAAAATGTAATTATAAATTAAATTTCTGAATAAATGAGTAAATATCCAATATAATTCGGTCTGTCACACATCTGTCATACGTCTGTCATTTACGGTTTTTGTGTTTTTCGGCCAATGATCTGTGGGTTTTTGCCCGGACTAGCTCTATCTATGTCGCACACATCTGAGCATCAACGCTTTGTATAGGCAGAAAACGGTTTCGGGCGCGTCTATGATTTATAAGGTCTATGGTATATACAGAATTAAAGTGAACACCCTTAGATGGAATTCTTTGATCTGCCCTTGTTATTTTCAGGCTAGGCTCAGTGAAGGCGGACCCGCCATCAATACTCCTGAGCCCGCCCATATATTGATTTCGGTTTCTGTTCTTGGTATTACGACTGATACGCTCATAACTGTTTCTCGGATAATGGTGGTATTCCAGAGACGTCCTGTAGCCACCTCTGTAACTGGTCGCATCCCATCTTCCAGACGTTTCACCACTTTTTACTATCGTCATATTGAGTGGTGACTCCACAAAAGCTGACCGAGCTTAGTCGCAACGAAGTTTTTGTAGAAACATTTTATATCTAATTGTTATAATGATCTCTACCTGACTGTCAAAATAAAACACACTGAATTGTCAAAAATAGAAAATGTACCCATGTTGTCAACCACTGAATTTGCATTGCGTCAATATACATAGTCTACATATACAAGACGAAAGCTCATACTACACAAATTGAAATTTATGTAGTAAGTAAAGACATTACTCTGATCTCATATAATGTGTGTCCGGGAATAATATGCATATATTTTATGAGATGATTCCTTAGGTCAGAATAATAAAATAATTTTAGTCCAGAAATGTCTCTTAAGGAAACTACAGCGCCTTGAAGATGACGCCCAACAAACTGTTTTTTTTTCTAACGCTATTTGAGCTAGATGGATACAATTTTACACATGAAGTTATTTTTTACTATAAATTTATTGCTGATACAATCACCGGTGACATAGAATCAAGGGGGACTTGACAGTAAAATACTATTATCTGGACGCAACCATGATCCTTTGGTCAAAAATTCCAAGGATGCACGGTTTCCAAGAAAAACGATTTGTAAAGTCAATGCACGCTGCACTTTAAACTGCGTCACTGGTGGTGAAACAAATCTTCTAATACCAGCAATGCATTTATAGTAAAAAGTAATCCCCGTATGCAATATTTTATCCATATAGCTCATGTATAGTGCTATGGTGTCATCTTCAAAACGTTCTAGCTCCTTTAGGCGACATTTCCAGACCCTATTTAATAAAAAGTTTTTTCTTATTTTGACCTAAGAAATCGCGTTCCAAAATATAGATACGTATGCAATTCTCAGACAACCTGTACAATTGTTTTATGAAAAAAAGTATTACGAGAGTTTTCGTCTATAACTAATAAAAATTGCAACTCTGCATTCATAGCAGTTATAAATACTCACTAATATATGATTCTTCAATGCATGTATATTGGAATTGAGATCTGCCTGGACTCTCTCATGGCTGACTCTTTTCTCATCTAACTTTCTCTGGAGCTCCAAGAGCATCTGATTTGATTCCTGGGTAAGTTGCTCCTGAGATTTAAGCTTCTCTTCTAAATCCCCTATTTTAACGTTGGTATTCATACTTCTCTTGTCATTGAGCAGCGTCTGCCAATTTACCACTAGCTCCCTAATCTTCTTCTCGTGTTCGTTGATGATGGCGTCTAAGTTGTTCTGTAACTGGGTACCTTCAGTCTTGAGAGTCTCGATCTTATCACTTAAGTCGCCGACATCAACTTCTGACTTGGTGACGCTGTCTAGCAGATCTACAATTACAGCACGACGTCCCAATAGGTTCTTACAAATATCCATTAAAGTTTTAGGGATCTCTTCAATGGAAGTCTGCATGCTCATTACTACCTGAATGAAAAGTTATATAATGAGGTAATTTAGGAAGATAATTATTTGTAGTAGAATCATAAACATATCTGCATCTGTTGTATATAAAACTATGTTTCATGCCGTTCAGATAAAATTAATAAAGAGCAAATATATAGACTAGAAGTTTAGATGTGGGTAACCTAAGAAATATGAATTCTGAAGACACGATCAGAAATTAATTATATTTTGGGAAGTTTAGTATCACACCAGTTCAAAAAATAGTAAAGGATAAGTAGATATTTTGGAAGGAAGAGAAAACTAAAAACGAAAAGGTGTATGCGGAAACAAGAGGTACCAGTACTAAAACAGAAGAAAAGATTAGTGAAAAAATTTCAACACAATAAAAATTGGAAAAAAAATAAATCATTGTACTCAGTTCGAATATAGCTACATCTGATATTGTGTCATATTACATCCACGAATATTGGCTAAAATGTTAAATTTGATACATAAAGGCATAAACAGATATACTGAACATGTTTTCTTATCTCTTGGCTACATGAGCACATTTTGTCTTATCCGTTGTCATCATTATATAGCGCTAAAAGTCGAATACACTGATTTTATCTCAAATCAACTAGGTTATGCACCTTAAGCAAAAAGCTTAGTTGAGTTGAGTAAGTGTGAAAATGATATGGTCATTGAGCAATTTATAGTGATTTTGTGATGATATGGAGAAAATTGGTGGACAAAAGCGAATTTTGACATTTACTTATCTAATGGCAAAACTTATATAACCAACGTTGTTTTAATCAAAATTGTTATTCTCACTCATATATCCTTATGGAAAATCCAAAATCTATAATGTCCAGAATATTCTGGTCGTTATCAAGAAATATTTCATCTTCCAATTTTACTTTTAAACTGGCTTAAGTGCTGTTGTGTATTCGACCCTAAGTAGTACATGCACCAATTCAAATTAGATTAACAAAATAATTAAATATACCTCTGGAGATATTGTCTCTCCACCACCTCCGGTCGGAACCTCCTGAACTTTATCCTCGTCTTCATTGTATGGCAATAATTTTACCTCCTCCAATTGCACCACTTTTCCCAGTTCTTCTAGCCTTTTTTTAATTTGAATCAAGTTCTGATATAGGTCAAGCACCGGCTTCTGCTTTTCCACCAGGTCTTTCTTTAGTTGACTTAACCTTTTCTTCTTGTTGATAAACTGTATCTCTAAGGTGTGCTTATTGGTGACCTGACTGGGTCTGGTCAAAGACGCGGATCCAGGTCTGGAATGTTTACTGAAGTTTCGACTCAGAATGTGACTGGGCACTTTAGTCGGCGTTGCCGATTTGGGAGACTTCACCGGCAGGGGGATACTAGACAATTGCTTGCTGACAGAAGACGGAAGAGAAGATCTATTTGCATCTCGCTTCACGAGTGGCTTCTTGCAAAGATCACCTGGTAATCCGTAAGTTTCATCTGAGCTAGACAACCGAAAGTCTGTCTCTAAGTTTTTCATGTCTGCATCCTGAATGAATATGTATCAGTTACTAAAAACTTATTAGGTAAATGATTATTTCAAATCTTACCATATCGAAGGATGGACTGCTTCCATCTACCAATATTTTCTCTAAGCTGGGTCCTATAAAATAATAATTGATAATAATTCCAGAAGGTGATATATTTTTCAAACTTCTAAATATAACAGAAAATGGGAGAATATTTACTAGGTACCTCAGTACTAGCAAAAATATATATACAGGGCGTTGCGACATTAATTGGTCAATTTAAAATTTGAATTCCAATGGTGGAAATAAACTATGCCTGCTAAAATATATCTGAGCACAAAGTAATGGAACTTGAAATATTGGCGAAGACACTGGAACTCATTGTCGAGAATGCCAGAGCTTCATCACTGCTGCGTATTTAGATGCAATCATTCGTAATTCCTACTAATATTGAAAAGAACAAATTGCTTTTGTATTTTATTTTAAAAAACTGATCTATGATTTTTGTAAAAATATTTGCTTATCTTGAGATGCCATAAGATTAATTGTATGGGACGTCAAAAGTAATTAAAAAATGTGAAAACTGCTTAGAATAAGTCATTAATTTTATTTAATACAACTGTTTAAAAACTGGAAATCTACTTGAATACTTGATGTTTGATAAGAAAACAACAAAAATCATTTTCAATTAAAAATTGAATAAAACCTCGCCATAATAATTTTCCATCAGTGTAAAAGTAGGGAATCTACATTTATACTTTTACGGACTATACCTTTTTTCTCTAAGAATGAGAATATACAAATTTTAAAAGAATGTATCGCATTTTTAATAGAAAGTAAGTTCCGTTTTTTTCTTAATTCAGTGAAAACTCCTAATTTGAAGAATAGAAAGAAGCAAATGAAATGCCTTCAACATGTTCCAACTTGTTTTAATTATATTTAAAACATTCACATATGTACACTTGCACATACAAATTAGTTAGATAAATATTTATAATGTTGCTTTTATGCGCTGTTTAGAATGATTTAATAAATTTCCCATTTCAGTTTGACAATGTCAGCCATCAATCAATGTTACAAAATTTTATAAAACACGAGGAAAAATAATGTAATAAACGCATCGACAGCAGTTCACTGTTGAAATTCTCCATTGAAACATTAATTTAATAATGAGCAATTTGCGTTAATGAAATCTTCATGCTGAACTAATCGACAGCTCAAATTCAATTCGCCATAAAACCATCAATAATGTTAGCGCTCTACAGTGTTATACGTATTCGAAAGATATACAAAATTGGTTAATAGTGCATCAAATATGACAATTAGTCTGTATAGGGGCTGATGGTGAAATTTAACAAATATTTGAAAATGTCACTAAACTGTCAATATGGAAGTAAATACAAAAATGTCTTACCTAGAGTCTCTACCTCATTCCCAGATTGCGGTGATGACATAATAATTGTATACAATTTTTTATTATTTTACATTATCCAAACAGTATATCCTCACAGTCGAATTTAAGTCACAATGAAAATGGATTATCTCAAAGTTTTACAAACAAATGATTTTGTAAACATATTTCATCAAACGTCAATTTTTACACGTTTGCTATGATATCGCTGCATTGTTAGATTTATACAAAAATATGATTTTGCCAAGAAAATTAACAACAAATACAGTATATGATACTATAAATGTTACGGCTCATAACAAAAAAATGTATTATCAATGTGCAAGGTACTATTTGTAAAAAACTGTTTATATTTTGATTTAAGTTGAAGCCTCTTTGAACCCCTTTTTGGCCTTTTTTATAGTAGCTTAGGAATTAATGGAAATTCTGATATGGTTACTTAACATATATATAATGATAAAATAAGTTTCGAAAAATTTGGCTTTAACAATCGATTTCATCAATTCATAACTGTTTTTAATGGCAGTCTGAAAAAAAACTAAGCAAGTTATAAAAGATCTATTCACTGTGTCAATTATACAAGTATTTTTCAGTGTACAACAGTTTACTGCTGGTCATTTATACGAGGGTTATTTTTGTTCAAACTGCGATTCCACTGTGAAGTGGCCTGTTGGGCGGTAGAAAGCACAGCCACAAAGTATAAACCATAACTTTATGGGCAGAGCTATGTACATACTGCATGATAGCTAATCTCACTCACCATAACTTATGTCACTGTCAACTCCAACTTGGCACATGAAGCTGAGATTTAAAGTTAGTTTACACCGGTTTAGTAAATAAACCTATAAAAAAGACCTAATGTTTCCAGTGGTTATTGCAGTACTAGTCTAGCACCAGTAAATGAAGCCAAGTAAGGTAGAGAGCAAGTTACTTCCCCACTAGCTTATCGAATAAAATGAGTCGAATCTAGTTTACTATTCAGATGATATCTTCTTGTGAACGCGTATTTTCCAGTTGAGTGGTTAGTAGCAAATTATTTTATTTGTGACGACGGGATACATTTATGTATTTGTACACATTGTAGACTTCATGGAACTGTACAGAGAACATTAATGCCTGTGGAACATGAATAGCTCAAGTTAAGAAACACAAGCATATTAAGCAACTTTATTAAAAATTATAGACGAAATGGCTAGTAGATTTCCAAGTGTCATTCAATTCGATCCATTTTTACACATCATATTTTACTTTGATACTAGTTTACTAATACAAAAGATTACTACACGTGTGACGTGTGAACAGCTAGCGACTTGCTGCAGTAACTGTGTTTATTTACTAAACCCGTGTAAATGAGTCTGTATTTTGTCTAGGATATCCTTCTTATCTATATTCTTGGGAGCAATATGTCCCCGAAAGATATTTTAAGGACTTGTCTAGGATGTCCTCAATGAGGACATAATAAGGATTTACCTCATCCTAAACCAGTGGTTCTGAGGACATCCGCGGGATGATAATCCCAGGCAAGAATATCAGGAATTATTCAGGATATCCTGAGGATGACATGTGCTGTGTGGGATGTTAGTTTCTAACGTACAATACAACCGATTTATTATAAAATTATCTAAAATATCTACATTTTTGGATCAAACAAATCAAAGATTTGCATACTTCATCTAATTAAGGATTTCTGATTAGATTTAAAAAATTATGTTGTCAAAATTGCAAATCACTTAATATTTCTACAAAGGTAGCACCTATTGCTGCCATAATTTATTTGTAGAAATATTGAGATGTGTCTTTATGTATAAGGGTAGTACAGATTTTGTAAAATAAAAGATGACCAAACAAATTTCCAGAATAATTCATTATTCGCATAGGAAAGGTAACCAGATTGAGGGATTAGGTACTCATGAAATGCTGTTATTATTTATAATATTCTTCAGCCTGAAAACGTAATAAGCAAAAATCAATAAATTTTAAGCTGCAGCTCTGAAGGGATTTCTTGAAAGTTTGCTGCCCATAGAAAGCAAGGCGCGGTATGAAGAACCGCTCCAATTTTATCGGTTCTGGTATTATTGTAAAAACACAACCTATTTTGGATCAGAAACTACTTTGTTGGCGTACTTTGGCGAGATCTGTAAAGAGAAAAAACATCCACGCACTGGGCTCTACAACATGCTAAGAACTATGATATATCTTAAAGATAAGAAGAATATTTCGAAATATAATAAGCGACAAAGGGTGAGTTCGCCAAAACAATCTGTAGATCGAACAGATTAAACAGATTTGATATTAGTATTCTTGAGATACACTTTAATATGTAGAAATCCTTTATGTTTACATATCAAATCCATAACCTAGATAATTAATATTGTTTTAACATGGTTTTAACCACAGAGTTTTAACAAGAATACTATACTATACTTTTAAAATATGAATTTGGAATGCTTAGAACTGTCATATTTAGCGATTGGTGCTGCAAAGCTATTTTTTTATGATTCGGATAGTGATGATGAGAAACATGAAAAGCAAAACATTTCTAAAATTAAATTTTATTATGAAAGAACAATACCAACATATAGTGACAACACTTTCTTCCAACACTTCCGAATGAAGAAGAGTACATTTCAAACTCTTTTACAAAAAATTATCCCAATGATGGAAACACATGTACATCGTGGAAACCAAGAAATACCCGTAGAAAACAATTATTAATTCTATTGTGGTATTTGGCTAATCTCGAATGCTTCAGGTAAACATTTTATTTTAATAATTTCTGTTTATTATAATTTTGCCATCGTAGATCTGTTGCTGATCGCTTCGGAGTTTCCAAATCAAGTTGTTGGAAAGCAGTACAGAAGATGTGTTTAAAACTGCTACAGTTAAATGCTGAATCAAAAATTATATCTTGGCCGACACCTGAGAAAGCTCTCGAAAATATAGCAAACTTTCAGAGAAAATCAAATTTCGTTGGTAAATAGCATAAATTATTACAATATAAAATTTGTTTCAAACTTTTACAGAAATATATTTAGGTACTTTTTTGTAGGTACTGTAGGCGCAATAGATGGCACCCATATCCTCATTAGAGCTCCCCATGATAACCACAATTCTTACATAAACCGTAAAGGTTACCATTCTATTCTACTGCAAGTGGTGTGTATTTCAAATTTATAGACTGTTATTGTGGAGAAGTTGGATCAGTACATGACTATGTACTTTTTAAAAGATCTGGTGTAAATGAAATGTTGCAAAGCTTAGAGTATCCTAATGTAGATTGGCATATTGTTGGAGACTTAGCCCACAAGCTTAGTAAACGGTTATTAGTAGACTTTAAGGATAATGAAAGGCTTTCTCGAAAGCAAAAAAAAAATAATTACTTGTTGTCAGCCCGAGTTGTAGTAGAGCAATCAATAGCTCTGCTTAAAGGAAAGTTCAGAAGGCTGAAACTTTTGGAGACAACAAAAATAGAAATAGTGCCATTATTAGTAATGAGTTCCTGTATTTTACATAATTTTTGCATTTCTGCAGGCGATATACCTGTGGATGTAAATATAGATAGAGAAGTGGCACAGGAACGGCATATGGCTATCGATAATGTAGCTTTGGAAGTATCCAATAATGTGGCAATAAACAAACGGAATCATATTATGAACAATTTACCAATGATTATCAGGCAATAAGTGTACTTAAACAATAAATAAGAAATCTTTATTTATTATTTTTTTTATTTAACCTAATATGTATTTACAGTTAACATAATATACATATTTAACAGTAATTGAAACATATTTTTTTTGCACATATTTAAAACAAAACATTTTTTCATTTATTAAGCATAACAAAATATTTCATTAATTGCACATAAAACTTAACAATATTCTTTTTCCATACTATCTACTTGTAATCACATAAAAACTTAAATTGTACTCTTGCAAGTATTTTCTAATTCATTCTGGCTTCGTAACATGACACACTAATTTTTCAAATAATTGTAGAAATCTATCTTGCCTTTCCATTTTGCCTATGCCTTTGTTCACATTCAGAAATATTCTGTCTTTTTCTTTTTTGAAGTTTGAAGTGATTCACTAGTACTGATGGTACTTTCGGAACTGAAAATTTCTTGAGTTTGTTCTGTATTGTAACTCATTCCTATTTGATGAGCAGGTAGATAATGGTGTAATTTCTGGCTTATTGTACAATATATTGTTTATAAGTTCGTAAAATGGCCAATTTTTTTTACTATTACCAGATTTGGAATTATGCTCTCGTACAGATTTGTAGGTCTTTTTTAAATTTTTCCATTTCGTATCACATTGCAAACCTGACACTTTTTTCTTAATTGAATTACTTAACTGTGAGGCAATACGGTTCCACACATTTTTTTTCAACTGATTTTGAAAATTGTCATAATTTTCTTCTATTAGTCGTATTAAAAGAGTTACATTTTGGTCTCGCCATAATCGATCTTCTTCGGTTCCTGCATCTTCCCAAACACAGTTTTCATCATATGTTTCTTCTTGAAGCAACAAACCATTATCTAAAATAGAGATCCAGTAATTTTAATAAAGTATACATCGCCATGAAAGAAGTTGCTGTTATTTTTTTAAGCAGGGATATTATTTATTTAATTTTATACTAACATTAATTCATTACATTTGATTACATGTAGTGTAATAGCTTTGGCTCGATTTACCCAACAATTATTAGAACATACCTTCACTGTTATTTTCAGCTTGCTCCTCTGTTGTATACTGATCATTACCGTTTATCTGTAAATGTTCTGCAGTGTAATGTCTTGATACTGCAGACTCAAAATTGATTAAGCCACAAACTCCACAACGTGCCAATTGTTCTTGTTCTTCCATTTTCCTTACTAATTAAAAATATTGAAATAGTGAATCCCACAACGAGAATATAATCACTGTGACGTTTAATTGTTTAACCGCTGATCTAACCTCAACTCAATGTACCGGTCAGATCCATCGCAAATCTCCGAGCAAAAAGATTTGATCCACATTTGCAATAACAAACGCTATCAGTAACGTCAGATTGCTATTGAAAACGCAAATATCGATTTCAACATGTTAGACTGATTTGGCGAACTCACCCATTATGTATGCTTCAAATCGAAGAACTCGAGTGAGTTTTCAAGACAAAATGGCGAAAATGCCTGAACAATTTCTACCTATCAAAGTAAGCAGAATTTTATTTTACTTTTTACGTGCAAAACAATAATATCACATGATTTTTTGATTTTCAAAAATATCAGAGATATTTAATGATATATTTTTATTGTTTTAGGTTGCACTTACTATTGCAGTTTCTTGTATCCATAGTAGTGACGAACTCCTGAAAATGAAGGTCACTGACATTAATATCTTTTGAATTGTTATAAACACAAGAAAAAGTTATTTGGGAAAAATACTTTCAATATCCAAAAAATTGGTAGGCATCTGAAAAACATTTTTTTGGAATGCACTGATAAAAGTTTGTCTGTAATTTCACATAATTTTACGTTGGCAATTTGTAACCAGCGCAAAGTTATGTAAAATTACATAATTATTTTGTAAATGAAATAAGTACACTTTAATATTGGGTACATGTTATGTGATTTTATAACTATTATGCTAAATTCCATCGTAAATTTGCGTCGCTATAATTTATATTGATTTATTCATTGTAATTTTTAGGTTGGAGTTGTAAAATATAGATATGCAATTTTACCGAGTAGATATTTTAGAAATAGAAATTTCGTTATATTATACATATACATATAATACTTATCTTTATAACTAACATTGAAAAATATGCATAGAAAAACCTTTTTCATTGTGTAAAAAATTGAACAATATGCACAAGTTAAAAAAATGTCTATACCAAAGAGTTCATCAATCAGTTCAAATATTTACAGTTTGTTTTACTTGAATAGTGTAACAGAAGCCAATTTAAAAATATATTATATTACTTTTGTAGCCATATGGAGAGTAGGTATATTGACAGATGAAGTTGAAATGAGGGAGAAGTTTTTCTCTTTTAATGTCATGGAAAAAAGTCTCTGCATGTTAAAATGTACAAAAGTACAGGTTTAAGCTAGTCAATATAATATGCAGGATATCTACTACTAACAAATTATTAGAAATACATTAGATTTTATTATTAGAATTGAATGATAAATACACCATGCGAGTCACATTTTTATTTCTGAATAGTTAAGAAGGCCTTGTCAATAGCTGAAACAACTTCCATCCATTCTCTAAATGTAAATTATCCATCCTTCTATTTAAAAGTGTATTGTTCACCCATCATCTAAAAATGTATTGCAATGTAGATATTTCATTCGAATTAGAAAATATGTTGAATATTTTTGCTATAAATACTATATAATTATTCTTGAAACATCAGTATATATTCTTTAGTTTTGCAAATATTTGTACATATACGCATACCTATGTGAAAATAAATATTTTTATCTCGAATTTTAGTCACAGTATAATAACGTAAGTAATAAGATCTGTTGCAGGCAATTATTACTATTTTTACTCATAATGATAACTATGTTGTTTGAAATGAACTTACTGTTTTACGAATATCCCACAAAAAGTCCATATACGCTGCAGTAGAATGACAGATGAGTGCAATAAACATTTTATTTGAGCTGTAGAGCAATAAAGAACCACTTTTTCCACTAAATATAGTTCAATAAAGTATTGTTTTTTGCATGAACGTAGAAAAAATATATTTATATATCAGTATTTGCGAAATTGCTTAATAAACATAACAGCATACTTTGAACTTACTTATTGCTACAAAAATATCCGTGTATACAACACCTAAAGAATAAATAACACCATCTGTTACACCTTTAGTTTTGATAGGATTGGCATTGTCTAGTATTTGATTTGGATTATTAGAACATTTAAAAATAGATACATCAGCACCCGTGTCGATTAAAAATGTGTTTTTTGTATCGGTCATTTTTGTATAAAATATGACAAAGTTTGAAAATGATAGGTCAAAGTGAAAAACACTTAAACCCGTTGGTGGTTTGATTCATTTCCCTAAACTTGACTACTTGTTTCTACCACTCTTACCGTCCTAGTCAGATTTCGACTGACAATTGAATGATAATTGTTGTCTGTGTTATATCTATAATATTCATTATTTCTATTACTTCCGTTATATCTGTTATGTCCACGTCCTCCGCGACTGCTTTGTCCCCGAGTAAAATTGCTGTAGTTTTGTAGCCCTCTTCCGCGATATCGGTGGAAATTTGGATTTGGTCTGGCATAAAGTACATTTGAAGTGATATTATTTGTGTCAGCATTAATACTAATAAATTTTGTAAGAGCCTCTTGAACTGTACCAAAAGTGCCAACCTCCATTACTATACGAGCTTTTCCGAATTGGCGTTACGACCTAAGGATCTAACTACATGTTCTGTAGAGTACCTTCCTGCTACTTCATAAGGCACTCCTTCACTAATAAATGCCCTTTTTAGATTTTCTGCTAAACTTTCTATCTGCGCAGTATAAGATGAGGCATCGTTATGATTTTGTTTGAGATTTAGTAGTTTTGATGTTAACGATTGAGAACTTTCGCCGCCTTTAATTTTATTTTTAAGGGTATTAATCTGGGAGGGATGCCTATACAATAATTATGCCACGAGCTTTACAAGTTAGACGAGTTTTGACGAAGGCAACAGAATTAGCGACATGATCATGAGAGTTTTGATCTAGCAAAGTTAACACATCTAAAAACGATTGTAGTGTATCGGAAGAACCGTCGAATATTTGAGGTATAATTTTGCTAGCTAAATTAAAAAATTCAACATTTGTCATTGCCATTGTTACCACTGGTATAAAATTTTTGTCAACAATTAATGGATCAATTTGTTCCGAACAGGATGTAGGAACTTTATACTTTACGTCTAATATTTGAAATGATTTTACTACTTTGTCTCTTATTACAGCAAAAATTCGTTTAGCTTCGAGTCTTTGTGTGTTATCTAAGTTAGATCAGTAAAAACCCGTTAATAGCACGTTTAGATTGATTATTAACGTTTTCTTTAAATTTTAATAGCCTTTGGTTGATCTGTTCCCAATTCGTCACCAATGACATTTAAAATTAATTTGTTTAGGCGGTGTGGGACAACTTTGCAGTTTACATATAAAAAGTTTAATAATTATTTTGCTAAATAGTTACTAACACTAATAGATTACATAAAATAACCAACAATACCTATATAAGTTCCGGTGGAATTTCTTAAGTTTCCTGTTATTTATAACTTCAATTCTTTTGTTTACACCACCTAGGCACGAATTCACTTTCACCACTACCACTACACAATTCTTCTTCCAACTGTTTACCGACGGAGTTACACTGATTGTCGACAGCGCCACATTCCGTCA
Organism: Monochamus saltuarius; assembly: GCA_025584915.1. Classification (NCBI taxonomy): domain Eukaryota; kingdom Metazoa; phylum Arthropoda; class Insecta; order Coleoptera; family Cerambycidae; genus Monochamus; species Monochamus saltuarius. Next base: position 45,087,603 of record CM046724.1, on the reverse strand, counting down.
TATTTGGTTTTGGATTCTCTTCTTCTGTATCTTGCATATTAAAGCTAGAAGTGCGCCCATCATCACAATCATAACATATAAGATAATTTTGACGTCCGTCGAAACACCATTTTCACTTATAATACCACTAGAGCTTCAATTATTACTGGAAACTTTTTCGAGCACACGAATATTTTTTAGATAATTTTCAAAATATTCGTGTGCAAGAAAAAATTTACAGTTTTTAATTGAAGCTAGAGTGGTATTCGGTAAGAAAATTTCACAATGAAGTGTTAAAAAATATCGACAAAAATATAAAGATATTAAAATTTTTTGATTGTTTTGAAGAGACAGTAGGCTTTGTATGTTAATTCAAAAAGGATAACAAATGTCATTTTATATGCACGGTGTCAAAGTGAAAAGTTTAGTGTTTTTTTACGAAAAATGTCCCGTTTTGGAGAAGAAAACCAGGACATAATAAAAAAAATACAACTAACCGAGTTTAGTTAAGCAAAATAATAAAAATAAGTCAATAGTAGATCAATCTCTCAGTTTTCCACATACTCATTTTACTAAAGTAGGTAGAAATATATTTTCTTACAAAGAACCTCAAGCACTATGCAATATCAATAAAATTCATATGCATATATTATTAAGTTAAATTAAATATAAGTAACGAACTTTAGTTACATAATATAGTAAAAAATAAGTTGATAGTAGTTTAATCTACAAATTTAGTATACTAAAGTTGGTAAAAATATATTTTCTTACAAAAAACTTGTTAAATATAAATGTCAAAAAATTTTCAGTGTAATTTCATGCTCCTTACCCCAAGGATGAGAAAAATTTCCGGAAATTTTCTTAGTTGCTATAGTAACGCTACAAAATACAGGCCTTTAATTGGCTGAAAAATACTATTGTGAAATTTTCAGTTAAATCTTGCTCCTTAGATTGCGAGTGCCCCATTTTTGAATTAAAATTACTTTTAGCTTTTAATGTTAAATTCTGTCGATAATTTTTGTAAAAAAATGCCAAATGTAGAAAGCTAACGTAGGTACACAGCACATTAATTTGAATATTCACTTATGCTGGTGGCAGGATCGCCATGTAAAAAGGTTGAAATTATATTCACATGTTTCTACAAACTTATTTATTTTAATATATCTTACGTACGATGAAATTCAGATATGTAATCAGTATATATTGGCTAAAATATATTTAAGTATTTGCGAAATTGCTTAATAAACATAACAGCATACTTTGAACTTACTTATTGCTACACAATTAAACTACAGGTAACCCAGGAATATGTTGATACATCAATATACTATAATAATAAATTGCAAGTAAACAGGACAGGTACATTCAGTCCTACAATAAAATTCTTCCCATGCTTAACCATTGGGACCAGTGTATCGATTACCTGCAATAAAGTTCAACGAGATGCGATTTTTTTTCGAGCTGTTCCTGCTAATAAGCATAGTTAACCTCGAGACACATGCTGAAAGTGGGTGTAATGTAAAGATAAATATATTGTGACTAATAATTCTAATAATACGAACGAAAATATAACTTCTTATAATGTAGTGTCTATAGCGCAAAATATAGCGAGTGTGAATTTAGTAGAATGTGGATTTAAATTATATGAGGGAATGCTGAATATAACTGGTAGTGTAAAAATATTTATTGCAGCTGGGAAAAAAATTGAACCCAAAACTTTTGAAAATCAGCAAATAACATATGTTCTCAACTTACCTCAAAACGCTTTGAGTACACTAAGACGAAATACTCTCACCAATTTTCCACTAGAAGAATTAGACTTGGCTGATAATCAGATACAGGTCATAGATGAAGATGCGATTCAGGATTTACCCTCTTTGGTTCGAATAAATCTAAAAGGAAATAAGCTTGGAACATATCATTTAAATACTTTTAAGAACACAGTACCAGTAAAAATAATTTTCGATACGAAAGCTAAGGAAATGGAGAAAAAAAATTATTATAATAGATACGTTAGATCTATAAGTGAATCTGAACCCAGAATGTTTTTTAATATGGATTCATTAATAAGAAGTATTGTTAAAGATGTGGTGAATTATTTCTATAACAGAAATTCTACTTCCATTGTTTACAGTTAAAATAAGTGTGTGTAAGATATGATCTAAATGCATATTTATTTAAAAACAATAAACTAGTCAGTGTTTTATAACGTTATTCTTTAAATTATACCTACAGGGTGAGTCAGTCATAATGTCATTAATGTTAAGAGGAGATAGGGAATAATGAGTATAATACGTATACGCGATTTAAAAAAAATCTAATTGCATATTTACGCCGCAAAAAAATATTTTCAAATCATTATTTAAACTTTTCAGACTGTCACTGACCGGTCACAACCTTGGTCGGTTACAGCTCACAGTTCAACTCGATATCGACATGATGCAATGTTGTCAAGTTGTAATATTTTTCTATAGAGAAGCTGAAAAGTGTTTCGTGTTTAAATACTAAGTACTTAATAAAAACCATCGTGTTGTCGACAGAAAACTGTCCAAGACCGAAATGGCACGCCGCTAATCTAAGTTATCGAGAGTTAATCTTGACCTTGACCTACCGTATTATTAGGTCAATAACCTTGTTACCTAGTTTTTGTAATGTTATTTAACGACAAGGAGTAAAACTATTTTTTTAAATCTAGATACATGAATAAATTTTTCTTAAATATTGATTTATTTGTTAATAAAAACAAATGTAGTTAATAAATAAATGTTTTCGAATGTTAGGTTATTACAGTTTAATAATTTTGATATTACGTTTTCACTACGTTTTACAAATAAATATGAATTTTTAGTATTACTCGTAAGTACAATTAACCACACACATAACCAGATGTACAATATGTATTGTTTTTAAGCAGTATGATATTAACCTGTTTACAGCCCACATTTCAAGTAAAACTGCATTTATCCGTCCATAGCACTTTATTAATAAAATTCAGTCGCATTTCGTAAACATTCTCTGTATAACACTACCATTTCCACATATTCGGAATTTGTAAAATTATGCGTTGTGAATTTACGCCAAATACGTTAGGTTAGACCGAAATAAACAAACTACTGCTTACTGATTGTATTCTCTTCATCCCCCCTTCAAATGTGTGGCATGATCTACAAATTTGAGTGAGAAGAAATGCTGGAAATGCAGAGTGCTAAATGGAGGTAAATTTGAATAACACGCTGATGTGTTAGACGATATTATGTATGTAAATGTGGCATCCATGGTTAATACGGTAAGTCTGTGGCAACAGATTTTCGTCGGGTGCGCCATCAGAAAGTTCGTAGCGTACCAGAAGCGTCGTGTTACTGATTTTTATAGGGTGATTTGTTTATTTTTTAAAGGTCGAGTAAAGATTAAATACGTGGTTAAAATTAATGACATTATGACTGACTCACCCTGTATATAGAAAGTTTTGTTAGAACACCAAAACATAAAATAATATTTTGTTATGGACTATGGGTATATTGTCTTTTTTTTGAGATACAAGGTCCCACAGGTAAGTTTTTGATGATGATAATTACATCAGTGTGTTAGTTATTGACCTGGCAACAATCTTTCACAGTAATATTCTACTACCATTTCTCTATGGAAGATAATTTATTAAGGAATCAAAATGATCTAAGTCGGTGTATTTTCAGCTAAAGAAGTATGGCCCATTTGTTCCCGGATCTCCTGTATATGAAGGAACAGAAATTAATTGATTTTGAAACAGTTAATAGCATTTTTCTCAAAAACAGTGTGTTCAGTAATTTTGATAATAATACCGTTTTATGTAATATCAAATATCTCAAAAACAAAAGACTAGCTGCATGGTCTTGGGAAAAAATCTTTCTATTGTTAAATATTATACCAGTATAAATAGTGTTTATAACTTAAAACTTAAACTAAAAATCTTTTGTCTCAATAATTTTATATACAAAATTTTAAAACGACATATTATTACCTAGGTACATATTGATCACCTTGTATAAAGTATCCATTATTTTTAATTACTTTATTATTCGCAATTCTCATATTCTTGCCCCGTATATGTATTTTAATATTTTAGAAACGCATTTAAACTTTAATTGATATTTCAAGAAATGATAAATTCAAAATATAATGTACAATTATGCTTACAAAAGATTTAATATGTTAATTTGATTAATGATAATTAAATTGTAATATTTATTCTACAGGGTTTAAAATCAGTCACTAAAACAAAACGAAACGTTTTAGGAAAAATTCTGTATGTTGTTTAATGTTCTGCCAACCTTTCATTTATTGTATCTTTGTTCAAAACATTATACCGGTACGTATGGAATAATGTATATAATCTAAAAAAAAAATAAGAATAAATAATTTTTGTCTCAATAATTTTATATACAAACTGTTTCTAAACAGTTATAAATATTATTACTTCCGCATTGAGCACCTTGTATAAAGTATACATTATTATTGGCAATTCTCATATTCTTGTCCCGTATAATTTAATAATTTAGAAACGCATTTATAATTTTAATTGTTATTTTAAGAAATGACATTCAAAATATTATGTACAACAATTATTCTTGGGAAAGTTTTTATATGTTAATTCCATTAATGATAATTAAATTGTAATATTTATTGTATAGGGTTTAAAATTAGTCATTAAAAAGGATACTTTGTGTTGTGATTTCCATATTGATATTATGTGTTTTGATATTTATATAATACATAGGTATGCAATGTATTCCCATTGATCTTTATATATAATTTTTGTACACCATAATGACCGACGTCAATTTAATAATACAGGGTGTTCTACAAGCTCTATGACACACTTTGGCAAGTGATAGCTGGGTTAATGTCAAACATTTGTTCTGATATTAACATAGGTCTGAGGTGTTTGTTTAGAAGTTATAAGCATTTTAAAAAACATTATTTCAATCAAAGTAACCTGATAAATAAAAATGATAGTTGCTATAACAATAATTATTATTTGTGTCATTTTGTTTATTCATTTGATACTTACCGTTAAAGTTCTAAATAAAAAATGAATTTGTTTACAATTGAAGAGTATGCAGATATTGATTTTGTATATGGATATTCCAATGGAAACGCCAGACAAGCAGATACCGATGAAAATACCCGAATAGACATCAACCTCACAGTCTTTAGTGTATCATTTCTGCATGTATTCACATGCAATTAGATCAAAACGATTTCAGCAACGTTCCAGTGTCAATGTTTGAGATAGCATTTTCAAAATATGTGGTATCAGCACAATGGTGAGGGAGACAAGTAACTGCTTGGTTAAATGATTGTTTCCCGAATAAATGGATAGATTAACAAGGGCCAATAACATGGCCACTGTATTCCTCAGATTTAAATCCTTTGGACTTTTATTTGGAACCATAAGCAGCTTGTCTACCATGTTGAAGTCGATGTCACAACTCGTCAGCAGTTGATCCAAATCTCATCCGTTGAGTCACGAAATCTTTAGTTCACCGATGTGACACTTGCATTCGAACCGAGGATGGATATTTTGAACAATTTTTATAGTCTTAAGATTTGTTAATTTGGTAAATAAAGGTTAACTAATGTTTAAATTTTAAACACAGATTATAATTTTTGTTATAGCTGCCGTCAAGCTACTTTGATTGAAATATATTATATTTTTTAAAATGTTAGCTACTTCTAAACAAAAACGAATCGAAGCTATGTTTATATAAAAGAAAAAATGTATGGCAACCCAAGTACCATCTGTCAAAGTTTGTCACAGAGCTTGTACCCACATTTGTAATACCATTAAACAACACTATCAAAATCGGTCAGAAAATAAAACCTTTGCAAGGATGGTAAATCCATGACGTTAATTAATCGAAATGACTAATTTAACTTCTTGGAAAAAATTCTTGTTTTATGTTTCAGTTTCATCATGTACAGGGTGTTAAAAAAAGAGTGTAAAATATTTCAGGAGGTAATAGTTTGGACTAAAATAAGCAGAAAAGTCTTAATAAACATGGGTCCGCAAAGTAACGGTTGCGGAGATATAGACCACTATTCGTTTTTCAAACATTTTATTTTATTAGGAATAAACCGACAAAGGAAGCTTTTAACAAACAAAAAACAAAGTTACAGAAGATGTTCAAAGTGCCCTCCGTCCATTTCCAAGCAGGCACGACATCTTCGTCTCAACGATATTCGAATTCTTTCGAAAACACCCTCCTTGGTTTGGATTTCTTTTGATTAATCCGTAGCTGCAGCTCTTCCAGGCTATTTACAGGAGTACCATACACTAATGTCTTCAAATATCCCCAAACAAAGAAATCTAGAGGGTTCAGATCAGGCGATCTTGGAGGCCATAAAACAGGTCAGCACGTTCTTTGGACGGACGAAAGTCAGTTTGTCAGTAACAGTTTGCTAAACAGGCGCAGCGAACACTATTGGTCCATTGAAAATCTCCGCATTGTAAATCTAGTCGAAAACCAAGACCATTTTGGAGTAAATGTGTGGTGCGGCATCATCGGTAGGCATTTAATTGGGCCTTATTTTTATGAGCATGCATTGAACAGCGCGAGTAACCTAAATTTCCTACGAGTAAAACATCCTGCACTTCTGGAAAATGTGCACGACGGAGCTCCACCCCACAAGGCCAGGATTGTGCAGCAATATTTAGATAACACTTTCCCAGAAAAATGGATTGGGATTAATACACCTATTCAGTGGCCCGGAAAGTCATCAGATCTAACACCCCTCTATTTTTTAATGGTGGATTTAAAAAAATAAGGTTTACAAAACACCTTCGTGAAATATTATTCATTGGAAAGAAAAAATCAAAAACGGTTGTAATGAGTTAAACGGTGGAATGTTAATTAACGCAGCCCACAAAGAAGTCAGCCGAAAATTGGATGTGTGTCTTGAAATGAGAGGAAGTCATATAGAGAATATATTGTAATATGTATGTAGTATGAGGGGGTTTGCCTCATTTTCTAAGTTAGTTATTGTTATCAACACTTTTTATTTTAACCGCGTTAAAGAATTATCGAGTTTAATCCATTTATTTATTCTTAATTACATTTATGCACTTTCAACAACGAACATTCAATTATCAATTCAATTCAATTATTTTCCAACGACTATTTGATTCTTCCACCGCTAATGTGATTTTTAGGTAGTATTTCTTTTGAGACTCTTTAGAGTGATATTGCTTATAACTTTTACAGGAAGTATTACAGAAAAACTTCAATAATAAAAGTTTATTATAAAAAAGAGAGCTTTTTAACAGGAAAAAAATTTGGGTATGTTTCTGAGAAAAATATAATTGATAACGTCATTAGTCGTTTCTGTCAAATCGCAAAGATAATACTTTCGATTAAAAATGGAGTTTACCCATCCCATTTAACACCATGTGTCCAAAATTTTATTTATTTTTTTTTTGTATCGTCAGAGTAGTCCATACTATCGACTTTGGGACACCCTCTACATATCTAGATACATACATTTTTCTCAAGCATCAAACATTACATTTTGTTCCTTGCATGCACAAAAAAAAAGATTTATATTTCCATTATTATGTATCTATAGAACATAAATAATTCTTTCCACAAAATCCCTCTTATTTTTTCTGATTTATATCTTTCCTTTATGGTTATTTCGGTTAACGTAAAATGTTGAATTCATTTCTTTTATTCCGTCTTTACCTGTAAGTGAAAAGTTTAATTTCAGGAATTGCTGTTTTCTTCATTGCCTTAATTAAAATAAATTTAATTAACTATTAACCGAAAAGTGAATTTTCAGCTAATACATAAGGCGCAGGTAGCCGTTATACTTTAATTAAAATTACTTCTCTTTCCCATTTAGCCGTAACTTGGCAATGCACTTAACAAAGAAAGAATGTGGTGTAATGAAGATTTGATACATTTTACGTTTATACTTTATTTTTAAGAGCAGCGTAGCGTTACACAAAACGTTGATGAAAATTTTAATAGAAGCTAGAAATTTCAGTGGAGAATGAACGTTTCACCTTAGAATTAAAATTTCCATATAGTTTAACTTCAAGTTGAAAATTTGTTGTTCAAAAATTATAAAATTCTAAAATACTGTCTTGGAGGTATAACGAAGTATATTAAATTAATAGCATAAATATAATGCACGTCTGAAAATAAATTAAAATTTTGATATTAATTCTTTGTTAATTTTTAGTACCAACATTTTTAATAAATTGTAAATGAATAACAAATCCAACATCAATATTCTACATTTCCAATGGATCTAATCTTTATTTAGGTACAGATTTATTAGTATAGGGATATGTAACTGTTTACATTTTGAAGAAATCACAGAACTTTATCCTATTTATTAATCTGGGCAACTGGAAAGGGTGCGTACGGAGGTTGCGTTTCAATTATTTAAACAGTATTTTGCAGATATACACTAGTATTCGGAATAAAATAATAATAATTAATGAATTCTAGTAAAAATACCATAGACTAATATATTGTAATTCAGTATTTTAGAAGTATATCTAACCTAACCGTATACAGGGTGTTCAGTAAAGAATGGGCCAAACTTCAGATGTAGATAGTTTGGATAAAAATTGCGACCAAAATAAGGCGATTTATCCTAAAAAAACCAAGAGTCCACCAAAATCAATAATAACAAAGATAAAGGGTGTCAAAAGTGACGAAATAAATCACATTTTCTTTCTTATCTTTCGATCGCTTGAAGCAAATTTAACGAAATTTCGCTGATTTTTCGCTTTATTCGCAGTGTTATGCTGTTACAGTATGGCCCGTTACTTACGCAACAATTTGACTTTACTTTTAGATAAATTGCATGCATCATCAGATTTAGATGCGTTTTTCTCAGAAACCATTGCTTCTAGCGACATCAACAAGGTGTACCTTTTTTAACTAGAAAAGATAGGGAAGAAAATTTTTCCAGTCCAAAATGAGATACAGTGTAGCACAAAAAAGTCGTAGCGATTTAAAGGGGTCCAAACCATCGTTGGTGGCGCCCTCTAGCAGATACACCAAAATCGTCGACATATTCGAATTTTTAGTCCCAAGAAACCCCCCTATACCAAATTTCATAAAAATACGGTCAATGCGATCGAAAAATAATAAAGAAAATGTGATTTATTTTTTCAACTTTGACACCCTGTAGCTCCGTTAGTATCAGCTTTTAGATTAAGGTAAGTTGAGTTAACTCAGCTTATTTTTATCCAAACTATCTACATCTGAAGGTCGGCCCATTATTTACAGAACACCCTGTATAACTCCGTTTTTAAAATAAGTTATTATATGTTTAGGTCATGATTGTGTGCACTAAATAAATATAGGTTTCAAATTTTTTTTAACTTTCTTGTCGGATATTCATGCACATTCCATAAATACTAAATTTTGATGTACAGGGCGTCTCAAATTCGATAGTATGGGCCTACTGTGAGGATACAAAAAATTTATATAAAACTTGGGATTTCGAAAGTATTATCTTTGAAAATTGATAGAAACTACTAATAAAGTCATCTGATCATAGAACCTCTACACGATAGGAGTTAACCTTGCGACGAATGGAGATGGATTTTCTATTCGGAAGAATCAAATAACTGACCGAAGGGTAAGATACAATGTTAATACAACTAGACTGTTACAGTATTCCGAACAGAATCCACGAGTTCAGGCTAGCTGGTAATTGAATTGGATAAATCAACCGTTCAACGTACTTTAAAGAGCACTATCATTACTATAAAATTCACAATTGGGAGTGTTTGCCTGAGCGTCGCATTGAAAACAGACTTAATTTTATAGCTCAAATGGTAGTAGATGTAGAAACTATTGGTCAGAACCTTTTTCGGCATGTTCTTTGGACGGACGAAAGTCAGTAATGGTTTGTCACGAATACTACTGGTCCATTGAAAAACCCCACTCTATAAATCCAGTCCTATATAGAGATGTTGTTTTCTTGGGATTTCGGTCAAACGTAATAAAACAAAAACTCAGCCAAGTAATAGCCAAGAAAAATATATTTCAATGCCATATATACGAAACGTGTCTGAAAATATTTCAAATGTTTTAAAAAAACACAACACAACAAAAAAATTCTTTACAAACCTAAAACCAACTACAAACAGAGGACGAAACCAACATAGTATACAAAATAGACTGTAACAACTGCAACAGTACATACATAGGTCAATCCAAACAATATTTACATAAACGAATATACGCACATAAATACAACACAAAAAACTTAAATCACAACGCAACAGCACTTACGAAACATTCCTTAGATAATAACCACAGTTTCAATTTTAAGTAATATAGAAATCCTGGATAAAGAACCAAACTACCAAAAAGAATAATACATGAAATGCTACAAATAAAAAGGCACAAAAATTCAATAAATAGCCGAACTGATATAGAGAATTTAAGTGAAACTTATTTTAACATATTGGAATAAACATAATTCATAACGGGGTGAATTGATTAATAATAATTTTTACATCTATCCATAATGTATAAATATTTAGTTTGTCATTATATAAAAAATATATTTACACACTTAGAAAACACGCCCTCTGAAAAATGTCTTGCATACCATTACTCTTATCACATAGTTAACATAAACAAACTTCAAAACCCTTAGCAGTCAAAGCTTAAAAATAGACACATAGTTCAGTTTCATTAATACCATAGAATAGAAAGCATGTAAAATTTTAAATTGTACAATATACAAAACACAAAACAACTGTAAGTAAACCATTTATAAATAATAGTAAAACTCAAAGTACATTATAGAAATTTTATAGCCCTGATGATGGTTAATAAACCGAAACGTACGTAGGAAAATAAGCTGTTTTATTACGTTTGACCGAAATCCCAAGAAAACAACATCTCTATATATTTAGTGAACGGTCAGGAAAAAGGAATATATATACGTGCACATTTACATATATGTGTTTTATATGAATATATAATATACGTATATATATAGTTATTTAAATCCAGTCCAATACCAAATCCATTTTGGCGTAAATGTATGGTGCGGCATCATCGGTAAGCATTTAATTGTACCTTATTTTTATGAACATACATTGAACTGTGTGAATTACCTAAATTTCCTACAAGAAGAACTTCCTGCATTTCTGGAGAATAAACACCATCGATTTTTTTTATGGTGGATTTTACAAAATGAAGTTTATATTAGCTATCTTAGAGCAACAAAATAGCACACAACTCTGATGTAGCTGTTTCGTCGATTCAAACTCTCTATATATTTTTTTCAGAAAGGAGCTGGACCCCCCATTTATATTTCAAATTCCTGCCAAACTATTCGAGCACAAAAATTAAGAATGCGGCAACAAATTAGCACAAAAATCCTTGATAGGTCCGAACCTTGTTTTCGCTGAGGGGGGTTCCAGCTTAATACGCATATTTTAGTTTTGTTTGCAAAGGAAGATTGATATCTTAATTTTACGTGCATTAAAATTAAACATTTATACATAAAAATTTAAATATTTACGGTCCAAATTATTCAATGTATATGTTACACTCACTGCTTAGCAGTTTTATAAGAATAAATTGTCTCTAAAATAAAAATAAAACAAATCATGCTGCATATCTGCAAATATTGACAGAAGAATTTTATGGGCATCATTATAAGGAAGTGAAGCTTATGGAAGCAAATCAGGAAAAGTAAGTAAATATGAAGCAAGCAGTCCCAAAATATATTTCTAAAAGAACACCGCAAAAAACTTACCAAAGAATTATTACAGTTAAATAATAATTGGAAGGCTTACCAGTTAAAATAATGAGCAATCGATCGATTTCAAGGCATAAGTGTCTGATGAATGTGTCTTATTTTTAAAGTAAGATGCTTAATCCAAACATATAGATACTAAACAAGGGTGCTAAACCCTTGCAACAGTTTAATGTTACAATGACACTTTAGATTACATCGGTTAAAACTAATTAATACAATTCATGATGCAACAATATTTATCAAGCATTAAGTAAGTCATATGTTTCGGAAAATTAATCATTGTGTGTATGCGTGTGATACATTTTGCAGGTTGATTCTAGTACTTACTGTAAAATTATGACTTTAGGTAATGGTAAGTTGTTCATAGGCTATAATTACTGTGATGTATATGATTCTGTTCAAATAATGAGATGCTATACATGTAATAATTTTAACCACCACCAGAGTCGTTATAATAATGAATATGTATGTCCTAGATGTGCCGAAAGCCACTCGGTTAGTACATGTAATGCTACTGAACTAAAATGCATAAACTGCTTCCGTCTAAAAGAGAAAAATAAAAACCTTCAAATAGATGTCCATCATGCTGCCTGGGATGTCAAATGTTATTGTTATCAGCAGAAAGTGATTGAGTTTAAGGACAGAATCTTTAACACATTGCAATCAGTTTGGCATAGTTTGGATACTGTTTTTAACAAAACTTTCGCTTCAATTCAGCAAAGCAATAACATCTTGCGGGGTTACTACCAGAATGTTCGTGGATTAAAAACTAAAACAATTGTTCTTCCTAATGCGTCATCCGTTTGTGAATTTGATTTTATTGCCATTACTGAAACGTGGTTAAACGAGATGGTTGCTGATAACGAGTTATTTCAGAAGGGTAGGTAAATCTCGTAAGATACCGGGAGGCGTTCTTCCAGCTGTTAAGGGCGCCGTATTCTTGAAATAGTGTTTTCTACAAATACAAGTAATTTTAGACATTTAAGAACTGAATAATATATAGTTTAGCAAATAATAAGAATGTTATATCATGCCACATGTGAATATTCAAAGGTACCGAAGTAAAATTAATATATAACGTCAGAAAGCGATCTATCCAACAAACTTTTAGATACAGAAATCTTTCAAATTACGTGTTTTTTAAATTTAACTGTAGATGCAAACAATATTATAACATAAACTTACATAGTTCTGCATACTTATAAGATTGTTCACTTTTGTTTATAAGTATGTGAAAATAATTGTTAAAATTTGGGGTTAGAATAGCGAAATATTGTGTGACAAACAAAAATGCGTTTTAAAAGTTATTATATTATGTTAGGAGAGTAAAAGTGTGTAAACAAAACATCAATAATTTTATTTTTGATATTACTTTTGCTCTACGTGTTTCATTTTTCGAGATTTAAGTACCTAAAAAACACCGTAATCATTTTTCAACCGCGTTTAAAACAGTTTCTTCCATATCTGCAGTCCTTGCAAACCGTGGGTGAGCATGCTCAGTAGTATGACGTAAAAAAGTACCTTTTTCTCTAAACTTTCGGTCAATTGCAGCAAAGTACTGGGGTAAGCAACTTGTCGACCAGGAAATTTTTCACCATATCGTCTTGCTGACGCTAAAGAATTCATCTACATTCTCCATACACTAAATGCATGTCAGCTAATTCATTTAAGCTATACTGTTTCTATGACATAATGCAACAATAATAATAATGCAAATACTATGACAATTTAAATTTGTGTTGTTAAATTTGACTGTATCCATAGTACCGCAATGTTTCAATTGTAAAACCTGAAATATACTTGTATCGCTTTAGTGAACAAACAATATTTAACTCCATTTTTCTCGAAAACTATATATGCTATGGAATTTCAACTAGTACTTATTTTTGTATTATTCTTTGAAGTTTTTAAAGCCGATTGAAAATTTAATGAATTTTGACTTTTACCATAATTTTTTCTAAATTATAGCCCCCAATACTGTCCGCACGCGCGTCCCTGACTTTTGTATTGATATTTACTCGTGCACAAATTTTTAAAATTTTATCTTTAGACGATTGAAAGATAACTTAGAAAAACCCTCTTCAATATAACAATTTCAACACCCTGTATCTCGGAATCGCGACTTTAAAATGAAAATTGTTACCACTATTTTTTCAAGGCTAACTCACATCTCAGTTTTTTTGAAGTATAATCGGGGCACCCTTGATATACCTCCTTATTTAGACTGCACCTATTATTCTATATAAGTTATTTGATGCACTACAATTTTTAGAATGTTTGTATATGTATAATGGCAATATTTATTTTATTGGGGATTTCAATATCTTTGAATTTTATCAACCTAATGGTACGAATATTTTCAGCTTAAAACATTTATCCTATTTGTGTTTGGATTGTTTTATGAAATTCTATTAATTGACTCATCACAATAACACTATTTTAAATAAGAATAACCGTCTTCTCGTTCTCGTTCCTAGCGACAATAATAATTTTATTGTTGGAAAATCATTAGATTCACTTATTAATGAAGATGCTAAACCTGAATATGGTTTTTTAGTTTGGAATCTAGGTTATAACATCTACAACCAGTGTATTGAAAATGTACTGAGAAGTAGTGATGGGAACTATCGAATAATTCGATAGTTGCTATTTATTCGAATAATTCGATAGTTGGATTCGAATGAATGCCTACTTTAAACTATTCAAATGAAAGCGAATGAATTTTCAACGAATGAATAAAACTATTCAAATGTAACGAATGGTTAGGTTTGTTTTAGCAGCAGTGAAAATGGTTTGGAAACTATCAGAAATGTCCATCCAACTATTTATTGCGTCAAATTCAATGGTAACGCGTGATCAACTTAACTGGTCTAATATTTCTGACAGTTTCCAAACCGTTTCCAACAGCTGCAAAAACAAGCCTATTGATTTTTATGTACTAGAATGAATGAATTTAAAACTATTGAACATAAAGTATGAGTGATTCTGTAATAACTAATAAGTATATAAAACATAAAAAAATACTCTGTGTCGATTTTAAAATAAAACACAAGACGCGGGAAAGTGGTCCTATTTTAAAAATAAAAATATAGGAATAAAATATATTTTATTGAATGAACTCAAAATGAATAACAAAATGTAAAAAATAAATACATATATAATATATACTACCTATTTCACATAACAATCAAAAATATATTTAACAGAAAAATAAATTAATATGTTTTGTATCACACATATTCAGTCATAAAATGTTTATAATAACTAAAATATAAATAAAGGAACTACATTGTTTAAATTTGCCTACTGGACAATATATGGCACCCCAGGCCAGATCCCCAGAAAATCGTTTTTAATAGCGAACGCGAACCAGTTAATTGAATGTTTTCATTCGAATGAATTCATTCGATAGTTGCAATCATTCATTCAGTAATTATTCGATAGTTGAAATCATTCGATAGTACCCATCACTACTGAGAAGATTTTTTAAATTTCTCTGCTGGATGGCAACTACCCTCCCATAGGTGTACCTCAGAATGATCTTCTCAGATGATTTTTGCTACCTAATTTGGTCGATTGTCGTAAGCAGCAATCTGTGTTATTTTTATATAAAATTATTAACATCAAATATGACTGTTACGAGGTTTTCTCAGATCTGAACATTCTTGTACCCAGAATTGAAGCAAGGTCTAACATGATATTTTACCTTCCGATCCCGCGTACGAATTTATTAAAATTTTCGCCAATTTTAATTATCTGCACCACCTACATATAATAACACAAGTTTACAAATTTGGGTCAACTTTTGGACCCGAGCAGATGAGAACGAGATAAACGTTATTTGATGCCTTGAACTCAGATCTTTAATCCGTGTATCAAGATTGGTTCTAGTTTTTGAGTTTGCATGGTGGCAGTACTGCGCTCTTATAACGGCTATCAGCTGACCACGTTGCATCGAACATCTTTTGGAACCTGTTTTTGTACTGTGACTGTGCTTCGGAACGTGTGAAAATGCAGAGAAAACGTTGCAGAGTCGATTCAAAGTGTTTTTGTTACGTTTGTGGATGTTATATGCTCGGAAAACGTGTAAAAAATCATGACAAATGCATTTCTTGCAAAACTACCACAAGATTGGAGCTCTAATAAGAATAATAATAAATAGTTAGTCGAAGACTTGTGCGGGAGAGGGGCGGCATATTATTATTGAGCAGGCCGCATTTGCGCCCAGGAACGACTTGCGTTGATAGGCCCTACCACCATTCAGTGCAGGAATGAGGGAAACCTGGAAAACTTCATTAATTAGGGGGGTAGTCAAACGTCAACCGGTATCAATTTCTCATATTGAACCAACCACCATACCCGCAGAGAGGGTGCCAATCCTTTCCACGAATATAGCTTATATACGGTCTACCGGCTGCGGCGGTCGAACCCACAGCGATCTAGTCACCTCGATTCAAGTACTAAAGGTACAGTTTCGTTGGTGCGACTGCGGCTGCGGCTCGGACTGCGGCTCGCACTGCGGATCATTATCAACCAATAGGCAGTCTGAATGTTTTCATCAACTGCAGAATTTAGACTGCTTATTGGTCGGCGACGAGTCACAGCCGCAGTCGCACCAGCGAAACTGTACCTTTACGCCTTAAACCGCGCGACCACTGACCGATCTAATGTCTCTAAATGCCTCTCAAGATACATTCTCTGCATTCACATCTTGATTTTTCCCCACAAAACTTGGACGACATGAGCGAAGAGCATGGAGAGCGGCTACAACAAGATATAGCGAAAATCGAAAGGCGATACCAAGGATTTTGGGACGAAGGCATGATGAGCGACTACTGTTGGACCCTAATGCGTGAAACAGATTCCAAGCAATATAAAAGATTCAGTTCAACCTCTGCTCATTTCTGATTTATACTTTTTAATTCAATAAATGGCCGTGTTTTTGCTGAAAATGATATTAGACGAGTATTTTCTTAACATTGTATAGTTTAAATAACCTTAACGCGTTATTGGTTGTCTTAATTTAACGTAAACTTTCAGTTTCGTTTTTCTTTTGTTTGCTTTACTATATGTTGTTATGTTATGTTCTCTATTTAATCTAACTGTTTTGTTTTCTCAATGTGTAATTGTCCTTCTGGCTGTTGGTTGTAGTACCAAATAAATAAACAAATATACGAAAAACATGTCAAAATGCTGTAGATTTTATCAATAAGATTAAGGAAATTCAACTAGATCTAGATGATGTCACGTTATTGTTCAAAAAATTTCAATAAAGGAAGTTTTGAAAGAACTTCGTCGAAGCTTTTCTCAAAGGTCAAAGATGATAGTCGAGTAGACTTCGCAAAATTGTGCACTAGCTGGACTCCCCCCTCAGCTCTGGCAAATATCTACAAGTGAGCGTCCGAGAAGCAGGCCTTCGAGTCGGTAGTTCTAAAACTAAAGTGCTGGTTCAATTATATTAACTGCTACTACATTCATTATATATATGGCCATGGATATCAAAACAGACACCATATCAGTGTAATTTATCTATACATCAATTTCAGTACGGAGTTGGAATAAAACAATTCCCTTCCGTTTATAGATGTTATGTGCACAGGAAACTAGATGTACATTAGAACTTTGCGTTTAAAGAAAGTCTACTTACAATTGAATGCTGAGTTTCACTAGCATCCGTCCCAGAAACATGACATTGTCAATACCTTAATGCATCTAGCACGGACCATTTGTGAACCAGAACATTTGAAAGAAGAACTACATCGTCTACGATGATCTCGCAGACAATGAATATATCAACAGAAATATTCAACAAGAAGATGTCAAAAATCAAGGAAATGAAGGCATATCCGACAACAACCTAACTACCTATGTACAAGAATGCACTAACAAGCCGCCAGTAAAGAAAACACAATGTCCTACACCACCCCAAGAAAGATAAAGGCAGCCTTTCCCAATATTAACTTTAAAAGTAATATATTTCAAAACCCTAGTATATCCCGTGCACAGGCAGCAAGAACAAGCAATAAGACATTTTAGCATCAGCTTGAAATAACACAAGTGCTACATAAGGTCAGATGCATGGGATTTGATAGATTAAAGTCGACTTGATCTTTTATAATTAAAGTAATTTTACATGTTGCGTGGTCCAAACGTGTTAGTTACTCAAAAATCGAAAAAAGAAAAAATCAATTCGCAACTTATCTAAACAAATGCAATATACCAAAATCAAATAGCAAACCGTCAGTATTACCAATATTTAAAACCCACTAGAAAACTGGTAAACTGATCAGATAACGTATACCTTACCTATGGAGCACCTGATAGATATAGTTCCATATAAAATGACATTTTTTAAATTTAACATCACAGCAGAAAATTTATGGAATAAAAAAAATAATTTTGCTGCCCTTGTACAGTGCTTTTAAATTCATGTGTCATTTAAAAATCAGTAAACTGCACTGTACTGCAAAATAATTAGAAAATTGTATTTATATTAGTACACTAACTACTACACTACACTAACTACCAACTACACTATTCTCCATTCTGCACATTAATTAAAGTTAAAAACTAAAACAATTCTTATTCAAACTACGATAACTATGTACTTTACTGGGCATTAGAAGGAACTGCATTATCAAAACTTAAAAATACATTACAAATAATTCAGGTACTATACTGTACTTTTTAGGAAATATGAAGTAATTTTTCCCAAACACCTTTTTTATGGATGAGATAAAGATTTTCTAGTTAATATACTTATAATTGCTGAAATAAACAATTGATGGAACTGTTTGTTTCTATCACAAGAGACTTACTAAACTGATTTGAACATTACTTCCACACATATTATTTATTACAATTTTTTAATAGACTCGAGACTTACATCAAACTATCTATGATGAAAGTGTAAATGAAGATCATGTGCGACATTTACATCAAACTATTTATGATGAAAGTGTAACATTTAGGATTTGTAATTGAAAATAATTACATGTAGAATGTAAAATAACTTTGTGTTTTTGTTTGTTTTAGAATATATAGGTACCTAGACCATTAAAAACTCAAGATTAAAAAAACTGTAACTAAGCAATTAAGTTGTGTTAAACAAAATGCCAATCTATACATAAACTTAAAAAAAATTACAATGTCATGACATGAATGAATCACATGAAGCTTACTCCAAGGAGGACAAACATTTCCGGAAACTTCCGGAGATTGATTCTTCAGGTAGCCTCCTTTAAGTTGAGTCAAATATTAAATATCGATATTTAATTTCAAATAATTTTAATTTATTGGTATAATAATTTTTATAGTTAGATATTTGACTCAACTTAAAGGAGGCTACCTGAAGAAGCAATCCTAAAAATGCAGAAATAGGTCAGATCTCATCTACTGTGGTTGAATTTTCGAATTCCCACAGTTTCAAAAGTGAACTTAGATATTTATAGAATGTTTTTGCTAAACCAGGTTAGTAAATTTAGCTAGATTAATTTTTATTTTAGATAATTATTGAATAGAGCTTTGTCTGTGGAATTGTTTATTAGCATACCTAGATGTTTGGTATCAGAGAGCAAACATATGACTTCATCGATAGGAATTGTAGGTGATTTAATTTATATTAGCTTAAAATACCTTTCTAATATGGAAAAATATGTTACAAAAGCTAATAATAAAGAATATATGGATAGATATTGTGGGCGTAATTCAACTCTGGTAGGGGCTTTAGTTCGCAGAGTAGTAAGTATCACACAATATTGTTAATACCTAAAATATATTAAAAAAAAAACGGTTATTGAGTTTCTCCGAAATATTAAGGGCACAGAAGGCCATTATGGTTGAAGCAAGTCACGAAGAATTAATTTACTATCTGGATTAAATATTTCCAAACTTAGCACACTTTAATACAATTCCGTAGTGTGAATTTATAAAGTAAATTACATATTTTTTAGCTGCATATTTAAAACTAAATTTAACATACAATTTGAATCTCCAGCCCCCGATATTTGTGGCTTTTGTGTGCGTCATCAAAAGCAAATTGATTGACACATCCGCAAGAAAAAATAACTTATACTTATTTTAGAGTGCATAGTAAGTACGTAAATTAGGGGTGGGTTGGACACTGACGATTTTAAAGAACCCTTGCGCTCTTTAAATAATGTTATAGGAATAAACGAAGCCAAGCGAATCTTTATCTTTATTTTGTTCAGTTTAATAAAAAAAGAAATGTTAATTTTCTAAGAAATAAAGATTTCTGTTTTGCTTATAACTCTTTTTCGTGTTTTATACATAATCATTAATCATGATGTGCTTTATACATATTAGAAAAAAAAACATAATTGAAATTCACTTTAATATTGACGTCGAGGGTTTGTTATACCAAGGTCATGACATAACAACCCGAAAAATCACTATGTATCAAATGATAGCACCGGTCGTGAAAACCTAAAAGCCACCATTATTAATATTAATATAGATGATGGTATAAACTCAAAATTAATAACGGTATTTTTTCTAAATTCATTGTACTTTGAAGGTTTTCAAAATTAAGCTATTTCCTCAAAGTACATTCATTGTTTCCTGGAAATTATGTAATTTGGACAAAAAGCATTTTGGAAGTCTGCTCCTCTTATGTCAAAGTAGATCATGTCAGTAAAGCATTTTAAAACATTTAATAGCATTGTTAATTATAATTGTTGGGGGATAATTCGTAATGTCACTTCCCTCACCTTTATTGAAAAGAAAAATCGAGAAAATGTTGATATAGAAGAGTCAATGTACAAAATAAGGTTAAACAGAAGACAGACAGACAGAAGGTCAGAGAACCAGTCTTTAAGTATAAATTATTAATTTCAATCAGTCCCACTGGTAAGCTTGGGATTAATAAATATATTTAAAATTATCCAATCCTACCACATCTGAATTCCAATTTGCTGCAGGTGTTTCTTTTGTTTTGTTTTTTTAATTGTTTAGTATGGAAAAATATTTCATAATTCTATATATCTACGTACATATTTCGATAATTTCTCTTCAATTTCAGAATTTATTATATTTTTTGGACTAATCTAATAGAGAAACCACAATAATATCTACTTAAACTTTTAATGAATTTTCTGAGAATAGAATTCTATTATTGAACCCCTACAAGTAACTCTTCACATTTTCACGCACCTTAGAATATTAACTATCGAATCCGGCCCTCTAGTACCATTTTCCACTAATCATAATACATCCCGGGTGATAGCATCTCCATATTTCCTGGGGGACAATAATTGTATGTGAAAAGGAAATTGAATTTACTTAAATGAAGCTTCCATGGGCAGCTCCGATGGTTGAACAGACGCTTGGCGTTGCTCCTTTTCCATTTCAGGGCTGTTCGGTTTTCAGTTGGTGTCTGAAAGCGCGTTGAGTCAGACATACACAGGTGTTTTGCGCTTAAACCTCGCGATCTTCATGAAAATCTCTTCTTTGCGCTTTTGAAATTTGGTAAGTGGAAAGTCGTTATTTATTCTTATCATATGAGTATGTGATATAAATTTAGTTTAAAATATTATTCGCAAATTTATTTATATTAGGATTATTTTCAGTAATGAGTAACACAATTTCGTTATCGAACTTTAATATTTTTATTTTTAATTATAATTAAATTGACATAAATTAAATCTGAAGGTTTTCCTAAATTATCATCAATGAAGTGTGTAATTTTTTATATGAATAATAATGATGATATAAAGTTTCCAAAATGAATAGATTGTGCTTCAAGGGTATAGTTTATATGGATGAAAAGTGAATTAGATCAAGTTAATTTAGTAAATTTTGCTTTCTAAAAAAGAAACTGATCTTCAAAGTACATATTTATTAGATATTTTGTTGAATTCCGTTAGCTTTTAAAATAGTTCAATAAAAAAGTGGTATGCAGGAGCTCTGAGGTGGCTTACTTACATATATGGGTGTCTTGCAAGTCATTACAATAAATTTTAGGAGGTGATAGAATACGTGATTTTGAGTCGATTGAAACAAACATACCTATATACCAAGTGTTACAATATTTGTGATAATTAATTTTTAAAAATTTTTTTATTGAGCCATGCTTTTCTACCATTATTGAAGTGTAAAAGAAAAACAAACATTTTTATAACAAATATTTCTATATTTTTTTTATTAGGAATAAATGAATTATTTCAATGATTTAACTAATAAAAGCCAAAGTAGATATGTTACTTACCCAGAACGTCATAAACATGGTTTCCTCACTTTGTAAAAGCAAAGAGTCAGAAAACATGAATGTTATTTAAACCTTTGTGTGTAGGTTTATTCAGATATTATTAAAAACTTACCTAGGTAATGCTCTTTCAGTTCTTAGGAAAAGTTTCTTAATAAACATTCTAAAAATAAAGCAAATTAACGTTTAAATATTTAGGGAGTGCATTCGCCAAAACAGGACAGCCGTTCAGTATGTAATAAAAATGGTATAAGAAATGAAGATATTTGCACTATACTTTACACTTACTGAGATTCAAACGTATAGTTTGACAATTGATCTGCATTTGCGGTTGCTATGGAAACTAAGAACAATTGTTTTATCATGGCATACCAAGCTATTTAATAGAAACATACTTTTCCTTGTTACGCCGTAACTTTAATTAAGATTTGAACAGTTGAAATAAATATTTAGCTCTTTGAATCCTCCGGTATTTTAATAACGTCAATATTTTCGAAAGGTTGCGTTCTTATTAGCAAATATCTTCATTTGTATACAAAATATAGGGGTCGCTAAGAAAATCTTAAACAGCATTCAGGAGCAAGTCTTTTATGAATCGGCACTTTGTTTACTGCAAAGAAAGAAGACATACGTGTTACTTGCTAAGCGCGGTTCCACACAGAACGGTACTATCGGTATCGGTGGCAGATTGAGTAAGAAATTCATGGCTTGAAATAAAGATGTTCAGTCTCCGATCCAATAGAATTATCGATGACCGTCATCGATATCGCTGTGCATGTCGGATGGTTCTGTAGAATCGGACGATTAATTTATCGTTCTTTCTAGATGGCAATTCAAAATGCATATATGTGTTCACACATACCGATTACGAAATGATCAGCATAGGTCAGTTTGATGTCAATTTTTCAGTGCATACATTGCAGCCCAGCTAGCAAAGTAGTTCTATAAATTTAGAGTAGTAGGAGTTTTATATTCTGTTAATATTTTATAGTTGTATTTGGAATACTAAAATGTTGCATTAAAGTGGCACATGAGACTATTTTGCCTTCAGAAACTGAATTGTTTTTTAAATTGGTTGCAAGAACGTTCTTATAGCATAATTTATAGAGCACTTATAAGATAACTTCTAATGTAGCCCTGTAAGTGTGTACACAATAACACAATTTTACAGCAACGGTGCTTATAGAATCAAATTACTGTAAAACCGATGCAAAATACTGCTTTATAGAATTATACCATCAATTATAGAACTATTGTATAAGGCGTTGTTAAGTTACAATTCTGCTGCGGATAACAAATTACAAATATGGAAGCTGCTATCGAACTTAAGAGAAAAAGCTCTTTCAAACAGTTATAGAGAATAATACAGTTGTTATAAAATCATAGAGCAAATAAGTAACAAAAGCCTTGTTCCATAAAGAAAAGCTAAAGAAGTACCATTTATATATGTAGGGTTCCCATAGCCCCATCTGACAAGACCTGCCTGTAATAGTACGAAATATTTTGATCAAAGTATAATAGCGAAATTTGTATAACATAGTCGTGACTTGTAAAAATTATTATCTGCTTGCAGAAAGAAAATTTCATTACGATAGATAAGATTTATTTGATTGCTAAGAGAAATTTATTTTCTTATAGAAATTCAGTAACATATTTAATTTAGACCATTCCAAACTTTTAGATGTTGAAGTTAAAGAATTTTAATAGATTTATTAAATAAGATTGAAATAAGCGAAATTACCACAATAAAATATGACAACACTGTGAATATTAAGCAGATGCTGAAGCATATTTGCTCTATAATCATTGCAATCGACACAAAAATGTCATATTAGTGAGAATCCATTGGAAGTACAAGATGCAGCCTTTCTTTCTTTCGTCATATTGTGAAGAAGGAAAAAATCTTAATTAAAAATATGTACAAAATAAATATGTGAAATGGTATCAATAATATGGATATTCTTACTTTCTGACTATTTTATGTACAGTTGGATGTTAAATTCATCAATTTAGAAGACAAAATAAATTATTAAATTTCCAGCATCATAGGAAATATAAGGTTAACTGAGGGCGCGTCAAAAAATTACCATTATGTACCACCTATTTCACGATAAAACTTTTTCCGCATTAAAATGTACTGCTCTCTGATGGACAAACAAACTAAGCAATTCGTAATAATGTAAGTAAGTACTCCTATGCAGGCTGATTAGGCCCATCTTATTGGTTCTTATTGGCCCGTCCATATTATTTCTAACATTCATACAGAAACATTTTGTTTTTAAAAGATACAATTAAACGATTTTAAAGTTCTTTAAATATAACACTATGCAACACAAAATTGTATAGCGAAGTGCTATAGAATTTTTATGAGATTGCTTTGTAACTGTGTTATAAAAATTCTTTAAGACTTCTATAATTATTTCCTGCCAGCTTTACAGAATCGCTTAAAGAACTAAAAGGTTCTATAGAACGGTGCCCATTATTATGGTATAAGTGTTGTAAGAACGTTTTGAAAATGTTCTTAGAACAAACATTGCTCTATAAAATTTGCTCTGGAAACGTTCTTACAATTTTTACAGAACAAGAAATTGTTAGCTGGGAGTGGCAGCTCGTGACTTTTTAAACTACTGAGGCGAGTAGGCTGAGACTGATCCAATTACGAACTACAGAATTAACATTATTTATTTGGAATATTTTTTTAAATAATTATTTATAGGTAAATCAGAGAATACCAATATAGGATTATTTGAAATTGCTCTACTTTGTTAGGCGAATAAGTTCATTTAAGTAAGAATTTTTTACCTATTTGACGATTTTCCCGAACTTTCAACCTAATTTGTTATTTTTATTTTACGTGCATCATCCAATGCCGTTGTAATCTTTTACTTTCTTGTATTTACAACATTAATTTGCAGTTTGAAAAATACAAGTAATTTTATTATAAAATTTTAATAAATCTTGCGACAACTTTATAGCAATAGCCATTTTTATTTAAAGAGCGCCCTTATTTATTGAATAATTAATAATACCGTTAGTATATTTCTTACGTTTTCCTGTTCTTCGGTGGTATTTGAAGCTCTGGGTATTGCCATTTTATGCACATTACAAAGTTATAATACACATATCTGAAACTTAAATAAATATTTGCATATGTTCTTAAAAAATAACATATTATCGTCTTTAGAATCCATCGAATTGAAAGAACTTAGAATTACATATATGTATATCAGGTATTAGAATAGATCGGTCTACCTAAAATATATGCTTCATAAATTTGATCGTCGGTTAATAAAAAGTCAGGTCAGACTACCAAACATCTTCTTCCATCTCAACCTATTACTACTAGATGGGGTGCTTGGTTTGAAACCATGACTAGACGTAACAGAAAAATCTAATTTCATAATTATCAAACGAATCTTCCCGATCACTTGCAGATGTTAAGGAATTATTTGAAAATAAGGAATAAGACATGGTTACGAAAAATCCTGAATTGTATCAACATGAAACAAGTATAGTAAAAAAGATACGATAAAAATTAATTTAAAAAAACTGCCAAGAACTCATTCGTAATGCATGAACTTATCTAAAATAGAAATCTACCAAATTTCAACATGATTCAACGTTTCATTTCTTAATTATGCCCATAACAAGAAAACAACTTGTTTTCTTTGAAGCCTTGTAACTTCGAAACGAGTCACTTTTGGATTAAGCTAAGTTTATCTAAGTTGATTCTATTTGATCACAGGAAGCTATGTTTAAGATGGGTCCCATTACTTTCCGGACACTTCGATAATAAATTGCAACAATTTCTACTCTTTCCGCGATAGAATAAACCATTTCGAACACACGTTAATACTTTCAATAACGGATGAAACTAACAATTTCTTGGTCACAAGCAAAAAACACCGACTTTTTTTGTAGTACTGATTTTTTGTTATTTTGAAAAGGTCTGAATTCTTATAAACTTAAGTATCTTCTACTAATAACTATTTTAGTATCTAGTTTTATTTGCTTCAGCTTTTTTATTTAATTTCTGACTTTTTTGTAAACTGATAGACACATCAATAACAATTAGGTAATGCGGTCATGTGTAGTAGATGAAAAACTTATTAGTGGTGGGCATTTGTGTAGAAATTACTACGCGTAAGTTGGTTTGTTATCTTTTCGTTTGTAACCAATAATTCTGTCAAATCTCAACCGATTTTTAAAAACGGTACGTCACTGTATTCGCAATGAAAAGGGCTTTAAAATGATGTGCCACAAGTGGGGTAGTTGCATTTGAAATTTTTAAGTTGGGGTTGCTAGGCATTAGGGGGATGAACATATCGAGTTGGCTTGACTGTCAAAAAGCTCCCCAAGAACAAAAATCGACGGGTCTCGGCGAATTTTGAAATATTATTCAGTTTTCCAATTATAGGGGGTCAAATTTTCGTTGGGACACCCTGTATTATTGTGTTACATAGATACACATTAATATTACAAATCACACAAATCTCTAATTTCCCAATAATCGCTTCAAGTATTGCTATAAAATGAAATAATTTAACTTTTGATTAATTAAAAAAATAGAGCACCTAAAGTAATTTTGAAATGTGAAGGGTGGTAAGGTATTTGTTGAGTCACCACTGAAGATGTCGACAGTAAAGAACAGAGAAACATTTGAAACCATGATGTGCGACTGATTGTTGTGTACGGTATATCTAAAAAGACTTGGCTGCAGAGCGGTCGCTACCGTATCAGCCGTAATACCACCAATTGGAACGAAAGTTAGTATATGGTCAGACTGAGGGGCTCTGATACAAAGTTCGTCGCACAGACGCTTTTGACTTTTATAGAAATTTTCGTAAAAAAAATATTGTTGTACAGGATATGTTTCAATTTCGTTGTAACTACAAGGAATCTCGGAAACTATAAAAGATAGATGGATGCGGTTTTTACAGCACTGGATTACACTTTCGAGAAACTTAAGATGGTGCAATCAGTATTTTCATAAATCTTTTCGTTTTTTGAGATACAGGACAAAATTAAAAAAAAAACAAATACTTTTAAGGGATTCTTCGTATCTCAAAGAAATAGTGAAAATTGGTTCTGATAAACTTTTTTACGTAAAGTTCAATGGCATAGTTGTAATTTCTATACAGGGTGTCTCTTTTAAAATATGTATGACTCAAATATAGAATTGATTAAATTAAGGGAAAAAATGCAATTGAATTGCATAAAATATACACATTTGGAAAGTGAGGAACTTGATGGTGAATTGTGTTTTGCCGCTTGCGTGTATTTGTGTCATGCTACACGCATACTTCCACCACAGCGTGCTTCCACTGTTCGCATAAGGCAGTGTTGCCAGGTGAGAAAAATTCAGTGCATGAGAATAATTTCAAAATAGCATGAGGTTTGGAGAAAAAATCATGAGATGACTTAATTTATCAAAAACACCTCTTGACACAGCTTAATTTTTAATTACTTTTGTAATGCCATTTTTATTTCATTAAAAAGCATTATGTTATGTAGGTACCCTTACGGAATAGAGTTAAGAATCAAGAATATAGCGTGAATATAGCACACACACCGCATATCCGTCGACTGTCATACCGTTTATGTATTCATTGCTAATTATTAAGAGCAGTCTACAATAAAGGACATTTCAAGTACCCAAATATTGTAGATACCTACCTCTATCTATTCAATTTTGCCCTCGATTTTGCCTTTATTTCTCGTTAGGTCTTTGTTTTGGTAGATTTCAAAGAGTAATTTTAATAATTTTATTATTTCTTTTGTGTCTATTAAAAGCATGAGATTTTGTAATCAAAATAGGAGAGCATGAGAGTTCCTCGGTATGCTTGAGATCTCATTCACAAGCATGAGACCTGGCATCACTGGCTTCAGGGGACCGGATTGAGGTCTGTAATATGTGATGATACCGTTGTTGTGGTGCGTCTCTCGTTCGCTCTCGCTTACCATCGGCCGTTATCGGAGATTGTAGACCCGCTAAATGGAAAAATTTATAGATCTTATTCACGCCGTGTTTTATTCGTTACTCTTTCCAAATAAATTAATACACGTCAGCATTTTAAATGCAATAAAAGGACTTTGAGAAGAATAGAGCAGATATACAAATAAAATTTAGTTTTCTATTATACTACCGCGCCGCTTATACTTCGTACCTTCCCTGGGATGAAGCGGCAATTTCTACTTTCTCTGTAAAGATCCGCAATATCCGATTCTGTATGGAGTCTCCATTAAAAAAAAATGTATGTGTTGATCATATTTTAAAAAAGACATGCTGTTGAGAAATTACAATACGCCTTTGAACTAAAAAATGTCAGATCAATTTTCACCATTTCTTTGAGATCCCTTAAAAATGGTTTTATTAAATTTCGCCCTGTCTCAAAAGAGGCGGATGAAAATTTTGATTGCATTGCAAAAACGCATCCTTCTACCTTTTGTAGATTATAACGAAATTGTTACACCTTGGACAATTGACTAGAAAAATATGCTTATTTAAAATTGATAAATGATCAAAGTGAGCATTAAAATTTAAAAAAAAAATTGTGTCTAAGTATTGTATTGAAAAATATGTTTCTTTTAATACAAAATAATAAACGGAACGAAAATAACCGTATATGGATTAATGAACATATTGATATCGACGCGTCTCAATCGTATTGGGAAACTATTTATAAAATAATTTGTGACGTTCTATTGAGTTATACATATTATGTACTTCAAAATACAGATAACTAACTAGCGTATCCATACGTACCGTTTTAACGGGAGCGATGGGGACGCTAATGTGTCTTTATTAAAATCCAAACTATACATAGTGAAGAAATGTTATTAAAGAAGTGGTAAGGTTCAACATAATTGTTGCTGTGCCACCTAACCACACCCTTTAAAGGATACGATACAAAGTAAAACTCAGAAAACAGAGAAAGCACAAACTATATACAGTGTGTCCCGAAATTAATGGGACACAGAGCAAGAGTAGATGCCTTACATCAAAATAATGCGATTAAGCCAAACTTACCTTGGTCCATTTGTGGACAATAAAAAAGTTACAGGGCGTTAAAGTTCAAATTTTGAATTTGAAATTCTTAAAATTCTTAGAAAGTTTTCAAAGGACAAAGGATTCTTTTGAAAATCTGGATTGGGGGTTTTCTGGGACGATAAAAACGAATCCGTACTTAATTTTGCTGTAGACGCTAGAGGACGCTACGAAATGTATTCTTGGTTGATAAATACTGGTTATAACTTTTTTATCAGTGTGTGTACGAAAGTTTTACGAGAAAAATACTTGTTTTATGTCGATAAATTTAACCGTTTTCGATTTATTTTTTGTTTTTCTATTGGATGCAATAAAATAAAATAAAAGTTTGTAGTTACTTACGTAAAAAGCTAATAGTTATTTATGCAACAAGTATAAAAAGTAAGTGTTTATTGCACGCGACGTGAAATTGTCCAACGAGGCCGTCAGGCCGAGTAGGGCAACATGTCGAGTGCAATATACACTTTTTGTACGAGTTGCATACAATATTTTTTCTACGTTCATGCAAAAACCAAACAACGTTTTATTTAGATGACACTAAGTATAGGAAAATATGACATCGATTTGAACGTTTATGTTTGTCATGATGACAAAACGCTGTAGTTCAATGACAGATGAATGCAATAAACATTTCAACTTTTTCCACTTAATATAGTTCAATAAAGTTTTGTTTTTTGCACGAACGTAGAGAAAAATTATTTTTGTGGTTATTCCTGGCTCTATATAGTTCATCAGTAACATTTAACAAGGCAGTAGTTATTTAAAAAATGGAACAGCTGTTCATGAAATATTTTTTCAAGAATTTTGGAAAGCGTGGGCAAAATACTGATACGTCTGAAGTTAGAAATATTATTTGTAGGCACTGGAATAACATGAGCTTCTTTCCAAACGTCAGAGAAAGTGTCATTAGTTATTAATCAAAAAAGTTATATAATCACTCAGGTGAGGACACAGCAACGTGAGCATTTTTAAGTGTATACCATCACCTCCTTTGGCATTTGACTTAATTCTAGCAAAGACTGTCTCCACTGCATTGACATATACCTCTAATAATTGAAAATTTCTGTCTGTGCCAAAATGTTTATTAACGTAATTATTAGTAAAAAAAATTTGATCACCCGTACTTTGAGAAATATTATGAAAGAAGTATTTGTTGAAATCATTAGCATTACCAAAAAAAGATAATTAATTTTATCACTACTTTTACTAATATTGAAATATTCTAAAGTAGGTACGCCAGAAAGCTTTAGGGCCAGTTTTAAATTGATAATGAAGGTATGCATGTCTTGTTTTCTTCAGATTTTATTGCTAAGTTAACCATATTCCTAAGTCTTTTGTAAGCTCCCCAGTTATATTCAGTTTTTTATTTTTAATATTTAACAGAAGCTTTATCCCTCAATTTTATCATAATTTTCAAATTAAATGTAAGCCAAGGAGCAGGTGGTTTCGTAATTCTAACAGTTTTTAGCGATACATGAATATTAAACAAATCAATAATAATTACACTAAAAAATTGAGCTATATCATCAACAGACAAAAAGTATATCAAGTCAAAATTAATATTTCCTAGATCGTATAAAAATAAATCGTAATTAAAATTAGAAAAATCTATGAAAGTACGGAAAGACATAAGTTGTTTAACTTTATGAAACTTAAAATTACACTACTATTTTGTAACTAATTTGTGATCAGAGATACCACCCATATTAATAGATTCACTATTTACAATTATGACATTACATGCCGTAACAACAATATCAAGAAGCGTTTGACAAGTAGGAGTAATTCGAATAGGGCAATCAACGGCACAAGCTTCAAAATTAAAACTGTTATTACAAATTAGCAACAAAATATCCATCACTTGTTTTTGGTGGCCGCTGAAGTAGGCTGGCTAGGGTAATAGACGTCAAATGGAGTTTTATTCAATAGGAGTAGCAATAAGCTAACGTAATATAGGGACTTTCTATGTCAATACGTCAACTAGGTTTACTGCCTCCTTCCTCCCCTCCCCTTCCTCCGCAATTTTCAAGGTTCGGCGTCTATGAGCATACCACATAAGTATAACTACCTGTTACTGATAAATGTATATTGGCATCAAGCTTCATATTTATTCTAAACAGTCTTCAGAAGGTTATAAAAATAATGATTATCTTGAAAATACTCTTTCTAAACACATATGATTT
This sequence comes from Monochamus saltuarius, assembly GCA_025584915.1. Taxonomy (NCBI): domain Eukaryota; kingdom Metazoa; phylum Arthropoda; class Insecta; order Coleoptera; family Cerambycidae; genus Monochamus; species Monochamus saltuarius. The sequence goes on along the minus strand of CM046724.1, from coordinate 45,056,390 downwards.
ATCGTTAGCTTTTTTGTATAAAGTTGTTTTAGATAAATTCCATAATGTGCACTACTGAATCCTAAATAACCCTACTATGCAGAACGGGGGTTTCGTGATAATATTTTTATTGACCTCATAAGCATCTACGCATACCCTTTGGATAGACCGGGGTAACATATGTGAACAGTTCCGTGTAATGAAATGTCTTCCCAAATCAGCAAAAACTAAAGGAATCAAGTAGGCAATTTTTCATATTAGATACCTTTTTTGTTTGCTCTCATATCAGGATCATTCCAAGGGAACGAAAGTAAAAATATCAAGAATGTGCGAAGTTTTTTCGAATATATCTTTTTGAGCTCAATGAAAAAATGCTTTATATATTTGAGATCCTGAAAATTCAAACTCTGCTGTCTAGAACAAAATTGATGTAAAGCCGAATGTATAGAGTGTTTCAAATTCGATAGTATGGGCCTACTGTAAGGTTAGAAAAAATGTAAATAAAATTTAGGGCACGAGGTGTTAAATGGAATGAGGTAAGTTCCATTTTCAGTCGAAAGTATTATCTATGGGATTTGACAGAAACGACTAATGACGTCATCAGTTATATTTTTCCAGAAACATACACAAATTTGTTTCCTGTTAAAAAGCACTCTTTTATTAGAGACATTTTTCTGTACTACTTCGCGTTTATAAGTTATAAGCAATATCGTCCTAAAAAGTCTCAAAAGAAATACCATCTAAAAATCACATTAGCGGTGGATCAAATAGTCGTTGGAAAATAATTTAAAGTTCGTTGTAAAGTGCATAAATGTTATTAAGAATAACTAAAATGATTAAACTCTATAATTCTTTAAATTCTTTAATACAGTTAAAACAAAAGGATATGTAAACAACTAAACTTAAAAAATGAGACAGACGCTCTCATACTACATATATATTACAACCTATTCTCTACAAGAAATTTCAAATGATTAATTCCTTCTCGCGATGGTCTTTTGTAAACCTTATTTTTTAAAATCCCCCATAAAAAAATCGAGGAGTGTTAATCCCAATCCATTTTTCTGGGAAAGTGTTATCTAAATATTGCTGCACAATTCTGGCCTTGTGGGGTGGAGCTCCGTCGTGCTAAAACCATAGGTTTCTCCTTAGCCGCAAAGGCACATTCTCCAGAAGTGCAGGAATTTCTTCGTGTAGGAAAATAAGGTAACTCACGCTGTTCAATGTATCTTCATAAAAATAAGGCCCAATTAAATGCCTACCAATGATGTCACACCAAGTATTTACTCTAAAATGGCCTTGGTTTTGGACTGAATTTACAATGTGGCGATTTTAAATGGACCAGTAGTGTTCGTTGCGCCTGTTTGGTAAATTATTACTGACAAACCGACTTTTGTCCGTCCACAGAACGTGCCAAAAATGATTCTGACCAACAGTATCCACATTTAAGTACATGATACCCATTAGCTAGTATAAAATTTCGTGAATTTTGTTCGAAATATGTAACAATCTAGATGTATTAACATTGTTTCTTACCTTTCAGTCAATTATTTGATTCTTCCGAACAGAAAATGCATCTTCATATTGTCGCAACCTCGCCTACAATTTAGTAAAAGTTCTATGATCAGGAATGAGGCGCTCTGGATACCTTTCTCGAAGAGCAGTAGAGCTCAGCTTTTCTTGATTTTTTTTTGTGATTCGCTGTAAACCTATCAACTTTTTCTGAATGAGAATTTGTAAGTTATATGTTTAACGTTCGTATTGAGCAATGACAAGTATTTTGTGACATTTATGCACTTTAAACAACAAACCATCAATTATTTTCCAACGACTACTTGATATTTTTACTGTTTAAGAAAGGTATTTTAAGCTAATATGTATCAAATCTCCTACAATTCCTATCAATGAAGTCATATGTATGTTCTCTGATACCAAACATCTAGGAACGCAGGTTGGGGCTTTTGTCCACTGAGTAGTTAGTTTCACACAATATTGTTAATACCTGAAAATATATGAGAAAAAAAAATATACATAAAAGGGAAATTTTTTTATTAATTTTTATTTATTTTAGTAGGTTGTTATGATATTCATTGACAGTTAATCAGTTTGACGTTGTCGATATTTCATTTTGACATTCAATTTCAAATAATTTTAATTTATTGGTATAATCATCTTTATAGTTAGATATTTGACTCAAGTTAAAGGAGGCCACCTGATGAAGCGATCCAAAATAAAACGCAGAAATAAGTGAGATCTCAATTATTGTGGTTGAATTTCGAGTTCCCACTCCAGAGGTTAGTAAATATATTAAATTTTTTAGATAATTATTGAATAGAGTTTTGTCTGTGGATGTTCATTAGCATACCTAGATGTTTGGTATCAGAGAACATACATATGACTTCATTGATAGGAATTGTAGGAGATTTGATACATATTAGCTTAAAATACCTTTCTTAAACAGTAAAAAATGTTACAAAAGCTAATAATAAGGAATATATGGGTAGATATTGTGGGTGTAATTCAACGCAGGTTGGGGCTTTTGTCCACTGAGTAGTTAGTTTCACACAATATTGTTAATACCTGAAAATATATGAGAAAAAAGACTACTTGATCCTTCTACTGTGAATGTGATTTTTAGGTGGTATTTCTTTGAATCTCTTTAAGACGATATTGCTTATATATTTGCGTCAAGAATTCAGACGTCTTAAGTCACGGCTGACGTTACACATTTGTTTTTATTGTCAACGTAATTTTCGATATTTGGTCGCGTTAAAAACAATCATTTTTGCAATCTACTGCAATATATAATGCAAACTTTTAGTGTATTATGACGTAAGTCGTTTGAATTCTTGTCACGAGTATAACAATAATGGGAAGTAATACAACAAATATCTAATAAAAGTTTATTAGAAAAAGCAGAGCTTTCTAACAAGAAAAAAATTTGGGTATGTTTTTGGAAAAAATATAATTAATAACGTCATTAGTCGTTTCTGTCAAATCTCAAAGATAATACTTTCAATTGAATATGGAGCATCCCAACACCACGTGTCCCAAATTTTATTTAATTGTTTTGTATCCTCACAGTAAGCCCATACTATCGAGTTTAAGACACTCTGTACTGTTTATGTAGGCATAAATTCAAAGAAGGTATTGTGGTAAAAATATTTTCTCTTCTTCTAATTGAGATTTACAAATTTCCCAAGGAAAGAAATAAATAAAATTTTATAACACCTATTTTTTATCACCAAATTCAACTGCTATTGTTATTATTAATTATTAAATTTAATTTGTGGTGTTAATTAATAAAATAATTTGATACACCTGAAGTTACAACTGTTTAAAATTGTGTAAACCGACATGTAAACACATTTGGACCCGCTTACCCAGATTCTACGAACTAACACAAATGTTTCCACGAATCGATTGCAAATTTTCCACTTCTTCCAGATTCGATAGCAAATTTTTCGTGACAGGCCCGCATTGCACTACCCCGGTATAACTAGCTGCATTTGGCACATGTCTACCAGAAAATCGTTTTGCGTACAGCCGAGAAGCTGGTAAAGATTTGGCTTACTTCACCATAAATTAAAACGAGATCCATCAACTTGAAAAGCTGTTCTAAACACTATTCCAATAAAGTTAATCAGATTCCAGCGATGCTATGACGCTAGAGGAGGCTGTAAGGATTTTTGAAAAATTTGTTTTACGATATTCCCAAATTTTTTCGGATAAGTTGTGAATCTCCCTGAATATGCCAAAGTGCTTAAGTAGAATATTGTTATACTGTATAATTTTAGAGGAGATTCACCCAATGACTCACTCAATGAACATCTTATAGTATTTCAATTTACTTGAACTCATGGTCAAAGAACACCAATAATAAACCTAAATTATTTACCAAATTTGGTTACTCCAGGTTAAAGTAATTCATCGATATATTTGACCCCACTTTAAAGCTCTGGAACTCTGCCTGTGTGCTACTTTGTATATAGGTATGTTTAATTAAATTGCAATATTCTCTCTCTCTACATGTACTTGCTCTGTGTCGGTTCTTATGGGTAACACCCTCTATACTTAGTCTGCTGAGCTCTTTTGAGTTCAAACTCGAAATTTCGTGTTTAAACTAGAAATTTCGTGTTTAAACTCAAAATTTTGTGTTCATGAAATTTCGAGTTAAAATTCGAAATTTCGTGTTCAAATTCGAAATTTCGTGCTCGAACTCGAAATTAAGTAACAGTGGTTTTTCTACGCTTTCGTAAGTATTAGTGTTAAGAATACCTACTTAAATATTTTAAAGTCAGTAGTGTCTTATGAATGAAGTAATTAGCAATTACAATTGCTATGGTAATTATATTGTGTACGTATGTATGTGTGTATTAGCATTCATTACCCTATGTGCAATTGTACAGTACATGTATGAAGTAATGCATACAATTGCGCTTAAATGGTGTTGCATTGGAGTTGTTTTGGAGTCGTATTGCAGCTGTAATGTATGTATGTATTATCATTCATTACCCTATGTGCAATTGTAAAGTACATGTATGGAGTAGTGCACGCAATTGCGCTTAAATGCTGTTACAATTGCAGTCATAAATATGATAGGGTACTGCGCAGGTGGGGCAATAATAAACTTCTAATTATAACAAGTTATGGGTATTTACAATTGTATATAAAGGTAATTAGATGTATGTACATGTTAATGCAGTTAGCATTGTGGGATTATTGTTGCTTCTGGTTATATCTTTAGAAGTTGAATGTTAAAACAGCGTGGTGATGTATACTATATACCATATGCCTTCAGCCGCGGCACAAACCCCCGTAAGGGTAGTATAGCCGGACGTGAGTCTCCCCCCTCCACTTTGTGGATGTAATTAGCAATTACAATTGTTATGGTAATGATAATGTACGTATGTATGTATGTATTAACATCCATTACCCTATGTGCAATTGTACAATACATGTATGGAGTAGTTCATGCATGCAATTGTGTTTAAATACTGTTGCATTGCAGTCATAAATATGAGCGGATAATAATTACCATAACAATTGTAATTGCTAATTACATCCACAAAGTGGAGGGGGGAGACTCACGTCCGGCTATACTACTCTACTGGTGTAGATAAAGAAAATAACTAGGTACACACTTTATTATCAATTTAACATCGCAATTTTATGTAGAATTTTTTTCCATCATATTTCAAATGCCAAACGAAACCTCATATTTTGTGCAACATTTCACTGCACCTGATACTGAAAGTACATATAAAACTTTCGCGGATATCGGAGTATTTTGAACAAGTTTCATTTGACAAAATCGTTCTATATTAAAATGATTGACTGGATGATATAGGATTATATTAAATAACTTTTTGGATAAGGTAACTTTTCTAAAGGAAATTTTATTAAATAAAGTTATTTTAAATTTGAGATAAAAATTTATGAAGAATTTTCCACCGGGATAATTTGGTATTCAATCGCTATAAAAACTTTCTAGATATAGCTGTGAAATTTTAAACTTTTTGTAATCGTTCAATGAACTGTTATTGGCTGTGACTCATTGCTGCCAATTAATTTGAAATATTATTACTTCTCAACTTTATTCTTTCATTTTAAGGAAAATTTATATAACTCAGTTTATAATTTGATTAAAGTAAGTTTTGATTTAAATAATCAACCTACGTACCAGAATTGAGTAAAACAATACTAGTTATTACTCAATGGTACCAGCAGACCGTTTTAACCGCATTGATGATAGATAAATTAATAATTTATTATTAAAAAGCACTTGATTTTCGATTTCTATTTAGGTACTCATATGCATTTGTGTGAATATATCCACACATTTCCATCCTCACATTCCTATAACTAAAGAACGCATGTCGCAGCTTAGATATACTTTTGCGCCTGCGCGGTAGGTACACTGTTGAATGCTACCTAAGCCACGTCTTCGCGGCTACTCAGCCGTGACGTGGCGTGCGTCATTGCTGGTATCGAGGTTGAGGTCCCGCCCACTGCCCGTTGCGCAGGTGCAGAGGCGCGCGCAGCAGCACCGACATTATCAGACCGCTAACGAGGTCCCAATCAACCTCAGACGCGGCGAAGCTTTTGCGGAGTCACCACTGAAGATGCCGACAGTGAAAAGCGGCGATACGGCGTAAGCATGGGATGCGACCAGTTACAGCGGAGGCTACGCAACGCCTCGGAGGACCACTATTATCCGAGGAAAGGTTCCTACCGTAGTAGTCATAATACCAACAATAGGAACCAAAATCAATATATGGGCGGGCCCAGAGACACCGATAGCGGGTCTGTCCCCCACAGAGCCTAGCCCGAGAACAGCCAGGGCAGGTAAAGGGATCCCGGCTAATTCTAGGGATGTGCATTTTAACTCTGTTTCTGGCAGCTACCAACCCACGATCACGGCATAACAACCCGGAGAATCAGTATGTATCAACCGAATTTGGTAGAAAGGTGTGGTTTTAAGTGAGGAATACAGCAATGGTAGCCACATTGGGTGTCAGGCCGTAGAGGATGCAATACAGCCCTTATTATTAAGGAAATATTAATTTCTCAATAAGCGTAAGATGTACCTTCACCCAATTTGGTAGAAAGATGTGATTTTATGTGAGGAATATAGCAATGGTAGCCGCATTGGTTGTCAGGCCGTAGGGGATGCAACCAACCTTTATTATTACCGAATTTTTAATTTCTCAATAACCGTAAGATATACCCTCACCCAATTTGGTAGAAAGATGTGATTTTAAGTGGGGAATACATCAATAGGAGCCACATTGGGTGTCAGACCATAGGGGATGCAACACAGCCCTTATTATTACGGAAATATTAATTTCTCAATAACCGTAAGATGTACCCTCACCCAATTTGGTAGAAAGGTGTGATTTTAAGTGAGGAATATAGCAATGGTAATAAGATTGGGTGCCAGGCCGTAGGGGATGCAACACAACCCTTATTATTATCGAAATATTAATTTCTCATTAGCCGGACGATGTACCTTAACCGAATTCGGTAGAAAGATGTGAGGAATACAGCAATGGTAGCCACATTGGGTGTCAGGCCGTAGAGGATGCAATACAGCCCTTATTATTAAGGAAATATTAATTTCTCAATAAGCGTAAGATGTACCCTCACCCACTTTGGTAGAAAGGTGTGATTTTAAGTGAGGAATACAGAAATGGTACCCACATTGGGTGTCAGGCCGTAGGGGATGCAACACAGCCCTTATTATTACGGAAATATTAATTTCTCAATAACCGTAAGATGTACCCTCACCCAATTTGGTAGAAAGGTGTGATTTTATGTAAAGTGATGACATACGAGCATTTTCCATCACTCTTGCCAGAACTTCCGGCGATAGGTTCTCGCATTCTTGACGGATATTCTCTTTGAGGGCTTCAAGAGTCTGCGGCTTGTTCACATAGACTCCTGACTTCAGAAAACCCCACAAAAAAGTCTAGAACGGATAAATCGGGCGATCTTGCGGGCCAGTGCAAATTGCCAACACGAGAGATTAGGCGATCCGGAAATGGAGCCCGTAGAATTTCGATTGTGGTTTGCGCAGTATGCGCCGCTGCTCCATCCTGTTGGAACCACATATTCTTTAATCCCAATTCAAGGAGAAGGTTGTTGAGCATGGCTCTGTAGAGTTCGCCATGCACCGAAGTCGTTTGGTCCGCAGCGTCTTCAAAAAAATAAGGCCCGATGACGCCTCTAGCGTAAACAGCACACCATGGAGTAACTGAGTGGATGTAATGGCTCTTATTGGGATTGGGATACGCAGGTTTTGGATGCCCCAGAAGCGATAATTTTGCTTATTAACATATCCACAGAGATGGAAATGGATCTCGTCAGTCATGATGATTTTCGATGAAAAGTTGTCTTCCTCGTGGTGGAGATTTAGGATGGCCTGGGCCTAGGTTACACGCGTTTGGCGGTCAACAGCTAACAGCTGATGCACTGTCTGTACTTTGTAAGGGAACATCTTCAAGTCGTCAACCAACATTCTCTGTAAAGGCCGCCGACCTGTTTGTCTAGTTGATGTTGGACGACCGAGAAATCTGCACCGAAATTCACGCACCGACAAATTATTCCGCAAAAAATCGAAACAGTTACTCCGCGTTCTTAAGGACTATAGCGATTAATGTTTTGTATCTGTTTACTTCACAAATGGCAAAGCAGAATTGACATTTGCCGCCATTTGCAAATATTATAACAACTTCCGATAGGGTGGTTAGTTTTGCGCCATCTGTTAAAAACAGGCTACAAATCCTGTTTGGACTAAACCAAAAAGTACCACTCGAGTAGCGAACGCAACCCAACGCCAGTGCCAAGCTTAGACATCGTTGGGTTTGGTTAGGTCGCGCCGTACAGACCTATTACAACGCTTTCGAATCTTTTATACATGTGCATCGGTTTGCGATGAAATCTCGGTCTGGACGCGGCATTACATTTACGCGTGATCACTGTAGATAAACCTTGGCTTCATAAAGAGGCTAAACCTGTTGTGTGAAGTGTAATAAGTATGTGAGCCACAATAGATCACAGGGTCGCAGTGGAGCTTTTGGCCCACTCACGTAGAACTAGAATTAGAACTAGAACTGTAGATAAACTGCAAGCGACTAAATGCACAAATGTAATACAACGTTTTATTCACAACTATAAGCTAAGATTCGAGTTTAATGAAGTTCAATTAAAAGAAAACCACATTTTTAAATTTCAACAAGAATCTTTCTTCAAAAACTCGATGAAAAGTGGCTATCATGGAGACGCACTGGTTTCGATTGTTCCATTTTAGTAAATGTATATGTATGAAATAAGACTTCTTTCTCTCTCTCTCTCTATTTCTGTAGCCAACACAGTGTAGGTTTCTACAGCTCTAAAGAGTGAATAAAACGTCAATAGGGTGATTGTTGATAATATATAATTTTTATTGCCTAATACTATAAATAACTATTTTTTATAATCATTTGACCTTCAATATATTATTAAAATAAGTTAATTTTGTACTAGTACAAATTTATAATTTGAAAATTGGTTCTCTAACGATTTGTATATTACATATTATGGCAATAGATACTCCAAAAAGAAGGAATTATTATTTATAATTTGCTTTTGAAGTTATATAGCCCCAAAAATTATATTTCCTGGTGTCTATATAAAATGATTCTTCAAATTGGACAAATAAAACAGTATCTATTAATATACATTGTGGAAGAAAAGTATGGAATAAATTCATTATTTCTAAAACAACGAAGTTTCATGAAGCTTCCTCGGCCACGTCGATTTTGCTTTTTAAAAAGACTCTTTTTTCTATACTAATGCATTTCCGACGTTCATTTGTTTTCGCGTGATGACGTCATCGGATATTTTTTTGAATAGGTCCCCTATATTTTTTCATCGAATTCTTGTAGAGGTTAACTTGCTGAATTCAAAAATATACAGGGTTAACTATGACTAAGTACAAAAATTTTAACCACGTGTTCAGGGAGCCCTAAAAGACAATAAAAAAGTTATTCCAGAATTTTAGCTTGATATTCAAAAATGCGGCAAAACCCTTTTTTCCTACGGAAAGTCGGCGCCTATGATGAGTATCGACTGAGAGGGCTTATGGCTTAGATCCATAGTTGACATTACATCTGTCAACAACTTCCATGCGGTCGTTTGCAGTGTTTCTAAATGCAGAAACGACAAAAATTAACATTCTTATTAGTAATAATACCTGATAGGTAGGTAACAGTTAATCCAGTCAGCTCCAGTATTTTGCATTCGTTTCTCATTATTTGGTTACAAACTGGTAAAACTACATTTTCACTCACTACCGATAAATATACTTCCCGTAGGTACAATGCCTATGTATTATAACAAAATCGAAGAAAGGGATGAGTAGGTAGGTTCTAATAGATAACAGAAAACGTTTAACACCCGCGGCAGTCTCGTCCCATAACCTAGAAAAACAAACCGGCGAACTATATTGTGGGAAAATATCTGTACCTGACACATATTCCTTTATTTATTAACTATAAAACGTTTTAAATTAAAATAAGGCACTAAAAACTGAAGAAGAACACAAAACTACAACGTAAACACAGGAATTAAATTATAACATGACAGCGAACCGACTTGACTGGACCGACTGCCACAAAGTATAAACTAGATAGAGGGGTATCTTGATTACTATAACATATGAAAATTGTTTAGGGACAAGTCCATCCACTGCAAGCGCAGCTGTAGTACTTTAAGTAAATGTAGTGTATATTTATTGGTTACTTACTGAGGTTCAACTTACTTGTAGCTTAGCAACGTTTTAATTATGAAATTATGAATTTGCTGTGACTGTTTTTGGTTTTGACAAGTCTATTTATTTAAGATATTAACTTATTACATATCATTCTATGGGATTTGTTACTGAAATGAATTCTGAAAAACATTTGAGGAACCAAGAAAATGAAGATTATTGTAAATATTTGTATTAAAAATAAGGTGATACTATACTATAAGTACCAATATTGTGTACCATATTATGTAAGTTCTTGTTTAAAAATAAATAATTTATTAAATATTTTATAATTATTGTTAGGTAGGTACCTACGTATAGTATGTACAAAACAAACATCTTACTGATAATGTATATTATTCCATTAAATGAAATATCCTTAAATGAAGAGCTAAAATATAAAAAAATAGTTTACGGTCCATCCACCAGGAGCGCTGAAACTTTTATACAAACTCGATCCTAGAGATTCAACTCTATCTAGTTTATACTTTGTGCCGACTGCCGACTGTGGCCGACTGTTGCATGCCGGGAGCTTGCTGGTTGCATACTCTGATTCTCGCATTGGCGGCGTTAAATAAGGATTTAATATAATATCGAAAACATTTTTTTCGCTTTATAAATAAGCTTGGAAATTTTTGAAAGAAAATTCTGTTAATTCTTATTTTTTCTATCCCTCTTAAAATTTGTACTTAGTCATAGTTAACCCTGTATAATTTCAACACTTCATTCCTTCAACTTTCCGATAAAAAAAATAATAACCGATCCAATAAACGCTGCAGTTGACAGATGTCAATTCTGATTAGATTTTGTTTAGCTGCCAGACACAGTTTCTGAGGTGACTTGATTTAATTTGTTGTTTTTGCTATCAAAAGATGTAATATTCTAACAAGTAATCTAATAAAACAAAATAATAAATTAGGGGGTCAAATACGATTGAGGCAACCAGAATTTAATTATTAATTAATTAGTTACTTATTGTTAAATTGTTTTAAAAATGAAGGGGCCTTACTTTGTGATACTGCCGATGAATTCACTATATCCATTTTACTCTCAACCAGCCCATCAGAGACACAAATGGGAATATTCACATTTTTTTCAAGCCGATTTTATTGGATCGGTTATTATTTTTTTTCTCGGAAAGTTGAACGAATAAAGTGTTGAAATTATACATTTTTAAATTCATCAAGTTAAGCTCTACAAGAACCCGATAAAAAAATATGGGGGTTCCATTTAAAAAAATATCCGATGACGTCGTCGGAAATGCGTTAGTATAGAAAAAAGTTTTTTTAAAAAGCAAAATCGACGTATCCGAGGAAATTTCATGAAACTTTGTTGTTTTAGAAATAATGAATTTATTCTATACTTTTCTTCCACACTGTATATATTCGGATTAGCGTAAATTTGTAATAAATCAATAGTAGGACATATTACATTTAAAATCAGTAGCAATCCCAAAAAGCTAGTAAAATGAAAAAATCTGCCTAAAGCTATAGAAACGCTCCATAAAGAGCCCTTAATAAATACTTTGCCCTTCTTCAACCATAAAACAGTGACATTTGATTTATATTGCTTTTTAGTCCTGTCTGCCTTTAAAAGTTTTCAACCGTTCTCACTTCTAATTACTTTTGTTTAGTTAGGATAAGTACTTATCTGATGGGAAACAAAAATAAAAACCATAATATATGTTGAAACTTCTTTTTTTACATCAACAATTCGTTTCTCATTTTCAACTCATTTTCATGGTGTCTAAAGATGTCTTAAATTTATTAAAGGAAAAAGGAGGAACAAAATAAACTTAATGTTTGTGAAAGTTCAAAATATAAAATAGCTTTTATTTTCGTTCCGTCACTTTTTTCATAAGTTTTAATTAAAATAAATAATTCGAGTTTCTTTAAAAATTCCATTTTTTATACCGCTAAAATTAATCTCTTAAATGAGATTTTTAGCTGTAACATAATTTTGATTTTGAAATAAATTATTCAAAGTAGATAAATTTTGCCTTCAATTTTAAAAAAATATATATTTCAATATTTCGTGAAAAGTGTACTGAAAATAATATTTCATCATAAGAACTCATGTAAGAATGACAGTATTTGTTTTTGCAGATACATTTTTCTGTAGTGCTGAGAATTGAAAGTTTGAAATAAACTTTATTGTTTGAAGTTTTCCAAAATTTTTAAAAATAATCTAATTTTGGACAATCTTTTTGCAAAGAATGTTAAATATGGCAGGTAGTGACGTAATTTTATTTTAAATTTTAACATGAGGTAAATAAATTTAAAAGATAACTTAATTATATTTTAAAAAAATTATCGGGGGTACCTAATACCATAAGAGCTCAGATTTAACCGGATATTTTTTGTTTCTTTTCGAGTACTTACTGTCGGTCGTGACAGTACATACGAAAGTAAGTACGAGAAAACAAACATAAGAAAATATCAGGCTCAAAATCTGAGCTCGAATGGTAGGCATTTGGTAAGACAATTTCATGAATAGAATAATGTCCAAATTGATAAATGGCTTTATTTAATATTTTAGGGATACAATTTTCGATTTCATTTACTATTTCTTTTTCACACGTATTACCAAATCGAGAAAAATTTATGATTTTGACATCTAACAATAATTTTAAACTGACGTTATTTTTAATAAATAAAGTAATATATCGTTGCTATGATAACGTAATTTATCCGCTTTTTTATCCAGTTGCATTTTCTCTTCCTTCCTATTTAGCCGATAGCAAACCACGATTTTTGCGTTCGTCAATGGGATTTTTTAAACATGAGTGGAATTGTTATGTACAATCGTTTTCAATAATAATGACACTTATTAAAATAAATTTTGCGATTTCTTCTGAACTCCTAACGTTGGTATTGAAATCTACTTAAAAGTTTTAACATTAGTTATTAGTTGTTTCACTCACCAATAGAGATTTATTGAAATTCTACTCACAACTTCCAGAAATTCAAAAACTGTTTTGAAAGAGTGTCATTATTATTGCAAAAACCAAGTTCCGATTTAAAAAAGTACGAGTGAGTGAATAGAACTCCGTTGTACCTAACATCAAACTGCGGCTGCGACATATACAGGGCAGCCTAATGAAAACGAAATAGAGCCATTTTCAGGAACAGCGTCAAGATTGAAGAAAAACTCTCAGACCCTTCGATTTTAGATTAAAAAGGGACATTCTTTGCTGATATTTTTGACTCCGCCACTTTCACCCCCAATCAAGGGTAAGCATCACCCCAAAATATTTAAATGGCATTAGGGGTTGAGTAATATTCATTTTAAAAGCTCTTATAATTCTCTTTACAACAGAGTTTAAATTTTATAATTCCGCCCAGTATTTTGAAAATAAATTACATTTTAAAATTTAAATTATGTTTAGTTGCTTACTTACTACTTAGTTGAATAAATGTTCAAACTGATGACCGCCCGCTTCCATACAAGAATAAAGATTTTATTCAAAACATTGGCGCGCATTCTGAAGCATTTCCGGAGTGATTCGACGGCATTCGTCGACTATTCTTTCACGCAAATCTTGCAGCGACGCTGGCTATGTGTTATAGATTTTTACTTTTTAGGTATCCACACAAAAAAAATCAAGGGGCGATAAATCCGGTGATCGTGGAGGCCACTCAATGCTGCCTCTTCTCCCAATCCAATTCCGTGGAAAACGTTGATCCAAATATTGACGGACAATTAACGCATAATGCGTAGGATCACCGTCCTGTTGAAAAATCATATGATCTTCATCATACTCTGGAACCTTTTCAACAATATCAGTCCAGGCAGGGTCAATAGCGTCTTCCAGTAATTGCAAATACATTTGGCCAGTCAAATTACCAGGTAGAAAAAAAGGACCCACCAGCGGATCACCGAAAATTTCAGCCCATACATTTAATTTTTCCGATTGCTGTGTATACACCTCGTGAAAAACTCTTGTGTTTGAATCTGACCAATAGCAGCAATTGTGAGGATTTACCGTCCCGTTCAAGAAAAAACTGGAATCATAAGAAAAACAGATGTTAACAAGGAACTGTGGATCGTTCCCTGCTCACTCACTCATTATTTCGCAAAAGTGCAAACGGCGGTCATAATCATCCTCATGAAGTTCCTGGACTAAATGTATTTTGTATGGATGGAATTTATTCTTCTTCAAAATGGTTTGTATGCTAGTTCGATTCATCTCAAACACAGATGCCAGCTCCCTCGTACTTAATGTAAGATCAAGATGAACTTGTCCCAAAACTGCAACTTCACTACCTTTATTAACTATAGGTTTTTCAATTTCTCGTTTTTTATTAGCTACGTTCCTTGTATCTTGAAATGTTTTCACTAACTAGAACATACTTCCTCCTGACATGTCCATCTTGATGTTGTTCATTAAATAGCTAAGCTGTTCTATTCGCACATTTATTGTTCATAAAGTAAAGCGAAATGGTATCTATCCTTTCCGCAATGGAATAAGCCATAGTGTTTAATTTTCAAAAACACAATTAAATAAACTACCAACCAACGCAACGCTTCCAAATAATACTAGAAAATAAATTTGGATTCCACTAATTTTACGTTCGTTGTGTGTGTATAGTATTCATTTCTTTTTTTACAATTATGTTTTTTTACAAAAGTGATAACAAATCGCCAAAAACCAATGTAACGCCAGAAATACTAAATTTACACCATGGGCGTATTTAACTCGAATGAGTGACATTTTTACCGTTACTAATTGTTTGTACATTAGTTTCAACATTAAAATCAAGATTTTTATTAAGTATTGGGCGGATATATAAAACTTTAAATCTGTTGTAAAGAGAATTGTAAGAGCTTTCAAAAAAAATTACTCAACCCCCAATGCCATTTAAATATTTTGGAGTGATGCTTGTCCTTGCTTGGGGGTGAAAGTGGCGGAGTCAAAAATACCAGTAAAGAATGTCCCCTTTAATCTAAAATGGACGGGTCTTAGCGTTTTCCTACGATCTTGACGCAGTTCGTGAAAATGACTCTGTTTCGTTTTCATCTGGCCACCCTGTATTTATCTATATACATTATACGATAAAAAGAAAATACAGAACAGATTGTGGTAGACACGTTTGTTTAGAAGAATGAAGCGCAGTGGTTGTAGTCACTAGCTACTTTAAAATTTCATGACATCAGCGGCCTTTACAAAAATAGGGATGCTCTCAACTGATTGAGTTGCTATCGGTTTGATTGGACCAAAACTCCCAAAAAAGAATAACTATATGAGGAAACTGTTCAGGAGTTGTTTGCAACAACATTGATTTTTGGCAACTGGTGATTCATGCACTAGCTTGCAATATCTTTTTAAAATTTCGAAACAGGCTATTAGCTCTACTGTACCAGAAGTTTGTGGAGCTTTTAATTGAGTCATTAAGTCATACAGAGTGACCCTTAAATAAGTACAAATTTTTTAACCAGCAGTACAGTTCACTGTGTAGAACACATACTTAATAGTTCTTTTTCACAAAAAAAAAAAATCAGGAATTAAAAATATAAAATTTTAAATAAATTTCGTGATTTTGCAGTAGAAAACTTGTTGAGGACCGCTGATCTGGGAGTCATAGTGGATGTGAATTCCACAACGTTGCCAGTGTTAGATTAATGTCTTCGAATAGCCTGCAACAAAGTTAACTAGAATGATTGAGATATGTTTATTTATGAAAATATTAATGGCAATCTCCTCCCCTTTGCAATTCCTATGTCTCACCAATAAATTGAAAATATAAATTAGATTATCCTATCACAATCAGTTGTGTGAAGTTATCCACACTTTCCCATCCACACTTTTTGTCAATCCTATCGGAAAGGACGTATAAACGCAGTCAGTGACCGGCTTCTTATTACTTGATATATGAAGATACTAACTACCCTTGTACAGATACACTAAATAAGTCATTTTATATTTAATATCAGACACATACAAGGGGTGTATGAATCTACAACCCCAAAAAAAAAATCTCCGGGTTAACACGTCTTATGTGAATTTTCTGCTCTTTTCACACCCTTCCTATATAGATGCACTAACAAAACTTAGTGGATGAATAGTTATACATAAGGCCTGCAAAATGGCACATACGCCGTTTCGTGCCTGCCCGTCTGACTACCCCAAAATAATTAAAATTCACCGAGTTGACATGGATTATGTTAATTTGCTGGTCTTTTTCACAACCTTCCCATGTAGATGCACTAACAAAACTTTGTGGGTGAATAGTTATACATAAGGCCCTCAAAATAGCACATACGCCGTTAATCATCTATAACGAACAAAGTTATAAAATTTCAAAAAATAAACAGCACTCTACAAAGAGACATTTACCCAGAGAAGAGCACGGACTACTGTCACAAGAAATGTGGAATAAATAACGCAACAAGCGGAAAAGTATCTTTGAAGCACACAATTTAAGAAGGCTTCTAAAACGAAAAGAAAAAAACCAGCGTTTTCTATCTAAGAGTTCAACAGTTGCCACCTCCTCACCTTCAAGCTTGTGTAGGATATCGCAGAAGAGGAGCTTTACAAGAAACTGCTGATTGGATAGCATGTGACCAATGCGACTGCTGGATTCACAGCAGTGCGTAGCGGGCCGCGACAATTTTGAAAATTCCTTTATATGTCAGTTCTGGACCAATCCAGACAATAACGTAATAAGTGACATGGAGAGACAAGATAAATTAGTCAATACACAGGGAGGAAAAGAAAATTAACACAAAACTTCCTGCACTTTAGCATTCCTTGCCAATGGATTAATCAGTGACCATTCATAAGCAGCTGACGTGCTCCATCAACGAAGTTATAATAGAAGAGTATTCTAGGTATTTTAAATACAAGAGAGTATTTAACAAATTTTTTGATAGAAAAATATTTCTCCATATTATAAATTCCTTGAACGGGACCAAGTGTGACATTTTCGATACCTCTGATAGTGGTAAAATATTTGTCACTGAGAAACGGGAAGAATATTGGGCCCCCTATAAATGATATGCTAGCCATGCCTTTTCTCATTAATGGCCATTACTAGGTGATGGCTTCTGTCAATTTTTCGGAAAAACCATTTATATACTTAAATCCAATGGGAGACACCGATAATGAGATAAAAAATTAATTTATTAAGTTTTCATCGCATCTTGTCGATAGAGGAAGATGGAATATAAAAAAAGTAATACATTCAACGCAATCAGATAGCTATAACTGCGGTGTATGGATTATATATTTTTTTGAGCAGTTGCTAAAAAAAGAATCATTACTTACTAAAATCAGTATGGATAAATACAGAGGCATTTTACAAAGGATATTACTTGAAAACTCTGATGATGTAACACATCTCTGTATTTATTGCGGATTTAGTAACAGCCATAGAAACTGGATATATGAAACCTGTCCCATATGCAAAAGAATTGCTCATAAAAATTGTTTTAACACTGCATCTGATGATACCAAAAAATATGTTTGTGAATTATGCAGGCAATACTAAACGTATTTTTCAGAACATAAATGTAAATTAAATAAATATTGCCCCACTGATTAGCTCCATTATACATTTCACATAAGGTCAAAATTCTCGTCACAACCAACCTCCCTCTTAATCAATGTTTGTCCAGAAAACATATACTCGTACATATATGACAACTAATTTTATTAATCAATTCATCAGTAACGGATACTAAATTAATATAACTTTTTATTACAAAAAATAGTAATCTACCATTTACATTTCTAAGTAAGTACATGATATGCACTAAAACAATCACGATATTTTTTAACTTCTGTCAAATATGATTTCATCTACGAAACTCAATCGAGACCCATATGTATGACTATTCACTCTATTTTTTCACCGAGTCTTGTTAGTGCATCTACATGGGAAGGGTGTGAAAAAGAGCAGCGAATTCACATAAGACGTGTTAACCCGGAGATTTTTTTTTTTGGGGTTGTAGATTCATACACCCCTTGTATGTGTCTGATATTAAATATAAAATGACTTATTTAGTGTATCTGTACAAGGGTAGTTAGTATCTTCATATATCAAGTAATAAGAAGCCGGTCACTGACTGCGTTTATACGTCCTTTCCGATAGGATTGACAAAAAGTGTGGATGGGAAAGTGTGGATAACTTCACACAACCCTCACAATCATAGTTATCCAGAATTAGTTCATTATCCATTTTTACTACTCTCCAACTGATTTATCACAATACATTATCGTTATCACTAACACCGACTATCACAAATTGACAAATATGCTTTTAACATGTCAACCTTTTCACTTTTTGAATAATACGCCATATTTTATTTAATCACACCGTATTTCACCAAAAATATTAATTAAATACGCAAGAGAAAAACACTGCCCATGAAAATAATAAGACGATTTAAATACGTTTTATACGTTAGTGCCGCAACTTTTTAAACAGATGTGTCAAGCAGTGTATTACTTAAAAAGCCATTAGTTTGTTTTGATTTCAGAAGATGCAAAAGTATCTCATATTAACTTTCAATTTACGTATATTGAAATTATCAAATCCCTTTTCACAAATATTACATGTTTTGTTTCCACTTGTAACTTGCACACAGCTTATCCCTTTGCGCTGGACCATACTTATGCACCGGTATCCAACATATTCTTTATAAAATAATTTAAGGATATAATTTGGGAATTATTGAACAAAGTAACTTCCTAAACACTTTAATTGATAATATCAAATTTGCGGAAACTCATATTTTAATCGTTTATGATAATTTTACTTTATTTATTGTTAAAAACAATTGTTTTTAAATTAGAAACAACCGCAAAACTTGAATTTACGTTAAACAATTATTTATCTTACAGACGATACAGACTTTAGTAAATCATATGGTTCATTTTATTAGGTTACGTCAGTGGTATATCTGGTCAGCCGTCCTTAAAATGTGGGTATTTTTAAAAAAATTAGTGTCCGTAAATACTTGAAATGTTTAAAAATGACTCACTAGACTTATCCATATCTATATGACGAACTACATCTGCAGTTAAAATATTTGTACTTATTTAAGGTTCACCCTGTATATCTACAGGTAAGTAAACATATTTTTAAATGATACATATACTCGGAATATACCTATCAGTTACTTAACAATAATAATTCATATGAAACTAAAACGAATGCATATAAATTTCCAAACATATTAAAGTCGTCCTCTGTCTGACATTGTTATATGTATTTTCCCTGTCTATATATTATCTTCTTCATTTATTCCTCTCATAGTGAGCACATTGATTTGTACTGTTAATGGTGTTTGTAGAAAAAATAATGTATGATATAGGTGCTAAAAGTAATTTTAGTTTGTGCGAAGGATGAGGACATTTCACAAAATAAAATAGATATCACTTTTAGCACAATTCGTATTATTGAAGGGGTAAAAGTCCGCGCGTACTTTTGTACTTATCAAATGCGGATATTTACCCCTCTCTGATACACTAAAACCATCAATTAGGGAGAAAACCTAACCCACGTTTTTTGTAAGCAACATTAAATATTTCTTTAAACAGCTAATGAATATAACTTATGAGTGCAATGAGATGGAAATTTCTAATTTTTAAACAACTAGTTATAGCTTATTAAATACTTGACAAAAATTATAAGAAAAGTAGGTACATATTTCAAATTTATTTTATGCCTGTTCAGTATTTCACTGCAAACTACACCACAGACCACAGATGAAATGTTAGCTTTATTTTCATTGTCCTAGAACTACGACGGACATGCGCCTTACGGAGTTTTACCCCGCTGCGTATTTTTACTCGACGTTACTCTATATCATAAATAACTATTTCCTATGACAATAAATTTAATAAAAACCAATTCTGGTTTATATTTTGATCCGCCCTCGTATCCAAATGGCGTTTGCTCTTACTTCTGTTACCTGTCGCTGACATCGGAAGGTACATAATGAAAATACAGTACAATTCATATGAAAACTTTAAATATCTAATTAGAAAAATGATCGGCTGCCTTGATCGTTTGTAATAAGTCATTTCAGATCCGTTGTTTGCTCAAGTAAAGCCCCGAGCGCGTTCTATTAAAATTTTAATTAGAAGCGAAATGTCTAGTACCGGTTTGGTGGAATCAATTAATCTGGCCCTCTGACACTTAACTAATTATTCTAGTGACGCTATCGTCAACTACATGATATAAAAAGAGTGAATGATTATGAATTAAAGTAACGAGAGGATTCCTCTTCAAATAAAAAAGTGTATCATTATGGCGCCTCGTTCAAAGAAATATGTACTAAATGTCATCAGAGTAAAAGAAAAATTAAGGGATGTTTAAATTATAATGTTAAATGGAACACCAGACAAGTAATTATTCAGCTTATTGTTCAATTAACAGACAATGAGTAATTGTAATGATATAAATGAATGTTTTACTAATAAAATATGCATAGTTAGCTGATCAATATTATTAGAATGAAATTAAAAGTAACAGTATATTATTCACGAGAAAGAAGGTTGAAGCACATCACGCCTAGTGAGATATAGCCATTATATGCATGTAGAATACTATACTTTGTCCATGACTATAACAATATTTTAGCAAGCTTTTACTGGAAAAATTATACAATATTTTAACATTTATAACATGAACATGACACATAACAAACAATTCAGAACTGTCACAATATCTTCCTTTCGGGTTTGATATTCACCGTGTACTTGATAAATTTAGAAAAATAAATATATGTAGTTATAAATTATACAGGGCGTTCCTTAATGATATGCGAATATTTAAGGGGGTGATTCTACATCTAAAATTAATAATAGTTTGCTTTATAAACTTTGGCCCAAAAACGTTCCGTTACAAAAATACGGGGTGTTAGAGTTTTAGGGAAAAAAGGAAAATAATTAATATTTTCGAAATCGCTATAGATATTTTTATGAAATTTGGTATGTGGTGACTATTAATAAAGGTACATATTTTGCGATATTAACATAATTTCTATCTTTCACAATGGCATGGTACTCCAATGATTTTGTCCCAGATAAAAATTATTTTTGAATTCCCCGTCCAATTTGAAACATAAGAGGTCTCTTGAGTTTTTAGACTGCAATGCGCCGTTTTTGAGAAAAAAATAAGAACCGTTGGATTGTCCGAGATAATTCATGTAATTATTCTTAAAGGATACAATTTTGCAATAAATCTAGTTGGCCTGGAATATGTCACTTCTTTTGTGATTTGACATTTCAATCAAGTTTTTGTCGTTAAAATCTGTTTGCTGTGAATATCTTATTTTTACAAACTCGCTAATAATGGTGAAGTATTCAAATGTGGAAATGCATTACGTGTATGGCCTAGCCGACGGTAATGCAGAGCAAGCTAAACGTATTTATCACAAGAGATATCCCAATCGTGATCTGCCAGATGGTCGCAATTTCTCTAATAATCATCGTCGTCTTCTTGAAACTGGCATGTATCTAGTGTCCGAAAAGTACATCTGAAGGTGCATTCCTCAATTTCGGGTGTTCTTACATTTCGAGGTCTACCTTCAGATGCACCTTTTCGAACACTATCAGTTTTCTTTAATAATTATATGAGTTCTTTCGGACAATCCAATGGCTTTTTATTTTCTTCGCATTGCAGTCCAAAAACTCAAGAGGGCTCTTAATTATCAAATTGAACGGGAATTTCAAGGCGTACCATTTTTTCTTTAAGAATATTAAAGTTAGTGCTCGTGCGTACACCACTGTTAAATATAGAAATTATGTTTATATTACAAAATATAATATAATATGCACCTTTATTAATAGTCATCACACACCAAATTTCATGAAAATATCTAAAGCAGTCTCGAAAATATTAATTATGTTCCTTTTTTTCCTAAAACTTTAACACCCGCTATTTTTGTAACGGAATATTTTTGGATCATAGTTTATAAAGCAAACTATAATTTTCGATATAGAATCACCCCCTTAAATATTCGCATATCATTAGAGAACACCCTGTATAAGAGAATTAACAAGCCTTTAATCCACAAGCAAGGTACTTTGTTTATGATTTAATCCACAAGAAAAAATGGACACTCGAGGCGCAGCCGAGAGTTACATTTTTTAGAGAGGAGTAAAGGCTGGTTAATTTTCCGAATGTAATTCAATGTCATATTTGACAAATTTATTTTAATCAAGAATATTGATTGTCAGCTGACTACTAGAAAGTCTGGGAATCCTTTCCATAACATGCGCATAAAGTATATACTTTGTGGACATGCGTTAGTTTATTAGTCAACAAGAGTGAAAATTTGCAAAATCGACACAAAAAATGAGTGAGAATGCATAGAGTTTCTTCATTCCGGCTAAAATCCAGCAAAAAGCCCAAGAAGCAACATTACGTATGTTACCAGCGAAACGCAAAAGTGTGTAGAAGAACGAATTGGTGGAATTCGATAACCGGTAAAAAAAGGGGTATAGAAGGAGCCGTTACATAAGATGTGGTACTATCCTACTTTTTCAATGTGAAGAAACGGTTAGCTGTCTTCGATGTGGCCAAAATATTCATGTTAAAATCAATGTTGAAAGTGCACAAAGATATTGATATTTTAAAGTATGGTAAACTTAATTCATATTTGAAAGTAGAATCAAGAAATTATAAACCAAAGAAGACAAAGATATTGGAGAGAAACTAAATCAAAGAATTTTTGAAAAAAAGCACCGCATGAGGAATATTTACAAGTTAAGGTAGAAAATACATGATTTTAATATTTCAATTTAATACATTGAGCGTTTTATTTTAAACTCTTTAAAGGTTGCAACGATCATGGGAGTCACAGGTGCTTGTCGTTGCAATGAATTAACCTTTTTCACAAGCTTCACGATCATGATAGAAGCTTTTTCAGTCAATGCTGTAGAAATGTGTCGAAAATACTTCAATCTGCGACCTAAAAATGTCGGTGGGAGTTTTTTTCTTACGATATGTGGCCGGAAAATGTACTACATAACATGTAGACATCAACACCATTTTGAAAACGATTTCAAAAGTGGCTGCATTTCTTGGGCTTCCTGATCCAGAAAGTTTTACCGGACATGGAATGAGGCATTCTTCAGCAACATTACTGACCAATGCTGGGGGGATGTTACCACTGTGAAGTGTCATGGTGGTTGGAAATCGACTACGGTACCGGAAAGTTATACAGGGTGTAACTAAATAAGTGTAAAACATTTAAGGGGTGATTCCTCATCGAAAAAGATAGGATCTTTCATATAAAGAAACTTCATTGGAGCATCCTTGTTAAGATACATCCCCTTAAAGGGGGTACATAAAATTTGTTTAACAATATTTTCACAAGCAAGTTACAATATTGAAATTAACCTGACATTTTCTATTACCAAAAGACACTTAGCCAGTAATTTATTTGGTTTACCCCATGGTTGTAAGGGGTGGAAAACGCAACCCCTATAATTTATTTCCAACGTAACTTTTTGTCTTATTATTTGTTTACCATTTAAAAATTTATTTCTGATAGCCTGTTTCATTCTAAAAAATGTCTCTTGAATTTTTTGCCCAAAATAAACCAGTTTGCAGCAAAAAATTATTTTACGAACAAGATATATATCTTGCAAACACGGAATTCCAGGAAACAACTACTCTGCGGGCTAATGCCCCAACCAGCATTGAATTACACCTGGAAAACCTATAGCAACAGCTAGAGTCATTCGTCAGACGCCCACCAGACATATACCGGTTTCGAGCTTATTAGCTCTCATCAGTATGCCATAGGTGAGGTATCTGACGAATAATCCTCGCTGCTTTCGTCTGTCTAACCCGACAGAAGGGACCATGAGTACGCGGTGTAGAACTAACTACATCTATCGGCCGTTCGCTACTCCATGCCGGACTGAAAATGTCGCAGGCACGAAGCGTTCTACATGCAGTAGACACCATTGAAAGCTGTCGACCTTTATCGCGATCGGCGAGAAACGATATTTTGCAAACATTAAATTACACCTGGAAAACCTATAGCAACAGCTAGAGTCATTCGTCAGACGCCCACCAGACATATACCGGTTTCGAGCTTATTAGCTCTCATCAGTATGCCATAGGTGAGGTATTCCCTGGAATTCCGTGTTTGCAAAATATCGTTTCTCGCCGATCGCGATAAAGGTCGACAGCTTTCAATGGTGTCTACTGCATGTAGAACGCTTCGTGCCTGCGACATTTTCAGTCCGGCATGGAGTAGCGAACGGCCGATAGATGTAGTTAGTTCTACACCGCGTACTCAAGATACATATCGCCATAAAACGAAAATACGAAACTAATTTATCTAGTAGGCCGCTATTAGCGATACTGACAATTAAATTGGAATCAAGCTATCAGTTTGTAAATTTTTGTAAATTTTTGAAATTGAAGTAACTCACTTATGTTTATGTGAAAATAATTGTTAAAATGTGGGGTTAGTATATCAAAATATTGTGTGCTTTTACAAACGCTTTTTTATTTTATTTTATTTTATTTTATTTTATTTTTATTTTATTGTAAGAAACAAACAGGTTGTAAAACCTAATTACATGTTTCTAGACAAATTCATACACATGTTACATAGAATACCTGATAAAAAAAAACAAACTAATCTCCATATAAAAATAAAATAAACACAATTATTAGAACGAAGTTGAGAACTTAAAATTCTAAATTAATTATCACTGAAAATTTAATTTACGAATACAATTCTTAAACTGCTCTTCACTCACGTTAAAAATCCCACTCGAAACTTGTTGTTGATATTTATTGAATAAACTACACATGTCGTTCAATATACACTTATTTTTTGTCACGTTAAACGTTACTTGCCTTGGACGCACACGGTAGTCAGGAACGCAGAGGCCCAGGCGAGACAAAAGGTAGGGACTGTCCAATTTATTATTTAATAATTTATATAAAAATACTAACTGATGGCAGTACCTTCTAAGTTCTAACTTGGCAATTTTAAATTCAATGCGGTATGGATCATAAGAACAAAACTGTGGATTTCTATCATATTTCTTAAATAGTCATAAATATTTATTTAATAAATTTATTTTGAATAGTCTCGAACGATTTATTTAATTTTTTATGCCAGGATTCCAAATTCGCACACCAAATTCGAGCATACTACGAACAAATGAATTAAACAAGGCTATAACAGAATAAATATTTTTAAAGTCGTAGGTCATTCTTTTGACAAAGCCAAGTAATTTGTAAGCCTCTGAGCATATAGTTTTTATATGATCATCGAAGTTCAAATCTGACTGAAATAATATTCCTAAATCTTTGACTTCTTTAACTCTCCTAAGAGGAGTATCGTTCATCATGTATAAGTAATGTTCCGATGTTTTATGTTTACTATATGTCATTATACTACATTTATTTAAATTAAAGTACATTTTATGTGTGACGGACCAATTATATCTACTATCTAAATCATTTGGTATTTTCAAATAATCATTAAAATTACTAACTTTACTGAATAGTTTAAAATCATCTGCATACAATAGATTATCCGACAGAACATTTCCAGGTAAATCATTAATAAAAATAATAAACAACAGGGGACCCAAATTATAACCTCGAGGCACACCCGATCTTGCTAAAAAGTAATTCGACTTCTCACCCCGATAAGTGACATACTGATTTCTACTTTGTAAATATGAACTAAAGAAATTTAATAGGCAGCCCAAACCTTCTCAACAAAAGTTACCAAATTGGTATCAATGGATCTCTTTCTACAAAAAACATGTTGACTGGTATTAATATATTTACTCATGTGTACATACAGTTTTTCATATAAAATGAATTCAAATAATTTTGCAATACAGTTCAAAACTGCAACCGGTCTATAATTATTTACTACAGATTTATCTTCTTTCTTATATATAGGAGTAATTTTTGTTTTTTTAAACTCAGAAGGAAATACTCCAGTTTCTAAAGATTTTTGGTATATGATCAATAACGGATACAACAAGAAGTCTTTACAAGCTTTGAAAATATATGGTGGTATATCATCAGGTCCCGAGGACCGCTTCGGTTTAAGTTTCTTAAAAGCTGCCTCCAATTCATCTAAAGATATTTTGCTAAAATGGCAATTTTGTGAATCAAAATATTTATTTACAGGTGTAGCCTTTATTTTATTAATTTCATAGGATGAAGTTTCCCGATCATAGACTGAACAAAAATACCTTGCAAATTCCTCGGATATAATCTTTGGATCTGTAGTAATATTATCATTAATTCTAAAATGCGATTCCCTGCTATTTCGTTTAGTGTTGTTGACAAAGTTCCAAAAACATTGTTTGTTACGGCGACCTTAAATATCCATTTTATTTACTATGCTCTGTATTCAAAGAATGATTTTTGAAGCCAACAAAAAGTTTCGAGTTCATTTTGTCGTATAAATAGAAGTATATGTGAAAAATGATTAAATTACAGTTCATTCTCTTTTTGAAAGCCAGTAGTGCAACTTGTGAGGCCTCCTAATCTTAAACCCTTTAACTGCCCCTAAGGAGCCACGCCAATCATTTCATCACATTATTTAAAAAATCATAGTTATAAGGAGTAATTTGCTGGATATTATTGGCATTGTCGGTGAACGACTTCGATATATTTCCTTCATTCAGTTCGTTAACATTCTTTTTTGACATACTAAAGATAAAATATTTAATAAGTCGTTGATGAAACAGAAGAATTATATTTTTATGAGTTTTTCGGCAGTCTATATACAACATATACCTGTTTACGTTTAAATTAGTACATAATTTAGCATCAGTTATTCAACACCTCTCAGATATGCACAAACTTGTATAAAACGTAATCATTAGAAATAATGGTAGTATAGTTGTTTGACATTTAATATGAACGTAAATTGTATTATATCTAACAGAAACCCATAAATTACAGAAATCCGAATAAAGAAAATCAATCTTAAAATCCTTCGAACACATTAGTACACTTCGTAGCGGTGAGCTTGGAATTGACACAATACGTGAATAGAATCATTAATATTAAATTTAGGCTCTCTACACTGAGAAAATTAATATCTTATATTAAACTAACCAGTAAGTTCAGGCATGATTCATTTCGATTTAAATTATCTAACTAGATATGATCTGTGTAGAATAATACCTAACGTATTATAATGTTATATTTAAATTATTATAAGTTTAAAGGTAATCAGTTTAAATTAAACAAACAAAAAGTAAATCTTACACATTTTCAGATCATTTAATATTTAGCTTTATAAATGGTAAATATTAAATAATATGTTATTATTACAAACGCGCTGAATTAAATAATAACATTTTCATTTTAGTATAAATATACATCATCAGTTTCCAGTAAATGCATTTAATAAAATGATAGGAAACGAACTAATTTAACTATAATATTATTTAGTTTAATCTCAACAAAATTTATTTAATATTATCCGTTCCATCAAATCTGCTGTTTTCCCGCGCAAAGCTAAAAGTTACCTAGATCTTCTTTGTTTCTAGTATGATCTAGTTTAGTCAACCACCAACAATAGAGCATTGACTGCGTGCGCGTGCAAGCTCAAAGCTCAGCTCATACTCAAACTCATAACATAACCAAGTTAGGTATAGTCGCAGGTTTATTGTTATTGTTAAAATAAGGTAAGTCTACTATTTATTATTTTTATTAGGTATATTTAGCAGTAGCAAGTGCCATCGGCTTACTGCTTATTTTGTTTGACAGCAGGTACCAGATAGGTGAAGGTAAAGATGAGAACGAGGCAGAAAAACTGCCCAATTTATTAGAACTGTGGGGGCATTTGTATTTATAGGTTAGTAATACACGTTAATATACAATCTGAATTTTATACCTATAAAATAAATAAGTTTTTTTGATAATTTATTTACTAAACACAAGCGTAAAACCAAAGTTTGGTAGAACTCAATTCTTATACAAAATGTTTCTGCTCTTCTATTTTCGAGGGTGCAGAACACGAACCTGAAGTTATTTTTGTGCGGTCTTGTCTAGTTTTCGAAAAATATGAGACCTAGTTATACCGACTTATACAGTATACTTCCAGCATTTATACACAAATTAAGTACTGGAGAAAAATAATATCTGCTAGGAATGAAGATGATTAGTTTACTACACTTAGAATTGTTTATCTTTCTATTTTCTGAGAAGTAATAAAAAATATTATTTTAAACATATTGTTTCCTTTTTACCTTTACCTTCATATTTTTTATACATGCATACAATGTGTAATGTGCAATGTGTTGCCTATATATGACAAAACAAAATATATTTTTTGTTTAAAACTGTTTTTATTAGAAAAACATTTAAAAGATAAAGGCATTGTTCTATATAATGTGACCCAGTTCAAAAGAAACACTCTTGTAAAAGGTTTTTATTGAATGATTTAATTGTTTTTATTTAAAAATATAGCTCTCTTTGACTTTTTTGTGTAAAATTTATTTTCATAGGTTGATTCCTGTTTAGGAAAAATCGAAATAATAAAACTGAATAATAATTTTATAATTAAGCAAATAATATTTTAAGCTTGAACCAAAAAAAAGGTCGAATTAATTTGGTCAATATATACCTTTTTTATAAGGGTGTTTCCATTTGAAATGAGTCACATTATATAATGAACACCCTGTATATATATCGTACGTATCGCATATATTTAATAAATTAATAGAACATAAATTAAGTATGAACAATTATAATTTGGAAGTAAATACATAATAATTATTAACAAATTACAAAGATCAGTTATAAACCTACTCAGTGTAAATTGTAAGATATGTATGTTATAGACAAATTATCAATAACTGAATATAATCTTCACAAGTTCCATATAAGACTTTATTTAGTACTATTAAAAGAATGTAATTTAACTATTAAATTACTATGTTAAATACAATAGCAAGCGTTCTTAAATTAAATAAAGACATATTTGCAAGAAATTATTGCAGTGGTATATCTAACATATTTAATTATTATCAAATATACATAATATAATATTAAAATATATGATATTTATATAAAAATTAGACTTTTCAATACTTTAAACTTATCAAAAGTTATCACTAAAACTAGGTATGCTACTCCGTATTCAAACCTAAGATTAGTTCAGAACAAATGGAAATGATTTAATCCAAACTAATGTTTCTCTCAGTGTATATTGCTGATCACCACTGTTGATTTGGTTTTATCAACTAATAAAGACAGACATATGCGTTAGACTTTCCAAGTGTTAAAGTGTAAACCCAGTAAAAATACGACTTCAGTTTATTGGAAAAATTACATTAACACAACTTTATTTATGTTCTAACAACTAACTACATACTCCACAAATCCTCTTTTGCTTTCTCTCAAAGTAGGGTTACCAACTTGATAAATTATTGGGTACGTTCCTAATTTATAAGAATTATACATTTACATAAAGGCATGCAAATGATGTATAATACGCATATTTAAGTTCAATAATGAGTAATAGTTATTTATAGTTCAAGTGGGATATAGGCATTATTATATATGAGTAAGACATTTGCACGAATGTAATAAAAAAATACCGTTATTCCATGTGTACTATATAAAATTTTATCTAGAACTGCAAACATTTTTATCTACAACTACCTTAAATTGAGAAAAATCCAAAATCAGATCCAGTTTGTAAGTTATGATTTAAAATCAAGAAGCAAAGGCATTGTTATGGTAACATGTCAAACTTGTTATAAATAAAATTGAGGTTTCGTTTTTACATTTTCTTGTGAAAATAGTGGTGTTAATTGAAATAATGAGTGATTGAGAAACAGAAAACTTGTCTCTTGAAATTGAAAATGCTGCTGCAACTGCAGTAGCTTCAGTTTTAAATCGAGAACCAAGTATGAACAATTTTGTAAACGATTCACTGATTGGTGTGCATCTAAGAATATAAAATATGAGAGAGAGACAATAGAAAAGGAATTATTAGCATTTAAGAATTATCCAAAAAGTACAAATTCTCTAGTCTTTGGGCGTTCTATTCTATGCTGCGGTCTACAATATGTATGTATGCGGCAAAATATCAACAATTTAAGTGTTTTTCTGAAAAAGCAATCAGTGAGATACAAACCAAGAAAGTCAAGAATATTAACGAAAGAGGATGTTTCAAAATTTGTACAAGATGCCGTGACACCAAACTTGTTCTAACAAAGGTAAGAACAAGAAAATGTTTGCTATTTGAAATTCATAAATGCATAATTTAAGGTTGCCTTAATTATTGGACTTGGAGGTGCATGCAGAGTGGACGAGTTAACTAATTTGCTGTTAGAAAACGTAAAAAATGAAGGAAACATTTTTCATATCTTCATACCGGATACGAAAACCAAAGTTTCCCGAGAATTCTTTATCACTGCTGGGGGAATCAAAAATGTGAATATGGTTCAAGTAATACGAAAATACCTCGCCCTGCGTCCTAGTCATGCCCATCATGGAAGATTTTTTGTTGGTTACAGAGGTGGTAAATACTTTTAGTGTAATGCCAAAGAAGGTTGTTTTTTTTCTCTCAATTTATCACAGCCTTAACAATATACAGGGCACTGTTTTCGACGATCATCTACTTCACTTCTGGCCAACAGAGGAGCCTACCTTCTAACTATAAAACCATGGTGGTTGAAAGTCCAACACCATGTGTGAAGGACTATATTGATACATCTCTTGAAAACAAGAAAGAAATCTCCACAAAAGTTCTTGTAGGGGAGATTGCCGTCATTGAAGCTACTACACGTGCTTACAAAGAAAATTTAAGCATTGTTAATACAAAGACAGACCAGCTGCATTCATCTCGTATTAATATTATCTACGAATTGCCAAAGTCATGTTGTTAATATTTATAACAATTAATTCAATTTAATTTAAGTTAAATTATCTATTAATTGTCAAATTGATAAACCTGTTGGTTCTTAATAAAAATAACCATTAAGCAGTCATCTCCTTTTTTAATATTTCACTAGTGGGATAATATGTCACATTACTCCACTGGTGGTGTATTAACCTTCATTATTCAACTGAAATAGAGAAACTTATTTAGCCATTATTACGTTGTCATAATAAAAGCAATTTAGTATAGGAACCTACAACTAGATAAAAAGTTCAATTCTGTTGCTGTCATCCAAAGAAGAATACTAGTGTATTTTTGTAATGACTATCACTCCGCATTTAAAAGTATCCTTACTGATAAACAAAGTTGAAAAAATCCCAGATAAAAAATGGATTGTTTGAAAACTGAAAGAGAAGAGAGACGGAATATTCATTAATGCTGATGATATTATCTATGAACATAAACATCGGAGGAGAGCCAACATTTTGACGATTTTCAATTTACCTGAGTCTGAGATAGCAACCAATAATAAAATTAGAGCCAATGCTCTCCTGAAAGGAATAGTTGGAGATACACTATTAACGTCTAAAAATATTTTGCATTGGTAAAAAGAATAAGAATGGCAAGCGTCCCCTAAATGTCCATATAGTGGTTAAAAATAAACACAGGATGAATCGTGACAGTTAAATCTTTATTCATATCGATGAACCCCTAAACAGAGAAAGTCTAGTTCTAGTCTTTAAGAGCTGAAATTGTAAGTCGTCAGGAGCATGGTGAGCAGGGTCTGTTTAATAATTACATCAATATTGTCTCAGATAGCCAAAAACACGTATTTTGGCTCGAACAAGTTCTCTATCTTCTGCTAAAATGTTAGAGGTTTCGGACTAAACTATTCTATCTACTTAATAATATCCAACTCTGTTTGTATAATATAATAGTTTTTACAGAAACCTGGCTAAACAGTAATTTCTACGATTCTGAACTTGGTTTACAGTATTATAATGTATATCTGAAATATAGATCAGCTTTACCTAGCAGGCTTTTTCGTGGTGTTGGATTTCCTGTTGCTGATTGTGATAGTATCACAAGTCATCAATTTAATCTGAATTCCCTGAACAAGTTTGTCTATTATTGGGAAGATACAGTAATCTAGCTATCTGACTAAACTTCAATTACTAAGAATTTGTGGTCTCTTCATTGACTGGATAAAGAGCTATTAGAGATCAAATGGTTAGATTTGGGAACTGCATATGGCGAGAAATTGCAGTGGTGTCTGGTGTGCCCCAAGGTCAACACTTAGAGTTTTTGTTCCTTAACATCTTTATAAATGACATTCATTAGTGTTTGCCCTATTGTAAGTTCTTACTGTTTGTGAATGATCTAAAATTATTTTTAGATATAAATGATAATTCCATTTCGCTAAAATTCAGCATGATATTAATAATCTTTCCAGCTGGTGTAATAAGTAGGTCCCAACTAAAATCAGTTGCCAATTGCCATGTTATCTATTGTTTTAGCAAAATTTCGACTTAAGATAGTAAAATCGTATGAATAATATAATTTTGATTGCGCTTGGTACATTATATACCGACGATAGTTCGAATTATCTTGGTCATTTTTTTATTGATTGATTTGTCTCGCTGTAGATTCCATGGCATTTTACAAGATGTTTTATTACCTAAGTAACGTCAACAGTACTTGAAGAAATATTTATGTGGATATATCGCAATAAAATTAATTTACAAACAGCTTGATTTTTAAGAATAACCGATATATAAAGGTGCAATGTGCTTAATATTGCATGACTTCATGGAACAATTTTTATTGACAATGTCTTAGAATTTACGATCGATATCCATAACAATTTCTTGAAATGAAAAGATATGAGACCAACTTACTGCTCGGATCATTTCCAAGAACAAATAACTCAAGTGGAGTTAGAATATGGTTTGATTTACATCAGAAAATAATAAACCAAATGTTTTAAAATTTGACAAGGCGCACTAATCTGAATTCATATTGCACAGTGTAAAATATGCATGTCTAAACAAGGCTAAATCTAAGTCTCTGTACTTACTTTCAAATACGTAAGTATGTGAAAAGGTAAGACGTAAAATTTTATAAATATTTATATATTACATTTTGTTAAGAAAAACTGTATAAATTTAAGTGTTAGTCTTATAGTTAACTAAACGCAACCTTCAGCTTGCCGACGTCTGAATTCTTGCCATGACTATAGTTGTTTCCTGAAATTCTAATTTCGCATATCTAGACTTGCTGCAATTTCACTTTACACTAATAGAAATCCTGTGTGGATTTTCTATTAAGCGCCAGTCTTAAAGGTAATCATTCTAATCATCATCATGATGAATAGATCATCATTTTCTATAATAAATTTAATTCAAAATTGATAAATTAACAAAATGATGGTTTATGAAGATTACACATTTGTAATAAAATGTTCTTTTACCAAATTTGTTGCTTGTCTTCATTTTTAGTAATTGACAGAAACCGCTAAAATTGAACAATTTTTTGGCGATAGGAGATAGTTGTTTCTCTTTTTCATAATTTGATCAAAAAGTGATAAATAATATAAAATCTCATTAAACCAATAATATTGTGTATTACCATTGCCTATGTAAACTTACTATTAGATAATTCAAACTAAGTCTATAAATGATACTGCAGGAAACAACTACTCCGCGGGCTAATGCCTAAAGCTGTTTCACACAGATACTGCAGGTATAAATCAATTCCGGTCGGGGCATTAGCCCGCGGAGTAGTTGTTTCCTGCAGTATTATTTATAGATTTAATGGCGCATCGCCCGGGGCGAGAGGTCTGCGGTTAAGTACCTACGATATTGTAGGTCGCTTTCTGCAAGTCGAGCCGCTTAGGCCGAGCAGGAAGTAGCAGACCAGTTACATCTCAATTCAAACTAAGGTTTCAGTTTTGGCAACAAATTTTGGTGTTTGTTATTTTGTACATTCCTTTAATTATTCTTTACTCGTAAGCTTAAGTAACAAATTGTCCCTTTTTCTTGTACAATTCATATTTACATACGGTGGTATCGACCGCAATGTCCCTTGAATTTGAACGTTCTGGACGGTTGTAGACAATGTTAATTATGTGGATCTTCTTTGTTCTACACAGGATGAAGGGTTTGTGACGTAATAGGCACAGGCGACCTGATAATAGTTTGAGCCAATATATGTGTGGGGGCGAATAATATTAACAGAGACACAAGGTGTAGTAAAACAATTTTTTTTACGAAAACATAATAACTTTTACAATTCTTAACATCAATTTAAATTTGGTGTCGATAGGTTTTTGGGAATCTGAAATTTGAATATTATGTCACCTTTGAACTGTTCATAGGGGGCGCTACATAATATACAGTGTCGAAGAAAGGTATGGAATAAATTCATTATTTCTAAAACAACGAAGTTTCATGAAATTTCCTCGGACCCGTCGATAGTACTTTTTAAAAAGACTCTTTTTTCTATACCAACGCATTTCTGACGTTCATTTGTTTTCGCGTGATGACGTCATCGGATATTTTTTTAAATAGAACCCCTATATTTTTCCATCGGATTCTTGTAGAGCTTAACTTGCTGAATTCTAAAATATATAATTTAAACACTTTATTCCTTCAACTTTCCGAGAAAAAAAATAATAACTGATCCAATAAACGATGCAGTTGACACATGTCAATTCTGATTAGATTTTATTTAGCTGCCAGAAACAGTTTCTGAGGTGACTTGATTTAATTTGTTGTTTTTGCTATCAAAAGATGTAATATTCTAACATGCAATCTAATAAATCAAAATAATACATTAGGGAGTCAAATACGATTGAGGCAACCAGAATTTAATTATTAATTAATTAATTACTTATTGTTAAATTGTTTTAAAAATGAAGAGTCCTTATTTTGTGATACTGCTGATGAATTCATTATATCCACTTTACTCTCAACCAGCCCATCACAGACACAAATGGGAATATTTACATTTTTTTCAAGCCGATTTTATTGGAAAATAAAAATAACTATTAAGACTTTCAAAAGACAATTAATAATCATTATATTAATATAAACTGTGTGAAGTAATATATTTTTTCTTGGTGATTTCTATTATTTAATTCACTTATTGGCTCCACAGCGACTTTTAACAGTAAATCTTTTCTGTTTCGGTTCCACACCCCATTTGTGAAAGGGAACATACTTCCTAGCTGACAATGCCAAACTAGAGAATATTAGTTTCGAAGTAAGTTTGGCCAGATGCAGCTAGAATTTATTGCAAAAGTTACAGTCCATTATTATAAAAGGAAAAGGAATGAACAAGTAAAATAAAAGACTAAAATTCGACTAAAAATCAAGAAGAAAGTATGACTGTAAGGTCCGGAACAGGTATCTACTTTTTAAACGTCTGGTATCCCTGCAATATCAAAAAATAATACCGATACGTTTTCAGCAGGTATAATTTTGCACTCAACATAGCAATTGTCGTTAGAAATGCATGCATATAATTTTTACAAAATAATGAGATCTACAGAAAATAAAATTCGAATTGTCTTAATGTTTTTTACAAAACATTTTCGTTTTTGTTGTGTGCTCAATATTCCCACCTATAATTTTACAAACAATATAAATAATAGTATATTAAAGTATAAGTAGTCATTGCTCTATTTCTCTATTCGAGCAATCCGGCTTTGCCGTCGTGCTCGAAAAATTGCGTGTGTTTTAAAGACCAGTTATCCCCAAATGCTTTACGCAATTTTTTTTTATTAGTACACTTTGAAATTATAAATGCTGGTATTAATACTACAAAAAAATGAAAATAAGAACTAATAATGTAAAATGGTTGAATTTGTGATGTGACATCAGTATACCTTTTGCTGTCATGAAAATGAGAAAAGCAAAAATTAATTTATTATGTCACATAAGATTAATTCTTGCCACGACAGTTGTTATTGGTTGTATATTATTTAAAAATGAGTTCTAACATTGATTACTTAAATATTAAAGCAAAATCGCGACTAATACTACGTAACATGGAAAACGCTTATAAAAAAGAATACAAGTTCATCAAATGGATGGAAGAGCAGAAAGTAACAGATAAAGATGAACGAGTTGTGCTTGCTTATCTTTAGAAAATGTCTGAACAGTATGGCGTGGACTATGTGGGCTACCTATTTGAAATTGCAAAATATGTTTAGGATAAACAATGGGATTGATTTAACATATTATATATATGTATTTTTGAAGGTGGTATCATTTGCTGTATCTTTGGCTCTTGTAGAAGATGTGAACGCTCGATGTTTTACTGTTTCCAACAGTGATCGAATTATGATAAGGGGAAGTGCACCAATCAAGTGATCGGTATTAATACATTTAGATCACGTCCCTTGCAAACTGTACGTTGTCTTAAATTGGACGAATGTGATCAATACGAATAGTGGCATGACAATAGATCAAATCCAACGACAAGTAGGATAGACATCGGCAGCTGTGGACTGGTTACGTTGAAGAGAGTATTAGAAATAAGAAGAATGTTTCAAACATTATTGGGAGTGTCATTAATGGAAATACAACGTCATTGACTTCCGAGAATAGCAGTATTAACAACATATCCTCCGATTTAAAAAACCGTATTAATATTTCAAACAATACCAACTGTACGTTTTATACTCATTTAAAATAATAAGATTGTTGAATATTTGAATAAAGCTTTTGAAACATTAGAAATATTTCATTTGATGCTGATGCTGTCAGTTCAATAATTAAAACGGTCACACTTACACTTCACGTTTCTCGGGAAGTTGATTTGCCATGGTTTACCAAATGTTTAAATCATAATATATTTAACTCATCGATCGTTAACATACGGTTGTCAATGAAAATTCTGAGTTTCTTCATAAGTTCCAGGATGCTCAAGAGTAGTTAGGGTATGTGTATCTATGTTTGTCCAGATTTATATCTGTGATAAATTTTTTAAACGAATTCGAAACGAATTATTTCAAAAATCTATTTTTTCTCCAGTGCAACTGGATCTATTAAAATAAAATTTGTTTATTCAAATCCTAATGGATTACTAATTGCATGAACAATTTTTTAAAAATTTTAATATAATATATCGGATAGGCTTACATGACCAATATGCTGCCTAAATGGTTACATGGATAAACAATTAATTTCATGATCATTTTTCACTGTCAATAAAATTTCTGTCTGTATTTCTGTCATTTGACAACATCCACAACAGAAATAGTTCCTCACATACGATTTGATTAAGAATTTAAAAAATATATGTAAAAATTATCTTACGACTCTTGATAAATACCTAAAATTTTGTCATGAAAAATCCTTCTAGCGTGTTTTTTAAGGTAAATTTTAAATTACCAAGCGGCACGTTTCCAGCAATCCTATGAAAAAATTTGAATTTGAGAAAGTTACTTATGTCAATGTTATTGTTTAAATTTACAGTGGTTTTAGTAGCGGCTTCATGATGACGGCTTCTACCTTACAAATTTTTGTAAAAATATGCCAGTAATACGTTTTAATTGTATTTAATTCTATGGTGTTTGGTACATATGCGATAACTCCAAAAATATTGTTTATCAAAAAACGCAATTAAAGATTCAAATGGGTCATGTAATTCAACCAGAATTTTAGTTCAGATTACAAAACAGCGGGCTTGTTAGTAATGTTGGACATTAAGCATTATACCTAATACAAATATTTTAAAAAATCGTGTGGGACAATGGAGTTAACAGAAAAAGTACATTTTTGGAGATATCATATGTATCCCAAATACCACAGTTATATACTCACGGCAATTTCCTTTTTCCACCATAAAACAAACTCCTGATATAGGTTCTTAGATATATATTTATTATTTGGATGGAAGTAAGCCATTTTTGCTGCTTCAAAAATATCATTTAACAAAAAACATCATTTGTGTCGATTTTCATTCTTTTTTAAGGAATTTTTTAGGAATTGCACATGAGCTGCTGTTAAAATACTGGCGACTACCCAACAGTAATTTATGTTAGACACTCAAATTTCTATTAAGTTAGTGTAACGATTTGAATAGTAGCACTAGGAAAAAAAACAAAAACAAGTTGTGTTAATAATGAAATAGGGAAAGATAAGTTTTCTTGCCCTATCATAATTTTACGTCATTTGCATTATATTATTGTTATAGAAGATAATATTACATTTTGTATATTTATTAGGTACACCACAAACAAAACAAAACAAAGAGAGAATATATTACTTAGTAAAACCAAAGTGGTTATGGGGGTTTTATATTATTTTTATTTTTTATTATAATCCGAAAGGTGCTTAAGAATGCCATGAAAATGCCATTGATAATCTTCAGGAATATTGTTGAGAATAGGCCCTAAAGTTAAAAAAAAAACAATTTATTAGCAAGTCTACGTTCAGGCTGTATTTAAGCCGTCTTCAGGATAATCCAAGAATAGTTTTCCGTATAATGGGGAATAAAATAGGTAATATAACATATTATTATAAAAGACACAGTAGTACATAACTTAACAATGTTCACAATAATTATTATTCGCCAACAAATTGATTTTCTTTAATTTTAGACTCCCAATAATATTTCTGAAGATTAAACTATTGGGTCATAAATATACAGATTTGGAAAGTGAGAATCTTGGTGGTGAATTGTATTTTGCCGCTTGCGTGTATTTGTGTCATACTACACGCATACTTCGACCACAGCGTGTTTGCATCAAGCAGTGTTGCCAGGTGGGAAAAATTCAGTGCATGAGAATAATTTCAAACAAGCATGAAGTTTGGAGAAAAAAGCATGAGATGCTTTAATTTATCAAAAAACACCTCTTGACACAGCTTAATTTTTAATTACTTTTGTAATGCCATTTTTATTTCATTAAAAAGCATTATGTTCTGCTATTTTATCATATAAGTAGGTGGTTACAGGTACTTACTTAAAAGTTATTAACCACGTAACCTTTCTAATTTATTTTATTGTTAGGCCGGGCGAACGTTGAGGCGCAGTTGACGTGACGCAGGGTGACTCACGGGTCGTAAAATCTGTTGTTTCCAGAAAATGTAGGTACCCTTACGGAATAGAGTTAAGAATCACTGTAATACAGCGTGAATACAGCACACACACCGCATATCAGTAGACTGTCATACCCGTTTATGTATTCATTGCTAATTATTAAGAGAGCAGTCTACAATAAAGGACATTTCAAGTACCCAAATATTGTAGATACTTACCTCTATCTATTCAATTTTGCCCTCGATTTTGCCTTTATTTCTCGTTAGGTCTTTGTTTTGGTAGATTTCAAAGAGTAATTTTAATAATTTTGTTATTTCTTTTTGTGTATATTAAAAAGCATGAGATTTTGTAATCAAAATATGATAGTATGAGATTTCCTCGGAATGCATAAAATCTGACAGCACTGGCATCAGTTGACCGGACAGTTAGATTTGCAATGGCGAATTGGCGTTGGCCATACGGAACCGATTACCGTAGTAGTGGGACCAATGCACGTCGCCGCCCCTCTTAAAGTTCGTAACTTCTACTTTCTCTGTAAAGATCCGCAATTTCCGAATCTGTATACTTACAAAGCAATTGATAATATCTACATAATAATTTGCAGTATTCAGAAAGTTACTTTCTTATTTTTTAACGTATAGAGTAAAAATTAATTAAGTATCTGTCGTGGTGATAAAATATGAAGGTTTTTTTTTTACTCAACGTCAGTGCATACAATAACGTTTTCAACGCCAAAAGATACTGACTGCTTTGTTAGAAAATAAAAAGTCTGTAAAATATTTTTAAGAAGCACTTGTTATCTTTCACGCGTGGACGTTTTAATGAAAACTGATTTATGGAGCTGTTGTTGCCGGAGCTATCACACAAAATTATCGTTTAAGCGTTCGTGCTTGAATGAATTTTGACCAAGTCGCTCAATGGATGAGGGGGAAATGTGCCAAGGAAAACCTTCATTAATTTACCTTTAAGGTTTCTGAATCATTCAAAGGGGTGTTGGGCATACCTAAGTTTTCTAGTGTTCACTTGATGCCATATGTCGCATGTGGCTAACGATAATTGAACCCATACATATACAGAATGTTTATAGAAAACACCACAAAGTAAAACTCTACAATTGTTCTACGTTTCAACAAATTAAAGTTGGCCCTAATAGCATCAAAAAATTGGTACTAACCTTTATTTGCTTAGCAACAGAATGACACATTGACTAATAGATCTTATTATGAATTCAACAATTTGTAACTTAAATCTACTCGTAATTTTGCAAGAAAATTACATATAAGAAAAATAATTCAAACGAACGATGCTATTAAAGTGTCGAGAGAAACATCATCTATACAGAGTGTTTCGAATTGAGCGTATGGAATTGAAATACTTACAGGGAGTTGTTTAATTTCCAAAAAATAATAATTGTGTTTAGCCATGTATTAGAAATCATTTAAGGAATCAAACTGATTTTTGAGCAAGGTGTATATTAACTTCAAGATTATTCAAATCAGGACACATTTAGTGATTTTTAGGCTCTCACGACCGGTGCTATCATTCAATACATTGTGATTTTTCGGGTTGTCGATGCCGCGACCTCGGTAACTGGTCGCTGCCAGAAACAGAATTAAAATGCACACCCCTAGCATTAGCCGGGATTCCATGACCTGTCCTGGTTGTTACCGGGGTAGGCACTGCGGGGACATACCTGCTATCGGCTCTGAACCCGTCCATATATTGATTTCGACTCCTATTATTGGTATTACGATTGCTACGGTTGGAACCCCTTCTCCAGTAATGGTGGCCTTCCGAGACGTTCTGTAGCAGCCTCTGTAACTAGTCGCATCTCATGCTTCCAAACGTGAACGGCGACGAAATATTTGAAAGCATGGCATACGCCGATTTGATCTCCCGCACTTGGACTATAAAATTTTTCATTAAAAAGTTTCAATAAATGTGTCTCATTAAATAGTATACAGAAAACTAGTCTGCGCGGAATTCGCACTCGTGACATTCGGGTGAATACTCATTTGTAGACGAAGCTATTTAACTCTGTAGCCACGAAACCTCCCACGAGATTCTTGTTACATTGACATATTTGGACGTCAGAGTCACAGACGTAAAGAAAATTTTTTTGAACATTTAAATTCAATTCTTTCGCCATAAAACTATCCATAACAAGCTAAGAGAGACCTCGGATGACAAAAAACACATCTAAATGACCCGAAAAAGATGCCCAGATATAAAATTCGTTTGGACGTTTCGATTAACACATTAGTCGATCTTTATCTAAACAAAGACTATACTACGGGCGCAAAACTTGTTTTGTGACTACGGGCATCTCTCTCGCGGCGTGACAGTTTGAAATCATAGTGGGTTTTAGGGTTACACGGCCGGTGCTATCATTTGATACATAGTGATTTTCCGGGTTGTTATGCCGTGACCTCTGACTGAGTCGCGGCGAAGCTTTCGCGGAGTCACCACTGAAGATACCGACAGTGAAGAGCGGCAAAACGTTTGGAAACATGGGATGCGACCAGTTACAGCGGCGGCTACGGAACATCTCGGAGGACCACCATTATCCGAGGAACGCTTCCGACCGTAAAGTCTTAATACCAACAATAGGAACCGAAATCAATATATGGGTGGGCCCAGGGACACCGATGGCGGGTCTGTCCCCACAGAGCCTAGCCCGAGAACAACCAGGGCAGGTAAAATAATCCCGGCTAATGCTAGCAATGTGCATTTTAACTATGTTTCTGGCAGTTAACTAAGGTCACGGCATAACAACCCGGAAAGTCAGTATGTATCAGTTTGAAATCAATCAGTGACACTTTTGTAAGAACAGACCTTTTATTATATCACAGTAGGCAGCGACATTGGCATACTTTTGAATTTGCCTCTCTGTGTCATTATATCAATTTTCAATAAAATGTGTTGACAATAGTCAATACGTCTATAAGAACAATATATTAAATAAGGACGTAAGCAGTTTGGACATGCCTTATAACATTTAAATATACAGGGTGGCCAGATTAAAACGAAACAGAGCCATTTTCAGGAACTGTGTGAAGATTGAAGAAAAACGTTCAGACCCGTCGATTTTAGATTTAAGGGGTACATTCTTTACTGGTATTTTTGACTCCGCCACTTTCACCCACAAGCAAGGGTAAGCATCCCAAAATATTTAAATGGTATTGGGGGTTGACTAATATTTATTTTGAAAGCTCATACAA
The DNA here is from genome assembly GCA_025584915.1 of Monochamus saltuarius. Classification (NCBI taxonomy): domain Eukaryota; kingdom Metazoa; phylum Arthropoda; class Insecta; order Coleoptera; family Cerambycidae; genus Monochamus; species Monochamus saltuarius. The sequence continues at coordinate 45,013,997 of CM046724.1, read as the reverse complement.
TTCTCTTTACAATAATAATAATAATAATAATAATAATAATAATAATAATAATAATAATAATAATAATAATAATAATAATAATAATAATAATAATAATAATAATAATAATAATAATAATAATAATAATATAATAATAATAGACTTTAAATTTTATAATTCCGCCCAATACTTAATAAGAATTTTTATATTAAAGTTGAAACTTATGTACAAACATTTAGTAACGGTAAAAATGTCACTCATTCGAATTAAGTATGCCAATGGTATAAATTTAGTATTTCTGGCGTTATATTGGTTGTTGGCGATGTGTTATCAATTTCGTAAAGAAAAACAGAAATGAATACTATACACACACAACCGTAAAATTAGTGGATTCCAATTTATTTTCTAGTATTATTTGGAAGCGTTGGTCGGTAGTTTATTTATTTGTGTTTTTGAAAATTATACACTATGGTTTATTCCATTGCGGAAAGAGTAGATATCATTTCGCTTTACTTTATGAACAACAAATATGCGAATAGAACAGCTCAGTTATTTAATTAACAACATCAAGATCGACATGTCAGGAGGAAGTATGTTCTAGAGTTAGTAAAAAAAATTAAGAGATAGGGAATGTAGGAAATAAAAAACGAGAAATTGAAAATCCTATAGTTAATGAAGCTAGTGAAGTTGCAATTTTGGGACAAGTTCATCTTGATCCTACATTAAGTACGAGGCAGCTGGCTTCTGTGTCTGGGATCAATCGAACTAGCATACAAACCATTTTGAAGAAGAATAAACTCCATCCATACAAAATACATTTAGTCCAGGAACTTCATGTGAATGATTATGACCGCCGTTTGCAATTTTCCGAAATAATGAGTGAGCGAGTAGGGAATGATCCGCAGTTCCTTTTTAACATCTGTTTTTCTGATGAATGCAGTTTTTTCTTGAACGGGACGGTAAATCATCAAAATTGCCGCTATTGGTTAGATTCAAACTCAAGAGTTTTTCACGAGGTGCATGCACAGCAACCGGAAAAATTAAATGTATGGGCTGGAATTTTCGGTGACCGGCTGGTGTGTCCTTTTGTTCTACCTGGTAATTTGACTGGCCAAATGTATTTGTAATTACTGAAAGATGCTATGGACCCTGCCTTGACTGATATTATTGAAAATATTCCAGAGGATGATAAAGATCATTTGAATTTTCAACAGGACGGTGCTTTTCCGCATTATGCGTTAATTGTACGTCAGTATTTGGACCAACGTTTTCCACCGAATTGAATCACTCCGGAAATGTTTCAGAATGTGCGCGAATATTTCGAACAAAATCTTTATTCTTGTATGGAAGCGGGCGGTCATCAATTTGAACATTTAATCAGCTAAGTAAGCAACTACACATAACTTAAATTTTAAAATGTAATTTTTTCTCAAAGTATTGGGCGTAATTATAAAATTTTAAAGTCTGTTATAAAGAGAGTTATAAGAGCTTTCAAAATAACTCAACCCCCAATGTCATTTAAATATTTTGGGGTGATGCTTACTCTTGCTTGGGGGGTGAAAGTGGCGTAGTTAAAAATACCAGCAAATAATGTCTCCCTTTAATTTAAAATCGACGGGTCTGAGCGTTTTTCTACAATTTTGACGCAGTTCCGCTCTGTTTCGTTTTCATTTGGCCGTCCTGTGTAAGAGAGAGAACGAAAACATGCAGAAACAAAATGTGTTAGAAAAATTCTCAGAGGCACGCCTCTATGGAAGAGCGGTAGTGTCGGTTTAATAAATTCTGTGAAACCAGTCGGTTCGTGATTTTTCATTTATTTTTAATATCTTAAAACATTAGGTAATTATAAAGGTAAATATAAAGTCTTGGTTAAAACCCACACACTTAGTAATCAACAGAAAGGGTTTACCTCAAAATTTGCACCAAAACGTGATGGCCCATATATCGTAAAGGAAATAGTTGGCCCATATTCCTATATTTTGACCAATGCTTCGCAGCCCTCACAGACTATTGGCAAATATCACGTTTCCGATATGTACCCATTCATTGGTAAGGAAGAAGATGACCCTGATCCGAGCCCCGTGGTGCCAAAGAGAAACCGTGGTAGACCTAGGAAGAAGTTCTGAACCACTTCGGAGACCTAATCGTGGACCAGAGGGGGAGTGTGTAGCGTAAATACCCGGTTACGGACCGCGTGGAAGGGAGCTAGATGGCGTGCATGCGCTGACCCTCATACATTTTAGTTACCCTTGAGACGTTGAAATAGGAACATCGCGCTCTCTCAATATTATTTCTTACTGTTAAAATAACTGTTTAGTCTTGTGTATTTTGTTAGTTGTATTGTTGTGCAATAAACACCACGACGTTAAGCCTATTCCAGTAATTATTCGAAACCCCGACAACAACTTCTTTACAAAGTTAATTATTATTTCATTTTCTTTAAGTTTCGGGTACTTAATACATCAAATGCGAAATAGCAATGCCAGGGGCTTCAAATTCAAGTACCATTGGGATGTCATTGTACCTTGTACTACCTTTATATTTCCTTAGAAATATATATCAATTGTCAGCGATTCACCCTTCGGATATATATTTTGAATTTAATTGAATTTGTTCCAACCTTAGAGATCACACATATATATGAATGAACAATAACGTATGATGGGTAAAAAATGATCTTCTTGGCAAATTTTTGACATATTTTTCAGAATTACAATTCTGTTAACTAATTTTCTCTCTAATACTTATTACTTACTCTAGTATTTTCTTAAAATTACGGATTAACAGGTCTAAATATACAATCAATAATTATTATTTTATCATGCATCCAAGCTTGATGTAAATTTAATTAAAATATCCCTTTAGTAATTGAATCTGTGAAAATGAGTAAACAATCAGCTCTACGGACATGGGCTGAAATAACCTTTACTGCGATAATTTGATAGATTGGTACAGAGTGGCGTGTGACAACTTCATTACGTCATTGAGATGCTGCTAAAATTATTAATTAACTTCATCTGGACCAGGACCTGAAACTTAAATCTTCCAAAAATAAACGAAAAAATAAGCTCATTTAAATTAACTTTACTTAACGCAAAAGTCAACCCCCTACTGAGATACTTGTCCTGCATGACACTACTGCGGTATAATGCCCGTTATTTTAATTATCATAACGCCATAATTGTAAAAAAATATTTGTTTAAAGAAAACAAAATGAAAAATATTACGCCAATTTTAACAGTATAAACTTGATTACCAAAATTTATCAACATAAGAAAGAAATGTTGTGAATATTTGTGTAAATGTATTTTAAAATGTGTGTGTGTTAGAGTACCATAGATTCACTGAAATTGATCTACAATATTTTGTAAACTAAAAGCTTACGAAGGCAATGGGGCTATTTGGTAGTGCGGTAATATAATTTCTGTATTTGCAATAGCGTAAGGTACCTACAGTACGTTATAAGAATTATATTTCAGCGTCCAATCCTTTATATCACTTATCCACGTAGTACGCCACTGTCGTACTCGTCATGCGCACAATGTTTAAAGCACTGCTCACCCATTATTCCCCTCTGGTTCCTCTAATCCTTCGCACAGTCTTCACGTCGGCTCCTTTGATTTCGAGGTCCCAGATTTCATTTATTTAAGGTACGGATTCGCTGGTGCGACTGCGGCTGCGGCTCGCGACTGCGACTCGTTGCCGGCCAATAGGCAGTCTAAATGCTGGAGTTGATGAGAACATTCAGACTGTCTATTGGTCGGCGACGAGTCGCAGTCGCAGCCGCAGTCGCACCAGCGAATCCGTACCTTTAGACGTCCAAAAGGCGACTGCGCATTTAGCCGCGCACATTCGCGCTCTCAAGTGACACGGTGATTTGTCAAGAAATAGAATTTTTCCCACTTCGTCGTGTACAAATGAATTTCATTGGTGTTCATTGCTCATTTAGTCGCGATTTAGCCACACCCTCTGGAACCTTCACTCGACAAACTGTATAAAATGTGTCCTTCGTAACAGCTTTCATTCGTTGCTTTGCACCTGTCGCGTAGAGGTGCTGACGCACCAGACAAAAAGCGACCGCGTGGCTGCTTCGTAAGAAATAAAATATATTAATATATATTACAATTTTCCAGATTTATTTAGATATTTAGGTTTAATATGGGTTTGCAAAAGAACAGTAATTGCCTGGTAGCAATTCAGATTCAGACTTGGATCTGCAAAGGTCAAATAGTCTGAATGTTCACGATCGCTGTAATAATAATCTAAAAGAAGATCGATGCGGTCACGCTACCGGCAAGTTGAATTTGGCTCCCCGAAGCCGTGTCTGGATGAAACTGACACTATAGTCCAGCGACTCGGTATAATAAATAACCTACAGACAGACATCCGCGAGATTCGGCGGTTTTAAAATAAACACAGCCCGGTATCCATGAGATACGGCAAATTCAGAACCTAGAAAGCGTGTCAAAAAAAAGAAACCACCATAGCTCGAGCAGCTCGGGATTTAAATAAACAGCTCACAGCCCGGCATCCGTGCGATTCGGAAGGTTTTAAAATAAATACAGCTCGTTATCCATGAGATACGGCAAATTCAGAACATAGAAAGCATTTCAGAATAACGGAACCACCGCAGTCCGAGCGACTTGAGGCGACATCTTGGCTTGGCATCTGTGCTATTCGGCAGTTTTAAAATAAACATCCCAATATAAGCTCAAGCCAGTAAAATGTTCATAACAAATCTGATTTAGGGAGATGCCACAGGCATAATAACAATGCCGAGCCTCATCCTTAAACGAATTTCGCAAATAATTATGCGATGACGAGCAATAATCGAGAGATAGGTAGTATTGTGACATTACAATCCCGTTGAAGGCATATAGTTTTACAATACTTATCCATATTGTAGGACTCTTGTCGAAAGTCAATTATAATAACAAAAGACCATCTGCTTTAAGATACATAATAAGCTATTTAAAAGTCTCTGCTAGGGCAAAAGGCCAATTAAAGATACCTCAAATGGAAACCAAGTTCCTCTCAATCGATTCTCACTACGTCTAGCATACCTCCGTCTATTTACCCCCTTAGGAGTGATGGATAAATTTCAGTTTCCTACATTTTGAAATTTTACATTAAAATTTTAATGAAACTTCCGTGTTTGTGAATTTTAAAGTATTGTAACCTCGAAATTAGGTTATCGTTGAAACACGTCACGTAGACAAATAATCTTTATTGTCACTCTTGATAAATACAAGAAATCTGCTTCAACAAATTCACAACTGTCAAATACTTTACTTTGACGTTTGTCACTCGCGTTTGGCTGTTCAATACAAACTGACTCAGCGGCCGAGAATGATCTGCTTATATAATATGTTTTTACAGTTCTCGAAGTTTCTGAGATTTCGAGAACGTGTCGAGAAACAAATAGAATATAGCCTGGAATATTCCGGAAAACGTCAAAATAAAGGCATCACAAAAATTGTAAATTCTAACATAAACAGAAACGTAATTTACAAACTAATGAGGTAGGTGAGCTTCAATTATAAATTCTAACGAAAACAGGAACATAATTAACCAACTAAAAAGGTAGGTGAGCTTTCGTAACAGTATAAAATATTAATTTATTCCGTTATGTAAACACAAACTATGTGATGGTAATAGGTACCTAATGGTAGCGTATGGTAACTAAACACTCGAGTCTGAAGAGTATAAGTTTCTCTGTTTTTCCAACCATATGGAATTTTTATAAAACATATTGGCACAAAAAGCACACTTCACTGTGTTGCTTTTTTGTTCAATATTATAATAAGCCCGAATACTTGATTTACGTTGCTTTAAACTCATAAATTCGAACACATATCAGTGTAGTTTAATCGAATTCAAATTTCAAAAAATCAACCAAATTTAGGTACATTTTTGATGGGATAATGTTGGAGATAACTTGTACTCTATTGCGAAAGTAAGTACGTTTACATATTAAGTACTGTTTGTCCCGGCCAGAGGCGTGTATAGTTGGCAGCTGTATTTGAAAGTTTTACTAAAATTTTAAAAATTAAATATTTTATAGAAAGTTTCGCCATTAATATGGAAATATAAGAATTGAAATTTTCGCTTAAATTATTTGAAATGTTCAGGTGGTACAACCTTTCAAATAATCTTCAACAAAATACACCCTACTCTCAAAAAAAGCGGAGGGAGGCGAAATCTCAGAAAGGGTAATATACCAACAAGTATGTTTTTACAGTAATTGGATAACGATTACAAAAAATAGTAAAATATTATCTTGGGTAAAAAGTTTAGATTATGAATCCATAACGTACCAAAACAAAATAATGTCTCATATCAAAAGATTTCTGTCATATAAAACAAGCTTATCCCCTCATACCTAAATGAATTACTCCGACTAGGAGCTATTGAAAAGTACACCATGTACAAGTCAAATGGTGTTACAATTTTTTTTGCGCGGTAAGAAACGATTTACTTTAAATCTGAAAAATGTTAGGCGATTTCTCGACTCTGAACATACTTTACACCTTGAATTTTCTCGAGTTTCTAGGTTTTGTCAGAAATCATGAGAAAAATATTTTTAATTTCTTCGAGAATCTAAAAATGTCTAGGTTTTAATTTTGACACTTCAAAAGTAACTTTATATCTCGCAGAGAAAAAGTGTAATCATTTTTGAATTTCTAAATATTTTCGAAACATGAATAGATTTAAAATTAGCGGAATCAAAAAAAAAATCTCTCGCGAAATCAGCGGGACATCAATCTTCTACCTGTCCGATAGTAAAGCAAATATACTAAATCACACTTTCTTCCGCTCTAAACCGCGCCGCTCCTAAACAACAACGAGCTAATGCTAAATGCAAGAAATATATTCCAGGAGGAAAGTTCCGGACTCGATAAATGAATTTACAAAATATTAAAAATAAACAAAATTAAAACATCAGAAAAAAACAGGGTTCAACTTTGAAGCACAAATACTTTTTCATATTAAAAATCCTTTATGTTGAAACAATATATAAAAATGACAAAGAGTCTACCCAAATGAGGTAAATATCTTATTCAATATCCACAAACGACTCCATGGAGTGAAACAGTAAGTCAGTAGGTAGGTTAAGAAGATGCTGAATAACAGGAATTAACACTGAAATATGTTTAAAGTGAGCGGGCCTAGCCGGCCCTCCACTGCGATTAAAGGATCTATGGTGACTCATACCTAAAATAGTTCATCCAGCAGTTTTAACCGCTTTATGAAGCTAATAACCGTATCGGGGATAATTTGTAAAGATACCACGGTAGGAGTTGTACCTTGCCTAATAGGGAGAATCTGCTCTCTCGCAGGACAGTGATATCTGTTCCACCAATTTCTTCATGGCCAGTGTTTACTGTTTAGTCAAAGAATCCCAGCTAAGACTAGGAATGTGCTCACTAATTATGTTACTGGCTGCAACCCGTTACCTAGATCAGGGCATAATTATTATAGATCAAATGTCATTCACGAAGTTCTATAATAGTTAAATCATGAAAAGCTGAATTTTTAAAAGCAATTTTGGTAGGTAGATACCTAGTTGTCAACCGTATGATCATTCAGATTCGTCAAATGCACACTGGCATTTGCGATTGATATTAATTACATAAAAAAATGTGTTTCTTAGGTTGTATAAACTAGGCTATTCGAATCACAATACGTCTTTAAATATCTACGTGGTTAAGTGATATAGAGTATTGGACGCTGAAATATAACTGAACGATCAAATGAACTTACCTGTGAAGTTCGATCGTAATTATATGAAGCATCTAAGCCGAAGATATCACTTCCCTCTCCCCCCCAAAAAGTAATACAATTATTTAAAAAATTAACCCACTTATTGCTATTCAAATAGATACACACAAAACAAATAGTATCTCTTTGTACAAATATACCTACTTTTAAAGAAAAATAAAAGCTGTTACTAAGGATAAGAGAAGCCAGAGAGGAATGCGTGAGCAGTTCTTTAAACATTGTGCGCATGACTTGTACGATAGTGGCGTACTACATGGTTAAGTGATATCTTCGGATTGGACGCTTCCTATAATTACAATCTAACTTCACAGGTGAGTTCCTTTGATCGTTCAATTTTCAGATAGTGGTTCTGAACATATTTGCGCAAACCCATATCTTGATTGAATTCTTCTCATCGTTAATTGTCTTCTCATAGGCTTGGAAATTATTTGCGACAGCTGCCTTTTTTGTTACACACAGGCACAATGTTCATACAAAACAAATGGCAAATTATTGAAGTAACGGCTTGGTATCCCTTTGCTTATAGGTCTATGTAATCCAGTAAAAACTAATACTTTATATAGGAAATTGCCGAATTACCTACAGTGTACAAATACCTTCTCATAAACTATTATTATTGAAATAAATATAACAAAATGAAGTGTTCCGTCAAATTAACGTTTATCATTTATTTTTTGTATTTCTACCACCCTGTTGTCATATCAGGTGTTCACCTTTGGATTATCATATCGTAAAGTCAAACTGTTCCTATAAAATTATCTTCCATTGCAGTTATTTCTCTGCTACTCCATTAGCTATATATAGTATAGTTATAAAGAGGTACTAATAAGCAACACTGATAAATGCCTTGATTCAATTGAGTTCGGGTGATGCCCAGCATGCTTCACATCAGAATGCTCGATTTCTAGTGGTAATCAGGCCGTGACACACCCCAACCCAGCTACCATAGGTGTGCGCGTGGCTAAATTTCGTGTACCTATATATTTCCTCTAATTTAATTGCGATTGTAATTAATTTATTAATGATTTTATGTTTGTATTATTAAGAATAAAGATTAATTCAAGCTCTACAGCGTGTTCCCAAAATCGTATGCCCTAATCTGACAAGTAAGGAATATCTGATCTGATCTGACAAAAGACATGTAGCAAGAGATTAGGGCGTGAGACTAAAATATGTTTGCAAATGACCACATTGAATTATGTAGTTCATTAACAAGAGTAGTGTGTAAAAAGTAGTAATGAAGAACCGGAAAATGATACACACAAAATACGCTATTCGTAGAACAGTTTCTGGATGGTATTTTAAAAATGAACTTTCGACAATTAAAACAATTCAGATTGCTCTCTCACAGGATGTCACTTTGCCAAAAATATATGTAAAGGTGCTTTTGCGAGTTATGCGTGACATAAATTTTCGTTTTATAAGACATCGAAAGAGTATGCTGATAGAAGATAAATATTATTAGAAGGTCGAAATCTGAATCGAAGAATATATGACACTGATGAAACATGGATAAATGAACGCCATACGGTGACAAAAGTGTCCGAGTGTCGATTGCAAACGATAGATATTTCTTGAAAAATCTTTCACTGTAGAAGGACGGCACCTAATAATCCTTTCCATATTGGAAGTACAACAGTATTTCTGAAGCACGATTTACTGTTTTTGAGCACGACAAATATGATATTATCATAAGGATGTGGATATCAAAGTATTTGAAAAATAGTTTGAATCTGTTTTGTCACTATGGAACCTGGTACTGTAGTTGTAACAAATGTCATATCTGACGATAAGTGTTAATGTATGATCGTTATAGTGACAGTGCTAGTAACCGGTAGTGTATAGTGTGTATAGTGCACTTATAAGTGTTTAAGTGCCATCCAAAATGACAACATATACATTTTTTAAAGTAAACAATTATAGTGCTAGGCTCACTCAACATCAACTACTTATATTTGGTACTTTGAAATGGCTCACATATGAATCTTGTCCCCTACAACCCACATTTCCCGTATTCATCTAATTGCTGTAAAAGAATCACTTTATTATTTTGGAATATATATTATTTGTACCACGACATCCGTCATCTTTTTTTAAATAAGAGAGATATTATAGGTACCCTTAGTTTATCAAAAAAAATAAATAAAACATCATTACTCTTACTACTTAGATGAGTTGGACCTCTCTCTTCATAACACCTGATTGAAAAGATTTACTTTATATAATTTTCGCCAATTAAATAGCTGAATATGAGACAAGTAGGCATATACTGTAAGGAGATATATATATATTTATTAACCATATCCTTCAAAACGTTATGTTACAAGCATTTACTTTTTATAATTTTCATGATAAATTTACGGTACATTTAGACCAAGAAGATTCAAAGTGTTCATGTCTCTCAGTATTGATAATAGCCGGAATGGATGTCACTTTAACATGTCCAAGTTTCCATGAATCTCTTCCACTCTATTAAACTTTTATCTTGCACGCCTTGGCACCGAAAACTCTTTTCACTTGTAAATAAATTTCGTGAAAATATTAAAAATGGAGTAAACAAAGCGTGACTGTATGTGAACGATAAGTAAATGGTTTCGCAGGAAATTTGCGTCATATTGAAAATTCACATTTCAGTAAGAACTTAAAAATGGGCTTATAACAATTTACATATCTTACATTATACAAGGTTTTTTATTTTTCGTTATGACAAGTCTTTCTTCTTAGTTAAACATTTCTTGAAGATGACTCGAACTTTGACAAACTGCTTTCTTATCTGAATCTACAAACTTTAAATGCAAATATCATAAATGATATTTCCTACAACGTGTGTTATTTACATCTAAATTTTTTTAATTATTCAGATTTGATTTGTTAAAAACACTGTACAGGGTGTAAATAATGGGTCATAATACTTTAGTTGGGCAAAAATAAGGTAATTTAAATCAACTTACCATAGTACCATCTTGCTTCCTTAAATAGTTATTTTGAAACAGCATTATATTAGTTTTAAAAAAGTTATAATTGTTGCATGTCACTATAAAATGCACCATTTTACGAGCCATTTTAAAGACAATTGCAGTTTGAGTTGCAAATTTATGAATTACTCTACAATCTCAGTTACTCATTAAGCAGTGGGCCTTACTTTAAGGCTAGCTTCATTGGATGAAAATAAGGTGATTTAAGTACGTACTTCCTTAAAAAGTTATAGACCCGAGAAAGTATTTAAAAAAAATTTCTCATACCTATAACTTCTTAAGGAAGACAAGTTATACTAAGGTAAGTTTAACTTAAATCACCTTATTTTCCTCCAAGTGTAAGCTAGCCTAAAGCATGACCCAATGTTTGAGTAATTTATACATTTACAAATTAAGCTTTAAAACAACAAGTTTAGCTTGTCGTTTGCCGAGTTAGATACCGAGCTATTGAAAGTAACATTTTAAAGCTTTGGGATTACAACTCCAGAGTGGCTTGTATCAAACATTTAATAATAGTATTAGACAACGTTCCATACTATTCAATAATTTCAGAAAGAATTCCGATACTGGCACAAAGAAAAGAATATTCTAGGATTTCTAAAAACCCATAAAATTACGTACGACGCTAGTTTGAAGAAAGATAAGTTGTTGCTAAGCAAAATCAATAATTTTTCAAAGAAATACGTTATTGATGAGACTGCTGCGGCTCAGGGACATGCCACCGTTCTACGGTTGCATCCATACTGCTGTGTTTTTAATCCCATTGAATTAATATGCAGCCAATTAAAGAGAAACCTTCAAAGAAATAATATATATAAAGCTGTTTACAGGCCTTTTAAGCCCGCATTTCACTGAGGCTGGTCCAGCCAGGCTAGTGCAGCCCGGCTGGTCCAGCCAAATTTGAAATGTAGTATAGCAAATGGTCATACACTCACACAGGCTGGTACACGATGAGCTTGCTTTCGAGCTCAGGCGGCACAAGCCATGTTTGTAATAATTTACATTTTCAAGCGGAACCAGTTATGCGGGATCCTATATAGACCAATTAGATTTCTGCTTTTATACCACGTGAGTATCTACGTCGCTGTACAACCAGTAGACAAGGATCAGCCTGGCTGGACCAGCCTCAATGAAATGCGGCCTTTGCACTTGTTCCAGCCACTAGCCTAGGCCGGACCAGCCTGGCTGGAGCAGCCTCAATGAAATGCGGGCTTTAGGCCCAGAGCTGTGTTATTCTCCTCCATTTCATTCTGTCCTTCGCCTTTCTTTTCCAATCCGTTACATTTTTCTCCCTTAGATCTATTGCCACTGCCTCTCTCCATCGCCTCCTCGGTCTACCTCTTTTTTTCTTGTAGTTAGGTTTACTCCCTACTATTTTCTTAGCTGCCCTTTCATCTTCCATACGTTCTACATGCCCTAGCTACTGCACTCTTCTGGCTTTTACAATTTCGTCTATTGTTGGTGCCTGGTACATTGCATATATTTCCTCATTATTTCTCCTTACATAGCCTTCATACGTCTTCTTACCCCCTAGAATTCTCCTTAAGATTTTCCTTTCCTACCTTAAAAGGTTTTCTCTTGACTTCTTATTGAGAACACAGGTTTCACTACCATAGAGCGCTGTCGGTCTCAAAATTGTTTTATACATTCTAAATTTTACTCCTCTGGACAAAGTTTTTGATTTCAATAAGTGGTTGACTGCTGCCGAACTTCTGTTTGCTTTTATTATTATCCTATTTATTTCTTGTTTCTCATCACAGTTAGCTGTTATTAGCGCCCCCAAATATACATATTCTCGAACTTCCTCAAACTCCATCTCTCCATGCTCTGTTCTCAATTTGAAATTGGTATCTTTTTTTGTTCTCCTATTCTCAAAAGCTTACTTTTCTCTTGATTTATCTGCAATCCCACTTTACGTGCTTTCTCCACAAGTTTTCTCGTTACTTCTTCTAATTCCCTACTATCTCTAGCAATAAAAGAAATAATACCTTTCCAAAAATTGATAAAACAGTTAAAAATGTTATAAGAAGCGAGCATCAGCTAATTGGAAAATATGCGTCAAGCATGTCATAAAAATTGAAGAAGACTATCATAACTAAAGAATCGGATGCAAGTAACTCTGACGAATGTTAGTGCTAGTGTGTTTTTTATTATGATGTATAAGTAATTTCTGTGCTGTGTTTTCTATTATATCATTGTTATGTAATATATGAAGTATACTGGAAATATAAGTATTATTTTTATTATACATTGTGTCTATATGTCACACGGATATAACTACATCCAAAAATATTTTTTTAATTTTGGTTTTATTTGGTATAGATAATTTAACTTATTAGTTATTATGTTCTCTCTGTTTCTTTTGTTCCCCTAATGTACTCTCACCCTAGCCAATCTTAATCCTACCCTCCTGGCAGAGAACGCTCCTACCTCCTCGTGCTGGAAAATATATTTTTTTCCCAAATAGTCACATTTATATTCATTATTACATACTTTATATTTTAATTTAAATTGAACGCGGAACCCTTTGATGTTTTTTTTATGGCAGTTTCTTATGCCGTTTTTTTTATTCCCTTATATCGATGATATAGACTATATGTCAAACTAATTAAAACCACAAATTAATTCTATTAATAATTAATAACAATAGCTGCAGTTGAATTTGTTGTATAAAATAGGTATTATAAAATCTTATTCATTTCATTCGAATTTCTTTCAATTTTTTGTCCGGTTTGTCGCTTGATCTGGTTTTACAGTAGACCAGTTCCCAGTACTGTGCAGAAGTGAACTGCCCTTATTAATATTTTTTACAAAATTTGTGAGTCTTCTGTACATTCAAAAAATTTTTTGTATAACTTCTGAATCACCCTGTATATCTGAACGTCATCTAAATCTTCATTATGTTTTCTGTGTGATTTTAAGTAGGCGGTCAGCTATTAAAAATAAAAACAATTTTGTGAAAATCAATTTATATGTATTTGTAAAGGTCATTGATATCCTGCGTGCAAATCTAACCCTCCTTCAAATAAAAACTATGCACTGTATTTGCACATGTTGACATGACATCATAATATGCAGGAACTGTAATATTACTTACATTCAAAACAGTGCATATGTTTCAGGAAATATGAAATTAGATATATCAATTATATTACTTTGATAAATATCAATGAAATGAAAACAGATTATCAATAATCTATGTATAATTTTAAGTCTTCCTATGAGGCAAAATGAATGCCACAAAGTCTTATTGATTTAAAATAGGAAACCTTCAGTTTGATGTGGAAATAATACCTCAAGTCGTTAAGATTTCATTAACGATCTTAGTTAAATTTAATAATACTTATCTAATTTTCAGTTTAATTTAACATCTTGTGTTATTATAAGAAACGTTATTTTATATTACAAAACATAAGTGAACATAATTTACAATAAACTTTACCACTTCAGTCGTTCCGGGATGTTTATGGTCTTTACCGCCTTTGGTCAATTTATTTGAAAGACAATCCAACTTGAAAAGTCACATAATTTCCATCACTGAAGCATCTTTTTGCTTAAACGAAACTGTGCACAGGTAAAATATTAGGCTTTCGAGCCTAGAAAATATGCACTGGATGAAAGAAAAACATACACAACGGTCAGAAAATCAAAATTTTAAACTGGAATCGTAGGAAATCATACTGGGACCTTATTTCATTAAGACGAATTTGACAGGCGACATTTACTTATATTTTTACGTTTTGAGCTGATTCCAGTTCTGAAGCAACATCAAAATACTAATTAGTTGTCTATAATAAATCTGCGCTCTCATTAGGTACTCAAATCTTGATGGACTCATGGAATCAGCATCGTTGCTTTTGATTAAATAATTTTCATAAAACCGAACTTTACCTACATGCTTGAATGAGGCGGTAATATTATAAAATGGCTAATATATTTTATGCAATTTAACTTTTAAGCAATTATAGATAGATATATGAAACTAACAAACACAATCCTCATAACTTTCAGTCTAGACTTCATACGATGTACATGATTTTGCAATAATAATGACACTCCCTCAAAACAGTGTTTGAAGTTGTGGAAGTTCTGAGTAGAAATTTGATTAAATCTCTATTGGTGAGTGACAAAACTAGGAACTAATGTTAAAAGTTGAAAGTAGATTTCATTATAAATACGTCAGCATTGTACATACCAATAGGTACTGAATTGATTACACTCAGTTTTTTTTGTAATTAATTGTTTTAACTTCTTTACAGATTTACCAATGGATAACAAAGAAATCTTCTTGTTTTGCCTCCTGATACAAGGACTCACTTGCATAGACATAGGTCTACGGTGTGATATGATACCCGAAGGTGTGACTGCTCCAAGATGTACCGAAGACCTTGATCGCTATAGAATTGAAATTTCCGGGAATCCAGATTCATATATTCCAGGGGAACAGTATACAAGTAAGCTGAAGATATAATTTATATTATAAAATTACTAATTCAGTATCATTTCGCAAATTTAGAGTAGGTACTATCATCATTGTCATACATATACAGATGTACAAGTGTATAACTTCTTACATTTACAAAAAAAATTGTTTTCCCCCTTCTTTAAAAGGACATACCTCTTTAAGGATGGATGCAATATAATAATTGATTTATCAAAAATGTCAGATGATTTGAGATATTTTGGACTTTCAATAATTTTCAAGAATTTTTCACAAAAGTTGTTGTCACATTAGCCATAAATTTATTCAGAAAAATTTTATTATTATTAACTATTTCCTGATTGAGCAGTAAAGAAATAATCAGAGGTGCTATAATGGATATGTTTATATGGTCTAATCTGTGTAATATTTTAAGGTATGTGACCAAAAATGAATAATTTCTAAAGTAAATTAGGAGCTAAAAATAACCATTATCAGTTTCATGAAATGTTTATACAGTTTTCGAGAAAGCGCGCAATTGCGATTTTTCTATTGCTTCTGTAGTTGCAAAACAAAAATCATATCCGCTAAAAATATATATCGAACTCGCACTTTCATCTTAATTCAGTAGTAGCATGGACTTTTTGAACATCGCGTGTGTAACAAATAGCTGTTATAACAAAACCAAGAAAATTACATCATAAATAATATGGGATGCATTAAGTTACTAATCAAAGATTGCTAAAAGTGAAGTTTTACCAATTTTATACTGACTTGAGATATTGTAGCGTGAGGGTAACCAGTTTTGACGAATTACTGAAAATAAAATAATAGAACATAACTAAGACACAACATTTTTTTAGTTGTTTAGTATGTATAAAGAGCAGGTCTTTTTTACGTCTAATATTAGTTTTTCTGTATTAAACACATTATTAGACACAAATTTTACAGTAGTAAATTCTGTCTAAGACATTTTACGGTATAGATAAAACAAAATAGAAGTAAATATCGGCATTGCAATATTGTCATAGCTCAGTATTTTATGCTTCAATAACTATTAACTGGATTTTTGGGTCATTATTTTTAATGGAATATGCATAGACAAATACTTGGGCCAAATTATATCTGTTGTATCCCCGTAAAATTCCAAAAAATACCATGTTCTCGGTAAAATTGAATCACAGGTTCAGTCATCTTTTCGTATTACACCAGTCTTTTTAAAACATCGTCTGATTTATCGTCTTCTCTCTGAATTGAGGGTGCTCCTGTTACATCATCGACTCCAGGAACCTTTGGTGCGTTGAACGCTTCATTGCAAACTCGTCCGCTTGCCAAGCGGATTCGTCCACCTTTTACCCTGTCAACTATTGCTTGGAATGGTACGAGTAAATTTATAGCTAAATCCAAATTCTGTGTCTCCCACAGAGCTACAGCTTGGGATCATGTTTTCGGAAACCCATTTAGAAGCCAAGCCTCATCTTCAATCTCTTCTAATTCACAAATTATGAAGTTTATCATTTTACCTCATCTGGTATTAATTTGCCTTCTTTTATATATTCTTGTGCCTCTAGACCAACTTTTGTCTTTTTGTGCTTCTTAAGTAGAGTACAGGACATATTCTATGACCTAAAACAAAGGTTTTTTGTTATATAAGTGTGGGGTTTTACGATAACCATTGCCCAGCTACAGCGTGTCAATTTTTTTTTAAAAATCAGTTTTTAATTTCTAAACCGCTTGAGATAATTTAACCAAATTCGGTCTGCATATTTAGTTTGACAATAAGTAGGAAACAAAAAATTACCAGGTTTAGAAACTTACCAGTGGCGGAAGTGTGGATATAATCGATCGTTTTTTGGCAAAAAAATATATATCGCTCTGTATACTTTTACAAGTCATCGTATGCGCCATTGTATTATCTTCAATTTTTGTTTCTTTATACTTTATTGTATTACAAATCCGATTAACAACAAAATTGATTTATTTGATCATGTGCATTTTTATGATACTCATTACAGTACTTAAAATAATAACAAAATAATTAACAATGGAATTACTTTACAACGATTTATTATAACAAATGTTGGAAATGGCCACGTTCAACTAAAATGCATGCTTCAGTTTTTCTTGAAATTGCAGCTCGAACATGTGCAAAAATTCCAGGAGTAGGTCTAATCAGATCACAACTAGCTACAATTTGTTGACGTAAGTGGTTTTCAGATTCAATGTAAATTTCGCCAAGTAGTTCAGGTAAAAATTTTTCAATGAAATGTCTGTCTGTAGGGGACACCAGTAAAAGTTCTTGGAAAAAAGTAAGGCCCAACAAGAAAATTTCCAATAATATCCATAACAACTGGAAGAGCTGCTAAGTGAAAATGAAGATGTGTTTGCACTTAAACCAGGCGACTTTGGGAGAACCAATGTAGTGAAGCATCGAATCGATACTGGTTCATCATCTCCTACAAAGCAGCCACCACGAGGACTTCCACTAGCCAAGCGAGAAGAAGTTAACAAGATGTTAATTGAGATGCAAAATCAAGGCACCATAGAGCCATCTCAGAGTCCTTGGGCTTCTCCTGTGGTTCTGGTCAAGAAGAAAGACGGCTCTACCCGATTTTGTGTGGACTACAGAAAATTAAATGACGTCACCAAGAAAGACAGTTACCCATTACCAAGCATTGACGATACTCTGGACACCTTGGCTGGTGCGCAATGGTTTTCCACTTTGGATTTAAAGAGTGGATATTGGCAAGTCGAGATCAGCCCAGAAGACAAGGAAAAGACAGCGTTCACTACGGGGAATGGATCAATGTAATGCCATTTGGCCTATGCAATGCCCCTGCCACTTTTGGACGACTGATGGAAACTGTACTTCATGACCTGCACTGGGAGACCTGCTTGATTTACTTGGACGACGTGGTGGTGCTGGGACGCTCTTTCCAGGAGCACCTGAAGAACGTGTTAAAAAAGGTGAAAGCAGCGAACCTGAAGTTGAACCCGAAGAAATGCAGTCTGTTCCAAAAGGAGGTTAGATACCTAGGCCACATTATTACTCCAAATGGTGTGAAAACAGACCCGGAGAAGACAGAGTGCATAAAGAACTGACCGATTCCTAAAGACAATCATCAAGTTCGAAGTTTTCTCGGCCTATGCACATACTACTGACGGTTTGTCCAAGGATTCTCTGACATTGCTAAGCCTCTCCATAAACTGACAGAAGACAGCATCCCGTGTAAATGGACTCCGAGATGCCAGCAAGCCTTTGAGACGCTGAAAGAGGCTCTCTGCACTACCTCGATTTTGACATACCCAATACCTGGACAACCATTTATAGTGGACACGGACGCAAGCAACATTGGAATTGGTGGAGTTCTTTCCCAAGTACAAGATGGCCAAGAGCGAGTAGTCGGCTACTTCAGCAAAGTTCTGTCAAAAGCCGAAACGAATTACTGTGTGACTCGGAAAGAATTGCTTGCCATCGTCAAGAGTCTAGAACACTTTCATAAATACTTGTATGGCCAAGAATTCCTCCTAAGAACGGATCACGCTTTCCTTAAATGGCTGCTATAGTTTAAAAACCCTGAAGGACAGATGGCCAGATGGCTGGAACGGCTGCAAGAATATCACTTTGTTGTTGAACATCGAGCCGGATGGAAACATGGAAATGCAGATGCCCTTTCTAGGAGACCCTGTCTGTCAACTGCAAACACTGTAGTAGTCTTGAAAGGAAAGAGGGCATCTCATTAGTTCCTTGTAAGGTGGTAGCAGCCCAACCTGAGGACAGATGGAGTTCAGCGGCAATTCGGGAAGACCAGCAAGCTGACTGTGACATCAAGCCTTTACTAGACTGGACAGAAGCCAACAACCGACCCTCTAGGGCTAAAGTCAGTAGTAAAAGCCCAGCATTAAAGAGCTATTGGGCTCAATGGAATTCCCTGGTGTTGAAAGACGGTGTTCTAAAGAGAGCGTGGGAGAATAATGACGGAACGGAGGTCAAGAAACAAGTACTACTCCCGAGGTCCCGGGTCAAGGAGGTGCTGCAGGAAGTACATGGAGGTACTGGAGGTGGACATTTCGGTATCAATAGGACTCTACAGAAGATTAGGGAGCGTTTCTACTGGTTGAGTTGTAGGACGGATGTAGAAGATTGGTGCCGAAAATGTGACATATGTGCAGCCAGCAAGGGACCGAAGACCCATTCCAGAGGCAAACTGTTGACATTAAGATGCCATTGTGGCTTTAGGGTTTTTATCAGACCAAACGTGTTATTGTGGAAGTTCATTATAGCATCTCTGGAAAAATTAACTTCGTTGGTAAACAATAGGCGGTAAAGTCAACATTTTGCTCAATTTTTTACAAAAAGTAGTGGCAAAATTTTAGGCGAGCAGGATAGTCTTGAGGCAGTAAGGCTTGAACCCTTTGTATGTGATACGGTTATAACTGTTGATATTTCAGAACGTGCCAAACTAATTTATGATTCACATTAAGATTTGCAGTGATTTTCCTAGTGCTAGTATTTGAGAATAACTTCTTCCAACTCAGGCGTTCTAACACTCAAACGTGTTTCATGAATTGAACCTTTTTGAAATGGGCCTGACTCCGAAAGACGTTGAAAAACATTTCTGAACATTCTTGGATTTGGAGTTGGATGATTTGGAAATCCATATAAATTCACCTAGCCTCAGTGCCATTTCCATCTGCAAGGCCATAAATATAAACCACATTGGCTATTTCAGCATTTGAACATGCAGAAGCCATTATTAAAACTTAATGTTTTTAAAAATAAGCTTAACACACAATATTAAATCAGATGACGCCTTTTATTATTATTGTTTAGCATGGCCTCCCTAATAAATGTTTAAGTAACTTAAGTAACTTTTTAAAAATGTACTTGGCGTATATGATGACATATTTTATTTGTAATATTATACAGGGTGATATATATTTTTTTAGCAAATAATGATCGATGATATCTACATCTCCGCCACAGTTAAGTTTCTAAAGCTGGAATTTTTTTTCCATGCTTACTGTCATACTAAATATGCACACTAAATTGGTTAAATTATTTCAAGCAGTTTAGAAATTAAAAACTAATATATTTTTTTAATTTCTGACACGCTGTAGCTGAACAATGGCTGTTCTAAAACCCTACATTTATATAATAAAAAATTTAATTTTTTTTGTCACAGAATCCAACTGCCGATAGTCAATGATAGCAAAACTCAGAATAGAAAAAAAATTAAAATTAACTTGGGACTCGGTTGTCGTAGCAGATGAATGCTCTCTTAATAAATCTCATTAATTTTTATTATGTTGAGTATCTTAGAGATAATTACTCACTGAATTTGCATGCTACTCATATTAAAACCTGAATTAGATGTAGGACATTATTAGAAACTTACGAACCAAATAGCATATACAGGGTATCCCATCGGAAACTGCTTCGATCGTTATCTGGGAAAATACTAATCTGAAATATTTAAAAATAAGAAATATCTAGAACTCTCCAGCACTTCCGGTTATACCGGAAGCCGATAGCAACTTAAATGGAACACCCTCAATGATATGCGAATATTTAAGGGGGTGATTCTACATCGAATGGTAATGATAGTTTGCTTTATAAATTATGGTCCATGTTCCGTTACAAAAATACGGGGTGTTAAAGTTTTAGGTAAAAAAAAGAAAAATAATTAATAGTTTTGAAACCGCAAACACGGAATTCCAGGAAACAACTACTCTGCGGGCTAATGCCCCGACCAGCATTGAATTACACCTGGAAAACCTATAGCAACAGCTAGAGTCATTCGTCAGACGCCCACCAGACATATACCGGTTTCGAGCTTATTAGCTCTCATCAGTATGCCATAGGTGAGGTATCCGACGAATAATCCTAGCTGCTTTCGTCTGTCTAACCCGACAGAAGGGACCATGAGTACGCGGTGTAGAACTAACTACATCTATCGGCCGTTCGCTACTCCATGCCGGACTGAAAATGTCACAGACACGAAGCGTTCTACATGCAGTAGACACCATTGAAAGCTGTCGACCTTTATCATGGAGTAGCGAACGGCCGATAGATGTAGTTAGTTCTACACCGCGTACTCATGGTCCCTTCTGTCGGGTTAGACAGACGAAAGCAGCTAGGATTATTCGTCGGATACCTCACCTATGGCATACTGATGAGAGGAAACCGGTATATGTCTGGTGGGCGTCTGACGAATGACTCTAGCTGTTGCTATAGGTTTTCCAGGTGTAATTCAATGCTGGTCGGGGCATTAGCCCGCAGAGTAGTTGTTTCCTGGAATTCCGTGTTTGCAAAATATCGTTTCTCGCCGATCGCGATAAAGGTCGACAGCTTTCAATGGTGTCTACTGCATGTAGAACGCTTCGTGTCTGTGACATTTTCAGTCCGGCATGGAGTAGCGAACGGCCGATAGATGTAGTTAGTTCTACACCGCGTACTCATGGTCCCTTCTGTCGGGTTAGACAGACGAAAGCAGCTAGGATTATTCGTCGGATACCTCACCTATGGCATACTGATGAGAGCTAATAAGCTCGAAACCGGTATATGTCTGGTGGGCGTCTGACGAATGACTCTAGCTGTTGCTATAGGTTTTCCAGGTGTAATTCAATGCTGGTCGGGGCATTAGCCCGCAGAGTAGTTGTTTCCTGGAATTCCGTGTTTGCAAAATATCGTTTCTCGCCGATCGCGATAAAGGTCGACAGCTTTCAATGGTGTCTACTGCATGTAGAACGCTTCGTGTCTGTGACATTTTCAGTCCGGCATGGAGTAGCGAACGGCCGATAGATGTAGTTAGTTCTACACCGCGTACTCAGTTTTGAAACCGCTCTAGATATTTCCATGAAATTTGGTATGTATTGACTATCAATAAAGATGCATATTTTGCAGTATAAACATAATTTCTATCCTTAAAAGTGGCGTACGCATGAGCACTGACTTTAATATTTTTAAATAAAAAAATGGTACGCTAATGGTTTTCCCCCAGACTAAAATTATTTTTGAATTCCCTGTTCAGTTTGAAAAATAAGAGGCCTCTTGAGTTTTTGAATGGCAATGATCCGTTTTCGATAAAAAAAAAAATAAAAACCGTTGAATTGTCCGGGAGAATTCATGTAATTATTAAAGTATACAACTTTGATAGAAAACAACAACAACCAACAACATAACACATTAACATAATATTACAACTACCTAAATTAAAACTAATAATGTCTGTAATAATGGTAACAAATCAGTATTATGTAAATTGTTAAAAATTGCCCCCATTACTTAATATGGATACTTCCGCTCTCCTTTGCATGGAATTGCGCACTCGTTCAAATATTCCCGGAGTATGTCGTATTCTATCACATGCTGCAACTATTCTAACTTGTGTACACAAGCGTCTTAAGGTAGCCCCATAAAAAAAATTCTAAACTATTGAGGTCGGGGGACCTTGGTGGCCATTCCTGAGGCCCACCGCGCCCAATCCAATGATTTGCATAAATTGGTTGTAAATAATTGCGTACTGTTATACTGAAATGTACTGGTGCGTCATCGTGCATGTACCACATTTGATTTCTTATTACTAAAGGAACATTCTCAAGCAACAAAGGCAACTGTCGTTAATGGAAAATCAGGTAAGGTTGTCCCTCAAGTCGTCCCGGCAGGAAGAATGGTTCAATAAAGTCACCAATGATACCTGTCCATACATTAACCGAGAATTGTTGTTGGAAATGGGTTTTAGTATTAGCATGAGGATTTTCATCCGCCCAAATATGATTCTTATTGAAATTTTGGATACATTTTCTTGAAAAATTAGCTTCGTCAATGAACAGAATATGCGATCTAAGTTGCGGATTTTGGGCAACATTATGAAGATACCTCTGACAAAAGGTCACATGCTTTATTTTATTTTTTATTTATTTTATTACTTTATTAAATAATAGATTAAAACATAAAATATCGGCAGTATCCAGATGACGTTATCATGTTTCTAATCAAACGCGTTTTAAAATTTATTGTGGCACCTATAACGTACCTTATTAATTTAACTTTTCTATCTGGAATATTCCCTGACGTATTAAAAATTGGGAAAGAGTTACTCATCTTTTTTTTTTAAAAAAAAGAAGTCTGGATTGCTATAGACCAGTAACTGTTTCTATTAGCTTTTCAAAATTATTTGAATATGCTTACTTAGAGCGGTTGATGAATTTCTTAAATAAGATAGGTACAAATTTTATCACATAACCAACATGGATTTCACTTGGAATTGTCTACCGTAACTGCTTTTCATTCTTTATATGAAGAAGTCATTAAATGCATTGATACGGGCGACTGCCCAATCGGAATTTTTGTGATTTAGTTTGTGCATTTGATTGTGTTAATCATGATATCTTCATTAACAAACTTTATGATCATGGCATAAAAGGTTTTGCATTAGATTGGTTAACTAATTTTATGAAATTTCGGAAACAATATGTTTCTATACAATATACCAAATCAAATGCTGTGAATGTAATCAATTCCAATTCTTGTTCAGCTGAAATGGCTGACCACAAGGGTCAGTTTTGGGTCCTGTACTATTTATTGTTTATATAATATCTATAGAAGATATATTGGATCAAAAAACAGCTTTTACGATATACGCCAACGATTTATCTCTAATTATTCCAAGTAACTTGTTCGACAACCGTAATATTGATATTGATAGAACTATGCAAGATATCTGTGCTTGGTTTAATCAAAACTATTTATACTTAAATCCCGATAAAACACAAATGGTTAGATTTCTGATTAGACAAAAAATATGTGATGATATAACAATAAACATTAATAAATGTATCATTGAGAGGTTTAGTAGTGTAAAATTTTTAGGGATTTATTCTGATGAAACCCTTATTTGGAAAGGTCATTGTAATTATCTAGTATCTACTATGAATTCTATCAATTTCTTAGTTAGAAATATATGAAAACTATTTTAACTGGAAAAGAATTACTAAAATTTTACTACGCACAGGTTGAATCTCGTCTTCGTTGTGGTGTTTGTTTCTGGGGTGATTCCACCTTCTCACATAATGTTTATATTGCACAGAAACGTTTTCTTCGTACTGTCGCTAGTGTACATAGTAGACACACATGTATAGACATTTTTAAAAATTATAACATTTTAAATTTGACGTCCTTGTTTATATTTGAAATTTGTGTTTTTATTTTTAAGAATAGGCATAAGTTTTATATAAATGGGGATATACATTGTCTAAACACTAGGCATAAAAATGACATCCGTACCAATTTCTAAGCTGTCAATTGTCCGTAAATCACCAAATTATTTGGTACCGAAAATATTTAATCATTTACCTGCTGACTGTAAGTAAAGCATGCATTTACATTCATTTAAGAAAAATATGAAATTGTTTTTAGTGACCAATTGCTTTTATTTCCTGTCATTGTGTCATTGTCTTGAAACCAAATAAATGAATTCAATTGAATTGAATTGATGGGAAGTTTCAATGACCGCAAGACAAGTAGAGTTAAAAAAGTTGGGGCTGTTAGAAGTTGTAAAAATGTAATGGGCAGAGCAGGTTTTGGTACGTTAAATAATAAATATCTCATAGCTTAATGTTGTCTAAATTCTTTACCAATACCAACAATCAACTTGATATCTTCTATTTCCAGGAAAAATTTTAGGCACCTCCCCGCACCCTACAATACGTCCATTTTTTTCTTAATAATTTGATATCGCAAAATCGATAACTCCTAGCTATAAAAAATGTTGCGCAAAATGACCCTAAAATTTTACGTAGAATACAAAAATACAATAAAGTATACTGTGTATCATTTAAAATAACGAAGTTGGTGTGGAGCTTTGGTATAATTGAAATAGATATTTTAGTTGTGTTTACACCCCAGGCACTATTTATTTATTTGAATAAACTACATCCAGCAGACAGATGCCCATTTACAGGATTCAATCAAAACATGAGTGTCAGAAAGCAATAATAAACAGAAAAAAATATTACTAAAATTAGCAATATAAAAGAAGATAAAGTAAAATTAAAGATGAACAAGAGGATTTACGAATACAGAAAATAAATATTTCCTAAAATTGTTTTAAATTATACAAAATATATCAGCAGCAACATAGATTTCAAAAATTCTACAAGCAATTATTATACAGGGTGTTTCATAATATATGCGCAGGACTTCAGGATGTGATAGCTCGTCCAAAAATTTGAGAAAAAGTTTGTATTAACTTACCCCCCAAAATGCACAATTTTCGAGGTACAGTTGAGGTTGTAAAAAAAAAATGGTTTTTTGCGAATATCTCCAGAACCGTTTATCGTACAGAAAACAGCTTTTGTAAGTATTTACTACTCATAATAAGCTATGTTCTGTACGAGAAAATTTTTTTTCAAAGTCATAATTGGTGAAGATTTTGAAGGGGAAGTGGGTGTTTTTCTCCCCAACTTCTACGCCACTGGAAAAAGTACGGTTTTGAGACGCCCATTTGAACCGCCAATGTTTTCTACACATTAAATGTACTCTTGGTCATAAGTTCTAAAGTTGACCGTGTTCAAGAAAAATGTACTTTTATGTTGAAAAACATGGTAAATTTTTTGAAATTTGAATGAATTGCTGCGTGCATTGAAGCTAACGGAGGATATTTCCAACATTTAATTTAACTGTGTACGATTTTTTTTTTATTTTGCAACTACGAAGTTAACGTTTGTTTTTGTTACTTGTTCTAACGATTAAATATATTTTGTTTAATTAGTAAAGAAAAAATAATTTCAAAAAAATGTTTTTCAACATAAAAGTAGATTTTTCTCGAAAACAGTCAACTTTAGAGCTTATGACCAAGAGGCGTTTCAAATGGATGTATCAAAACCGTACTTTCCAGTGGCGTAGAAGTTGGAGAGAAAAACACCCACTTCCCCTTCAAAATCTTCACCAATTATGACTTTGAAAATTTTTTTTCTCGCACAGAACATAGCTTATTATGAGTAGTAAATGCTTACTAAAGCTGTTTTCTGTACGATAAACGGTTCCGGAGATATTCGCAAAAAGCGAAATTTTTTTTACAATTTCAACACCCTGTATCTCGAAAATTGTGCGTTTTAGAGGGTAAGTTAATACAAACTTTTTTTCAAATTTTTGGACGAGCTATCACATCCTGAAGTCCTGCGCATATATTATGAAACACCCTATATTATACTAGGATTATTGAAATGGTCGACAGAATTTCGAGTAGATAGATAGAAAGTAACTACTCCTTGAATTAAATCTAGGTGTATAAAAGCATATATGCCTCTGTAATTCAGGTGGAGTCAACCAGATTATATATAGAAACGTTATACAAGTAACATTGTAGCATTTATACAAAGAAGTGAAATTGAATTCATGCAAAATCAAAGAATATTCAAAATTTCTAGGGGGATATATTATATGATGTTTTCTAAAATAAATATATTTCATAATTCTTCTTTGTATATATTCTACCATATCTATCTATTTAGATGTTTGAGTATTCCAAACAGAGCAGCAGTATTCTAATTTACTCCTTACAAGAGTAAAATAGAGTTTGCAAATGGTATCAACAGAATTAAACTCTTTGCCATTGCGAATAACAAAACCTAATATTCCTGGTTATATTACCTATGTAATCAGAAAAGTTAATTTGACATCAAAAGTAAGTAAATCCTTAACTTCATAAATACGGTTGAGTACAACATTATTTAAGGTGCAATCATAATTGATGGTATTAAATATTCTATGAAATGTCATGAATTTGCATTTATCAGTATTCAGATCTAAATTATTCTTATGACACTAATAACTCAAACGAATTAAATCTTGCTGCAATAATTGGTAATCATGCAGTTTTTATCTTCCTAAATATTTTTTTTAAATGACGTTGCAAATATCAAAAATAAACAGTAAAACAATAGAGGCCTCAAGTTTGAGCCCTGGGATACTCCTTATGTTGAAATGAACGTAGAAGATCTGATACCATCAATTTCGACAAATAGTTTCCTGTTACATATGTAAGACCTAATTAAAGTTATAATTTGAGATATGCCAAATAAAGATGTATCTAAGAGTATGTTATCTGAAATTCTATCGAAGGCTTTGCTAAAATAAACAACATTCACTTGTTTTTTGCGTCTAAAAAACATGTTGTTCAATAGGTATGATACATTTTACATGATTATATAAGTCATGCAATATAATCCCCAATAATTTTGAAAATACAGATATTAATCAAATTGGTCGGTAATTCTTAATATCAGAAATACTTTCCAATTTATATACTAGAGTGATTCTTAAAAGTTTTCATAAATTTCTGGGGGCATACAAAGAATAGATATATTTTATACATATCTGGTACATCCTTAAGGCATCTTTAAAATGTCTAAAACGTCCATGCGTGAGCCATAGAGAACGTTCTGAACTGTTAATGAACGTCCTATAGACAATATGATCACATAAGTTAATAACTGAAAATTTCTTTCAAATACACTCAGCCATTTATCTTTGCAATCAATATTTTATGAAGAATATAAGTTAAGTCAACTTGGAAATATTAAATTAAAAATTATTCAACCCTAAACGAGCAGTGAATCTCTAAGGTAACTGAATATCATAAAATTGTCTTTATCTTTCATACTTTATATTTACGTTTCCAGTTTTTGTTACAGTCCGATTTATTTTATTCTTTAAAAAAGAGTCGAGCCATCTTTAATTTTTATTTTCTTACGCATTGCAGCATTTTGCATTTCTGCCGTAAAAATTATAAAACGCCAATCATTGTTTTACTCTTAAACGAATTCAGAGATAAAACTCTAACGATCAGCAAAACGAATGCTTCCACTGAACGATGATAATACTTTAATTTTATGGACTTTTCTCTAGGTTGAGGTCTAATTAAACTGGGTCCCACAAATCGCAACTCCGTCTATATATCGGGCTTTTATTGATGCTTAAATAGGAGTCCGCCTTTCTCTCTACACAATGACGTTTATCTCAATGGCCCAATTAGCTCCGTTTAATTTGGAGCTTTAGAACTGGGCAAATTGAAAATATGAACTGCCATTTCTCCTTGGTGCACTGTGCTGCCAAAATGAATAAGTATTTTAACTGGGGATAAAGAGTGCAGCAAATATTTATTTATCTGTAAATTATTCCGGTGTAAACCTTCTAAGCATTGTTTGATTATTTGGAAAAGAAAATAATTTAACATTTTTATCCAGCCTACTCTAGGTAATGCACTATGTGTACGCGCTATAGGCGCACACGAATCATGTTACATGCTCGTACAAGCTGTTAGTGAAAAATTTTTTTTTGGACTTGCAGGTCGAAGGCTGGACTCGCACGCATCGTTGTCTCTCCGAAAACTTTTTGGAGAATTTCAACGAGTCGCGTCAAAGAGGCTAAGAGCTAATAAAAATATGTCATCCACAGAACATATTTTGACATCTAAATAATACAGTAGAACAAGTCGAAAGCACATAGAGAACAACATGTGCGACTGATGTTGTAAAGGACCGTGATTAGCTCGGTACAGTACACGATATGTCTAGACCGTGACAGAATAGTGCGTTGACGCTTTAACAGTTTCCTCCATTTTATACAAGGTGATTCACAGCTTATCTAAAAAAATCCCGGTAAAAATGTACCAAATGCAGCTACTTTTACCGCGGTATGCAGAGAGTGCGGGCACGACACGATAAATTTGCAATTGAATCGTGCAAAAGATGGAGCGTGTACAAGCATTAATATCAAGGGAGTGGACGATGAGGACAGATACCATATCAGATTTAACATAGTGTTTCGTGAACATTTAATTTCAGTTTTTTTGAACAATGTTTTCTTCTGGAGTTACAGAATGTTAAAATTTAATAAAACGTGACCAGGTAGTTTCACTACTCAGTCATAGTTAAAATCCACTGACTTCGTGTGCAATTCCATCAACTTGTGATGGGAGGCCACCACTACTAGAAACCACAGAATTCTAGAAATTAGCTCCACTTGATTCCCGATTAATAAAAAATGTTTCCACCATTTTAACTAAATTAATTAACTAAATGTATTCCTTCTTAAGAAACAAAATACATGAATTAATAAATAATATATTATCTAATCAAGGATATGTCTCTTCATTGTTTATGATTGTAATTTGAATGTGAAGAATTTACCAAACTAATTTTGAAGTACATTGAAGGTTCCTTCCGATAAAGAGCGTAAGAGATAGAAACCTAAGCTCCTGAATGACCGCTTTTGTGATGTTAAAATAATGAAAGCGAATGTTATAATGCTGTAAAATCACTAGATGATGTATTTTCTAATTTTTTTTATTGATCAACAGCGTCAAAACGACGAGTTGTTGCCAATAAACTTTAGCAGCTCTATTTCTTAAAACTAGTTTATAGTAAACAACTAAGGCCACATTAAGGCAGGTAGTACCCTAGTCACTAAAATATACTATCCTGTCTTGTAAACGACACACATAAGTCCAGCGGCATCCATATTAACTACTGTCAGAAACTGTTCTTTTTTTCCTATTTGATTTTGCATTTTTTATGTAAATAATTTATTTACACTATGTCCGTAAAAATTCATCAAGTCAATAAGATAAAAGTTTTTGAGCTAGTCGACACGTCGGTAAAAGTTCTGTGTTTTGATTCAACATTCATATAATTCATGGACATTCATCAATCTTAGACAAAACAGCTTACCCAAAGCAACAAAAAGCCTTTATGAAAAAAAATTATAAAATGAGTAGTTTCTCTACAAATACATTCCAATACCTAAAAATAATGACCCTAAACAATTATCGGATTTAAGACTTATTAGTATTTTACCTTGTTTGTCTAAAGTCGCTGAAAAAATAATGGCAAATCAAATTCGTAATTTTTTAGAAATTAATCATATTCTTCCATCTGTTCAGTCAGGATTTCGTTCAGGTTACAGTTGTGCTACAGCTTTAATTAATATCACTGATGACATTATTCAAGCAATGGATGAAAGGAAAAATACTGCACTGGTATTACTTGATTTTAGCAAAGCTTTTGATGCCATTAACTATCAAGTACTTTCATCCATTCTTAAATCATGCGGTTTTCAAAATGAAGCTACTTTACTCCTTCAGTCATATTTACAGGATCGTATGCAGGTTGTAAGGTTTTGGGACAAATTATCTAAACCTAGATCAATTTCTTCTGGAGTTCCACAAGGTTCCGTTTTAGGCCCTGTATTATTTAGTATTTATACCAGCCAGTTTGTTAAATTTATTAAATATTGTTCTACTCATATGTATGCTGATGATATTCAGCTTTACTATTCATTTAATTCGTTAGATTATCAAGTGGCCAGTGTTGAGATTAATAGCGACCTACAGACTATTTATGATATTTCTAAAAATCATTAATTGGTTTTGAATCCCGCTAAGTCAGCTGCGATTTTATTTGGAAATAAGCATAATGTTTCTGATTTGAAAAACTTATTAAAAATTGAGGTAATCAGATGAGGGTTCAACATTAACTATCTCTGAAAGTGTGAAACATTTAGGATTAATTCTTGATAGGTCGTTAAGGTTTAGAGAACAAGTTAGCAAACTTATACAGCGATCATATAATGCATTAAGACTTCTTTATCCTCACAAAGGTTATATTGATTACAGTACAAAGAAAATGCTCTGTGAAACTCTAGTGTTAAGTCACTTCAATTACTGTGCACCTGTCTACGGACCATGTTTGGACCAGACTTCTAAATGCCGTATTCAGCGTGTTCAAAATTCATGTATTCGTTTCGTGTATGGCATAAGAAAGTTTGAACATGTTTCTCATAAATTAATAGATTTGCAATGGTTAAATATGGCAAATCGTAGACAATTTTATTTGTTGTGCTTTTAAACTCCTCCGTACTTGTATAATAAAATTAACTTTCGAAATGATGAGCATACTCTTAATATTCGAACTAAAGGATTACTTACTCCACCGTCACAAAACTGCATTATTTGAAAGAGGTTTTAAATATAACATATACAAAACTTATAATAAATTTTATTCTCAAGTAACATCGTTTAGCATAAACAAATTTAAAAGTTTTATTAGAGATATGTTATTTATGGAGCAGAATTTGATATAAAATATTTGTTATTCTACCCCTGTTCACTGTTTAATTTTTGTAATGCTTTTCTTGGCATGAAATAAATGCCTCTGGCCATTTTTTATTTATTTATTTATTTTGTTTTTCCCTATTTCAAATAATTTTTTACAATATCTATGAGTATTTGTGTGTCCTTTTTCATTTTTTATTATTATTATTATTATTATTATTATTATTATTATTATTATTATTATTATTATTATTATTATTATTATTATTATTATTATTATTATTATTATTATTATTATTATTATTATTATTATTATTATTATTATTATTATTATTATTATTATTATTATTATTATTATTATTATTATTATTATTATTATTATTATTATTATTATTATTATTATTATTATTATAATAAATTGTGGTGCTAATTATAGGCGTCCTGGGTGGAATGAGACATACGTTGCTTACTGACTTAAAGATCATACCGGCTTGTCGGAATTCGGCAGAGATCTTAGCCGGCAGAATGCAGAAGGCAATCGTCCTTGGTTCGCTAGGTCTGCTCAGAACACACGATTTACGGGCGCAATGATTACTGACTCCACGGAGTGGAGAGTGGTCATTGCTTGACTCTCCAGAACATCTCCGAATGTGTCGGAGCCTCGGAAGGTGTTTACTGGAAGAAAAAATAATAATAATAATCTTTATTATTCCAACAGGATGAACTCAATTACAGGAATAAAATAACTTGAAAAATACATACTGTACAATACAAGAATTAAACTATCATAAACAAAAGAATGTAATAATTTAGTATAATAGTAATGCACAAGGAAAACAACAAATATAATTCATACTAATTTAACCGAACATGTTTACATATACGATTCAAGCTATCGTTAAATATGTCACAATCTACTGGAATTTTGTTATATGTATAACTCACATATAAGTGAAGTAGGACATTTAGACATATTAGATCTAGGAGTAGAACAATAGAATGTAGCATGTTGTCTTCTGTTGGTTCGAGGTACAATAAAGTTTATCTTGCTTAATAGAACTGGACAATCGATTTTACCATGCACATATTATATAGAAAACGAATTAAAGAAATATTACGTCGAATGTATAACGATTCCAAATTGAATCTATTTAATAACTCAACTTGACTAAATTTTAGTGGTAGATAAAATCCATCTTGATAGAAGCATAGAAATTTAAGAAATTGACGTTGATCCGATTCCAAACTCTGACGATGAACTTCATAAATCGGATACCGTATGATGAAACCGTATTCAAGTTCCGACCTAACAAGGACGCAGACTAGAGACTTGAACGTTTGATTATTGCAACTTACTATCGAAAGTTATTCCTAAATCCTTATAGTACTCGACTCGACTTGGCATTATCACTAATGATATAATCATGACTAATAAAGTTGGTTTTTCGTGTATAAGTCATACATTTATATTTCGAAATATTGATATATTGATAAGATGATTTAATTTGCACCACGACGTCATATGATTTATGCATTGCTGTACTCCAAACGGGAATTTATCTCAGTAAACAACTTGAAGTCATCAGCAAAGAGCAAACTCTCACAAGAAATCATATCCGGAAAGTCATTAATAAAGAATATAAACAATAGAGGCCCTAAGTTAGAACCCTGAGGTAGCCCCGATGTTGGAAAATCGATAGGAAATAAAGTTTTGATCGATAAGATATAGCGGTCTCTACTAAGATTGAATGATATATCAACAGTAAAATAATAACCCTAATAATTGCAATGCTGCACTATTTAACAAAATATCTTCCTCACTCTCGGTAACTTGCTCAGTAGAGGGTACGGTAAGATTACACTCGTAGCTATAGTAATGAATATGAAGAATTTCCTCAACTATGTTTATGGCAAATCTGAGCAAAACTCTCTGGCTATGAGACATTTGTACTACAAACGCTTTTCGCAAGCAGCGACAATCATTTTGAACACTTATACTTACAATACTATTTCACATTTTATTATGTGTTGTAAAGAGAGCTCTAAGAGAACCATTCACAGTAAGTATGTTTAGGTATTTGTGTTTATTATGTACGAACACCTGAACATTGTAGGTGTGCGATGTTGCTACATATTCAAAACGTATTTGCTGTCATAAGTCTATCACCGTTGGTCAGAGAAAAAACTAACTAACTTTCATTTTAATCTATCATCTATCAAAAATAGTTTGTTTATATAATTTTCCAATACGACTTGTTAAAATTTGTATTTGGGCAATTTTATTTAATTAAGGATCCATTTTCTGATGAAGTATATGTTGTTATTGCTTTTGTGCATGAATTTGGTAATGGGAACGTTGAATTTCTTCATAGACGTAAACCGTACATCCCATATTTAATTACAAGATCTTCAAAACATAATAAATGTCGTTTAACTGAAGAACTTAAAAATAGTACCCAATGCATAGGAATTTTAGATTATTCAAAGTGTAGCAGGAGTGCATCACGCCGGAGATGAAGCGATTACATTTTTCTCACTGGATTTTACAACAACGCACCCAAGATAACTTTATTTCAGATATTCTATGGTCAATTAAATGCAATTTTTGAAGACACGGTATTAAAAATTTCCGTAATGACCGTGTTCAGTTCGTAGAAAATACTGAGCGACAAGAATTTATTGAAATTTAAAGTAAATATTTGAGGGTTTTTATTTATAAATTTATTTAATGAAAATTTCAGTGCAGAAAACTACATAACTTTTTAAACATTATATTTTTTGATATTATGAAATATCGTATCAACGTTTCACTCAGAAAGACAAATAAACCAATGACTGCATACCTACTCATTTCCCAAATCAATTCATAAAGTTAATTTAACTTTTCAGTAGTTGTGGTACAGGGATTCTGTAACACTTTGGATGGACATCCAGAGTTGGCACTAGGCACGCGAGCGGTAGCCATAGAGCCAATGTTTTTCAAAGTCATACCCGAAGAAGTTCTTCGAGGTCATCATCAACGACAATCCCTTATCTTCACCACCTTTTAGTCATTGGTGACGGCGACGATGACCTCCAATAACCTCTTCGGGCATGACCTTGAAAGACATCGGCACCGTAGTTACCGCTCGCACACTTGTGCCAGCTCCGGCAGCACTTTGGTATCCTGTCCACCAAAGTGGTCTGGAATATCTACACAACATCTACTTTTTACATTGCTTTAACCTTAAAATATTACATTCGGCACTCGACATTATTTCTTATACCTAATTTACCCTTGTTCCCTTTCTTGCAATATAAAGAGTAATTTTATTATTTTATGCACAGTAACCGCATAGTGCAATCTCTCCTTAGGGTTACATGCATTCATTTCAAACCTCATTCTTCTACTACTTACATAGGTATATAGAAATCTAGCCAGGCAGAAATTTCTTTATACTATCAGCTTCTTGACTGATCCTTTCCATTTCAACGTAGTAGAAATACCCAGTTAACTAAAATACACAACATTCCTTTGATATGCTCTTTTTTACGGTGACATTATAGTGCTGCTATCAATGTTATCATTTAATCAGTCTCGTTTGGGGGCACATGAAACTGTTCTTCGAGGATTCATGTTAAAAATAAATTATTTTTTCAGCGAACGTCCCAGGATACGTTTTTCAGTACTTCCTCTTTGTCGTCGTCATTGAACACTGATGCAGTGCCGTGGTGAATGCTGTCCCGCGACATATAAGCAAGGGTAATCCATCGCCTTGTCGTAATAAATCATCTATCTGTGAAATTTAATACCCTCAGAAACCCTCCAGTGATATTAGGGTCCATTACGGTTGATGGAGTTCTTACTTATTTTGGCTCAAGTTCACCGTGTGTTATTCTACCTAAAAACCATAGCGATGTTTCGTAACAGTTAAAATATAGGGTCTA
The DNA here is from genome assembly GCA_025584915.1 of Monochamus saltuarius. Lineage (NCBI taxonomy): Eukaryota > Metazoa > Arthropoda > Insecta > Coleoptera > Cerambycidae > Monochamus > Monochamus saltuarius. The sequence continues at coordinate 44,978,796 of CM046724.1, read as the reverse complement.
ACTGTACAATGTGTCACAAATACAAACACACCTTTTTTGTATATAGGGTGATTTCACGGAAACAGCACACATTGATATCTTATATAAAAATAAGTGCCCCTTCCTCTATAAAGTTTTGCTTTAGGAGACTTCCTCTTCAAAAAGAAAGGTATTAAAATATATATTGTGTATAACTACAATGACTAATACATTAATCAATACACAAAAGGACTAGACACAGATAACTGATAATCTCCAATCATGTATGCGCGAAAATGTCCTAAACTTTAACATACTGCTGTATCTCTAAAACAACTTCTCCTAAAGCAAAAAATAAAAGGAGCAAAGTATTAAAGTTTAGCAAAAAAACTTTATACCCAGTTCTCCGCCACTGGTCGATATAGTACAACTACAATTACACCAGCTGAAAGACCTCCAATCATGTATACGCGAAAATGTTTATTTATTTTTGTTCTAAACTTTAACATACTGCAGTATCTTTAAAACAAGTTCTCCTAAAGCAAAAAATTAAGAACAAAGTCCACTTATTTTCCAATAAAAAAATTATTTCTGCAGTTTCCCTATTTAAAATGAAACTTAGCTTCTGCAGTGTATTAAAATTTTTAAAAAACATATCAAATTTCTAAATATTGCATTAATTAAATATTTTTAACATTAAATTTTATTTTTAAAATGAAAATATTTTGATTTAAAAATATTATTAACCATGAGAAGTCGCAGACTACCGATGAGAATATATGTCAATAACTTTCATTAGTGCGCTACATAATATAAAATTGAGAGAAATGTGGAATAATTAGCTTCAAATATATTATTTTATGATTTGTGCGTTCTGTTAGCATGGCTAACATTACTGACCAAAAGTAAAAAGATGAACAACCACGTCAGAATTCAGCCTTGCGTACGAGCAAAGCGTTTCTCTGCAAGGTTTCATTCTCATATACAATATTTTGATGTGTAGAACAAATAATCCGGGATTCAGGACAAATATAATCAAGACGCGAAAGTGTAGGTCAAGGACGAATCCGTCGTATTTTATAAGGCGAATATTCCTCCGCACGTACTTGTTCAATAGCAGACCAAAAAAAATGTTTCCATTGTGTTGTATGGTGTATTCTCCAAAAAAAACCAGTAGTATCTCTATGTATAAAATACCCTAGAAATTGCTTGAAGTTTAAATAGTTACTTCAATGATGCTCCAATAGATATTGCAAATAAAATAAAACATTTTGATTATAAGTCAATTTTTCTTTGCTTTTTTACGGAACAGTAGTTGTTGAACTTGATCCTCACCTTGTGGAAAATTATAGACCTAATACTATATCTGTTTGGTTTTTCAAAAATTTTTGAGTATGCCTATTTGGATAGAATTTCTATTCTGAATAAATGTAATATTAGATCAGGTTACTATAAAAGCCATTCATTCATTTTACAATAAGCAATTTGCATGAAATTTATAAAGGTATAAAAATATTGTTATTTTATTACATATTAAGTACTTAACAAGAATATCTTGCTAATTCTGTAAGATTGTTCTTATTTTTTTCATAATTAATTATTTTATACAGCAATTTATTCAAATATAGTCACGGGTTCGGAAACAACATTCTGATTAGTCCACGTCACAGTATATGGAAACATCCATGGCGACACATGTCAAATTGTCAAATCGACGTAGTTTAGTTAAGTCGGTTATACTCGCGACAAGAATTCAGACGTCTTACGTCATACGAACAAATGAATAATTTATTATATTTTCATCAAAATATTTAAGAAACTACAACTGACAGTACTAAAACTATATACTACACTAAAAGTTTGCATTAAATATTGCACTAAATTTCAAAAAACGGTTGTTTTTAACGCGAACAAATATCGAAAATTACGTTGACAATAAAAACAAATGTGTAACGTCAGCCGTGACGTAAGACGTCTAAATTCTTGACTCGAGTATAGCAAACTCGTTCCGTAACTGGTTAGCGTCGAACCCTGGTCTAACTTTGTGGTGTTTGTGTGGTGTCCAACATTGATTATAACATAAGTTTTGGATTGCCGAAGGGGATGGAACCGATAAAACTCAAATTTTATAAGTATTGTGTCGTACCAAAGTGCAAAAACACTACGGTAACAACCCCGGAAAAAATATTCTTCTCGGTTCTTAAACATGAGAAAATGCATAAGAAATGGTGCATTTCAATAAATAGAGACGAAAAAGAGAATGCAACACTATCGAACACAACGGCGTTACATTGTTGCGAGGATCATTTCCCCGTAAGTAATTTTTCACTTTATTCAGATTATAAAGATGTGTGTTATAAAATTAATAGTTGGAGGAAGATATAGAGAATTATTGGCAGCACAAATTAAATGGGAATGTACAAAGACTACAACCAAGAAACGGTGTAATACCCCATCATTTTAACTGTCAGAGGAAAATGGTACCTGAGCAACAAAGTGATACAAAACGCAGACGTCTTGAAATTAATCACCATAAAATTTGGATTTTCTCCCAGAAACGAAAACATTGACAATGAGTCAATTTTGAGCAGGTTATCTGTTTGTCTTTTAACAAATCCACTCTCTGTTGCCATTATTTACTATAATTATATGGATCTTATCCACAATGCACACCAACAAAACAAATAGTAATTTGACTTTGACAGTTCGATTTTGACATTCATGTTACGCATAATATAAAACAATATGACATGTTGATATACTGTGACGTCACATAACCGCCATTTGTATTTCTCGCGTTTTTGTGGTTGGGAAAGACGTAATAAATCTATTAATTTATTACCGCTTTATTTTTGCAGAGAATGACATAAAACTAACACAGTACATATAAAATGAACTGAATAATATTTTGGTAATAACATAAAAAAATATGCAAATTGCCTATTAATGAATTGAAATTGTCAAATGCTGACGAGTGGCCTGTAGGTATTTTCTGTGAGCTTAACCAAGCATTTGACTGCATAGCACGGTAATCTATTACAAAAATTATCTTCCTATAACATAGAAAGCAACATGTCTCTCTTACATCTACATGTGATAACGTTGCAAGCATTTATAGAACATGCTGTGTTGAATTAGGTGTTTCTCATGGTTCAGTTCTGAGCCCGATACTTTTTGTGCTGTATTATATACAGCATTGGATTGGAATTCATTGGAGTATGCAATAGATAATAACTTTTTCAATGTACGCTATGACTTGTCATTAATTGTTTCACATAAATTGACAATAAACTTGTTAATTAACTTAGAAAACACTTTATACAGGGTGTCCCTGAAATGCATGTACCAACGACCCATCCTAGATTCTTAAGGTTAAAATACTATGATTTGTGCTAAGTTACCTATATACAAAAATGCACCGTTAAAGAGTGCTGACAGTAGTAGAAAAATTAAATGAGTTCAAATTTCTTCTAGGGGTATTGTTTACATAAAAATTTATAGTGTTTTTCTGGTATATTGGGAACACAGGTGCAATAATAATTGTTTAAATCGTTTGCATTAAATAGATGAGCAGGAATGCTGATGTTAGATTTTGAATTTAGTTTGAGTTTTTTCCATACCGTATTCTCACCATATAATCTCAATGTATGCTCTATAAAAGGCCTTTTGTACAAGCTAATGTGGTATAATTAAGCAGAATAGTTATAAAGATTTTTATTTTTTCTACGTTTCCATTTCCTTTGTTTTTCGGGGCTAAATAGTAGTAGTAGTAGTAGTAATAGTAGTAAATCAGTTTACCCAAGGATTATGATTTCTTGCGACTTTCATAGTTTTTAAAGGTGCATGTTCATTGAATAGTTGCAGCAGACTGTCAATATGCCACGGCGACATCTTCCACTGTACTGAACGGTGACGGTAAAAAGTAAATAATTGCATACGTGACGGTCACGATTATGTGGCAATCAGCATTAATTATTGCATTTCGACCGGGACGACGACGGTACTTACTGGTGCTGGTCTACTGGGCGTTAGAAATAACATGGGTACCTTCATGATTATGATTTTTTGGTCCGTGCCGTGTTGGTCGTACAGGTGTAATGTGCGCGATCACACTTAAAGTGTGCATATTTAGGAGGACACTAAAGGCAATGTTGGTAAATAAGTGTTTGTTTGAGTTTTTCTATATTATTTTAACTTGTCCACAATGAAATGGAGAATAAATAAATACAGAATAAACGACTCCAGATTTTCCCACGAAGGGTAGAATTTTGTCAATGGATTTTAGAGCAGCGACTTTACAAACTGTATTCTTTTTAACTGGTCATGGTACTTTTATATCTCGTGATGTCATTAACATTCTCAACTTCTCACGTTTAGAGTAATGAAGGCACACATAGTTTAGTTCCAGTTAAACCGGAAATGAGTACCTGCATTTTCTACAAAATAATTATCCTGGAAAGGTTTTAAATAGTTGTTTTACCCTGAAGAGATGAAATTGTTTTCACTTGTTATCTAAATTAGTAGGTTAGGCATAATGGATCGACTTCATGACTCAGAGAAAATCACAGTTAAATCCAATAGATTTCTTTTTGTAGGAGGTATATTAAGTCATTAGTATATGCCGTAAATTAATAAAATTAATCTCTACAGTGAATTTACAGAGCTAGTGCAAAATTTGGAAACAATAACGCTTTATTAACTTGTTGTACTAGTTCATGCCAGTGAAACTGAGCATTGAGACAGGCTGGAGTAATTTTGACCACCTTCTTGAATGTTGTGCTTAAGACGAAATTTTCTAAATTCAGGTAAGATGTTAATTTTTCCACATGTTAAATAATCATTTCAAATTAAATATACATCGTTATGTCACATTTTAGTGTTATACACTATATATATTATTGAAACATGGTAAGTTATCTGTACAAATTCAATGTATTTTATACAGCAGCTATTGAACATAAATCATATGGTTTCTCGGCGAATATTGTTATTCGCCAAAAAGACTATATTGAAGACGATTATAAAACATTGAACTAGAGTAATACCCATGTTAACAAAAATCAGTCTCAGTATTTCTTTATCAAATCTCATACTATTAATTTGTGATAGCACAGCATTTCAACATGTAAAACGTAGAGCAATATAAACGTTTTCGTAATTTTGTAAGATATATTTCATCTTCATTTCTTGAGCTAAAAATGTTTCTAAGGATGTTTGACAACTGAGAATATTAAGGGAAAAATCTATTTCAGTATTAATTACAGTGATCGCAATATAAAGGTCTCCAACCTAACACGTATACTAATTTTAAGAAGTTACCCAATGAACTATTAACAGGAATTTAGGGAGACATCAATGAATAAGTAGTGTCAATAATTGTTATCGATGTGAACATTTGGTAAAAGCACATATGTGGCAGACAAGTGGTTAAGCCGTTATATTTTAAACAATATTTGATCCTGATTGGAACTGGAAACATTTATGTTGTAGCAAGTGTACAAATATATTTTCACTAATATTTAGTAATGCAACCCTTCGACCCTTCTTTCTTTTCCAAATTTTTATAAATGGATGGCAAACTTTTAGGGTCTACAATGATTTTTTCGAATCCTATGGGTAAAATAAGTTTTAAGTATAGTCTTTATCCAGCCTAGTACAACAAATAGCTGGCCTCTGGGCCTTGACGTGTGTGCCATCTCCTCTGTGTATCAGCGACGGGGCAAGAATGATTACACGCTGTGGGTGACACCTAAAGAGTTGACCAATGGCGGCTGACATATCTGCTTTAATAAATTTAAGGATAATGCAAAACCGTGACAAATTCCGGACTCTGTGTACTAAACTCTTAAATAAAACAAGGAGATCTTGACTAATGACGCCTCGCTAAATATCAAACAAGCCTGTACTATATGCGAAAATTTTTTACTTTTTAAGGATACAAAATTCTCCGGCGGTTGGTATTCGATGTATTATGTTCTATAATATGATACCATACATTTAGAGACTAAAGGTATGATTTAGATATCGTCAAAGTTTTATATTTTGTAAATGATTTTATTTTAATTTAACCTGTGTAGATAGTGCTAATGATTGTATGAGGCTATAGCCAGTGGCGTAGCCACGGGGGGGTTTTGGGGGTCAGAACCCCCCCATGAGTTGGGTTGGTTGGGTCATATAGGTAATGTCTCACTACAAACCTGCAATCACTCTATTCGCCAAGATTTAGCAACGCGGTCAGTGAACTAGATCTCCTCCTACGGCAACCTTACATTAGGGTTCATCTGCATTAAATCATTTAAAAATTAAAGGATATGGATAAATATTTAGAAAAACACGACAAAAATAGGGACAATGGAGACCTCGGAAAAGGACCATCTCGCCACCAAAAAAAGCAAAGCGCAGCTATCGACCAACGTGGCAGACTGAGTATATTTGGCTAATAAAGGGTTCAAACAATTTTTTTGCAAACAGAGAAAATATTCAAGAAACTATCGATGTTACTGCAAATCTACCACTGCGTTAAGCATAGTCAATCTTACAATTCGTTAGATTGTGGGCTCAAACTTTTACCAAAAATTATAAAAGATTCTGAACTACTAAAAAAATATAGTCACAGAATTTTCCCCGCTCGCAGCCAATTCGACGACTGTGGTATCGCAAAACGCTAGATTGCCCCTACGCGATTAGACTTATTTTAAGCAATTTGACCTTGAAAATTTTGAAATTTTCGCCTGCGGCGCTAACCTCCCTCCCCTCTTCAACTGATATAATAAAAAAATAATGTGTCCCGTATCTTAAAATTCAAAAGGTGGCAACCCTGCCTGCAACTAAGTTCTAATTTTATTTTTGTCATTTTTGTAACAAATATTGTTCGTACCTGTTTATTATTTACATGTTTATGATGAGATTTTTTTTATTTACTTTTTATTGTTTCAATTTATTAAAAATTATTTTTTTTATTAAAAAAATCTAGTCTGAAATACTTTGTTCACTGAACCCCCCATGTCAAATTTCTGGCTACGCCACTGGCTATAGCAGAGTTTGAATAATATAATGGTTTTATTTATTTAAGCGCCCATACTGGTTGCTCCTGTTACAGAATTAATTTACACGACTAACTTCGCAATTCGACGAAGCTTGTCCATAGAAGAATGTCTCAGAGGATGAATTCCGACCGTACAACCGTAGTACCAACAATAGAAGTTCTGATAAAGGGTCCGTCCCCATAGAGCCTAATGCCTGCCATTCACGAACGGACAGGTCCGCCGGACGAGTCCGTTGGACCCAGTCGACCGACCCATCCTATCGTGAATGTAATAGCACCGACATGTCGTGGTATGGTCGCAGGTCCGCAGAATCAACGGACGGACTCACGACACGACAGATTTTTATATATTTTTAACAAGAATTTTATCTGATCATAGGTACAATATAAGATGTGTGCCTTTTTTTTATTAATATGTGATTTTTCGAATTTTATTTTCTCAAACGTCACGATTTGCATTTTATTTACCTAAGATCTCAGCTACTTATTCTGAATTCTGTATGTCTGTAAATATTTACATAATTAATTGTTCTGAACACTAATTGGTCAAATAAATGCAGTTAATTGAGATCTGAGGTAAATAAACAACATAGTGATAAAATAAATCCGTAGTTCAAGAGGTTTGTTCGTTCCTGTGGTTGATCTAATTTTGTTCATTTGAATATACTGATTTACTAAAGATATATAATAAAAATCACTGATTTCTTGATCGACATTTTGATGTCAAATAATAGAAGCAAATCAGGAAACATATATGTCAGAACATTTTAAAACAGATCAAGTGAAGTACTATAAAAGAGAAACTATTATCGCATTTGTATTTTATTCTAATTTAAGTAAATTTAAGTTAATTTTATTATTCAAGAAATTTATGATTCACAATCAGCGGCTGTAAATTTATTTATATTAATCAATTAGCAACATTTTTCCCTCCTCCCTCTTCCTCAACTCCGCGATCTTGAAATAGCCCACTAGAATGCTAGACTTCTAGATCGGGGAGCCGATAGTTTCCCTAGCCTTTATAAATGCTGGAATTGTGGAGAGGGTAGCTTAAGACTACAACACTTAGTCCCTTTGTACTGCCTCCCATTAGGTCAATTCACCAGAGCAACCAATCAACCTTATAAGGAGAAAAAAGTAGTGACGTTACTCAGGGTAACCCCTCTAATGTAGGCCATAGAAGGCCATCATTCTCCGAACACGGATTCTCTTATTGACGAGCGGGTAGTGCACTCTCGTCTTCCGATTCGCAACCCCTACACTTCCTCATATAATAAAGGTGCTTCTTTAACCAACGGTCCAGTTTGAATACCTGTCACCAGACGAAGATTTATTTGTTTCATCCCATCAATTTCCTAAACTCTTTGTGGGTGTCCTCTTTGATAATTTTAACAAATGCTGACAACGGGAGCATACTGGAGGGACCAGGTCCAAAAATATTGAGACCCGATGGACCGATCCTAGCCAGCTTGTCAGTCACTTTATAGATTTTGCTGGATGTATGTCTACGAGCAATTTCTTTTGAGGCTTGCTATTTCCGTTTGTACCACGGTAGCATGCCTATCCATTGCTGACTAAGGATACGTAAAGATCTGAAATAAATTCCAGATCCTGCACCTTCCCTCATTTTTTATCCGTATGTGGAAATGTTGATTACATCTTCGTTGGCGGTCTTCTCATTCCTAATAAGTATCTTGTAGAGTCTGTCAAACACAAATTTGGGAGAGACACTGTCAGTGCCTGCCTGCAAAATGGGCATCTTCGCATCTTCCTGACTACCCCATTCCACAGGCGACTTTTAACTTCTCCAGATCCTACATCTGGTATAATACCAGTATTCTTGAGGCGAAACATAGTTGTCGCAGTCATTTTTAGATACATATCTAAAGGTGGCATCACCTCCATTGCTATGGTGGGAGTCGCTATGCAGAAATATCAAGATATATAGAGTAATGAATAAATAAATAAATAAATACAGTATAGTTAGTATCAAACTAACTAAATAGCAAAATCGATATTCTCAAAGACGGCGTGATCCTGCGTATCTTGTGCTTCGCAAAATACGTACCCATTACTTTGCTTCTTCTTTATTCTCTTTAAATAACTACCGAAATTGCCATACCCTGTCAAGAAATAACTTAAGTCTCCTTATGCTCTTCTTCTCCAAACCACTACGTCCTCTATGAGTCATCTAATAGACAGCCAGACAGAAAAAATACATTCAATGTCGTCAGATTTTATTCACGTCATCTTTGTTATTCACACAAATGTAAATCAAATAAAATAGGTTAGATCTAGCTTTAGAATACAAGTGGGAGTGTATACGCCTATTATCGATAATCCTTACAGTTTCCGAGAAAAAAATTATTGAAGTTCTAGTAATTGCAATCTTTACTTCGCTAGATTACTGTAGTCTCTAGCCAGGCGATTTTAAATATTCGATTTCTCGCAACTCGGATATCGTGAAAATGCTTTTTCAGAACGATTTTTCAGTAAAAATATTCCAAACACAGCTACTTTTACAACGGTGTGCAGTGAGTGCAAGTGTAGTGCAAACGCTGGCTGACGGGAAATTTCAAATCGAATTATGGAAGAAATGGAGGTTCGGGGCGCTCATGGCGTATTGCAGCAGTGTAGCGTATCATACACGAGGCTCAGTTATATCCGGACCATGTACAGTGTGTCCAAGCATACCGGTACGAGGAGTACCGGTACTATGGCAGCCACGCTCTCCAGACTTTAAACCAACTGGACTTATTTTGTGGGGATATTTGAAAAATTAAGTATATTGCACCGAAGTGGACACTATTGATAATGTACTCAAACGTATCATTCCTGCTGCCAATAACTTACAATTGTTCAAAACGGACAAGAAGCAGAAACATTTGTGTTAGTTTGTAGACACTGGGTAAGACGGGCCCAACATCTTGTTGTAACATCATGTATGTCAAATTATTTTACTAATTAAAATCACGAATTTATTTTATTAATAGTTAATAACAATAGCGGCACAAGCAGTTGAATTTTCTGCATAGAAATAGGTGTTGTAAATTGTAATTTATTTCTGTCCTTAGAAATTTCTTTCAATTTTTTTCCAGTCGCCGATTACCTCTTATCAGGTTTTACAGTGGACCAGTTTTCAGTGTATTAGTGTATTTTTAAATCATTTTTGAACTGTTCTTTCTGATTTTATTTTTACGAAATTGCATTTATAAGAGTATTTTTTTAGATACGTTCTGAATCACCCAGTGTGTCGAAAGTAACTTTAAATAAAAACAGAAGATTTTTCTTTAACAAAATGTCTAAGTAAAAATATGGTTGTAACACAATTTACTTCAATATTTAACTTGTGCTCCAGAATGTTAATATGGAATTTTGTATCTATAGACAATCAGTATCATAATAATTGAATGCTGGGACATAGTAACATGGGTAATACAACTACCGATTTTATGTCCTCTCTAAAATACGCACATAGAGATTAAGCTCGGGAATTGCTCGCGTTGTCTCCGTTGAAGTTGCTCTTATCGCTACGTAGGTCGTTGGCAGGAATACTGGAATTGGCACTTTCTGGGCACAGCACAAACAGAATACGCATAGGTTTATTGAAAAGCCGTTACGATTTCCTAATCTCTATTCCCGATCACCTCATGTGCGGAGATAAACCTTAAAATTTATATACCGAGTGTCCTGCTGGCAAGCGATTCTATCTCGGAAACAGTGTTGGCTGAAACAAGAAATCTTGCGAAATATGAAAACGTTTGTTTTATCTTGCAAACCAAAACAAGCAGTTTATTTAAAGTCTTGTTCTTGCTCGATCTTGCAAGATTATGTCTCGCAATTTTGCCAACAGTCGTGTGCTCGATGTTCGGACAATTTTATTGTGAATAGTAAGGTAATCAAGTCCAAATATTGTCAAAATGAGTATCACTTATATATACGTTAGCTAAAGTTATACATGACTGCCTTAATTTGTTTTGGTTTTGCGATGATTGTGTCGAGGTCATCGATGAAAAGTTAAACGTTGTAGTTAGAATGGAGAAAATAGAAGAAAAGACTCAACACTGTATGAAGCAAACATCGAAGTTATTAGAGACATTACAGAGTCACAGTACATCATCAGAATCAAAAAACTGTTTGAAATTTTCTGAGGTTGTTGAAGAAAAACAAATGTCTACCATTGATAATTAAACCAATCGATATTAACCAAGGAAGTAAAGTGACAAAAAATACAATAGAACAAAAAATAAATTCAAGTGATAATTCCTTAGCAGTCTCGAAAATAAAACAGTCTAGTCAAGGTAGCATTTTTATTGAATGCAATGATAGTGTTTCTATAAAAAAAGCTTCAGGATATTGCGGTCAATGAATTATCTGATAAATACAAAGTAGAAGTGGCAAAAACTGTAAATACAAAACTAATTGTCTTTGGTGTGCATGATGATTTAATTGATCAGATAAAAACTCAGAATCTTAGTTGTTTTAAGAATGTGGAAATCAAATTTCTGAAAAAGTATATTCCCAAGAATAGAAGATTATATAACATTATATTAGACGTATCACCTGAGGTATTTTGCCACTTTATGGAATATCAATGGGTATATATTGGTTGGGATAGCTTTCATGTTAAGGAATATGTAGACGTGCGTAGGTGTTTCAAGTGTTGGAGATATGTGCATATAACAGCTAATTATTGTAAGCAGGAAAATATAGTTTGTTCCTTCTCTACTGAAAATCATAAGCCTGAATTTTGCAACTCAAATCAGCAAGTATGTACAAACTGTAAATATGCAAGTACCGTAATTAAAATGCCAAAGGTATCATATGACCACACTGTATTTGACAAAACTTATCAAAGCTGTTATAGAATTAGATATGAATTATAGCAAACAAATAATAGCAACCTTGTAGAGCAATGTCAGATATGTTTGTGTGTTAATGTGCAGGGTTTAACATCACATATCTCTGAAATTCAGCAACTTCATGCGGAAACTGAACCGTTAGTTTTATTGTTATATATACTCTGAGGCAACAAGTCTTGAAGAAATCGCGATGCCACAATATAGTAATGTCGTCTGTTTCTCCAAACGTAGATACACTGGGGGTGTCATTATCTGCATACGAAACAATATGCGTTTTAGAGTGTTGCATAATGATGCTATGGATTTAAATTATTGGTCCATTATCATCGAAATAAGAATAAATAGAGAAATATTAGTTATTAGATGTTTTTATCGGTCAACAAAAGGAAATTCGATTGAATTTTGAAACTATTTTAATAATATTTTAAACGATGAGAAAATATCTAAGAACAATACCATTCTAATGGGTAATTTTAATATACATTTCCATGACAACTCTAGCACAAAGAGTTTGAAAAGAGTGATAAATATGGCAGGTTTTAAACAGATAGTGAAGTCATTTACTAGAGTTACGAATACATCTAAATCTCTTATCGGCCTGATTATTGCGAACAACCATACTCGTGTGGAATTTCCACGCATATTTCCAAAATTATCTGATCATGACGTAATTGGTGTCAAACTGAATATAAGTGACGAGACAACACAAAAATATCGTTTTATGAGAAATTTGTGCTCGGAAAATATTGAAAAAATTTCTGCAGACCTTATTACATGCATGCATGGACGTCAACAGACGTGGACATATTGTATAGTGATTTCGTGAATAATATAAATACGGCAATAATTTTGATGACAGCACTAGGGTATTAAACTGTGAGCTAGACACCCTCTATAATTAGCTTTGCACTAATAAACTTAGTATAAATGTAAATAAAAGTAAATACGTATATGGTTATTGGTTTAAAACGAAATTGTACAAGATACTTAAGTAAAGATTATATACTGAAATTAAATATTTGGGAGTAATTTTGGACCAGCAACTTACATTTTATAACCATATTGAGTATCTTTGTAAAAAAATAGGCAAAAATTATTTTTTTCTATCGTATATCTGCCAACATTTCATATTGGTGTAAACTATTAATATACAACACTGTTCTCTATCCTCATTTCAATTATTGTGTGTCATTGTTGATTTCTTGTAATAAGGAATAAAGAATAAACTTGCAGATACTTCAAGACAAATGTATGAATTATTCTAGGATGTAATATTTATACTCCAATTAATGTTATGTCAAGTTCGTTAGGTTGGCTTTCCATTGAACAGAAAATTTGTAGAGCAATGTTACTTTAATTTATCAAATTTGTAAGGGTGAGCAACCACAATATTTGCAGAACTGTTTGTTGAAACGATCAGATTTACATTCATATAACATAAGATCGAAAGAAAATCTAAACTGTCAGTTCTATAAATCATCAATATTACAGAAGTAATTATTTCACGAGGGTGTCAAACTATTTAATGCTTTGCCTGATCAAATAAAAGAAGCCCCTAATGTACCTACATACTGCACGCCACAAACACATGTACCTGAACAGTGGTAATTTCCAAAATGTTCTTTGAATTGTTATATTATTTTTTATTATTATTTCATTTTATTTTTTTATTTACTGTCTTCTAATATGCATTGCAGTGGTGTCTCTGTGAGTTATTTTATGTTGTATGTAAACTATTCATGTTTTCATATTATGTTTTTGTGTATTGTGATTGTAAAACTAGCTTTTGCTAAATAAACTAAACTAATTTTGTAAGACTCTTGTGTAGATAGTTGACAGTGGTCGATTGGTTGACATTATAAAGTATGCAAACGGTCAGGTTTACATAATAAGTTATAAATAATGGATGAAATAGGCGCAACAGAGTCGGAGCCTCGTTCAGTCAAGTGGCAGTAAATTTATAATTATTATGTCTAGTTGAGGAGAACTAGACATAGACTCAATAAACTTTGATTTTAAAAATAATTTTATATCGTGCATGTCTTTTAAATAAAGTATATACCCACAACAGAAATATTTATTGTTTCAACTAATATGTTCACTTAAATATTACCCCTTTTTATATTTACAAGACTTTTCTTGCCGTAGCAATGTTTTGCCGTGCGGTGCATGACTTTTAAATATTTTGTCTTGCTTTGCCTTGCCTTGCCGTAAATATTGTTACGGACTATGTGTATTACTTGCTTAAACTTATTTACAGTTATTTCTATTTTTACAGATAAACTTTGTACATATGGCAATTTAACTGTATGTATAAAATATGTGTGTTATACTTACCGGATGTGACGATCCCAAAGATTGTACTCTGCATTTAGTAGTTAATGAACTAAACAATTTTTCACTGGAATTATTACCCAAAAAATCTCGTGCAAGCAAAATTTTGTGAAATGGGGAGCGGACAAGAAGATATTTTTTGAAAATGTTTTAATGTAAGTGACTTATCTGAAGAAATTATGGACCGAATATTCTTAGCATGTATCGTGACATCGGTATAACCTAATATTTCAAATTGAAAGCACTGCCGAAACGCAAGTCTGACGACTACATACCAAGAAAGTCAAAAACTTTGATCTCCGAACAGATTAACAAATTTTTTCGTTAAGCTCCTGACAGTATTTGTTTACTAAAGTGGCTTTAATAGTTGATATTTCGGTAGCTTATCGGAAGCAAGTTATCTGAGCTTAAAGTACAAAATACAGAAAACCTAAGAACTCTTATTAAAATACCGCATACTAAAACGACCAAAAAATATGCTAATCTTAGACCAACCGATTCAGAGAAATTCTGTTTTTTTCATAAACTATCAGAAAGCAATCTGCAGGTGTCAACAAGTTTGGGAATATATCAAAAGTAATAGCCAGTTATTTAAATTTACAGGACCATAAATTATTTACAGGTCGTTGCTTTCGGACCTACAATTCTCGTGGACACAGATGGTGCCATAACGACATTTCAGCGATATGGAGAATGAAAATTGATCACTGTGGCAGAAACCTAAATTGACGAATCTGTAGCAAATAAAATGGAAATTTCAAAATAAATTTTGAACGCGGTAATGCGCCATCAACTTCCGACACTTTAAAAACAGGATCGTACATCCCAAGTGCAGCAAAAACTGTACAGTTGGTTCAAGAACAATAGTTATCCCACACTTTAAGCACACACACACACTGTCTTATCTTATATATTTTTCTAATTGTAACAATACAACTCCTATAAATATTTTTAAAAGCGAGAAACCTAAATAAAATGTTTCAGTGTGTATAATGATTTTCATACAGCTTATTAAATTGTTGTACTTAGAAGCTTATCCCTTCATCTTTCAAGTGAGGACTCGTTTTATATTTCATATTATCAAAAAATATATATACTTTTAATTCTCATTTAAAGTATTTGGAGTAAATTTTGAATGTGACAGCGCTATGTTTGATGTCAAAACGCATGCAACAAAAAACAAACACTACTTTAAAAACTTACTCTATGGAATATTAAAAGAGTATGAGGCAAGCTTTGATGTCATATATTTAGTAGCTAATGGAGAAAATTAATATTCTCTTCCTTATCCAGTTTCTCATTAAGACCGCTACTGTTGTGGCTAGAGGCTGAATGTCTCTAGAGAAAACCCTTATAGGTGTGGTGTTCCCGTTTCTCGTTATGCCTGTATGCGTTAAGAAACTCCACATTTAACTAGTTATACGATTCAGCGACTGATGTGGTTGATCTCCTGCAGCCTCTATCACTTCCTCTTATTATCGGTTCGCCACCCCAAAACGTCCGAAAGGAAAAGTAGCTTTATACCATAAATTTATTTCATTGTGTAATTGGCAAGGTACAAATGAGCGTGTTTGTTTGTATAATTGTTTATATTTATTCAAAACAAATAACATACAAAAAAATTGGGGATGTTTCGGGTTGTTGGTTTTCATCAACCAATATATCAATATTAATATTATTATTTGTTGTTGACAAACGAAGTAACTGAGTGACGGCAGACAGAGAACACGTCATGATGGAAACTGCTTTCGCAAAGATACTTTCAAGCATTGAGCCCATCATAGGGCTAGTTTCGCAAGTTGAGGTAATGTTCTCCAGGGAGTATCTTAAAAAAGTCAAATCCTATTTCGGTTCTTCCCTGGTAAAAAGGATCTGACTGAAAATCACACAATTCCAGTTGAAGGTCTGCTCTGCTTACGTCTTCAACCGAAGTAGTAAGTGGCTGACTAAACACTGAAAATGTTCCTTCGATTTTCTAAATGTTGCTAAATCGGTTTTCGAATTCTTCTCCAAGTGTGTCTATGTATTTATATAAGTTAAATATGAAACTTTCTCAAAATCCTTAATTTCTTCAAAGTGCTCTTTACAACTGAAACGGAATTACGGGATTACTAAGTAATGACTTGAAAAGCTTAATTTTATTTTTATATTCTCTTATGCGGCCATATAAGTTGGCAATATTCTGCTGCTTTTCTTGTAGCTTCAAGTTTGGTATCTACAATTTGATTTTCCAGTTCTATAGTGTTGGACTTCACTTAATTTTAAAGTAAAATGGGAATAACTTTGCGTAGAATAAAGAAACATTGCAAACAGTTTCCGGCCAACAAATATCGGTGTGAAGTAACAAGTCCTCATATATAGCATCTACTTTGGTTAAAAAATAACGAAACTTTATTTGGGTCAAAGCGCGACTGGTTTATAATATTAGTTATTTTAATAACCACTTTAAAAACATATGTTTGGCGCAAGGACTTTCTACATAGGGTTTTGGTGAACAATGCAGTGTATCACAGGATAATTGAATTTCAGTTTCTGTAATAGGCTCCATATCAAAATTTCTCGAATCCCCCGTGTGACGTACTTTCGAGGTTCGGTCGCAGATGCCGAACTAGTACAGCCACTTTAATCAGTCCGGGTTCACTCGGTGGAGAAGTTATGTCCAAGGTTCAGGAATATTATAAGACTCGGTATTGAAAATAAAATATTTATTTCATAAAATAAAATGTCACCCTGTAAACAAATAATACGAATAATAATTACCCAGCATAAATAAACTAGGTCCTGAAATAATAATGCTAAGCACTGCTGATGGAGGCAATTTCGCCGGCTTTTATACAGAACGGTGGGTAGTGTCGTGCGCTAAGCAATTTCAAGTACAGCGTGCGCCAAAGAATTAAAGTACAGTGTGAGCAAAATAAAATAGGTTCATTACACCCGTAGTCTGATACCACCTATCATCAAAATTCAGTACCTTTAGTTGTGCTATAGAGAGGACTAAGATTAAGCTTCTTTGCTACACTGAAGTATTCTTGAATAGTTCGAACAAATTACAAGTTGACTGATTTCGGATAGGTCAGAGCTTTGCTCCAGAGAGAGTCGAAAATATTTACATTTTACAATAATTGTTTTGGATACATATTGATTAATGTGGTGTACAAGTCTTGCAATTGCTTGATGCATCACTGAAACTGTTTAGAATTTTTCGGCAATTTTTGCCTTATTGAATCATTGAATTGTTTTACCATCTTACACAATTCTTAATAAGCACTCCATCACTATAAGGCTTTTTCGATTTTACAATTTCTAGTGCTACTTAGTAAGAAGCGGTAATACTACATTTGTTATCAGTGTCAGACTTTTTGAAAAAATGTGTTTGCTGTTTTATTGTTTTTTCTTATAATCCGTATAGATTCCCCTGTATACTGCAAAAACTTATTTTTACATTCTTTAGGAACTGATAGTACAATGGTCGTCAGCTTAAAGTCACCACTTCCATGTTTTGTCCCTTTCTAGCACCGTGTATAATAAATGGCACTAGAAAAGAATGGACCATGGAACTGGTGACTTTAAGCTGACGAGCATTGTACGTGCATAGGTACAAACAATGCGCTGAAATGTATTATTGTTGTTTACGGCCATTATAACTCGATATTCGTTCGCTGCTTTTCTTTTCTGTGAAGACATATTTCACTTAAAAAAGGTTACATTATAATTTCCATTCACTAACTTTGTTACGTTATTCTATCCAGAGCTAGTGGCGTCACTTAGCCTATGCATAGCTGCTTTCTTTCGAATATGATTTTGTAATCATGATTCTATATCAGCCAATCACGTTGTTTGCTTTTTAAAATAGACCAATCCTGTTGCAGATTTTATAATCATGGTCAACAAGATTCTGAGCAAAAGAAAGCAGTTTATGTGTTATTTTATTTCAACATTTTATCATCGTTGGTATAGGAATGACTTGCTTGTTTATATTTTAGTTTTTAAAGCATATTTCTATATTTTTTGCGGTCTCGACGCAAAATATGTCGTAGCGGACCACATGCGGCTCGAGAGCCATCTAGATAATAGAACCTCAAAGAGAAACAAATTATGAAACATTGGTAAAAATTAATTGAATTATTTGAAGTTTATTTTATAGATAGATTTTGGTTCAAAACTGCATAATTTATAAAATAAGATATAGTAGAAGAATGAGAAAACTTCTATGAAAATAAATTTAAATTGCAGAAAATAAATGACACTGTATGTGAGATAGAAAATGGAGACAGAAGAAATAAGTAGAGATGAACTAGAAGAATTATTTAGTAAAATAAAGATATCTAAAGCTATGAATCACACGAAATACTCGTATGTTCTGAGATAATACAATACTTGAAGGAAATGCTATAGGTTTTGGATCCCCCAAGCGACAAAAGTTGACAAGTTTATTATATGCAAATGACATACTACTAAACAGCAACATATGCACCCACACAATACAAAAAAGAAGTAAATTTAGATATAGGTATAGGTTACAAAATGAATAAGACTAACATATTTTTAAAAAATAAAAGAAATGAAAGTACCTACAAAACTAAATGTGTTTAATATTTATTACGGAGCTTACAAAAAATCATAGCAAACCAAAAAATCACATAAATGATTGAAGGAATTAGGCAAATCACAAAATGAAAACAGGACAATATCAGTAACATAAAAATAAAAGAACTGAATTGACCCTAACTTGTATTCAGATTGAACAGGAACAACATAGTTAAGTGAATAATAGAAGCGCACAAGATTGGGATAAGATGTAGAGAAATGCCGAAGAAAAATTTCGAAGAAACAATTTCACAAGAAATAAGGAATAATATACCCTAGGAGGTAGGTACTGATTTAGAAGAAATGGATTAATACTTAAAAAGAAATGGTCATGCTATATCCAACTAAGTAATATAGAATCCAGTGAAAACATATCCAATATAGAAAACAAACATATTTTCTTGATTAGGAAATTCCTTGTTCTGGTATTATGATTTTCATGAACTGCATGATAATGCAAGTACCTACATTTATAAAGCCATTATTGTTCTTTTATTTTATTAAATACAAAAATGTTTAGAAAAAAATAAAACATTGACACAGTATATCTTTATTATTTATAATGAATATAGTTTTTCTCTGTATGTAAATAATTAAAATATTAAATTTAAGAAAAACCTATTTGTCTTTGATAGTTTGCTGCATTTTAAACCGTAGAATATGTTGTTGAATTTAACACACATATTATCAACTGCCATTCCGACTCTAACATACCGAGTCTAACTTGCGCACTTAGGGCCCCTGCAAACTACAGACTAAACCACAGAATAAAGGAACTACCAGAAGCGAAGGAGAGAGCTGCCGCCAAAACACAATTTTAGTGCGCATGTGCGGCGCCGCCATTTTACAAGTGGTTTATTAATCAACCTCGCTTTGCTTTCTTGTTTATGTGTGTCGCTGTGTCGGTTTGGTGTGTTTTGGAAAGTGATAGATTCTTTTAATTTATAGTTATGTAAAATAGGTATTGTATAAATATATATTTCATGAACCATATTTGTATTTTCTTTTTCTGTAAACATTGAAAAATAAATAGCTATTATTCAAAATTAAAACTTTAGGTGTCTTGAAACTAGTTTCAAAATAACTCCCATAATATTGATCTCATTTGAGTCTTACACCAGTGCTCTTAGAATCTAGTGTCCAGGGTGCCCTAAATCATATTTTTTGACACAAGTAAACTAAGGTTTAAAACGTAAAGTGAACAAAATAAATGGAGGGGAAAATTATTTTTTTAAATTTATGTACACTTTGTTTCTGAAAATAATTAATAACTTCGTAAATTTGGAACTAGGAAAGAGCAAAAGATGTAAGAGAAGTCGGATGGTTGCTGTATGCTTTGCGGAATGATTGAGTTGACCTGCATCTAGCGTGGCCCACCAAGTACTCATACCTGAAATATATTAATTACTTGAAATGAAAATAGCTTCCATAATTGAACCAAAGGAAATATTAGTGACTAAACTATTTAAAACATATATTGCAGTAGCAAATCTTCTGAATGGCAAAAGTATCTGAAAAAGCTCTCCCACGTTAAATAAAATATATAATTTTCACAACAATAAAAAAAATAAACAGGAATAAATGCAATTTATACATGTATTTTATATTTTTTAATAATTTTATACATAGTAGGTATTTTATACTGCTTAAAGCTTCAATATGACTAAATAAATATAGTGTCAACTTGTTTCTTAGTGTAGACTGTAGATATTATATACAACTTTCTCTCAGTGTAGTAAGTATTAGATACGTCAAATTTCAAATTCAAGGTTAAATTTTTGTGACCATCCAAGATCAAAGGCGCCGCCTTAGCTTTCGCTTCTGGTAGTTCCTTTATTCTGTGACTAAACAATCAGCCGATAGTTTAGTTTTATCAGGTTGTATCCTGTGCGTGGTTGGGTGCGCCGAAGGGTAAGGGTTAGGTGTGCGCATTTCCATTAGTCTTTATAGTAATTAAACAACCAATTGACCGATCGAAAGTGTGTAATCTGCCAGGGCACTTACACCATCAGCGGAGTCGAATTCAATGATCCGATTCCGGTAAGGGAATTGACCCCGATGATTGGAATCAAAAGAAACGGTTTAACCCAGCTGTACCATTCACTGCTACAGGGTGTTCAGCATAAGAATCGACACAGAGCAGGTGCATGTAGGTGGTCCCAAAATATTGCAACCAAAGATATCTATACACAAAGTTCCAGACAGGCGGAGTAACAGGTCTTCAAAGGGGGGCCAAATATTTCGTAAAAAAATAATTTCTGAATTACAACTTGGAATAACCATATTTAGTACATAATTTATGTTTATTATTGGTTTTCTTTGACTATAAGTTCAAGTAAATTGAAATACTACCAGGGGTTTATTGAGGGTGTCACCACTAAAATTATACAAACTTTTTTCCATTGATCCCGTGCAGAATTTAATTACATACTTTTTACTCTTTGATTTGTTTTGTTAAATTTTAAAAAACTTTAAAGTTTTCAAAAAAAAATGTTTTAATTAAAACAAGATTTTAATAGTATTTATTAAAAGAAACCAAAAAGTCAGTAGTAGGTTTTGTCTTTAAAATTTGACGGTTAATAATAAAACTATTTTATTTCTTCTACTGTTTGGTGTTGAAGGTGGTTGGAAAATTTACACTCAATGAATAAGTTGACATGCTACTTTTGTTAGGTTTCTGTGGAGCAAACTGTAGGTTTTAGAAGTGTGAAAGAATATCGTAAGAGATTTCCAAGTCGAGTGATTCCCCGTAGAAAAACATTTTCTAATGTTGAAAAAACGGGCTCAAGAGAGGAAGAGACTTTTTGAATTTTAAGTTTCCAAATAAATGGTTAGGAGGAGGAATCAATTGTCCTCAAAATTGGTCACCACGATCGCCAGACCTCAACAAATCTGACTATTTTCTTTGGGGAACATTGAAGCATTTTGTTTTTTCCTCGCCAACTGAATCGAGAGGATTTGTGGAATCGTATTACGAATAAATGTAACGTTATAAGAAACGATCATCAATTATTAGTAAATTTCAATTTTCAAATTTATATTTCAGAGAAAATCGTACCCATTTTGAACAACTTTTTTAGTTTTAATTTTATTTTAAAGACAAAGCCTACTACTGACTTTTCTCTCTAATTGCACTATTCTGTCATCATTCTTTTTAAATTCGATCGATGAAAAAAAAATTTTGTATAATTTTAACTGACCCTCACTGTAAACCTTGCAGTGTTTCAATTTAGTTGAACTTATAGTCAATACTATATTTAAAAAAAATAATACTCCTGTCTTGAAATCAAAGAAGTTTATAGAAACTATTTTCTTTATTGATTTAAAATATTATCTCCGTTATTATTGGAACATACTTAAGGACTTAATAAGTATTGGAAACGTTCCTTTAGCCCCTCATATAAGATCAGAAAATGGAAATTTTAAGAATTTTATTTGAGAAATGATTGTTCACCAAGTAAAACTTGAAACACCTGCAGATATAGTGAGGGATTAATTTTGTCTTAAGTTAATTTACTCTTTTTGACAAACGTTGTCGTTTGTTATTTCAACGAACAAGGGAAAAGTAAAACCGAGAATAAAACATACTAATCATAATAAATTATGAAAAGAAAAACAAAGTAACATTTTAGGGACTTAATTGTTTCAACAGCTAAATAATGTCCTCAATGTTTAAAGCTTAATTTTACTAGAATTTAAATCAGAGAGCTATAAAAGTTATTTGTAAGCTGCAATTTATCAGTGGCATTCCTTTAAAGTTGCAGAAATTTGATGTTTTCCAAATTGGTAGGCACTTTGCTAATTAAAATCGTGGTGTAGGCACAGTTTCAACTTAAATGATAAAACATATTTTACGCGTTCGTATATTTCAACAAAGTAGAAGCGTTGAATATTTGAACATGTATTTTTCGATAATATTATAAAAGGTTGGTAACCGATATTTTATCTACAATACCTGAAAAATTAGATAGACTTCCCAAATATTGATGGTTTACTCCATTTTCATGACAAATGATATACCTAGTCATATTATATTGCACAGTGCAATGTTACATAGTTGCACTAGCAGTTACATATTCTTATAAGTGTCATAATGAACAACACAACTTGTCCTCATATTTACAATTGATCATTAAAATTTTTAGGAGAAAATAAAATTTGTGCTAAACGATTTGTTCTATGATTTGTTTTGGGTGAACTTAGAGTATATAATGTCACAGTATACAGGGTATTTTCAAAAGGAGTCACTAAGATTGCACCCGTGAATCTACAGCTTGTTACCTATCGTTTGTTACAACGATAAATGTACAATGTTGCGGACGGCTGCTCTTTTAGTCGGGGCACTTTTTTATAGTCGTGGGTTCTTGACTAGCAAACTGTTTAAAATGATGTTATAATTGGGCGCCACCTACAGAATGTTCTGTTCGGTTTGCCTTTTTACCCTTGTAGGAGGATGATAAATTTTGCTGAAGTCAAAAAGTGAAATAAAATACATACATAAAAATAAACACAGTTTATTAACTTGCCCACCAGTTGATACACAGATGTGGAATTGAAGTTGACATACAGAGGTGGAATTGAAGCAGTTGACAAGTTCATCCGTTGTTAACGTTGGAGATGACTCCGAGATGGGCAGCTTTTCTGTCGTACCTGGACTAGGGCCGCTACAATCTGGATTTTCAAAGCAGTGCTTCGAGAACAGCAGCTTTCCTGTGGTACCTGGATAGTGCCGCTTACAAACTAGATTTCAAAGCTTTAGAATGGCCTTCTTATTTCAATTTTGATTCTTCTAATTGTTCATTTAAATGTTCATATAATTATTCATTTAAATGTTCATATAATTATTCATTAAATTATTCATTTAATTAATTGTTAATTTATTTATTCTATTATTCATTTAATTTATTTAATTGGCCTCTAAAGTTGTGAAAATGTCAAAAGAAAATAAATTTTAATTAGCATGTGCTTTAGCAAAGATCAAGATCAGGTTAGGTATTTTTATATTCTTAGTTTCAAAAATTAACATACAATATAGTTTAAAATGAAATCTACTATCGATAATAATCTTACTTAATCAAATATATTACCTCCATGTATATTGATGACTTCAATAAATTCAGATTTATTTTCAAAATGTGGCTTCGCACTATAACTAAATCTGTAATATGGAAATACTTCAGTCGACCAAAATCAGAACGAAAAGGGCTAGAATTTAGGTTCCTGTAGGTTTTATACCCTACAAAGATCTAAAAACTCTGAAATCTGATTGGTTCGGTTTCTATGAAACTTCCGTCAAATGTTCGTTCGAGATCTTAGCACATTGTTCCAATAGTTCGAATCTAATTGGATTATTATGACAGTTACCTTAACCTTGCTTTTTCCCAAAACAAAGCTTAATACAACAAATGATAATAATTAAATAATAAACTGTTAACAAATTACTCCAGGATGTTATACAGAGTAGAAAAATTATAACATAACGATATACATCGACGTAACTGGTTCACAGCAATGGTAAGTAAATAATTAATAAAATATTTATCGTACAAAGTGTTTACATTTTAGGCTTACTTGAAGAAATCTAAAGTTACATGGTACACTGGATATGGTTTACTCTTACTTAATCTACCAACATTATACAGGATGTGCAAAAATACCTAGTTACTAGACGTTTCATATTGAAATTGTGACATTCTTTATTTTATAATAAAAGGAATGTTACAAGCTGTAAAACGTTTTGCATCAAAATTATCTAAGTATTCAAAATAAATATGGAAAAGTGACTGTAATTTGAACTTTTCACCCATTTTTCGAAAATTTCTATTATTTTTTTGTACAACTTTTTGTTTAGCAAACACTGACTATTCAAAAATACACATATTGCTCTTAAACTAATCTATTAACAAAAAAAATAAATAAATAAATAAATAAAATTCTTCATAAGCTAATTACTCTCATTAGATGTTTTGTGAGTTGTGTAGGTGCTTCCTGGGATTTACTATTCAGTAATATTCCAATAACTTGGGAAGTATTGTGGTAAATAATGTCACTATGAATGTTGACAAGTATTTTTTTTAATGTCAGAAAAACCTGTGCCGCAGCAAGAAAAATGGACCACCAGAAGCATCCAAATATCCCAGTTTCCCATCAATATAAAGAAGACTGCGCAAAACTAAAAGAATGCAGTCCCATGCTAGAATAGTACAAGAGAAACATGAATGAAGTTAAACGATTCTCACAGTCTTGTTTGGGAGATTGTTCATGACAATCTTTTATACCTTTTTCATAACCAGCCAGTGCAAACCTTACTCGAGTATGGCATATATACCTAACGCAATAACCTTTTGTAAATCTTACTAATACTTAAAAAAAATAAGATAAATTTTGCATCGACAATACTTTTAATAACCTTCCAAAGACATGGTTCATTCAACTGACCAAAATCCTCACGCTGTATTTAAGATAAAATTTTAGGCACAATGTCAGTTTGAACGTTTGAGCCGAAATTGGATCCGAATTTGGAGTTCATTTAACCACATCAGGTCAGCCTAACCTGACATCCTTTATTCGAAACATTTAACCGAAGAAGTGTATGATAAACCTATTCATACGAGTATGTTTTTAATATAGATGGAACGAAGATTAATGTTGATTTGAAAAAAAAAATAATGACAGTGGATCTATAAGTGGGGCAGATACTGAAACATCTGTTAATGTTAACTATATTCCGTTAAATACCAAAAAACAAGAAAAATCACACAGGAGAAAGTGAACGATCTTGTTCGGGATTTTGTTTATTACTAGTTTTTACGTGGTGGTTCAAACATATTGCTTAACATGTGACTAGAATCAAATTTTCCGTTTATCGTCACTGAATCAGTGAAGTCTTGGAATACTTTTCCTATAGTTTAATGATATTAAGCAATTAATGAACAAACTCAAACCTATTGTCTGAAGCTATTTATTTGTGGCATAATTTTAGGTTTTTTTCTTTAGTTTTATTGGATTTTTGCCACACTTCTGAAAAAATAATAAAGATTAATTAAATAAGTCCTTGCGCCAAACGGAACAGTCAAGGGTTATTTTTGAAACTTAGTTAACCTTTATTATTTTTTCAGAAGTGTGGCAAAAACCCAATAAAACTAAAGAAAAACTCAGACGTGAATGGTACAAGCCTAATAAATGGAGATTGTCTATTGATTCTTCGAAAAGAAGCCTAAAAGCCGTCTTTTTTCATAACGCTAATGTATAACTCCATTCCAGTAGCGCATTCAGTTATATGAAAGAAGAGTATGTATACGAGCATGAAAGCAGTTCTTGAAAATATTAACTACAAATGTGGATGCGGAAATTTGTGGGGATGTGAAAGTTGTCACTATTTTATTGAGCTGTCAATCAGGTTTCACAAAGTATCCGTGCTTCTTATGTGAATGAGAGAGTAGAGATAGAAAAAACTATTATATAGTAAAAAAATCACTAAGAAAAGTTTCATTTCATCCAAGTACTAAGAACATCGATATAGAAGCATTGTTCCTCCTAAAGTCTTGACTCCAACTGCTCACATCAACTTAGGAGTTATGAAACAATTGGTGAAAGCTTTTAATAACGAAGGTGGATATTATCTATATTATAAAAAGTTTTTCGCAATATTTCACAAGTAACACTGCGAGAAGGAATTTTCAATGGATATCAGATTTATAAAAATTTCAGATTCATAAAATAATGAGAGATTGATTTGATTTGATTTTTGCCATCAAAATGAGAAAAGACGAAAAAGCGGCATGGCTAGAGATTCAATCAGGCTATCGAGAAATTCGTGGGCAACTATAAAAGTCTAGATTACAGCAAAAAAGTAGCGCAAATGGTGGAAACTATAGAGAACTGAATTGCTTGATTAATCTGAAATAATTTTCTATGGATTCCCATAATGACTACATTTTACAAGTACAAGGTGAAAAGTTTCATCAGGAACTGAAGATGCAGAACGAAGTTACCAAGGCAGATGGGATAAATAATTGCTGGATGTTCGCAATAGATATATCAGAAAGAGGATGAAAACGTAAAAGACTTCCATTGCACAGGTCCTTTTTGTGTAAAAGAGATAGATTTAATAAAGAAACAGAAATAATATCTCACGTTATAAACCTGCAAGATTGAAAACCCTCAAACTTACGGTTATAGGGTTGCGCGCGTTATTAGGTGTTAGAGTTTTGAGGTTTTTAGGCTAAGCTGACCCTGATTAAATGAACTCCAAATTCGGATCCAACGACTGCAATATATCCTTCGAGTTGACCTTAGAATGACCTTGAAATCGACCTAAAATTATTGCTGTTTTGTTTATTAATTTTTACTATTTAAAATTTCCTCAAATAAAATTTTAATTTTTAAAAAGCGTTTGTGAGACATATTATTTTGCTATTCTAACCTCACATTTTAACAATTATTTTCACATACTTATAAACAAAAGTCAATATTCGCAGGTTGCATGATATAACCGTCCTCTTATTTGCTAAACTCATATATTATTCAGTTCTTAAATGTCTAAAATGATTTGTAGATATTTGTGGAAAACACTGTTTATTTCAAGAATACGGCACCCTTAAATGAACCCTAGATTCTGATTCAGCGTGTGAAAATACATAGTATATAGCTCTAGTCCGTTGGATACAACACTTTTTTACGGTGCTATTATTATTGTTATATTTATTTTTTGTTTTGGTAAGAAGATGCTTCGGTTATTTTTTTTAATTAATAGTCTTCGTATAGAATAAGTCAGAGTTAAAAAAATTGGATTGAATTTAAACTGCTTTGAGTTGTAAATTATTATTATTGAACTGAGAATTTCTGAAATTCCAATTTTCAAAAATTAATTCCAAATTATTTTCTTCATGATTCTACCAGGAACAGTTTACTCACCATACGCTTTTATAACAGCTTGATATCATCAGCATTGCAAATTTTAGAAATAACAGTTCCACCACACGATTCAAATAGAAAAAATAGAATGCCTGATTTCGGTCAAGAGTTATTCGGGGTTGACTGACACATTTATATCTTTTTAAAAAACTAATTGTTCCGCTAGAGCGCTTCCAGTATTTACAATTTCCAACGTTCCACTTCCCCAAGTGAATTTAATGTTTTTAAAGTAGCTCTATAAAGCCCTTCCCGTAATACTGGGATACTGGCGAGATAAATAGGGCCGTAAGTATAAACTCAACAAGAAAACGTCTAAAATAAGAAACCACTCTTTTATTTACTAAAAGAACAGAAGTGAGAGATGTTTTTACTTCTTTGGTAAATGGAGCGGTGCAATGGATAATCACACTTTTCTCGACGAATCGAATCTTAAAATTACTATATAAAAAGAATCCGCAATTGTATAAAACAGATTTATCGATAGATGGTAAGTAGTAGTAAGTATCGTAATTTAGGTATATTTTAGAACGACATAATGTCGAAATCATCTATTAAGAAGTTACCGTAGAAACAGGAACAAATATAGCTGTCATTGAATTTTTTTACGCATAAGACAAGTGGATGTTTTATAATTTCTCGTAATTATTGTGAAAGTGTAAATATTAATTTAAGAGAAAATTCGACATCAGATATTGAGAATGAAGCTTCAGTGTTGTTTCCAATCTGGCGCCAGAGAAATCAGGGAAGAAATAGGAACAAGCATTTAGTCGCTATAAAAAATGGTGTAGAGAACAATAGCTATTTGTATCACAATGGAGCATAGTGCATAATTTCCTCCCGCGGACAGTTCAATATCCATGGGAGCAAATGGCACTTAGCTCCTGTGTAATACATATGATTTTTTCTACGACCATTCACAGTATTTTATATTGGTTTTACATACATTTTATTATATTTTCTTATGCATGGTAATCAAACAATCAAATATGTCAAAATTTCATAATAGGTATTTAGATAAGTAAATACTGTTAAAAATCAAAGTACATGGAACGTTGCTAAGGTTGCTTCTTGTTTACAAAATAAACAAACTCCCAAAAGTTTATAATAATGTAAGCTCCAGATGAAACTTACTTACATATGAAGGTAAGATTGATCGTTATTGTTGAATAATAAATAAAAACGTAAGGCAGCATTTTGTATTATAAAGTATATACAAAATTACAATTAAGTAACATTTTAGGCTGTTGTCATAAGTGCATTTTTCCTTTTTCAGGTCGTGCTTATATTTGGAACTGCTGGGGCATGCCGTAGCGATGAATGAGGTAATATGGTACTTGAGGATATCAGTGATAAAGGCGATATTTTGGTGGTGCGAATACCTGACTCAAAAACTGATATCAAAAGGATATTTACAATAACAAATGAGATTGTAAGCGGAGTATCTGTCTTGGATATGTATAGAAAATATATGGACTGTAGATCCCCTAAAACATATTCTAGATTTTTTGTAACTTATGCTAAAGGGAAATGTACAAACCAGGTAATTGGCAAAAACACAATTGCCAAAATTCCATACAGAACAGCAATATTTGTAAATTAGGGTGATTCAAAAGGCTATACTGGACAAAGTTTCCGCCGTACTTCAGCTATATTGGAAGTGATATTCTCACTATAATAAGACATGGGGGATGGCGAACAAACGCAGTAGCAAAAGGGTACTTAGATCATTGTATTTCTAAAAAATGTGAGGTAGCCACCCAAATAATTAAGAGAGAAAGTACTACTTCAAGTACCAAAAAAATGTGTTATTTTTGAAAATTTTGTTTCTACCACAAGTACTTCATCAACGACCACGTTTTTCAATCTCCCTTTTAGCCGATTGTGGGGCAGATCTTTTGAGTATAAAAGACATAATTTCTGTTATTGAAGGCTACACCAAAACTTCTACTAAAAGCAAGAATCGGACGGATATGAAAATTATGGGCGAAAGCGAGAATATTCCCTTGAAAGAAGAAAATATTTCATCAACATCCAAAGTTATTTCATCAACATCTAAAAATTATGTTCACTCTCAAAATATTTCCACCTATTCAAGCAAATCGTTGGGAATGTCAGCATCTGGTATTAATTTATCCAATTGTAATGATTTTACTATCAATATATTTAATCAACGAGTTTTCATATAACACTACATATTTCGTTTACTTAATAAATGTCTAATTTAATATATAATGCCATTATCGCTCTGAGTGCCTTAATAAATTTATAAAAGCACATGTGGGATAATTTAAATCATTATGACATTCAAACAGTGTCAAATCGTATGTGTTGTAAACGTAGTAGCAGTTGTAAATAATAGTAGGTATATTTTCCAACGATCATATAATAATGGTGGCTGTAATTCACGAAGGTCGCGTGCGGCTCATAATTTCAGCCTTTATATACAAGTAGAAACCACACTTTGTCCACGACTATTATCAATATTTTAGCAAACTTTTACTGAAAAAAATATACAGTATTTTGACATTCATAACATCACATTGAATAATTTTATTTTGTTAACAGATGTGTGGATAAGCATTAACCACAATTGAATAATGATTATACACTGTTATAGTGCATTATTTACAGCATTATACTTGAAGAAACAGAAGAATAATGTATAGGTACATTATAATATAGTCAGATCTTCAATAAGAGAATACAGATTTTCTCAAATTTTTAAATAACTAATAATAACAGACGGAGACAATATCACTAAAGTAAGTTCTTGGTTTTCTGGAAACAGTAATTCATTGAAATTAATATATATTCATTTTGAGTATTTAATAGAGCTTAATTGTGCTCATCTGGAAATTACATGAATCACTATTTTATATCCACTTGTTTCATGATGGAAAGAAACTAGCTTTTGTTAAATATTTTACTTTCGCTAATACTATGACGACTTTAACTCACCAATAGAGATCTAATGAAATGTCTACTTATAAATTCTAGTAATTCAAAAATATTTGAAACAGTTGATCTGAGGCAGTGCCATTATTATTGCAATA
Source organism: Monochamus saltuarius (assembly GCA_025584915.1). NCBI lineage: Eukaryota > Metazoa > Arthropoda > Insecta > Coleoptera > Cerambycidae > Monochamus > Monochamus saltuarius. Next base: position 44,948,041 of record CM046724.1, on the reverse strand, counting down.
GAATGTATATAGCCAGTGACCACCAAATGTACAGATCTCGCATACTCATTCATGTCTTTCTGTGGGGTATGAATATGACAGAGGCGAACAACAGTTAACAAGATTTAAACCATGGTTCATTATTGGCATCTCAGAAACCGTAAAACATACTCGATGGCTCAAATTAGAAAAAAGTTGCGCCTTTTCACCAAACAGATCTCAGATAACTGTTACGTTTGCTGAAATATAAAAACTGAAATTAGCAATTTTAGAAAATGTCATCTAGCGTCATTATTTCCCAACAGAATTATCTTACAGAATTATCTTAAATTTGGTACAGAGGAATAAGAATAAACGAGACATCGATTTTTCTCGAAATAAAATTTCTACGGTTGTGTAGCATTGAATTGTTGTTTTTTTTTCATATGGGCGTGCATTGGATCTTGACAAAATGGAGAGTACGAAACAAGTTGTATATGAGATTATTGAGCTATAAGATAAATAAAGACTTTTTTATGGAAAATAGATAACATTTTTTTTTAAATCTAAGGATTTAAATATGTTAAAAAGTAAAAAAAAATATTAAATTGTAACTGGCAAAGATATACAGTGGCGTAGCTAGGCGTGGGCGAAGCGGTCCCTTGCCCACGGCCTCGCACTTAAAGAGGCCTCGTGCGAGGCCTCCTTGGAAGTGATTTAAAACCGAACGCCATGAACTCTAAATAGTAAGAATAGCACTCTAAAATACCTTACTAAGAATAAGCTTTACCGAGGCTTTACCACACAGTACTACTCGTATAATTAATTTGCACATCCTTCTGGATGTGCTCTATTATCGACATATATTTCAGTACTGAAGAGTTATTTTTAGCATTTAAACACCTCATAATTATGAAATTTTCAGATCATCCAGACTTCACTACTTTAACTAGTTTCATCATAAATGAATAATTTTGTAAACAAACTTTCTGATTTTTCACCATTCTTTTCTTGAAAATATACAGGGTGACATTGAAAAAACTACAATGCATAGTATCACGCGATAGAGGACCAAAAAATAATAAAAAAGTTATATACACTAATGTCCGATCGCCTTTTGTTTTCAAGATACAGCATTTCAATTTTTTTGCAAAATTTAATTTTTTTAAATATTTTCCGATTGTACGAAAATATTTGAACCAAAATTGATGCACACTGTGACCTTGCATGTAACTATTATTTGTCACAATATTCATTTCATTCAGCATCCAACGGTGGAAGAAAAGGACCTCGCTGATGCGACTTCGCCCACGTCTAGATTAGTCCACGCTACGCCACTGAAGATATAAAAACATTTTGCCACATGTTCCTGAACTAAAGACATGTGCCCATAATTATTTCTCTCATTCATCCATTTACCCTGTTCAACTTTTTTTATGTTGCCACTAAACAACCAATCTGACATTTTCCATAACAGATCTAATAGTAACAATAAGGATTAGATATTTACGTCAGCGATGAGTGAACGATCTGTATCTACTATCACTTCACAGGCCAGAGAGGCGGACGCGGTATAACATATCAAAACGGAATGACAAATTAGTCAAAATTCCCTCCCATGTGTGCCCAATTTATGTTTTAAATCTGCATTGAAGACGTACGTCCAAAATGTGTCTTTTGCTAGAGAATATGCATAGGTACCTGATTTTTATTTTATTTTGACAACTAGTTATCATGCTTTGGAATGAAATGCAAGATTTATCTTTCTCGATAATATGATCAAAATGTTCACAATTTTCATTTCGGTAAGAATCTATAAATACTATTCAATCAGTAAGGTTTTCTTAGTGTTAGTTATTTAAATTTTCTGGTAGCTATATGATCAGATCCTACCAGAAAACTGCGTGAAATTTGAGGGATGTATATGTACAACGTCAAATGATGGTGATTCAGAATTTATTTAAAAAAAAATCTGAGTGTACAGGGGACTCTTTCAAATACAATATTTTAAAGAAAAAATCAAAAAGGGCAGTTCAAAAATGATTTAAAAATACACCAGTTGCAGTAGCAAGGTACTGAAAACTGGTCCACTGTAAAACCTGATAAGGCGGCAAACTGCGACCGGACAAAAAATTGAAAGAAATGCTCAAGAAGAGAAAATAACATTTTATAACGTCAATTTTATACAGCAAATTTAACTGCTTTTGCCCGCTATTGTTATTAATTATTAATAGATTTAATTTGTGGTTTTAATTATTAAAATAGTTTGACATACCTGTTGCTACAATATTCTAAACACAATCTAACACAAATGTTTCTGCTTCTTGTCCGTTTTGAACTCGTCGTAAGTTATTGGCGGCAACTATGATCCGTTTCCGTAAGTCATCAATAGTCTGTATCCACTTCGGTGCGATACACTTCATTTTTTAAATATCCCCACAAAAAGAAGTCCAAATGATTTATAGTCAGGAGATCGTGGCGGCCATGGTAGTGGTCCTCCTCATCCAATCACTTGGTGTTAATGCTTGGACATGCTATATGTGGTACGGATATAACTGAGCCTCGTTATGATACGTCACACTGCTGCAATAAGCCGTGGAAGTCCTGGACCTCCATCTCTTCCATGATTCCGTTTCAAATTTCCTTCGCGTTGCACGACACTTGCACACACTGCACACCGCGATAAAAGTAGTTGCATTTGGCATATATTTACCGGGAATCGTTCTGCTAAAGCATTTTCACAGCGTAATAAATTAAAATGATATCCATCAATCCGCGTTGCTACTACATATACACGTAAGCCATTTTTCACACTTGAAAAACTAATGTAAACACTGGCGTCACAAAAACTTTAGTGTCTACAAAATCTAATCTGATTTCAATATTCGGAATCGCCTGTCTAGAGACTACGGTGGCCCAGCGATATAAAGGTTGAAAATACTACAACTTCAACAATCTTTTACTAGGAAACTATAAGGATTTTATAAAAAAATTTTTACTATATCGACTCCATTTTTCATGACGCATCTATTCCCAAATTCTTTTAGATACGTTCTGAATCACCTTGTATATCGCCTTGATTACTTGATCCACCACTGCTTCAATTATAATAAACATGTTAAATGACCAGATCACAACTGGTGATTTATATTTCAATTTATGGAACTTTCTATTACAGCTTATAATTGAGATAGCAATACATTCCTGTGTAAGTACTTCTTTTACATATTAAATGCCAGTAAGCCCTACATCATTTCATTTTTTGTTGATATCTCTGAACATTTCATTACAGATATGAATGTGTTCCACTTAAAGCGCCTTACCTCAAAATAAGTAATTTTAACTTCTCTTTGCAGAAGGGACATCGATTTTATCTTCTGGTCTGTAATTTACCCAAAACCAAATGAAGCTAAGAAACCCTCGCTTGATTTGCAATACTCGACTTTAATATTCTTGAAAATTAAAGGCATTGGGACCCTTTTACGAATATAGAAATAAATAAATAAATGCAGAATTTATAATACCGAGTTCGAGTTCGTATAAATAAATATGGTATTATTAATAGGGTGTAATAGTAGCAGGGAAGTAATAGTGCGTCTTTTGCAGAAGGTTTTTTCCCAGTATTTAATTTTTTAATTACGCTTAAACTGTTGTGGACGTTGTTTAGTAAGTAATAGTGTAGTCACTGTCTTACCATCAGTGTTGTCATTCTAAATCAAACAAATTTGCATCAGTAAAAAAGTGACGTCAATTTGAAGGATTATTTAATAATAATAATAATAATAATAATAATAAAGTTTATTTGCCCAAAAATAACATTTTTTTTATACATGTTTAGTATACATACAAATAATCATGCAGTAGGACAAAAGGAAATACGCTCAGTACACCACAAAGTAGTTTCCTGGTCTTCCGCGTATCCCAGAAACGCGTGGATCAGAAGATATGTAAGAGCAACAAAATTATCAATATTAATAGCAATCTACAAATAATCATCAAGAAAAAGTTTTTTTAGAGACATTTTAAAAGTATATGGCGACAATGATTTTAATTCAGGATTCAACCTATTGAACAATTTAACAATATTGTATGAAAATGATCGCTCAAAGAAAGCAGATTTGTGAGTAGGCATGGTTAATAGTCCTTTGCTACGTATATTAATGTTGTGCACGTCAGTCCTAAAAATTAATTTGTTATAAAGGTAAGGGGGAGTCTTAGTAAAAATTAACTTCTGATAAAAACATAGAGCATGATAATCTCTTCTTATTTTCATAGACAACCATTTTAAATTTTTAAAAGCGTTAGATATGTGATTAAATTTTCTTATCCCACATATGAAACGAACACAGGCATTTTGTACTTTCTGAATTCTATTACAATCAACACTATCTATACAGCCATTATATAAAACATCACAATAGTTAAATTGAGATAGTACCAAAGTTTCACAAAGCATAACTTTAGTATCTTTATTTAGAATATGCCTACTATTATATAACAATTTTAAATTACAGTAAGACTTCTTCAACATATGATTTACGAATAACCTGTATCTCAAGTTGAAGTCTAATGTTACACCTAGATTTTTTGCCTCTTTAGTAACTTTAAGTTGATCATTATTGATATGGATGTTTATTAAATTTATGACTTCGTTAACCTTATTTTGCTGACCTATCAATAATACGGACGACTTAGAACTGTTGAGCTTTAAAGAATGATCAGCAGCAATTTTAGTTAAAACCGACAAGTCGGCGTTAATTTTGTTACAAGCATCATTTATCTCTGAAGGAGCAAAAGAATAATATAATTGTGTGTCGTCCGCGTAAAAATGAAATTTACAAAAAGTGATGAAAGTTTCAAAATTTAACGTATAAACAGTATAAAGTAATGGACCCAAAATAGAACCCTGGGGGACTCCTGATAGCATTGCAATTTGATTAGAAAGTTTATTATTATAAGTAACACATTGTGTTCGATTAGTTAAATAATTTTTTAATAGTGAAATAGAATCATTACTAAGACCTACAAAATGCAATACTGAAAGTAAAATATTATGATCAAGTGTGTCAAATGCCTTGCTAAAATCCAAAAAGTAAGCGCTGTTATTTTACCTTTGTCAACTTGGCTTATAATCTCATCTGTTATGTGAAGAAGAGCTGTTGAACAACTGTGATTTTTCCTAAATCCTGATTGCAAAACTGGCAGTAATTTGTTATTATTCAGATAATTTCGAAACTGGTTCTCGATTACTCTTTCCAAAACCTTAGACAACACTGGCAACACTGCAATAGGTCTCAAATCCTTAAATTCAGTGGGATGAGTAACTTTGGGAATGGGTCTTATCAATGATTCTTTCCAGCAGGAGGGAAAAACACTACATTCGAGACAAAAATTTACTAAATGTGTAATTAAAGGAATTATATAAGGGCAACATAATTTTATAAAAGTAATATTAAATCCATCAGTCCCAATAGCCTTAGAAGAAATGTTATTAATTATTTTAGCAATCACGTCATCATTTACAGGCGAAAATATAAAATTATTTGGAATATTATTTTTTGTTCGGGAGTTATAATACTTAACCAAGTTTTCAATACTATTATTGCTATTACTAATTTCCTGAATTGAAGTAGAAAAAGTTAATAAGATCATCAGGATCAGCTATCTCATCAGGAATTGTAATTATATTTTTATTAATAATATTCATACGTTTTAATTCCCTCCAAGTATCTTTTGAGTTTGAATTTCGACATTTAAAGTTAAGATAAGCCCGTTTTCATTTTTAATAGCAATATTAGTGAAATTACGCCATTCTTTGTATTCCTGCCACCGCAGAATATTTTTCGTAGATTTGAAAGTTTTTAGTTTTTATCCCTAATTGACATTAGTAATTTTAAGTTATCTGTTAGCCATGGCGAATAAGTCTTACGCGTAATGCATGTTTTCAATGGAATATGCTTGTTATATAATTTAAGTAGATTTTCATTTAAAAATGCTAATTTGTCGTCAATATTATTTAATTCAACAATATGAAAAAGAGGCAAATTTCTCAGGTCAAGCATAAACAGGTTATAATCCAAAAATTTATAGTCTCTGTAATTTATCACTGTTGGCACAAATTTAACTTGTATACACAGTTTAACATAAATTAAGTCATGATCTGATGCATGACTCATACTTATTACTCCCTTATCTGACACAATAGACTTGTCTGATGTTAAGATGAGATCAGTTAATGTAGCAGAAGTTGCAGTAGTCCTAGTAGGAGAATCAATGAGTTGAGTCAAATCAAACACTTCAAAAATATTATTAATAGCAGTAGTTGCATTACTTTCAAGTTGAAACATATCAATGTTGAAATCCCCCAAACAAAATATATAGTCAGCACCAATCAAGTCATATGCAAAAGTATTTTCTAACTCGGTTAAAAATAAATTATAATCTAAATTAGGAGGACGATACACAACACCAACATAATATGTCTTATTTGATATAGTAATATTTACCCAGAGTTGTTCAATATTATTCGATGTTGGAAGAATTTTAAATTTTATATTGTTCTTAATGTACATGCCTACACCGCCGCCTCTGGTTGAGCGATCATTCCTCACAAATTTATAGCCTGCTATGCTTAGATTGTTACTAGTGATATCTGGATTAAGCCAAGTTTCTGAAATTGCAAATACATGATAATAAAAAGTATTCAGAATGTCTCTAACAATATCAAGTTTATTTGCTAATGAACGAATATTTAAGTGTGAAATTACAAAAATCCTCTCTCATACCAATAACCTTAACAAAATTTAAATATTATACAAATAACAAAAAAGTTGTCTTACTAGAATAAATAACCAACTCATATTTCAGCCTCATAAATAACAATGTATCAAATTGATAGTTATAGTTGAGTTTAGAAAAATATATAAAAATAAAACCATTTACAAACCTGACAACAACCTACTAACTGACTTACGGAAATTTGAACTTAATTTTATTGAAATATTTATGTACCTACTTAGATATAATATTAACCAAATTATAAAATACAAAACATCAAGATTCTACAGGAGAGCATTGCGAAAATTTATTTAAATCGTCAGAGTTCTTTATTACGACCTTTTTTCCATTAAAGATTCCTTGAATTGAACCATTAACGATCCACACTGATTTCTTCCCAAGTATCACCTGCGCCTCCTTTAACAGATTATATTTGAACTGAGTCAAATCTTCATTAATTATAACTCCAGTGCCTTTGAGAAGTTTTCTGTTTTTTATGACATCCATTTTCATAGCATAATTTGCAAACTTTAGAAAAATTTGGGTGTTTGCACTTATATTTTTAGCTTTAATTTGATAGCATTGTAAGATATCACTTCGTGTGCAATTTATTTGAATATCCTGCAACATCTTCATGACATTATTTTCAACGCCACCACTGGTGGTTGGCGGTAATCCAAAAATCCTAATGTTATTTTGCTTGCTAGTTTGTTCCAATAAATCGATCCTTTTTTTCATTGAATCACCTTCTTTTTGCAAGGTTTTTAGCTTATCATCCATGTCCGAGTTTTTAGACTGAATGCCTACGGTTTTAAACTTGGCCTGAACTTTTTCTGCCACCTTGTTAATAAAACTCTCGTCACTCATTATTTCGTGGAGCGTTTCTTTAATTTAATTTAATTTGCAGTAAGAATTGGCTCCATTTTTCTTGGCCTTATTCAATTAGGGTGGTATGGAAAACAAAAAGAACGAATTTTACAAACTGTTTAAACCAACCAACAAAAGGTTATTTATGATATTACATAAAGTCATCTGGCAAAGAGGATCCTCAGTTTCTACAACTAACCATATAGAAACATAAGACAGAAGATGTACCACTGTTTTTGTAAGTGAAACAACCAATGTGGCAATCGATATCAAATAAATTTCAGATAATCTCTGGTATTCAGACATTTATTATCTATTATTTTCATAGATTTTACATCAAGAGGACCGCACCTTCTGTTTACAGATGATGCATAAATAAATAGCGTTGATGACAGTAACTTACTTTCAGAATACTACTTCTTGCTGAATTTGTGGCGTCAGAAAATTAAAGTTTTGTTAAACATAGGGGTACAATTATGTCTTATTATCGCAAAAAAAATATTGACAATTTCGTGTATCATTTTTGACATTCTATTGAATATACGAGAATATAAGACATTGGTGTGTTTTTTTATTGTAAATATTTGACTCACTTAGATACAATCAAATACACAAAACAACGTAAACTCCTAATCTCCAATTACATACTCTGTGAGAATTGTTACTTCGAAGATTCTAAGGCAATTCTCTAGTTATTCGTCGTAATATGCATTTCATAATTATCATATCTAAAGTAAATCATTCTATATTTGATGTATCCAAACTTTTACATAGAATATACTTTACCGTACTCAAACCTATCAGAAGTCAAAAGGAACTGTTTAAAACATTATATTTACAAATAGCCCATGTGCAAAATTATGACCTACTGAGCACTTTTATAGATATTTTTAATTTCAGTGTTAAATATATTGAAAGAATTTATTTTCCCGTGCTCCATGTTTCTTAGTTTGCATTTCTTTTCTTGTTTGTTTTTTCCAGTTAAGTTTTTGTTATGTACTTTCTGTTACTGATGCACCTATACTATGTATTTTTATGGTGATATATGTAGGTATACACTCTTTTCATATTTCTTAGTCCTGTTCAATAGTTTAAATAAATAAATACATAAAGTTATTAATTGCAGTGGTTAGTGATCCTATGGCGTATTTATGTGTACAAATAACCCACAAGTGATGTACAAATTTGCTCTAAGGGCGCCGTTTTTATACAAAAATGTTCAACGAATTCATAGCTGTTTGTTAAGACAGTCTAAAAAAGGTCTAAGTAAAAAGAAGACCTCTTCAGTGTGTCAATTATATAAATTTCGTCCTGAGTGTATAACAGTTTCCAGGCTGACAAGTCATTTAACATATGAAAAAACATCATTTTCACCTGGTATGTTCTATCAAAAAATTTCCTGAATTTTACACATAAACTGCACATTGAGAAAACTGTATACGGCATTATAAATATTGTTACACTCCGCAGAATTCTTTTAAAAAACTAGTAACACTAGAATTGATGTAAATTAAGTATTTTTCACAGGGTGTGGTACAATTCGCGGTCTTTCATGTTTGGTCTCTAGCGCATTTTCTCAAAAAAAAAAAAAATAATAATAAAAAATAAAAGAAATGATTCAATTTTATCATTATATTGTCACGGATTTCCCAATCCGTCTTTTTCTTTCTTCCCAGAAAAACAATCCGTTAATAAATTACTTCTTTATTAACTACTGACCACTACTAATTACAGGTCAACTAAACACTTATTTAATTAATCGCTATCTAAATCACTTTGATATCTCCAACTAAACACTTTAATTCAAACTGTAATACAAGACTTATACAAGACTAACTAACTCGGCCGTTTATTCTTCTTTTATAGACCCAACGAATATTCCAGGTATATTCCAGTATCTCTAGATCCATTTTCTAGTACGACTGGAATGCTTCTCGGCGATTCCCGATTTTTCCAGGCCCATCTCGATCAGCGGCATTCTGTTTGTTTAACAGAATCGTGTAGGGGCGATCGGGGCAATCTTAGGCAATTCGCGGTGCCACAGTCGTCGGTTTGGGAGTGAGTGGGGCAAATTCCGTGACACTGCCCCCTCCTTAGGACCGATCGTCCCGATCGGATACACCTCTATACGGGGACAGACGCTCCAGATGGACGACCTTCATCTTACTCCTGGGAGTCCTCTGTATCCGGTAGACGACATCATTAATTCTTTTAATGACTGTGTAGGGGCCCTCCCAACGGTTCTGTAGTTTAGGCGATCTTCCTTTCTTCCGCGTGGGGTTGTACAGCCACACCAGGTCACCTTGTTGGAATCCGACTGTATTGGCCCGGACGTCGTATCGAGTCTTCATGCGATCGCTCTCTAGTCGCATTCGAGATCTGACTTGATCGTGTACGGCTGCTAGTCTTCGTTCTAGCTCATGGGTGTAAGTGTCTGGCTCGGTGGGCTGTTCCGCAGGACGACCAAATACCAAATCTGCTGGAAGGCGAAGCTCTCTTCCAAAGATGATCCTTGCGGGAGTCTTCCCAGTAGTTTCATGGACAGCTGAGCGGTAAGCTAACAGGAAGAGTGGAATGAGCTTGTCCCAGTCTGTTTGGTTCTCGTTCACAAACATCCTCAGATTGGTTTCTAGTGTGGCGTTGAAGCGTTCCACCATACCATCTGACTGGGGATGCAGTGGGGTGGTCCTGGTTTTCCGTATTCCCATAAGCTCGCAGACCTTTCGGAACACACCTGATTCGAAATTTCTGCCCTGATCTGAATGTAGTTCCATGGGCACACCAAATCTGCAGAACAGGTTGTTGACTAGGGCTTCTGCTACGGTCGTGGGCTCTTGATTGGGAAGAGGGTATACTTCCGGCCATTTGCTGAAGTAGTCCATGGCTACTAGCAGATATCGGTTGCCACTTTGGGTTTTCGGAAATGGGCCAGCGATATCAATGGCAATCCTCTCGAACGGTGCTCCTACGATGTACTGGCGCATTTTGCCTCTGGAACGGGTCTTCGGTCCCTTGCTGGCTGCACATACGTCACATTTTCGGCACCAATCTTCTACATCCGTCCTACAGCTCAACCAGTAGAAACGCTCCCTAATCTTCTGTAGAGTCCTATTGATACCGAAATGTCCACTCCCAGTACCTCCATGTACTTCCTGCAGCACTTCCTTGATCCGGGACCTCGGGAGTAGTACTTGTTTCTTGACCTCCGTTCCGTCATTGTTCTCCCATGCTCTTTTAGGACACCGTCTTCCAACACCAAGGAATTCCATTGAGTCCAATAGCTCTTTAATGTTGGGCTTTTACCGCTGACTTCAGCCCATGAGGGTCGGTTGTTGGCTTCTTTCCAGTCTAGTAAGGGCTTGATGTCACAGTCAGCTTGCTGGTCTTCCCGAATCGCCGCTGAACTCCATCTGTCTTCAGGTTGGGCTGCTACCACCTTGCAAGGAACTGATGAGATGTCCTCTTTCCTTTCAAGACTACTACAGTGCTTGCAGTTGACAGGACAGGGTCTCCTAGAAAGGGCATCTGCATTTCCATGTTTCCTACCGGCTCGATGTTCAACAACAAAGTGATATTCTTGGAGCCGTTCCAGCCACCTGGCCATCTGTCCTTCCGGGTTTTTAAACTGGAGCAGCCGTTTAAGGAAGCGTGATCCGTTCTTAGGAGGAATTCTTGGCCATACAAGTATTTATGAAAGTGTTCTAGGCTCTTGACGATGGCAAGTAATTCTTTCCGAGTCACACAATAGTTCTTTTCGGCTTTTGACAGGACTTTGCTGAAGTAACCCACTACTCGCTCTTGGCCATCTTGTATTTGGGAAAGAACTCCGCCAATTCCAATGTTGCTTGCGTCCGTGTCCACTATAAATGGTTGTCCAGGTATTGGGTATGTCAAAATCGGGGTAGTGCAGAGGGCCTCTTTCAGCGTCTCAAAGGCTTGCTGGCATTTCGTCGTCCATTCGAACGGGATGTTGTCTTCTGTGAGTTTATGAAGAGGCTTGGCAATGTCCGAGAATCCTTGGACGAATCGTCGATAGTATGTGCATAGGCCAAGAAAACTTCGAACTTGATGTTTGTCTTTAGGAACCGGCCAGTTCTTTATGCACTCTGTCTTCTCCGGGTCTGTTTTCACACCGTTTGGAGTAATAATGTGGCCTAAGTATCTGACCTCCTTTTGAAACAGACTGCACTTCTTCGGGTTCAACTTCAGGTTCGCTGCTTTCAACTTCTTGAACACTTCGGACACGTTCTTCAGGTGCTCCTGGAAAGAGCGTCCCAGCACCACCACGTCGTCCAAGTAAATCAAGCAGGTCTCCCAATGCAGGCCATGAAGTACAGTTTCCATCAGTCGTTCAAAAGTGGCAGTGGCATTACATAGACCAAATGGCATTACATTGAACTGCCACAATCCATTTCCGGTAGTGAATGCTGTCTTTTCCTTGTCTTCTGGGCTGACCTCGACTTGCCAATATCCACTCTTTAAATCCAAAGTGGAAAACCATTGCGCACCAGCCAAGGTGTCCAGAGTATCGTCAATTCTTGGTAGTGGGTAACTGTCTTTCTTGGTGACGTCATTTAATTTTCTGTAGTCCACACAAAATCGGGTGGAGCCGTCTTTCTTCTTGACCAGGACTACAGGAGAAGCCCAAGGACTCTGAGATGGCTCTATGGTGCCTTGATTTTGCATCTCGATTAACATCTTGTTAACTTCTTCTCGCTTGGCTAGTGGAAGTCCTCGTGGTGGCTGCTTTATAGGAGATGATGAACCAGTATCGATTCGATGCTTCACTACATTTGTTCTCCCAAAGTCGCCTGGTTTAAGTGCAAACACATCTTCATTTTTACTTAGCAGCTCTTCCAGTTGTTCCACCTCCATCTCTGTTAATCTTTCCTTGGCCCTATCCACGATGTCCCTTAGACATTCCGGTAGACTGGTCTTGTTTGGTTTCTTCTTCATTTCGTTGTTCTCTTTGAGTGTTCTGACCATGGTAACAGGTTCACAGAGTCCTACTTCAGTTCCCTTTGTAATTTTCTGTGGAAAGGTTTTCAGGTTAACTACCCGTACTATTGTCGTTTTCTCTGGTTTAATCAGGGTGCGGCCGGTGACTATAGATTTATTGAACAGATCCGGATTACTGGGTTCCACCACTCCAACACTGCAAGACATTTCCCCAACCATTACAGTGGCAACCAATGTTTCGGTCTGACCAGGTAGTACCACATCTTCTTTAACAACGAGTCTCCGTACAGCGTTATTCTCAGTGGTGGTCGTTAGCACTACTTCCTCACCCATTATCCGTAGCGTACCAGCATTCAAATCTAAGTTCACCCCCTTTGCTCGTAGTAAGTCTAGTCCGAGTATGACATTGTCCGATATATCTGCTACCAGGGCTCTGTGTTTGAATTTGACGTCTCCTAATTCTATGTCAAGCTCGCATTCCCCCTTGACTGGCAGTTGTTGTCCATTGGCTGTTGTAAGGACATAACGCTTGGCAGGGCTCTTAATACGCCAATCACCAATAATATCCGGTCGTACAATAGTTCTTGCCGCTCCAGTATCGATTACCATAGGAACATACGACCAAAAATAATGCCTTCTACTAGCAAGGAGTCAGAGTCCTGGAGACGTGACAACGTAATTTCTTCTCGTGGGGCATGGTAGGAGGACGCAGCCGGCTTTTGCCCCGTTAAGCCGGCTGAGCCTAGTTTTCCTGTGCGGCTGCCGCCTGGGAGTCGCGCTTTTGCTGATCCGCGACCGGGGCCCTACACTGTCTCTTCAGATGTCCCGTCTGCCCACAGTTCCAACATTGGAGAGGGCGATCTCTTCGGCTGCCAGGTTGTTCTCTCTTCGGATTGGTAGTTGGGCTGAGTTTCTCAATGACCTCCTTCAACGTTTTGATTATGTCTCCATTTCCCATATTATCGCTGTTATCACTGATGGCTCGAACTTTAACATGTCTACCGGATGCCATCTTTGCTGCCTCAAATTCCAATGCATGCGAAAGAGCGTCATTCAACGTTTTAGGTCTAGCGAGTCGTAGTGCCTGCTGTGTTTCGCAATCTCTTAGGCCGTCGATAAACACTTGGATGGAGAGCTGGTCTACAAATTCGGACGGGGCTGTTGGATATGCCAATCGAACCAGTCGAGCAACGTCTGTCTCAAAATGTTGTAAATTCTCTCCACTCTGCTGGTGACGATTTTTCAATTGTGCCTGGTACACTTGCTGCAGGTGCTTATCCCCATATCTCATTTCCATATGTTGTTTTAGAATGTCGTAGTTATTCTGTTGCCCAGCAGGAACTCCTTGTAAGACGTCAAGAGCTTCCCCTCGTAGAGCAACTATCAGAGCAGTAGCTTTCTCATAGTCAGACCATTCGTTTGCTGCAGCTGCTGCTTCGAACTGACGCAGATATACATTCCAGGAAACCTTGCCGTCGAATTCAGGGGTCTCGTCTTCTGAGTTCGGATAACAGGTCCTTCTGATTTGATTACGCCTTCCTTTGCTATCTTGTCTAATTTATGTCGAAGCTCTTGGCAGGTTTCTCTAACCAAGTTTATTTCTTCGTCTATTTCTTGTTTTGTGCTAACAGTTCTTCGTCAATCTCTTTTCTTTGTTCTAACAGTTTCTCCTCTACTGTATTTTCTAATTTTTCTAACTTCGTCTGCATTTCATTTGTCTGAGCTTTCATTTCCTGTTGTAGTATCTGCATCTGATCTTCTAATTTCTTTTCTAATTTCTCTTGCATCATTTGAGTCTGATCTTCAATTTTATGCCCTTGTTCTTCAAATTTTTCTTGCATTGTCTGGGATTGGTCTTCAATTTTATGTCCTTGTTCTTCAAATTTCTTTTGCATTGTTTGTCCCTGTTCTTCTAATTTCTCTTGCATCATCCTTCCTTGTTCCTGCATCGTTTTCGCCTGGTCTTCCATTTTGTTTTGCATTGTTTGCATCATTTCTAACAATTTCGCCAGTTGTGCATCCATGTTGACTTGGCTTCTAGTTACAGGCATCCACTCTATTTGAAATGTTCTAGAATGTCCAGGAATATGTTTGTAAATGTCACCGTTGACTTTCTTACAATGAAACGAGTGCAGTGATATGCCACACTTGGGTATTTGTCTCACTCCGGTATAAAGTTCTAGAATGTTCGATAATGTCCTTCGCAAATAACACCGTTCACTTCCTTAAGTCACGACGAGTGCGGTGATATGCCACACTTGGGTCTTTGTCTCACTCCGGTATAAAGTTCTAGAATGTTCGAGAATGTCCTTCGCAAATACCACCGTTCACTTCCTTGAGTCACGACGAGTGCGGTGATATGCCACACTTGGGTCTTTGTCTCACTCCCGTACAAAGTTCTAAAATGTTCGAGAATGTCCTTCGCAAATACCACCGTTCACTTCCTTGAGTCACGACGAGTGCGGTGATATGCCACACTTGGGTCTTTGTCTCACTCCCGTACAAAGTTCTAGAATGTTCGAGAATGTCCTTCGCAAATACCACCGTTCACTTCCTTTCGACAAGACGAGTGCGGTGATATATCACACAGGTCTTTATTCCACCCACGCACAGGGTTCCAGAAAGTTCTTCAAACTTCCACTTAAACCCACTCACGCACAGGGTTCCAGAAAGGTTCTCAAACTTCCAGTTAAATCCACTTCCGACACCAAATTGTCACGGATTTCCCAATCCGTCTTTTCTTTCACTTCCAGAAAAACAATCCGTTAATAAATTACTTCTTTATTAACTACTGACCACTACTAATTACAGGTCAATTAAACACTTATTTAATTAATCGCTATCTAAATCACTTTGATATCTCCAACTAAACACTTTAATTCAAACTGTAATACAAGACTTATACAAGACTAACTAACTCGGCCGTTTATTCTTCTTTTATAGACCCAACGAATATTCCAGGTATATTCCAGTATCTCTAGATCCATTTTCTAGTACGACTGGAATGCTTCTCGGCGATTCCCGATTTTTCCAGGCCTATCTCGATCAGCGGCATTCTGTTTGTTTAACAGAATCGTGTAGGGCGATCGGGGCAATCTTAGGCAATTCGCGGTGCCACAGTCGTCGGTTTGGGAGTGAGTGGGGCAAATTCCGTGACAATATTTAAGCGCTATGCGAATAAGAACCTTGAAACGCCAGCCTTGAATTCTTCGCCTATCTCTTAAGTGAGTATGCGTCATGTGGTGGTTATTTGAAGTCGCTTACCCTAGCACGAGCCTATGTAATGGTGGAGTATGAAAATTTTGAAAACGAAAATACCAAAAAAGAAACAGTGTTTACTAATGAATTTGAGAAAACAAACTTATCGGTGTTTCTGGAGGTTACAAGTTGCCTGCGTACAATTTTGACTGTTAACTTTTTTATAAAGCAAAACAATTTTTGTTTCGAAATTATTTTAAATCCTTATTTAACGCCACCTATGCGACTTGTCCCCCACACGTTTACAGAATCAGAGCAGGTAAGGTAGGCAACTCTCAACACGACCGTAAAATTTCCAGTCAAGTTATAATTTAGTTCCTGTGTTTACCATGTGTTTACGTTATAGTTTTGTATTATTCTTCAGCCTTTTTTAATTTTTTAACGTTTTATAGTTATTAAATAAAGAAATTTGTGTTGGGTGCAGATACTTTCCCACAATATAGTTCGCCGGTTTGGTTTTTTAGGATATGATACAAGAGTGCCGCAGTGAATCTATTCCTTTCGTTCGATTTTGTTATACTAAATAGGTATTTTATCTAGCTGTACAGGAAGTGTGTAATATCGGTAGTGAGTGATTGTAAGTTTTGCCAGTTTGTAACAAAATAATGAAAAACGAATGCAAAATAGTGGAGTTAACTGGATTAACCGTTACCTATCTATCTATCAGGTATTATTACTAATAAGAATGTCAATTATTGTCGTTTCTGCATTTAGAAATGCTGCAAAAAACGATTGCATGGTAGTAGTGTAGTAGATACTGTTGACAGATGTAAGCTTTTTATTCAGCTCAGTCTATTTAAATTACAATTCTCTGAATTGGTTAAAAATAATTTGTGTAATAAGTGTTTAAGTTATTATTTCACAACGTTATATTAATAATGAAATAATGCAAAATAATGAAGTTAATAAACTTTAATCGCTTTCTGAAAACTCATTATATTTCTATTATATATACTTCACATTTAATGTTTAGACTTGTAAAATATGAATTAATAATATTCATATTAATCCAAAAATATTTATAATCTTTGATTGGATAAACAGTGGCAAGTGTTTCCATGAATTTTCATTCAACAAATCTTTTGAATTCACACCATAATCAATAAAACACTTTACAAAATATATCAAAGCAATGAAATGCGGTGAAAATCATTTATGCTAATAATGGCAAATATCATGACAAAATATGAGGAATGTAATGAGAAAAACAGAGTCTATGGACTTAACCAACACCAAATTATGCGTTCTTTGTACCCATGAATAAGTGTACATGTGATTTTATTATGGTTATAAATATACCTGTAACATATATCAAAGAGGAAAAAATGTGTGTATTATGTTAATGTTGAATCATATTTTTAATCTCCGATTTTTTTGTTTTCAGTTTTTCTCAAAAGCACTGAAAAGGAAGGGGTTCAGAGCAAGTTCAGCCATTTTATTTTATCTGTCATTAATGAAAAATTTGAGAAGGATATAGAATCCGAATCCTCTGTTATTGGATCGTTGCAGTTGTATGGGGATATGTCAACGAAATTTAGTGAAAGCTGTCAAAATGCTGTGGTTGAGGCCGATTCTCAGCCAAAATCTGAAATTCAAGTAAGTAAAATAACGTAGGCTCTTATAGCAGTTGCAAAGGTTGCACAGTTTCCGGTTTACCAGTTACCACTTTGAGAGAGTATGGCTCTCTTCAGCTGATAAAATAATCAAATAAATTAACTGTTTTAAAGCTCCATGAAATTAATTCCGCTTCTGTCGTCCATTTTGTAATCACTTTATCGGAAATTAGTAAGTTATTTGTCAGCCAAAAATAAAAATTTGTTGCTCATTAAGGAGATATTGGTAGAGCCATTTTAGGGGCTAACATCCTGAGGACCCGTTAGAATAAATTTAAAAAATGTTTACTTCCACGAGGTAATCGAACATTATTCTAAGTTTTTGTAAGCCACACATAAGAATTTGTAAGTGTCTCGTTAAGGAGATATTTAATGAAGAAAATTGGTAAAAATTTTACATCAGAATACTCCTGTCTGATTTGCTTCATATCTGGAAGATCAGCAACCAGGCGAATATGCAACAGCTTCGTATCCGGAGGATCGGCGACCAGGCGAAGATTTAATTAACAAACTCGGAAGGACCGTATAGTTGATTTATTTACAATATAAAGTATTAAGTTTTGATTGACATTACATATATTGCAAAATTAAAATTAATTGACAATATATTAATATGCACTTTGCCAGTGACTGTTCACACGTGTCATGTTTCATATTAGTAGGATATGATGTAGAAAAATGAAGCAAATCATATGCCACTTATATAGCCATTTCGTCTATAATTTTTAATAAAGCTGTCCCTTGTCTGTTTCTGTAACTTAAGGTATTCATGATCTATAGACATTCATATTCTCTGTACAGTGCCACGAAACATACAGTTGTAGTTTCGTCCCATTTGGACATTTTAAAGATCTTAAAACTGTATAAATACCTCAATGTATACCGTCATTTCAAATTAAATAATTTGCTACTAACCACTCAACTGGAAAACGAGCGTTGACAAGAAGACAGCAACGGAATAGTAGACTGGCTTTGAAATTCATTCGAGAATTCCGTGGTGGGGATGAGCTAGTGGGTAAGTAAATTGAACTGCTTTCTACTTACTTGATTGGCTCTATTTACTGGCGCTATATGGAAACTATGTTCATGAGATTCTAGTATTCAGAAGGTAGCTATTCCAGCAACTCGTCTATCTACTAAACCCGTGTGACAGAGTTTTAATTTTCCATTCCATTGTACTGTTATGTCCAATTATTTTTCGTGTTCTCTTTTTTGCGCATAAGTTTTATATTTCAATTTTTAAATTTTCATATCTGGAAAACTGTGTTTTGACAGTAAAATGAATGCCCACTTTTAAGTGTATATTACATGTCTACTGCCCATATGTGAGAATATCGTAACAATCTGAATGTCAAAATGCCCTTTTAAAAATTTACCAACCTGTGTTTCTTTATCCCTTTTTATTGTTTCAAGATCCTTTTCTCGTTCATTTTTATTTAACAAATACTCCTATTTGAAAATGGATGGGGTAGCTCTTGTAGTTAAAATTTTATTTCCATGAACATTAATGCGATAATTATTGTCTTGAAAATGTTTCTGGCAAATTACCGCTGCAAGTTGTCATTTACCCTTTCGCATGGCTGCTTTCTATTTTATTCTTCAACAAAAATATTGAAGAAAAACTTAAAAGTAACATATAGATGTGATAACTTCTTATTTATGAAACTATATTTTTCTATTTTTGACTGTGACTGCACTACAGTTTATATGGGTTTAAAAAGCTATTACTAATAATAAGGAAAGCCACAAAAGCCTCCAATAATAATAACACGAAAGCTTTCCGTAAATGTCAATTTTATACTTTGCCATTTTTACCCTCACTAGCTTCATCTCTCTTGCACACATCAGATCAGCGTACCTCTCTTTCTAAGGCCGGTCCAGTAGTTTAGAAGTCTATGGTCTCCAATCACCGCAGAGCAGTTCCCCTCTCGAAATGATATGAATTTAATTAGAGTGATACCAGTCGGCGTTCAACCAGCATCACAATTTATGAGATTTTGAAAGTCAATGAATCGCTTATACATTCCGATTTATTTATTTATCTTACAAATATTTGAAGTAGAGTATTTCTGATCTAAAATTTATGGAAATGGCCTCGCCGAATTACCAATTTTCTTCATTAAATATCTCCTTAATGAGACACTTACAAATGTTTATTTTGTGACTTATAAAAAATGTTCAATTATCTGTTGGAGGCAAAAATAAGTTAGCCTCTAAAATGGCTCTATCAGTATTCTTATAATGAGTGGCTTACAAATACTTGCAAATAACTTACTTAGGTACTTATTGCTGACAAAGTGATTGCAAAATTGCGAAAAACTTAGGGCTAACTTCACAAAGTTTTATTTCATTATAAAAGTGGCTTTATTTTATTTTAAGAGAATATATTTTAAAAGTGGATTGATCCCCAAATATTTCGCAGGTCCTATATTATATAAACACTATTTCAATGAGTCTAATAGTATGTACCAGAGTGTTGAAACTTCCCAAAAGAGGACCTAAATAACGACATTTATTTTCCCTAAAATATTTTTCACCCTAAAATATTTTTCATTTTCTGTACTTCCGTTTATATCGACAATATATTTCCTAAGGAAATATCTCATTTTTATTATGTTTTTGAGTCCCTGGAATATCGGCAACAAATTGATTTTATTTCATTCTTAGACAGTGATTTAAGATAATGGAAATCGATAAATAATACTCTAAGAATGCCAGAATTTTTTAACAATTAAAAAGATTTATAACTGTGCAGTAAATACCCGGCAAAAATTATTTGAAAGATACAGAGTGTAGCGTCTTTAATGCAAATACAGATTGCTGGGACCAGTGTTGCCAGATGATATAATTTTACGGAAATTTGTAAAATGAGTAAATAAAGAGTAAAGGATTTTCATACACTAATTAATTTTGAACTGGATTTTTTTTTAAATTTGTACTAGTTAATAATATAAGCCTAATATAACCTTACCGACATCTCACAATTATTTTTATTATTGCTTCAGGGCTAGCTTAGAATCAATAAAAATTAATTGTGAAAGGCCAGCAAGTGTTTATTTTTTTCAACAATTGCGAAAGGTCGGTAAGGTTTAAAACAAATGTTTTTTTTTCAACAAACCAAAATGCTCGTAAGAAATGCACTTCAAAATAGATATAAATGTGGACATTAATTAAAAATTTTAGGCAGTTATAAAATCCTCGTTTCATAAAGAGAAATAAACGGTAAAAGTGAATCGGTTACTCCTCTGTGAACGGTATTGTGAGAGCAGAGACTGATATTTGTAGAAACAAAATACAGAGTATATGTAAAGTGATTTTCAGAGATGTTATGCCGTGATCTCGGCAACTGGTCACTGTCAGTAACAGAATTAAAGTACACATCCCTAGCTTTAGCAGAGATTATTTTACCTGCCTTGGTTGTTCTCGGGCTAGGCTCTGTGGTGACAGAGATTTCGGCTCCTGTCGTTGGTATTATGACTACTACGGTCGAAACTGTCCCTCTGATAATGGTGGTGATGATAATATATATGCTCATAATATGGCCTGTGCCGGCGTTAACCTTTTGTCACTTTTTGATAATTATTTATAAAATATTTTTAATATTCAAATCACATAATCGACCTATCATTTGCTGTCTAGTTTTTAAATATTCTGTATTTGTAGCCTGTGTGGAAGAACTTTAGCTTGGGCCAATATGAGAGATTGATACCGGTCGACATTTGATTACCCCCTAATTAATGAGGTTTTCCAGGTTTCTCTCATGTCTCTCTCCTGCACCGAATGGTGGTTAGGGCCTACCAACGTAAGTCATTCCTGGGGCAAATGCGACCTGCTTAATAATATGTCACCTCCTCTCCCGCACAAGTCTTCGACTTCTGGGCTAATCGTGATTAGAATGAGGGGTAGAGATATTATTATTACTATTATTATTCAAGGCGCCACAAGCTGTACTTATATTATGTCTCAATATGCTGACGGACAATTTATCGTCGTTTTTTTTCGTGAATAAATGTTGTCTCTTCAACAAAATTGTTTTGAGAAATTCAAGTCAAGAAACTTTTATTTACCTTTCTTCAACTCGCTTTAAATGTTTCTTTGCTTTTTCATTTATTCAATCTTTTATTCATTTATTTAATCGTTATAAGAACCAACAAATTCTGACATTCTTTCGCAAGTATGTTCGATTTAATATCAATAATACAATCTGCATTTTTTAAATTTTGGATTATAACCTTCAAAACTTATTCAACTACATCTAAATTATGATGTTCTCATCATCTATGAAGAAATTTTTGACCATAAATTAAATTAAGCGCCCAGCACTCTATAAGCCTTTCTCATTGTCTGAGATTTATATAACGTTATTTAGCGAATGCTTTAGATAGTATTCAAGACAGCTGCAACCCTCTCTCGAAGATTTTATCTGGCAGATTAAAAAGTCGATGAAATGTTTTCTGAGTGGGTAAATACATTTTATTCCTTAGATTGGTTATTATAAGGACAATGCTTCCGAAAAATTAGGCGTTCACGTTTCAAATAAAACTAAAATTCTGGTAGGGTCAGTAAGTTAAATATAAATAGTAAAAGATTACTATACTAATGTAAAAATAATGTATAAAAGTTATGAAACAGAGGTACAAGTTCCCATGACACTTTTAGACAAAAGTAAAGTTATTTTTTAAATTAATATTTTGCTTCAAACGTTTTGTTTTCTTTAACTGATAAATTTTTAACAATTGTTGGGTTGGTAACACAAAGATACATGATACATGACAGATGATTATTTAAACTATACAGTTGCTACATAGATAATACTAAAGATAAATATAGAAAATAGAAAAAATATATACGGTTAACTATGAATAAGTATCCATATTTTAAAAGGACATATCGATTTGCGCCGTTTTTATGAAAAAAAAATTCTTTTTTACAAAATGTAGATCATTATTTAATAATTTAATGAGAAATACGGTATGGTGGCACAGGAAGGTAGCACTTACCTTACTGATATTTATTTCCAAGATTGATATATGGAGACTTTAAGAATGTTGAATAATTTTTTACTTTCTTACTTGCTTACATTAAAACTTGTCATTACAAAGACTTTTGTACTTGCCGAGTGCTTGCTGAGAACCTCTCCTTTCTTCGACCGTTGTTTTTGTTTAAAGCAAGGTAATTGGACCAACAACCACGATCACGTGGATTCCCTCCGTCGGGAAAAACCATAAAGGTAACAAAAAACACACGCAAATGTATATAAATACATAATAATATTGCCACACGAATACCGCCAAGGCACTGTAGCAGTTGTTCAATGTCGTTCAAAGAGACTTTGGAATAATATATTTTCTACCCGGAAAACGTCTTTGGTTTGACGCTGCCACATGATAATATGCACTTATCCGTTACCTCTACATTTGAATACATGTTTATAAATACACAACAAATACGCGAAAAATTAAATTTGCGCAGCACTGAAAATTATTTCAAATTAAACACCATATACGATATTTTATAATTGACAGAATCTGCTGCAGTCACCATCTGTAGGCTAGTGCAAGTTGTATTTCATGCCTACAAACTTTTTGAGTTGCTGTGGAATTAAATTCTGTTAATACTAATAATAGCAACAATATTAACAATAATAGGCGATGTTTGCATAAAATGTTTAGGTTTATATATTAAAATAAAATATAAAATATTTAAGTATATTAATCAATATATCATGGTCCGAGGTGTCGAATGCTTTGCTTAGATCAAGTAAAATTGAACATGTATTATGATTAATATCATTCGATTTAAATATGGTGTCAGTAACATCTAAAAGAGCTGTTTCTGTGCTATGATTCTCACGAAATCCTGACTGATGTGGTATTAATTTATTATTTGGAAGAAAATTATTAAATTGCTCAAATATATACACTTTAAACATAGTTGGTAGTATCCTGATTGGCCGGAACTAAATCCGATGAGTCAGGAAATCCACCAAACGACAAACATTTATTTATTACAAAAGTAAAATAATCAGATATATGCGGAAAAAATAACTCTAACATCTTTACATTTAAACCGTCCACGCCTATAGCAAATTACTTAAATTTTCTTATTATACTGTAACTATTTCACTATCCACTTGGCTAAATTAAAAACTCTCAACAATATTAGCGTGCCGCGTTTTGGATTTATCTAGAACATTCCTCATAGTTGGATCTAAACTGTCGGGTATATTTGGTATAGTATTTATGAAAAAGTTATTAATTGTATTTGCATCTTCCCAGGGACATAGAGGGTTTCGTTTTTTTAGATTTAAATGCTTCATTGAGGCCCAAAAACATTTCAGATCAGTTTTAAAATTATGCTACAAATATGCCTTATTCTACTTTAATAGACCTGTTCCCAAAACTGCGCATATCTTTATATTCAGTTCAATTTTGTTCAATTTTATTTTATTTATATCTAATTAAAGCTCTATATCTAAGTTTCATGATTTTTTTCAAATTATTAGTTAGCCATGAAGTAGGTGATTTAGTAAATCTGGATGTTATATACGGTGCATGTTTATCAAGCAGACAGTTACATTGACTATCATCAACAATCATTTCATTGGCTGTATTTAAGGAGTAAATATTATCATCCCACTCAATATTTGGTAAATCGGTTAGAAAGTTTTCGTATGAAAAATTGGATAAATCTCTATATGTAGGTAAGGTGGGTTTTTTCTTGTCCCTTTTCAATTTAATCTGGCATGTAACAAGAGAGTCGGAAATACCCGACGTTTTGACTACATGATGTTCAGAAATTATGTCGGTATTATTAACAATAATCAAGTCAATTAAATTTGAGGAATATTCTGTTATCCGAGTTGGTTCAGTGATAATTTGCGACAGATTATATTTATTTAAGAAACTGGTCATTAATGTATGATTTTCTTACATATTAATATTGAAATCACCTCCAATAAAAACATAATCGTAAGCTGGGAGTACAATAACATTTTCAATTTCTTCCAAACATGACTGTATTATGAGGCGGCCTATACATCTACTGTTCCGAAACAGAGGCTCTTATCTACAATCTTGGAAGAAATCCACAACTGCTCTACAAAATAATTTTCGAGAATTTTTATTACTTTCGTTTTTGACGCTTTGCCACAAAAAGCAACACCACCTCCCCTACTGCCTCTATCACTTCGTATAACTCGGAATAGTTAAACCATAATCAGGTATCCCTGAATCAAGTCATGTTTCTGATAACCCCACTATATCATAGCATTCGCTTAAAACAAATTCTGAAAATTTATTAGTAGGTATTCTTTATATAAATTTCCGATTTCCTTAGAATAAATGGATATTGTATTTCTCTACGCGGACTGTGTGTTCTGTTAGTGGATAATTTTGATGGATCTGTAATGAATGAACATGTAATTTTGGCAGTCTGCAACGAAGGAACGAAGAAAGAATGCAAAATACTGCAACTAATCGGATTAACTTACCTATCAGGTATTGTTATTAATATTTGACAACGCTGTAAAAATGACCGCATGGTAGTTAACATATCTAAGCCTCTGAGTAAAGAGGTTTTCACTTCATTTTTTAAACATCGAGCTAGAATTTCCAAATTAATTTTTATTGTCTTTTATGCCTTGCTGAGCACGTGGTTAAATTATTTACACCAAGTCACAGTCGGCCCTGCATACTGATAGAGAATACTAAAGACAAACATTTTTGAGAAAAATAATTTTTATTTCCACATGCAATATATTCACAAAGGTTCAAATACATATTATGCCGGTTTTTAGCAACAATTCATTTCCGTCATTTTTACTATAATATGTACGTGAAAATTGTAATTCTCCTGTTATTGTAAAATCAATCGACCTACTTCAATAGTTGTATGAAAATAACAAACAAATACCCAATATTCGTTTGTCAAAATATAGACCGGAAACATTTTTCAATAGCTCATGAAATTTCAACTATCGATGCAAACCAATAAATGTAAATATTAGCCTTTGAATTAAATTTGTAATTTCTAAAAATTTTAATATTATATTTAATATAGAAATTAATTAATTGCGATTACAACTTTTAATTAATAAGCAATCATTAAAGAACAAAAATCTGTTATTTATAGATTTTTGTGTACATGTCTGCATATTATTGTAGTATGAGACCATATACCTGGACTTAGATAATTTTGGAAAATAATTAAGTTTTTTTAAATAACAAATCACATTCTGATATTATTGCTAGCTATGACAAACCTTGATTGATTTATGTATAGGCACAGAATATATAGCTAGCTATATTTTCTGTGGTATAGGTATGTTGAACTGTATGTATGGTAAGTTTTGAGGTATTTGGCAGCAGGCAGGCAGGTATGTGCCAAAGCCGATACATATTTAAAAAATAAATAAATTTATTAAATAACTAATATACTTATCTACAAAACAAACTACAAGCTTTTAAATTAGTATAACTATCTTAAAAGATTATTATTGACCATAAAACTGAGTCAATTTCCTTTTTAAGAATTGTCTGCTTTCTGTAGTTAGGCACTAGTTTCTTACTAATCACTTCTTCAGCCCTAATGTCAACAAAAACGTTTTTTGTAGACGGCAAATTTCTAAGAATTTTTTTTTAAGGAATAACAAAAGAGAAACAGACCTAGAATTTTCTTTCTATTTTTTGCTTTGTTTGACGTCGGTTAAAATACTATCATACACCTAGTAGAATACATTACATTTTATTTAAAAAATATATAACCCGATTCATTAACATTTTTTTTATATTATTTTGCGATTAGTAACCAAAATTTCAGTTAAATCATTCATAAAGTGGCTTCCCACGGCCCGTGTTACTACGGGCCAGACAAAGCGCCGCGGACGAGCACGGATCGGGCGCGATACTCCTGAGCTCTTCCCACGGCCCGTACGGGCCGTATGAAAGTGGCTTCCCACGGCCCGTGTTAGCACGGGCGGCGCCGCGAGCACGGGCCGACGGGCCGTGGGAAGTCCTAATCCGTCGTGGCGCGGGCTGATCTGCATCGGCCTGTTCTATCCTGGTGGCTTTTAGCACGGGCCGCGACGCGCAAGCACGGACCAACGGGCCGTGGGAAGACTCTGATCGGTCGTGGCGCGGGCTGATCTGCATCGTCCTGTTCTATCCGAATTAAGTCGGTAACATCAAAGGCGCGGCCTGTTTCCGTCTGTTGTCGCCTGTGGTCGGCTGTTGTCGTCTGTCTTTTGTAGGTACGCAATTGTTAATGAGCGCCTAATTGGACCATTCATATTGCCCAATTGTATGGATGGTTTTCAATATCTCGAATATCTTCGCAGTGATCTGCCCGCACTTCTTGAAAATGTACCCCACCGCTTCAATTTCGACTAGATGTATCTCCATCAAGTCAAAGTTTACTGAACAAACATAAGTTATACCACTCTCTGTCGGCACTTTGATATTTTGAGATCAAAGCGGTACCGCCACACATATATACTGCCGCAATAAATGGCCAAGTACGAGGGACTTAAAAAGTATTTTCTTTCCAATTGAGAAATATTTATATACGAGGATATTCCAGAAGTGTGATGTAAAGATATAAATAAAATATTTGTAACGTAATAAATATAAATATTATAAAACGATTATAGGTAAATGTATAAAATGTTGTTAGTTAATCTTGAAGTCGTATATATTCACTTGTAAATTTTAAAATAAAATATACAATACGTATTCTACTATATAAAAATAATGTAGCCATGAGAAAAATTTGCAAATTTTGAAACTAAAATAGAAATAATATAATCTATATTGTTTACAAGTTACAAATGCTGCAGTATAGGTTTTACTTGCTGTTTTAATGCAGCTTTTCTTGGACTCCTACACGAAGTGTTTGTGACGTTTGGCTGTCTTGATCTGAAATATTATAAAAATGCATTATACTCTTTTTTTAATTAATAAACTATATATTCTTTTCAGTAAAAACGTTATTTAAATGAAAACCCAATGTATAAGTATGTTCAAAACATTTTTAGTACTTAATATTATTTTAGTCATTTGGGTATTTCTATACCTGTATTAATTAATTTGAGACAAATTATTTTAATTTATTTAAAGATGTTACTGTACATACCATTTTTATTATACTGTTTGTGCACAGGTATCACGGTGTACCAGATTTGGTATTATCAGAAACTCTGCTTGAACTAAAAATGCTTGAGTGTAACATTTACATGACACAATTAAGTACCTATTTACATAATTATCGCATATTACACTTTTTTTTAATAAATACCAGTACAAGGAACTTACATGTTGGTTTATACAAATATAACGTTTGATGTTTCATTTGAAAAATGGTTGCTTCAAATTCTAATTTTTGTATAGCATTGATCAGGACAATCTTTCAAATAAAAATTCGAATTTTTATCGGTGTACCGCGTAAAATTTTATATCGTGAATGTTTGTTTATATTAGTTGACGAAATATACAACACCTACCTTGGACAATGGAAAAAGGGAAAACCATGTCTTGAGGGGAATTATCACAGTACAATATATCACAGACAGTTTTAGAAGAAAAATTAAATAACCAACAGATATTCAAGGTTTTTTGTCTAGACTATATCGATCGCACTCAACACGTTATAGTTCTAGCGTCGGCCACCGTGTAGGATCCTGGGTACCGATTGGTCCCCGAGACGGGTGAGGAGAGCGGAATTGGTAGGGCGGGGCGTGTTCGAGAGTGAAACAACTTATATATTTATTCTGTAAACTTTGATCAAGTGTACGGAGTACGGTGGGTTGGAGGAGTGCACCGGTTTCTTGATTTAAACCCTCTTGATTTCTTTTTGTGGGGCCATTTAAAAAATGAAGTGTACCGTACCGAAGGGGAAACCGTCGAGGATTTATGCTAACGTATCACAGTTGCCGCGAATAATTTGCGTTGCGTTGACAAGAACAGTAAAAACATTTCGAACAGTTCTTGTAATAAGGTATGTGCTATTTTTTTTATAAATTTCATGTTTCATTGTCCGATGCGCAATATCTGAAATTAAAAAAAAATGCGTTAATATGTCTCTTCAATTCATTAATATCTTAACTACTTCAGATGTAGTAAATAAAAACTTACCTTAATCGACTTTTATTTAATGATGACATCCACCAGCGTCTTTTCTTCTTTTTCTTATTGAGTAAGTACCACTGCTTTGTTCACCAGATGTGGCGCGTACAAACCAAAGATATTGTTCGCGAGTAGTTCGGTAGCTATTCGCGAACAGCTCGTGAGTAGTTCACGAGCTCAACCTCCACACTACATGTTTCGGTATGAAGTTGGGGTTCGCCAGTAGTTCAAAGCAGGTTGTTCGGTTTCAGTATTAACGATTAAAATGTCGAGTGATGATGAAGATATTTTAATTGCCTGTGCCAGTTTCATTATTATCAAGTCGATTGTAAAAAGAAAACAGAAAAACGTATTGTCAGAAGATGGTGGAGAAGAAGTTTATTTCGCAATCGTGAAAAGTACAGTGGAACTATATAGTTATAATACTATAGGTATAAGTAGTGAGATAATAAATAAATAACCCTTAATATAAATATTTACAACAGATATTACTATTTAAGCCTTAAATGTACATAAAAACTAAAATAAGATACAGTTGATGTACAGGGTGAATAAACCTTTCTAACGTATTTTTGTTGATGGGAATTCTCAACAGTACCTACTTGCTCGGTAAAACGTCTACACTGCAAGTGCTATTCAACACGTGCTCGCTAACAATTTCTTTGATCTTACCGCTCATGTACCGAACTTCAGCCGAACTCGCAAAGCGAGCACGAGCTGTTCGCGACCTCTGGTACACATTCAGTTCGTCAGGTGTTAGCTAACAGCTCTCGAATTTGGTCTGTACGCACCTTAAAGATGCACCAAAGGAATACAATAATTTGCCAGTAAAATTTAAAGATTTTTCAATTATTAATTTTAAAAAGAAATTAAAAGGCTATTGTTATCTTTGTGATAATCTCGTGATGGATCTCTTCATTCATTCATGTTTTTATTATTATTATTATTATTATTATTATTATTATATAGCTATATTGTTTCGGCATGGTAGTTACTAGATATTATTATATCTCTTATTCAAAACATTACCTATATGTACTTTGCACACGATTATGTTTCTTGTTATTTGGACTTGCTTTTCTAATTAGGTTAAGTTGAAAAGCAGTTAAACTCACACTTCGCCCTATTATTTTGTTAATATTACACCGTATGTACTATAATAGAAAATAAAGGAAATTTATTATTATTATTATTATTATTATTATTATTATTAAATATGTTCTACTAAACTAAACAAAAGCTGCAGCATAAACCGCCATTCTATCATCACGAGACATTTTAAACTGAACCATAGCTCTAATCTCATACGGGCCCGTACGGGCCGTGGGAAGAGCTCAGGCGTATCGCGCCCGATCCGTGCTCGTCCGCGGCGCGTTGTCTGGCCCGTAGTAACACGGGCCGTGGGAAGCCACTTAGTCTTCGGAAAACAGGCCTTTGCGCAAGTAAAATTTTGTTTTTGTTACCTATATCGTTTCCTACTTCCTTGGTACTAGATAACACATGGTTCTAATTGGTTCTAAAAATTTTCACGAAAATTTAATATGAGAAGAGGGCAGTGTAGCGACCCCGTATTGTATGAGAGGTTCACATCGCAATGAGCGAGTTGTCAAACGAAAATGTGTAAATTAATTTGCAAGTAGAGATACCCTTTAACCATCTGGTGTATTTGACGGTACACTGAGTTCATTATAAGATTAGTCCTTCCAGAAAACAATAGAACGATTCTAAAAGATATATTTCATTCAGGTCCTCTGGAAAGCGCCCCAGAAAGGTAGTGGCTGCATCAAATTTAGGGCCACGGTAGTTCAGTCCGTTGACCTTTGGTTCAGCGAGGATGGGGAGTTAACGAAAACTCTTTGCGAAGAGTCGCCGGACACCGAGGATACTCAACCAAAAATACTCAGGCACTGCTGCACGTGCGATGAGGCCAAATACGAGGTTTGTATTTACCTAAAGTTAAGCTAAAGCTGTGCAGCAATGTATTTTATACATTATTTCTTGCTTGACAGTTTAAATCACCGTGAGGGAGAAAGAGATAGATTTATGCTGAACACTAAAAGCATTGTATTTGTATCTTTCAAGTACAAGCAAAACAGATTGTCATCAGTATCATTAAATAATGTATTTCGTTTCTCCTTTACAAGAATTTACTGGAAAAGGTTTTAAATGAATATATTTATATTTTCCGGAAAACAATAAATTAAATTTCAAAATATACACTCAGGTGCGAAAAAAACGCAACAGTGAAATTTTTGGTAAAGTTTGAAGAGTCACAACTGCTGCTAGGCTGATTTTCATAATTTTTTTATAAAACTTTATATAAAATGATCAACTTTAATCCACGTATTTAGTCGTTTGATAAATGTTGGCCTTTTAGTCATTATACAGGGTTAATTGAAAGGTTGCTTCATGACCTTCATTTTAAAACACCCTGTGGAATAATTTCGTTACCAAATTACTTTAAAAGGTCAATATGCATTAAGAACCATTCATTTCCTACAATTTGGTTTTTGGTTCATGTCTTTATGTGCATTGGTTCATTTTTAAGAGCAAAATGAACATGTGACTACTTTAAAAGAAATTTGTTTATTTTTTGACGAGAGGGCGTTGCTCATTGTTACCCTAAATGTCAGTTCAATGACGTATTTTTTCAAACCTGACGTTGTTTACTACTGTCATAGTTTTAAGTGCTGAGACTTGCGCAACAGCTGTTGCACTTGTTGAAGACGGACGTAGTTATGAATATGTTGCAAGAATCCTTCATGTTCATCGCTCTACCGTGAAAAGAGTAGTCGAACGTTTTCGGCAAACTGGCAGAAATACGCGTAGGGCCGGCTGTGGTAGAAGACGAAATACTACTGCTGTTGATGACAGATTTCTTCAAGTTACACCTTTGCGGGATCGCCATTTAACATCAGTACAGGCAAGAAATCAACTCCAAGAAGTCCGAGGTAGAAACGTTAGTGTATGGACAGTTCGTCGAAGATTAAAGGAGTTTGGTATAAAAGCTTACAGACTAGCAACTGTACCAAAACTGCTTCGGCGTCACCGAGTAGCTAGGCTGCAGTTTGCCACTGAACATTTGAATTGGAACTTAGAGCAATGGCAGAATGTTCTTTTTACTGACGAATCCAGATTCTGCTTACATTCTCCAGATGGACGGAAAAGGGTATGGAGAAGGGCCGGAGAAAGATTTGCAGAGTGCACGTTTAGTCCCCGTCTGAGTCATGGAGGAGGGTCAGTAATGGTGTGGGGAGGAATAACTCGAGAGGCCCGCACTGACTTGGTTGTCGTTGCTGGATCGTTGACTGCTCGCCGATATATAGAGGAGATATTAGCCAATCACGTTATACCTTTCGGTGAATTGAAGATAATGCGCGGCCCCATACAGCAAGGTGTGTCACACAATACCTGGCGGAAGTTGAAATCAACAAAATGAACTGGCCAGCATGTTCGCCTGATTTGAACCCATAGAGCTTGTGTGGGATATGCTAGGTAGGCGAGTCAGAGATCGTGAAGTACCTCCCGCTGCGGTAAATGAGCTCCGTGTAGCCCTTCAGGAGGAATGGCA
The DNA here is from genome assembly GCA_025584915.1 of Monochamus saltuarius. NCBI lineage: Eukaryota > Metazoa > Arthropoda > Insecta > Coleoptera > Cerambycidae > Monochamus > Monochamus saltuarius. The sequence goes on along the minus strand of CM046724.1, from coordinate 44,915,918 downwards.
AAACATTCCTCAAGACGCTATTCGTAACTTAATAGACAATATGGATCGCCGTATGCAGGCAGTTATTACCAAATTGTAGGAAATGAATGGTTCTTAATGCATATTGACCTTTTAAAGTAATTTGGTAACGAAATTATTCCACAGGGCGTTTTAAAATTAAGATCATGAAGCAACCTTTCAATTAAATCTGTATAATGACTAAAAGGCCAACATTTATCAAACGACTAAATACGTGGATTACAGTTGATCATTTTATATAAAGTTTTATAAAAAAAAATATGAAAATCAGTCTAAAGACAAAAAAGTTGTGACTCTTCAAACTTTACCAAAAATTTCACTGTTGCGTTTTTTTTGCACCTGAGTGTACATATCTTAATAATTTCTCTTATTAAATCTGTATGACAATGTAAAAATTCTCTGCAGAATTTTTTGGAATATTTCTATTCTACGCAATTTTTTAGTTGCATACAGAAACAAATTAAATAATTTTGAAAAGAATATTTTCCATAAAAATTTAGAACAGAAAGTGCGCAGTGTGCAAATTGGACTTATTACTATAGTTGCTATAGTTATTGTGCTGTGTAAACATATATTTCTGTTATAATAACGATATCTTGATATAGTTGTCACTTATAATATCGCAAGAGTTTAAAAAATTTCTAGGAATAATTTACGCTCGTGTGGTATTCAGTAAGAAAATTTCACACCCCAAGTATAAATCAAACCTGACATTTTAAATTAATTTGACTCGGCCAAGATATCGTTGTTGTGGACATATTATGTTGATTTGTCATTTTTGTTTAAACGGTTCTGTCACAGTAGGTGTCAATTACTAGTTCGAAGTGTATGCACGTTGAGTTTAATAAGTGTACATTGAAATGTCACTATTTGATCAAGAAAATCAACGTTACTAGATAAGAAATTCAAAACCTAATACCAAATAACACTAGAAAATCAAAAGCAAGCGTATGCAAACAATTTTATTGAATTTTGCAGGTATATCCATCATATTTCGTTAAATAAAAAATGCCAACTTTAGTTACATCAAATGCTAAAACTCAGATGGGTATTAGTTCAATCTATCGTTCTTTGGCAATTTTAGGTCACTAAAGTAGTAGAAATATATTTTTACAAGTAACACGGCGCAATTTCGAAAAAAATCATATGTATCCACCATATTTCGTATACAGATAAGATGCCAATGTGTAGGTCATACCTATATGTTTACCTACTTAACTGTCAAAATAAAGGCATCTTATTGGTTTGAAAGTAGAGATGTGAAATTTTCATTGATATGTTGTTATAATTCTCATTTGACAATAATTATTATAGGTCCCTTCCTTACCATTTTTAATAATCCTAGTTAATACGCACGCACATGAAGATAATTTTACTGTGAATTTTATAATTTATATTCATAATAGCATTCATAAATTATCTAAAATTCACATTTTCTAACGGAAATTACCAACAAAATTTTATAGGTAATTTTGCCGAGTCTAAAAACGGGATTTTATCAAACTAACATGACATTCTGTGTGAAAATCAGGTCAATGGGCAACCCGCCAATTTAGTTCAGTTTGATGAAGAATCGCCTTTTAAATTTATTCTAAGATACATAATATTCAGGATGTTTCGCATTACACAAGCCAAATTTCATCTGTTGGTAACATGGTTTGCCAAATGTTTTTTCCCAAAATACAGAATAATCATATTGAAATTCCTGAGAACTCTGAATACATAATAACCCTTAGCGTACAAAAATTTACAAGGGTTTAGATTCGGCCAAGATAATACTACCCTTATAGATTTTTTTCTATTGTATACGCCTACTGAGATACAGGATATTAAATTTAAATAAATAATAACTATTTTAGCCATATACAGGGTGATTCAGAACTTATCTAAAAAAATGTTTTAATGTACAGGGGATTTACAAAATAAAATTTTGTAAAAATAAAATAAAAAAGAACAGTTCAAAAATGATTTAAAACTACACATCCGCACGGCACTGGAAACTGGTCTACTGTAAAACGTGATAAAGTGTATAATCGGCGACCGGACAAAATATTGAAAGAAATTCCCAAGGAAAGATAAATTTTATTTTGCAACACCTATTTTTATACAACAAATTCAACTGATTTTTTAATTTTAATTTCTGGTTTTAATTAGAAAAACAGTCTGACATACCTGATGCTACAACAACATTTTGGGCCCGTCTTATCCAGTTTCTACAAATGTTTTTGCTTCATGTCCGTTATTATTATCGACAGCAGCTATGAAACGTTTGCGTAAATCATCAATAGTGTCCACTTCGGTGCAATATACTTCATTTTTTAAATATCCCTACAAACAACAAGTCCAAATGATTGATGATGTTCAGTTCCTTGGTATTAATGTACACACTGTACTATCGTTTGCAATAATAATGACACTCATTAGAATGAATTTTGCGATTTCTTTAGAACTTCTGATGTATTTGTAATGAAATCTACTTCACATTTTTAATATTAGTTATTAGTTATTTCACTCGCCGATAGAGATTTAATGAAATTTTTACTCAGAACTTCAAAGAAGTTCAAAAACTGTTTTAAGAGAGTGTCATTATTATTGCAAACGATAGTACATGATACGGATATAATTGAGCCTCGTGTATCGCCACACTGCTGCAATACGCCATGGACGCCTTGGACCTTCACCTCTTCCACGATTCGATTGAAAATTTCCCGTGTCACGTTAGGGTTTGCACTCACTGCACATCTGCATTTGGAACATGTTTACCGGGAAATTGTTCTGCTAAAAACATTTTCACTTCACCATAAATTAAAACGATATCCATCAACTTCGAGTTGGTATAGACGTACTCCATTTTTGATATTTGAAAAACTAATGTAAATATTAGGGTCACAAAAAAGTTAATACGATAAGTAGTCGGATATTTGAAATCCCCTGGCTAGAGACTACAGTAGCCTAGCGATATAATGATTGAAACTATTAGACTAAGATAATTTTTTTCTCGGAAACTATAAGGATTTTACAAAAATTTTGTTTACTATATTGACTTCATTTTTCATGACGCATTTATTCCCATTTTTTTTAGATAAGTTCTAAGTCATCCTGGATTTGCAGTCTTTCAAGAGATAAACTTGATTTTTTGTTAAGGTGTTCAAAGTCAATGTTATGTAACATTTGTTTCGATCTAACATCAGACGAGGCCTTTATCTGCTTATATTTAAAGTTATCTCTAGATTACTTTTACGCCTTTAACAATTTTGTAGGTAGTTCCAAATAGTTTTCTTCTAATGAGCGATTCGTTTTGAACAAAGAGAGAGTTCTTTGGGAGAGGAAGTTTTAATGAAGTACCGTTTCAAAAAAAAATTAATGATATAAAATCGATAAGAACTAAATGCTTAAATATGGATACTATTTGTATGATAATGACATGGAGTTTGTTTTCTGAATTATACATGTTTTCTTAATTTTTACGTTAATTTTAAAGTCATGTTTATGGGATAGGTAACCTTTGAGGGGCTTTGGTCGAGGAACACCCACCCTAAAGATTTCCCCTCCAATGGATGACTAACAAGATTTAGCGATATTATTGGTGCCTCCCACACAGTGAATTACACCTTCTGGAACTATGGGGATATAGCAAGCGAAGGTTTGAGGCAACTTGCTGAGCATGGCAACACCAGAATGTTGGAAAGTGAATTAAAAGCAAAGGTGAGTTTTTAATCATTCCGTCAATATTCAATGACTATATTTGGAGATTTGTTGAATTTTCTTTTCAAAAGTAAATTGTGTAATCACCAGCGGTTGCCTTGGTGAAAAAACATCTATCAGCAACACAAAAAAAGGCTTCTGTCCAACGGACTCAACCTTTACTATATTCTTATTCAGTTTTGTTGAATCGCCCTAAGTTCACGATTATTCCAAAGTGAAAACAAAACATAAGCAAGCAACTGAACCAGACATTTATGTTTTTGGGGTCGCTGGATCATAATCAGGATTCATTTAACAACATCAAATCAGCTTCAAGGTCAAATAAAAAGATACATATGCAAGTAGCTATCGTAGATTTATGTTTTTAGTGTCTCTGGATATGAATCAAGAATTCATTTAATTCTACTATAGAAAGATATATATGCAAATGAACAAAACCATCGTACCTCTATATTTTTGAGGTTGTTAAATCCGAATTTGGAGTTCATAAACTTTTGGGAATAAGGTATTTTATACAGTAACAATAGTAAGTTTAAAAGTATACTCTTATTTAGGTTTATAACTTGTGTTATTCTTTCTCTTTCTTTATGATATATACCTCTGTTACACTCAAAGGATCTGTGTAATGGATGTCTTTTACGTTTTCGGTATATCGGTATTCTTTTTGGTATATCTCTTGCGAGCATCCATCAGTAATCATCAGCACATATTTATCCCATCTGCTTTGGTAACGTCGCTCTGCATTCTTCAAGTCTGGTGAAATGTTTCGGGCTCCAAATGGTTCCTCAGGAAATTCTCGAAAACACATTTGAAATTCAGCCATGCTGCATTTTCGTCTTTTCTCATTTTGATGACAAAAATCTCATCTCTCATCGTTTTACGAGTCTGATATCCATTGAAAATTTCTTGTCGCACTTTTACATCTGAAATATTGAGAACAGCTTTTCTTGATGTAGATAGTATCCACCTTCGTTATTAAATGTTCCCTCATCGTTTAACAACTCCCAACTTGATGCAAAGAATTGGAATCAGGACATTAGGAGGAGCAACTTGGCCACTCTTTTACTACGTAATAGTTTTTTCTATATCTACACATTCACATAATAAACACGGATATTTTGCGAAACCTGCTTGACATCTCAATAAAACAGTGACTTTCAAATCCCCACAACTCTCATTTCAAACAACTGAATGCGCTATTGGAATGGAGGTGTATACATTAGTGTTATGAAAAAGGACGACTTTTAGGCTTTCTTCGAAGAATAGATGGACAATCTCCAATTATTAGGCTTGTACCATCTCGGTATGAATTTGTTCCTTTATCGCTTTATCAGTAAACTAAAGGAAGTGCATCATCTTCTGATAGGTATAATGACATTTCCAAAGTACAACTTATTCCGTTTTTTCTCACATAATTTTATTTTTATATTGTGTATGAGGAGTTAGGTATTCCAGATAAATAACATAAGGTATCCGCCATTTTATTATTTCTATTTCTGCTTCTTTTTCGTTCACGTCTTAAATGAATTCATATAAATAACTCAAATAAATTATTTAGCAAAATAGGTGTAGATCAATTATTGTTATAAATTGTTTTTTCATCTCTGTAGTAGCCTACAAGCACTGTTACTTAATAAAGTGAGAAATGGTAGTTAATAAAGCTTATTATTTGCAGATATTTTGGGTAAAGTCGCCCTCATTCAGGGATATTTTGAATACCAGGGTTCATAGCTTGTATTGAGCATGCCAGATATACATGGTGTTTCTAAAAGTATTTAATTCACACTTTGACATTACTTTTAGTAGCATATACGTCATTTAAAAAAAAAACATATTTTAATCTTGACAAGTTCCAGTTCAGCACCGTTCATTGATTTTCTTGTTTCAAATGGAACACCCTGTACATTTTTCAATTTTTGGATTCCTCGTATAATTTTAAATTTATTTCTTGGAATCCTTATACCTTTGACTTCATAATTAGATCGTTAGCTCTTCAAGATATGCGAAATATTAAATCTTGGTATCCCGGTATACAGGTTGTCCCTGGGCTTGATGTAAAAAAATTGGGAATGAGTATTTTTGTTTATATTTTCGGAACTATGCATTTTAAATATAATAGTTGATCGAATATGTATACAGGGTGTAACAATGCTACGACTATATCTAACGTTACATGCAAAAAATCGAATTTATTCCCAAAATAAAGAGTTTTAAGAAAAAATAAATATTAATTAATAAAATATTGTACATTTTACATTATGACATAAAAAATCGTCCATAAGTGTATGTCAGAATAAAAATTAAGGGATAAAATAACCCCTTCCCTACGTTCCTACGTTTGTTTTTTAGGCATCGTTTACAATAATACCCTTGATGATTAAGTTATTAATAACAAGAAGTACCTCTAGAAAATTTCAAAGTGATAATTAATGGAAACCTGAAGAAATTATAGAGAAAAAAACTATTTTAAAACTTCAATTTTAACACCCAGTATTTTTTAAGGGAAACATTTTTGTATTTGCGTAGTCGTCATACTTTGCCGCCAAAAATACGCAGGTAGTGGGATGACCTGCTTTTCTGTGACACCCTATATATATCATTTTTGATATAAGTAAATCTACATTACCTCCAGACATTAGATATCGATACCTGTAGGGGAACTACGTGGTTAATAATCTACAATTTTCACGGTTTAGAAATGATAAAAATAAGTTTTATGAAATAATTTATTAGCGAAAATGTTTTATTGATTTCTTCCAACAGCAGTCAGGGACTAGTTTGAAAATGTTTGCCCAACTACAGATTCACAACTTAACTGGAAATATTTTAGTTTAAAATGCAATCCCTGACTTTTGTGGGGACAGACCTTATGGTACAAATAAAAGTTTATGAGAAATAGGGGTCCAGAAGGTCTGACATGTAAGTTGTCATTTTATAATAAATTCCAATAACTTCTTCTCATTTTCATATTATTTCTCAATTTTAATTTTTATAATGGTAAAATTTGCTTGTAAAATTTAGATATTTAATGTATGAATTAGTTCATGGTAACTCTTTAGAAGCCAGTAGGTTAAACTCAGCTTAATGCACTTTTATTTAGTTATAACTAGGGACTTATATTAACGATAAGGACGGTTTTTATAAATAAAATATGATGGATTATAATGTCTGTAAGGAAGTATACACTTTTGTGTACAAATGCACGATTTAGAACTTATAACCAAAATAGAAGTTTAATTTTTAACTTTATTGGTCTGTAACTTAGTAATCAATTTTTCTAAGACAAAATTGATATTGATGAACCGATATTATTTTGATCTCATCTAGTAATTTTTAGATTAAATTCCGGAATATTCTGTATACTAGTATAGTACTATCCATTTAAAGAAGAAAATATCCTTATTTAATGGCTGGTAGTTTATTTCAAGTACAAAGAATATCGTTTTAATTAAAAAGAAACTTTCGTCTAAGCGGATCTGTCTCGTTATCTCTAGTACATGTAATTAGAGTCCTTACGATTTCAGGCTTCGATTCAGTTAGTTTCTTCTATCATCTAGTCAGACACTAGTTTCATAATTAAAATATTGTGATACAGGCTTAATATTACTGAAATATATTGTATACGTTTAACTTTCAATCAGATATAATAAATCGAGCTTGTGGTTTATTATTGCGTTTAAAAGTCAGCAGTTATATCCATATTTCAAATTTAGATAATGTTAAAATATACATAGTGGCCCATTTTGGGTGGAATTACAGGAGGCATGCTGAACTGTGATACCTAAATAAATTGACCGGCAAAAAAACCGGCCACTAAAAACTAGCTCCAATTTTAAAGTTGGCTTCCTCGCGAACAGTTCATTTGATTTTGATGATCTTTTTTTAAATTGTACACTGATTTCTCAGGAGCGATGATATGTCGGAAATTTTTTTTATTCGAAATTTAATTTGAGCATATACGGGGCGCAACAAAAATTTTTCCCGAAGTGTGTAACACCCTGTGGGGTGCAGCAGCTACAATCGCTGTGTCTAACTATAGTCACACTGTAGCTTCATCTTTTGTGAACATTTTGTTGTTTCAATCACGACATTATCTCTGTTTTTATGGGAGATACACTGTTTTAAAACGAACCGGACGAACCGGGCTGAAAAGCCACAGACACGAAGCATTCTACATCGCAGTAGACACCACTGAAAGCTATCGACCTCTATCGCGTTCGGCGAGAACGATATTTTGCACGGAATTCCAGAAAATAACTACTCTGTTGTGTAATGCCTTGACCAGCAACGACTTTAGCTGTTTGCTATTTAGGTGAAATTCATTGCTAGTCGGAGCAATAGCCCGCAAAGTAGTAGTTTCTTGGAATTCCGTGTTTGCAAAATGTTGTCAATAGGTGGATAGTTTTAAATGGTGTCCACTGCGATGTAAAATGCTTCGTGTCTATGACTTTTCAGTCTGGCATGAAATAGCGAATGGCCGCTAGATGTTGCTTGTCTACACTGCATAAAAGGCATTCATTTCATTTTTTATAAGGAGCGTTCAAATAAAAACGAATTCAAGTTGGCTCTGAAAATTTGGACGTAAGGCATAGCGTAGCGATAAATTTAACCTTATCTGTCAACACGCTATGTCGCCGCTGTCAGTTTCAATAATTTCGCAAGATTAATGGAACATACAAGCAAACAAGGATAGCGGTGATATAGCGTGTTACAAGCCATATCAGTCGCCAATAAGAGAAAGATTTGGATCTCTTATTTTAGAATCTTATTAACGGTTAAGTAATGTTATTTGACGTATCATAGAAGGAACACACAGATTCAATAAGTGCAACCGTTTGCTTTAGTGTATAATAAGAAGAAAATACACTCTTATAGTTGAATCAGAGAAAAAACACAGTCAACATTTCCAAACTGTTGAATTGTTTGTTTGCTTGATTGAACATGAGTTTCTGTGTTCGGAATTTTGACGCTAATAAATGACTGACAATCTTTTATGGCATCTACTGTCAAAAATGTGATTTCTTCCCTCCTACATCAAAATCTCTAACAATTAAAATAACTTTGGCTAACAGGAATTCTTTATCCTCTGCTTGTTTCATAAAGCATTTTATTTCCAGCTCCGTACATATTTCTTGGGCTGATATCCGAAAGATTTCCTTTTTTAAGAATGCAATTAGGTTTGTAAATTTGCTAGTGCAGCGGTCACCGACCTATATCTGTGATTCCTACAATTACAATTTAATGACATTTACATTAAAGCAATAAACACATCAATTCCAATAAAACCATTAAAGTACCCACTGACCTGAGCCCAATTATAATCAAATAAAGAGATGGTCAGAGATTAACCAGCCCCCGGAGAGCTTCCTCGAGAGGTCCAGGGAAAACCACTCCAGTTACTTGTCGCTCGTCTTCCGCGTAACATCCGTCCAGACTTCTGTATTGGTGGAACATTCTTTCCCAGTTGTTATATCTTTATTAATATATTTAACGTGTTACAAATCGTGGACTTGTTATTTCTAATCTAACAACCCCACACTAGTATCTACGTTTTTGTTCAGGTAAATCGTGGTGCGGAGCATCTAATATTTACTCTACAAAGTTGACGGCCTGGATGGCTTCAGGAAATAGGCTAGGAATACCTTTTCTGTAAAATTCTCAATATGTTTTTCTTTGGTCCAGGTTCAAAGTTGTTGTCGGAGTTTTCGTATAAATTTTTCGATTTTTCAGGCACTGACGTGGATATAGCAGCTTCAGCAGTTTCTTCAATACCCAAAAATTTGTCATTATCACTCATTATTAGCGATTATTTCGCACTTGAAATATGGCGACGTGCGACGTTTGAACTTGACAGAACCCCATATTAAACAATGCATAAACAATACAAATAAAAGTATGTATCAATGTGTTTTAAGCACTCGACACATTGTTCAGCAATGTTTGCGTCGCATGCTTAAAACATAATCTTTTCGCAAATTTATACATAAATAGCTATTATGCAATTGAAATAAAATAAACTACAAAACAGTTTTGAATAAAGCTAGGTTGATGCTCTTGTGTTTTGGGAATACAAAATTCTTTAGTTGCTACATTTTATTTATGCTAAAATATTCCTTACAAACAAAATCACTGATTGTTACCACAGACAAAAAGTTGAAATTATATGAGGCAAATCCTTAATATATCTTTCAAAAACATAAGCAATCTTTTCAACAGCATATGTTAGCAGTTATCACCCAATATATTCAAATATAGCTCATGCATTAGTATGTTCCCATGTTGCCCTATGGCAACGGTAGACATTGAAAAATCGTCTTCGTTGCATAAGTTAATATCAAGTAACAGCCGTCATTCTCTTTCTCCCGAAAACTTAAGATTGATGGTGATAAACCGAATCAGAACTCATGCTATCATTCATAAAGGTCAACAATTATATTGAATAAGTATATTTTATAATACCATATTTCTAAGTAGCAAAATTACATAGTATTTAACAATATAGGTACATACGTAAATATAACTATTAACTTACTGACCTGAAGAAATTAAATTTTTATAGGTATATAATATCAAGTATTAAAAACGGTAAGAGTAATTTACCGTTCCAAGACAATTTTGTCTGAGAACGGTATACTTAATCCTTAACGTTCGGTATGATTATACTATTTTTTGCACGACCGGAATAAATGAAAATCAAGTTATATTGTTTCATGTAATGTCAAAAATGACGTTTTTGAATAATTTTGCCAAGCAGGTTTTTTTGAAATCTATTGTTTATTGGGCGCATTCAGGGAACTTCACGCTGCAGCGCTTTGACACAGCGTTTACTTGAATAAACAAAACGCGGCCAGTTCGCTGTAGCGCTGTTTTAAAGCAGTAAAGCATATATTTACATATGCTGGACCGCTGAAAGTTTTGACGTTATAAAAAGCGGTTAAAAGTCAAATTTTAAGAAAGGTTGAATTCAGCCAGAATAATGAATATTGGAGAACACAGTATACTATTGTTTAGTATACTGTGTTGGAGAATAATCTTGTTTGTGTCCGAATTTGTAACGAGGACGTACATTTTGTACTACATAAGCAACAACATTTAAGTTATTGTTAACTACGTTTAAAACTATTTCGTCATCTTCGCCGAGGACCTGCCCCATTATATTATTCACGGCCAATGATCTATTATATTATTCATGATGAAAATATATGGGTTTAATATTAATATCTGAGAAATAAAATAGGCACTATTTTAGATTAGAACACGGTAAAATGAATTATTTTTACACCTTCTGCCCCAAACCATAAATGCAATCTAACAACAGCAACCATTTAAGTCAAATGTCATTCATCACTTTTACAATTGACATTTGTCAATCAAACCGAAAGTCATTCAGCGAATCCAAGCTGAAAAGGCTGCAGCACTGGATCGCTGCAAATTACCTGAATACACACATTGTTGTTATGATTTCCTTAATTAACAAAACTTACAATCACAAACCTGGAAAAATATAGCCAGTGCCAGTGTCATATTGCCGGCGACTGCTAATTCATGGCTGCCCTAAAAGGTCCAGAATGGCTAAAACTTGGTTTTATGTCAATTTACGTTGGTTGTATTGTAGGGTGAAGATCGTTTGTTTACTGTGATTGATCACATTCATGTCACATTCTTTAATGACATTTAAAATGACGGCAAGTTAGTTAGTTTTATATTGCAATGCAGCCATCATATTTACACAACCGTCAATATAAAGCAAATAAAATATCAATTTTCTGGACCTTAAGTCCCTAGAAAACGCGGCACCTGCCACGTGACCTATATCATGAAACGACGTTGTCTATATTTTTCTAGGTTTGTGTTTACAATTCTAGAACTGGTAGCTATGGTGTTATTTATCAATAATTGGTAGTTGTCAAATTTTATGATACGTTATTGCATTTACGAAAATTTGAAAGAGCAAAATGTTTGTAAAATGAGCGACTCGTCTTCAGATGCAGAGTTAGAAGAAGCGTGGAGGATGTTCCACATTAATTTCTGAGAAATGAAGGGAACATGAAAATACATACAAGAATTTCAAGAAATGGTATGAGACAAAAAACCAACATATTACCGACAAAGTTATGGTGGAGTAGGTACTTTGTCTAAAAAAACGAAAAATTAAAAACTCCAGGCAGCTTATGGGCAGAGTATTCAATGTTAAAAAGTACAATTTTTGTTCAAGGCTGCATGACATTTGCAAATTTTCGACATTAATTGGGTACATCAAGCGGAGAAATGTTGGTTCCAGACCAAAAAAATCGAGTGTGTTTACTAAGTTTCTTCGATTTTGGACCTTTTTTTGGTGTCCTATTTGTTATTTGAATAAAGTATTATTTTCACAATTTGTGATTTTTCACTTACTCGTTTACCATTTCCCACATAGCTCCGAGCCCCCCGGGGAAGCCTAATGCCAGAATAGAATTCGACCCAAAAAACCCCCGAGTATCGATTTTGGAGTGATTTTCATGGACACTGCCATTTCTCTCCCAATTCACCCCCCGCGTACCCCCCAGAGCCACCCCCGTGCATCCCCGGGTAATTGTAATGCAAGAATCGAGTTCGGCAGCCCCGAAAACCCCCGAGTAACGATTTCCGAGCGATTTTTCCGAGTTCCCAGTCGTTCCTATAATGATGCAATTGGAAAACGCATTTTCCGGCCCAGAAGACATTTTTCAAAAAATGGCTAAACCAGACGATATAGACTTTTTTCCTGGAACCTTCCTGACCACAATGCAGAAAACCTCATCTCGATATCTGCTGTGCCTAAAAATTTCCGCTATTCCGATCAATTTTGATCTAAATGCCCTGGACTATACGTCGAAGATTCCCTTCAAAATAAACTGCAGTATGCAGATAAAATTCTTCACGATAATTACAACACATCATGCTGCAATACTTAATTATGTGCTGAACCATTACTTGTTACTGGCCTCGGTAGCTAATTTTAATTTAAGTAGAAATATAACTGAACCGAAATCGAAAAGACATGTACCTACTGTTTCAATGTCTGTAAATAATTGTACAAACTGCACATTTAATTTCAACATCAATAAATAGATTTTTTCTACGTTCATGCAAAAAACAATACTTTATTGAACTATATTTAGTGGAAAAAGTGGTTCTTTATTGCACTAGTACAATACACATTTTATTGCACTCAAATGAGTGCAATAAAATGTTTATTGCACTCATCTGTCATTCTACTGCAGTGTTTTGTCATCATGACAAACCTAAACCTTCAAATCGACGTCACATTTTTCTAGACTTAGTGTCATCTAAATAACATTTTTTGGTTTTTGAACATAGAAAAAATATTGTTTGCAACTCGTACAAAAAGTGCTTATTGCACTCGACGTATCAACAACTTCACGTCGCGTGCAATAAACGCTTAGTTTTTGCACTTGTTGCATAAATAACTATTTTCTACGTTCATGCAAAAAACAATACTTTATTGAACTATATTTAGTGGGAAAAGTGGTTCTTTATTGCACTCATCTGTCATTCTACTGCAGCATTTTGTCATCATGGCAAACATAAACCTTCAAATCGACGTCACATTTTTCTAGACTTAGTGTTATCTAAATAACATTTTTTGGTTTTTGCATGAACGTAGAAAAAATATTGTATGCAACTCGTATAAAAAGTGCTTATTGCACTCGACGTGTCGACAACTTCACGTCGCGTGTAATAAACGCTTACTTTTTGCACTTGTTGCATAAATAACTATAAAATACATCTTTCTTTTAAATCAATTTAATTTTAAACTGAGTTCTAGAAAACCCAGTCCAAATCAATGCGATGTTAAAAATGTTTGGTTTGACAGTTGTTATGCATTTACCGTTGTAAAACGGTAAGAGAATTACTAATCGTTTTGTTAGCTTTTGCAACCAGTAAGGGCATCCTACTGTCGTAGAAACAAACATAGTAAGTGAACTAAAAAAGCTTGACCGTGCAATAGTATATTATTTAACGAGCGGTAATGCAGGTCATAACTCACGCAGATGAAGTTTGCAGCACGAGCCGCAGGCAAGTGCTGTAATTCATCAAGAGAGTTATGACCATTACCGCAAGTTGAATACTATACTTTATCTACGACTATAACATCTTTTTTAGGACTATTATTAGAAATTGATTTGAAAACGTCAAAATTATTTTGTTAAAATATCAAATGACATTAGACCCCTCAATGATAATAATTGACAGTTCCGCCTACTGACAGCCGTTGGCAATTTAATAATTTTAAAATCTTTTAATTATTCATTCCTTTCCACTTGTTAAAAATTCTTTCCATTTTACACCAATGGAACGTATTTATCGGCTTAAAAATTTCCAAGAATTTACTGCGTACACTATGTACATACCGAATTATCATTGTAGAAGCCCAGCGTGAGTTATAATAACTCACTATAAAAACTCACGCTATTTGTTTATTGATACTATTAATTGCTCAAAAGCAGTTGAATAATTAATATATAAATTAATAGGAGTAGATAAAAATTATTATTAAACATTAGATTACACATTTATTGAATACATTTAAAAACTACGTCTCCTGAATTGTTTGTTATTTTCTGTTATTTTAAATGCTCAACTCAGCGCTTCAATGTTAAGTTCTTCACTACAAATCCCTTGTCTTAACAAATTGAGTTAATTAGTCCGTGTATTTTAACAACTGAACTTATTCTTAGAAGAGAATTTAGACGCTTTCAAAATAATTTAGGGGATTTAAATACGTTATTCTAAGAGAAAATAACTGCATATAAATTCCCGCCACAATATTTTCCTTTAATTGAATTCTGCTAACAACTAAAACCGGGCACTTTACAAATGACAATTATCACATTGATCAAAAAAAACTTAAAATTTAAATGTTATAAGCCATTAGTATAATAATAAATATAAAATTACACATTTTTTGAGATGCTGAAATATGACCAACCCAACCAATTAATGAACAAATAGGTAACCCCAGTTGTGCTTTTAAGGGGGAGGGGAGCGTTATTATTTAAACTTCAGATATAAACACTCAGTTGTTAATTAGTGACAAAGTAAAATATTTGGAAGTACTAATAGATCAAAATTATCAATTCCTTAATAATCTTGTTAATGGATGAGTGCATCACATGGAAACCACAGATAAAAGAGAATTTTGAGAAAAATGTTAGGCCTTAGTAGTACTTCTTCATTTAGGTGTATTTTTAACGATTTTAACTGTGCATAGTGTGTTTATGTAATTGTCATGTACAACTGTAAATTACTATAAATTCTCTTATGAGTAATAATTGTCTTGAAGTCAGGGTATATATTTATGATGACTAAGCAAAATATAATCTCTGCAACATTGTCAAAAATTTACAAATGAAACAAGTTTGCAAAGGATTTGCAACAAAGTGATAATTTCCACCCAACTTTGCAAGAAAACATGCTGCAACGTTTCTTTATACATTGATACAAAGTTAATCAAGACTTTACTAAAAACATTCTTAGCAAGTTCACTGTGATATTTAACTTTCCTTTAATTTTTAAAATGTTGAAATGTGCTTGCCTTGTACGCTTTGTACAAAGTTAATTAAAGAATTACTAGGAACTTTCATTGAAATATTGCCATTTGCTTTAATAGGTCTGTTCTCACAAAAGTCAGAGATTGGTTTCAAATTGTTAAAAATATTCGACCAGTTAACTTGCGCCATAGTTAAATGAACATTTCTGACAGTTTCAAATTAGTTCCTGACTCTTGGAAACAGACCTAATATCGCTATAATTGTAATTCTGATTAAAAAAAATCACTTTAGCAATAACATATTTAGATCTAAAATGATTTTAGAGAAAATTAAAATTACATTAAATAAGCAAATGGAAACATTTCAAAGAACGTCAGTTAGATACAGAGTAAATTTAAAAAATGAATAAAGAAGCTGTGACAAAAATTGACATACAACTTTCAGATGACTACTGACAGTTTTGCAAAGTAGTCTTGGCTGAAAATAAATATGCTACTTATTTGCTTGTGACAAAAATGACAAAGACAGTAGTGAAAACTTTGGGAGTTCAAATACACTGTAAATTCACTGTAAGGTATATAATATTTCTGAGAGTAACTAAATTCAAAGAAACTAAGTTATATTTAATGCATTACATAAAACAAGTTTGTATACCATATGACAAATCTGTGTACATACTACATTTGAAATTTGTTAATTGTTTTATTTATACCTATCTTTAACCGGCACTCAAGAAAACCATTCCTTTATGAAGTTCATATTTCAGCTGTTTGAAATTCATACGCACTATTCATGTAATAAAATTAAAAAAATATACAATAACATAATCCATTTCATTATCTGTAAAGCTAATTTATTTACAAAGTTTTGCGGCCTCATGCTGTATATTTGTATAGGCCACTACAGAGAATAATTTAAATCAATATCCACATCTACGTTCATATGCATATAACATAACATTTTCATTTTTATTGAGTCTGCAGACAACCTAACTTCAGATAATAGTACATATTATATTACATTACGAGTTTTGAAAGTAATCTTTGGCAAGACATGGAGGGTTGCTAAAGTAACGAGGACGTATTAGTATCTATTTTGTTAAACAGGAAAATAGGAAAAAATCGCAAAAGGCAGAATGAATTAGCAGAAGATACAAGTGTAGATACATATACTAGCTAAGATAATAGGTGGAACTAGAAATTATATTAAATATTATAACATAGCAGCTACGTGGATGTATAAATTAATAAATATTATTTAAAATATAGGTCTTAATATGATATTCTTGTCTAGTCCTATATCCACAGCACATAAGCCACATAACATATAGGAAACATTCACGTTCACTTGTTTGAAACCTTAGATGGCACACAGACAGTTTGTAATAAAAGTGAAGCAAGAGAGGAAAAAGACAAAACTACGAAAACACCAACGAACATACAATGTAAAATAATATCTAACCTAACCACAGAGGTTATAATGAGTAAAACTGGCAACTAGGCGTCTTCAATGCGTTGCGTACAGAAAATTAAAATTGTTATTTTCTCTTATCAGATATTCTTCTTTTCACGTGTCCACATATAACATATTTATTTTCTTTTTCATAAGTGAACTTTGCGATAACGATATAAGACGCCATCACAATAGACATCTAAAATCGTTTTTTATTGGTTAATAGTGACATAATATTTATCCCTCTCCACAAATTACGTCATTAGCTATATTTTATCTCTTCAAAATGAGTTTAAAAGGCGTTAGAAAAATACTTTATAAATGCGTTTAGAAACGGTTTCAACTGTGGTTACTCTAACAGATTGCTATAACTTAAATAAGTGTTAAATGTTTGAATAAATTAAAAAACAAATTATATCAACATTAGATTTTAATTTTGTTAGGATATTTTAATAATAATAATAATAAATGACTTTATTCATCACCTATAAAAAAATATAAATTTCATATCAAATAATTAATTATGAAGTGATGAAAGGGCGAAGTTCGGTTATCCATTCAAAGAATGGAAACTCGCTCTTCCACTTAACCCTAAATATATAATACTAAAGTATTTCATACATCAGACACCTACTATAATTAATAATAATATATGAAGAATTGTTACATATAATAAAAAAAACTATGAGAAACATTCCTGTGAAACTTTAATTTCGTGTAGTAAACCAGTTGCTTGTGTAAAAATAAAGGGTACCTATCATTTAATAGAATTGGTGACACATAATACACTATACTTAATTATAAAACATAATATTAACAAACTGAACAAAAATCAGAAATATCCACAATAGAATAAAAATAACAATAATAATATGTACTAATAATAATAATAACGCTGTATATGGACTCAGGTAAACAGACAATTGCTTATGAAAACTGATCATTAAGCAACATTTCTTTCAATTTATATTTAAAACTATTAATGTTGAGATTTTTAAATTTTGATGGCACCTTGTTGTAGTATTTAGAAATTAAATATGAAAAGGACCTTCGGTATAAAAGAGGTAGAATGTCTAGGAACGGTTAAAACATTTCTAAATCTAATATTTAGTCTGTGAGCATTACCTCGGAATTGAATGCAATTAAATAAATATTTAGGGTCTTTGTGGTAATGATTTTATGATATAAGCAACAACTATGCAGAATTCGACGCTTTTCCATTGTGAGCCAATTTAATTCCTTAATTTTATGTGAAACTGACTGAAATTTTTTTATACCAAATATAAACCTTACACACGCATTTTGTACAGTCTGAATACGTTTCTTATAAATATCTGTTAAACTGCCATGGAAGACTACATCAGCATAATTAAAATGAATTACACAATAATATTTTAGTTTTTTTGTTTAATAAATCTTTGCAGCCAAAAATTAATTTTAAATTACAGTAAGCTTTTCTTATGCATTTATTAACATGTTCATTATATCGCAAGAAACTGTCAATATGCAGACCCAAATTGCGAGCATTAGTTACTACATTCAATCGCTCATTGCCAATTTTATATTTAAATTAGGTAAACACCGTTGATATTGTGTTTTTTTACCAAACAGCAACACCGTTGACTTATTAGGATTTATTGTTAAGGAGTGGTTACTTGATGCTGTAATTAGGGACTCTAAATCAGCATTAATTTGCAAACAAGCAACATCCAAGTCATCAACACCAAAAGAAAAATATAGCTGGTAATCGTCTGCATAACAGTGAGAATTACAAAAGGTGACGTATGACTGAAAGTTCGAAGTGTGAATAATAAATAACAACGGTCCCAATATGGAGCCTTGGGGAACTCCGCAGCTAATATTTAAAGAATCTGAAAATAATCCATTTAACATAACCTTCTGGGTACGACCAGATAAGTAACATTGAATCATTAATACAGCATAATCACTAAAGCCATAATAATGCAAGATTGACAACATCAACCGATGATTTATCCTGTCAAACGCTTTAAAATAATCTAATAAAACTAAAGCAGTTAACTTATTGTTATCAAGTGCCGACAGAATATCATCAGTCACTTTTAACAATGCAGTTGTGCAACTATGACTTTTAAAGAAATATTTCAGAAATCTTGATAATTCTGTTGCATTGCAACATATCTTTTGTAAATTATATGATAACTTGCGGCTAGTTGTATACTATATGTATAACATCAGAGAAACTTTTTGCGGTTCACTTATAGCAAACTTTCTGGTTAAAGCATTTATATGAAATATTCTAGTAAGCGTGCAATTAGTTTACAGCGTAAAATTACGTAATTAAAATGAATGCAACTTTATTAAAATGTTATGTAAAGTTCCTTGTTTAGTGGAGGAGTAGTACATTTATATAAAACAGCATTATTTCAGAAGTTACATGCTTTTAACTTCTGTTAAAGAAACATTCAGTAATATTATTTTCCATTGTTCGGAAAACTATTTGTGAAATGTCAAACGGAAAATATTCCACATTCCTAAATACATATAATTCAAGTTTAACTTTGAAATGGTTTTGCGCTACGCACCATCCCCTGTGCAAACTCTGTCCCCATTTTAATTTATTTCTCCAACATATAAATTGATCCCGTGCAAATAAGACGGTGGGAATAAATAGAGCGTGCAGTGTGATGATAAATTTCAGATAGTCTTACAAATCAAACACAAATTTACCTTCTGATTACACAACGCCCCTGTTTACTTGGATTTAATGCATTGCCTTTGCTGCTAGAATTACTGCACAGAATAAACGATAAGCAATATACAGGAAGGATGTTCAAGATACCAGAACATAAGAACAGATTCTAGTATTACTCTTTTATATTATAATGACATGGTACGGGTGCATTTACAAATTTCCGAATTTTCCGAAGATTCCGAAAAATCTGTTTTTGGTAGTGAAGATTTTTACAATTCTACATTGTGGTACTTTTATGTAATGTAAACATGTTAATTTAAAATAGAGTAAAGTCAGCAAATATGAAATATACCGGGTAATATGAAATATCTGATATTTTTAAAACAAAATGTGGCGATATTAGTCGGTATTATAAATCACTGATATAAGTTTACCCAGTCGGGAAAACTGCATATGATTGCAAAACGTGAATTTTATAATTAGTAACGAATATATTTTGTTTAAATTTGTCACTTGTATTGAAATTATTATATATTGTGTGTTTCGTAGATAGTTTTTCAGTCTCCTTAGGCTGAGAAAGACCTTTCTGGGGTAGCAGTGGATACAGGAATGGTAGCCAAGATTTGTAGTAATGTGTAAATATTAGGATAAAGGTATTTATCGCACATATCTAGGCATTCCAAACTAGATTTTGGGGTAGGCGAGATACTTGTCATCACTGTTTTCCATACTTCAAGTTCTGCTTTAACCACTGATATGTTGCTTTTGGGAAGCAGTGACGAGTACATGAAAATTGCTTCTTCAATTTCAGAACTGGCAGTAAAATTTGAAGGTAGCACACCAGATAATGCTGATACTACTTTACGATGTTTGGTAAACCTTTCAACCAATTGTTGAATTGTATGATCAAGAAATGGAATGAACAAATTAATTTTGTAATACGTGCATACATCCAATGCAGGAATATTTGGTCTATTTAATTGTCTTCCGACGACGCGTGGCATTCGCAGTATACCACCATTTTCTTCCAGTAAAACCTTTGCGTCTTCATAGAGATGAAGATATTCGACGTCAGTGTTGTTTCTCAGGAGTTGTAAGACATTAATAACATCATCTACATGTTTGAATGCCGTGATGAGATCGATGTCAATTGTTTGTAATTGTTTTGATAGCGACAATGTATAGCTCATAACTTTTGAAGAATTACTAAACACAACACAAAATCCGAAGATCGAAGCGTACTTAGCAATTGGGCGGCTTGTTGCGATGTTTCCTTATTGTGATTAAATTGGAGTTCTTCGAGAGCATTCATAATCGCTGAATAGATTTCCCTGAATCTTATAATAGCTTCATGTTTGTGGACCCACCGTGTTTCACACATTGAGAGCAAGCTTTTTTGGTTACCGACGGGTAGTAGCTCTTGAATTTTTTCTTTCAACAAAGCAGTGCGTTGAGCAGAATGTCGAAAGTAGGAACCAACAGACTGCACAATCCCAATGCAATTTCGGACATTTGCTAATGAACATGAATCAGCAATAGCAAGGTTGAGAGAGTGTGCACTACAGTGTACATAAAGAACAAGAGGACATTTTTGGCGAACATAAGCTTGGGCACCGTGCAAATACCCACTCATAGCTGCAGCCCCATCATAACCTTGACCAACCACATGAGAACATTCAAGTCCATGCTTTTTCAGAACTGTAATAATAAGATTTGCGAGACCGGATCCTGAAACATCGACCGTTGGAATGTACTCAAGGAACATCTCTTTAAGTCTATGGTGTTTATTATCTGTAAAATCAACATATCGAATACATAACGAGACTTGTTCTACACGTCTGATGTCGGTGGTTTCGTCAGCCAGAATCGCAAATAGTTTGGCTTTCTTTACTTCTTCAATTATTTTATGTTGAATTAATTCACCACAAATGTCAATTATTTCGTTTTGGATCTGAGGGCTTGTGTACAGGGCATTCTTCTGTGAAGTATTCAAATGCTCAGCCAGATCTTTATCTCCAGACTCAAACCGCAACAGGGCTCTAAAATTACCATCATTCTGCAGTGGTTGTTCAGGTTCTGGTGTAATTTGTATGCGCCCGAATCGATTTTACCTCTCAAGGAGATGCCTTGTTTGCCGCAAAAATTATTGCTTTTACGATGGGGATTAGTTTCTTTCGATTCTCCTCTTGTTGTCTCTTTCTTTCAGAAGACAGCTCTTCAATGACCGAAAAGCCTGTGAAGACATTTCTTTTAGAAAGTATCAGCCAGTTCTGAATTTCGCTTGTGGTATCCTGATTTCGCATGAGCTTCAAATATTTCTAGGGCATTTTTCATTTACAAAAGGTTCGGTTACCAGCTGGCCGATCCTTTGATAACCGCCTTTGCCTTCATCAAGCGAACGTCCACGCAAACTCTGCAGTATGCTCCACTTATATTCCGAATATGACAACCAGGGGAATCTCTCCATCCATTTCAATTGAAAGCGCAAGTTTCGTTTTGTGGAAATAGGAAACTTATAATCTCTGGGTGGGTTCCATGGCGTTTTTAAAATTTGGACTTTAAAATATTCATCCAAGATTTTTTCTTGATTCGCGTAAAAACCAACATCCAACTTAGCTACAGTTGTAAAAGATGAGGTAACAGGCAAGCTGGCCTGTTGCAGACTAGATGTAGATTCGGCAGTTGAGGGTATCGAACAGGGCACCAGCGACATGGCATCGATTTCGATATTCGGTATTGTGATTGAGGTCGAGGGCCCGCTTGTCATCGCAGTCTTCTTATCAGCATGCAAGGTAGCTGAAGCTTCGATAGCTAAATCCAAATTTGTTTCTTTATTAGAAACCCCTTGACTACACCACTTTTCTATTAGTCCATACCTTTAAGTTTAAGTTTATCACCCTTCCTTTTTTTTTCCACCATTTATCCACAGAAATAATGATACACGTAAATATCCATAACACGGTCACCGAATAACACGGCACTAAAATTACTCACTTACACGGTACACTTAATTATCTTCACTATTCGTTCACCACTTTTCACTTTTATTCGAGTTCTCATGGAACAATACTCCCGTAAGCGCGGTCACGCGCTGCTTATATAGCAGCCCAGTAGCCGTCCAGAAACTTCCACAAAGCTTCGCGCATTCCGACTGAGGGACGTGGCGAATAATCGAGAAACAATGCAGTTTCCATACAATACAAAATAGTTCGGCTACTCGACTAGAGATGGCGTTACTGTACGCAACGTCCACTATAACCGAGCTACAAACAAAAGATCCCGCGCAGAACCCAACTATGTGCGCACCTACACTACAATTTTTTAGTAAATTTTTAGCTGACTTTAAAAAAGTATTTTGAAGCTCAGATTTATTCTTATATTAAAATGGTTGAAAGTGTCCTATTTGTTGTAAAACATTTGTTTATTCTAAATATATCTGTTGAATAGTGTAGATATTTACAACCAAAGAAAATATTATTTGGAAAGAATAAAAATAAATTAATGCAAAATTAAACACGATTAATAATTGATCGCAACTGAGTTGAGGAAAACTTAATTTTTTTTTAAATTATTATTGGCAGATTGTACAAATTTGGTACGGTATGTTTTGAAAAATTAGAATGATGTATTTTCAAATATACTAATATATATAATATATAACCGTTTATAAGCGATTAAAGATAATGTATTACGGTATTAAACCTTTGCGGGCGTGGCAGCCAGTGCTCGGCGCGGCGAGAGCGTCAGGTGACATATGCGAGAACGTGTGCGTGCGCGCGCAATGATGAGAGTGATGGGGCAGCGGACTTGTAGTGGGGGGCATTTGCCCTCTAACTGTTGAATGCAGTTATGTTTGTAGTCATATATAGTCATATATATATAGTTTGTAGTTATATATATATATATATATATATATATAAATATATATATATATATATATATATATATATATATATATATATATATATATATATATATATAAATATATATATATTCAAATGTAATAATTTAACTCTCTCTCACTCCTCGTATTTTTCGCTATAATATTAGGTAATATTTTGCTTATTTTTGGGGGGGGGGTTGGACCCTCAAAAATCCCCTTGGCTACGCCTGTGGTTCCGACGATATGCAAAAAGCTATAAAAGCAGTAAGAAGCAAAAGTTTGGGTAATTTAACCACATCAAAAATGGTTTCCAAGAACTACACTTTTCCATCTTCCGTCTAAAGGAATTTCAGAAGTTGTGTGTAAAACCAAGCTGGGCAAAAAGCCAGTTTTATCGTCTGAGTTGGAACATGAACTGTTGCAGTATTGCTTAAGAGGACTCTTTAGGTATCTTGAAACTAGTTTTAAAATAACTCCCGTATAGGCTAATCAATGAATGACTGAAAAGGGGGTCTAACGTGCATTGAAGGGGGCTAGTTAGGACGTAAACATATTAAAAGTCTCCGCCCCTAGCCCGTCCGCTGAAGGTAAATTTATTGGCAGGTAGATTGAAAGTATTGATTTTTCAAGAGAACTCTCTAAAATTTAAGAAAACTCGTTTTCTTCATCATTACAGAGTTTACAAGCTAATTTATTGTACATTCATACATAAATAGGCAAAAATGTATCAATTTTTAAGTTAATTGTGAAAAATTGAAAACCTAAGGAGAAGACAAATATGTAACAAATGTATAAACTTTATTTTATAAATACTAATAAAGAGAACGCGTGACAAACAAATGAAAAATCTTAACAAAACAAAATTAACTGGGCCTGTTTCTCTTGGATCGGGAGGGTCCTGCTTGGTCCTGCACCATCAATATCGAGCGCAGCACAAATTACCAATCACCCTTGTCTTTGTCATCAGTCTCCGCAGGAGATGTGGGAATGTTTTCTTCGTCATATTCATTTACAATAGATACGCTGTTTAAACAGTGATCCTAACAGTTTTGCCATAATCTAGAGTAACTCATTGCTGCTTTTTTGAGTTGCACTTTCCACTGCTACAATATTTCGTGCATCTACAAAATATGAGGTCCAAAATTTCTTTGGGTATTGCTTCGTTATCATCACAGCAGCCAGAGATTATAAATACACTAGATACTCACCGTAAATGTAGTTACTGGACGCGGTAAAAATAGTTTCATAAGTTCGATGTAGAGGTCGGTGGCATGCCGAATTCAGAAATTTATATAATTCCTTAAACCAGAGTGCGGCCAAGCGGGACCTTCGCCTGAGATGGCAGGGCACTACCCAGAGATTATAAATACACAATATCTGGTGTAGGTATACTCGCGACAAGAATTCAGACGACTTACGTCATACGAACAAATGAATAATTCATTATATTTTCATCAAAATATTTAAGAAACTGCAACTAATAGGAATAAAGCTATATACTACACTAAAAGTTTGCATTATGTATTGCACTAAATTGCAAAAATGATTGTTTTTAACGCGACCAAATATCGAAAATTACGTTTACAATAAAAACAAATGTGTAACGTCAGCCGTGACGTAAGATGTCTGAATTCTTGACTCGAGTTTAGAAAAGGGTCGTCCGGGAAATCCGAATAGGCCCGTAATCGCTGGCAGATGTAACAACAAAAAACCGAATGAGATACACTAGTGCTAGGAGAGCATTGGTGGCCTGCATCCACACTAATCAATTTCTGCATCCATTTTTACCGCGTCCAGTAACTACATGGACGGTGATTATCTAGTGTATTTATAATCTCTGCAGCAGCTAAGATATTTCCTGACAACCTCAAAAATCTGAAAGTAGTTGGTTTTCCAGTCAGAGCTGCACCTGGTGGAATGTGCGTAATGTATGTTCTTTCGTTACCCCCTTACTGGATGGAAGTGGACATTTTTGCCAACATCGCCATACGAGGAAGAGGAGTTGTGGAACACTTTAGTGCTTTTTTATGTCAGAATGTTTTTGTAATTTTTTTACGAAATTAAGTTTAGTCTTCCGGAATGTCACGCTAGTAGAATCGCAGCCAGTGAATGCGTATAAGAATAAAATTTCCTCGAATCCCGGCTGTTACATTTGATGAGTGGAGTAAACGTTGGCTTATACTTTTCCTCTGTTAATTTTTAGTAACAGTATGTTATGGTCAAGTGGTGTTTTTGCTGAAAGTAATACAGTGAAGTCGATGTCTTCCCCTATAACAGCCACATTGGTTGTTTCACTTTCACGGAATAGTCAATAGCTGTGCTTACAATCAATACGTCAGAATTATGCGATGCCGTTTTCCACAAGATTAGAACTCAATAGGTTGATCAGCCTACCTTTGTTCTGGTGGTTGGAGATAAGTAATTATTGAATCGCTGAAATTTCATTTTCCAGATTGAAGTTCATGTCAACACACTTTTTCATACGATAGCGCCCCTTCTGTTCTAGCGACTTAATGCTGTTGGGAGAGCTGTTACATCCGTCAAAAACTGTCGTACATCTTCTGCCTTATGTTTCTATATGTTAATTGTGGAAACTGAGGAACCTCTTTGCCAGATGATCTGAAATAATTTATGGAAGTAATCTTATAGACAATTTTATAGTTTCTCATTTTTATGTAAAAATACTTTGCCGTTTTCGAGTTATAAGCGAAATACCAAAAAAGGGTACCCTTCAACTGGCCTCCCCCTTCTCCTGAAGCGGACAGGCTAGGAGCGGGGACTTTTAATATGTTTACGTCCTAACTACGCCCACAAATTCCTACATCGAAATGTTCCAACTCAGCCGATAAAACGGGCTTTTTACCCAGCTTGGCTTTACACACAATTTCTAAAATTCCTTTAGACGGAAGACGAAAAAGTGTACCCCTTAGTGCTCGCTACAATCCCTTCGTTGCTTGGACTATGTAGTCCCAGTTGTCTTAGAAAAAAATTAGAGTCCAGGATGCCCTAAACCATATTTTTTGACACAAGTAAACCAAGGTTTAAAACGTAAAAAGAACAAAATAAATTGGCATGCTAGAAGTAGAGAATTATTTTATTAATTTATATACACTTTGTTTCTGAAAATAATTGATAATAACTTTATAAATTTAGAACTAAGAAAGTTCGTTTTAAGTTAATGCCTGCTAAAGGAGCCGCTTACGTTCAAATAGTATTAGGCGATGAGATACGCGGCAGACAGAAGATGTAAGAAAAGTCGGATGGATGAAGTGCGGTTAGTGGAAGGGTCAAATTGACTTGCATCTAGCGTGGCTTCTTAATAATGGGGCATGCGATCCATGGCATTCCAATTTGCTAGGAGTAATAAATTGCTACATTCATTTTTACTTTTACGCGAATCTTCTGGTAAGGAT
Source organism: Monochamus saltuarius (assembly GCA_025584915.1). Taxonomy (NCBI): domain Eukaryota; kingdom Metazoa; phylum Arthropoda; class Insecta; order Coleoptera; family Cerambycidae; genus Monochamus; species Monochamus saltuarius. Next base: position 44,889,239 of record CM046724.1, on the reverse strand, counting down.
TGGCTTACCTTCATTTTGAAAAAGCACAGGGCTACGTTAAATCTGCGAAAGTTTTTCAATTTACTAGTGCAGATTATGACAGAAAAAAATTATGGTCTTGATCACATCTACAACGTAAATAAAAGTGAATTATGTATTGTAAAGTCACGATGTCCAGAAGTAATTTCTATAAGGGGCAAGCGTCAAGTAGCAGCACTTACATCAGCAGACAGGGGTTCTTTAGTGACGACTGTATTATGTATGAATGCTGCAGGTGACTTTGTATCACCTATAATATGTTCTCGTACAAAAAATCAAGCCAACAGATAAAAAAAGGAGCGTCCGTTTTGACCATTTCATAGAAAATACTAAATCTTCAGCAACAATTTCATTACCTACTACTGGTGTTGGATGATCATCATATTCACACAAGAAATCTAGATGTAGTAATAAAAGCAAGGAGAAGTTTGTAATCATATTGTGCCTATTACCATACACCACTTATAAATTGCAGCCACCAGATAAGAGCATCATGGGGACATTAAAAATCATTTTAATGAAGAGATGAAGGTTTTCATGCGAACAAAGAATTGTTTTGTAACACATTTTGATGTCTGCGTGTTGTTTGAAAAGCCATATCGTCAAATGCAATACGGAGAAAGATCCGCACCGGTCCCGTAAGAAGACACACTTTCTGACAAAGAATTTGCTGTCGAAATATAAAAAAACAATGCAAATTTATCTATTGATTTATAACCTATAAATAATAAAGAAGACAGGAGCTCGTGGAAGAAAGTGTGAGTATTCTAAAATCATTACATCGACGCCGAACAAGGAAGAACTTGGACAATCAATTAATAGTACATAAAAATGCTGTTGAAGCTGGACCTAGTAGGTTGAAAACAAATAAGCAGAAAAACAGGTTGCTTCTAACTTTTCTGGATCTGAAAGTAACCTTGAATTTGATGATTCACTTGAAGATGACCTTCCATTAAGTTATTATATTACAAAGCCAGACAATAACGATGCGGAATGTGTATTTTGTTTAAAAAATTCCTCATGGGCCGAATTAGAGAGATTTGAGTGATGTGCATTATCTGCAATGGTTGGGCTCACAAAGCATGTACGAATGCAGAAGGAGATATTTTTAAAATAGTGATTTATGTAACAAATGCAAAAAGTAAGTGTTTATTGCATGCGACGAGAAATTAGCACTTTTGTACGAGTCGCATATAATATTTTTTCTATGTTCATGCAAAAACCAAAAAATGTTATTTAGATGACACTGTCTAGGAAAATGTGACATCGATTTGAACGTTTATGTATGTCATGGTGACAAACTGCTATTGTAGAGTGACAGATGAATGCAATAAACATTTTATTGCACTAGTGCAATAGAGAACCACTTTTTCCACTAAATATAGTTCAATAAAGTTTTGTTTTTTGCATGAACGTAGAAAAATAAAATAAAATGATTTTTACTAGCACACTGTTTCCACTCAGCTGCACATGATGTGGCAATAGTCTTATCGCACCTTATTAGTTTTTTCATATGCTTAAATATGTTCTTGTTTATTTTGATTTAATGCATTTTCTTTGAAATTTTAATGTTACTTATTGTGATAGGATTGATTACTTGCACCTTTTTGTGTCTACAAAACTTTTGCTTTTTGACTTGCCATATAGATTTCATATATATTTTATATACATTTTTATCAGGCATTAACAATATTGTGTGAAACTACTCTACAGACTAGGGTTGGGAATATTTATCCATATATCGAAAATTATCGATAATATTGACAATCTATCAATAATTTTTAATATTATCGATCAATGTCGGTAGCTACCGATAGTTTTGATAATATCGATAATATTTCGACTCACGAACTCACTACGTTTAGCCGTAGCTTGAAGTCAATAATGATTTATGCGACATATGTAAACATTTTCGTAGGTTTTAGATTTGTTTATATATACCATACCAAAAACTGTTCACTGAACACTGAACATTTTTCGGTTCCTTAAAATTTAGGGAACAATCACGAAGTGGGCGACATCTGCTGAGTATTGTTGGGAATATTTATCGATATATCGATAATTATCGATAATATCGATAATAATACAGATAAAAAATTATCCAATTATCGATATTATCGATAATATCGGTTTATTTTATTTATCGATAATCGATAGTTCCAAACCGTTATCGCCCACCCCTACTACAGACTAATGCACCGACCAGCTTTGAAACACACCCACAATATCTACCCATATAGTCTTTATTATTAGCTTTTATAAATTTTTAATTGTATATTGTAAAGGTATTTAAACTAATATAACTGCTAATGAATAAATAAAGCTGTATTCAATAATGATCTAAAATAAAAATTCAGAAAGTACTAAATGCTGTAGAATGTTTTCATTCAACCTGGTATGACTTTGTCTATACTAAATTTAGCTAGATTATTTTTTATTCTAGATAATAATTATTGAATATATGAAATTGTTTATTAGCATACCTATATACTTACTTAGTATCAGAGAACGTCATTGATTGGGATTGTAGGAAAATTGAATTATATTATTTCAAATGTCTTTACAATACAGTAAAAAAAAATCATATAATTTAACATGGATAATAAACACCACCACAACCATGTACCATAACTGTTTCAACTAATCATCTTAACAGACATATTTTACAACATCTGATTCTAGTTTTAGAACGACTTAAATAATATCCCTGCAAGAAGTATACTTTATTATAAACTTATTTGGCAGAGTGATCACATCCGGACCATCATCAAGGCTCGAGGCATCAGTTACCCCAATATAACAGGCAAGACATTTGCAGTCTTCAGAGTTGACAACCGGCACCATCTTATGTCCATTGTGTCTATGATTGACCCGTCGCCAGACTGGATAGTGGGAGTTTCCAGCCTGGAGCTGTGCCTTAGGAACTGCTCATGGATCGAATCAAAAGTTTTAAATTTATATCCATGGGATGTTGGAACCGATGATGGAATCACTTATTTGGTGAGCATAACCATATTATCTCTTATTAGCAAGTATTATGTTATTAAAATTTAACATTTGATTATTAGCTTGTATAATTTTACCCTACAGATTTTATGCTGATTCGAATTAATTCTAAATATCCAGGGTGATTCAGTCACAATTTTAACCACGTGTTTGGAAGGTCTCAGGTATTATAAATTATTATAAAGCTAAGGTTGAATCTCCTGTTGTCCAACCGTAGGTTGAATTTGAACCGGCGGTTGAATAAAATTCTGTATTATAATACTTATTTCATGTTACGGCTCGTCAACCCGACGTTGAGATGAATTTCTGAATGCTGGCTACGCTGTCAGCTCAGTTTTAATCAATGAAATATCAGAATATTTTCCCGCCAAATTTTCCAGATAACCTGTCTTTTATTTTTACGTTTTGTGAATTATAATTATTGACATTGATCTTGGTAACATTTTTATTATATTACTTATTTATTTATATATTAAAAACTGTAGGTTACTCTCACTCGCACACTTCTTTTACCGCCACAAAGGCTTTTTTGCGAGCCGTGAAACGCCGAACGGCTAAACGCTTTGCCTTTCGCCGTCTTTCTAGATTGCCTACGGCGTATTTTGATGCCAATTTTTTCGCGTTTTTCTAGCTAAAGTTCCATTTTCACGAGGCTCCTCAGCCAAAAACGGTGGATTTTTTTTTATGTGGAACGAGGGTAGTTGAGTCGGTTACGCCTCTTTATAGAAGACAGCGATTTTTTCGAGTGGAACGAAGATAGAGCGAGTAGGTAACGCCCCTTTCTAGACATTCGACAAATGGTTGACGAAATGCGTTTTGCCCGGCATAAACGTCAGAAATGTCAAACTAATGTATTGTTGTTTAGGCTCTTTTGTAGAAATTCAACAAACGTCAAACGAAACGTCAAAATGAATTATTTATTTATTTATTTATTTAATTACAACACCCCACGGGATTAACCCAGTTACGGGATGAGGAATCATAAAGTAAAATACATAAAGTGAGTACAATAAAATAATCTAAAAAGAAATACACAAAACAACACCAATACAAAATTGTACATAAAATAAAATAGATACACATACATATATATTGTCACGGAATTTGCCCCACTCACTCCCAAACCGACGACTGTGGCACCGAATTGCCTAAGATTGCCCCTGATCGCCCCTACACGATTCTGTTAAACAAACAGAATGCCGCTGATCGAGATGGGCCTGGAAAAATCGAGAATCGCCGAGAAGCATTCCAGTCGTACTAGAAAATGGATCTAGAGATACTGGAATATACCTGGAATATTCGTTGGGTCTATAAAAGAAGAATAAACGGCCGAGTTATTTAGTCTTGTATAAGTCTTGTATTACAGTCTGAATTAAAGTGTTTAGTTGGAGATATCAAAGTGATTTAGATAGCGATTAATTAAATAAGTGTTTAGTTGACCTGTAATTAGTAGTGTTCAGTAGTTAATAAAGAAGTAATTAATTAACGGATTGTTTTTCTGGAAGTGAAAGAAAAGACGGATTGGGAAATCCGTGACAATTTGGTGTCGGAAGTGGATTTAACTGGAAGTTTGAGAAGCTTTCTGGAACCCTGTGCGTAAGTGGGTTTAAGTGGAAGTTGGAAGAACTTTCTGGAACCCTGTGCGTGGGTGGAATAAAGACCCAAGTGTGATATATCACCGCACTCGTCTTGTCGAAAGGAAGTGAACGGTGGTATTTGCGAAATACATTCTCGAACATTCTAGAACTTTGTACGGGAGTGAGACAAAGACCCAAGTGTGGCATATCACCGCACTCGTCGTGACTCAAGAAAGTGAACGGTGGTATTTGCGAAGGACATTCTCGAACATTCTAGAACTTTGTACGGGAGTGAGACAAAGACCCAAGTGTGGCATATCACCGCACTCGTCGTGACTCAAGGAAGTGAACGGTGGTATTTGCGAAGGACATTCTGGAACAGTCTAGAACTTTATACGGGAGTGGGACAAAGACCCAAGTGTGGCATATCACCGCACTCGTCGTGACTCAAGGAAGTGAACGGTGGTATTTACGAAGGACATTCTCGAACATTCTAGAACTTTGTACCGAAGTAAGACAAAGACCCAAGTGTGACATATCACCGCACTCGTCGTGACTTAAGAAAGTGAACGGTGTTATTTGCGAAGGACATTTTCGAACATTCTAGAACTTTATACCGAAGTGAGACAAAGACCCAAGTGCGACATATCACTGCACTCGTCGTGACTTAAGGAAGTGAACGGTGTTATTCGCGAAGGACAATCTCGAACATTCTAGAACTTTATACCAGAGTGAGACAAATACCCAAGTGTGGCATATCACTGCACTCGTTTCATTGTAAGGAAGGCAACGGTGATATCTAGAAATACATTCGTGGACATTCTAGAACTTTCCAAATAGAGTGCATGCCTGTAACTAGAAGCCAAGTCAACATGGATGCACAATTGGCAAAATTGTTAGAAATGATGCAAACGATGCAAAATAAAATGGAAGACCAGACAAAAACAATGCAAGAAAAATTTGAAGAACAAGGGCACCAGACGAAGACGACACAAGAAAAATTAGAAGAACAAGGGTGTAAAATGAAAGATCAAATACAGACGATACAACAGGAAATGAGAGATCAGACGAATGAAATGCAGACAAAGTTAGAAAAATTGGAGAACACACTAGAAGAAAAACTAGAGGAGCAGTCACATAAAGTGGAAAAACAAGTAGAAGAGAAACTGGTAGAACAAAGAAATGAAATCAACTAAGAAGCTGTTAGCACAAAAACAGGAAATACATAAAGAAATAAACCAGGTCAGAGAAGAGCTTCGACATAAATTAGACAAGATAACAAAGGAGGGCGTAATCAAATCAGAAGGACCGGTTATCCGAACTCAGAAGACAAGACCCCCTGAATTCGACGGTAAGGTTTCCTGGAATGTCTATCTGCGTCAGTTTGAAGCAGCAGCATCAGCAAATGAATGGTCGGATTATGAGAAAGCTACTGCTCTGAGTTGCTTTACGAGGGGAAGCTCTTGACGTCTTACAAGGAGTTCCTGCTGGGCAGCAGAATAACTACGACATTTTAAAACAGCATATGGAAATGAGATATGGGGATAAGCACCTGCAGCAAGTGTACCAGGCACAATTGAAAAATCGTCACCAGCAGAGTGGAGAGAATTTACAACATTTTGAGACCGACGTTGCCCGACTGGTTCGATTGGCATATCCAACAGCTCCTTCCGAATTCTTGGACCAGCTCTCTATTCAAGTTTTTACCGATGGCCTAAGAGATTGCGAAACCCAGCAGGCACTGCGACTCGCTAGACCTAAAACTTTGAATGACGCCCTAGAATACGAGGCAGCAAAGATGGCATCTGGTAGACATGTTAAAGTTCGGGCCATCAGTGATAACAGCGATAATATGGGAAATGGAGACATAATCAAAACGTTGAAGGAGGTCATTGAGAAACTCAGCCCAACTACCAATCCGAAGAGAGAACAACCTGGCAGCCGAAGAGATCGCCCTCTCCAATGTTGGAACTGTGGGCAGACGGGACATCTGAAGAGACAGTGTACGGCCCCGGTCGCGGATCAGCAAAAGCGCGACTCCCAGGCGGCAGCTGCACAGGAAAACTAGGCTCAGCCGGCTTAACGGGGCAAAAGCCGGCTGCGTCCTCCTACCATGCCCCACGAGAAGAAATTACGTTGTCACGTCTCCAGGACTCTGACTCCTTGCTTGTAGAAGGCATTATTTTTGGTCGTATGTTCCCTATGGTAATCGACACTGGAGCGGCAAGAACTATTGTACGACCGGATATTATTGGTGATTGGCGTATTAAGAGCCCTGCCAAGCGTTATGTCCTTACAACAGCCAATGGACAACAACTGCCAGTCAAGGGGAATGCGAGCTTGACATAGAATTAGGAGACGTCAAATTCAAACACAGAGCCCTGGTAGCAGATATATCGGACAATGTCATACTCGGACTAGACTTACTACGAGCAAAGGGGTGAACTTAGATTTGAATGCTGGTACGCTACGGATAATGGGTGAGGAAGTAGTGCTAACGACCACCACTGAGAATAACGCTGTACGGAGACTCGTTGTTAAAGAAGATGTGGTACTACCTGGTCAGACCGAAACATTGGTTGCCACTGTAATGGATGGGGAAATGTCTTGCAGTGTTGGAGTGGTGGAACCCAGTAATCCGGATCTGTTCAATAAATCTATAGTCACCGGCCGCACCCTGATTAAACCAGAGAAAACGACAATGGTACGGGTAGTTAACCTGAAAACCTTTCCACAGAAAATTACAAAGGGAACTGAAGTAGGAGTCTGTGAACCTGTTGCCATGGTCAGAACACTCAAAGAAAACAACGAAATGGAGAAGAAACCAAACAAGACCAGTCTACCGGAATGTCTAAGGGACATCGTGGATAGGGCCCAGGGAAGATTAACAGAGATGGAGGTGAAACAACTGGAAGAGCTGCTAAGTGAAAATGAAGATGTGTTTGCACTTAAACCAGGCGACTTTGGGAGAACAAAGGTAGTGAAGCATCGAATCGATACTGGTTCATCATCCCCTATAAAGCAGCCACCACGAGGACTTCCATTAGCCAAGCGAGAGGAAGTTAACAAGATGTTAATCGAGATGCAAAATCAAGGCACCATAGAGCCATCTCAGAGTCCTTGGGCTTCTCCTGTAGTTCTGGTCAAGAAGAAAGACGGCTCCACCCGATTTTGTGTGGACTACAGAAAATTAAATGACGTCACCAAGAAAGACAGTTACCCACTACCCAGAATTGACGATACACTGGACACCTTGGCTGGTGCGCAATGGTTTTCCACTTTAGATTTAAAGAGTGGATATTGGCAAGTCGAGGTCAGCCCAGAAGACAAAGAAAAGACAGCGTTCACTACCGGAAATGGATTGTGGCAGTTCAATGTAATGCCATTTGGTCTATGTAATGCCCCTGCCACTTTTGAACGACTGATGGAAACTGTACTTCATGGCCTGCATTGGGAGACCTGCTTGATTTACTTGGACGACGTGGTGGTGCTGGGACGCTCTTTCCAGGAGCACCTGAAGAACGTGTCCGAAGTGTTCAAGAAGTTAAAAGCAGCAAACCTGAAGTTGAACCCGAAGAAGTGCAGTCTGTTCCAAAAGGAGGTTAGATACCTAGGCCACATTATTACTCCAAACGGTGTGAAAACAGACCCGGAAGACAGAGTGCATAAAGAACTGGCCGGTTCCTAAAGACAAACATCAAGTTCGAAGTTTTCTCGGCCTATGCACATACTACAGACGATTCGTCCAAGGATTCTCGGACATTGCCAAGCCTCTCCATAAACTGACAGAAGACAACATCCCGTTCGAATGGACTCCGAGATGTCAGCAAGCCTTTGATACGCTGAAAGAGGCTCTCTGCACTACCCCGATTTTGACATACCCAATACCTGGACAACCATTTATAGTGGACACGGACGCAAGCAACATTGGAGTTGGCGGAGTTCTTTCCCAAGTACAAGATGGCCAAGAGCGAGTAGTAGGCTACTTCAGCAAAGTCCTGTCAAAAGCCGAAAAGAACTATTGTGTGACTCGGAAAGAATTACTTGCCATCGTCAAGAGCCTAGAACACTTTCATAAATACCTGTATGGCCAAGAATTCCTTCTAAGAACGGATCACGCTTCCCTTAAATGGCTGTTGCAGTTTAAGAACCCGGAAGGACAGATGGCCAGGTGGCTGGAACGGCTGCAAGAATATCACTTTGTTGTTGAACATCGAGCCGGCAGGAAACATGGAAATGCAGATGCCCTTTCTAGGAGACCCTGTCCTGTCAACTGCAAACACTGTAGTAGTCTTGAAAAGAAAGAGGACATCTCATCAGTTCCTTGTAAGGTGGTAGCAGCCCAACCTGAAGACAGATGGAGTTCAGCGGACGATTCGGGAAGACCAGCAAGCTGACTGTGACATCAAGCCCTTACTAGACTGGAAAGAAGCCAACAACCGACCCTCATGGGCTGAAGTCAGCAGTAAAAGCCCAACATTAAAGAGCTATTGGGCTCAATGGAATTCCTTGGTGTTGGAAGACGGTGTCCTGAAAAGAGCATGGGAGAACAATGACGGAACGGAGGTCAAGAAACAAGTACTACTCCCGAGGACCCGGGTCAAGGAAGTGCTGCAGGAAGTACATGGAGGTACTGGGGTGGACATTTCGGTATCAATAGGACTCTACAGAAGATTAGGGAGCGTTTCTACTGGTTGAGCTGTAGGACGGATGTAGAAGATTGGTGCCGAAAATGTGACGTATGTGCAGCCAGCAAGGGACCGAAGACCCGTTCCAGAGGCAAAATGCGCCAGTACATCGTAGGAGCACCGTTTGAGAGGATTGCCATTGATATCGCTGGCCCCTTTCCGAAAACCCAAAGTGGGAACCGATATCTACTAGTGGCCATGGACTACTTCAGCAAATGGCCGGAAGTATACCCCTTCCCAATCAAGAGACCACAACCGGAGCAGAAGCGCTAGTCAACAATCTGTTCTGCAGATTGGTGTGCCCATGGAACTACATTCAGATCAGGGCAGAAATTTCGAATCAGGTGTGTTCCGAAAGGTCTGCGAGCTTATGGGAATCCGAAAAACCAGGACCACCCACTGCATCCCCAGTCAGATGGTATGGTGGAACGCTTCAACGCCACACTAGAAACCAATCTGAGGATGTTTGTGAACGAGAACCAGACAGACTGGGACAAGCTCATTCCACTCTTCCTGTTAGCTTACCGCTCAGCTGTCCATGAAACGACTGGGAAGACTCCCGCAAGGATCATCTTTGGAAGAGAGCTTCGCCTTCCAGCAGATTTGGTATTTGGTCGTCCTGCAGAACAGCCCACAGAGCCAGACACTTACACACATGAGCTAGAACGAAGACTAGCAGCCGTACACGATCAAGTCAGATCTCGAATGCGACTAGAGAGCGATCGCATGAAGACTCGATACGACGTCCGGGCCAATACAGTCGGATTCCAACAAGGTGACCTGGTGTGGCTGTACAACCCCACGCGGAAGAAAGGAAGATCGCCTAAACTACAGAACCGTTGGGAGGGCCCCTATACCGTCATTAAAAGAATCAATGACGTCGTCTACCGGATACAAAGGACTCCCAGGAGTAAAATGAAGGTCGTCCATATGGAGCGTCTGTCCCCGTATATAGGTGTATCCGATCGGGACGATCGGTATTAAGGAGGGGACAGTGTCACGGAATTTGCCCCACTCACTCCCAAACCGACGACTGTGGCACCGCGAATTGCCTAAGATTGCCCCGATCGCCCCTACACGATTCTGTTAAACAAACAGAATGCCGCTGATCGAGATGGGCCTGGAAAAATCGAGAATCGCCGAGAAGCATTCCAGTCGTACTAGAAAATGGATCTAGAGATACTGGAATATACCTGGAATATTCGTTGGGTTTATAAAGAAGAATAAACGGCCGGGTTAGTTAGTCTTGTATAAGTCTTGTATTACAGTCTGAATTAAAGTGTTTAGTTGGAGATATCAAAGTGATTTAGATAGCGATTAATTAAATAAGTGTTTAGTTGACTTGTAATTAGTAGTGTTCAGTAGTTAATAAAGAAGTAATTAATTAACGGATTGTTTTTCTGGAAGTGAAAGAAAAGACGGATTGGGAAATCCGTGACAATATAAACACATATAGATACCTACATATTACAGTTAGAAATTAAAATATATATATATAATAATAAATAGAGTTAGATATAAAAAGGAAAAAGGAGAAAAATAGTGCAGTTTACATAACAATCGTAGCAAAATACATAAAATGTGCCAGCAGTTTCGCCAACATAAATAAATAAATTGCAAACCTCCAGATAGTTAACTGAAGTAACAAAAAGTAATGAAAAACGCATTTGGGAATTAACCATTAGTCAACTTGTAGGTGCATGTTACTTAACATACAAGTTAACCTCATATTGAAAAACCGGGCCTAACTAACGGAGCAAATACAGAGTGTTTAAAAATAACTCGATTCCATATTTAAAATTTACCAAACTCAAGAAAAAACTAAAAATTACCAAAATATGCCCAACCACTCTTATAAATTATAGAGCGCAGGATTTTCCCCACCATAGAGAGTTCAGCCAAAGTCACGTTTACATTTTATTATTCACAGGCGTAGAGCCGCTCACAGTAATGGAAATTAAGTAAAAGGCACTACGCAGCGGCGGTCATGACGCGCGCAGCGCTGCCAGAAGACTTTAGCTCGAAGAAGGGATAGCCGACTTGCCACCTTCAAAGTATTACTATAAACAGTAAGAGAGTAATTTATTCTGATACAGACTGCCTCCGTCTAGTAGATGTAATCATTAACTATAGAAATATTATAAAGTGGAAGAAAATGTTATTTTATGAACGTTCTTCCACAATGATATTTGGGACAAAACTGCAGTTACTTATAATTTTATATATGCTATAATTAATATCTACAGTTAGATGAACAAAAGAGAAATACATTTTATTTAGTTCCACAATTTCAGCTTGTATAAGTACGGAGACTGATGAAATGAAAAATAAAAATATTTTTTTTCATATTTCTTTCATATAATTTAATAATTGTAACTTCTACATAACAGTTCAGAACATTACAAATGAAACTCATTTTCTGAAGGTTTAAAATATATAAAATAAATTATTTCCTAAAATTATAGCAATATAGATTAAAATTCGTCAAGAGAGTATAATTTTTAAATAGCTATTAACCAGTAAATATAAATTTAAAGGAAATATATTTAATATAGTTGTTCTTTTTCTGTTTATACGAGTTTACATACACTTTTATTTATGTGGATATTTGCAGTTTCAAAATAATTTCAACCGACAGTTGAAATTCGACCTGAACTATAATCATCGGTTGAGTGAAACCTTTCTAAACCGACACTTTAACCTTCGGTTGACGTTTACAATACCCAAACTGCAACCGGACATTATAATACCGGCCCAAAGAGAAACAAAGAATCGGAAAAAAATTACTCGACTTTTTAAATTAAAGGAAATCAACCCATAACCCCCCGTAATACGGTGCTCCGTGTTGATAACAATTTCGTAGTCACGACGTCACAGTGTCGAAAGGAGAAACGAGCAACGTCACACTTGCGTTGCCACATCACGGCTACATGTTAGTGTTCTTTCATAGACTATTATCCACGAATACACATATGTACGAAACCAATAAAATCCAAGACACTAAAGGAGCATGCTTAATTTTTTATAAATTATTTTAACAATAGTATTAGCCATGCAAAATGTTTTGGTTAAGTACGAGTTTCACACTTCCCGAAATAAACTTTTATTAAAAAAAAATAAATAAAGCAAACGGCACACAGCATTTTATCAAATAAAAAGGTCAGAACAGTAAATAACACCCGAATATACAAAATGTAACCTCAAATGCACACACACACACAAAGTTAGAAAGCAAGGTCTGGAGCACGTCTGAACGAAAATCTACGGCCTTATCTAATCGGTATGGCGTACAAGCAGGTAGACAAAGTTTACTGATTTATTCTAACTTTAGGATTGTACTGCTGGTTGCATACTTACACTACCCTCGACTTCATCGAGATCCAGTCGTACAAATTATTGCAATAATAATGACACTCCCTCAAAACAATTTTTGATGAACTTTTATCATTAGATCTCTATTGGTGAATGGAACAATTAGGAACTTATGCCAAAAGTTGAAAGCATACGGCATTACAAATATCAGAAGTTTAAAATAAGCCATCAAATTCGTTTTAAAGAATATCATTATTATGACAATAGATAGTACGTACTCAAGATTATTTATAATGTATTTTTAAATTTGGCAATGTTGCACCCAGCCGGTGAACGAGTTGGTTTCAGAGCTATATAAATTGGCAAGTAACAGCCTGAAAACGGATTTAAATAGTAATTTGAAAATATTTTTTCGTATCATATTAATTTTTCCCTATATCCTCTTAATATTAAAGACATTCTGACTGGATCACCCTGTATATTTATTAATTAATTATATTATATGAATTTTAGAAGTAAATTGGATTATTAAAAATAATAGTAATAGCGACATCAATTTTAAATTTTATCCTGGGATTAAATTGGAATTATTTAGTATAGTTTTATAGGATAAAAAAACTGGTACGATAAAAAAGTAAAACGTGATTTTTTATTGTTGCAACTTTATCCGTAGAACGTAAAAGTTTGTAATGAATTTATAGATATATTAAGTAGTTATTACAAAGTGAATCTACAAAGAAAAAAAATCATTAAAATTGTTGAAGTCCTAAAGGCTTCATTTTATATAATGTGTTCTTTTAGTGAATATTGTAAACTTATTAAAATTTGATTATGCTATTTTTATTACGCGATACTACATAATAATAATAGAAACTTATACAGGTACCAGCAATGAATATACATATATGCTGGTTGATTTTAGGGAAATGTATTGGGAATGCCACAGCAGCAGTTAGTTAACAAGTTTAGTAACAGTGCCTTGAATGAAGTTTTGCATAATATGACGTCAGCTAGAATAGGAAGAACCTAACTTATAACAGTTACAGAATAAAATGTCAGCAGAAGTGCTAGCAACTGGTGTCCTCTATTTTGTACAATAAAAAAATGATCACACAAAAAAACACTTTTACACGCGACGTCAAGTGCAATAAGCACTTACTTTTTGTACGAGTTGCATACAATATTTTTTCTACGTTCATGCAAAAACCAAAAAATGTTATTTTGATGACACTGAGTCTAGGAAAATGTGAAGTCGATTTCAACGTTTATGTTTGTCATGATGCCAAACTAACATATTTCGGCTTTATAGTCTGTTTAGAAATGAAAGAGAGTAATAAAACCCCGAGATAAGAACCAGTCATGGGCGTGGTAATATTTCGTTTCAGGTAATTATTGGGTAACACTAATGCTAACAGGTGGGTGTACACTGTACATTAGTATATTTTACTAGGTACATCATAGGGCAGGAGCCAGTGTATTGTGACAGATCAATCCAGTCTTAGAGCTGAATATACCTACGAAGGTGTGCTAGTGCAGTAGAGTAAAATTCGACTTGTGTTTAGTGACTATTGTGCCAGTAGATATAATATTGTTTGGGTAAAATGTCGAGCTTATCAGATTACGTACGTGCTAAACGCGTGAAAAGATGTGCGATGCCTCAGAATGAGAAGATTATTATATTAAATGTATTTAATGCATTGAAACACCAAAGTCCTACCAACAGTGTTGACGACATCGTGGAGAAGTGTTCCAAAATGACAGGAATTGGAAGATCGACTATCTACAGACTTTTAAAGGAAAAAAAATGAACAAGATACTGTAAATCCCCCAAAATCATCTACAAGGAGGTCAAAAGTCGTTATAGATGATTTCTTCAAAAATGTCATTCGCAGAAAAGTACACTCATTTTATTTAAAAAAAAATACCAACGCTAAACAAAATTTTAAGTGAACTTTCAGAGGACAACGATTTGCCAAAAATCAGTAGAAGCAAATTATGGGCCGTCTTACGAGAGTTGAATTTTTGCTGGGAAAAGCAGAACAGGAAGTCAGTTCTTATCGATAAAGATGAAATTATTTGTTCACAAAGATCTTACTTAAGATCAATTAGAGAATTCCGTGACGAAGGGAGGAATATTTATTATCTAGACGAAACTTGAATCAACGAGGGATATACTGTAACAAAAGTATGGCAAGATAAAAATGTAAAAATAGGGTTCAAGGCACCTTCAGGTAAAGGGCGAAGATTAATAGTGACACATATAGGTAGTGCCAGTGGTTTTGTAGATGGCGGTTTACTTTTATTTGAATCTAAAATTACAGGTGACTATCACAAAGACATAAAGCAGATGTTTTCGAAGCGTATTTTACACAGATGTTGAATCTTATACCTCCGGGGTCTGTAATTGTCATACATATATTATCATTCGCGGCAGACCGAGCGGACGCCTACGACTGCTTGGAGGAAAGCCGATATAATTCAATGGTTATCCAGAAAAAACGTTTCTTTTGAAACAAATATGGTGAAAAAACTTTTGACACCTGTCAATCTTAATAAAGATCAGAAAAAATATGTTATCGATGAAATGGCAACAAATCGCCAAATAACGATACTATGGTTACCACCTTATCACTGTGAACTTAACCCAATCGAGTTAATATGGGCGCAGGTAAAAGGAGATGTAGCGCGAAATAATACGATGTTTAAATTAAGTGACGTGAAAATTTTGTTAAAAAATTCCTTGGAACGAGTAACTGCAGATAACTGGCAAAGATGTATACATCATGTACAAAAAGAAGAGAAGAAAATGTGGGAACTCGATAATTTAATTGACGTTACTATGGAACCTATCGTTATCAATCTAGGAGACGAAGGTAATTCATCAGAATATTCACAGGATGAATTTTAATATACCTACTTTTTTAAAATCTATTCATTAAATCTAAATAAATATTTTGATAATAATATTGAATAATTTTATTTGAATTACTAAAAACCCTCTTAACCCGGTTATGTTGCTTAAAGTAGCATCATGTTTTGAAATGCTGTTTTTATATTGTTTACTTATAAGAGAAATGGACCGAGAAATTGAAGCGGCATAGACAAAGACGCATTGTCGGGAATTAAATTTTAGCTACCTGCTACAATTTAGTACGGTTCGATCACACAAATTTTTTTTAAAAGTACACTTCATCTATACCGATAATACATAATATAAAAATATTGAATATAAGCACCAGTACTACATTTAATTACGATTTGCATACATAATAAGCTTTTATTACCCTCTTTCATTTCTAAACAGACTATAGTTATAATATATAGAAATGTACCTATAAATATAAGAATAGACGTGTATATACCTACTTTATCAGAGGTGCTGCTATTGCAGCAGTTGCGTTTACAAAAATTGCATATGTTTGTCACATCCTGTTCATTATTTATATTTTCAATAGTACTTTTAAATATGGAACTTTACCAAAACCTATATTTTAATTTAGAGAAAGCAAGAGGAACGGAATTTAACGAACCGAACTCTATAAGCCCTTAGGAGAGCTTAAACTTCAAACTTTACATTCGGTTAAATAGTTTTACTCCGCAACATTGAGTTGAAAATATTTTTATTGCTAAAGTTTATCAGATGTTTCCAGTTCAAACTCTTTGTTAAGTATATTTTATATACTCTTATTTGATACAGGAACAAAATATTAACGGAAAAATATATGCTAAAGTACATATAGTAGCAGTGATTGACCATGCACGTAAGAGATAATCTCAGTTTTATTGATGCACAATAATTCATATACTATTTCTTGGTTGTTATAGGGCGGCATATTAAATATATAAAAAAACCTGTAGTATATCGAGGTTCATGGACCCAAAAGAGTTTTCTCCGTACTGCTGAAGCTGTTAATAATGATTCTGTTAGTAATGTGTCTATGACTTACGTAATTTCTAGAAAAACGTTGAAAAGACGATTAAAAACTGAAATAAAGATGTTAAGAACCCTTGTCGGCCACCCCACATGACATATACCGGTTTCGGGCTTGCTAGCCCTAGTCAGTATGCCATAGGTGAGATGACAGACAATTGAACTGGCTGTTCCTTCATATGTAGGTTCACATATAAATCGAGTGCAGGTGAGATATAAGTGGTCTGCTAGTAGTAGTCTGCCAGTGATCTGCTAATTCAATATCGATCGGAGCATTAGTCCGCGGAGTAGTGGTTTCCTGCAGTATCATTTATAGAACCAAAATATCTTATTGTACATTAAAATATTCTCAACAAATTTTATTCACATTAAAGGTCGATATTTTCACCTTCCGATAAAATTGATGACTATCTTCAAGATAAAATTATCCGGAGGTTTTAACTATAATACCGAACTGTATTTTCATTGTATGTTATGGTTCAAGTAGCTAACCGAAAGTTAAAGCACTTGGCAAACTGGTTTTAATAGAATTTTATCGAGCTTCACTCAAGTGAAGAACTAAGTAGCTGAGAGTATATTCTAGATCATTTGAAGAGCAATGGGTATGCGAATTAGACAGTTCTATTCTCACGACATTTAATTGAAAGAGGAAAAAATATGAAATTTCGTACTTTTAATTATTTACCTGTGAGTTATATTCTCTGTAGTATCTACAATTATTGATAAAATAACGCCCTTCACAATTAGTCTAAATAAAGAAAACATTATAAAAAATATATTACTTTGTTCCAAAATTTGATATAAGTATGAATATCGAATAAATCATCAAATAAATTGGCCAGTTCCTCAAAATTATCGATTTTTATATTCATTGTATGTGAAAGAATTGTTATACCATATAAATTTGAAAATCTAGTTCGCTAGTTATTATTACATGTGACTCATCAGAAATGTT
The DNA here is from genome assembly GCA_025584915.1 of Monochamus saltuarius. NCBI lineage: Eukaryota > Metazoa > Arthropoda > Insecta > Coleoptera > Cerambycidae > Monochamus > Monochamus saltuarius. The sequence goes on along the minus strand of CM046724.1, from coordinate 44,871,752 downwards.
AACTTAACCTGCAGATAATACACTATTTTACCTTTTGGTTAGGGTTACCAATTCTGTTAAACTATTATACTATAAAATTCATCGGCAACTTTAACGGAAGGAGAAAATACCGGCTCTAAGTGCTACACATTGTTTTACTAAATTAATTATAACATTCTATTGGTTAAAAATGGCAACAGAAACTGTTAATTCATGCTGAACATCCTGCGTAGATTGTTAACGTTTTTAGTATTGGAGTTTGGCATTTAACCAGATATTTTTGTGGCAATTTTAACCTGCGAATCTGTAGACTTGTCGACGTACCCTTGCACTACAGTGGAAAGTTTCCATTCCCCTAATCTCTTCAACTGGAAAATGTCGCCATCGCTATTTACCAATAGTGTGGCTGCGGTTCTTCGGAAGCACTGTCTTGTGTATGTTTTACAATACAGAAGCTTTAGAAACACTGCAATTTTTTTGGGAAATTGACTTATCAAATTATGGTCCAATGGCTGGCGAGTGGTTTTACCTAATCTTAATTGTAAAAAGAAGTTTTCATTTAGAACGTCTAAACGAAGTGCAACATATGTTTTAATTAACGTTACCAATTCTTCATTACTCACAATAAATACTCTTGACTGGTATGTTTTTGATGTTGGAGCTTTGATGTGAACCTTATTTTCCACGATATTAACATCAGTCGATTTCATTTTATACAATTCGTCACTTCGACATGCACCTGATACACCAATTATGAGTGCAACTTTTATAGGTAGCATATCATCAGATGTATTCTTCAAAAATGCCGCAATATTCTCACCGGAGAAAGTGCTTGACTTTTTGGATACATATTCTAGATTTTGTCGTTTTAAAAATGCCAATAATTTGGAGAGATCCACTTTATCTTTAATATTTAAACTAGTACGCGCGAGAAAATGGATCAAAGAGTTGACGGCTTTTTGATTTTGGCGATTTCGCTAAAATATGCCAGCTCCATAGTCTTAGAAACAGCTTTCTGAATACCTTTTTGCGAGTACCAACTCTTGAAAACATTGCACGACTCTTCTTAGGTAAAAATCTTTTTCCAAACTTTCAGGGGTACAAATAATTTCTTCTGAATCGCTCATTGTCTTTGAAAATACTTGATGATAATCTATCAAAAATACAGCTAATTTAATTAAAGTATAGTATAGTATACAGACCTCGGTAAAAAGTATCATTCTTGTCTCGAGAAATGGTTAGTCATCGGTATGTAATATACTATTACCTACACACATATTATGTCAAAAATATTTCTTCATAGCCTATCTATCTATCTCGGACTTGCATGCTAAAAACATACGTTTAAGTTTTCCCACGCTTTACTTTTGAATAAAATTCATTCACTTCTGGACCGTGTATACAATTAACCATGAATGTTGTTAAACTTTACCAAAAATTTTATTATTTTTATTTACCCCGGTATTTCTTCTTTTGAATTTAAACTGAAATAGTCTAAGAGAAATGACTGAAACTTAATTACTCTGCACACAATGATAAAATCTAGAACTGGAATAAATGGTTAGGAAACAAACTTTAGTGCAACATGACGATTTCAACTGCTACGTTTGTGTTTACTTTGTTTTATAGAAAAGTTTATAGTTTCTGACAATAATAATGAACCTAATTTACAAGCATGCGATGAAGCTAGGAATTTATAATATTCGAGCAACAGTGCCTCGATACGACCAACTTCGCTTCTTAACTTAAATTTAACTGACGATTGGGCTTAATTTCCTTTATTACAGTATTACCACTACTATTATACTTGCAGTTTATGAATATATTTCATGTAAAAATAAATTAAGTAGAAGTAAATAAATATTTATACAGGGCCTTTCTTAAGTAGAAGTCAAAAATTCAGTGGCTTATTCTGAGGTCAAAAATAAGGTTTTTTTTTATATAACTGTGGGGTCTTGGGACAGCCATTGTCCAGCTACATATCAGAAATTGAAAAAAAAACAGTTTTTAATTTCTAAACCACTTGAAATAATTTAACCAAATATGGTTTTTATATTTAGTATGATAATAGGTATGAAATAAAAAATTACCAGATTTAGAAACTTACCAGCGGTGGAGGTGTGAGTATCATCGATCATTTTCTGCCAAAAAAAATATATATCACCCTCTACAATATTACAAATAAAATAGGCCATCATATGCACCATTGTATTATCCGCACTTTTTGATTCTTAAAATTTTTTTGTATTCCAAATCCATTAACAACAAAATTGATTTATTTTATCAAGGGCATTTTTACAGATACTTAAACATATCTTAGGAAAGCTATGCAAAACAGTAATAATGAGAAGTCGTCACCTTATTTAGGGCCGAAGATATCATAGATTTTGTAATGAATATGAGGACATACACAATTCAAGAGAGAAAAGATTATTTTGTTGGTTTGGATGATAAAGAGTTTTTCCATAGGTTTCGATTAAAAAAAGACTGAATAACTTGTTACGTGAATTTGAACTACATTTACATAATGATAATACACAGTAAGTTTTTCAAACTCGCTCATAAATAGTAGAACCTGAAGCATATCATATTTATTGTAGATATAATGCAATCTCCATTAGAAGTCAACTTTATTGACGTTGAGATTTTACAGCACCGGAAGTTTTTATATTACAATTGGGGATTTTATCGGTGTCGACAAGACTACAGCAGGTCGAATAATAAAAAAAATTACAAATGCTATTCTATTTATTCATCTTTAAATAATGCAGAAAAGTCCGTCCTGTACTCTGTCACCACAACTATTGCACATCCAATATTTTACAAATTATACTTTTTCAAAAAATTCTGGTATTACCACTATTTCTCTCTTATTTCTGTGATACATGGTACATTAGAACTATTTTTTAAATATTCATTGCTGCCAACAAAGGTTAACCAACGATTTGCAAACAAGCTGTTAAAATAGGAATAAAGTACAAAGTAATTCTTAATTATGATCATATTACTAGATTAGTTTAACAACACTGTTGATGAATCGTCTGATTAATTTCCGAATGAAAGTACCGGCCCTTAGTATTGTCAAATTAAGTTAATTTTTTAGAAAGATTAAATTTTAATGGCTTATGCTTATTCAAATGCTGAAATGGCCAATATGGTTTACATTTTAGGAATTGCATATGAAAATGATACTGAGACTAGGCGAACTTATATGGAAATATTTCCAAATCATCCAACTCCAAATCTAAGAATATTCAGAAATGTTTTTCAACATCTTTCAGTCAGGTTTATTTCAGAAAGGGCCAATTCCTGGATGACCCTTGAGTGTTAAAACGCCTGAGTTGGAAGGAGCTATTCTACAAGAAATTGTAGAATACCCATATAATAGTACTAGGAAGAACGCTGCAAATCTTAATGTGAATCCTGAATTAGTTTGGTCCGTTCTGAAGCATCAACAGTTATACCCTTGTCATATACAGTGTTCAAGCCTTACTTGCAAAAAAGCGTTGACTACCGCTAACATATTGTTTACCGACGAAGCTAATGTTTCCCTAGATGCTGTAATGAATTCCACAATAAACACGTTTGGTCTAATGAAAACCCTTATGCCATAATGGAATCTCGATTTCAACATCAGTTTTATTTGAATGTATTGGAAATTTTCTTGCTGAACCTTACTTTTTACCAAGAATTTTATCCGGTGCCTCCTACAGACATTTTTTTGAAAACGGTTTACCTGAATTACTTGACTACGCGCTAAGACAAAAAATGTTATGTACTACGGGGCTCCCCCATATTTTAGTTTGACTGCTCGTGAATTCGGCAATAACGTGTTTGGGCTAGACTCTCAAGAACCAGGTGAACCTAGCCTACCCAGATCACCCGATATGAACTCTATTGTTATTTTTTTTTTGTTTGGGACATGTCAAGACATTAGTTTACAAGGTTCATATTGAATCTGAGAAGCACTTACGTCACGTCTACAAAGTATAACTGGTTGTGATATAATACGAGCTACTCCTGGAAATTTTGCACAATTTCTGCAATTTCAAGAAGAGTTTAAGAAAGTCGTAAAATACGATTTTAAGAAGAAGTTTATAGAAGAAACAAACATTGATATTTTGAAAATATTTATTAAACTAGAAACTTTTTACACTCCTGCAGAATATTTCAAGTATTTTAAATATTGTGCTGCATACATTTTGCTGTATGATTTTTGCAACAATACCGATGAATAATACTTACCATTCAGTGTGCCTTTATTTTCAATAACTATTCGTTCTGCTTTAAATATTTTAGAAGAGTACATATTCCATTATTTCACAGTCTTGAAACTTCAATGGTTAAAACTTCAGCTAATTTTGTGAAATATGGGTATTGTTTATGCTGTTTATTTATCGATAAAACATATTTCTAGATACATTCTAGATACAAAACATATATTTTTAAAATTAATAATGGATTTATTTGTTGTTTAGAGCTATATAACATATTTAATTTAATATTTTCATATGTAAAAAAAAATGTAACCCATCTACATGTTACATCCATCCATGACATTTTCCAACTTCTTTCCATCACTTTAGTTTGAAGTGAACTTCAATGAATAGACAACTCGGATCCCACCAACATTAGTGAGAATGATACTTCTCTAAAATGTAATGGATTAAGTAATCATTATCTTCACTCTAAGTGTGCCAATACATACTAGTACACATCGAAAATTGTAGATATTTAAAATGGTTTTGTGAAATCTGTCGGACATGTGGAGAGTTTACCTCAAATATTAATAATGAAATCAAACACTTAAAATTACTATATTCAAGCGAAGTGAACGAACTAAGACATAGTTTCCAAGCTTGGTTTGAAGAAATAAAATGTAATAACTAAAACCTATGCTGATGTAACTTCCGAGGACGAAAACCTGGAAATCTTGAAGTAGAAATAACAAAACTAAAGAGCATTAAAGCATGAGAAGTGTTATAAAATGTAGGGATAAAGAAGAGCAAGAAAGAAAAAGGCTGCGGAGAAAAAAATATGAAATCAAGATGAAGACCTTGTAAATTTTAATAGAAAACAGAATGTCTCAATCTTACATAAGAATTCCGAATTAAGCTTTTAAGAAGCTGAATAGTAAGTTTATGGATATTATTGAGTGTGATCCTGAAACATTTAAAAGCACCATGAAACTGTATGTTGTGTTTATCGATTGAACTAAATGCAGAATCTTTGAATATGTAAGTGTATTTCGATGTTATAAATGAGATATATTTGACCATCGAGCTAACAACTGCAAGTTTCAAGTTAAGTGCCTGAATTGTGCAGGTTGTGACCACGGGGTTGGACATAATTCTAATAATTCTCCTAAGTGTTTAGATTGTCCTGAAGCTCAGCTAATATTTAAAATTGACGCTGATATTAATAATAAATTATTAATTATTATGTGATATTCATTCTAACAAGAAAATTAAAGAATTAGTCGATCAGGCGACTTTTTTGGTCCAAAAATATTAATTTCAGCGTATGTGAAAGTTAACTTCCAGTTTTAAATGTAATAGTTTAGTCAACTTGCACAGTCAAAGAAATTTAGTCAAATTTATCTTTCAATGCCGGATCAGTTTCTTGCACATTTAAATACACCAAAGATTACATTTAAATAGAAGATATTTTAAGAAACATTTACCTGGTTTACTGTTTAAGAAAGGTATTTTAAGCTAATATGTATCAAATCTCCTACAATTCCTATCAATGAAGTCATATGTATGTTCTCTGATACCAAACATCTAGGTATGCTAATGAACATCCACAGACAAAACTCTATTCAATAATTATCTAAAAAATTTAATATATTTACTAACCTCTGGAGTGGGAACTCGAAATTCAACCACAATAATTGAGATCTCACTTATTTCTACGTTTTATTAGGATCGCTTCATAATAAAACGTAGAAATAAGTGAGATCTCAATTATTGTGGTTGAATTTCGAGTTCCCACTCCAGAGGTTAGTAAATATATTAAATTTTTTAGATAATTATTGAATAGAGTTTTGTCTGTGGATGTTCATTAGCATACCTAGATGTTTGGTATCAGAGAACATACATATGACTTCATTGATAGTAATTGTAGGAGATTTGATACATATTAGCTTAAAATACCTTTCTTAAACAGTAAAAAATGTTACAAAAGCTAATAATAAGGAATATATGGGTAGATATTGTGGGTGTAATTCAACGCAGGTTGGGGCTTTTGTCCACTGAGTAGTTAGTTTCACACAATATTGTTAATACCTGAAAATATATGAAAAATTTACCTGGTTGTTGAAATTAGTAAAACTTTCAGTGATACTGAGAATAGATTGTTTAGTATACCAAATTATAACTTAATAAAATATTACTTAAGAGGTAGATGCGTTGCATTGTATATAAAATCGTCCACCTTACAAACCGTCATCTTCCCATTATTCAAATCTATGTATTTTAGCTGATATGTGTTATTTTCTTAATAATAATATTGTCAATTTTCTTTTTATCGGTGACGTCAATATGTTAGTTAATGGCCTTGACTCCATCACCTAAATAATTTATTACTTACCTATGATTGCAAGCAATTCGACTCTGACCTTACTAGAGTTACTACTGAAACGAAATCTTTAGTTGATTTAATAATTTCTAACGATTGGTACATACTAATGTCTCAATGTAGATTAGTTGTTAATGGTCTTCCCCAAGGTTCTGTATTAGGACCCCTTTTGTTCAATATTTTCTCAGCATACTTATTAAGGATCCCATTTAATTGTAAATTGCATACGTACGTACGTACGTAAATGCTGACATAAGTCAAAATATTATATTTAAATCATCTACTCAATTGTTGTTTAGTATCTTAATTAATAATGAGAATATTTCATAATATGACGTAGTTAAGAATCTTGGCCTGACTTTTTATTCATCATTAAGTTTCTCAAATCAAGTTACCAATATTTGCAAACGTATTTTGTCTTCTTTAAAACAGTTGCAATACTTATCTAAATTCTCAAACAAAAATTGTATTACCTGCCAGGTCAGAGTATTAGTCTGCATGTTCCTATGCGGGATTCTTTAGCTTGCTATTATTCTTGATCTGGGAGGATTGAATTTCATTTTCTGCTCATGGCATTATTTCCATTGTACTTAAAAAAGAGTATACTTTGTTGGGGAAGGTAAACTTAGATGATCAATCAGCTCCATTTAAAGTTTTGGCGGGTATGATATTATTTAAATACACCTCTGATATGTTCAGTTGCAACTAATTGTATCACTGTATGAAATACACCTGTACTGTACTGTACAAAATTAATTCATTGAATAATACACTGATAGATACAAACAGGTGTTTTGCGGTTACATTATGAATTTTAAAAATTGTGAAGTAAATATTATTTTAAAATTTAAATACAACAACAATACACACAATTTTATTTTGCGAGAAGTATGCAGCCGTTTCCCAGATTTTAATATTTTTTTGATGCAAAATTTATCGGTGTGACTCCCTAAAAAAACGAAATTGGTTCCATACTTCAATATCAAAATATATAATTGATTACGTCATATTATATATCTATAACTTATTGATTTGAATTTTTCAGTCGATCGATCAACCCTCTTCTCCAAGACAACCCATCAGAAGAATCAGAACCAATGTTCCCAACGACCCTAGGTCACCATTTTTCGACCCCACCGGCACACCAATGAAACCTTTAGCACGCCTCACTCTCTCTAGACAGCGACTCTACGAGAAAACTTGCGATCCCTCAATTTTAGAAGAAATGGATGACAATAATTCCAATTGTGAGACTGAGGAATGGTCGGAATGGTCCCCGTGCTCAGCAACATGCGGCAGAGGGGTCAAATATAAACAACGGAGATACAAAAATGAAGAAAGCAAATATACTTGCCACAAGAAATTAACAGAGAGAGCTAGCTGTGAAGCTGTTCAAAAATATTGTCCTCACCAACCTAGAAGGGAAATGGAGGATCCGCTTTGTGAACTGGGTCCTTGGTCTGAGTGGTCCAGCTGCAGTGTAACCTGTGGTAAGGGTATTCAGACCAGGGATAGAAAATATAAGAATAGGTTTGCTGCCAAGAGTTGTGCGGCAGGAAAAACAAATCCTCCTATTCTTCAACAGAATTTAGAATGTTGGAGTCAAGACAAATGTGATGACTTCGAGGAAGAGGTAAGTAATGTTGCCTATACTACACAGTTTAATCACTTCAGTGCGAGATGAAAGATGAGGTTATACATATTATAAAAAATATATACTCTGGTTGCATAACGTTGTTGAATTATACCTGTAATTGCAAATGTTTTACTGTATTGAATATTGGTAGTTCTTCTTTTACATATCATCTTGTCAGACACAAATTAAGAACAAATATTTTTTAAATACCTATACAAATACATACTTTTGTATAATTTTAGTATATTTGAGGAAATTTCTTTACTGTCTAGATCTATAACTGCAGCAATTATATTTCTATGAGCGTCTTTTTCCTACAATGTCTTTGGATGCATATATGCCCATCCGCGCCAGCTAATGTATGCTTACCATTGCCCAGCATTTAGCTCCTTATTTTGCTGGTGTTATATTATAAACTACTATTAATTCAAGGCAAAGTATCTGTTTGGGTTTTCCAGGAATCATGTTTTTTCCTAAAAAAAAAAAATAATTAATTCACATCGAAATCGACCATTAGTAGAAAACTTATATGAGAACCTGTTAGAGAATACATTAAATTCAAACAATTTTTGAAGCCCAAATTAGAAATGTTGGATTGAATATTTTATTCAGTGAATCTGTAAGTGTGCAGGATTGTCCGTAAGTGAGGATCCACAGAAGCATACTAGATTTTTTAGTTTAAAATATTGCGATTGGTGCAAACATGCCTTAATAATAATTATACCGTAATAATAATAATACTAATAATAATAGTAATAATAATAATAATAATAATAATAATAATTCAGCCTTAAGGGTGTTGTATTATCATTTACGACACTCGTATGAGATAGACGAGACGCCAGTGCTACCTTATGCTCCGGGGGATATAGAATCTATTGTGTCGAATTTATTAGAACTATTCATTCCCCACCCTCAGGCAAATTCAAGCCAATTAGCCTGATTTAGTCCTCCTCGACCACCAGCTTAGGACGATGTTTGTGATTGAGATTTCGGCTCCCGTAGAGAACAACATCGTCCTAAAAGAGGAGGAGAAGCAGAGGAAGTATCGACATCTTCTCTCCGAGCTCCGCAGGCTGTATCCAGACCACTCTATTAAGGTTGTGGTGCTAATTATAGGCATCCTGGGTGGAATGAGACATACGCTGCTTTCTGATTTAAAGATCATACCGGCTTGCTGAAATTAGGCAGAGATCTTAGCCGGCAGAATGCAGAAGGCAATCGTTCTTGGTTCGCTACGTCTGCTCAGAACACACGATTTACGGGCGCAATGATTACTGACTCCACTCCATTGTTTCACTCTTCAGGACATCTCCGAATGTGTCGGAGCTTCGGAAGGTGTGACTGAAAAAAAAAATAGAAATGATAATAATAATAGTAATAATAATAATAAAATGTGGATTTAGGTATGATCTTATACTTGAAGGGTAATATGGGGTGGGTCACTGCCTTTCATGAACATATTTTGCCTCAAATTTAGTGGTAACGTATTCAATAGATCAATAAAATAATGTTCTAGAAATTTTAAGTAACACCATTTAAATTTTCTGACAATTCATATGGGCCTAGAAAATGATCGCCAGTGATCCCACACCAAACATTAATCTTAAACTTATTTTGGAAGTATCCTTCACGTGTTTAATAATGATTTTCAACTTCCCAACAATGGTTATTTCTTATATTGAAAATACCTCGACGAGTAAATATCACTTCATCTGTAAATAATATTTTATTGATGAATGTATAGTTTGTATTTTGTTTGTTCCGAATATCACTTGCAAATTAATATCTTGAAGAGAGATCAACAGGCAATAAATTTTGAACAGGCGTAAAATTATATCTTTAAAATTGATATTTTATTAATAGTCATGGCTTCAGCTAATCATCTTAAACTAGTTTGTGGATTATCCACAATGCGAACTAGTAATTTTTCCAAATTTAAAAAAATATGTCTCGTTATAATTAGATTTTTTAAAATAATTACCTAATTTTGGTCAATAAAATATAAATAAAATACGAAATAATTATTAACTGTTACAATAGTTTCGTCTAATTATCAAAACTGTCTCGGTATTGGCGCACACTATGAAAAAATTGCTGTATTGAAATATGCTGCAGATTGTGGCAGTGAGATTGTCTCGAAAATGCCTTTTTTCAACTGTGATTCTCGAAGAACAACTCATATGCAAATAGATTTCTTGTATCTCTCAATTGTCGTAGTGAAGAAAAGAATATTTGCATATGAATTGCTCTGCGATTGATTTGAGAATCTCGACCCTGATCACGTGGCTTGTAATCATTTATGAAGCACTGTATTTAATAAAAAAATCCAATTAGTGACAGCAACTGCTTAGTATAAAATGATCAAATTAGCTTTTTTGTAATTATAAATAATAATCCCCTTTATTTTTGAAGATTACATATTGAATTTTATGGAAATCATACGGTATTACATTTAATAAGTTTATTTCTATTTATTTGCAAGTCGCAAAAAATATTTGTACATATATAGTTCTATGCTAAGAGTTTATAGAATAAATTAACTGCAGTTACTTGGCTAGTTGCCAGTTATGCCCATAGTAGCCTAAATTTATTAAACCACAGTCCGTAGATGAAATTTACAATAAGCTTCCAGCTCTGGTACGGATTTGTTGTCTGCTGGCCAAGGATTTAAATTATATTACTGGCCGCTGACTCGGACCAAGTGGTAGCCCAACTAAGCACACTAGATAAAACATCGATTAAGTGGCTCGGAAGTTAATAATCAAATACGAACACCTGGTTTTTGCAGCTTATATAAGGCAAATCAGTTTAGGAATAACCCTGGAGCTGGCATATTCAGGTATTGGGAACTTAATGAATGATGAACTAAGCAAGAAAATGAAGGCTGAACCGAAATAATAATTATATATCGATTTTTTTTATTAGAGTATTAATTACACTGTGTACAGAATGTAACGAACCGACAACTTCGAAAACAGAATGTATGAAAAAAATTGTGGTATGTTTATATGCTTTTCGCGACGTTTCATAGAATATTTCAGTGTCAGTTAAATTGAAGTTACAAATTTCTATATAAGGTGATTCAGAACTTAACAAAAAAATTTGGGAATAGATCAGTCATGAACAATGGAGTCAATATCATAAAAAAATGATAAAATCTTTATAGTTTTCTAGTAAATAATTATTGAGCTACTGTAGTCTTTAGCCAGGCGATTCTGAACATTGAAATCCGATTACTTTTTGTAGGTATTAAAGTTTTTGTGATGCCAGTCTTTACATTATCAAGTGTCAAAAATGGCTTATGTATATAGCAACTCGGAGTGGATCGATATCGTTTTAATTTATTGCGATGTGAAAATGCTTTAGCAGAACGATTTTCCGGTAAACATGTGCCAAATACAACTCTGCCGTGCTGAGAGGTCCTAACTGACTAGAATCAAGTTTTGAGATATTGACGAATGACTAAATTTAAAAATACCACCCCTTTGTTTTGCTTGAAATTGACTAATATTTAGGTGAAGTTTGTTCATTACAAAACAGTTTTGTGTCAGTTTTAATTAGTTATCATATTTAACAGAAATTTGACTTTTGTAGCAAAATTTTAAATAATATTTTTGAGATACTGATAGGACAAAATCGCATATTTATTTATTATTTATTGAAATGCAAAGTAACTATAAACAGTGGTACATAAAATATTTATTCAGAGTCATCATCTTCATCAGGTTCATCATCACGTACATGTAATTCCTGCCAAAATTTTAACCGGGTTTTTGGAATTATTGGGGAAAGGGTAGATATTAGGGTATTTTTCTAATTAAAGTTGTCCGGTGGTATTCTTTTAGTATCTGCCATGGGTATTCCAATTGTAACTGTTTTATTATTCGGAAAATTTAAAATATCGAATTCCTCATCTTCTTGCTGGAAACCAGTTTTATATTTAAAGTGGTATTCGTTTCTGGGAAAAACTGACATTGCCAAATTTTTAAATTAAAGTTTTCTTTTATAAGTTTAAATTTAGATGAAAAATCTTTCCAATAAAAAAACTGTATCAAATTCATTTTTATTAAATCAGCCTTACCTCCATTAGCCTTGGGCACACGTAACACAAAGTCATCAAAATCCCATATTGTTTTTTGTTTTTCATTGCCAATTCGACCTGGTGGTGGAAATGGTCTGCTGATATAAAAGAATGTGGTTGAAAATATTTAACTGTTAGTGTTTTAACAATGACTTCTTTGCAGTTAATAATGTAAACAAAAGAATATTCCGCCCAGTTCTTATTCTGAGCGGAGCAGGACAAAACGCATATTTATTTATTATTTATTAAAATGCAAATAATGGTAACTATAAACAGTGGTACATAAAATATGTTTTCAGAGTCATCATCTTCATCAGGTTCATCATCCCCTACATGTAATTCCTGCCAAAATTGTAACCGGGTTTTTGGAATTATTGAGGAAAGGGTAGATATTAGGGTATTTTTCTAATTAAAGTTGTCCCGTGGTTTTCTTTAGTATCTGCCATGGGTATTCCAATCTTAACCGTTTTATTATTCACAAAATTTAAAATATCGAATTCCTCATCTTCTTGCTCGAAACCAGTTTTATATTTAAAGTTGTATTCGGTTCTGGTGAAAACTGCCATTGCCAAATTTTTGAAATAAAAGTTTTCGTTTTAAGTTAAATTTGGATGAAAAACTGTATCAAATTAATTTTTATTACATCAGTCTTACCTCCATTAGCCTTGGACACACATGGCACAAAGTCATCAAAATCCCATATTGTTTTTGTTTTTCATTGCCAATTCCTCCTGGTGGTGGAAATGGTCTGCCGACATAAAAGAATGTTCCGGCTGAAAATATTTAACTATTAGTGTTTTTACATTGACTTCTTTGCAGTTAATAATGTAAACAAAAAAATATGGCGCCCAGTTCTTATTCTGAGCGGAGCAGTTATCCAATTAAATAATTATATTCTCCTGGTTCCTGTTTAAAAAAAAGCATAATAAGAGGAAATTATGCCTTCTTTATTACGTTTAGCAATAGCTTCGTGCCACAACACTGCCAGTGTCTTTGATTTTTATCTTTTCCGATAAGCACAAAACTTTCGTTGAAAACTATAACTCGCGGTATGAAAATAACCTCCTTGAACATATCAGCACGTGGCAACATAATTACCTTTTCCAAATCTACTGAAACTTTCAATTCGTTTTCAACTTCTGATGTTAGCATCTTTTTCGCATTCCTTCCTCGCAGAAGTGTATTTTGTTTTGATCAAGATACTTAAACATGCATCACAATTTATGTAAATGCTCGGATCTTCATAAGTTTCTTCTTTTTGTGTAATTTAAACTCTACGCATGAAAAACATTCTTTACATCCCAGTTGGGCAAACAAAATATTCATTTTTGATACTTCTTTTCGGTATAACTCGTACCTTGCAGTAATATTTCTGTTTTTAGTTATAAAGTCCTTATACATCCTGCTTATATTTATATCCGAAGGTAAGTATAAACGCTTTGGAGCATGCTCGCGTCGGTAATGCGATATATTTGGCTGAAAGTATTTAATATGCCTTATGATTGAATTTTTATCAATTTTGTTTAAAGCAGGCAATGTCCTCTCTTTTCCTGTGATGGAGTTATAGATGGTTTCGCATTAATTCTAATGCTTTTTAAAAAGCGGTCATTTGCTTTATTGTAACCTAGCGTTGCAAGAAAAATACTTTGCAAACATGTATGTTCGTCCCTTCCGAGTTTTTAAAAAGTATTTATACGGATTTTGTCGACGAGAATCAGGCCCCACGGTGTTTCTTCCCTTACTCAACTGTTTAACACATCCATTAACGAATAAGCATTGTTCTTCCTTACCGAGTTTCGATTACTACCTATTAATATTTTCTTGACGAATTTGATTGATAGACTTTGAAAAATGTAGCACACAATTTTCGGGGTTACAGAAGCCTTTTACCTCATGTTTGGTAATCATTTGAAATTTTTTGTTGAAGAAGCGGCATTGTCATAACTTTGCCGTTTACGTGGATTTCCTTCCTTGGTAAAATATTTAGTATAATTTTTTCGACACAGTCAAACGATAAATTTAAAATTTTCTTAACAATATTCTTAAATAAGTCATAGTTTGATATATAACATTCGAAATCGGTTTCCATTCCGGTCTGCTCGTACAATGCTGTTGTAGTACTTGAGATATCAAAATCAGCGGTTATATGTGGCTACTTCTATAACACTTGATTGAACAGTGGGAAAATCGCTAACCAACTACTCTGTGTCTGAAGACGAATCATCTTCGCATTCGGGATCATAATCAGGATCTTGGTGAAAACTTATTTTATGTTGCTTTCTCTTTTGACTTTTTGTCGTTTTTAAATTTTCTTTTAGTTGTTTATTTAGGGATAGTATAACTAAAAGTTTACCGTTGCCATTCTGAAAAGAAAAGGAATATTGTAAAAATGATTTTCAACTACACACTAGTGCCAGAAATTTTGGTTTACGGTTTACTATATTTGCCATAAATTGCAAACAGCTATACTTACTTATTATCAGAGCAACAATTAATAGGTGGTCTTGCAATAAATCATTTAATAGCAGCACAATCACAGGCATCACTCTAGATAAGTCACACAAATTTGGAGTTTATGTATTACAAATAAGAGACTGCCCTATTTTACAGATAGTTTGCACATTAAATGAAAATTCCTATGCTGACTTGTCCAATCTGCCAGATAGAACGGAACTGAATTTGGAATGTTGATTAGGACAAAATTTCATAGTAATCAGTGATTTTGTAGATAGGACAAAACTATGAAAACAGATAAGACGTTTTCAGTTTGTAAACTCGTTAGAGAAACACTATAGGTACTACAAAATGTATTTAGGACAAAATCATAAATTTTGTCAGTTGGAACCTCTCAGCTTAGCACGGCAGAACTACTTTTACCGCTATGCCCAGCTGGTGCAACGCGAAGGAAATTTAAAGCCGCATCGTGGAAGAGATGGAGGTCCAGGGCGTCCACGCCGTATGGCAGCAGTGTGGCGTGTCATACACGAGGCTCATGTACAGCGTTTCCAAACAATAATACCAAGGTATTGGGCGAGGAGCACCGGTACCATAGCCGCCACGATATCCTGACTTTAAAATTACTTCTTTTGTGAGGATATTTAAAGAATGAAGTGTATCGTACCGAAGTGGATACATACTATCATAATTTACGCAAACGTGTAGGGTAACTGGGTAAGACGGGCCCAAAATGCAGTTAAATTTGCTGTGTAAAATAGGAGTTATTATAAAATGTTATTTATTTCTTTTCTTGGGAATTTCTTTAAATTTTTGTCCAGTCGCCGATTGCATGCTTTGCCGCCTCATCAGGTTTTACAGTGGACCAGTTTCCAATGCTCTGCATAAGTGTAATTTTAAATCATTTTCGAACTGCCTTTTGATTATTTTACAAAATTCTATTTATCCATTCAATTTTTTTAGATAAATTCTGAATCACCATGTATAACAATAGAATCTATATAGTCGTAATTCTGTGAATGCCTAATAAAAATAAAAAAATAAAAATAAATAGTAACTCAGAGAGTGACGAAGAATTTACGAATACTACAACGAACTCGCAAGAAAAATTAGCAATGTTACTCAAAATGTGTAACCTACAAAATTAAAAACACGAAATTGCTATGAATTATTCAGTAACTGAAAAGAACAAGTAAGTAAAAGTACTTTTACAGGTAAGCAACATAAAACAAACATAAATTTAGATCATTTTCACAAAGTATTGAACATTTTGAAAATTCAAATATAAATTACCTGCCCAAAGTCTAAAATTTTAACTCAAGAACAATGCATACAATTTTTAAAAGCTGACAATTCAGAATATGTAATGACAAAGGAAGGGGAGAGTGGAAACCGCGCACCTAAAGAAAATAATTCATTACTAGGTCATAAAACTGATTTAAAGATATGAAACTGATACAACATAATTAGCATTCGTTAAGTACTTAATATTACTTAGTTTATTTATAGTTTTTGGATTCTGAAAAATTTTGTTAGTTGCGAAATAATGCAAATGCGCGATTTTCCCTATCCTGTGGGGTAATATCGCACAGATTCAGAATTGTAATTTAAAGTGAGAATTTTTTTTAGAAATGCTTAAAAAGTAATTAATGTAAAAACTAAGTAATAGAAATCATATTTATATTTTACATATAGATACTTTGCAGCTATCTTCAGCGGTTCTAAAAGTTAATTGAAGGTGTGCTTGTTAAATCTGCGTGAGTTGCTTTCTAGTTCCTCTTTTTATTATTTTACGAAATCTTTTTTTTGGAATTGGAGCCATGTCTTGAACACTACTGAGGATTACTGAACCTGCTGATGTTTTCGCTACTGGATCTGCTAATGCTGCTACAGGTGGCATTTTACATTCAATGTGAAAAAAGATGTAGCCAATGTTTTCTCTTGGCAAATTGTTTTTTATTATTAAAACATGTTTTATTCCATTTCTTGTTGCAAAATCATAGACAGTTTTTTTCAAGACTAAGTTCAGATTAGGGGGAGTCATAACAGTTTGGCTAACTTTGGCTAAGGTTTTTGTATGTTTGACTAGTTGCTCTTTTTGTTGGGCAGTAAATATGGATTTTCTACCTAAAGATACATCGCTGAGTGGGTCCAGATTTAATAAATTAATTTCTCTCGGAATGTTGATTATGGGATATTGCGATTGCGCAGTATTCCCCAAGGTCCTTCTGTGTATAAAATTGATTTACAGAAAAAAAAAAGTATTAATTTTAACTTTCTACAAAACAAACATAAAATCCAAGTACTAAATTAGGACTTATCTTGCTTCATTAACGATAACACAAATATTATAAAATATACTAGCATTGTAAACAAAACTCAACTGACGTCAGCTATATAAAAATTTAACGAATCATTCACTGCTCTATATTATTTAAGTAATCGATCGCTAGATGTCAGCAATATTTACTTTGAATAATTATTTGTTACACATGTAAAACGTCACTGCGTGTTATTACCCTGTGCACAGATTTCGCCCCACTTTGCTCTAAATAAATAGATTAATTCAGTTTTTTCATTAACATTGCATTGTAGGTTTCTCTTAGAACAAAGAGACGCGAGGCTCATTTTAGACGCCACTCGTCACACGACGGCTGACTCGACACAGTGGTCAGTGGTCCAACAGTTTCATAGTATCGCACACAGGTGACTCACATATGGCCATCGCTCGTCTAAAACAAGCCTTGTGTGTTTTTGTCCTTATTGACAGTCCTTGACCATATAGAAAATGGAGATGTGCTGATTGTTACAGTTACAGAAATAAACAATAATATTATCGTTTATAATCGCTAAAGCCCACACTGCGTTCGCAGATGACGTCATAATCAGAGACGCACTTAGGACGTTAAGTTAATTCAAATATAAGATAATTCAATTATAGAAAAAAAAGCGTGGGGTGCAATTTACTATATTTTCAGAATTACTTTAATTTTATAAATAGCTACACTACTGAAATAATTGTAACATTTAATATCAAGCACCCCACGCTTTTTTTTACTATAATTGAATTATTTTATTAATAATTTAATTTCTAATTTAATCTTATTCCCAATTAATTAGTCGTAAGTTTTAGTCGGAATTTTCTATTGCTGTAATACAAACTAAATACCTCAAAATTATTTTCTACTTTTTAGTTCGGTTTGCTATTAAAGCGTGTTTTTTTAAAATATAATTTATTTATAAGAGTTTTTTATTGCTTTTGGTTAGATATATAAGCCATTACGGCACTCATTTTCCAGACACCCTGTAGTATTTCATTTATCTTTCAGCTTAACGAAAACTGCCCAGAAAAACCTTGGAGCGAATGGTCGCCTTGCTCATCAACTTGTGGAAAAGGATTTAAAGAAAGGTACCGTTTGTCTTTGGAATTTACAGGGAAAAAGGCTATCTACTGGCCTTTCTTTAAAAAAAACGAAGAAGAATTCGATGAAGACGATCCTTGTAATAACCAAAAAGTGAGGGAAACTGTGGAATGCTTCAATCCTCCATGTGATGCAAAACCTCAAGTAAATGGTAATGTGCGTTTGTTATATTAAAGAAGTTGTAACTATTGCTCATTTAGGTATGGTTAGAAATTCAAAGTGAAATTTTATGTCACGAAAAGCTAAATGTTTTTTCTACTTCCATAATTTAATAAAATTTAATAGACATCCTCCACCTCTATCTAGACTATCTCTACTTTGATAAAAAAATAATTAAAGACGAGTTTTGACGATTCACTTTAATTAAAACTTGTCATTTTATTATTATTGTAATGGAAAGACATTTATGGTGAGTTTATAAAAAAAATCTTAATCCTAACTTAGTCCTAACTTAGCCTTAACCTTAACCTTAGTCTTAATCTTAACCCTAATATTTTGCCACTGTTTATAAATATTTAGTCCTAACTTAACCTTTATTTTGTCTCTACAAGTCCCGGCCAATCGCTGACGCCGTAGAAGGCATGTAGAAGGAAATGGAGCACTGTTCATAAATATTTGGTCGTGACTTAACCTTTATTTTGGCTTCACAAGCCTCCGTCAATCGCTGGCGCCGTAGAAGACATATAGAAGGAAATGGAGAACTTTAGCTCATGCGTACTTATTGGGTCTTAGTCCTAAGAAGTTAAAAGATAGGAACTTTTAAGGTCAGGTCTTAAAACCTCCTTAGGACTAAGATTAAGTTACGACTTTTATAAAAGTACACATGGAAATATGTACATTTAACTTCTTAGGGTAAAGATTAAGGCTTAGCTAGGACTAAGTTAGGGTTAAGACTTTTTTATAAACTCACAATTAGACATTAATCGTGACATGCACTATTGTTCGATTGCGTTGTTAAGAAATATTTTGTATCTCCAATATTTATATATTATTACAATCTGAGACTAGTTATTTTCATTTTAGAAATGGCTTGTGGACTGCCTAAGGATGTTGGTGCTTGCAAAAGTAACGTCGATAGGTGGTACTTCGACGTGATTAGGGGCCAATGTGAAATATTCAGTTACAGCGGCTGTGAGGGAAATATGAACAACTTTAATACTTTGGAACAGTGTCAAAAACTCTGTACAAAGTTTCAAAGTAAGTCTTTCAGCTTTTTTAAATGTTGATTTTAATATTCAACTTAAATAACAATCAGGAAGAAGAACAAAAATGCTTTACTAATCGGAAAAAATCTAAAACTTAATAGATTGACGACTTAAGCAAACTCATTATTTTCATATAAAGTTTTTATTTGCCACTTCATTAAAAGGATACAATATGTTCAGCTTACAAAATTATTTTCGAATTTTTAAAATGTTTTAGAACTTGTGTGAAATAATTTCACTAAAGAATACGAGCTTCCACGTTTGACTCCTGTTTTCGAATACCTAAAAATAATATATAAAAAATAAATAATAAATATACTTTAATAAAAACGTAAAATATATGATCAGTTTACAATATTATCTGGCTTCTCCGTTTAACAATGACCTCAATTATTATTACAAACTACTTTTTATAAAAATTAAAAACATTCTTAGATTTGAAGAATATTGATAATACAATCGTATGACATATTTTCATTTTGTTTATCGGTCAAGTGTATTGCGACCATGAGACCGAGAATTATTTCGTAAAAATACTCGTATATTGAACTTGCTAGCGTCTAGAATTATGCAATTAGCCCCAATAATCCGTTTACATGAAACTGTCACAGATTATTATGGTCAAAATAAGAAATTTTAAGTTATATCACAAATTGCTTCACAAGTCAGTAAAATTTCTTTTCTAAAGGTAACTAAAAATGAGAGCCTGATAGGCAAATACTTATTTTATACAATAGAGATTTATTGGAAATCCCTTTAATACTGCCGATCAATAGGTACTTGGTATGACTTTATTTATATACTGCAAACCTTTATTTTGTTCACAAAATAGTTATTTATGCAACAAGTGCAAAAAGTAAGTGTTTATTGCACTCGACGTGTTGTCCTACTCGGCCTGACGGCCTCGTTGGACAATTTCACGAGTAGGACAACACGTCGAGTGCAATAATCACTTTTTGTACGAGTTGCATACAATATTTTTTCTACGTTCATGCAAAAACCAAAAAATGTTATTTAGATGACACTAAGTCTAGAAAAATGTGACGTCGATTTGAAGGTTTATGTTTGTCATGATGACAAAACGCTGCAGTAGAATGACAGATGAAGAATACCACCATAAAGAACCACTTTTTCCACTAAATATAGTTCAATAAAGTACTGTTTTTTGCATGAACGTAGAAAAATATAGTTATTGGTCATAATTTTCAGTTTTTGCCAATTTAATGGTGAATCAGAAAGAGAGTATAAAACAATGATTTGGGAAAATGGAAAATTTTACAAATGCGGAAATGGCAGATATGCATTTTGCCTATGCGTAGTAATGGAAATGCTCTGCAAGCTCGACGACTGTATGCTAAGTTGTATCAAGAACGTAGGTTACCTCATCACAAAATATTTACTCGCCTTCAGGAACGTTTGCGCGAAAATGGTACATTTATTAAACGAACTGAGTCATCTGAAACTAGCACACGAAAAATTGCCAACATATTGAATGTAAGCAACTTAACCGTATTTAAAATTTTAAAAGAGCAGCAATTGTATCCGTTTCATATTCAACGTGTACAGCCCCTGCTACCTCGAGACTTTTTACCGCTTCTAGTTTTTTGGCAATGGATTCTTCATGTAACCGCTCAAAATTCTAATTTTTTAAATGGTGTTTTGTTTACTGACAAGGCAAGTTTTTCAAAAGATTCTATACGAAATTTTCATAACAATCACTTATGGTCTGATGAAAATCCACATGGATTTTTTCAAAGTCATTCTCAACATCAATTTTCAGAAAACGTGTGGCTTGGAGTACTTAATGATTTTTTAATTAGTCCATATTTCCTCCCATTACGATTAAATGCCGAATCTTATCATCACTTTCTACAGGAAGTGGGCACCTGCTCTTCTTGCAGAAACTCCTCTTCTGTTCAGACAAAATTGATGGTTTATGCACGATGGTGTCCCAGTCCATTTTAGCATTAATGTACGTCGTCACATAGATACAGTATGTATACCCAAATCGTTGGATAGATAGGGGAGGTACGCAGCAATGGCCAGCTCGCTCTCCGGATTTAAATCCCTTAGATTTTTGCATTTAGAATTTTCTCAACTCATTAGTTTACTTCAGTACTGTCGAAAACAGCGAATGAGACGAAGAGTTCACTCTTTTATCATTTGTGAGGGAAGTCATTTTTAACATCTGTTATAGGTTTGCGGCTATTAAAAAATATTTTTATTAGAGTATTAGATAATAAAATACTTTGAAATATTTAAGAGAAAACAATTGAAAGATCCTGAACATCCTGTATCTCGAAATCGAATTTTTTACCCACATTTATATCAACTTTTTATTTTCAATGTTTAAGTGTATTTTTAAATTGACCATAATAACACTTTAGTAAAAGAGACCTTTAAATAAAAGATTAACAAAACCTACAATAAACTATATTTTATTTTTTGTCTTTAAAAACGGTGCATCCTACGAAAACAATTGAAGAGACCAATTTCATTCAGAATTGATGACAGATTTCTAAAAAATATATGAAAACGAGAAAAAGTCAATGGCATACCATTTTTTTTTTAAAAAAAAAAAAGGTTGTGACATTCTCGCACGAACGTCACTGGTGCAAGTAGAAATATTCGGATCACCCCAAAAAATGCATATTTATCTCTTCAAGGCGTATTTCAAATTTCGAGTCAATATCGTTAAAACATAAAATAATTAATAAAAATAAATGAAAATTTAAACACTGTCATACGGATTCATCAACAAGGCGTAACGTTAGTCAGACTAGTGGAGGTTACGCGAAAAATGTATGCCTCTGTTGCACCAATTTAAATAAAAGCCATACTTCTATTCACTACTATCACAGAATATATAGCTAACTGTGCTACTATGTATAATACTTACTTTATGGTATGTTTTTAAAAACATTTTTTATTGCAAATTGATTTATTTTAATTCAAAGTCCTTAAATACATTGCAGTGAAGTAGAATATGCTTTATTTCCATAGGACGTAAACGAAATGTTTCACGAAAAGCCAATTAATAATATTTTAATTAATAATAATCGCGGGCACTTTTTAATTGGCACCTCATGAGAAATGGGTTCCTCCATTTATAAAAATACATAAAAATTAAATCTCGGTTAACTACATTATGAATGTACTAATTTTGCAGCCGGATCCCGTACTAGTAGCACTGAAAAGTACTGTTTTTGAATATAAATACTAAATAGACAAGGGGAAACGCTAGGAACTAGAGGCCGAAGTTACGCGATTTTTAGACAGGTACAATACTGGATCTAACTTTTGGCGCAAATATGGACGTAAATAAACAGCCTACCTAGCAACGCATGCTTCGCTACCTAGCAACGCATGTTTCGTGAATGAGCGCAAAGCTGGTTAGTCCGACTAACGCGCTTTACACGGGCGCAAAACTGGTTAGTCCGACTAACGCTACGCCCGTTTCATGAATCCGGCTGTGTGTCTCGGAAACGCATATTTCGACCTACGTTTATTTGAATTTTTTTCACATAATAACTTCGACAACCACCCCCCTAAAATATTTCGCACTTATTTACAAACACCCTGTATAAGGAAAAACTAAATACTGCTGAACCCTATAAAATGTCCAATAACTCTCTAATGTTTTCTGTGCCGTTTCTTATAGGCGTTCGACACTAAATTACGGGCTTTTAATGTTGAACATTAGAAATTACTTTTCGTGTAATATACAAATAGTATGACTTTTTTTGACCCTGTAAATTGACCCACATGTTAGAGAGTTTAAATAATAATTATTTAAATTTTTTAGAGAGGATATTGGGAACCACTGCTTTAGACGCTTGGGTCATTCATAAGGTGCATGATATAAAAAATGCTTTATATTTTATTTCGTTGTTATTTACTAATCATGAGATATAGGAGCATTTTTAATAAACACATTAAAATTCATATTTTTTCTTTTGCTCACTTAAAAATAAGTGCAACAATTTTATTAATGTGTAATTTACCACTGAATGATTTTTTTTTATTTTTCCATTAATAATTAGTATTTTCCAGAATTAAAACTTTTACATTTACAACATGTATTGTCTGAGTTGTATTTTTCACATTATCCATTCAGTGATTGATTACAAAATATATTATTTTCAGAGGAACTCATTGCTAATCTAACATCAACAAAGAAGAAGGCATTGGATGCTACCCTATCTGGAGTATCTTACAATATGCAAAATGACGCTGTTCATGGTAATAAATGTGGCAATACAACTTGAATAACGGATATAACTTCTACCTTTCTTTATTTTAGCCAATACAGGCCAAAAATTACCTAGAGATCTTGACGGTAAAAGTCAACCAATGGATTTAAAAATTGATTGCCAAATGACACCGTGGAGTAACTGGAGTTCATGCAATACTACAAACGGAACGTGTGGCCATGGATATAAAATAAAGCAGAGATCTGTAGCTGTAAGTAAACACTACTATAAATAATAAAAGCCGCTATACAGTCTGCAATTCTTTATGTAAGTTGCCATACGTAAAAGTTCCTAGACTGACTGTCAAATTCAAACATGATGAATAGTCATCACTTATACAATATATAGTATTGTAACCTCTACGTTGACTTAAAATACGTCAGGTAGAAAAAAAACTTTATTGTCACTACTTGATTACACCACATATATCCTTCAAATAAATTCACAACTGTCAAATCATTACTTTGACGCTTCTGACTTTCGCATTCAGCTCTGGACATAAATTGAACTCCGTGAAGGCAAAACCGATCCGCTTATATATGTTTTTAGGGGTTTCAAAGTTCCCTAAGTTATCCAGAACGCGACTAGAACTAAATCAAATATAACCTGGAATGATCTAGACAAAAATTACAAAAAGGTTTTACAAAAATTATAAATTTGAAAGCAAACATAATTAACAAACTAAACAGATAGGTGAGTTTCCGTAACATTGCCTCCCTCTTAGATCTGATCGTCCCAATCAGGTTACTCCACTACATAACGTTATTTATTTAACATACAAGTACTACAATATCGACACCATTTTTTCACATTGGAATGATATCCAAGCGAATAAAATCGTTTTCTGACTTTGTTCAAAGTCTTATTTCTTCCTAAATACACGCCACCTATACTACCATAATAAGAGCTTCAAGAACTTCTGGCACTCTTTTTCGGGGTAATATAGTTAAAAAAATCCTTTCTTTACTATTAGGATTCTCCAGTACTCCTTTAATACGACATTCTGTATTACTGAGCCATCCCATAGGGTCCAGTAATTTTTCAAAGACGAAGATTTGATAGAAATATCCTTCCATTAGGTATATCCAAGTTTTCAATCTTCCACTCGTATATAGCCCCGAAGTCTGAATCTCGACTCTGTTTTTAGCAAGAGTTCTATTATTCTATTCATTTAGACTGCTTCTTTTGCATACAAATTTATCAATTTCTCTCGTTTCATTAAATTCAGTGGTTAAAGTTACTATGCTGTTTTGTATTTTTTCTTCCACTGATGATTTTTCTCTCTGTTTCTTTCAAACAGGTTTTTATCGGTATTTAACTTACACGGCAACTGATCTTTATGTTAAGTTTTTTGACAGTTCTCCATAAGCTTATTTTTGTTTCATTTGATCCTGAATTAATTTTATCTGGTTGAACAGTTCGCCATTAGTAACTTAATAAGTTTTATTCTGGATATCCAGATCAATTATTGCTTTCTTATTATTTTCCAGTTTCTGTCTCAATTTTTATAATTGGTTCTTCTGTGTCTCAATACTGAAACTATCTGGTTGGACTCTTTTATTGCTTGTTCTCCAATTGCCAGGCTCTTTCTGATTGATCTTGATTGGACATATTCCTAGGGCATTGATTGCTGAGCTATCCCTTTGCTCAACAGCTCCAAAAATGGATGTGTTTTCGCTTTCTGCACATGATGCAATCATAACGATTCTGTCCTTTATAAAATTTATCCAGTACATCTTGCAGACTCTTCACATTCTTTTGGACTCCTCGCTGTCCTTCAGTTTTATTAACTATCTTCGTCGTTAATGGTTAAGTCTTCCATAAACGTAGTAGCAGCAATAAAAATGCATTATTGAAACTGCAACTGCTTTATTTCGCTTTAATCATAGTTTTTTGAATTTGCAAACTATTTTAACTGAAACCTTTATTTTATAAATTATATTGGTTGTTATTGCTACTTGTTATATCTGGATAAATAGTTTAGTATGCATTCGATTTGAAGTCAGAATTTTGATATGGCAAATGCAAGGGCTTGCTGGAAGTCATTGCATAAAGTATTTGTGAACTGTAAAGCTGTAATCGCAATCAGAGTTAATAGATATCCGTTGGCATATCTACTAATACTTTATTTTTAATCTTCAGTTCCACCCTCAAAATGGTGGTCAACCCTGTCCATCTAAACTGGTAAAACGGAAAAAATGCAGGAAATCTTGCAGAACCAAATCCAAACAGCAAGAACACGTTAAATCAAGTAAAATTGATACAGACTGTGTTATGGGCCCTTGGTCTGAATGGTCGAAATGTGGTTTAATTTGCGAGAACGAGTATCAGCGTAGATCTAGACATGTTTTAGTTTATTCTAAAGCTAATGGGAAAAAATGCTTAAATAAAGTGGAGAAACGACCCTGCCCTTGCAACTAAAATCATTTGTTAGGTTATATGGTACATAATCTAGATTTTTATTTAAAATGGCACTATCACAAGAAAGAAAGACAATTAACGTACATATTGTGAAACCAAAACATATCCTATTATATACACCCACTTTATTGTGAGGAATCCCTTAAGAGACGCCAACAATTTTCATTAGAAACAATTTTTGCCAGTTGACATTAATTTAGGGTACATTTTATGTTCAAGTTTATCTACCGATAGCCACATTATTACTTAATAATACACATATTTAACACCCAAGAAATACTCATTAATCTGAATACATTTGTTAGATATTTAGAAATGTTTTAAAAACCATCTATGAAAGAAATTCAATTATTCTTATATATTAAATGTGTTTATCTATAGATATTCATTTTAAAAGTTGATAGATACTTCTTTTAATATAATTAATATTTTCACAGCATTACAACTATTTACTTAAAAAAATATTTTTTACTATTTAAAATTTAGCTATAGTGACTGACAGTAGTTTAACACAACCTTAAAGGATTGAAAATATGAACATCATTTTATCGTTTTTTCCTTGTTGTATCCAAATGGTGAATTTTGCACTACCCACATTAAACTGTAGCCAATGAACATATGGAATAGTAAATCAAAAACAAGACAATATATACTAACCAGCAAGTATATCATCTCAACCGCGTCTCGAAACTTTGTTAAGCACTTTAATTACACCAGTGGATATGATTTCATATTGTTTTATTATATTACTCTTATTTTGTCCATTAGTTTCTATTAGTAAGTTCATATACATATAGATCAACTCTGGATTAAAATATCCCAAATTTGTCAAATATTTAACAAATAAATTTTGAACTAGGTTCCCGTTTTTTGTTATTTAGAATATTAGTATGTCTTATATGTATACAAATAAAGATGAAGAATGGTTGAATTTTAGTGTAAAAATAATTGTATTAGCATTAATGAACACATTATTGAATATTTTCCTCATAAATTTATTATAGAATTGTAAAAAGGAAATTTATTTTATACTCGACACGAAGTCAACAATTTCTATTGTATTAGGAAAACTTGAATTCATTTATCTTCAAAACGGAACTTTTTGGCTACGTGCGACTAAATAAGACAATAAATGACATTTGTAACGAATTCTATATTTCAATAACTTATAAATATCGAAAAATATAAATAAATAAATTTAATTGATAGCATAGTCGAATTTTTGTGATAGAAGAGCAATGAATTATGTGCTAAGAGCCAAGTCAAAATAAATGTAGATGCAATTCAATCAAGCGAAACAAAATTATGCACAAATATTTAGTAGATATTTACTTAAATATTTAAAATTTATACTTACATTTTGATTTGGCAATTGCATTCAGGATACATGTATCGATTTCTAGACGTTCGACGCAAATTATTAATAGTAGCTCGATTGTTGCTTTGGCTTGAAGGATCCTAAGCAATTTTATAAAATAGTATAGCCTTAAATTTAACAGAAGTAACTACCAATTTCAGGTATTCACCTATCAATCCGTATAAAAAATTTACGACTTGCAAATTTCCTGTTGGGGAATCGGGTGGCATAAAGCTGATGTGCAGCTCCAGAAGAATTTCTTTCCAAACAACTCTTCCTTATTTTACGGATTGAGAATTTCTGACAGATAATTCCAAAGTTTATTTATTGTAGCTTGACTGAAGTATTCAGAGATGCGTAATTTTTAATATTTTGTTGCCTACTATTGAATCAAAAAGTATAGTTTCAAAGTTACATTATTTAAATGGAAATCAAAGATATCGAATAAAACAAAGTATAGTTTTTGTAGCAAACTGATAGAGAGATCGGAAGGTTTATCGACGAGCGAGCATTTGGCTAAATTAAGAATATCGCGCACCAGCTTTGACCGTAATTTGAAGCTGTATTTAAAGTTATACTCGCGACAAGAGTTCAGACGACTTACGTGATACCAAAAAATGAATAATTCATTATATTTTCATTAAAATATTCAAGAAACTGCAACTGATAGTAATAAAACTATATACTACACTAAAAGTTAGCATTATATATTGCACTAAATTGCAAAAAATAACTGTTTTCAACGCGACCAAATATTGAAAATTACGTTGACAATAAAAACAAATGTGTAACGTCAGCCGTGACGTAAGACGTCTGAATGCTTGACGCGAGTATGCATGAGATTTAGTTGGTACAAGAATTTGAAATCTAATGATTTAAATTTACACAAGTCTTTTGCCAAAGTAATACTGAATCAATGCTTCGGAAAGTGTTCAAGCAGTCAGAGTTCTTAGGGCAGATATCAAAGGCCTCTTAATTCTTCTAATGCTACCTACACATACGCACATCGTGATGTAGCCTCGAAATTAGGTTAGCGTGGGAACAAATTACGTAGACAAACAAACTTTATTGTCACTCTTGATTACACAACAAATATCCTTCAACAAATTCAGAACTGTAAAATGCTTTACTTTGACGTTTCGGTCATTCGCGTTTGACTGCCCAATATAAACTGACTCCAGCGGCAAAAATGATCCGCTTATATAGGTTTTTAGGGTTCTACAAGTTTTCGGCGGCCTCGAGAATCAAATAGAATGTGGTCGAGAATGTTCCAGAAAACGTCAAAATAAAGGCATCACAAAAATTATAAATTCTAACATAAACAGAAACGTAATTTACAAACTAACGAGGTAGATGAGCTTCAATTACAAATTCTAACGTAAACAGGAACATAATTAACAAACTGAAAAGGTAGGTGAACTTCCGTAACAGTGATGAGCGGACTAATTCGTGTATCCGGACAAAACACAGGGCCGTGTCAAAAAATTGCTACATGTGTAGCATGTGTTGATAGGCAACCAGAATGGACCTTGAGAGAAAATGAAAAGTTTCTGCAGCTTTAATGATTTTGCTTTGTACTAAACAAGGAAAATTAGAACAAAAATGTAGTTTGTTAAGCAGATGCAAGTTTTCTCATATGAATAACATGATTTTCCATAAGCACTCGTGTTCCCTAAATTAATTTATCGATTCTATTATGTAGTTGTGAGAGCTGTGACATATATGCATTCTTTAAGATCAGCAACATCATTTGGATCACTACATTTATAAGTGCAAAAGGAATTAAGCGGATCGTAAATATACAAGATAGAAAACATTTAGCGGCTAAAGGATCCGGAAAAGAAGGTGATAAGGAACAACGAGCAACTGCGGACAACGTTGTTTCTAGGTTATTGCCCTTCATCAGCGCAGTGCAGCTTAAACAAACAAGAAGGAAAAAGGAGGGCAAATGACACGACTACACAGGAGAATGACCAGCAGCCACCTATCCTAATTTGCAGCATCGTGCCACACATCCTCTGTTTTGAGGACAAGAGTAGCAGTCGCTGCGGAAGAGAGTCCAGCGACTACTGTGTCAGGGTCTCAGCCAGAACAATACAAGTATTATTACTTCCTTTAGCCGCTAAATGTTTTCTATCTTGTACATTTATATATAGTTAGCTTTTCTGCTATGCCTACGACATTCGAATGCACCCCAGACTGGCTAGTACTCGTAGATTATCATAAATTATTTTATCAAGAAGAAAGTAAGAAATGATATGGTCCAATTTTGTAAAACACTATATGTACATACAGGATGATTGGGGTGGAACTCCAATATTCGAAATAAATATATGGTCAAATATCAAGTATTACTGAGATAGCAATAAAAATATTTGTATTACTATTTTTGCGAAAGGTGTTATTATTTGACATTTTAGTTTGAGTAGGTTATGCATTCTAAACCAAACTCACATTAGTGATTACTAATTGACACATTTATTTTGACGTTTATGATTTAAACGCTTATTTTATAACTGTCGCATTTATTTTTACATGTGCGTTCGTTTAGTCGGTATTGTACACACATGATTTTGTAGTGCCTGCCACAATTAGTCATCGACGTCGCTTCCCGAACAGAAGAGTGCCAGATAGAAATGTATTCCAGACAGTATTCAACAATGCACGTGAAATAGAAATGTTCCCCAGTGTGAGAATTACATCTGAGAGGCAAGCTGGATCTGGTCTAGCAGTGGAAGAAGTAGTTCTAAATATGGTAGAACGTAGCACGAGTGTAAGTGCAAGGCGCATTGCAACCCGTCTCCAAATTAATCAAACTACAGCATGATAAGTCATTCACAAAAATGGTTTAAAACTTTCTTATATTTAGCGCGTCTAGAATTTTCAGGATGCTGATAATGATTTGCGGTTTTATTTTTGCGATTGGATAAACGCAAACCATACACTTTACAAATACATTTTGTTTACTGATGAGGCTCAATTCACTCGTGATGGACTAAATAATTGTGAACATCGTTGATTAGATGAAAATCAGCACGCCACGGTGGAAAGTAACTTTCAGCATCGGTTGAGCATTAACATGTGGTGTGGACCACACCGTGTGGTATGGTTAATAATCAATTACTTGGCCCAGTTGTGCTAGATGGTCGCCTTACTGGAGATATATATAGATAGATAGATATATAGATAGATAGATATATACACTATACAGTGTGTCCACGGATGGAGTTGACAAGAGGAGAAAGTCTATTGTTTTTGACTTTATCGAAAAATGTCACTCTTTATAAAAAGTTCTGCTTTTCGAAAAAATGAGATTATCGTTGAAACGTCTTAGATCAGATATACAGGGTGCTCATAAATTAAAAAAATATGAAAATACTCAAGAGAGAAATACCACTATTTATTATTTTACACGCCATTTTTATAAAACAAATCTGTTTATAACCCGAAATAGAGTCCTAATACAAATTTTAAAATCAAAATTTCAATTTTGACTTTTACTGTACACTACGAATAGTTTGTTATTTCTTCTTTTATGCGCTCTTTTAATATTATGTGGCAGATCATTTGAATAAACCTTTTGTTTTAGGAAAAAAGTCAAGGGGCCTAAGGTCAGGTGGTCTAGCAGGATAATGGGCCAAATCTTCCAATCCACCTTTCACCATTGTCTGAGCAAGGCTGTAAAAGGAGCAGGACAGCAGTTCTGTTGCCAAAACAGGTTATTGCGTACTTCTGGCTCCAAAGTATTTTAAAATAGTAATCCAAATGTTTCCAAATGTTTTGGCAACAGGATGGCTGTCCTGCTCACAGGAAGATTTGGCACAATCCTAACCTTACACCACTTGCCTTTTTTCCCCAAGGTGCCCTAAAACTAAACATTTATTCAAATGGTTTGCCACATGATAGGGAAGTATTAAAAGAGCACATACGCCAAGGAATACATGAACTGAATGAGCTGCTAACTATTCGAACAATTTATTAAGTTAGCGGAAAAATGTGTTGAGGTGGGAGGTAGAGGTAGAGTAAATGTTAAAATTTAAATTTTGATTTTAAAATTTGTATTGTGACTCTATTTGAAGTTATAAACAGATTTGTTTCATAAAAATGTTGTATACAATAATAAATAATGATACTTTTCTTTTGAGTATTTTCTTGTTTTCTTAATTTATAAGCATCCTGTATATCTGATCTAAGAAGTTTCTATGAGAATTTCATTTTTTCGGGAAGCAGAACTTTTTACAAAGAGTGACATTTTTCGATAAAGTCAAAAACAATAGACTTTCTCCTCTTGTCAACTCCATCCGTGGACACACTGTATATATAGATTTTTTAGAAAAAAAATTGACAGATCTACTGGACGGTGTTTCATTGGATATTAGGCAAAACATGTACTTTCAGCATGATGGTGTCCCTGTCCATTTTATTTGTATTGTGATCAATCATTTTAACAATTGCTTTCCATAACACTGAATTGGCC
The DNA here is from genome assembly GCA_025584915.1 of Monochamus saltuarius. Taxonomy (NCBI): domain Eukaryota; kingdom Metazoa; phylum Arthropoda; class Insecta; order Coleoptera; family Cerambycidae; genus Monochamus; species Monochamus saltuarius. Next base: position 44,839,885 of record CM046724.1, on the reverse strand, counting down.
GAGGTGGTTTCCAAAATTAGGCACCAAGGTCACCAGATTTGAATCCCCTTGATTACCCCTTGTATAATACCTACAGAATAAACACTTTTCTCTACTGATGCATTGCAATAATTAAATCGGGTAAAAATATTTTCATTGCTATCTCAGTAACCGTTGATATTCGACCATATCGTCAGTTTGGAACACAGTATACTAAGCAATCAGTAGGAAAACTCAGCTTTCCCGCGTCTTTAAAAAATCCGCCATCTTGTTGGCGACTGACAGTTATTACTATAAATTTCTGTGTGTCAGTTAGGTTTTTTGAATTTTTTACTGGATTACAACAGTTAATTAAGAATTAATGCAAAAGTATTAAAACAACGAAACAGCTTTGGTTATGTTTACGCCAAATTATTAGCTATTTTTTCGTACGTTCTGTGCGATCCGCCATATTCTTGGCGACTTTTTTAGAGTGGGGGTATTTAAAAACTGCCAGACGTATTTCATTCATAAATTGTCTAAGATTCTGTACTGATTGCTTAGTATACTGTGGTTTGGAACAAGACTGTCATAACTCAAAAAATGTAAATTTTCAGAGCTCGGTAAAGTTTTATAAATAATCTTACTCTAAATATTGAAAAATAAATAAATATATAATGTTTGAATCATGTTAAAATGTTTGTGTGGATAGTTCTTAGTATTTTTGATAAAATATTTTGTTTACTTTGGTTTTTGGCACTTTGTTATTGTTATTTTTGTTAAATAATTCCGAGTGGTGACTCTCTTTCACGCATTTTTTTACATGAGTCTAGGTAATAAAATGAAATACATTTCTAATAAAGTAAATTATTTTATTAAAGTAGAGTAAAATAATACAATTTTAAAGATTATTATAAACATATTGTAACCTCGAAATTAGGTTATCGTTGAAACACGTCACGTAGACAAATAATCTTTATTGTCACTCTTGATAAATACAAGAAATCTGCTTCAACAAATTCACAACTGTCAAATACTTTACTTTGACGTTTGTCACTCGCGTTTGGCTGCTCAATACAAACTGACTCCGCGGCCGAGAATGATCTGCTTATATAGGTTTTTACAGTTCTCGAAGTTTCTGTGTCGAGAAACAAATAGAATATAGCCTGGAATATTCCGGAAAACGTCAAAATAAAGGCATCACAAAAATTGTAAATTCTAACATAAACAGAAACGTAATTTACAAACTAATGAGGTAGGTGAGCTTCAATTATGAATTCTAACGTAAACAGGAACATAATTAACCAACTAAAAAGGTAGGTGAGCTTTCGTAACAATATTTATAATACTGCCCAAAATATTACGGTTTATTGTATGAAATGGGAACAAACAAGGTACTTAACTTATGAGAATGGCTGGTCTATTTAAAGATGTGACAGTTTTGCATATAAATACACATAAAAATTCTAATTTCTTATTGATATTATTTCGACTTGTGACTACTATCTGTGTACTATCTTCCAAAATTTGCTCATCTCATCTCATTAAACGTCACATCACGACTAATTGTGACAGTTTTGTCTAAAGCACAAAACCAATGTTGGAGATGTGACATTTCAACGCAGCGCCATTTGACGGTTATTAAGCAAAGTTCACTTGTAACTCTTTTACACATAAAAATATGCAATATTTGGAGTTGATACAGCACTAAATCTAGAAAAATTAAAATTTTGAGTTAAGACTGTCTTTTTTTTCATATATTTTCAGATATTAACAATATTGTGTGAAATTAACTACTCTGTGGGCTAGAGCCCCAACGAGCGTTGAATTACACCCACAATATCTACCCATATATTCTTTATTATTAGCTTTTGTAACATTTTTTACTGTTTAAGAAAGGTACCTATTTTAAGCTAATATATATCAAATCTCTGTAGGAGATTTGATATATATTAAATCTCTGTAGGAGATTTGATATATATATCAAATCTCTGTAGAGATCAATTTTGAACACCCCTTTCGAATATTGGGAGTTCCCCCCCCCCAATCACCCTGTATAATGTCTCAAAATAATGTATCTGGAAAATTAGTAAATGTCTTTTTTTACTAAAAAATTCCAATAAATAAATAAGAAATAGGAAACTTTCAATCTGAAACTGGGTTAGTTCTGCAATGTCATATTTTTCATCTGCAACTCCAATAAATTTTAAAAAATGGGATAGAACTGCTTATCTTAGATTACTAAACCGAAACGTTTAAAGCCACAATTTAAATTAAAGCAAATGCTGTTATTAACAAATTTATTACATGTAAAATAAATAATTGATGAACCATTTTTAATTATATAAAAAAAATAAGAAACAAATATTTTGAATCTAATAGTGCAATGAAAAATGAAAATATTTAACTAGAAAATTAAAATTTGGAATATACCAGTCCAAAGATACTGAAAACTTAGTCAACTGAGGCTGAAGAAGCAGTTGCATAAAGAAATTGTTATACCCAGGGTCTTGTTTTTTTATTTCTGGGTCACCATCAGCTTGTGACAGCCACCACTTTCTGTAATTTCTTCAGAGAAACATGTGCGAAAGGCAGAGAACGCGCATTGAATTTATTAGTAATGGTTTAAAAAAATGAACATTTACATTAAAAATTTATGCCTATCGTGCGTCAAGAAAAAAAAATTTGTTTTAAATAAAACTTATGTTTTGTCCAACCCTAATAAAAAACAGATATTTTTCAATAATGTTTTGAGTGTACTCATGTATAATATTCCCTGGCGGCAAACAAGGAACCGAATTGTATAATATACGAAAAATTGCATCCAATTATCTAGTGTTTTGAGATGCTAGAAATATGGGTGCATATAATTTTTATTTTGACGATCGGGTTGGTGGTTTTGCATAAAATAGACGCCCAAAGTTCTTTCGCTTTCTCTCCCTATCTCTATTTCTAGATTTTACCCATAAAATTCAGTAATAGTTGTTTAGAATAATAACAAATTCCTACTTTTTTGCCAAAAAATAATACTTTTATGAAGACAAATGTTAACCTTGAAATAATTTAATATTTTTACTTGAAAGCTTTTGTAGTAGAGTTGGTATACCTATAGAAAAAATAAATACTGTATTAGAATACATAATAGATAAATATATTTTCTTTCAGTGTCTTTTTGTGAGAGTCAATTCTCGAATAAATTTCACAGTAAATACTACCTACTTATGCACGTACATACACAATTTCCAACAGATATAATTGCGATCTGTAAAAAGGTTTTTTTTTAAATTGACATAATACGGATCACATAATATTATTCTCCCTGACAATATAAAACCGATCTGAGCCTGTCCTTGACTCAGTGGCGTAACGTACACTCCACAGTCCCCATGGGAAGCCTAAAGGTACGGATTCGCTGGTGCGACTGCGACTCGTCACCGACCAATAGACAATCTGAATGTTCTCATCAACTCCAGCATTTAGACTGCCTATTGGCCGGCAACTAGTCGCAGTCGCGAGCCGCAGCCGCAGTCGCACCAGCGAATCCGTACCTTAAGCCCAAACAATCCACCGCCATAATAGAGACTAATATAAAAATCAAATATTAAAATTTAAAAAGTACAAATAATTAATTTAAAATTACGAGACTGTAATTTTGTACTGCGGCCATTGTTTGAAATAAACATGATTATTGATTTATTAGTTTACTTTAAACAAATGGCGTCCATAAAAAGGTCAACGGACTTGCAAATCATTTAATAAAAACTAAACAATGTTTATCGTTTTGTCAGCTGTTTACATCATCTCGTCGCAATTTCGCTCATTTTTTACTGTTTAAGAAAGGTATTTTAAGCTAATATGTATCAAATCTCCTACAATTCCTATCAATGAAGTCATATGTATGTTCTCTGATACCAAACATCTAGGTATGCTAATGAACATCCACAGACAAAACTCTATTCAATAATTATCTAAAAAATTTAATATATTTACTAACCTCTGGCTTTTGTCCACTGAGTAGTTAGTTTCACACAATATTGTTAATACCTGAAAATATATGAGAAAAAAAATTCGCTCATTTTTTTTATAAAATAGTATAAGTGTAACCTCATAACTACCTGTAGAAGTATGTACAAGAACGAACAAAATTAATATCAGCGTTTTGCATATTACATTTTGTCATATTGCGGGACGCCATCGCCATCTGATTTTGTGTTACGCCGCTGCCTTGGCCGCACTGCGGCAAGTTTCGCTTTATTTCGTGCTCCCAAAATTTAAAAATTTCCGAAAGGGTTGTCTCACTTTAGACCCGAAAATATGCACAGCTCTATATATTTTGAATACGCAGACTATGAGCTTGCGATTGGTAAATATTTTGTTTTATTAAACAGCCGGTGAAGTTGTACGCCAACAATATAAACATTAATGTTTAACCAATCAATGTTGAGAACCTCCTAAGGAGTGACAACTCTATACACGTTTTCTTATCAGGGTATCAATTTTCAAATGGTACATTATTTATTTTATTAAAACTAATTTGTAGTTCACCTCCATAATTAATATTTTTGATGCATAATTAGTAGGTATATGAAAAACATGCTTACATACAATTCGTTCTATTAACATTTGGGTGAAGGTCCTTTGCAGTGGAATCTTGGACTACTAGGAGGAGTGCCACAGTATTTATGTCGTAGCAAAAGCGAAGCGCCAGGGACTGTTCTAGTTTATAAACAATGTGCTAACAGTTTGGCCACAGTTTTAAACTTAAAATCGTATGTATACCGAATCTTCGTCTTCATCAGATGATGAGATTTTATTAGAATTGACGACCAATTAATGGTATTTTCTTAATAAAATACAAAACAGTAAATGTATAAAGTGGGCCAATTTCGACCCTTTTAAAGGGTTTCTCTTATTTTCCAACGAGATAGAATAAAAGTACGAGCTCGATGTTTAAGAAAAAGTAAATGGCTAGAACCGCATTTCGATATCTCGATTCGTTTAAACAATACAGAGCGTTTCTTATTTTTTTGCTTTTCTATGATATTTTATAACTTCCTTGTTTTATAATATTATAGATTTCTGTAAAAACATTATTTATTCAGTTTTACTTTATTTTCGGTGATGAATATTCGGTTCGGTGGTGATATTTTTTCTCATATATTTTCAGGTATTAACAATATTGTGTGAAACTAACTACTCAGTGGACAAAAGCCCCAACCTGCGTTGAATTACACCCACAATATCTACCCATATATTCCTTATTATTAGCTTTTGTAACATTTTTTACTGTTTAAGAAAGGTATTTTAAGCTAATATGTATCAAATTCATTGATAGGAATTGTAGTTAGTTTCACACAATATTGTTAATACCTGAAAATATATGAGAAAAAAAAACTATACATAAAAGGTAAATTTTTTTATTAATTTTTATTTATTTTAGTAGGTTGTTATGATATTCATTGACAGTTAATCAGTTTGACGTTGTCGATATTTCATTTTGACATTCAATTTCAAATAATTTTAATTTATTGGTATAATCATCTTTATAGTTAGATATTTGACTCAAGTTAAAGGAGGCCACCTGATGAAGCAATCCAAAATAAAACGCAGAAATAAGTGAGATCTCAATTATTGTGGTTGAATTTCGAGTTCCCACTCCAGAGGTTAGTAAATATATTAAATTTTTTAAATAATTATTGAATAGAGTTTTGTCTGTGGATGTTCATTAGCATACCTAGATGTTTGGTATCAGAGAACATACATATGACTTCATTGATAGGAATTGTAGGAGATTTGATACATATTAGCTTAAAATACCTTTCTTAAACAGTAAAAATACTTTATATTTATTTATAACAATCTGTGTAAAATCACAATTTTTTCAATTTTATAGTCAACTTATTCTGTTTACATTTTATTTCTATAGTACCTAATATCTACGGTAAAAAATGTAAATAAAACCATGATTGAGTAATCTTAGTAATGGACTTATCATTACCCGTTTAGCTTAATGCTATATTATAGAATAAACTGTTGCTATTATTTTATTTTTGATAAGCATGTATAGCTAAAAGATTTGCATATCTCAAAACACCCTGTATTAATTAAATAAGTATTATGTATCTAAATAAATGTTTCCAGTTGCATTTTCTATATGCAACAAAAATTACTATGTAAATCTAATAAGTGTAGGCAATACCTACTCTAATATTATTATACATTATTACGATAAATTACTAGTTACCTTGGAAAAACAATTCAATTCGTATATAAACCACAACATTGTTTTTATTTTTTGACAGCTGTTTGATAGTGGATTCAAATTTTTAACCAATACATATTTAACAAATATAAAATATTAATAATAGCTTATTTTTAGTATACCATTAAGTTAAACGGATAATGAATGACACAAGTTCATTGCTAAGATTACTTAAGCATGACTTTAATTACATTTGTTACCGTGAAGAAATAAAATGTAAACTAGTTAATAATAGAAGTTGACCATAAAGGAAAAATTCTACACATATTGCTATAAAAAAATAAAATATGTTACATTGTTGGAAACCGTGAGATAAAATACAGGGAGTTCCATTTAAAAACGTAACTTTGTATTATAACTCAAAAAATAAAGAGTATTTTAAAAAACTGCATAGGCCACTGGAATCTACGTAAAAAATTAATAAATAATGTTTTTACAAAAATCTAATATATTAACAAACAAGGAAATTATAAAGCTTCATAAAAATGCAAAAAATAGAAACACCCTGTATCATCTTTTAAACAAATCGGTATATCGGAATGCGGTTTTCGCCATTCAATTATCCCTCACCTCGTGTACTCTTCTAAATGCTGTGAATGAATCACTCTCTATTATTTTGGACCTCGGTAGAGTATATCCATATGACTAAATAAATAAGACGCTTTAAAAGGATAGGTTGAGAAATATCGCGTGCATGAGCGCCATCTTACGGTCATTTGGAAAAACAGTACTACTTGAGAAAAATTAGCATACACATATTGTCACAATTTTAAAAGAAAAGCAAAGTTGAAATATAACTTGTAGAGTTCCCTCTAGTGAAATGAAACAATAATAATTTAAAAAATGAGGTTGAAACATGTAACATGGATGGTTAAAAATTAATATTTTCTTTCAACGTGATGAAGGTAAGTTATCGCTCTAATGCATTCTGATAATAGTTTTCTGTGTTTGACTAAAGTTTAATATAATGCGAACAGTTAATTATAATTAGTGAATTGATTATCTAAATTGCCTTACTGCTTTTGTTTATTTTATTTTTTTAATATTAAATGCCTGGGAAGAATACTGCTGAATACACTGCTGTGTACCAAACTTCAAAAATATATATTATTCTTATAGATCACAGATACTTCTTACAGAAATAAAATCATTTTCAAAGTTACTGCAGACAGGGAAACGTGCAGGACATCGGAGTAGAATCAATTCGCAAATTATGTAAACCAGATTTTAACATCGGGAACAAAAATTGTTACTTTTGCGAATACCGCTTTGAATTAAATGCTTTAAAAATAGTGAGAAGAATAGCCTCACCAAAATTGCTGTGTCAACAATATTTTGTGGTTCAAATACTAATTATCCTATTGATCGTCATGTTTACTGATACTTAAGTTTTTATTCAATTTTTATGGTAAATGTTTATATAAGTGTTTATTTACCTAAATAATGTGTGTCATGCAAATGCATTTTAAAAGTTATTACATTATTTGAGGAGAATTTAAATAGTAAAAGTGAATAAGCAAAACATCGACAATTTTATTATTGTTATTACTTTTGCTCTACGTGTTTTATTTTTCGAGATTTTAGTACCTAAAAAACATTACAAATTTGATCATTTTACTTTAAGATTTTGTAGTCAACCGATTCATTTCTTCCTGTTGCTTTTTTTTACAGTAAGTAATATCTGGAATCCCTTTGTTTATAAAACAACGCAACACAACTTGTATGTCAAGTGGTTAGTTTCAAGAGTTGCTAATTTATAAAGCCCAAAAATACTGATTCAGATGAGAGTCACCATTGTCATAATTTTTAAAATATTTAATTTTGGAACAAACGGCTGTGAAAACAATTGTACCTCAGAAGAGAACTTTTAACCCTCAGTGCATTTTTGTCGGATCTCGGAAATATCATGGATTTCTCTCCCTACATACTATTATTTAACTGTGCAACTAACTACTAGATACTTTATTATTTATATGGTACTTTAGTTTTGTAGTAATAGATATGTAAACAACAAATTTATTATATATACGCTCATGTTTCTGTTTTCTCGTAAACACGACTCTTGGACATTCTAGTCTCCAATTGTTTGCCTGGAACATTATTCTGCGTAGCTCGTTAAGTGATAACACAACGCAAGTGTTGACAATTATGCGCTAATTATTTTCGCCGATGTAATTAATTTCTGGCTAACACACGATATTTTTTCAGAGCTGTTTTGTGAATGTATGATCACTATAGTACGTTATAAACGTGATTTTAGTGGCTATGTGAAGTTTAGGTACAGTTAAAATTGTTAAATTAAGCAGGGATTATTACACTGAGGTAAGTAAAAATGGCGCGTTTGAAGTTATTGCATGGTTATTGGTTCCTTCATTATTACCAAACACATTAATTCAAGCAAAATCTAGACAAATGTCTCTAAATTACGGTGATTACCTGAATTCAATTAATAATACATTTTTTTGTCCAAGGCGTAAACCCTTTTATATTAAAATAATAATATTAATAAGGGTTTCATAAGTTAAGTTTTACTTTTGAATATCAATTACTATTTGTGCTATGAATTCAAATGCAGCGGCATGTCATCAGATACTTAAATTTTTTCAACTTATAGTTTTACACAGGGTGTGCAGTAAGTACGTGTATATAGAAAAACTTTGGCCGATGATAGCCTCAAAGTTCTTGAAAAGTTTTAAAGTAACTCTAATATGAATTAATCGATTTTGATTATTAGGATATAAACGTGTGCTTTCAACTAAGACGTTTAAACCTTGATATGGTAAAAGTATTTTTTTGCCTGGAGATACTTACTAACTCTACTATCAATACATTATTATTTCATGCATCATTAAATGTACGTTTATATCGAATATGGTACAAGGTTTCAAATAAAACAACGTAGCTTTTTTCAATGTGAAATTTGCCAACACTTAATTTTGGCCGTACCTGTATAATAAAGCATGCCTAAATCATTCAATTAAATTTAAATAGTGAAAGTTGTATTACTATTGAGTGTTTATTATCACCCAAATTTCGAGGTTGCCAAGGTAACGGTTTAGAAATTATTACTGAAATCCAACGTCTTGCTTGGAAGTCCTTTTACTCGTATTTTGACTTTCCCTGTATGCTCTTTCATTTTTGACCACTAGTTTCTGGACACCCTATATATTTTTCCACCTATACCACCCATATTAAAGGAATTATTGGTATTAGTTGTTGTATTCCGATAATGAAAAAGTGGCACGTGTTAGTTTTTTACTATTTTAGGTACTGATAAGTTTCTTAACACATTCGAATTATAAAAAAAATATTTGTGTCATACGTAATATTACAGGTCTAAATTATTTCTATTTCCGATGGTAAGGTAAGCTTAATATATCAACGATATAGCAAAGATGGAATCGACAACTAGTCAACGATTTTTGATAGCTCACTGGTCTCAGAATTATTTTTTGTTATAATATATAGAACTCTGACCGGGTGGGTCATAAAACACTGACATAAGCTTTGTTTTAGCAGTATTAAGGACTGATTTCAAACTATCAGAGATTGTTTGACCAAGTCAATCTTGTATTTATATCGCTAAAGATATAGTAGCAACTTAAATGACTGACTACATTTGACAGTTTGAGACAGTCCCAAACTGTCTGCTAAAACAAACCTTTTATATCACGGCCACGGTTCTACTCAATGTCTGGACCTTCAGTGTGGCCCAATTAGCAGATAGCAACTTGCTATTCTGCAAGTAGTATGAAAGTAAAACTTGTGTCAAACTACTTGGCAAAATAAAATTTATAGTTATTGATGATACTGTGGAAATCAACAACTCTGAGGATTAATGCTTGACCATTAAATTACATCAATAATTTCTAAAAAAAAAGTTTGGAACGAATTTGTCAGAGTTACGCCCTAAGATTGATTCTGACCTAGCATGTAGATTTTTTTAAGTAGTAAGTAATGCAAAGATTAGTACATAAATAAGCGATGTATAGATTTCAAAAAATTAAATAGTTAATTTGATAGATTTTTTACAGGGTTTCACCCAACGAATGTTACAAATCCAGAATAAAATTAACAAATAACACAATTAACTGAAAGATGGAAGTAATAAAAAGTATAGTAATTTATAATAAATGTTCTACGTGTCCCCCATCTTCTTCGACATATTTTCTTAAACATTTTATGAAAGTATTGAGAATAAGGAACAAATTATACGTTCATCTAACTTGTCGTAGGGCGTCTTGTATGCTATTCCAAAGTTCTTCTGCCATATTAGGTTTAAAAAAATTTCTTTGAAATGACCCCAAAAGTAAAAGTCTAACGGATTAAAATCTGGAGAGCGAGAAAGCCAAGAAAGGTTGCTAGCTTGATCAATCCAACGATTTGGAAATGTTTGATTGAAATGATCTTGCCGAAGGAATTCCAATTAATTTTGGCCATTCAATCTTACAGGTAGAGAGATAGGCCCCAAAATAAGTGACTTATTGGAATTGTCATGTTGTTATGGATATGTAGTTATTTCCAAAAAATATGTGTTAATAAATATTTTCTGTAATATCTCATAACCGAGCATAATTACGACTTTTGATAGGTATACATTTTTTATGTAGAATAAAATTTTCTACCTATTTGTGATGGTTGCGTGTAAAATTTACGTAAAAAAGTTACAAAAGAATATTCACACTGGGTTGTAGTAAAATGATTTAACCTAATAGGAATGTAATCACTGCATACATGAAGAGCAAATAAGCAACGGCAAATGTTGCTCAAATCGGTTAACTGAGTTCTGAGTTAAGGATAAAACAAGAAGTAAGAAAAGAAACTTCAACACCCTGTAACTTCTTTTGCGACATTTTTCGTTTAAGCAAGATAAATCAACACCATTTGGGTTCTAGATTATACCCTTGAAGTATTTAACATTCGTCCTTTTTAAAACAAAAAAATACACAAAAAAAATGTAATTATTTTTTATCTACTGCCATGACAATATCCGTATAAACATCGTTTCTCGATGAACATTTTCAATATTTTGTCTACAGATAAAGATAAATTTTACTGTTACTTTTGCAGAATAGTATTAGATCAAAGGTTATCTCATGCTCTAGAAGCTTCAACATATGTTAATAATTGTATTTACTTGGATTCCCAAGTACAACTATTTTTATACGATTAGACATTTTCTTCGAGTGGTGTAGCTTTTTTAATTATAGATTAACAGTTCCCATTTAGTGACCTACATTTTTATCTGTGGAAGTAATTCATGACTTTTTTCTCAATAATAAAGTTATGCTAATTTTTACAATAAAACTGTTTTCTGATATTATTTAGCCGCATATAAGCATCTGTATTTAAAAACATTATTTTAATTTAGAAATACTCGTATATGTAAAAATATACAATAAATTTCAGAAGTTGACGATACGCCATTTGTACGAGAATTCATAAATTCTTCTACAGTAATCAAATACCGACGGTAAAGAAAATTCAATCTGCGGTAGCCTAAATTATCTGATACAGTGCTAGATCGTAGAAACATGCTCGTTGAAAGAGATATCGTTGTAGTATTATGAAGAGAAAAATATATTAGATAAATCAAACATTTTTTATTATTTATTTATTTATTTATTTATTTAATTCTTCTTTAATTTTTCTTTCATTAATTCTTTAACATGGACAAATGAAGGCCATAATGAATAGTAACGTTCGGTGTAAGAGAGAAGCATTTTTAAATGGGTTTTCTACAGGATTAAAGACGCCTTCTGGAAAAGGAGAAAGATTAATAATAATACTTACCTATTAGAAACTATACGGGATTTATAGACAGGGCCCCCGTAACCAAGCGTGCAACACACGCGGGCGCCACCGAAGGTTTGGCAAAAAATAATTTTTAAAAATCCAGAAAAAAATATCAAAAAAAAATAATAAAAAAAATAATGCGCAGGGTGAATAATAATAATAATAATAATATCTCTACCCCTCATTCTAATCACGAGGATTAGCCCAGAAGTCGAAGACTTGTGCGGGAGAGGGCAGCATATTATTATTAAGCAGGCTGCATTTACGCCCAGGAACGACTTACGTTGGTAGACTCTAACCACCATTCAGTGCAGGGATGAGGAAAACGTGGAAAATCTCATTAATTAGAGGGATACTCAAACGACAACCTTTATCAATCTCTCACATTGATCTAAGTCAACATTCTTCCACCCTACTATACCCGCAGAGAGGGTGCCAATCTCTCCACGAATATAGCTTATATACGGTCTACCGGCTGCAGGGGTCGAACCCACAGCGATCCAGTCACCTCGATTCAAGTACTGACGCCTTAAACCGCGCGACCACTGACCGATCCATATATAATAAAAATAAGTAAATGCCTTTACTTGTCAAGTTTCAAGCAAATACTTAGTGGCCACATTTAGTTTGTTAAGGATTAAGAAGTATTAACTTTCGGATTGACGGGTAAAAGCGTTCACTTGATTTTATTCACCCGATCCAATGTAAGAAATATGAAATATTTATTTTGGTGCTACGACATATTAAATTTTCATTTCGCTTAAGGTAAAACACTCATTATTTAGGCTATCAAATTCAAAACGAAATTGTAGAATTAATGTCTTCTAAAGTAAAATATAATATTTTAAATATGGTACGCAGTTTCAAATATTATTCAATAATAATGGACTGTACCCCAGATACAAGTCACACAGAACAAATAAGCCTTGTTTTGCGTTATGTGGTGTTAAATCAAGATTGTAAAAAAGTTCAAATACAAGAGAGTTTTTTAGCTTTTAGCCCAATATTCGATTCTACAGGAGATATATTAAATTTTGTAGTTGAACTTTTACGAAATTTAAATTTAGATATTAAAGACATGAGAGGTCAAGGGTATGATAACGATGCCAATATGCGTGGAAAGCATATTGGGTTATCCTCGAGCTTTTTTTGTGCCATGCGCTGCACATAGCTTAAATTTAGCAGTAAATGATGCTGCTAAAGTATCAAATGAAACAGTAAACTTTTTTAATATAGTACAAGCACTCTACGTTTTTTTCTCTTCCTCCACAAAAATATGGGATATTATTAAGAAAAATGTTCCTGAATTAAATCTAAAACCCCTAAGTGATACTAGATGGTCAAGTAGGGTAGATGCTATAAAGCTATTAAAATTGTATTTAATTAAAATTTGTGAGAGTTCTAGAAGTAGCGGATAACGATACCTTTAACATAGAAAGTAGGCATAAAGCAAGTTCTTTACTATTAAATATCCAATCATTTAAATTTATTTGTAGTGTAATTATTAGGTATGATGTTTTATTTCAGATTAATATTGTAAGCAAAATGATGCAAAGTTTAACAATTGACATTAAAGTATGTCAAAACTATTTAAATAATTTAGTCGATCATTTAAAAAATATAGAAATGATAATTTCTTTGAGGAAATAATTGCTCAAGCGGCAAAATTAGCCGCCGATCTTGAGATAGAGCAAGTTTTTCCCACAATCAATACTATTAGACGAAAATATAAACCAAAGCTTTTTGATTATGAACATAGGGCTGAAGCACAACAAAATCCCAAAACCGCGTTTAAAGTTATTTTTTTTAAGAATAATTGATCAAGTACTAAGTTTTTTAAATAGTAGATTTGATATGATCTCTAATTATGACAATGTCTTTGGTTTTTTTAGTAATATTTTTACATTATGTGACGATGATCTCCTAAAGAACTGCCAAGCTCTACAACAGAAGCTTACTGATGCGGTAAAGATTCTCCATTCTTCAAATCCTCTGGATATATTGCAATATACAGATTCGGAAATTGCGGATCTTTACAGAGAAAGTAGAAATTGCCGCTTTATCCCAGGGGAGGTACGAAGTATAAGTGGCGCGGCGCCGTGCATTGGTCTAGCATTCCCCACTACTACGGTAATCGGTTCCGTATCGCCAACGCCAATTCGCCATTGCAAATCTAACTGTCCGGTCAACTGATGCCAGTGTTCTCAGGTCTCATGCTTTTGCATGAGATCTCATGCATTCCGAGGAAATCTCATGCTTTTTAATAGACACAAAAAGAAATAATAAAATTATTAAAATTACTCTGAAATCTACCAAAACAAAGACCTAACGAGAAATAAAGGCAAAATCGAGGGCAAAATTGAATAGATAGGTATCTACAATATTTGGGTACTTTAAATGTCCTTTATTGTAGACTGCTCTCTTAATAATTAGCAATGAATACATAAACGGGTATGACAGTCGACGGATATGCGGTGTGTGTGCTGTATTCACGCTGTATTGCAGTGATTCTTAACTCTATTCCGTGAGGGTACCTACATTTTCTGGAAACAACAGATTTTACGACCCGTGAGTCACCCTGCGTCACGTCAACTGCGCCTCAACGTTCGCCCGGCCTAACAATAAAATAAATTAGAAAGGTTACGTGGTTAATAACTTTTATACAATGTAATATTATGATAAAATAGCATAACATAATGCTTTTAATGAAATAAAAATGGCATTACAAAAGTAATTAAAAATTAAGCTGTGTCAAGAGGTGTTTTTTGATAAATGAAGCCATCTCATGCTTTTTTCTCCAAACCTCATGCTATTTTGAAATTATTCTCATGCACTGAATTTTTCCCACCTGGCAACACTGCCTTATGCGAAGAGTGGGAGCACGCTGTGGTGGAACTATGCATGTAGCATGACACAAATACACGCAAGCAGCGAAACACAATTCACAATCAAGATCCTCACTTTCCAAATCTGTATATTTGAACACAATTTAACCTCATCTCTGTCAAATGTTACAATTTCCTTAAGAATACTCTTAACTTTACCAGTATCTGTGGCTTCTGGGGAGAGGTCATTTTCAAAATTAAAATTAATACAAAATTTTCTTCGATCAACTATGCATCAAGAGAGACTATCTGGGCTAGCAATATTAGCTATAGAGCAGGAGATGGTTGACAAAATCGATTTTGATGAAGTAATAAAAGAATTTGTTGCCGTTAAATCAAGAAAAACACATATTTAACCTAATAAAAGTTCTAGTTTTAAGTGACGGATTAAAGATTTTTTTTGTTATTAATTATTATTTCCAATAAAAATAAAATTTAAAAAAATACCTATGTTGTTTTATTATAAAATAAAAAAAAAATATATATTTTTATAACTGAATTTCATACATTAATAAAGGGCGCTAAAATAATGTCCCGCACGCGTGCACCGCTCAGCCTTGCGGGGGCCCTGTTTGTAGAAAATGGTTTGCATGTTTTATAATCACGTAGGACGAAATATTACTACGAAGATATGAACAGTGACTTATTTGAAAATGGTTTAAATCTATTTTCCCATAATATATAGAACAAGGATAAGTTGTGATGGATAACGCACCTTTTATCATAATACAAGCATTGAAAAGTTACCGACATCAACATCGAGGAAAGCAGAGATTATAAAGTGGATATAATCAAATGGTAAAAGCAAAATTTTTAAAAGTTAGCCAAAGAGAAAAAGGTCAATACATTAAGTATGTAGTGCATGAGATGGCTAAAGCTTGAGGACTTCATATACTCCGTTTACCGCCATATGTGAATTAAATCCGATAAAGTTAGTTTGGGCACAAATGAAAATTTAAGCACGAAATAACATCACTTTTAAATTATTAAACGATTTGAAATTATTATTACAGGAGGCTATTAATCAAAACATTGCTGAAACATGACGCGAGGGTTATTGAACATGCACAGAAAGATCGATCATCGATGTCCAGGAGGACATCGTTTTATAAGAAACATGTTTATATTTAAAATGTTACAAAATCTTTTTGAATATTTCAGATAAAATTTCCAAATTGACTTATAGAAGACCGATATACCTTATCCACAAGACTTTACATTGACCGATACAAGACAAAAGCTTTAAATTTATGTAGCACAAATGTTTTTATTGCCCTCTTTGTTTATTTTTTATATCCGGGTGGCTTCTAATCTAGTACACAAATGGAACGTTAAGGTGCGAACTTACTAGATCGCGGTCTAAACGCATCGCGGACCGCTTCTCCTTAGTGACATATAGATTAAAGGTGCTCGTCCATTGAAGAGAAGCGATGTGAAGCGAAGGAGATAATCGTAATTTTGATCCCGGGTCCGCGCAGGAAAGGGAAAATAGCACATGACTTTTGACGCTGATCGATATGGGTTTGGTTGCTTCGTGCCAGTGTGTGGACACAGGTTCAAAATGACATTTCGCTTCGCCTTGCTTCGCCACAGTGAGCAAGTAACTTTATAACGGCATATACCTTCCGATTTGTTTATGTCATCAACGGTATGACTTTTATCAAGTACAATCAAGTACGTATTTGGAAGTTTATTTACCTTTGATGTTCATTGGAGGAGCGATTTTGACATTTTTTTTTAATTATCTGCAACTTAATTCTTTGAGTTGTTGCATTTAATAAGACTAATGGCAATTTATCATCACTGAAAGAAGAAAATAATCAACATTATTAATTTTAAAGTCATTTCTGTTATTGACAATTATATGACTTCAAAAATGTTAATATGCTCCTGGTAGGTACATGGGTTTCGCTGAAGAAATGGACGTCGAAGTGCTAAGTTTTACATGAATAGGCGGCATCTTCCGAAAACGAGTAGGTTTCTGAAAAAATATAAAAGTCGTATAGAAGCATTTCAGACCATTGAAAGAGAAAAGATTAATCTGGAAAAACTTGAAGTATGAATACCAAGTACTAGTATACGCAGCTTAGAACGTGAGTTGGAGATTTCTAAAATGATTGTATATAAAATGTACATTTACGTATTTATACAGTTTTAAGTACTCAATTTCAGATCATTAAAATTTCAAAGTAGGATGAAACCACAACTGTACGTTTTATTTAACTGTATGGAAGACGGAAAACGTAATTTTATAATGTTATAAAACAAAAATGATTAAAATCCATGAGAAAATGTTAGCTAGCAGCTAAACAAAACTAATTGGGTTCAATCTACATTCTCTGTATCAGAATACATTGAGACTTCCAAGAACTTTATAATTTTATAAAGTTAAACGCAATTAACAAATACAGTTATATAAAAATTTCCACTACTTTTTATTCTATGCAACGAGATAGAGATAGAGAACAAGGTTAAGATGGCGAAACTGAAAAGTCAATGTCATCAGGGTCGGTACTATAAATAGAAATACATATATCAAATCTGATTAAAAATGTAACTGCAATGTACTAGTTTCGATCATAATAGTTATTTATGCAACAAGTGCAAAAAGTAAGCGTTTATTGCACGCGACGTGAAGTGCAGTCGAGTGCAATAAGCACTTTGTACGAGTTGCAAACAATATTTTTTCTACGTTCATGCAAAAACCAAAAAATGTTATTTAGATGACACTAAGTCTAGAAAAATGTGACATCGATTTGAAGGTTTATGTTTGTCATGATGACAAAACGCTGCAGTAGAATGACAGATGAGTGCAATAAAGAACCACTTTTTCCACTAAATATAGTTCAATAAAGTATTGTTTTTGCATGAACGTAGAAAAATATAATTATATATGTCTACCTCTCATTCTAATCATGAGGAGTCTACAGTATAGATTACTATAGAGAGTATAGAGACAGATTAGTTCGGTATATTATTATTAAGCAGGCCGCATTTGCTCCCAGGAACGACTTAACGTTAGTAGGCCCTAATCACTATTCAGTGTAGGAATGACGAAAACCTGGAACACCCCACTAATTAGGGGGATGGTCAAACGCTGGCCGGTATCAATAATCTCTCACATTAGACCAAGCCAATGTTCTTCCACGTTACCATATTCCCATAGAGGGTGCCTTCTTACAAGCATAGCTGATTTACGGTCTACCGATTGCGGGATTTAAACTCGGGCGGTAGCAAACACAATTCAAGTATTGACGTCTTAAACCGCCAGCCATATATTTTTTAGTACACTTTAACAATCAGTATCCTAGTGCCCTCCTTTTGGTCACTTGTAAAAATGTTTCTAAATTTAGGGATCCCAAAATTTTTAAAATTTTGAGAATGGATCAAATCAAATATAAAGCGGATTTTGTTTTTATTAAATTTATTGTTATGGTGAAATAAACATTCTACACAACCTCTATTTTTATTAACACTGTAAGGTTTTTAATTCTGTCATCGAAACATTTAATTGTCTATAACCAATCACGCACAAACTCTGCAACACTTGATCGTCATCAAAACGACATTCTCCCAGTTATTCCTTGAATAATCCAAAACTGGTGATAAATCTAAATCTATTGGATAGATGTTTTTACAGTTTTTCTTGAATTAAATCAGCTGGGTATGGCCGATCATTGTCTTGAAGAAAAATCACATATCTATTTTGCTTGATCAAGGAGCTGGCCGCTCGTGAAGGAAATTAATGAGCAGTTCGCCTCTGCAATCCCAAAAAATAGTTGCTAGATCTTTCCCAGCACGTCTCACCGCAGATCAGCTCCCTTTGCTCAATACCACGCCAAAAGCCTTTCGGAAACTGCAAGATTTTTTTTTTTTTTTAGATTCTCAGACTCATCAGAAATAATTGATTATTCATTTCCATGGGATATTATGACTCCTGTTGCAATTTATCATGTTGTTCTGCGCCGATCTCCTTCAATCAGATCACGGATTGCACGAATGTTCGCCTCACTGATGCTTGTTCGGGGTCGGCGTATTATTACGCCCTCACGCAACACAAATTTCCGCACCACTCACTTTATCTTCCGAGCGTTAAAATAAAAAATGCCAGTTTACTTATGTTTAATTCACTCTCTTAAGTACTAATTTGAGAAACTCTGAATATATACAGGGTGTCCCAGGTATTACTGGCATCGTTGGAAGGAGTGATTGTACAGTCAAAATAAATGACATTTAGCTGAATATGCCTATATATAAAAGTTTACCGTTTCTAAGATACAGGGTGTCATAAATTTCGAATTTGTTTTATTTACTTCGGAACTTTTCGTGATAAAATAGCTGTTGGAAATAGCAATAGTTCTAGGTTATAATGAGATAGCTTTAGCCTAATTATTCAGTATGTTTAATTATTCCTATTATTACCAGTGGCGTAGAAACCTCGTGGCACTTTTCTTTTATTTAAAATTAAAATGGTACACCACTGTCTTAATTATAAAAAACCTAAGATACTTTAAATTTTGAACAAATAATTATTCTTTAAAATGCATCGTATCTCGGTAATTGTGCATTTCGTAGTTTATGCCTGATGAGACCTATTATGCTTCATTAATACAGGGTGAAATTAATGCCATAGGGCAAGAGTAGATTCCTGACGAAAAGACAATGCTATATAACTATACTTACTTTAGTCAAAAGTTGTTGGTTAAAAAGATACAGTGTCAAAATAAAAAATGTAGTTTTTATATTTATAAATATTTTTTTAAAACTCGAAATATTTGGATACAATTTGGAGATCTGAGGTTTTTGGGGGCGAGAAATTCAAATTTGTTTCTAATTTTGACGCTACTAGTAGAAGGCGCCACATATGACACATGCTTCATTGAAATGGCATAATTTTTTTACGACTTAGTGTATGCATCTGACTATTAAAACAAACGATTATTCTACCTTGTTTATGTGAAAAGGGTATAACCTTGTTAAAGTCGTTATGAGTAACCGTTTTCGAAATAATACTATGTGAAATAATCAATGCACCGAGGAAAAATTGTGTTGGTTTCAAGTAAAGAGCCTTTTCTCCTGAAAACACAGCAAAATGTTACTTGAAAAGTTACTCAAACTAATACATTATGGCCATTTGCAAAATTTTAAGAGCGGATTTTCAAGATTCGTTCAGATTTTCAAAATTGCAAAGAATAATTTTGTTCAAAATAATCGAAACATAAATCCTACATTCTTTTATACAGTGTGGCTGACAGTGGCGTAATGTTTGCTGTACATAAATAAAAGAAGAGTGGCACAGAGTTTTTACTGGTGACATTGGTAATTAGGTCTAAGGTCGCATTACAACCTAGAATTATTGTCGTTTTGTCGCGAAGAATTTCCAAGTAAATAAAAATTTCAAAATCTTTGACACCTTGTATCTCGAAAACGAAGAACTTATAGATATAAGATAGGTATATTTGGATAAATCTCATTTATTTTTACTGTACAATCACCCCTTTTAACACACATACTCATACAGGGTATAGAAAGAACCACCCCATACAATGACCCAAGGAACACACCCTCCAAAAGAGCGCACACCATTATGGGACACCCTGTAGATAAGCGGATCGCTTTCGCTTTTTCAGTTCAGTTTATATCACTTTATGTTGAGCAGCCCAACGCGAGTGACAAACGTCAAAGTATATATTTGACAGCTGACAATTTGTTTGAAGTATATTATTTGTTGGGAAGTAGTGACAACAAAGTTTTATTTTTCTACGTGGAGTATTTCAAGACTAAGTCAACGTAGACAATATAGGTATAAATCAGAAAATGATCTGAGGAGCATCTAATATTACAAAAATCCAAAATCCATCCAGAATTTAGTTTGCAGACATGACACTCATGTCAAAGAGAGCCAATTCTAAAAGTAAATTATTTGAAGTTATATCTTAGCTACGGGTGGGGATTTTGGAGTAGATTTTAAAAAAATCTGCTGAAGCAACGAGAAAATTATTCCAGAAAAAATCATCTTACAAGTAGAGGCAGAGATACCTATAAATGTTTAATAGTATTAAAATAATTGCAATAAATAATAAATATTCGTTTAGCGGACAGTATGAAATAAAAGTTAGTTTTACTTTTATAAGTTTCAAACCCTATGAAGGATGTTTTCCAGTTTGTTGTAATTATTTATTAGAAATGTTAAGCCAAAAAGTTGTAAAAATGCCACAATACAGAGTATTAAAGCTTAAAAAGTCTGTAATACATTTATTCTGATGGATACATGGTACTTGACATAAATTAAATGACAATTAAACTACTCATTAGATATTTTAAGAAAAAAATAATTACTGGTTTGAGGTACAGGAAACCACTGCCATCGAAAATCCCAGAATTTTGAGGCTACCAATATTTTGAAAAATAAATAATTGCATCCAATTTCTAATTTCATTGTTAAAAAATATCGCTTTATTCGAAAAATAACCCATTGACATACTAGGACAGTTTAGTTAGGACAAGCAACTGTAGTGTTTACACTAAAAACAATTTATAAAAAAATTGTACGAGAAGAAAGCTATTTATTTTTTTCTTCACTTTGTCTGATGTAAAATTCATTATATTTACTATCACTTCGCATGCATTGTTGCTTTTAGTAATATCACGATAGTCTTTGCATCTTACATCCTAAAGGCAATGAAAAGAATGATTACGATTTATAGGATCAGCTGAGAATTTAGTTTCCGCCATCTAACTTTATTTATGAGAAACTGCAAATCGGATTGTTCTCTATTTTGA
The DNA here is from genome assembly GCA_025584915.1 of Monochamus saltuarius. Taxonomy (NCBI): domain Eukaryota; kingdom Metazoa; phylum Arthropoda; class Insecta; order Coleoptera; family Cerambycidae; genus Monochamus; species Monochamus saltuarius. The sequence goes on along the minus strand of CM046724.1, from coordinate 44,818,201 downwards.
TACTAGCTTCTATACAAACCGTGATTCGATGAAAAACATCAAACATGGTATTTGTTGGACGTTGTCACATACTGAAAAAATGTCTCCAAGTAAACGTTTATATCTCCGAGTCTTCGTCAAAGTACAAAGTTCGAATCTCAAAACTCGTATAGGTAATGTAAATACCTCTTAAAAGTTATTGATAAATCTAATTAATTCTAAAACTATCGAATCACCACAAATTAACATGTATAGGGATTTTTTGTTCGAAATACAACTTTAAATAGGTATAATGCAATCTTCAAAAATATAAAAAATTCTTGACATAGAGGTTTTATTAATTTAAGAATTGTGTCCCCATGCTATTCCTCGAACAATTAAAAATTTCTGCCGCAATGCTTTCTTTGATTCTCAAACCAACTTGTTTTTAAACATTGCCATCTGTTTTTCTTGTCACAGAATAACTTTCCTAGGAGACACAGTTAAAAACACACTGTATATAATAACTTGCATGTCCTATGTCATCTATAGTGTTTATATATTATGACGTGCACATGTGACGTCTAAATTAATTTAAAAATTCTACTTGGTCCACTCCCAGTTTTATTTTTTCCCAAATTATTTCAACGATCAACACTAAGAAATACATACCACTTATAAAATAATGACCTTATCTCATTTTCCAAACAAAAGTGATGAATTTTTGTGTCGAATAAAATTTCAAATAAACATGAATGATTCAGGTATTCTTCTAATCAGCAGTACTTACTTCGTTTACTTTAGCTTTTCAGGCTGAAAATTATGGATCATCTGTAATAGTCAGGATGTAAGATGGTGGATCTGGTTTAAAAACTATGACAAATTAAAATTAACTCTCAAAACATAATTCAGAGAAACAGCGCGACCTATGCTATCAAAAATGTTTAGCTTTAGATAACAGAAATATAGGGTGTTCTACAAAGTCTATGACAAACTTTGGTAGATGGTAGTTGGGCTAATGTGAAACATTTTTTCTTATATGAACATAGATCCGATTCGTTTTTGTTTAGAAGTTACAAGCATTTTAAAAAATAAAATTTCATATTTCAATCAAAGCAGTCTGATAAATAAAAATCGTGGTTGCTATAACAATAATTATTATTTGTATTTAAAGTTTAAAGATTATTTAACCTCTATTAACCAAATTAACAAATCTTAAGACTATAAAAATTGTTCAAAATGTCCACCCTCGGCTCGAAGCCTCACATCTGCGATGAGATTTAAATCATTCCTTCTCTGGGTAGTTGCATCCTGAATTCTTTCAAGTAACTGCTGACGAGCAGTAATTTCAACATTGTAGATAACCTGCTTCATATGTCCCCATCATAGACCTCATAAATCATGGACGCGCCCGAAACCGTTTTATGCCTATACAAATCGTTGATGCTCAGATGTGTGCGACAGAGATAGAGATGGTCCGGGCAAAAACCCACAAATCATTGGCCGAAAAAACAAAAACCGTAAATGACAAACGTGTGACAGACCGAATTATATTGGATATTTACTCATTTATTCAGAAATTTAATTTATAATTACATTTTGATAATAACAATTTGTAAGGAAGGTTTTAATTATTTAGGAAAGGTTTTGTCAGGTTATGTTTATATATTTTTCTGTCATAGAACATCTGTTTTTGCCCGGACTAGCTTCATCCCTCTTGTACACATCAGGACGGCGGACCTCTCTTTCTAGGACCGATCCATAATAAGGTCTATGATCCCCATAAATAAAAGCCCAAAGGATTTAGATCTGGGGGACGCGGTGGCAATGCTGTTGGACCTTGTTGATCTATCCATTTATTCGGGAAATTATCATTTAATCAATCGGGCTCATACCTCATAGTTTGAACAGTATTGAACTTTACGTCATCAATGAAATCAAAATGGTTGCTTTCCAAGAAAGTTCTATACAGATCTGCATTTAAATGATTATTTAAAACATGAGCAGGCAGTAAATTATTGTTGGAATCCTCCCGCAAGCCTGAAGCATCACTGAAATCGTCTTGATCTAATTGCATACGGATTTTATAATGCCCAGATATCTTCATTATGATTATTATTTATGACATTCCTAGTAAAACACGCTTTACATGACAAACAAAATAAATCATTTTGTGCACGTTGTTAAGAGTGACCAGACGTCCCGGATTGTGCGGGACAGTCCCGGATTTTAATCATTTTTCCTGCAAAGAGAAATGTCCCGGATTTGTCCCACATTATGCTGATTATCTGATTTACAGTTACTTGTTACACATGATATGTAAAATATTGAAATATTTGTATCATGTAGTGTATACTCATACCACAAAATAAAATTGATATATCCCTTTTGTCCCTTTTTACTAAAATGTTTTTAGTGCCGTTAAATATAAATGACGTTGAAAAAAAGAGCGATGCCATGAGTGGTGAGTGTAAGATGCCGTCGATAGTACTATCATGTATGAGTAGTAATTGCTGGAATTTAATTTAGCTAGGTGCCTACCTTAAAGTTTTTTAAGTAATTTTTTTTCACTGCTGTCATGAATTTGACATAAACAATTACAAATTAGTATTGTGTAAATTTGCTTTCAGCTGTCACTCCTCCTATTTAAAAAAAATGCTATAGTCTATCTAAGATTTTTATTTATTTTCTTCTTCAAATTTTAATTTGATTTTCCGAATTTTTGTATTTGTTGAATGGTGAAATTTGACATTAGAGGTAACTTTTTTTTGCCAACCATATTATTGTTATGCAAAAACATAAAGTTTGTCTTTGCCCCGCATTGCAATCCGCAAAATCTGGTCACTATAACGTTGTTGAAGTAACCAGTGACACAATTCTAATCGCTGCGGAGCATTTTCAGTATAGAACGCTTGTACATTTTGATCATGCAACGGATGTAACATTTCCCGTACAAAATTCGGAGCATTTATTATATCTTCTTCGTTTTGTACAATCACTTCAGTAGGACGAATGACCTTCCCCTCGACTGCATTAAATACTGTGTGAGCAGGTTGATGTCTATTTGGATTGTAATGTTCATTTTTACATGGAACGTTCCCCTGTATAATAATCTGCAGTGTAAAATATTGTTTATGATAATTACTGAAAATTATAGATATTGTTTTGAGAATTATATTTAAAAATATTTATTTTATGTTACAGATCACCTTAAGCAGCAGGCATTTTGTCTATATCAGCGATTATATCAGTTTCAGAAATATAGGTTAAGAATATTAATTAATGTCAAAGCTTATTGGTTCATTCAGGTAGTTGGTTATAATTTATTTCACACACGTGTCAAGTTAATTATCTATTTGTAGGTATATATTTACAATCAGTTCAGTACGGATCACATAAATATCTAAGGTTGGTAATAACGATTTAATTTAAATTGGCACGATAGGTATCCTCTTGAAGGGAAATGAAACGCTAAGCCTTTCTTCTGTGAGCAGGCACGCGGATCGAGCGTGATTTTCTCACCTCTATAGCGCGACTCGGTAACTCCAAAACCATGAGATTTTTGAAGTTTTAATGCTGAGCATACATTAGTCATTACCGGTTCAAATTGGACTTTGGGTCTAAGTTGAAAAAAAAGCAACTCTGAGGAACCAATAAGACGGCTAATAGTGGAGATTCTTTCGTGGAAATGAACATTCAAGGAATAGGTGGCTTATGATTTTGGTGAGATCGACACAGTAGAGAGACACACTCAAATTTTCCTTAAGAATATTTAATTGATTGAACGGACAGATTTTCTTTAGATAAGGATTTATTTATTTTTGCGGCTTTGAGCCATATTGAAAATCTGCAACCATTATTACGTTTGGGTCATTACAATATTATTGTTTATTTTTTGAGGTCGAGAGCCATATGTAAAACCACTATTAATTAACTATTTAATTTTATTATTTAAACAGTGTAAAGGATAAGAAAGCTATTTTTTCTGAAAATATTAGATGCTTATTAGAATTAATATTATAAATTTGTTAAGTTAGAATATTAATGTCCGAGTGGTAGTTATTTTTTTGGCCAACCACAATTTGATAACTCAGACATTATTTTAACGGTTGGTGGCGCTCAACTATTAACAATTAAATAAAATTTATAAAATTATTTCATACATTTATTCTGAACCACGACCTAGCTCCTACTATATAGGGTTGGAAATCGCTGATGGTCTATCTGAAGTTACATGAGAGCGACAAAGTAAAGTATAGAAATCCGTGGGATAGACAAAGATTGCTATAGGAAGACGTCTTATAAATTAGAATAACATCTGAGCAGTCACTCCCACTTCTAACCGAGCGAAGATGGCGATTGGTCGCTGAGATATAAGTGGGAGTGGATTTTATTTGTTGAATGACAAAACGGGCGGTGACTATTTAGATTTTGAAACGTCGTCAATATAGTCATCCTTGTCTATCGCACAGATTTCTATAATTTCCTTTGTCGCTCTCATGTAAAACCAGATAGACCATCAGCGTTTTCCGACCCTGTATAACATCTGAGACCGGGCCAGTCACATCTCAAAAAGATGTGACAGGATATCTTCATCGATATTCCCAGGCAACTTGCTTGGCGTTCCCAAGACAATATCCATATACAATGACAATATCTGCATACTCTTCAGTTGTAAATAAATGTATCTTTTATTTAGCAATTAAACGCTAACATATGGATTCATCAACAAGGCGTAACGTTAGTCAGACTAGCGGAGGTTACGCGAAAAATTTACGCATCTGTTGCACTAATTTAAATAAAAAGCATACTCCTATTCACTACTATGTATAATACTTACTTTATGATATGTTAACTAATCCGTAGTACTGAAAAGTACAGTTTTTGAATATAAATACTAAATATACAATGGGACACGCAGGGAACTAGAGGCCGAAGTTACGTGATTTTTAGACAGGTACAATACTGGGTCTAACTTTTGGCGCAAATATGGACGTAAATAAACAGCCTACCTAGCAACGCATGCTTCGCTACCTAGCAACTCATGTTTCGTGAATGAACGCAAAGCTGGTTAGGCCAATTAACTCGCTTTACACGGGCGTAAACTAGTTAGTCGGACTAGCGTACGCCCGTTTCATGAATCCGGCTGTAAGTGTCTAATGAATAAACACAATGGCAACCATCATTTTTATTTATCAGCCTACTTTGAAATATAAAATATATTTTTATAATACTTGTAACTTCTAAATAAAAACGAATCGGACCTATGTCCACATAAGAAAACATGTTTGACATTAACCCAGTTACCATCTGCCAAAGTTTGTCGTAAAGCTTGTAGAACACCCTGTATAGAAAACCAATTAATGTTCATACATTTAATATAAAATCGTATACTAGACTTCTCTCACTCTCAAAGCATGTCTTAATCAAAGGATATATTTTTAATACCTTATTTGTATTGCAAAGGTAAACAAAAAATTTACAAAATTTATTTTTAGGAATAGAAAATGGTATCTGGACAACTGTTGTTGTGCTTTAGTATACTTATTTCGTTAGTTTATAAATCTGTAAGCGTATGCAACAAAACACCAGAGGGTGTAGTAAAGCCAAGACATAGTAATGTCGCAGGAAAATATTTATTAGAAATTGATGGAAATCCAGAACGCTATAAACCTCTACAAAGATATAACAGTAAGTGCAAAAAACTGCCATTATTATAATAATCATTATTTACTAACAAATCGCACATTAATTACATTGTATCCCTATTTTTTACTTATATACTCTACATCTAATTAAAAGTATTATAACAGAAAAGATTGTCTTAGCTTCAGATACCGTCCATTATTTCATCAAATGAATTGAAAATATAGTCGCGGCAAGAATTCAGACGGCTTACGTCACAGCTGACGTTACCCAATTGTTCTGGTCACGTTAAAACAATCATGTTTTGCAATTTAGTGCAATATATGTATAGTTCAAACATTTAGTGTAGTATATAATTCTATTATTCTCAGATGTAGTTTCTTAAATATTTTGTTGAAAATATAATGAATTATTCATTTGTTCGTATAACGTAAGTAGTCTGAATTCTTGCCGCAACTATAGTAAATATTTAATAAACAAATGAGCAATGTGATAGGAGCTCACTTGGACCAAAATAAATGCTAAATGGTAAATCGAATCAACTTTAATTCAAATCAGTAGGTACCAAACTTGATGGCAACTGAGGTACATGATAATTTAAATTCAACTTCCTTAAATAACAAACAAAAATTAACTGGCGGAATTAAAGCTGGGTTTATTTTGGAGAGACAATTTCAAAACTGATTATAATTTTGACAGTAGTTCATAGTTCATCACTTATTTTGCACATTTTAAAATTAAGCTATAAACTAACTTTTTGCGATTCATTGTCAAATTAAAATTTATGAAATAAAGTATTGGCTTCTTGACTTTCTTATTCAAAAAAGGTAAGTTAACAAGAAATACTTAAATTATTAAAGGCCGTTTGCACCGAAAAATATATCAGGCTGGCTTTGTTAAGCTCCAGAAGAGAAGAACGATGAACGTTAAATCGACAAATGCTTTTTTATTTGAATAGGTATCAATTTAATTTTTATTTATTTAGTTTCACTTTCACAAATTTGTTAGTAGACTGATATGTACAATTAACTCTATTTATAAACTGATAGATCATAACACTTGGGTCTGTTATTAATATTCTACTTAAATTAAGCCAACAGACTAATAATAAGTACCATCCTGTGTAACACAAAACGGTAATTAATACCTATATTCTGTCTGTCTCTCAAAAAAATCACTGACTGTTCTGTATATATAAGTGAACGGAATATTAAAAATTTTAAATTAGAATAACTAACAATTTAATAAAAACTCATTAAACTGTATCACAAAAATGAAACATTTGTAGACTCTCATGTATTTTTTTGTAATTGCATATTTTATAACCAAACTGTAACACAGAACAAATTTTCTTTTTCAGTCTCTCTAAAATGTGGTTATCCTCAAAAGGCATTCATAAACTTCATGATAACATTAGAACCAGATAATATTGAAGATGGGTCATATGATTTAGGGCAGCTGGGCTTTGAAAATGGCACCGAAATGTTGGCTAGGTTCAGTTATTCATGCCCTAACACTATAGTTGAATCTAGTACAATACATAAGAAGGAAATCCATGTAAGTTATATTGCAAACCATTGCATCAACTTATACATGACTAATTTAATTTATCAGAACAAACACACAAAAACAAGAGTAACATATTTTCCAAAAACTATTCTTAAGGTATTTACGATTCTTCAAACATGAGACAGTTTTTGGCTGGTTACTTAAGAGCAATTGACGATATACTTAACATAGTGTAATTTCTTGATAGCTATTTATACGGATGTAACAAAAAAGCAGATCATTCGATTAATTACGTATTTTTAGCGACAAAAGGTTTAAGCGCCGTTGTGAACTGGTCAGAAATGTTTGACCATCTCCGTCTTACATCGCATTCGCCGGAAGTACATTAACAACTGAACTGACCGAATAGTTCAGGACGGTTCGGAATCGATTCTTGCTGTGGTTGGAATAATATGACGATTGAATCCTACTCAGCTATGCACAAAAATACGTCTTAAAAATGATGATTGGTTGGTAAAAAAAGTGCTTGAAATAATGTAAAATAGGCAGGAAATATACAAATGGTTTTGAAAAATGTAGGCAAAAATATTAGATTTTCTCTAATTATAAGCGACCGTTTATGCATTGCTGAGACTGGCAAAAACATTGTTAATAGCAGTGGAGCATAATGATTATCTGATTAATTTAAAGAGTTGTGCATAAATTCATGCTTTTTCAAATGATAAGACTGATTAATTATTTATTATTTCAGTCGTGGAGTTTATTGCAACGGCGTGGTTACGACTTTTAGAACCTTAAATTTCCAGATAGGTTTAATAATTTTTAGTTCTTGAAAGTTACTAAATACAGTCGAATTTAAATCAGTTTTCATTAGTCCAAAGCGATCCATTTACAAGTTAAAGAATGTTAAAATATTTTTTTCAAATTCAGATAACTTTATTGTTGAAGTCTTTCAAAATTTGTATTACTCGATATAGATAGTCAACAATTAAACGTAGACCAATTAATTTGGCATCAGTGGGATACAAGACTTTAGAAATTATAGTTTGCGAACAGTTAACAAGATATTTTGAATATATATTATCTTCTTTGCGAAAGACAATCAGGTTTTCGTGAAAAGCATTCGTGTGAAACAAATGTTTGTATTAATTGGAAAGAAGCAATCGGTGAGGTAAATGTGGTGTTAAGTGTTAAGTGTTTGTATTGACGTACTTTTGAAACCACTGACAAGACAAAATTATTGCAAAAATTACAACTGTACTGTACTGTATAATATAAAATATATTGAGTTACAATGGTAAAGTAAATACTTAAGTAACTGATTTCAGATGACGGTGAGGATGATAATTATTAACACAATTTATCAAATACAATCATTAGTAAAATAGCTGTGCCACAAGGTAGTGTTAGGTCCCTTGTTATTTGCAGTTGCAACAACTTAAACGCTCCTTAGTTAGATTCTCATAAATTCGGACCTTTGATGCATTAGATAGCTTTCTAGTCTTCCGCTTTAAATATGACACAAAGTCTATCCCGACAGTCCCTGGGTTGTTAGTAATGCTAGTTTTATTTTTAATTATAAAAATATTGTCGCTTGAGGAACAACAAACTTGCATTAAACTTTTCTTTCTTATCAATCTTTGCTTCAAGTTGGGAGGAAAATTTCAAACAAACCTTGTTTATTAGTTCTTCTATCTGATCATTCCCAGTAATTTTCGAATCTAATGTTTATGCACTACGTGTATTTGGTTTCGACATGATACCAGTTTGTTTCAGTAGTAGAACTATGAAAAGGACTCGCCAGAGAATTCGTATAGCTTTAACGCCAAAACTGCACTTATGACCACGAAGTATACTTATGACTAACTTTTTGAAGAATTATGCTGTGTTAGAGCTCAACAGTCATCATCTCTACTTCAAAACAGTTACTAGGCATGTTCTTCTTAAAACACACTTGGAATACCACTTAATTTAGAAAATTTAACAGGAAAAAATCATTTGTAAAGTTTTATCCTTAGACGCGAAATTCGTAGATATTCAGGCGAATTTCGCAATTTTTTATTTAAATTATTAACGGCGGTTACTTTTAGCGAATTTCGCAAAACAGGAATATCATCGCTATTTTCATCATTATGTGGGGTTAGTAAGTTTGTTTTGAGCTTTCCACAATCTATCATGACAGTCAATGACAGTTGAAAATGACAAAAAATTATGCAGTTGGTATAATTCCCTATAGTTGAAAATTTTCCCGCCATTAAATAATTCACACAAATTTTCGTCAATTTCTATGAGAACAAGGTTTAAGTATGTTTATAGATGATACACTTATTAGTCGAGGCAATGAATCACTAAAAGGCCAAAGATAGGAAATCTTTTAGGATGTATCGGAATGCGGTTTTTGCATTCGCTTGCAAGAATTATTTATATCATTTGTACCTATTACAAACCGGAAGTTGCATTGTTGTAGCTAAAAATGCATGCAAAAATGCATCTTTTGAGAGGCCTTTTGGCAAATTTAATAACTTCGTAAATAAGAGTCAGAATTGGCTCAAGTCGGGTACCTGGGGTTTTCGAGGTCGCTGATCACGATTATGATGTTCAAATTGACCCCGAACACCTGAAGCTCAGGAACGCCGAAGAACGTCATCTCCGGGGACTATCCCGAACTTGATGCGAGAGAGAGAGAAACTGGGCACCCGGGGTTTTTGGGTCGCTGAATTCGAATATACCATCGGCGAACACCCCACGGACACCTGGTGCGCCCTAACCTGGACGCGGACGTCATCTTCGAGAATTTTTCTGGAAATATCGACAATAACGAACCGAAAATCATTATGGAGGCTTTTTGTGTGCGCTGAATCCGAATTTTATGTTGAAGACGACCACCCGAACACCTGGTGCGCCCTAACCTGGCCCTGAACGTCATCCCCGAGGGTTTTCCAGACATAATTGAAAAAAAAACACCCGAAAATCATTACTGGGGTTTTTTTGGGTAGCTGAATTCAAATATGGCACCGACGAACACCCCACGGGCACCTGGTGCGCCCTACCCTGGCTCTGAACGTCATCCCCGAGGGGTTTCCAGACACAATTGAAAAAGACCAACCAAAAATCGTTACTGGGGGTTTTTTGTGTGTGCTGAATCCGAATTTTATGTTGAAAACGACCACCCGAACACCTGGTGCGCCCTAACATGACCCTGAACGTCATCCCCGAGGGTTATTGTCGATATTTCCAGAAAAATTCTCGAAGATGACGTCCGCGTCCAGGTTGTGGCCCACCAGGTGTCCGTGGGGTGTTCGTCGGTATATTTGAATTCAGCGAGCCAAAAAAACCCCAGTAACGATTTTTGGTTGGTCTTTTTCAATTGTGTCTGGAAACCCCTCGGGGATGACGTTCAGAGCCAGGGTAGGGCGCACCAGGTGTCCGTGGGGTGTTCGTCGGTGCCATATTTGAATTCAGCGACCCAAAAAACCCCCAGTAACGATTTTCGGGTGGTTTTTTTCAATTATGTCTGGAAAACCCTCGGGGATGACGTTCGTCGGCGTTCCTGAGCTCCAGGTGTTCGGAGAGTCAATTTGAACATCATAATCGTGATCAGCGACCTCGAAAACCCCGGTACCCGACTTGAGCCAATTCTGACTCTTATTTACGAAGTTATTAAATTTGCCAAAGGTCTCTCAAAAGATGCATTTTTGCATGCATTTTTGGCTACAGCAATGCAACTTCCGGTTTGTAATAGGTACAAAGTAGGTACAATAATTGCAAAATGCAAAAACCGCATTCCGATACGTCCTATCCTAAAAGATTTCCTATCATAATGCTTCATTGCATCGACTATATAGCCATATCGTATAGGGATTACAATGACATCGTCTGAATAGTGAGCTAAAAACTTTTGTGTTTTTTTTTTTAGTTTAATCTGGTCTGGTAATAGGTCAAAATTGGAAAAAAAGAAAACAATTCACTACAAATTGCCAACGTTTCGGCCTGTATTAGGTCTTCCTCAGGGCTCTAAAAAAAATTTTTACTTTATTTAAAAGTATATTAAAAGAACTTTGAAATTCTTAAAAAACAAAAATTGTTTTTCTATTAAAATCATTAACACTGTTACAAAATTACAGTAGTGCAGGCAACACACTATTAATAATAAAGTTTAAAACATAAATATCAATTTTTTCCTTTTTTTCTTTAATTATAAATATATAAAAATAATTACCTGTATAATGATTGTTTTCCTTTGTCAAAAATATGAGTTTGTACCATTAGTTTAATAAAAAATAAGTAAACATCAAATTCATAAATTATTATGTATTTAACATTTCGTCAATCTATGAAAAATATTTATTAAAATAAGGTATCAACGTGCTGAATAGGATGCTGTTCACTTTCTTTTTGCCAACCAATAAAAATCAGAAAAAAATAGGAAAGGGGTTTCAGGTATACAGAATGTCAAATAACACTGTTTAATGTTTTCAATTAAATTAAAATACGAAGTGTTTAAATTTGAATGTCCTGCTTTTTATCCATAAAATTTTTGTTTTCTTTAATGCTAATCATTTCATGAAAGACCCATTTTTTATAGTTATTCTGTTTACCAATGATAGTAGTTTCCCCAAAATCAAAATCGTGTAAATATGTTTGTGCATGTTCTGCTATGGCCGTTTTATTATGATTATTTAATAGTGACAAAGGTTTGATGCTTCTAACAAGTTCAGAAACCCGTGTTTTGAGATAAATTCCTCTTTGACCTATATAAACCTTATTACAATCTGCACAAGGAATTTTGTATATAATATTGCTTAACAGTTCATTAGGAGTAATCTTTCTGTCTTGTTGTAAATCTTTTTAAAGTATTTTCACTACTAAAAGGGCTGACGGTAGCCGAGCGGCCAAGGCGGCGACGAGCAGTTGCTGTCAGGGAAGCACGAGCGGCCGGAAGTTGGTTCGAATCCAACACGGGGCAGAAGAATTTTTCTGTCCTACCCATGGATGTTTGTGATTGTAGGGGTGGAGGGTAGTGTAAGTTAGTAGGTAAAAAGGGCCAAATATGACCTAATTACCAGTAAGCTTCAGTACCTTTCACTACTAAAATCTATATCTAAACTATCATTTTTTAAAATTCAATTAAAATAAAAATACAATTTGCGGATTATATTATTTTGTGTTAAATTTTTAGTTAATGTTACTAATACCGTAAGTTTTATTGCCTGACATTCTTCATCACATAAGTCTCTGGCATTGTTGAAACAATTTTCATTTAGACTCTTTCGTTTACTTTCAAATTACTCAACGATAACACAACCAAATGTAGCATATATGGTATTGCTGGAAATGGAAAACATTTATCAAAAGCTATACAATGTGTAGCTATTTTTTAGTTTAGATGGTGATAGTACTATTTGTCTTATTTCAGTTAATATGATCGCAGAACAAGATATCATTCGGGCTTCTAAAAAACAAAAAGGCAGCAGGTTTAGATGGAATTCCAAGCTTTATAGTTAAAGACTGTACACGAGTTCTCATTAAGCCATCATTGATTCATAATATGTCACTTTGTTTCCACAAATTTCCAGATGTCTAAAAAAAACTGCTCGTGTATGCCCGATTCTTAAGAAGGGGGATCCTTCCATTGTTAGTAATTACAGAGCTATATCAATACTTTCTAACTTTACGAAACTACTTGAGGTAATCCTATACAATCAGATTTACTCGATATTTAAAACTCATATGTTCCCCGATCAACACGGCTTTATGGAAAAAAGGTCATGTACAACAAACGTAGCCTGTGTTGTTATCCAATATTTGAGGAGGCTTTGAATAATTAGAAGCAGGTTGATGTTATTTATTTTGATTTTCAAAAAGCATTTGACCAGATTGATCATTATGTTTTGTTATCCAAACTTGACCGCAATGGCTTTTCTTGGAATTTAGTCAAATTTCTTTAATCCTATTTATCGGTTAGATACCAATATGTTGAATATAACGGTGTTAAATTTTTTACTTACCCCATAAATACTGGCGTTCCGCAAGGTTCCAATTTGGGTCCCTTACTATTTATACTTAATACTAATTATAATAATTACTATACTTCATATTTATTAACGATTTATCTAATGTAATTAAATGTCCCAAGCAACTTTTTGCTGACGACTTAAAATTTTAGAGGATAATTAGTAATACGTACAACTCCCAATATGTGCAATCAGTCATTGATCTTGTCTCAGTATGGTGTACAAGTTATCGTATACATATAAATATATCTAAATGTAATATTGTATCATATACTAGGAGGAAAACTATTATTTATTATAATTATCAGTTGGCTTCGACCGAAATAAATAGGTGTGATGTGGTCAAGGATTTGGGTGTTTTCTTAGACAGTGGCTTGACCTTCAAACAGCACATAAATAATATTGTATCTTCTGCATCTAAGTCACTTGGATTTATTATTAGGAATTGTAAAAATTTTAAGAATATATCGACTTTGAGAGTATTATTTCAATAGTTCGAAGTTAAAATACTGTTCACTAATTTGGTATCCGCTGTATCAGAATTATATTGATTCAATTGAATCTGTTCAAAGACGATTTTTGAAGTGTCTTTGTTATAAGGAAAATGGTATATATCCTCAAAAAGGTATAGATAATTACTTACTACTGCATAGATACAATTTCTTATCCCTGCATACAAGACGCAAAATTACATCATTCTCTTTTGTATACAACTTACTTCGCAACAATGTTGATTGTATTGAGTTACTGAGTAAGCTTAGTTTTTATATTCCAAGAATCGGAAGTAGACATGAGCGTCTTTTACAAGTATGTACTCCACACAGCAATCTGCTTCTCAAGTCACCTATTTATGTTATGGCTGATAATATAAATTTGATTTGTAGTTCTTGTGATATTAATTTTGTACAATCTCTAAAATCAAGAATTGTTTTATAGCACATACTAGTACTACATAATAGGGTTTGTTTTCTTTTATCTCTTGGGTTTTGTTATAAATGTTTATGTATTTGAAGAAATCAACTCTAGCATTTTTATATATAGTGTTTAGTTTTTAAAAATATTTGTCTTATTTGTCACTTGTATTGTATTTCCTGTAATTGGGTGTTACATGAATGTTGGAAATAAATGCCTTATTATTATTTGTACAGGCCCGCAACTTTAAAAAGTATTGATAAAAATATTTATTTCAGGTTTATTGGATAGCTCCTGCACCAGGCAGTGGGTGTGTTAACATAAAAGCCACTGTAGTCGAATCGAAAGAATATTGGTACAGCGAGGATGAGTCGCTAACTAAAAACTTATGTGAAGAGACGAATGAAGATGAGAATGTTCAGCCTAAAATTCTCACAACATGTTGTGCATGTGATGAGGCCAAATATGAGGTGGGTCTTACAGACTAAATTAATAACAAATTATCACGCAATTGTTGCCATAAACTGTTTTTGTCTTAAGAAATCTATTGATTGATTAACAAAACAATGTCATATTAGATCTCAATAGCAAATATTTCCCAATTTTACTACATTAGGTATTTCCCGCAGATGAGATCAAATCTTTTTCCGACTCAGTTATACTGCCCTGTTTAAGAATAGAAGTCGTATGTACATTTTTTATCAATTTCGGTTTATGACACCCACAACTTGGTATTTAGAATATGTATGCACAGCTCATGTTAAAACTGAAAGTCGTATTATTTTCCTTTATGATGTATAGTAACATGTTAAATAATATTTTTATTAAAAATTAAAATTTGTTGGCACAGAAATTTACCTAATCCAGGCAGTATCTCAAAATGAGATTTTGTCAGTTACGACTTCTATGCTTAACAGGGCCGTATAGTAATTTATTTGTAATGTGACATAATATTTATTCTTCGTTAAATAGTAGTACATTAATAATAGTTCAGTGTCTAATGTCATTTCTGTTTACATATTGGAGGCTGCCGTAGGTACTGTTTTTACTAATGTATTTTATTATGCGCATTAAAAAATACTATTTCATTAGAATAGGGACATTTTTATTGTCTCTAATATAAACTAAGAGGAAACAGTTCACTATTACATTAATTTATCAATATTTTAAACATATATGTTATAACTACCATTGTAAATATAGCGTGTGTTTCATAGGCAGTTAATCTGGCAGTTTATCTACTTAAAAAATGAAACTGTCGTACCTACTATATTCTCAAATATTCTCTGAGTCTATTTATTTGTGACATGATTTTAGTTTTTATTTAGTTTGATTGCACTTCTGAAAAAATAAAGATTATTTAAATAAGCTCTTGCGCCAAACGGATCAGTCAAGGGTTGGTTAGGCAAACTTAGTTTCAAAAATAACCCTTGACAGGCGCAAGGGCTCATTTAATTAATCTTTATTTGTTTCATAACTGTGGCAAAAACCCAATCAAACTAAAGAAAAATTATATTCTCATGTTTAAACACTCTTGCGTGAATAAAACGCTGTCTAAAACAGGCTATATTAAATAACTACTACCCACAATCACTATACCTCCACCCTTTAGAGCCTTAAAAGCCTGCAATATTAAATAAATAAAATTGTCTTATTTCAATGTTACTAAAATCGGAGAATAATAATAATAGTAATAAATACAAATTATGTACTTAAATTTACTGAACAATAATTACTTATTAATATTAACATTTACAATAATTTTGACTTTCCTTCCCATTGCTAGATATCTTGTCTGTATCTTTGAAAATCACAATGTCTGATATATCCGCTTATTTGAAAGTAAAAGATTTGTACTGAATTTTCTGGTCTAGTCTTCGTAGTACCTTTCTGCTATTGCTGAAGACTGCCACCTACTGTTCTGTTTAATCGTGATCTATAATAATTATATTCGATAACAAAGTTGTTGAAGTGCGTACCATGCAGTGGCGCGTGTTTGTTTCCGTGTTAGGAGAAATCAACTCTTGCGTAGAACATTTCTTATTATCTATATATTGTAAAAAGAATCTGCGGTATGCCAACTCGTTCGGACGTAGCGAAATTTGCTCTCTGGAGACATCTTGAGCATTAACAGAAAATCTCTTCTTCACAGTGGTGAACTTTTGTGAAACATTCGCCTTGGTACTAGGAAACCAATATATGAGCCAGTATTTTATCGATTTTCACGTTCGTCAATTCATAAAATGCATCTGCAACTACCATTATTAATGCAACCTAAAAATGTATACCTAATATCGAAAAAAATCATCATCAGAAACTCTTCATCGGCAGCTCTTGTTAGAAACGCTTGGATATGGTATCATCACAAAGTATATACTTTGTGGTTATCATTACATTAGCCCGTTTGCCTTTTTGCTTTCATAACAGCTTTATTTTTATATAATTTTTCAAATTACTCTTCAAGAGATATTCGACATTGATACCTACACCCGCTTACTTTTTGTTAATACTGTTACGGAGGCTCACCTACCCTTTTGGTTTGTTAATTGTGTTCCTGTTTACGTTAGAATTTACAATTGAAGCTAACATACCTCTTTAGTTTGTAAATTACGTTTCTGTTTGTGTTAGAAGTTATAATTTTTGTAATACCTTTATTTTGACGTTATCTGGAATAGTTCAGGCTATATTCTATTTTATACACGACACGTTCACGAGATCGCAGAGACTTCGAGAACTCTAAAAACCTATATAAGCAAATCGGTTTCGCCGTCACAGTCAGTTTGTATTGAGCAGTCGATGACGATTGACAAACGTCAAAGTAAAGCGTTGACAATTGGAAAATTTGTTCGAAGGATATTTCTTGTATAATAAAGAGTGACAATAAAGTTTATTTGTCTACGTGACGTGTTTCCACGCTAAGGCAATTTCGAGGTTACAATATTCAATATGCATATGCAAGTCTACCTTTCTTAATCCTTACTAACTGTCAAATGTTGCAAATTATTTTTTTCAAAGGTAATAAACGTCGAGTTGCTTCTTCCTTGAGAAATACACTCAACATACTCTATTTTCACTAGGTTTTTGAACAAAACGTTAAAGTATAAACTATGTGTTTTTTTAACAAAACCACACATCAAAACCAAATGAAAAAATAGAACAGTTTGTCATAGAAACTAGCGCATCTCGTAGCTCGTCATAACATTCGGATTCTTACCGACTTTTTCAAGAAATATTCTTCTTGAGGTTTAAATATGTGTTTTTTTAATTGAACTTTTATTAAACCAACTTGTGATTGTGGATGAAACGTTATATTCTAGGTATTCGTGTTTTAGTAGCGTTTATTCACACAATACCCGAACTACGTTCTCGCGTTTAAACATTCTTACGTGAATAAAAACTGTCTAAAACATAGTGAAGTATTTAAATATTTTTCTCTTCAAAACAAAAATTAAAGTTCCAACATTTGTACCTACTTTTTAGTAAAAATTTATAAAATCACTGTTTTTCTATCTGAGTATTTTTAAACAAATTCAACTTCAGCTTGCATTTGAGGGAAAATGGACACGTAACACACATCCGAGGCGCTTTCCAAGAGACCAATGGAAAACTAAGTTCAGTGACGTGATTGGAGCTTCTCATCAATTGCACCATGCTTTTTGGGAATACAACACAACTGCCACTGATGGATTGAAGGAACTTGCTGAAAGTGGAGATACGGAAACTTTGGAATCAGAACTGAAAAATGATGTAAGTAGGTAGCGATCGAGGAAAAAATTAATTTAGAATTAATCTCACGTTAATATATATATATACTCCCAAATATGTATTTTTAATTAATTTTTCTATTTCCCATAAAATTTTCAAATTTAATGCGTCTCTCTAACTTGAAGCGCTAGATATGACATCTTCCAAGGCAACAAAGATGTATTAAATTAAACTCTTTTTTCATTGTCCTAATTGCTCAATACTGTAAACAGTTTCGAACTCGGCCAATTCTAGCACATTGCGGTTACCATTCCTTAAGTTTTGTTCTTTATCAACAGTCTCTTAAGATCAACTTTACCATAGCAAGACAAAGCCTTACCATTTCTAGACATTCTGGTTTTGGGCCATGGTATCTACAGGAAGAAGACACATACTAATATATAGTGGTTTTTAGGCTTTCACGGCCAGTGCTGTAATGAGGCCGATTGAGAGCGCTAACGAGGTCCCAATCGGCCTCAGTCGCGGCGATGCTTTTGCAGAGTCATCACTAAAGATGTCGACAGTGAAGAGCGGCGAAACGTGTTGAAGCATGGTATGCGACCAGTTACAACGGCGGCTACGGAACGCCCCGGAGGACCACCATTATCCGAGGAACGGCTCCGACCATGGGAGTCGTGATACCAACAATAGGAACCGAAATCAATATATGGACGGGCCCAGAGATACCGATAGCGGATCTGTCCCCCACAGAGCCTAGCCCGAGAACAACCAGGGCAGGTAAAAGAATCGCGGCTAATGCTAGGGATGTGCATTTTAACTCTGTTTCTGGCAGCTATCAGTTACCGAGGTCGCGGCACAACAGCCCAAAAAATCACCATATATCAAATACTAATATATATCTCTATGGAAAGTCTAACCATCATCCGGTAACAAAAACGTGGGAATGTCCAAACGAACTGTAGAAACCAGAAAAAAAGTACACTAAAGACATATACGGTTATACCAGCCTGAAAAATCCGGCGTTACTGAACATGCTTGAAAATAGATACACATAAATTCACTAGGAGATACTAGAGTCCTGGTTCGAACCAATGGCGAAGGGAGGCTTTGTAGATTTTATAATATCCGAACAACATGAACAGGGACGAAGGACTGAGGATTAGTCATACTTGAATGCCTTTGCTTAGGAACAAACAAGTAAACCGGAGCGTACCTGAACCAGCCATCAGTAAGACACCTGAACCTGTCAACTTAAACATTAAACCAACCAATCAAGATACGACAAGTACTGAAGATGCTACCTGCTAAGTATGGCGAAACATCTGCATTAAGCATCGACTACAAGCAAAACAGCCCAGAAGGTGTACATCATTTAGTCTCTAAAGGAGCCTCTTTACTGCAGGTCATGTCGGTCGCGCCAGTCCAACGTAAGTTCTTTTCCCACAAAAATCAGAGATTGGTGTCAAAGTATTATAAATATTCGACCAGTTAAGTTGTGAATGCCTCTATTTACTTACCTTAAACAAACTGCAAGTTTTTCGTCACATGAAATACAAATACTGAAAAAAAAAATTGTTGATATCTCTCCAGTTCAGAAAATAGATTATAAAATTTATCATGCTTTTTTTTATTGATAGACTGAACCCAAAACTTTATAATTTTCCTCGCTTTTCCCCTCCCCCACTTTATGTAACATCGTCAAAATAAAAATGTTCTCCAAGCTACACTCAACTACTACTTAAAAATTTCAACACGTCTGCCACACATATAATTGCACAAAAATTTGCTGCCACGTGCTGAACAAGTATGCGAAGTTATTTATGTTTGCAGGTCTGCGCTGTGCTGGTCCGTACAGGTCCATGTAGGCGTAATGTGCGTGATCTTTTAACTAACATTTGTTTTAATTCTCTTGTATTTAAGAAAAGTTCACCATAGAGGTTGAATTTGAGGCATGACATGCTATCCTTGCATTCATCCAAGGCTTTTCTTTTTAGTTGTAATACCTGCAGATCGAATTATCTAATTTCATGTAGAAATTTCATTCGTTCTCTACTGCGAGGAAATATTCCACATTTCCCTTACTAGTCCTAATATGTATGACATTCTTCCTGTAGGAGTCTCTTCAAAACCACGTGAATGCTAAATTCAGGTTCATGTCCGAGAAAATGGTCTTGTTTTAGTTAGTAGTTACCTTCAATACTTGTATGTCCTGGTACTCAACATGGTCTAATAATTCATGTAGGAGTTTTAAATAGGTCTATGAATTTTTAATACAATTTATTTTCAAATTATCCGCTAAATTCACACTTATGTCTACTTGAAATACTATTGGCAATTGGCTTTCAGGCTATATCTTACTACGAGTACGTCAGTTCTTGTTCCACTGTACATTTTTAAGCCATCTACGGATGGCCATACTAATCCCCATTTATGGGGATTTGTAAGACTTCTTAATTTCTCTTGCTATGAAAACTGATTGTATTCATATAAAACTGCAAATCTTTAAGTATTTAACTATTACAGACAAGGTGTGGCTACTTGAAAAAAAAATACCATGTTTAGTCAATAAAATAATCTAATGGTTGTTTTTTATTTATTACAGAGTGGGCATATAAGAACCATTATAAAGGCTCGTGGTCTTCAGTATCCAAATATTACGAAATCGACCTATGCTGTTTTTCGTGTGGATAATAAAAATCACTTAGTGTCCCTGGTGACAAAAATTATACCGTCTCCTGATTGGATTGTTGGAGTGGCAAATTTCGAACTATGTACAGAAGATTGTACTTGGAAAGAAAATGCAGCATTAAATTTATATCCTTGGGATGTTGGAACCGATAACGGCCTTGAATATGAAGTAAGTACCGAAACGTAGGCAGATATAATAGGTTTGTTCCAACCACAACATCTACTTTCGACCAATGCGATGTAAGACGGAGCTGGTCAAACATTTCTGACAGTTCTGAACCAGTTGTAATAGACCTAATATTTTAAATGATAATGTTTGTATTGTACAGGGGTTTTGATATACAGCGAAATACAAAAATTTCTTGAAACAGCTCTTTTTGATATAATGTTTAATTTTTTTCAGAATATATATCAAAGTCTCTTTGTTTAATGCAACGCCCTAATTATTTTTTCATTTTTCTAACAATTCTACACATATTGTATATAATATACCCTATAATATATGCATATACCTAAATCTGTTTTCCGAAATATTATTAGTTCAAAATCGTCAATTTTCTATTCTAATCAGTAATCGGTTTAATATAAAATAATACTGGTTTCTTTCTTATTTTTGAATATGATATTATTTTTCATTTTTTAAAATAAATTAAACATTTATAAATCAAATTGTTCAGTGTAGCTCCAAAATTATACTATGCAGTGTCTGAAGGCTTGCTGAAGCTTTTCCATATGGGTAATTCTATACGAAAAAATAATGCCACAAAGTTTATATTTTTTCTATATGTAACTCGAAATTAACGGGGTTACACAGTGTCAATTTTTTATGGATTTCTTCTAATATACCAATTTTGTGAATATACCAATTTTTTTCTGTACGCCTTGCGACTGTTCCTTTGTATGACGCATGTCCCCCAACGCCAAAGAGTCTAAACTGTCTTTGGCCATCAAATTATGCCTTAGGTATAACTTTTTTTTAATTTTTATAAATTTTAACAAAACGGAATTAAAGATTGTCAAAATAATCTTTAAAAAAGGTTGTTATATCACTAAAATAGCCGCGATACTGTTTTCACAATTACAGGTTCCAAAAACTTCTTGCCTTTTGTTAAATCCCACGTCCTGTCTTTAACTTTCAAAATTTAAGCAACTTTTGTATACAGTCCAGTTTTGCAAGTTGTCCGTATAAAAGAAATCTGAAAACTGGTCGTTGTGTTAAATAGTATTGATCTGAAATATTTAAAAATTTTCCCGCATGGGAATAGTCTATGTGACGAATACAACTAAAATATTTAGAACTCTCCAGCAGTTCCGGTAATACTCGACACCAACTTCATTTCTTTAAACGGAACACCGTGTATATTATTGCATTTTTTGGGTTATATGGAAAATTTTAGGGTCGTTTTGTGTATCAGTAATATGCAATATTAATTTATTTATTTGGAATGCTTACAGGAGAAGCGCAATAATAGTATCCACTGAGATATAAATGAGACAATACAAAGGTTATTTCATATATAGTAGTACACAATAATATAAATAGAAAAGTGTACAATAACATATATAAATTAGTATTCTAAATAAAGTAAACAAGAGAAGAAATAAAGAAGGAAATTAGTGCATTATTGTAAATAACAGAAATAAAGATATACTATGCAAAGTAAATTAATACAAAACATGAAATAAATTTAGATTTCTATGTTACAAAAGATCTTTCTCTAATCTGATTTTAATGGCAGTGTACGAAATTGTTTGAAAGTCAATATTAAAACAGTAGCGGTTAGCTAATCTGATCATTCTGCAAGAAGGTGCATTTTGTGAGTTATTTGTCTTCCTAAAAGGAATATTAAAGAGATAGGTGGATCTAAGGTGCCGGGCAACATTAAAATTAATAATGGCCAATATTTGAGGAGTATCAATAGCATTAGTGACTAGTATATACATAAATAGGAAATCATTTAAAATTCTCCGGTTCTCTAAACTTAATAGATTAAAATTGAGTCTCGCAGCATCTATATTAGCGGCAACTAAATTAAAATTATACTTATAAGCAAGACACTTTAAGAATTTCTGTTGAACAGTTTCAATTCTCTGAATATATGAGGAATACATAGGATTCCAAATTGCAGATGCAAATTTTATTCTGCTATAAATATATGCATAATATAAGTGCAAATACGAGTTAACATTTCTGAGAGGTCTCGTGTATCGATTTATAAAACTTAACAACAAAACATTTAGTTACCAAATTATTAACATGCTTATCAAATATTAACTTCACATCAAAAATTAGACCTAAATCCTTAATCTCTGAAGCTCTTTTTATGTGACAACCTTTAATAATGTAATCGAAATTAAAAGGTGATCGATGTCTTGTAAAGGAAATGTATGAATACTTGTTAATATTTATGAAAAGGCATTTTCTTCACAGTGCTTTAAGAAACGTTGTAAATCCTCCTGCAAATGAAGGCCGTCAAATAGAAATTTAACTGTTGAAAATATTTTTAAGTCATCCGCATATAGAAGATATTTACGGTAATGGACACATACACTAATCAGAAAGAAAAGAGGACCCAGATGGGATACCTGAGGGACTCTAGATATAGTAGACAGGATGTCAGACTGTACTCCATTAATTGTCACATAAAAGTTACGATCAGATAAATAAGACTTTATCCATTTGAGGAGAACTCCATCTACGCCAACCACTCTTAGTTTAGTAATAAGTATATTATGATTTATTTTATTTTTGAGGCTTTGTTTAGGTCAGTGTAGACAATCTAGATTCTAGATTGTTACGTAAATACTCGCTATAAGTAAAAAGATTTGTTTTAAGAGACCTTCCAAAGAAAAACCCATTGGCCCACTTTTATGTATAGGAACAACAGAAGACAGTTTCCATTTGTTAGGAAAATAACCATTGAATTAAGATTGATTATACAGAATGTATAAAAGATGAGCAAAACCAGTAGCATAATTATTAGGAAGTAATGGAGGTAAACCATCAGGTCCCGCTCTTTTCTTTGGATTTAGATCCATAAGAGGTATGTGTCACTTTTAGTTAAAAATATAGATAATAAACTAGAATGTTTATCGACACAAGGAAAATTACTTACAGGATCATGAGGACGGACGAACATATTGAGACATATTCTCAAAATACTTGGCAAATAAATTACTAACTTTTAAATTATTACTTACTTCAACATCATTCAATTTCATAACTTTAGGAGGGCCACTTGTAGTTTTATTTAAAGAAACAAATTGAAAATTTGTTAGAATCATGTGGAATTTCATTCTCAATGTAATCAACGTAATTCTTATATAATCATTAGAAAGTCGTTTTGATCTAATTCTCAAAAGTTTGAATATAATTAAGTCAGTAACATTACGGCAATTTTCCATTATTTGTGGACTTATTTTCTTTTATTACCTTTATAGTTGAACTGGGTATATAATATTTCTTCGGCATATTGGTACTCTATCTTGAATGATGTGATTGTTGTGGAATTTATCCTTATTTATATCAGTTATTCCAGTGTAATTTAGCTCTCTGAATAGAGTTACTTCTGTTGGGCTAATCGAATTACTTGTGTTAAATACATTATTCCAGCGAAATTGCTACAAGCTTCATTGTAGTTAAAGTAGTAACTATTAGCATAATCCTTTAATACAGGTGCTTTAAGAAGGATGTAATAAAATTCCAGAGAAAGGGAAAAAATGACGTATGCTAGGGTGCGCGGAGGTAGCCACAAGGTGTTCCTGGAAATAAGTCAAGTACTTTAAAGATATTTATTATACCTAGCCTTTTATTTTTGCCATTACATTTTGACTACTTGAAACAGCTATAACTTTTTTATTTCATATGAAGCACTATGTATTTTTCGCTGTGTCTAGTGCACATTGAAATTGCTTTTTAGTTGGATTCACCTCAGGAACTTTGCCGTGTAACCAAATTTTCAAATATTTCGGACCCAGAATAACGATCGAGGAAGTTTCCGGTATATATCCCAATCTAATTAAACTTAACTTATTTATAACTAAATAAAATATTAATTTAAGCCAACAACTAACCTCTATTAATAATGTATTTTCTGAGATACTTGCCAGATGTTGACTTTTGCATTTGGGTAAGTTGATTTGAGGAAATTAATAACTTTTTTATTTTAGTCTTCCGAACCTACACAGGATAGGCAATCCATCCGAAAAATAACAGGGAATGATCCCAATGATACTCAGTCTCCATTCTATACTGAAGAAGGGGAAGAAATGAAACCCATAGCCAAGCTTCACATTACCAGGCAACGTCTTTATTCGAAAGCGTGCGAAGCAGGAACTCCAGAGGAACCAAATTGCTCTAGATCCGAGTGGTTAAACTGGACACCCTGTTCTGCTAGCTGTGGCAAAGGCGTAAAAATCAGACAAAGGGCTCACATGAGTGAAGAACAAGCTGCTGAGTGTGGGTTAAGTTTTGAAGAACATAAGAACTGTTTTGTAGAATGCACCACAGATGAAACTGAACTAAATAATGAAACCGTTGATTCCACAGAGAATGTACCAAGCTGTGATGATGGAGATGAAAACTGCATAGAAGTAAGTAATTCGTATATTATGGTGCACTTACATGTAGTCAATAAAGGCTAATGAAAATATTTTATTCGTTCAATTATCCGGCCATACACCAGTGAATTAGTTTGAGTTTGATTTTTTCTAAACAAGTCTGCCAAAAATTCCTCCTCTATCTCAAAAAGCTCTAGTTGAGCCGTATACCGTAGGAATAGGAATAAAAGGGTAAATTTTTTGTTAAACCGACAGAGGACACTGTCAGATCTAAGCATCTATGCCAGGATGGTAAATTGTTAAAATAGAGCAGTAAAAGTATTAAGGTAAATGCTTAACTTGTTCGATCTGAGGCCGTTGATTACAGAGTTCTCTGGATCTGGATGGCTTACAAACGTCGAAATTTGTGACCAAAGGTGCCTTATTACTAAAAGAAAAATAAGATTGAGTATTAAACTTGTAGTTATTTTGAAGGGAAGGAAGGGGGCTCACTCCAAAGGTGTCGATGCAGAATAGTATACTGTGCAACAGCATGGAATTATATTCATTTCCCACGATTATGAATGTTGACGGCTTCTTACAAACCATACGAATGCGAGTGATATTATATGCTTTGTTTGTGCACTTTATGATTTCTGATCATAAGTTTGTTTTGATTAAAGTAAACTGTGTACACACGTGTTTAACCGGTACTTTATATTAAGGTGACTCATGTCACAGCAGACATATTAAAGTAAATAATACTATCTCGGTGCAGGAATGGACATGTCAGTACATTTTCCCATAATATCGGATGCGGGAATGAAACATCATTCACAATGTATTAGACTGTGTTGCAACTGCAACTCTATATAACTTTTCTCTATTAATTGCTTCATTATAAATATATGATCTTGCACTCCTCTTTTTTTTCTGAATCCACTCTGCGGGTCTTCAAGTTGCTGTTCAATTATTATTTTTAATCGTTTTCCTAGTATTCTCTCATATATCTTTAGCATAATGCTGACCGCGGAAATTCCTCTATAATTGCTACACTCTCTGCTATCACCTTTTTTTGTATATGGATAGTAATATTCCCACCTCCCAGTCCTTTGGTACTTTTCGTTCCATATCTTATTAAATAGATTTTCTAATATATCTATCCCAGTTCTATTTATGTTTTTTATCATTTCTGCTGTTATTCCGTCATGTCCTGCCGCTTTGCCTCGTTTCAACATCTTGATATCTTCTGTTATTTCTTATCTCTTAGTCTCGTAATTTTTCATATTTTCTGTGAGTTCCTCTATTTCCTCTGTTACTCTCTCTTCTAGGATTTCCCTCTTCATTGATTTTATGTAGTTATTTATATTATGTTTATCTTTTCGTAGTGTTTTTAACGTTATGTAGAATAGTTTTTGGTTTTCTTTGCTATCGCCTTCCATTTTATCCCCAAACTCTTCCAAGGCTTGCTGTTTCGCTTCTTTCACCTTCTCTTTTACTTTTAATATTTGTTTTTTGTATTTATTATAGTTTGCATTGTTCTTTTCGCTAAGATATTTTTTCCATTTTTCTTTCTTTATTTTTTACCTCCTTCCTGATTTCTCCCTTTAATATTGAATCTTTAATTGTTCTCCACATGTCCTCTAATGTCATGCTGTTTAATCTTTCACTAATGTTCTACGTCGTTAGCTACTAGCTGGTATTTAGCACCTTCAATAACTTTCCTGTAAGGTAAAGGCATAATATTTTTAAAATCTAATTTTTAACATTCTCCTTTAGCGCTTTGCATCCCGAAAATAAGTACATAGGAAAAAAATGTTTTCCTTTTTGATGTTCCCTCAGCCCATTACAGGTACATTTTACTCTCATTTTATAAGGCACGCTATATACAGGATGTCGGAAATTCCGCGCAGAATATTTAGAAAAAATAATGTAACATGTAACATTTTAATGGCGAATGAAAACTCAATATTAACGGAGTAACGTAACCACAAATTTATTTATTTTTTTTATAATTTGTTTTTTGACTATAACTTTTAAATCTGGAACATTTTTTTTTAAATTTGGCACACTTGTTACTTTTACAGAGATGCAGTTTTAGGTACAATATATCTAAAATTGCAGCTCCCTAAAGGATAGAAAAGATATGTGCTAGATGCAATAACTGTTTTGTATTACCTATGTTATAGAAATTTTCTTGGCATTTCCTTAAAGACTGTTAATGTATCTAAAAATTTAATACTCTTGTTTGAAGTCGAACAAACCAACCGTTATGAGGAAATCGACATATTTTTCTCACATAGCACGGACTGGTTAAATAGTTTTCATTTTATAATAAAACGAGTAATAAATCCTGAATTTTTTAGGACCCCAATTGCCCTGATACATATTGGGGAGATTGGACAGATTGCAGTGTAAGCTGTGGAAATGGAACAAAAAGAAGAATTAAGATTTCGAAACACGAAATCCAGAGTGAAGAAACTATTCGAAGATGCCTTACCAGTCAGGAAGTACAATGCAGTATCTTCGAGTGCAATGAGAGTGAACGGATATCAGGTTAGTATAATGTTTTCCTTGCATTTAAAAAACAAGCAAGGATTAAACAATTTCGGAACTGGATACCACGTTTAGGTCTCCTGACGTCTCAACAGACAATCTGAAGGAGAAAGTGACACTTTTAGCTTATTATACTATAATTTTTTATAGTAGACATGTATAAAATAATAAATTACATGTGGCCAAAATTAATAATGACGGAGTATTAAAACATTTTTGAAATATTAAAACC
This sequence comes from Monochamus saltuarius, assembly GCA_025584915.1. Lineage (NCBI taxonomy): Eukaryota > Metazoa > Arthropoda > Insecta > Coleoptera > Cerambycidae > Monochamus > Monochamus saltuarius. The sequence goes on along the minus strand of CM046724.1, from coordinate 44,790,442 downwards.
TTTGATTTCTAAAAAATAGTAGGTAATTAGAACGAATTTATAATTTGAGTTTAAAGATAAAGGTGATTAATATATTTTGTATTATTAGAATCACCAGGCCAACTGTTTCCAATAGGGTCAAGCAGCAGTATTTTATTTAAAGGAGCAGTAGGAGAGGTAATCGACTGCAAAGTAAGCAAATGGTCTGCATGGAGTGAATGTAAATTACAGCAAGACAAATGTGGAAAAGGATACAAATATAAAAACCGCGAAATAATGGTAAGGACCTAAGTATTACTTAACATATCAATTATGATTCTCTTCTCTAATAAGGTTGGTTGACACAATCGGTACTTTCATAACGCCAAAATTATTATTTTTCTAAAATAATTGACTTTAAAATTACGGTAGCGCAATATAGCATTTTTAATGTTTTAGTTATTATTCGTTGATTCATAAAATTGCATTAGTTGCAAGAAATACATCTTACAGTACAGTAGTACATAAAAATGTTAAAATTTGTGCACGAGAACATGTCAATCGTATGTTAAGAAATACGCAAAAACCGTATTATTGCGAAAATCTGGGACGCACGTCCGGACAGGTGCTGAAATGTTTCCCCGTTTGCTTTTAATTTAAGCACAAAGCTGTGCGTTGTTGAAAAGATTGATGTGCGCTAAACAAAATATCAAAATCTTGTCTAACTATATTTGACACTTCCATAAGTCGTACTATATTTGAAGCGCTGGTTGTATAAAGAGAATAAGTCCATAAACTATTGTCACGGATTTCCCAATCCGTCTTTTTCTTACTTCCAGAAAAACAATCCGTTAATTAATTACTTCTTTATTAACTACTGAACACTACTAATTACAGGTCAACTAAACACTTATTTAATTAATCGCTATCTAAATCAACTAAACACTTTAATTCAGACTGTAACACAAGACTTATACAAGACTAACTAACTTGGCCGTTTATTCTTCTTTATAGACCCAACGACTATTCCAGATATATTCCAGTATCTCTAGATCCATTTTCTCGTACGACTCGAATGCTTCTCGTCGAGTCCAGATTTTTCCAGGACGATCTCGATCAGCGGCATGTTGTTTGTTTACCAGAATCGCGTAGGGGCGATCGGGGCAATCTTAGGCAATTCGCGGTGCCACAGTCGTCGGTTTGGGAGTGAGTGGGGCAAATTCCGTGACACTATGTTTCTGAGTAAATGCAAAACAACTTAATATCTTCAAAATGGTACGTCCAATTTTTTTTATGTGAACATAAAAAATGAAGCAACGGGGGAGATGAATAACATCATAGTACCAATAAATCTCTTTCTATTATTTTTTTCACAAAAAAAAATGTTTTTTTTAGTTGGCCTTGTTCCCTATATACAGGGTGTCCGGAAATTATGCGTCAAGACTTCAGGAGGTGATTCCTCACAAAAAATTAGGGTCACAAAGTCCTAAAACGATTTTTCGAAAACTCAATATTAACGGAGTCAACAGGATTTTTTTTTTTAGTTTTTCTTAGATAACTTTTTCATTTGTGATTTGATTTTTTCCAAGTCTTTCCTATGTCTTACTAGTGCCTTGTAGATTTATGTTCCAAATACGATGCAAATACTCCAGTCCCAAAGGGCCTAACCTGATATATCTTCGATATATGGCCCACAACTTTTTTGTTTTCACCGTTTTATAAATTTGAACAGCACCATGTTAAAGAGTATCAAAAATTATTTAAAAAAGTATCTCTTGTTACGATACAATAAAATGAAGCGTTTCTGAGAAAAACGACTTCAAACATTTTCATGCGTTAACGCTGCTTTAAACTGATTTTTAAGATTTACAAAGGAGGCTTTGAAAACAATAACTTAATGCTGCCTTTTATGTGAATTATTTTATTGTGATCATTTGTGTGTAATAAGTATCGTGATTAAAACTGATAAAATGAATAATAATAATAACAATAATAATTACAATAAAATTCGAATGAGGAATTGCGCGACATGCATTATTATTATGGTTTAGCTGCGGGAAATGCATCAAGAGCAAAACTTTTGTATCAAGATGCATTTCCAAATAGAAGAATTCCACGACCGCAGTTGTTCAGTACTGTCCGTCAGAGATTAGGTGAGTTTAACTCTTTTAAGACAAGGCGGTTTGATGTCGGTCGCTCACGACGAACTCGAACTCCTGGGGCTGAAGTTCGTGTTTCGGATGTGGTTGATAATAATCCTGATATAAGCGTCAGGTTAATTGAATCGTAGGAAAATATTCCCAAAAGCTCAGCCCATGAAATTTTCCAGGAACAACTCCTGCATCCATTCCACTATCAAAAGGTCCAAAAGGCCCCACTCCCTCGAGATCCAATTTCACGACTGAATTTTTGCAGGACAATTATAAATCTCCATAATGGCAACAGAAATTTCATCAATTCAATTCTTTTCATGGATTAAGCTGGAGTTCGGGCATGATCGTGTAATAAATCTACATAATAAACATTATTGGTGTAACGAGAATCCTCATTTAGTGATGGAACGTGGGTTCCAGAATAAATTTTCTGTGAATGTATGGATCCGGACACCCTTTATAATAAATGTAGATAAAAGTTTTATATGTATAAGAAAAATTGCAGTTTATTGAATAAGATTAATTTTTTTATGAAAATTTTGAAAAACGCTGTTCATATATCAAAAATATCTATTCAGAGTCATATTCATTATTCGTTTATGGCCAATCTTTAAACTGATCAAAAAACCGCTTATGCTCATCTGGAATATATGTTACGACTTTTGCAACCTGTTCAAGATTTTTTTTTTGCTTTAATGGGCATTTTCCCTTGATATGCCTTTTTTGTTGGATATCTTGGGTTAGCAGTATTTTTTGACAAAAGAAACTTTGATACAATAAAGCAGTCAATATATTCTGTTGCCAGTACATAACCACGAATTTCCTTTTCATAATTTAGGTGTTTATACTTAGATATAGGTAGGTACTAAAGTTTTCTTTTTGTTTCTTTATTCGGTAGTAATTTCTTTGGTAGTTTTTTTAAAATATGTAGGCCACCATGACTTGAAGTCCAACACGTCTTCTGTGTTTAACTGGCATAAAGGCAAGTGGCATGTATTGCATACGTGTTTTATGTATTATTAGCTCTGCTGAAGCCACACGTTTTACATTATCGTTTAGCGTAGGAGATTTTATTTTCACTGACAACTCTTAGCACGTTGGACATACATCTACTTGGAGCCTACCAAATCTATACCCAAAATTTTCACGAAAGTATTTCAAGTAGTACACATAAGATACAACAGGCATTAGATCTGGATTTTCAGAGCAAAACATCTCATGCATTTTTTTATGGTCAAATGAGATTCAAGGTATGTCAGCGATTTACTGCCGTAATAGGTTTCTTTTTTTGGAAAAAGACTTATGTGCTGATTAATTTTGAAGTTCACATTATCAGGTTTGGCATTACCACGTTTAATATGGCGACCACGTCTATCAGTCGGTGAGTTACCAGATATAAGTAATGAAGTTAGGCGAAACACAGCTTTATTAGACAGTGCATACATACTTATAAAAGCTTTTTGCATACTATGGTTCGATTTCAGTTATTTAAAACATGAAACACAAAGTTACTTTTTCTTTCTTGCTTTGGTTCCTCATTTCTAGAACGGTGCCTTTGAATTTTCTTTGCTTCTAATTAATCCCATCGCCCAAGCAAGTTGTGGCCCAAGGTTATTAAAAAATATTAGGTTGCCTGGTAAGTTTTGATCAATCACAGTGTAGCAAACCGACGCACCATTTATAGGAAAGAACAGAACGAGATTTGCTTAATATTCAGTATTTTTACAATATGTACACACATACATTTCGATTTTTGAATTAATTCGGTGAATCTGGGGTTCAGAATGTTTCGCGATGACCCCTAATAATTAGAACAACTTCTCTGATTTTAAATGAACACGATTAAATACTCAGGCCTTTATATTTGAATTATAGATGACAATATACCTACCTATTGGGTAATTAAAGTCAAAATAAATAATGATATCAAATAATTTATTTCACATTATAGTATTTTTTGTAAATAAAAAAAATAATATATTGTAGTAAGTTATTGTATAAATGTTTTAAAAAAAATGTCTTGAAATTCTTTCTTTTAATGTCGGATTCTTCAGTTGAATATGTATGTATAAACTCCCGTACAGTTATTAGGCAACCTAATCTTTTTTAATAATCTTCTCGCCGAGTTATATAAGTTCCCAAAAATAAAAATCAAAAATGTTTAAGTCGGGTGATCTGACAGGTGTACCTTGTCCCCAACCAATTAATCATTCTATGCTATTAAGTAATTGCTGCACAAGTTGAGCATAATCTAGTGATGCACCGTCGTGCATAAACCATACCTATACCCCGTCTAATATTCAAAGGCTAAACTTCTAATAGACCCGGCAACCTATTTCCTACAAAAATTAGATACCGAACACCATTTAACTTAACAGGTCCTATAAATTGTCTCGTTAATGGAAAAAGAACTTGTCGGCCTGGTTTTCCTGATTCAAATTTGGCTTTCCATTTTTTTAAGATTACCTATATGTTTTAATAATGGTGATGCTGTAAATATTATTTTTCTTTTTTAGGTACATCCGTCTAACGGTGGCAAGGAATGTCCCAAAAGTTTATCAAAGTTTCGAGATTGTCTCGTCCTTTGTACAACAGATAACGATTCACAGGAATGTATAATGAGTGATTGGTCCAATTGGACACCTTGTACCTCCAGTTGTGGAGCTTCTGCTGTACAAATTCGAACTAGACGAATTCTTTATCAGCCTGCAGGTGTAAAATGCCCTATAAGGAAGGAAAAGAAACAGTGTCAACTTTCTCTAGCCTGCAATGAGGACGGACGACCTATTCTTAGTGGATAAAAAAAGCTATTTTTTATCAATAACCTGTTGTATCTGAATAATTTTAAATCAACATTTTAATAACATAAAAGAACAAGAACTGAAAAATCCCTTTCTGGAACCATTAAAGAGTGTCCCACAATTAGTGTATAATACTTTAGTAGTAGATTCTACGAACAAAAATAAGAAGTTTTTTTCTATAAATAGGGTTCAAGAAAGCCTAAGGGGGCGGTGCCTCCCTGAAAGAGACCGCAAAAGCCCACGGTTTTCAAAATATTTCCAGAACGAGTTAACGCATAATTATATATTTTGGTAAGTAGGACACTCGTTAAAATGTTCTAGCAAACTACATAAAAACTGTCAAGCAGGGGTGCTCACAAGTAAAATGCGCCCTCAATATTTTAAAATTTAAACATCAAACTATGATAGATTAACTGTCAAATTACTTCAAGTAAGCAAACGCTTGAATGATGTACATTTTCTGAGCTATTTTGCCGTGGTCGATGCTTAACTGCAGGCGTTTCACCACACTTAACAGGTGGCATCTTCAGTGCTTGTTCTATCTTCAGCAGTGGTTGACTGGTTACCGTGGTATATAAAAGCTGTGCTTTTATACTAGTCGGTGCATCAAGGTTGTGTTCAGGTTGACTAGTTCAGATACGCTCCCGTTCACTTGTTGGTTTTTAAGCAAAGGCATCCAAGTATGACTAATCTTCAATCTTTCGTCCCTATTCATGTTGTTCGGGTATTGAAGAATCTCCAAAGCCTCCCTTTATGCTAAATTGTAATACCCATTAGTAAGAACAAGCACTCTAGTGTTCTTTAGTGAGGTTTTGTGTCCCTCTTTCCAAGCATGTTCAGCAACGGCGGATTTTTCAGGTTTGTATAACCATATGTGCCTTTCGTGTTCTTTTTTCCTGGTTTCTATAGTTCTTTTGGAGATTTCCACGTATACCATGTGCCACAGTCGACTTCATAACCGACCGTTTTTGTGCCGGATGATGATTATAGACTATCCATGGAGATATCTATTGGCATGTGTTTTCTTCCTGTAGATACCGTGTCGCAAGACGCCAGAAGACTTTCTTTTCACCAGAATGTCTAGAAACAGTAAGGCTTTGTCTTGCTCCACTTTCATGGTAAAGTTAGTCTTGTTGCGTTGCTAGTTAATATGATTAAAAATTTTTGGAGGAAGTCAACGTTTGTTGTCATATCGATGCATACAAGGCAAAACGACGTAAGCGACATTTTAGTTAAAATTGAATTTTTGGTGTCAATAGAAAGGTATAACCACCAGCAATCAACTGATAAACGCCAAAAAATAATGTTACTGGAGATATTTGAATTTGAAATTGCGCAAGCGCCATCTTCCTGCGGCCATATCTATTCAGTGTTGTCAGTTTGTGCGTCATAGAAAGGAGTGCTAAATTTTACCAACTGTTTAGGCATAAGTGCGCATAAGCGACAGTTTTGAACGCATGCCGACATTTAAGTTTGTTATAAATGACAGCCATAATCACCGTATACCAAAACTAAAAGACATAACTGACAAAATTTGACTTTTTAACGATTTATTAATTTAACTTGGATCTCAAATTCACGAAGTGGCGCTTACGTCGTTTTGCCTTGTATACGTCGATATAATGCCTACCTATTTATGTAATATTATTCCTTTACTTAGATTATACAACAAAACCTTAAAATCGGTTTTTCTTGAAAACGAAGCATTTTATCGAAGTAGTACATTTTTGTATAAAAAAAAGTCGTATATATCATACTTTGGGATTTAAATTTGGAAATATTTATTTGCAAAAAATTGGCGGGGCATTTTACCCGTGAGCCCCCTGCCTGAAACGTCCCTGATCAAAATTTTTAAACAGTTTCTATGTAGTTTGTTCGAACATTTAAGGAATGTCCTACATACCAAAATTCATAATTATTCGATTAACTCATTTTGGAAATATTTCATTTTTCGACCTCTATTTATAGCAAAAAAAATATTTTTGATCATAGTATCTACTACTAAAGTATTGCACATTAATTATGGGACACCCTGTATTTAAATTTAAATGATGATTTAATGATCTTTTATATTTGCTTATAACCTAAACATTTTCAGATATATTGTTGATAACTGTCACATTTTTAAAAAATATTGATATCTAGTACCTCAATATAAAGTTGTTTAGAAGGCTCATATAAATTCTTTTAAAATTAAATCCAAGCAATAATTACTTTAAATATGTGTTACAGCATGTGCAAGAATTTGCTCTAAAATGGTTAACATTTCTTCAAAATATTTGTACTGCGTCCAACTGCTCCAAACTTGTATGTAATGATGGGTACAGCATTGACATGGTAAATTATGAACAATATAAATTTACTTTTTTTAGAAGTGAAAATTATTGGATATTGGAAACAGAAATAGTTTTCACTTTTTAGAATACATCTTTACATCTGCACATTGTATAATAATAGCACTCCCTGAAAACAGTTTTTGAACTACTGGATGTCCTGAGTAGAAATTTTATTAGATGTCTATTGATAAGTGGAACAACTAAAAACTAAGTTGAAATTAGATTTCATTACGAATACGTCAGCAGTTCGATTTAAAGAGTGCCATTATTATTGCGATAAATTGTGCCTATCGTTTTGACATTGACAATTATTTAGCTGCATTGTGCCACTGCGCCTATTTATGAGTAATAATGGTTGAAACATTGACATGCGAATTATAGCGAATAGAAATTAAAATATTTTTTTAATAGTGTTTTGAAAAGTTGTACATTTAGTAACTAATTTGAGTTAGCAAAAAATATATCATAAATCTTGAACTAACTATTCATTTATTGTCAACTTAAATCATTTCTTATCATTATTATAAATTTTAACTGTAACTTTTTTACAATTGGTTATGGAAAGCCCTGCGCATGTATTTGATGAAGTAGAGGCCGAATTTGTATTTATATTGATCTCTCTTTGACCCAATATTTTTGAGGCTACTTTACGTTGTCTTTTAAGAATGGTAAATGGTGGTCTGCTCCTGCATCAGCCAGTATTGTTGCAAACGTTCTCTGGAAACAGTGATCGGTGCAATTCCCAGCATTCAGCAATTTAAAAAATCGGATTTTTAGGAAAACCACACATAGATTTTATGCCAACGCATTGTCTTGCACTTCCTTGCACTTCCTTGCACTTCCTGCATTTTCCTTTTCTATATCCTAGGAATTATCTTGAATGCTCAGTTGGTGACGGATGAAGAAGAGGAATATTTTCGAAATATTTCGAAAAGATTGACTCCTTCAATGTTACTGTTAGAAATAGGAAATTATCCTCGCACGTTCCTGCTTCTGTGGGGAATCTATATCAATATACAATATTCGCCTATGTCATTTATGTATTCACACTGAAGAAATATTAGTTCTTCAAGGTGGAATGCTCCACTGATACCAATAATCAACACTATCTAAAATAAGAAACAATTTCAATATTTGGCGAGTGGTGTGAAAATGACATTTTGCCTTCATCATCAAGTAGGTTTTATAATTTGCTTCTTTAAAAAATGTCTCAATTGCTGATTTTCTTAGAACACTTGACTTCCTGGATCTATGTCCTACTGATCTACGTTTAAAAACAACTTGGAAATTTCTTTTTCACTGACAATGTTGCTCTAATCATTGAGTAAAGACTGGACAGCGTGAACTCTGGTATACTCTGAATTTTTCTTCAAATTAGGCTAGTAGAACTGCTTCAGTGATAATAGTTACTCCCTTTTGATGACTCCAATCTTCAAATAAGCAATACATTTTTTTCATATTTATCTTTGGATTTTGTATGCAATAAAGATTGAATCGAGATTTTTGATAATTCTTCTATATCATTTTCTATATTCCATATTATCGTTGTAACTAGAAGATTTTGACATTTTCGATAAATTACTGACACAATAATAAACAAACTTGTTTCTATATCAACATTCCCTCAGGATACTTGATTCACATTTTCGAAATTCACAATATATATATATATATATATATATGATAACGATCTATTTTCAAAACACTATTAAAAAAAATCATATGTCCAACAAGTAGAAAGCGTGTCTTTTCCGCATCTGACCTATTTTTTACCTCGGCTGGCACCTCGATCATAAAACCTACGCCTGATGCGGAAAAAAGTCACTTTTAACTTATTGCACAAATAGCTATTTTTTCAAAATAAGTGAAAATTATTTGTTAACGACAAATATCTTTGGGGTCTTTCACAAGGACTCTTATGTATGGTTTTCAACGCTTTTTCTGTAACTTCTATGATGTAATTATTCGATCACTTCAATGCAAAATCATTAAAATAACTAAATGCACGTATTTACTTTTACAAAATAATTGTAGTTTAGGTGTACACCCACCACAACATAAAGGTTTCCAACCCGAATTAGTATCGTATTTTGTTTAAATTATGTTATCACATATTTCAAATGATGTATCCACATTTTAGAATGATTTTTCAATACACTTTAAAAGAATTATTGGGTGATATTAAGTCCAATATCACCCAATAATTTGTCAAGCGAAATATACACTAAACTTCTATTGATATGAAGATTAAGTATAATTATAATTTTATATGTTACTCTGTATAAATCATATGTAAATATATGTATGATAGTATTTATTTAGTCTAACACTAATTACAATTACTTTCCTCATGTCGATACAATGAAATTTGACTCAATTTGATTAGAAAATAATTGAGTTGATTTGAGTTCACTTTTATTACTGTACAGTAAACAGAAATATACTTGATTTGAATTTTATAAATATTTCAGTGAATTAATGAATTATGTAAATATTTTTGTCTAACTTAAAACATTGTATGTTTTATAAAATGTGATATATCTATATTAGTAAAATTATTTATTTAATGATTATCTTCTTTTGTTCTCGCATAAAAATGTTATTCTGTCTTTATTATAAATTATACGTATCTTAACTGTTTACTTTTATTTTTACTATCAAAGTTGGTTTCCTTAAGTTATGTATATATGTATATAGATGCCTAGCTCTAAAAAAGTAATAATCTAGGGCTAAAGACACCGAAGTAAAACGAATAAAGAGAAAAAGTGCTATAACTTACTACATATCAGATTGTTCAGCTTTATAATTTATGTGACAATAATTATTAAGTAAAAATGTGGTGTTATTATAGCAAAATAATGTGTCGTGCAGATACAAGGAATTGTATCTTTAGTTATCTTTAACTATTCTCTATGAAATTGGTTTCCTCAACTATTTCCATAGGGAGATTGTTGGCTTTCCTCTTTATTTTGCTTACTTGCCAAGTGTCAAAATCAATATCACTTAACTTTGTGCTTAATAGTTATTTATGTGCCAAGGGAGATACAGGGATGATTATACCTGCAGGCGGCAGGTTGCTTCCGAGGGTCGTTTAGGCCAAAGGAAAGCAAGCCGACTAATGCCCGTATGCACCGTTTGCCCTCTAAAGCGGCTTAACTTAAACTCTCTTAAATAGTAAAGCCGGCTTAATTATATTTTCGTATGCACCGCCTAAAATATAAGCCGGTTTACTTAAGTCGAATATACTTTTGGCAACACAGGAAATTTATCGATCAGCATCAGCTGTTTTAAGTCAAAGCAATATTTGTAACCCAACTTATTCACGATTTGTATTTTTTATTATTTTATTATACCATAATATGCAAAATAAATATATGCTACGTGACGAAACGAAAGAATATTTTAGACGATGGTCTTTTGTAATGGTTATATGGCTAAAACAGGTAGGTAAGTGAAAAGCTGGGAATAAATTTGAGTAGACCACTAAATTTTGGTATCCTAGAATATTGCTAATTTGTTTTGAACCTTGTGACTAGTATTTTCGTGAACTATATTTATATAAAGTTTCGTTATAGTTGTATACTTACAATGAAAGACAAGAAGAGATCTCACAATTCACACCAATGCTGAAAAATCATTCTTGTTTCGTCTAATTGCAGACAAATATGGTGGTGTTTTGGAGGATAAAAAAACAGACAGGGCGTCACTCCAAAAGCGGGACTATGCTTGGAAATGCATTGAAAGTGAGTTCAATGCTGTCAACCCATCAAATATATTTCGATGTGCAGATACATTAAAAAAATTGTACTCCAACAAAAAGAAAGATATGAGAGAAGATTGCTGAAGAAAGAAAGGACGTGTTATTGACTGGAGGTGGGCCACCAGCAAACATTTTTAAACCCGATGATGAGGCAGATGCCGTTTTACTATCAATCGTAAACGGAAAAACATTGCATGGCCTTATCAATCCATTTGATAGTGATGTTTGTACGTCTGTACCACATGAATCTATTAAGGAACCTGCAGAGCTGGAATATGAATTAAAGAGCCAAAATTTTGAGGTATGCATTTTTAATTTATCCAATTATGTTAATATACACGTAGTGATGATAAATTCAGTTCAAATGTGGTTTAATGGCGAAAGAAATCCCTTATTGATAAAGACATCGGTCATTTAGCTTGTTTTGTGATAATTATAGATATACACAGCTATTTTTTATATATTTCATTATTATTCCAGGTTGATGTAAATGAAGCCTCCACCTCGAAACATACCTCATTTAGTTGGAAGTCACACACACCAGCAGATTTGCAAACTAAAAAGAATCCGGTACTAGAAGTATCTGAAGTAAGCATTTTTTTTATTTATATTTATAGAATGTAGTCATAGTGGTTAAAAATTTTTTTCTACGTTCATGCAAAAAACAATACTTTATTGAACTATATTTAGTGGAAAAAGTGGTTCTTTGTTGCTCTAGAGAGATTTTATTGCACTCAAATGAGTGAACTCAAATGAGTGCAATAAAATGATTATTGCACTCCTCTGTCGTTCTACTGCAGCGTTTTGTCATCATGACAAACATAAACCTTCAAATGGACGTCACATTTTTCTAGACTTAGTGTCATCTAAATAAGATTTTTTGGTTTTTGCATGAACGTAGAAAAAATATTGTATGCAACTCGTACAAAAAGTGCTTATAGCACTCGACGAGTTGCGTGCAATTAACGCTTACTTTTTGCTCTTGTTTCATAAATAACTATTTTTGGTCTATTTATGAGTGTAAATTGGCAGTTATAATGCTAATGACCACGCCATCTCTATAAAGCCATTGTAAGTTTTATTTTGTACTCAGTTATTTGTACATAATTTTTATCTTGTTTCAGAGCACCCCTTCCCGGACTAGTCGTCGAAGACCAACAACTGGTGTGAAAACTCTTACCTCATCACAAGTTGCTGAAAAATATAATATTCTTTTGGATCGTCGACTTGTTTTAGTGGAGCAACAAATTGAACAGGGAAGAGCAGAACATTTACTAAATGTAAAAAAAAGAAAACTTGAAATTGAATTGTTGGAAGAAGAGTTAAAAGCCAAAAGAAGTAATTAGAAACAATATTTTAAAATAAAAAGTTAATAAATATTATTGTACGTTTTTTATTTTTCTCATTTTTATAAATTTGCAAAAATTTGCTATTAAATTTCTTCTATTCTCTTGATCAAAATTTTGATTCACTCTATTTTCTGGTCCTGGTTGAATATCTCCTTGCCCAATCAAATAATTTAGCTCATCAAAATTAATGTGTTCTGGTGGAGGTGGCTCTCCTTCATTTTGCCTTTGAGCAATGTTATGCAACACAGCAGTGGCAATAATCGTTGTCAGAGCTGTTTCTAGTTTACAGCGCAATCCATATGCTAAAACAGGAAACCTTCGTTTCCACACACCAAATGTTCTCTCCACCGAATTTCTGGTCCTAATATGTGTCTCGTTGTAACGAATTTCTTCAGGGCTTACAGGGTTCAGAAGAGGCGTAAGTAAATAAGGCTTTAATGCATATCCACTATCACCTAAAAGAATTATAAGTTGTAGGACGACATACATAGTTATTAAAAATAATGAAAAATTTACCTAAAAGAAAACTGTTTTCAAATTCACGAGCTTCAAATCGTGCTCGAATTGTACTATTATTAAAAATAGTCATGTCATGGGTAGATCCAGGCCAACGGGCTACAACGTCCATGATGTTTAAGTTGGCATCACTAACAACTTGAGCATTAATGGAAAAATATCCTTTTCGGTTTCTGAAAACCTCACCATCATCTTGCCCTATAAAAATAAGCTTAATAAAATAACAATCCTAGCAAATACCAACTGTACCTGGATTTTGTATTTTGATATGTGTTCCATCTATACACCCAATTACACGTGGAAATCTAGATATGTTGTAAAATCTACTTTGAATATGAATTTGTTCTTGATGATTTGGCATTTTAATATACTGGGGTCTCAATCTGGCGAGTTCTTGTGAGACTTTAGTAATTATTCGTGAAACTGCCGATTGGTGGATTCCCATATGGCCACATGTAGCATAAAACCGCAGTGTCGTCAAAAGTTGATTTATAGGAGAAATACTGTTATTCCTAAAAATTTTAATAAATGTCAAAATATGTTAATTGCCACACACGTGAAGTGTTCAGACCATTTCTATTCGACGTAGCGACTGCGCTGAGCGGTTGCGATTGAACATTTGTTACATTTTGAAAGTTCTTTTTCTAAACACAGTATCTGTACAAGCATGTACGATATTATTATACAAGGTGATTCACAACTTATGTAAAAAAATTGGGAATAGATGAAAAATAGAATCAATAACGTTAAACATTTCTTGTAAAATCTTTATAGTTTTCGAGTAAAAAAATATGTTGGGCTACTGTAGTTTCTAGCTAGGCGATTACGAATATTAAAATCCGATTACTTACAGTAAGTATTAATGTTTTTGTGATGGGAGTATTTACATTAGTCTTTCAAGTGTCAAAAATGGCTTACGTGTATAGCAACTTGGAGTTGATAGATCGTTTTAATTTATGATGTGAAAATACTTTAGTAACGATTTCCCTGTAAACATCTGCCAAATGCAGCTACTTTTACAGCGGCGGTGTGCAGTGAATGTAAGTGCAATGCAGCACTAGCGTGACACGGAAAATCTGAAACCGAATCATGGAAGAGATAGAGGTCCAGGGTGTCCACAACGTATTGCAGCATTATGGTGTATCATATACAAAGCTTAATTATATCCGTACCATGTCCAAGCATTAATACCAAGGTATTGGACGAGGAGGACCGATACTATGGCTGCCACGACTTTAAATCATTTAGATTTCTTTTTGTGGGGATATTTAAGAAATGAAGTGTATCGCAGCGAAGTGCATACTATTCATGATTTACGCAAACGCATCATAGCTGCTGTTAATAACTTCAACGAGTTCAAAATGTTATTAATTAAATGATTTTTTCTTTACAAAATTGTATTTGTAAGGATCCCCTGTACATTTAAATTTCTTTTAGATAAGTTCTGAGTCACCCCGTATAGTTTAGAGTTATAGTTTTCTGTTGGATTCTATATAGGTATTTTACTAACTTCTAACGTTGCATTAGTGATTTCTTACATTTGTGTGATTGTTTATAACAAATTTATTTTTGAATAGAGAAACCAGGAAAACATATTTTCCTAACCCCACTTTTTCATTTACCAGAAAAACAATCCGTTAATTAATCACTTATCTTTATTAACTACTCTGTACACTACTACCAGTGGCGTAGCCACGGAGGGGGGTGGGTTTGGGGGTCAGAACCCCTCCCCATGGGTTGGGTTGGTTGGGTCATATAGGTAATGTCGTCGTCCCACTACAAACCTGCAATCACTGCTCTATTCGCCAAGATTTGGCAACGCGGTCAGTGAACAATAGACCTATTTCGGCAACCACCTACATTAGGGTTCAACTGCAACTAAATTCTATTTTTTTTTGTAATTTTTATACAAAAAATATTTTTCGTACTTGTTTATTATTTACATATGTTTATGATGAGATCGTTTTTTACGAGGGGTAAACAACTGCTTGAAATTTGTACAATGAAATACCATTTCTTTTAAATATTACCCAAAAAAATACCTCATCAAATAAGCAAATACCTCAAAAATACACAAAAACCAGGAATATATGTAATATATTGATTAAAAGATAAAGTTTAAGAAATTATACCATACTAAAATTTGTTAACAGAAGAGGGGAATGTGCTACTATGTTAGTGGATATATTCTGGGTAAACGCCTTATAAAACATTCATAATATGAGAATATGTTTATATGATCCTGTAGTGTACAATCTATTGCAATAATAAAGACACTGTTTAATTGAATTTGGCTATTTATTTTAACTGTTGATATATTCGTAATGAAATCTACTTTCAATTTTAAACATTAGTTCTTAGTTGTTCCACTCACCCACAGAGTAGTCAAAAAACTGATTTGAGGAGGTGTCATTATTTTTGCAATTGAATGTATCTAATTCGAATCACCCTATATTATTTTCTAAACTAAAGACTTACGAAGACAATAAAAGGCCACATAGTGGTTTACAGTGCCAGTTTTACAGAAAATATTTTTGTATCTATTTTTAATTATTTTTATATTTGCCATTGCGTCGGTCAGTTGTTTACTTATATTTAAACTATGCCATCGTAATAAGTCATGCGCGATCGCCATTGTATTTAAAAATTGGCGGGAAAATACTAGTTTTCTCTTAAAATACCCAGTAAATACCCATTATTACCTTGATAGTACCCAAAAATACACAAAGTACCTAAAAATACCGAAAAAATACCTATAAATACACATTAATACCTGAAAATGCAAAAAATATCTTTAATTACCTACAGCTTGTACAGTAATATACCTCAGTGGTTTACCCCTCGCTTTTTTATTTCCTTTTAATTTATTAATAATTATTTATTTTTTTTATTAAAAAAATCTAGTTTGAAATACTAAACTTTGTCACTGAACCTCCCCATGTCAAATTTCTGGCTACGCCACTGACTACTACCGAATACTAATTACAACTCAGCTAACACTATTGCACTTTGAAACTCCAAGAAACGGCCAACTAAACACTCGAATTTAAGGCTTACGGTGAGCGCTCGATCCAAAGTGATATAGTTTTCGCTCCGACTATTCAAGTAGATGGCGCTGATCTGTCACAGTTGTTGCCAACCGTTAATAGGGATATTGGGTTTCTTCTTCTTTATATTTTGTGCGCAAAACTCGTGTATTTAATCTATGACTCGTACCCGGCTTGATGTGGAGCATTATACCAAACCACAGCATAGGTAGAAACGAAGCTCTAACAAAAAAATTACTATTTCGCGAATAGTTAACGACAGAGTCTTCGCACGTATTTAAAAAACTGTTCTAGTCTATTATCTACATTTCATTGGATATGTGTATATAGGAAAAAAATCATATATTTGTCCGCAAATAAGTACAGTACAATTTTCAATTCAGAATAAATTTTTTGAAAAATGATTTTTTTTACTTAGTATGCACTGTCGGAAGCGCTGTAGTATTTTGTAAGTTGATGCAAAAATTCAGATCAATAGCGAAAATAGTTTCCAACATGATGTATATAAATTATTAATTTGCCATTTTTTTAGAGCAATCCCTATAAAAAAAAACGTTCCCAGTGCGATTTTTGTACGACAGGTGTAAATTGATATTCGTGGAGATAACCACTGGGATCAAAATTGTGACAAGATTTTGCAAAATAATAAAAATCCAAGGGATTTCGCGGAATTCCGAGCAATTTCATGTGATAAAAATTATACCGAAAATTACTATACTTATATAGGCTGTGTGTTAAAGGTTGGGAAAAAACACATATTCCGGGGGCAAAAATTTGATAAATCAATCAAATCAAGTTACCTTAGTTCAAAATTTTATAGTTTCCGTGATACAGGGTGTTGAACTTTTTTAGTTTTTTCTCAATAACTTTATTATAAATTGTAGTAAAACTTGGTAGTGGTGAGTTTTCTGGCATGAGAAATATGACCTTGAATTTGCTGTCAATTGTAGAGGGCGCCACCTATTGTACTTCACATGCATTTAAATCATCATACATTTTTTGTGCACTAATGTATTGATTTTTTAATTAACAATTCTTACCCTGTGACCTTTTTTTTAAATGTCTTGAATAACCTCTTTTTGGATAGGATTTTAGGTACTGTTTTATTTCATAAACATAAACCCATTGCCAGATCTTTTAGAGACACTCTGTACTAGATGTGCAGGCACAAAAAAGTTTTGACTATTTAAATCCATGTGAAGTAGGTGGCACTTTCTACAATTGGCAGCAAATCCGCGGACATATTTCAATTTCTGGTGCCAGAAAATTCATCTGTACCAAGTTTGATGCATTTACTACAATTTATATGAAGTTATTGAGAAAAACTAAAATAAAACTGTAATTTCACACCCTCTACTTCGGAAACTATAAAATTTTGGACTAAAATAACTTAATTTATATCATCATATTTTGGTTATCGGTATGTTTTCCCAACCTTTTTACACCCTGTACATGCGTGTTAATCTAAAAAATTCAAAAACATTCCGATGTACTAATTCAACAAACAATAATCTTTCTAATATTGCTCAGAATTGTGACATTCTAAGTAAAAAAACCTGATTTTTTGGAGGATCCTAGTCACATCCTGTACAACAAGACAAAACAAAACGAAGCCAGTGGCGAAGACGCGAAAAATGACGACTTACGACATTGACTGAAACTCTCAGATTTACTAAAAATGTGAAATTAACAGCTTCTTAGAAATAACGATTTTTTTGTTCTAAGCTTTGTAGAATAGTTAAATTGTTTCACAAGGTGGGAAACTCCGACGTTAACTCTTGAGTTAATCCTAGACTTTTCCCGCCCGTCAGATACAGGGTGTCCGGTTTTACCAACTTTTAGATAAGTGGATGGGGGCAGTAATTCAAAATTTAACGCGGAAGTGCAACGCCAATAACATGAAACAAAAAAATATTAAATTTTGAAGACAATCAGCCTTCCAGTAGTTCCAAACAATCGTGATACGTGTAGCGCACACCATGGCATAATAATGTGAGCTGCGACCTGCGTTATTCTCGAAATGGGGACAGAAATAAGTATAATAACGTCACTAATGACGCAAGGTGATTTTAAGCGATGTTTTGTGATTTCACACGATTTCTCGGGTTTAATGAAAACATTCTAAAATATCTAAGTTTACCAGGTTAGTAAATTTAGCTAGATTAATTTTTATTTTAGATAATTATTGAATAGAGCTTTGTCTGTGGAACTGTTCATTGGCATACCTAGATGTTTGGTATCAGAGAGCATACATATGACTTCATTGATAGAAATTGTAGGAGATTTGATTTATGTTAGCTTAAAATACCTTTCCAATACAGTAAAAAAATGTTACAAAAGCTAATAATAAAGAATATATGGGTAGATATTGTGGGTGTAATTCAACGTTGGTCGGGGCTTTAGTCCGCAGAGTAGTTAGTTTCACACAATATTGTTAATACCTAAAAATATATAAAAAAGCCATTACATAAATGGTAAAAAATGTTTTCATTAAATAAGTAAGTATTTGATTGACAGGTTAACGTCACATTTGACATTGTCTATAGTTAATTTCAAATAATTTTAATTTATTGGTATAATAATTTTTATAGTTAGATATTTGACTCAACTTAAAGGAGGCCATCTGATGAATCAATCCTAAAAATGCAGAAATAGGTCAGATCTCATCTATTGTGGTTGAATTTTCGAGTTCCCACTGTCTCAAAAGTGAAGTTAGATATTAATAGAGTGTTTTCATTAAACCAGGTTAGTAAATTTAGCTAGAATAATTTTTATTTTAGATAATTATTGAATAGAGCTTTGTCTGTGGAATTGTTCATTAGCATAACTAGATGTTTGGTCTTAGAGAGCATACATATATAGACTTCATTGATAGAAATTGTAGGAGACTTGATTTATACTTAAAATACCAATCCAATACAGTAAAAAAAGTACAATATTTACTGTCGTACCGTACCTACACATCAGAGCTAATTCTAATTTTTACGTACTTACTTCTTAAAGGATAGAAAAATGGAATACATCCACATAATCGTCTCATTACCCTAGCTTTGCACTGGATCAAACATGCATTAAAGGTGTAATAATTTGTCCATAACAACTTTTTCTAAAAACACACCTCTGTGAAAATATTAAAAGTAACTGAATTACAACTTACCTCATCATCAAAAATACATTTCCGAGTTTCAATTTCGATATTCCTAATTTCAGTTTTGCTGGAACTGGTTTAATCCCGTAAGAAATTTTATTTCCGGGGTTCATATTTGTGCTGTAAAGCCATATATCAGGATACTCATATGAATCGTGCACAGCAACCTAAAATTGTTGGTACTTATTTGGTGGATTTGGAAATAGGTACACCTAAACATAGGTACTTGCTGTGAATGATTTTCTTAGAGCTATTTTCTCAACACAGCATAATAGTTACAGTTACATTAGCGGAAACCTCACCAATTTTAGTAAAAAATATCTACCCCCTTATTTTCGAGGCTGCTGAACACGAATCTAAAATTAGTTTTGTGCTGTCAAATCTAGTTTTCGAAAAAAAAAATCAAAATTGTAACCTCTATATAAGGGGGAGTCAGTCATAATGTCATTAATTTTAAGAGAATATAGGGAATAATGAGTATAATACGAATAAGTGATTAAAAAATCTAAATGCATATTTACGCCGAAAATAAATATTTTCAAATCATTATTTAAACCCCCATTTTAGACTGTCACTGACCGCTCATAGCTTTGGTCATTTACAACGTTTACAACTCATACTACTCACAGTTCAACTCGATGTCGACCTGATGCGACGTTGCCAAATTGAAATAATTTCCTAGTACCTACCTAGGTATTAGACATTATAAATAAACGGTTGTACAGACTATTTTAGAATCTCATATGTTTTCTTGCTCACTTCAGCCAATAATAATTTAAAATGTTAATATCCAATGAAATCAAATAATAGTAACCAAATAATTCGATTAAAAATTGCAAGTAACGCGGTCCATTCAGGTTTTCCGGTAGAAAATACGGCCCAATCAAACTATCCCCGTACACTCCTGTCTATACGTTGACAACAAATCGCCTCTGAAAGCTAAGACCAACCAAATGTGGCTGCAATGACTGCAAAGAAATTAGCTTGGTTACAGTTTAAAAAATATTTAAAATTGAAATTACAAAACTCCAACGTATCTAATAAACCGAGTAATAAACCATATAGGTACATTACATAAAAAACCTGTACCCAATGGGTAAATTATTAAGAGAAGCTGAAAAGTGTCGAAACGGCACGCCTCTGATCTGATGCTCATAAAAGTTATCGAGAGTGAATCTTGACCTACCGTATTATTAGGTCAATAACCTAGTTACCTAGTTTTTGTACTGTTATTTAAAGACAAGGAATAAAACTTTTTTTATCTAGATACGTTAATGAATTTTCCTTAAATATTGATTTAATTGTTAATGAAAACAGATGTAGATAATAAATAAATGTTTTCGAATGTTGGGTTGTTACAGTTAATAATTTTGATATTACTTTTTCATTACGTTTTACAATTGAATATGAATTTTTAGTATTACTCGTAGTACAATTAATTTTTCAGTTTGTAGTTGCGTACATCTAGCCTAGAAATTTATTGTTTTTTAAGTAGTATGGTACCAACCTGTTTAAAATGCCAGTCCGAGTAAAACGGCACTCATCCGCCCATAGCACTTTATTAATGCAATTAGGGTCAGCCAAGACGGCTGGGAAAATCAGCAAGTTCTAAAGCTTGAACTTTCTGAAAATGATACGGGTTCAGTGAGTTTTCTCATAATATTCTGCATACCTTGCTTTGGGATATCTCCAATCGCCTTGAAATGTTCTCATAGAAATAGTAGGCTACTCCTCAACTAAATTTAAATTCTATCACATTTAAGTCATTTTGCCGATGTCCCGCAAGTTCCCGACGCGATTTCACAGAACCCGTATCGCGAAGGCGTTGAAGCACTTGCACAACGGTTCGCGCACTTGGAAAATGTTGTCTGTTAGGGAAACGTCTCCGATATTCCGCAGTAGCGGCATTCGCATTTCGTAAACCTTCTCCGTATAAAACTACCATTTCCGCATATTGAAATTGGTAAAAGTAGACATTGTGAATTTACGACGAATACACGAGACCAAAATAAACAAACTACTGCTCCCCCCTCCAAATGTGTGTTGTAATCTCCAAATTTTGAAGGAAAGAAATGCGGGAAATGCAGAAAGTGCGACTAAATAGTGGTAAATTTGAATAACACGCCGAAGTGTTAGACGATATTATGTAGTAAACATGATGTGGCAACGATGTTTCCTTCGACATTCGATTGTCATATAGCTGCGTCATCAGAAAGTTTGTAGGGTACCGATTGGTACCCGATAGGGTCGTGTTACCGATTTTTATAGGGTGATTTGTTTATTTTTTTAAAGGTCGAGTAAATATTTTTATTTCCGATTTTCTGCCTCTATTAGGCCTACGAATACGTGGTTAAAATTAATGACATTATGACTGACACCCTCATGTATACATTACATTAGCTTGAAATTGCAATATAACACCTTGTTAGCTTCAGTTCATGACGTCACACTGTTGCCAAATTGAATAGGCGTTATATTGCAACTTCAACCTAATGTATAATGTGTACATACTGTGCTGCACCCTCGAAAATAGGGGGAGGGTATGATTTTTTTTATTAAGATTGGAGAGGTTTCCGCTAATGTAAATAATTTCCATAGTTACAAGTATTTAAAATGACTTATTCTGTTTCTTGCAAGAAGCGTTTACCGTACAAACGCTCGTGGTCAGAAAGTTTTGCCTAGATTTGCCGTAAATTAACATGCCAAGCAACTGGTTATGGTTACTATAAACTGTTCCATTTTTGTTAGTGTACACTCACAAATATCAAAGAAAAACTAGACAGAAATGAATCACACCAGTTGTAGGTGCTATTATGACTAATATTACTTTTAGGTTATCACCAGCAGTCTGATACTGCAACGTTACAGTTTTAAATGAATTTTGCATATTTTCAAAATTTCAAAACACAGCGTCGACGTAAAATAACATTTGTAGTCTATTAAAAAAAAACGCATATTTTTATCATTTTTCGTTGAGGAGTTACTGAGCGAAAACTATATCCCTTTGGATCGAGCGCTCACCGTAAGCCTTAAGTAAAACACTGTGTGTGTTCAGAATTACTCTAGAAAATTATATTTTATACAATTTTATTCTAAGTGGTATTTCATGGTAGCTGGGGGCTTTTATAAAATTATTTGTTAAATTGTGACTTACTAATGAAACATAAAATTTGTAACATACATAAACATGTCAACTATATACTATATCCCTTTGGATCGAGCGCTCACCGTAAGCCTTAATAATTATAAACTACAATGGCGACACAAACATACAACCTCACCACGCAAAAATAATTACTGATGGATTAAGAAGGTAACGTATTAAATGGGAATTTGAACTGCCAACTTTTTAGCTGTGTTGAGTGTGCTGATTACTGTCTATCTATGATGTCGGCGCTGATTAATGCGGTTGACATTTATTATAAAATTCTCATAATTTCTTATTGATTACACCGGGTATTTATAAAAATACAAATTTAATTATTGTTTGTTGGACCTGAAACGTCCGAGTGTGATCAAAAAGCTGCCATACTTTGCTGACGTTCACTACTTGACTCCATTAAATGTCCCAGTGAAACCCAGCCTATACCCGAGCTCCAAAGTAGTAGAGAGTGATTCATCACAAGTAACAACTTTATCTAGAAGATAAAATTCTAAGAATTAGACTATATAGTGTTGTCCGTGTAGCGAGTAGTGGTACCCTTCAGAACGGCTCCGCCGTATCACCCTGTGGATTCATAGATCTTTTTGCAAAGCGACCGCATCATGTATTTATCGTTGAATATTTCTTATATGGTAGGATAAGGTTTTTGGGAGCATTCCTTATTCATTCTGCTTTCTCACTATGTAATGAATAGACTTGTACATTTTACAATTTGTTAATAAATCTAAAATTGCTATTACAAGAGCATTTTATTCGTAAACTACAATAGTCTACATCAGAAGTGGTGAAAAGAGTTTGTTGTGTGCGGTGTTCTTGTGATAATTTCTGTGGAAACAAAGAAAATAGGTCGACACCGAAAGAAATCCAGAAAGCAATATTCTTCACTTTCATCAGAAGATTATTCAACATCAAGTGATGATACAAGTCAAATTCGTAAGAAAAAAAAACTGGGTCTGCGTCGGACCAGACGGTGGAAGTTATACTTCTTTTAAAAAAAAAAAAACTTCCTTTCAAAGCCTGAACGTACAAAAAAAAATGTGTTCTTCCTTTTGAGCGTGACGCGGTTTCTCGACCAACATCCCATCCCAATGTGTCTAACGGGCGCAAAGAAGTATAACGTCACGTCAAAAATATTTTTATTATATTTATTTAAAGAAAATATTTAGAGATCCTTGAATTTCAGATATAACCTAAAAACAGTTATTCTATAAATCCCAGTAGTAAGGTTTTAGTACTATTTTTTATATGCTCATATTAAGATTCGCTGGATATTGTTTTTGAAATTGTCTGCTCAGTTTGTAAAATGATTTAAAGTACATATCGCGAATGTTCTGTTAAAACGGAAACTGTAAAATTTTATCCCATATTCTTAATGACACACTGTATATTATACGCTTATACGTAAGAAGTAAATTTATGTTGGTGTCCACAACCAGTAATTCTCCACGCTGTATAGTGGGTTGTATAAAAAAGTTCTTAAAAATTTGTTCTTCCTTTTGAGCGTGACGCGGTTTCTCGACCAACATCCCATCCCAATGTGTCTAACGGGCGCAAAGAAGTATAACTTCAAAAATAAAGGTTGCAGATACACTGTAAGTTACACACCCCCTCTAAAGTTGCGTAATGTGCAATAGTTTGCAGTAATCAAATCAAATCAAATATGTTTATTTGCCCAACAGAGAAAATATCCATTTACAGGACAAAAATTAACACAAAAGTAATGGACAAATAATAAAAAAATATATAAAGACAAAAAAGCAATTAATATGCACGCATTCTTACAATATGACTAATACATTAATGAAACTTACTTAATTATTAACAGTAAACGTTATATAAAAAGAAAAACAAAACAAAGTAACTGTAATTACAAAAAAACGTTTAGCTCTATTTATAGATTTAATAGAAGAAAAGTTTATATCACAATGATCAGATATGATGTTAAAATTATGAGACATGATATAAACTGGAGACTTTCTTAAAATATTCGTATTGGCTGCTGGTAAATAAAAAGTATAATTTTGCCTAAGACGAAAATTAGGAACTCTGATATTAAAATATTCTAATAATGACATGCAATCAACATTGTTGTTAAACAAATTGTACAAAAATAATACACTATTTCTAGCCCGTCTTAGTTTTAATGAGGGAATATCGAACCTAGAAAGCAATAGTTCATGGTTGCAGTCTCGAGTGAGATATCACACTTGAAGGAAAGAAACAAAATTTTTTTTGAACTGACTCAATATTCAAACAATGTGTTTCATAGATAGGGTACCAAAGTATAGCACCGTATTCCAACTTAAACCGTACAAACGAAAAATAGAGCATCATTAGCGCATTAATATTAGAAAAAAATCTACAATTTCTTATGATAAAACCTAACATCTTAAATGAGGATTTAACTACATTATTAATATGTTCTGAAAAACTTAGTTTAAAGTCAAATACAATGCCCAAATCTCTTATTGTACACTCCCTCTGAAAAACAGAGTAACGATGATACTCTTTAAAGTTAATGTTGCGATTTCTTTTGAACTCCTGACGTATTTGTAACGAAATCTACTTTCAAGTTTTAATATTAGTTTTTAGTTGTTCCATTCCCAATAAAGATTTAATGAAATTTCTACTCAGAACTTGTAGAAGGTCAAGGTTGTTTTGCGGAAGTGTCATTGTTGTTGCAGAGGCATGTATAGTACAATTTCCGAATTTGATCAAAAAATTATGAATGATAACGATTGTCGAAATAATCGAATATAATATTATTACTTGCAAATGGTCAGATAACGTAATATTTTTTTCAAACACATAAATTTAAAATTTTTTGACATCTACTTTCCAGTCTAAACTCGATGCTTTTAAATTATTAATGAATATTGTCAATGATAAACCAGTTGAAGTTTCTTCATTGTATATATTTTTTTCTCTTTCTTTCGAAAATATTATCAAAATTTAATAAACTTAGTAACTCGGAAACTATTGAATATATAGTGAGTCTATGCACAAAACTATAATTAGACCATTTTTAAACGGCAAAAATTAAAAAAATGATCTATGGCATCCATTGTCTTACAATTTTTACTAATGAATTTTTCTTAAAAATATTGGATTTTTCGCAAAATAAAAATCTTATTCAGTAGGAGAAACTCACAGAGTAATCCGCAGTTCTGTATGTTTTCTTTATATGTAGAAGTAGGTATGCTGAATTCATTTGAATTATCTTCAAAGAAAATATCAATACAAACTGTAAATTTTGGCATATTGCTGAAATCTCTTTTCTTCAATCTTATTTTTCTGTTTATGAAATTAATTAACAACTCATTTTCTTACTTCTCTAACACAATTCGGACGTCGATGAGTTGTGTCCAAGCGTTGTAGATGGCAGATTGTTAAAGCCAATCAGGATGACGTCGGTGATCTTTCGTTCGATAAAACTCTTGCAAAAATTAAACGATCGTATTGGTTTCAAAAAAAAATCAAAAAAATGATATACCTACTTATATATATTTAGTCATAGTAGAGGGATTTTCTAAGTATACCTTTGTCAAACCTGTCCCAGACACGTCACATGTCATAGATCAACTATAGAAAATAAACGTATTAGACTGTTTACAACAGCAGTGGCCTCCTTCCAGAGCTAATGTCTATCTTCCCTGTTAATGTCAACCTGGCACTCGCAGACCCTCGTGACTTGTAAAAATTCGGGGGCGGCTGCTGACCCCTTAGACGGCTTGCAAGGAGGTGTCGTTTGGATATGTTCCTTCCAAAGCTAATATCTATCTTCCCTGTTAATATCAACCTGGCACTCGCAGTCTTTCGTGACTTGTAAAAATTCGGGGGCGGCTGCTGACCCCTTAGACGGCTTGCAAGGAGGTGTCGTTTGAATATGTTCCTTCCAGAGCTAATGTCTATCTTCCCTGTTAATGTCAACCTGGCACTCGCAGTTCCTCGTGACTTGAAAAAATTCGGGGGCGGCTGCTGACCCCTTAGACGGCTTGCAAGGAGGTCTAGTTTGAATATGTTCCTTCCAGAGGTAATGTCTATCTTCCCTGTTAATATCAACCTGGCACTCGCAGTCCCTCCTGACTTGTAAAAATTCGGGGGCGGCTGCTGACCCCTTAGACGGCTTGCAAGGAGGTGTCGTTTGGATATGTTCCTTCCAAAGCTAATATCTATCTTCCCTGTTAATATCAACTTGGCACTCGCAGTCCTTCGTGACTTGTAAAAATTCGGGGCGGCTGCTGACCCCTTAGGCGGCATGCAAGGAGGTGTCGTTTGGATATGTTCCTTCCAAAGCTAATATCTATCTTCCCTGCTAATAAAAATTGGGGGCGGCTGCTGACTTCTTAGACGGCTTGCAAGGAGGTGTCGTGTGGATATGTTCCTTCTAAAAGTATAGTTTATCTTCCCTGTTAGTATCAACCTGGCACTCGCAGTCCTTCGTGACATGTAAAAATTCGGGGGCGGCTGCTGACCCCTTAGACGGCTTGCAAGAAGGTGGCGTTTGGATATGTTCCTTCCAAAGCTAATATCTATCTTCCCTGTTAATATCAACCTGGCACTCGCAGTCCTTCGTGACTTGTAAAAATTCGGGGGCGGCTGCTGACCCCTTAGACGGCTTGCAAGGAGGTGTCGTTTGGATATGTTCCTTCCAAAGCTAATATCTATCTTCCCTGTTAATATCAACCTGGCACTCGCAGTCCTTCGTGACTTGTAAAAATTCGGGGGCGGCTGCTGACCCCTTAGACGGCTTGCAAGGAGGTGTCGTTTGGATATGTTCCTTCCAAAGCTAATATCTATCTTCCCTGTTAATATCAACTTGGCACTCGCAGTCCTTCGTGACTTGTAAAAATTCGGGGGCGGCTGCTGACCCCTTAGACGGCTTGCAAGGAGGTGGCGTTTGGATATGTTCCTTCCAAAGCTAATATCTATCTTCCCTGTTAATATCAACCTGGCACTCGCAGTCCTTCGTGACTTGTAAACATTCGGGGGCGGCTGCTGACCCCTTAGACGGCTTGCAAGGAGGTGGCGTTTGGATATGTTCCTTCCAAAGCTAATATCTATCTTCCCTGTTAATATCAACCTGGCACTCGCAGTCCTTCGTGACTTGTAAACATTCGGGGGCGGCTGCTGACCCCTTAGACGGCTTGCAAGGAGGTGGCGTTTGAATATTTTCCTTCCAAAGCTAATATCTATCTTCCCTGTTAATATCAACCTGGCACTCGCAGTCCTTCGTGACTTGTAAAAATTCGGGGGCGGCTGCTGACCCCTTAGACGGCTTGCAAGGAGGTGTCGTTTGGATATGTTCCTTCCAGAGCTAATGTCTATCTTCCCTGTTAATGTCAACCTGGCACTCGCAGACCCTCGTGACTTGAAAAAATTCGGGGGCGGCTGCTGACCCCTTAAACGGCTTGCTTGGAGGTGTCCCCTTGCACTCTTTTTCCGTCATGCCATATTTTAAATATATCTCGAGGGTAGATTTTCATCCCTTAGGCGGCTTGCAATGAAATTTCTTCCGAAGTTTAATTATCTTTCAAATGTGAAATTAGTCATTGTAATATTATTTGAATCGGCATAGGGGTTGTTTTGCAATGCATATTAATTTTTATAAATATTGTACATTAAGAAATACATAATTAATTTTTATTTATTTTTTTATAATTTGTTTCATTTATATTTTGTCATTGGTCTATATCTGACATTGTTAGGTACGCCTATGAATGTTCGGGTGTTTTCGGAAACTAGCTGCTAAGTTCTGGCCGCGAACTTCACATCGGTTAGAACAACTGGACGTCAAACAGCACAAAACCTCGAAAAAAATCGAATCCACCAAGATCTTACATTTAACAAGAAATGCTCGTCACCCAAATTTGTCTCAGTTGGTGATCTCGTACTTAAAAGTATCAAGCTTCCCAGCCAGCAACGAAAGCAAAAAGTTACTGTCCAAATTCAGGGACCCATTTCGGGTTATTCAAATGCTACCTAATGATCGATATCGTGTTAAAGAGGATATTCACACAAAGAGATCCACAAGACCCTACGAAGGGGTCGTTAGCTTGGAAGGCATGAAACACTTCACAATTCAAAACTGTTAATTAAGGTAAATATGAAATGTTAAGAACGCCATATTAGGCACAAATTGAACGCCACCTTAGGCACAAATTGAACGCCATCTCAGGCACAAATTGGACGCCATCTCAGGCACAAATTGAAAGTCATCTTAGGCACAAATTGAAAGTCATCTTAGGCACAAATTGAAAGCCATCTTAAGCACAAATTGAAAGCCATCTTAGGCACAAATTGAACGCCATCTTAGGCACAAATTGAAAGCCACCTTCGGCACAAATTGAAAGCCATCTCAGCCACCAATATTTACTATTTCAGATCTAACTGCTGCCATCTTAGGCACACTTGCTGTCCCATGGCAATTATTTTATAATCAATTTATTTTCACTGTTAGTTTTCTCTTTACTTATTATTCCAGATTACCTTTCGAGGACGAAAGCTCTACAGGATGGCCGTGCTGTCCGTGTAGCGAGTAGTGGTACCCTTCAGAACGGCTCCGCCGTATCACCCTGTGGATTCATAGATCTTTTTGCAAAGCGACCGCATCATGTATTTATCGTTGAACATTTCTTATATGGTAGGATAAGGTTTTTGGGAGCATTCCTTATGAATTCTGCTTTCTCACTATGTAATGAATAGACTTGTACATTTTACAATTTGTTAATAAATCTAAAATTGCTATTACAAGTGCATTTTATTCGTAAACTACAATAGTCTACAATAGCTTTGAAGTATTTAGAATAGTCCTCGACAATGGCTAAACGTCCGCTTTATCCTCATGTTTCTCTCCAATAGGTACATATACTAATGACTAATATATTCTGAAGAAAGTTTTAATTAGATTTAGGTATATAGGGTGTACAAGCTATATGACAAATTTCATAAGGTAGCTTGGGTTAATTTCATTTAATTTTTTCTTATAAAGTCCAATTCGTTGCTATAACAATAATTATTATTTGTGTCATTTTGCAGCTAACCAGATAAGAAATGATCCAAACCTCATCCGTCGAGTGACGGAATGTTTATTCTTTTGTTCACGGATGTGAGGCTTGCATTCGAGACGAAGGTAAACATTTTGAATATTTTTTTTTAGTTTTAAAATTAGTTAATAGACGTTAACTAATGTTTAAACTTTAAAAAATTTTAACAGTCATTGTCGTGTATTTATATTTCTTCTATGCGTATAAATAAGTAACCACTGTTTCTTATCAGCTAGGTTTTTGTTAAAGTTCTTGTATGTATTGGATTTTAAATAAAGCAGTCAAATCAATAGTTGAATTTATTACATGGTGCTGCGACTAAAATCAAAGTACTCTGTTAAAACTTAGTAAAATGTGAGAAATGTTGAAAATGTCTGATTACCGTGGTATTGCACCATTAGATATGAGTGGGAATATTGCAGAAAACTGGAAATTTTGGATACAGAAGTTTAAAAACTATTTAAAAGCAACAGAATTAGATAAAAAAGATGAATATTTGCAATGTGCACAATTGTTGCAATATATTGGAGATGAAGGTATACGTATATATAACACCTTCAAATTTGCTGCCAGTGAAAGGGACAAAATCGGTCCTCTTATAAAAAAGTTCAAAGACTTTTTTCAACCAAAGAAGAATTTAACCTTCGAAAGATACAAGTTTATTAATAGAAAACAGTTAGAGGGTGAAAGCATTCAGCAATATGTGACCGATTTGAAGAATAAAGCCCGAAACTGTGAACTAGGTGACTTAGAAGAAAGTTTAATCTGTTCTGTGTTAATTAGTGGCTTAGTGTCAGTAGAACTAAAACAAAGACTCTTAGAGGACGATGAAATTGATTTAGATAAAGTTGTGCGAATATCACAGTCTGTTGAAGAATCTAGATAACAAGAAAAGGAAATGTATGAAGTGGCCGAGCTGCATGCTGTGCGATCATCAGTTTTATCAAACCAACCAATTCCTGGAGTAAGCGGAAGGTGTGGCCCAAGTTCGCAAACACGACATCAGATGGCATCAGATGGCATCAGGAGCAAGTCAGCCCTTCGTCCAACGTCACTTTGTCCAGTTCAGCCAACAGCGATGTTCTCGATGTGGTTACCAACATAAAGAGGAAACTGTCCAGCTTTGGGTAAACAATGTAGTTTTTGCGGTAAATTCAATCATTTTAAAAACATGTGTAGAAATAAAAATGTTCACGTTGTTAGTTTAGATAATCATTTTGTTAGTAACGAAAATTCTGAAAATATTTTTATTGGTGTAGTTAATTCAAATGAGACTGTAAATAAGGAATGGAATGTTGAAATATTAGTAAATCATGAAAAGGTTATTAAATTTAAGTTAGATACGGGAGCAATGACAAATGTTATAAGTTTTAGAGATATCGAGAGTTTAAAAAAGGAGAAAGTATTTATAAAAAACACCAAAATCAAATTAACTAATTATTCAAATGAAATAATTCCGGTCATAGGAGAATGTCAGTTAAATTGTAATTTTAGAAATGTAGATCATTTATTAACATTTGTTGTTGTAAATATCGAATCACCTGGAATTTTAGGATTAGAAGCTTGCACTTCTTTAAAAATGATACAAAAAATTGAATCGATTAATGAAGGTCACAATTTATTTGAGAAATATTCGGAACTTTTTCAAGGAATTGGATGCCTTAAAAACCATTTCATATTACATACATTATGGTGTGACATTACAAGTAATGTCACACCAGTTGTTCATGCAGCTAGAAAAATACCTTTTCCATTGGTGGATAAATTTAAAATGTGTAAAGCTAATATGGAAAGCGAAAAAATTATTAACAAAGTTGATTATCCAACTGAGTGGGTAAATTCTATAGTATTAATTAGAAAACCTGATGAATCGTTAAGAATTTGTTTAGATCGTGATTTAAATTTAAATATTTGTAGAGAACATTATCCCTTGCCTACTTTTGAAGAAATAAGTTCAAAATTGGCAAATGCAAAATATGTTACTACTTTAGATGCCATGTCGGGGTTTTGGCAAGTCGCCTTGGATATGGAGAGTTCTGGCCTATGTACATTTGCAACTCCTTTTGGGAGATATACATTTTTAAGGTTACCTTACGGACTAAATTGTGGGCCTGAAGTTTTTCATAAACGATTTAAAGAAATATTTGATATAGAAGGAGTTGAGATATACATAGATGATATTCTTATATGGGGTAAAACAAAAAAAGATCACGATTATAGATTGGAACAGGTATTAGAGATTGCAAAAAGAAATAACATAAAATTCAATAAAAGTAAATGTAAATTTGCATTAAATGAAATTGTATACATGGGGCATAAAATAACACAAGACGGTTATAGTCCAGATAATTCTAAAATTAAAGCAATTACAGAGATGCTGTTGTGTATTCGTGGACTGTATGGTTTGAATGATTGTGAATGAGTGGTTGATGGCTTTAATTTAAACATATATTAATCTTAAGCTTTTACAACGTATTATTGGATTTAAGAATATAACATATAACATTACTCTTCCACGTCTAGTCAACGACTTGTATTGTTCCCTCACACGCGTATCCCTCTTCACTCGCGTACACCCCACTCACACTCGCGTCACCGCTATTGTCTGTCTCATTTCGCAACATACACCCCCCCTTGAAAGCACTTGCTTTCAACGAACTTAGTCCACAATTGGCAATGGACAAATTTTGGCGAATGAACGTTTAATATTCCCTGAAGCGGTACGAATCGTGGCTACTCGGCTGACATTGTCTGGTCCAGGATGCAGCTGAATGACTCGTCCTAGTTTCCATCGCTGTGGCGGAGAATTTTCTTTGATAATAACCATGGAACCTAACTGCAGCCCTCCCTGAGTTTTTCTCCAGCGGGTGCGTTGCTGTAATTCGGATATATACTCTTTTTGCCATCTGGTCCAAAAAATTTTATTCAGTTTGGCCAGCAATTGTATACGGGATAATCGTCCATTAGGAATTGTTTCATAATTATTTTCTGGGAGAGAAGTTAATGATCTTCCAATTAAAAAATGAGCCAGGGTTAAAGGGGATACATCGGAAGGATCGGTAGACATTGGCATTAGGGGTCTAGAATTTAAAACTGCCTCAATTTGCACGAGTAACGTATAAAACTCTTCGAATGTAAGATGTGCGTCGTCTAGAGTCCTTTTCAGGTGATATTTACTACTTTTCACCCCCGCTTCCCAGAGGCCTCCGAAATGAGGTGAATGTGGAGGAATGAACTTCCAATCTATGCTTTATAAAGAGATGGTATCAATCAAATCTTGATTATTTTTAAGTAAAAACCTACCTAAATCTTTCAAATGAGATGCTGCTGCTACAAAATTTCTGCCATTGTCGGAAAAAATATGTGCTGGCTTGCCCCTTCGCGCTATAAATCTTTTTAATGCAAGCAGAAAAGCAGCCGTGACGAGCTCTAAGTGTACAGCTTTCGTCGAAAAGCAAACAAAAAGGCTTACGTAACATTTATACAGCTTGGCACCACGACCCTTATTATTTCTGATCAAAAATGGACCAGCATAATCTACACCAGTTACATCAAACGGAGATCCCGGTGTCAATCTAGGCTCGGGTAATTGACCCATAATAGGTTGTACGGTTTGGGCGTTGTGTCTAAAGCAAGTAATGCATTCGCGAACTACCTTTTTCGCTAAATTACGCCCCATAATGGGCCAAAACCTTTCCCTTAATGAAGATAAAGTTAATTGTGGTCCTGCATGTAATAGTCTAATGTGCTCGGTAATCATAAATAACTTGGTCATAGGATGCTTGGAGCAAATCAAAATAGGGTGCTTTTTGCTATAGTTAAAACCTGAATTTATTAGACGTCCCCCGACTCATATAATGCCTTCCGAATCTAAAAAGGGACTTAAACTCATAGCACGACTTTTGACATTAATATCTTTCTCTTGAAGCAAATTTTCATATTCCTCAGCAAATGATTGTTTTTGCGCAATTTTTATTAAGCATTTCAAAGTATCTTCAGTTTCTTTTAGCGAAAGCGATCCATATTCGCGTCGATCTCGTGATTTTAAGCAATTGTTTTTAAATCTAAGCATAAAAGCTGTAACCCGTTTGAGCCTATTTAAGTTAGAGAAGTTTTGAAAAGGAAAATCATCATTAATTTGTGTTGCTATAAGGACTTGTTTTACATTTCGTACGTCGGGTACTTCTTCTCTACATGACCTTGAGCTAGGCCAATTGGATTCACTTTGAGAAAGCCAGTTAGGCCCATACCACCATAGCTCTAAGTCTTTTAAACAGTTTGGATTAATTCCCCTGGACAAAAAATCCGCAGGATTTTGCTTGCTAGGCACGTGACGCCACTAGTATACACTGGTAAATTGTTGTATTTCTGCAACTCTATTACTAACAAATGGCTTTAGAGTACTAGGTGCTAATTTTAACCAGTCTAACACTACTGTAGAATCTGTCCAAAATACGCACTTATCAAATTTTATATCCCAAGATTCTAACGGTGGTATTCATAGTGTGTCTCCGGTCACCGGAGAGCGATCTCCGTCCCGAAATTATGCGAATTTTATAATGAAATTCAAATAATTTTGGACGGGCAATGAATACAGTGTACCGTAATAGTGGTATCTTATATCTTTTGTGAAATTCATTATGAAATTCGCATAACTTTGATACGGAGACCGCTCTCTGGCGACCAGAGATGGACTATGAATACCACTGTTAGACTCTTTTAGCAAGCCTGATTAAAATAACAGCTCCACATAATTCTAACCGCGGCAGTGTGATTGTTTTTAACGGAGCCACTCGCATTTTGGCGCATAGCAAACGTACTAAAACGTCCCCGTGTTTATTTGCGGATCGGACAAAAATCGCCCCGCCATATGCACTTTCAGATGCGTCTGAAAAACAATGAAGTTGAATATTTACATAATTTTCGCATACGACGTGTCGCTTTATTTCAATTTCACTAATTGTATGTAATTGTTCTTGGAATTTTACCCACGTGTTATTTAATTGCTCTGACAAAGGTTCATTTCAAGTAATTTTTTCCAACCACAGTTTTTGTAGTATGATTTTAGCAGTTATTGTACATGGACTTAAGAGACCCAATGGGTCAAAAATCTGCGCGATGCTCGATAAAATTGTACGCTTCGTTGCCTTTTGGCTGTTTGAAATTTTGTTTATTGAATAGGTTAAATTATCTGACTGATAATTCCACATAAGCCCCAATGTTTTTGTTTTATCGTTAGAACCCAAGTTCACCATGCTTGTTAATTGACTATCATTTTCGACGTGCTTTAGTACCCTTGGATCATTTGAGTAAAACTTACGTAATTGAAAACAACCGGTATTTAAAATTTCTGAAACGTATTTGCATATATCTGCAGCTTGGTCAATATTATCCGCTCCCGAGAGCAAATCGTCGACATAGAAGTCGCGTTCAATAATTTTGGCTATGTCAGGTTTTGTATCTTTGAATTCTAACGCTAATTGATGGATGCATCTGATCGCTAGATAAGAAGCAGCGGCTGTGCCATATGTCACGGTTTTTAGTTCATATATATTTAATTTATTATAAGGATTTTACGCCATAGTATTCGCTGCAATGATCTTTGTTTTGGGTTAATCAAAACCTGGCGGTACATTTTTGCAACATCCGCGGAAATAACAAAGGCGTGCTTTCTAAAACGCAATAGAATTGACATAAGGTCCTCCTGAA
Organism: Monochamus saltuarius; assembly: GCA_025584915.1. NCBI lineage: Eukaryota > Metazoa > Arthropoda > Insecta > Coleoptera > Cerambycidae > Monochamus > Monochamus saltuarius. Next base: position 44,755,456 of record CM046724.1, on the reverse strand, counting down.
TGGTTGGAGCAACCATTTGCAAATCATTTAGACAATAGCCGGAAGTAGTACTTGCTGACGCGTCAAATACTACGCGCAGCTTTGTTGTTAGACTATCTTTGCGTAGTATGCCTTGATGAGGTAGGGAATAACAAATTTCCGCGTTGTTAATTTGATCGACTTTCGCCATATGACCTAAGAGCTCATAGGTAATTGTTTGTTTCAAGATTTTATTTAGACAGGCCAAATAAAACCTTGGAAACAAAGGGGGGAAGTTGAAATATTCACAAAATTACATAAGAAAACATAGAGGTAAAACTCTAAAAACATCTCAGGGAAAATGAGATAATATAATTTAAAATTTAATTAATTAAGAATCATATATTACAAGCATAGGTAATAAAGAATTTGATTTTCAATAAATACGTGAAATGATAGACATGTAACATAAAAACCCATCCAAGGATGACAGAAAATTTTGACATATACTAGAACTCGAAAACAAATTTTATAAATTAAAATTAATAAACTCAAACCAATTGTGATAATTGTGGCATCAAAATATAGTTAATTCAACATAGATTTACGTAATAAAACTTGCAATTGAAAACAGTAATTTATTTGAACAGAAGAAATAAAAGTCTAAATGACAGATCTTAAACTCCAGTAGCGATTCACAAAAATTTTCAATGTAACTAAATATTATCACATAAAAAGTAATAAAAAGTTAACTATAATAGAAGCTCAATTACAGATGCAAACATGTTGAATTATAAGTAGAATAAGGAAATTAGGTAAAAACATATAAAATAAGACAAGAAAAATGTAAGGTTGGGTTTCTCTCAAAAACAGACAAATGGGATATCGAAAGAATGGGAATCATGCCAGGAACACAGAACTGTACCTAATTTAGACTGAAAACCAAGCATATTTCCATGATTTCGATTTATATTTTCAAATTGTCAAAGTTTTTGGTAGTCATGACAACAAGAGAAATTCTCCACACATATAAATTAGAAACGTCAGAATTTTCGGCGGTAGGTCAACAAACTTTGAACAGGTAACATCACAGCCTGAAAGCAAGCAAAACAAATGAACAAAAGTTTTAGTCAACATTGATACCTACCAAAGTGACAGTATTGTGAAATGTCAATGTCAAAAGTGACAAGTCATGAGAAATTCCATACCAACTCAGTAAACTGTTAGTGAATTAGAAATTTAAAAAGCTGTGCCGTGTAAGTGAAAAGAAATTAAATAAACCGTAGTGAAAAAGCAGTGAGTTAGTGCCATTGGTAAAAATTGCTGAGCCTTAGAAGACTTCAAAGCAGATCATCTCCAGTTCAGACTTTCAACGGAACAGAACGAGGTCAAATATTAGAAAGTGCACGAGATTCAACTACACCGGGATTGCAGTCAAATCACGCCAGAGGAATTAAGGGCAAGCAATTAATTTTACACATGCATGTATAAAGGGTTTCAAATGATCATTGTCCATATTTGCAATTGCTTGATTTAAATATTTTACAAATTTGAATTTAGTTATAAAGAAAAGTGTGCACAATTAAATTTTTAAAATTCAAAATATTTGGATAAATAATTCATATCAAAACAAAAGAAAAAAATAAGAGCTCTATAATCAAAAATTTATACTAGATTAAGATTTAGGATAATTAGTAGATTAATGTTTGTGCATTGAAATTTGTATAATTATAGATTAATAGAATTTGTTGAAGATTGAATCTGAAATTCTTTTATTACCTAGTAACTATAAATCAGTCAAAAATAAAACAAATTATATTCTTTATTAGTAAGAAAAAATATATTAACAAAGTTAATTTGAATTAAAGATTGAAAATTTGAGTAAAAAATTAAATTCTAAACAAAAGATACATTTTATTAGAAACAATAATTCCAATACATAGTGTATAATAAGCCACAAGGTAACCGCTTCCCTAGAGACAGTGGAGTCTTGGTTCTACCGACATCATTATAAGAGCATTGCAGGTAAATATTCCAAGTGTATATTCTTATAAACGGCGCCCAACAAATAATCAAAATTAGACTTTCAATCTTATTCAAAATTTTACAATTCATTATAAATTAAATAATTACAAAGCTACTTTCAATATACGATAATATTAATTTTTTTGTATAGAAATCATTATATAAACCAAATATCATTCATTCAAAATTTAATATTATCAATATAATTGTCGCTAACCATCGTGGGGCTTGAAAAACCAGGATCTCTGATTATACAGGGTGGTCAGAAAAGTGCTGAAATAAAAACCAAGTGTTAGTATTGGAATTAAATAATTTAATCAACTAAAACAAAAAGAACATGGATCTGCGTAGCGGAAAGACGTTAATAGAAGAAGATCGTACATCCTCGGATGGTATGGAGAGTACAGAGGAAACCAGCATTGTTACTGGTATTGAGGAAAGGGGGGAACAACAGTAAAGTAAACTGGAAGGAAGTGCTGACATAGAAAGAATATTGATGGAAATGTTTAAACAAGCTGAATCACAGAGACAGAAGGAGAAAGATGCCGAAAAGAAGCAGGCAGAAAAAGAATTGCAACAGATAAAGGAAAAAGAAGATGCCGAAAAGAAGCAGGCAGAAAAAGAATTGCAACAGAAAAAGGAAAAAGATGCAAGACAAAAGGAGAAAGAAAGAAAAGCAGAGCTTATAAGACAACAGGACAAAATGGACGCAGAAAAGAAACAGGAAACACTATTAAGAAATTTAGATCAGAAACTAGAAGAAAGGGATAGACAATTGAAGACAGAAGTAGCAGAAGAGATTGCAAGAAGGATAGAACAAACTGAGAAGAAGAATGCAGAATTTATGGATAGTCAGGAATAAACACAAGAATTTAGAAACAAAAATAGAAGGAAAATTCAAGTCTTTGCAGGAAGAACAGGAATCATTAAGAGAAGAAGTCAAAAAGAACAAAGAAAATTGTGGGCGGATGGTTCAAAAGGAAATTGAGGGGTGTAAAGCCGATATAAATATTATCCAACAAAGAGAAGAAGTTGCAATATGTAATATCAAGAGAATGGATACGGAGATCAAAGAGACACAAAAGACACTTCAAAAATGTGAAGAGGATATCCAAACAAGACAAGCGACGGGGGGGAACCAAACAGTAGAAGTAAGATATGTTACATGTGGAGGCAACAGCAACGCAATAAAATTTAATGGGCGTATAAGTATTGTTCATCCCACAGTGTTTTTGAAAAGCATTAAGAACAGATGTAAAAATGTAACAGAATGTGAGGATTTGAAACAGGTGATTCGAGAAAGCTTGGAAAGAGATGCGCATGTATGGTTTACGAGAAGAGAAGATGAGATACAAAATATGGAAGACTTCGAGGAGAAATTCCTGGAGCATTATTGGGGCGAATTTCAACAAGAAAAACAAAGACGAGGTTATTTGGTGGAAGAAATGATGACAAAATGTCAAGTAATAAAATGGGTTACACAATGATACTATATGCAGAGGCTAAGTTTTTAACACCACCATTAACTGAGGGTGAAATTGTTAGAAATATTTCAAGGCATTTCAGGGGTGATATCACGAGGAGTGTAAGCGTGAATAACATCTGTAATGTAGACTAATTGTGCGATTATCTCAATAGACTCAATGTACGTAGTAATCATGATACTAATAACAATGTGGAAGATTGCAACCTAAACAATAATCAACAATACAATCCCAATAACAATCGCTCAAATTTCCGGAATAGGGGTTTTCAGGGTAACAACAATCAACAAAACTATAACAGACAATAACCAACAATATTATCCCAGAGAATACAACAACAACAACCAACAAAATAACTACAGACAATACAACAATAATAATAACACACAAAATCATCAATACAACAACAATGGCACAAGAAACCAAAACACTCAGTACACAAACAGAGAAATTAACCCAAATTACAACCGAAACAATTGCAATAACAACAATCAAAACTACAATATAATTATATACTATACTATATACTATACTATATAATATACTACAATAATCACAATTATGGGCAAAATTCACTATATGGAAACCATCAAGGTAATGGGAATCGGAACAATAGTAGAAAACACAGACGTGTAAATTTCAATAGAGTAGATAGGTAAACTAATCATAGCTCAGATCAGGAAATAAGAAAAAGGGAAAGATCACAATCCAGACATCGAGATAACAATCAGGGAAATGACAGACAAAATATTTAGTTTTCATAAAGTTAAAGTATCAAAATTAGAATAAAATTGCCTTAATAGATACTGGTTCGGAAATGTCACTAATAAACGAAAATATTTGTAAAAATTTAATCGATACATCAAAACACATAATCAAAATCCCAACATTAACGTTAATAGGAGCAAACAATTAAAAGTTGTATACAGCGAACAAAATGCTAAATCTAAATGTCAAAATCAGTAATAAGGAAATTAATTTACAGCTATTAATTATACCAAAAGAGTATGACATTATTATGGGCTCTGATCAATTGTCGAAACATAAAATCATAATAGATTACGAACAGAATAAAATGAAATTGTATGATATATATAGAGTTCGAAAAAGTAAGAGAAGAATTTGATAATATAATGTTAGCCAATGTGAGAAAAGTAGGAAAGATAACTTGCAGAAAAGTAAACAAAAATAAAAATAATAATAATAATGAAAGTATAATGAATAATGATATAAATGATTATAATTACAAAGGTGTAGAGGAGGATGAGGAAAATGTCACTCTGTTGGTGCTGTTGGTTCTGTTGGTGCTGTTGGTGCTGTAGGTGCTGTAGGTGCTGTTGGTGCTGTTGGTGCTGTTGGTGCAGTTGGTGCTGTTGGTGCAGTTGGTGCTGTTGGTGCAGTTGGTGCTGTTGGTGCAGTTTCTGCTGTTGGTGCAGTTTCTGCTGTTGGTGCTGTTGCTGCTGTTGGTGCAGTTTCTGCTGTTGGTGCTGTCGGTTCTGTTGGTGCTGTTGGTGCAGTTTCTGCTGTTGGTGCTGTTGGTGCAGTTTCTGCTGTTGGTGCAGTTTCTGCTGTTGGTGCAGTTTCTGCTGTTGGTGCAGTTTCTGCTGTTGGTGCTGTTGCTGCTGTTGGTGCTGTTGGTGCAGTTTCTGCTGTTGGTGCTGTTGGTTCTGTTGGTGCAGTTTCTGCTGTTGGTGCTGTTTCTGCTGTTGGTGCTGTCGGTTCTGTTGGTGCTGTCGGTTCTGTTGGTGCTGTTGGTGCAGTTTCTGCTGTTGGTGCAGTTTCTGCTGTTGGTGCTGTTGGTGCAGTTTCTGCTGTTGGTGCAGTTTCTGCTGTTGGTGCAGTTTCTGCTGTTGGTGCTGTTGCTGCTGTTGGTGCTGTTGGTGCAGTTTCTGCTGTTGGTGCTGTTGGTGCTGTAGGTGCTGTAGGTGCTGTTGGTGCTGTTGGTGCTGTTGGTGCAGTTGGTGCTGTTGGTGCAGTTGGTGCTGTTGGTGCAGTTTCTGCTGTTGGTGCTGTTGGTGCAGTTTCTGCTGTTGGTGCTGTTGGTGCAGTTTCTGCTGTTGGTGCTGTTGGTGCAGTTTCTGCTGTTGGTGCTGTTGGTGCAGTTTCTGCTGTTGGTGCTGTTGATTTAAATAAAGTAGAAATAAAATGCAACGAAAAATATTTGAAAGAGGTAACAAGTTTATTAGGAATGTACAGTAAGCTTATTCAGAGGGAGACACGGCAAGCTAACAATTATACTCACAAATTAGAGGTAAATAATGACATACAAAATTTTAAAACGAAAACCTACCCAATTCCATACAATTACAAAAATCAAGTAAGGGATGAGATTCAAGGTTTATTAAAAGACAAGATCTGTTAATGTTTCATATAGACTATTTTATTATTTCTGTATACATTCATTCAATTTGATAGGTAGTTACTTAGCAAATTTCGCAGTTGCTAGCTTACTTCATTTTTAAAGATAGTAATCTGGTAGCCAGGTGTAAAAAAGAGAAAAAAGTAGGCTAGCAATTGACAGCAAAAAAGCATGTCAGCTAGACACAAAAATCTGTAGCTATTCTATATTATTCTTTAATATTGTTATATGTGAATCAAATGAAATGCATGTACTAGTGCATTACAAGTTACATTAAAATTAATGCCATAATTAGTGCTGCATTTATTAACCCAAAAAATAAAGCAGAGCCGTAACAGTCAAGCAAATCAACTGCCGGCTCTCGAACAAATTGGTGACCCCGACGTGATACAAACAGAGTGACGCAACTTCTGATGTGCAACAAATAACAAATTCGACAATCTGGTCCGTAATTGTGCGAAAACTAACCAACGTTTTCAACATTTATCAAAGCATCGACTGCACAGGGAAGTTCGCAGAAAAGCCGGTCCCGCCGAAGCCAAGCAAGCGAGGGCCACTCTAGCCGAGAACGATCCAGCAGTGGTGTGGTCAAACCTATCATATTATACACGAAATTTCCGATTGTGTAAGGTCAGTGTGTTCCTTTTTATGCACCCCTTTTGCCATAGATTTTGTTTGTGTTGATACAATGGCTAAAACTTTGCATTATCTAAAATAAATTAAACGCGTAAATTTGCAAGCGTTTTAATAGTATACTTAGCTTGTACCTACTTATTTTATTCAACGTAACCTTACGTAAATACATATAAAAGCAAGTATTTAGTTTGAGACAAATTACTCACAAACAAAATAAAATGGCTGATCTAGAAACTTTGAAGCGAAAACGTTCCACACTAAAGGGACAATTAACTAGGTTGCAAACGTACCTGGACAGGGTGAATCTATCTGATCCTGACTTTGTACAGATAGAAACGCGCTTAGTAAAATCGGAGGCATTGTTAGAGGAGTTTAATGATACGCAATTTGATATTGAGGCGATAGACAAAGAAACAACGCAGGTAGATCTCTAAAGGGAGAAGCCGCCGAAGTAATAAACTCTCTCGAGGTTTCTGAACAAAACTACGATGCAGCGTGGGGTTTGTTATTAGAGCGTTATGAAAATAAACCGTTATTAATCAATAACCATGTTAAGGCTCTATTTAATTTGTCGGTTATAACAAAGGAAAACTACTCAAAAATGCGGGCTATGTTAGATAATGTATCAAAGCATTTACGCGCTCTCGAAGTCCTAGGCCAACCAGTAGCGGAGTGGGACACCCTATTAATATATCTCGTCACTAGCAAACTAGACCCATCTACCAGAAGAGATTGAGAAGAGAAAAACGAAAATGGTAATTCTCCAACATTCGACGCGTTATTGCAATTTTTAAAGCAAAAATGTAGACTGCTTGAAACCTTAAACCTAACTACTTCCGAAAATCAAAGCATAAATCAGCAAAAACCAAGGGTAAAGGCGCATTTGTCTACTAATACTTATTCTTGTCCTATGTGTAACAATAAACATTCAATCTACAGGGTGAGTCAGTCATAATGTCATTAATTTTAAACACGTATTCGGAAGGCCTAATAAAGGCAGAAAATCGAAAAAAAAATTTTTTTACTCGACCTTTGAAAAAATAAACAAATCACCCTATAAAAATCGGTAACACGACGCTCCTGGTACGCCCAAACTTTCTGATGTGGCAGCCATATGATAATCTAATTCCGATGGAAGGCATCGTTGCCACATGTTTACATACATAACGTCGTCTAACACTTCAGCGTGCGTATTATTCAAATTTGCCACCATTTAGTCGCATTTCCCGCATTTCTTTCCCCCCAAATTTAGAGATCACACCACACAATTAGCTAATTTCTTTGCAGTCATAACAGTCACATTTGGTCGGACGAAAATCCACACGCAACTCGTCGGTTTAGCTTTCAGAGGCGATTTGTTCTCAACGTATGGGCAGTTTACGGGAATCATTTGATTGGGCCGTATTTTCTACCGGAGAACCTGAATGGACCGCGTTACTTGCAATTTTTAATAGAATTGATTGGAAAGCGTTCATTGAACATTAACATTTTAAATTATTATTAGCTGAACTGAGCAAGAAATAATTTGAGATTATAAAATAGTCAGTACAATCGTTTATTTATGATGTCTAATGCCTAGGTAGGTAGGTACTAGAAAAATATTTCAACTTGGCAACATTGCATCACGTCGACATCGAGTTGAACTGTCAGCTGTAACCGACCAAGGCTGTGAACGGTCAGTGACAGTCTGAAAAGGGGGTTTAAATAATGATTTGAAAATATTTTTTTTCGGCGTAAATATGCATTTAGATTTTTTTTAATCGCGTATTCGCATTATACTCATTATTCCCTATCTCCTCTTAAAATTAATGACATTATGACTGACTCACCCTGTATAATTGTAAAAAATTCTTAGACTTAATTCCAAAGGACCGGTTGAACGAAAGTAGGCGTTTGAATTTATGTATCAATTGCTTACGGAAAAATCATGCAACGAAGGATTGCACTGCTGGCACTTGCCGCAAATGTGACAAGAAGCATCACACTTTGTTGCACTTTTTAACAGAAAATTCATCTAATACCAATTCAGGTTCGAACAATCAAGAAATACAATCGAATCATTCGTCTAGTAAAAATAATTCCTATACGTTACTGTCAACGACTATTGTCCAAATTTTCGATAAATTCGGTAAACTGCATGACTGTCGAGCCTTGTTAGATTCAGGATCAATGTCGTCCCTTATAACAGAACAGTTTTGTGATAAAATACAAGTTGAATTAAAAAACGCTAATTTTACCATTTCAGGCATTGACCAAGCGCGAACTACAACTAGTAAAATGATCGATATAAAAATTCAATCAAAACACAATTCATATCAAACCTCTCTGAGGTGTTTAGTATTGCCAAGAATAACTGAAAAATTGCCTTGTTTTTCATTTAGCAAGGAGTTCTTGGATATTCCTAAAAACATCACATTAGCAGATGATAATTTCGATAGTCCTGGCCAAGTTGATATTCTGTTGGGCGCAGATATATTCTGGGATCTGTTGAAAGTAGGTCAAATTAAACTAGGGAAAAATAAGCCTACTTTACAAAAAACTCACTTAGGTTGGGTAGTTACGGGACAAATTCTCCCAACAATTTATTCAGCTTTAGGTACCAAGCATTGCAATTTAGTAACAAATGAAGATCTACAATATCAGGTAGAAAGGTTCTGGCGTTTAGAACAAGTAGACAGCACAAAGGCCTTGTCTCCAGAGGAGGAATCATGCGAAACCCATTTTATCGAACATTTCAGTCGAAATAAGGAGGGTCGTTTTGTGGTAAGCTTACCTTTTCAGCGATCGCCGGCAGTGTTAGGCCCCTCAAAGGAGCAAGCAAAGAAACGGTTCTATAATCTAGAGCGCAAACTTCAACGAAATCCTAAACTCAAGCAACAATATGTAGAATTTCTTGAAGAATACGAAGCCTTAAACCACATGACGAAGTGTCACGATGACAGTAGCTCAGATGGATACTACATGCCACACCATGGGGTATTGCGCGAAGATAAAATCACCACAAAGCTGAGAGTGGTGTTTGATGCTTCTGCTCCCACATCAACTGGGATATCCTTAAATGAAATACAAATGACTGGACCTGTACAACAAGATGATCTTTTTTCAATTTTATTACGTTTCAGAAAGCATACATATGTAATATCTGCCGACATTACAAAAATGTACCGGCAGGTATTGATTACGCCTGAACAAAGAAAATATCAGAAAATACTCTGGAGATCAGAACCAACTAACGAGCTTGCAACGTATCAACTTAATACGGTAACATATGGCACGACTGCCGCTTCCTATCTGGCTATACGATGCTTAAACCAACTGGCCTCAGAATCGAATAATTCAACAGTCTCAACCGTCATAAAACATGACTTTTATGTGGATGACCTCTTAAGTGGAGCAAATAGCAAGGAAGAGGCAGCGTGGTTGTGTCAAGTATCATCGACGCTCAAGAAGGAATGCTTTGAACTAAGAAAATGGCGTTCCAATGATCCGATCGTGATAGAAAACATGTGTAAGGACGAACAACATTCGAATCTCATGGATTTTGGAACGGACATAACCGTGAAAACTTTAGGTTTAGCATGGGCATCTGAAACAGACGTATTAAAATTTAGCATCAAACCGAATCTAGAAACCAAAAAGGTAACTAAGCGAATCATTTTGTCCGAAACGGCCCAAATATTCGACCCGCTGGGTTTGTTATCAATTTGCACGGTATCTGCAAAAATAATAATTCAGCAACTGTGGCGATTAAATATTACATGGGATGAATCCGTTCCATTGGACATAAATACCGCTTGGCTAGTATTCAGAAATCAATTAAAATACCTAAATGAAATAAATATTCCTAGGCACACTATTTGTCGGGATTCGATTGACATTCAACTTCATTGCTTTTCAGATGCTTCTAATATGGGTTTTGGTACTTGTTGTTATATAAGAAGCGTAGATTCATCGGGCAATATTCACGTTTATCTTTTATGCTCTAAAGGCAGAGTCGCGCCCTTAAAACCTGCAACCATACCCAGGCTAGAGTTATCAGGAGCTTTATTGATGGCTCAATTATCAAACAAGATACAAACTTCAATGAAGGTTTGCTTCAATACTATCTTTCATTGGACAGACTCAACTATAGTCCTTTCGTGGATTCGGTCTACCTCTAATATTTGGAAAATTTTTGTTTCAAATAGAGTCTATCAAATACAAACGTTAACTGACAAAGGATCTTGGGGTTATGTTAATACTAAGCAAAATCCTGCAGATCTTATAACGCGAGGTATAGAACCCAAAAATCTTCAATCGTGTAACTTGTGGTGGAAAGGGCCTGATTGGCTTTCTAAACCTGAAAGCGATTGGCCTAAGTCTAATATCGAAATGTTTAATAACGAAAATGTTCCTCAAGAAATTTCTTCTGAGCTCATAGGCTCTAAGGTTCATACTTTTCCCATAATGAATACTTTTAAATTATTTGATAAATATTCATCCTTTTCTAAACTTCAACGAGTTTTGGCATATTGTCTTCGTTTTAAAGCTAACTGTTTAACTCGACCAAATGATCCTCTAACTGGGCCACTGTCTCCGCAAGAGTTAGAATCAGCAACTTTAAGATTGATCTATTTAGCCCAACAAGACTCCTTCTCTGCCGAAATTCTCGAGTTAAAACAATTTGGATCCGTATCCAAAAGAAACAAAATTGTTAGTCTAAATCCGTTTTGTGATGATAAAGGAATAATTAGAGTAGGGGGTAGATTAAAACAGAGCCAGTTTGAATTTTATAAAAAACATCCAGCGTTACTCCCATCCAATCATAATCTATCAGTGTTACTCGCAGAACATGAGCATAAACGTTTGTTGCATGCTGGTCCGCAAACAGTTTTATCGTCATTACGCGAAAGAGTTTGGATTATTTCTGGTCGAAGCCTAATGAACAAAATTACCAGGCGTTGTCAACGTTGCTTACGGCTTAATCCGAGCAATGTTAAATATATCATGGCCGATCTCCCAAAAGAGCGTATCACTCCAGCTAGAGCATTTATTAATACTGGTGTAGATTATGGCGGTCCCTTTATGATTCGCGACCGTCTAACTCGAAATTACAAATCTGTTAAGGCTTACGTTTGCTTATTCGTGTGTTTCGCGACGAAGGCTGTTCACCTTGAATTAATAAGCGACCTAACGGTGGAAGCCTTTTTAGCAGCTTTTAGGCGATTCACGGCTCGCAGAGGTAAATGCTTAAATATGTACTCCGACAATGCCACTAATTTTACTGGTTCAAACACTGTTCTTCGAAAGTTTGTAGATCAGCATAAACATAATTTCCAAACCGAATTAAGTGTTGAAGGAATCAATTGGCACTTTATCCCTGCCAATGCGCCACACTTTGGCGGCCTTTGGGAGGCGGGAATCAAGTCCTGCAAATTGCACATTAAACGTGCCCTAGGAAATGCTATACTCTCATTTGAAGAGTTTGTCACTGTATTAGCACAAATAGAATCATGTTTGATTTAGCGTCCGTTAAGTTCTCTCTCCACTGACCCTAACGATCCAAATGTCTTGACCCCATCGCACTTCCTTATCGGCGAAGTTATTACCGCATTACCGGATGCCAACTATTTAGAAGCACATGAAAATCGATTGTCACGATTTCAAAGACTACAGAAAATTCTCCAGCAGTTTTGGCAAAGATGGTCGCGGGAGTATTTAGCAGAGCTTCAAACCCGCACGAGATGGAAGGAGAAGCATCCTGAACTTCTACAACCTGGTGTGCTAGTGCTCGTGAAAGACAAAAATCTGCCGCCCTTGAAATGGGTTATGGGCAGAGTTGTGGAGGTGCATAAAGGAGCAGATGGTGTGGTGAGAGTAGTTACTCTAAAGACTGCTCAAGGACTATATAAAAGACCTGCAACCAAGTTGTGCCTCATTCCTAGTGAACCTTAATCTTGTTTAGACACATTTATCTTGAAAGAACTTTAGCCTTTCAAAGGGAGGGCTATGTTAATGTTTCATATAGACTATTTTATTATTTCTGTATACATTCATTCAATTTGATAGGTAGTTACTTAGCAAATTTCGCAGTTGCTAGCTTACTTCATTTTTAAAGATAGTAATCTGGTAGCCAGGTGTAAAAAAGAGAAAAAAGTAGGCTAGCAATTGACAGCAAAAAAGCATGTCAGCTAGACACAAAAATCTGTAGCTATTCTATATTATTCTTTAATATTGTTATATGTGAATCAAATGAAATGCATGTACATAAACCTAGAAAAAATATAGACTGCGTCGGTTCATGATATAGGTCACGTGACAGGTGCCGCGTTTTCTAGGGACCTACGGTCCAGAAAATGGATATTTTAGTTGCTTTATGTTGGCAGTTGTGCAAATATGATGGCTGCATTGCAATCTGAAATTAACTAACTTGGTGTCATTTTAAATGTCATTAAAGAATGTGACATGAATGTGACCAATCACAGTAAACAAATGAGCTTCATGCTACAATACAACCAACGTAAATTGGCATAAAAACCAAGTTTTAGAGATTTGGACCTTTTAGGGCAGCCATGAATTAGCGGTCGCCGGCAATATGACACTGCCACAGTCTATATTTTTTCTAGGTTTGTGTGCATGTACTAGTGCATTACAAGTTACATTAAAATTAATGCCATAATTAGTGCTGCATTTATTAACCCAAAAAATAAAGCAGAGCCGTAACAGTCAAGCAAATCAACTGCCGGCTCTCGAACAAGATCATAGAGCGAAGTAATACCTCATACATAAATCCATTAGTGGTGGTAAGAAAAAAAGATGGGGATATTAGATTGTGTTTGGATGCTCGAAATATAAACAACAAGCAAAACAAATGAACAAAAGTTTTAGTCAACATTGATACCTACCAAAGTGACAGCATTGTGAAATGACAATGTCAAAAGTGACAAGTCATGAGAAATTCCATACCAACTCAGTAAACTGTTAGTGAATTAGAAATTTAAGAAGCTGTGCCGCGTAAGTGAAAAGAAATTAAGTAAACCGTAGTGAAAAAGCAGTGAGTTAGTGCCATTAGTAAAAATTGCTGAGCCTTAGGAGACTTCAAAGCAGATCATCTCCAGTTCAGACTTTCAACGGAACAGAACGAGGTCAAATATTAGAAAGTGCAGGAGATTCAACTACACCGGGATTGCAGTCAAATCACGCCAGAGGAGTTAAAGGCAAGCAATTAATTTTACACATGCATGTATAAAGGGTTTCAAATGATCATTGGCCATATTTGCAATTGCTTGATTTAAATATTTTACAAATTTGAATTTAGTTATAAAGAAAAGTGTGCACAATTAAATTTTTAGAATTCAAAATATTTGAATAAATAATTCATATCAATAGTATAGATCAAAACAAAAAAAAATAAGAGCTCTATAATCAAAAATTTATACTAGATTCAGATTTAGGATAATTAGTAGATTAATGTTTATGCATTGAAATTTGTGTAATTATAGATTAATAGAATTTGTTGAAGATTGAATCTGAAATTCTTTTATTACCCAGTAACTATAAATCAGCCAAAAATAAAACAAATTATATTCTGTATGAGTAAAAAAATATATATTAACAAAGTTAATTTGAATTAAAGATTGAAAATTTGATTAAAAAATTAAATTCTAAACAAAAGATACATTTTATTAGAAACAACAATTCCAATACATAAGTAGTGTATAATAAGCCACAAGGTAACCGCTTCCCTAGAGACAGTGGAGTCTTGGTTCTACCGACATCATTATAAGAGCATTGCAGGTAAATATTCCAAGTGTATATTCTTATAAACGGCGCCCAACAAATAATCAAAATTAGACTTTCAATCTTATTCAAAATTTTACAATTCATTATAAATTAAATAATTACAAAGCTACTTTCAATATACGATAATATTAATTTTTTTGTATAGAAATCTTAATACAGATTTGGAAAGTGAGGATCTTGATGGTGAATTGTGTTTTGCAGCTTGCGTATATTTGTGTCATGCTACACGCATACTTCCACCACAGCGTGTTCGCATCAAGCAGTGTTGCCAGGTGAGAAAAATTCAGTGCATGAGAATAATTTCAAATAAGCATGAGGTTTGGAGAAAAAAGCATGAGATGGCTTAATTTATCAAAAAACACCTATTGACACAGCTTAATTTTTAATTACTTTTGTAATGCCATTTTTATTTCATTAAAAAGCATTATGTTCTGCTATTTTATCATAATATTACATTGTAAGTAGGTACTTACGGGTACTTACTTAAAAGTTATTAACCACGTAACCTTTCTAATTTATTTTATTGTTAGACCGGGCGAACGTTGAGGCGCAGTTGACGTGACGCAGGGTGACTCACGGGTCGTAAAATCTGTTGTTTCCAGAAAATGTAGGTACCCTTACGGAATAGAGTTAAGAATCACTGCAATACAGCGTGAATATAGTACACACAACGCATATCCGTAGACTGTCATACCCGTTTATGTATTCATTGCTAATTATTAAGAGAGCAGTCTACAATAAAGAATATTTCAAGTACCCAAATATTGTAGATACCTACCTCTATCTATTCAATTTTGCCCTCAATTTTGCCTTTATTTCTCGTTAGGTCTTTGTTTTGGTAGATTTCAAAGAGTAATTTTAATAATTTTATTATTTCTTTTTGTGTCTATTAAAAAGCATGAGATTTTGTATTCAAAATATGAGAGCATGAGATTTCCTTGGAATGCATGAGATCTCATGCAAAAGCATGAGACCTGACAACACTGGCTTCAGTTGACCGGACAGTTAGATTTGCAATGGCGAATTGACGTTGGCGATACGGAACCGGTTACCGTAGTAGTGGGAAAGGCTAGACCAATGCACGTCGCCGCCCCTCTTAAACTTCATACCTTCCCTGGGATGAAGCGGCAATTTCTACTTTCTCTGTAAAGATTCGCAATTTCCGAATCTGTATAAACTAAACATCATTCATATCATTCATTCAAAATTTAATATTATCAATATAATACCATCTTCCTTATAGCAAAGACACTTCAAAAATCGTCTTTGAATAGATTCAATTGAATCAATATAATTTGGATACAGCGGATACCAAATTAGTGAACAGTATCTAACTTCGAACAGACCAATGATTGAAATAATAATCTCGAAGCCGATATATTCCTAAAATTTTGACAATTCCTAATAATAAATCCAAGTGACTTAGATGCAGAAGATACAATATTATTTATGTGCTGCTTGACGGTCAAGCCACTGTCAAAGGAAACACCGAAATCCTTGGCCCCATCACACTTATTTATTTCGGTCGAGGCCAACTGATAATTATAATAAATAATAGTTTTCCTCCTAGTATATGATACAATATTACATTTAGATATATTTATATGTATACGATAACTTGTACACCATATTGAGACAAGATCAAAGACTGATTGCACATATTGGCAGTTGTACGTATTATTAATTATCCTATAAAAAGTTATTGGGGACATTTAATTACATTAGATAAATCGTTAATAAATATTAAAAATAGTAAGGGACCCAAATTGGAACCTTGCGGAACACCAGTATTTATAGGGTAAGTAAAAAATCTAACATCGTTATATTAGACATATTGGTATCTACCCGATAAATAGAATTAAAAAAATTTGACTAAATTCCAAGAAAAGCCATGGCGATCAAGTTTGGATAACAAAACATAATGATCAATCTGGTCAAATGCTTTTTGAAAATCAAAATAAATAACATCAACCTGCTTCTGATTATTCAAAGCCTCACTCAAATACTGGGTAACAACATAGGCTAAGTTTGTCGTACATGATCTTTTTTCCATAAAGCCGTGATGATCGGGGGACACATGAAATATCGAGTAAATCTGATTGTATAGAGTTACCTCAAGTAGTTTCGTAGAGTTAGAAAGTATTGATATAGCTCTGTAATTACTAACAATGGAAGGAGCCCCCTTCTTAAGAATCGAGCATACACGAGCAGTTTTTCAGACATCTGGAAATTTTTAGAAAGACAATGACAGATTATGAACCAAAGGCTTAATGAGAACTCGTGTACAGTATTTAACTACAAAGCTTGGAATTCCATCTAAACCTGCTGTCTTTTTGTTTTTTGGAAGCCCGAATGATATCTTGTTCTGCGATCATATTACCTGAAATAAGACAAATAGCACAATCACCATCTAAACTAAAAAATAGCTACACATTGTATAGCTTATGATAAATGTTTTCCATTTCCAGCAATACCCTATATATGCTACATTTGGTTGTGTTATCGTTGAGTAATTTGAAAGTAAACGAAAAAATTAAAATTGTTTTAACAATGCCAGAGATTTATGTGATGAAGAATGTCAGGCAATCAAACTTACGGTATTGGTAACATTAACTAAAAATGTAAAACAAAATTATGTTAAGTATAATCCGCAAATTAAATTTTTATTTTAATTGATTTTTTTAAAATGATAGTTTAGATATAGATTTTAATAGTGAAAATACTTTAAAAAGATTTACAACAAGACAAGAAAGATGTTATTTTTTACTGTTTAAGAAAGGTATTTTAAGCTAATATGTATCAAATCTCCTACAATTCCTATCAATGAAGTCATATGTATGTTCTCTGATACCAAACATCTAGGTATGCTAATGAACATCCACAGACAAAACTTTATTCAATAAGTATCTAAAGAATTTAATCTATTTACTAACCTGATATACTCTATATATATTAACCTCTGGAGTGGGAACTCGAAATTCAACCACAATAGATGAGATCTGACCTATTTCTGCATTTTTAGGATTGCTTCATCAGATGGCCTCCTTTAACTTGAGTCAAATATCTAACTATAAAAATTATTATACCAATAAATTAAAATTATTTCAAATTAAATGTCGACACTGTCAAAATGAAATTAAATGTCGACAACGTCAAACTGATTAGCTGTCAATGAATTTAAGTATCATAACGACCTACTAAAATAAATAAAAAATGTACCTTTTATGTATAGTTTTTTCATATATTTTCAGGTATTAACAATATTGTGTGAAACTAACTACTCAGTGGACAAAAGCCCCAACCTGCGTTGAATTACACCCACAATATCTACCCATATATTCCTTATTATTAGCTTTTGTAACATTTTTTTACTGTTTAAGAAAGGTTAAAGTTAAAGGAGGCCACCTGAACAGCATCATAGTGAGCTCTTAGATACCTTATTTTAATAAATATTTTTCAAAAAATATTAAATACATAATAATTTATGAATTTGATGTTTACTTATTTTGTATTAAACTAATGGTACAAACTCATATTTTTGACAAAGGAAAACAATCATTATACAGGTAATTATTTTGATATATTTATAATTAAAGAAAAAAAGCGAAAAAATTGATATTTATGTTTTAAACTTTATTACTAATAGTTGCTGTTTTGCGAAATTCGCTAAAAAGTTGAGACTTAAGGTTCGCACGCACTAGATCGGCCCGCCGGCAACGGGCCGCACCGCTACGGAACGCGAATTTTCATTTCTAAAGCTCATGACGACCGGCCGCGGTGTTGCCTTCCGTTGCCGAGTGGTTGCCGAATAGTGAGCGCGGTTTTATTTACCTCGTAACTTTAAGATGAAGTGCGCGGGCAAGAGGGAGTGTTACGTCATCCAGTATGCCAAGCGTCCGTGTGTGTGTGTTGTGGTTATGTTAAAGTTGTGTCGTAAAGGATCTGCAGTTTTACTTGCTTTTTATTGTTATTTTTCCAAAGTTATCATTCATAGTGCAACTACAAACTATAGCTTATACAACACAAAAAAACAATACTTTTTTTAGGTATGAAACGTAAAGCCAATTCTGATTCAGGAAGAAAAAGGCAAAAAAAAATAAACAAATAATTTTATAACTCACTACATTTTTTATTAGAAATTGTGTGTATTTATAAACTAATATTTAGTAGTATCGTTATTTTTTTGCATGTTATCCATGAGAGTAAATATACAATAAAAAATACAATTTAGAGTGCTGAGCAGTAAAATAAATATGTAGTATTTATTTTACTGCTCATCACTTTGATCTTTGATCGACTACTAATTTGTACTCTGTAACATTTTGTTACAGCATTCATTTATGTATAATAGTATTTTTGTATATTGTCATTTGTACCAATTTGTACCTCGCAGTTGTCATTGTGTCTTCACCGTAAGTACTAAAAAAGTTTTATAAATTTAATAATAGTTTTTATTAAATTTTACATAAAAATTAATTATAGGTATTTGAATACCTGTAATTCATGGTGTTTACTTTAACTTATCTTTCTTAATATTACTAATTATTCAAACAATATTTATAATTGTAACAAATTTAATACCTTTTGTACATTCCACTATCTAATCTAATTTTAAGGTGCACAGACTGCAATCGTTAGTGTGATCCTGTAATTAGAATTTTGTATAATTCTCTTGAATTACTTTCCTTAATAAATAAATTAAATTTAATGATTTTACTAAATAATATTTAAAATTAATAATACAAGAATTTACATTACTCACTCAGTCAAAATACATTAAAAATATATAGGTATTTACTTTGAAATTATCTTAAAATGACATTTATTAAGTATAAAAGGACATAAAACCCATAAGTCCATTTAAAAGTAGCATACAGGCTGACGTCAAACGCGCCAATTCCTATCTTTTCTCCCATTGGTCGGCGGAGTTAAGAGGTAACCTAGTATATACCAGCCTTGGCCTTGTACCAGGTAAAAATAATTTATTTTATGTTCCCTAACGATGCGGCTAGTTGCCGGCCGAGCCGGTCTAGTGCGCGCGAATTTTTAACCGCCATTAATAATTTAAATTAAAAATTATCTATCGGGATAGACTTTGTGTCATATTTAAAGCGGAATGAAGTACTTAAGACTAGAAAGCTATCTAATGCATCAAAGGTCCCAATTTATGAGAATCTAACCAAGGAGCGCTTTAAGTTACTGCAACTGCAAATAACAAGGGACCAAACACTACCTTGTGGAACAGCAATTTTACTCATGATTGTAGGTATTTGATAAACTGTGTTAATAACCTTCAACGTCATCGTCATTTGAAATCTGTTACTTAAGTATTTACTTTACCATTGTAACACATTATATTTTATATTATACAGTACAGTACAGTTGTAATTTTTGCAATAATCTTGTCTTGTCAGTGGTTTCAAAAGCACATCAATACAAACACTTAACACCATCTTTACCTCACCGATTACTTCTTTCCAATTAATACAAACAACATCTTTATTTGTTTCACACGAATGCTTTTCATAAAAACCTGATTGTCACTTGCAAAGAAGATATGTTATATTCAAAATATATTGTTAACTGTTCACAAACTATAATCTCTAAAACCTTGTATCATCCCACTGATGCCAAATTAATTGGTCTATATTTAATTGTCGATTATCTATATCGACTAATACAAATTTTGAAAGACTTCAACAATAAAGTTATTCGAATTTGAAAAGAATATGTTCCATATTTTAATAATTTTTAACTTGTAAATGGATCGCTTTGGACTAATGAAAACTGATTTAAATTCCACTGTATTTAGTAACTTAAGAACTAAAAATTATTAAACCTATCTGGAAATTTAAGGTTCTAAAAGTCGTAACCACGCCGTTGCAATAAACTCCAGGACTGAAATATAATTAATCAGTCTTATCATTTGAAAAAGCATGAATTTATGCACAACTCTTTAAATTAGTCAGATAATCAATATGCTCCACTGCTATTAACAATTGGCGAATTTTATTCGGCATCGGTTTACTTGAAGGTCTACCAAAATGATACCAACCGCATTTTATTAGAAGTTAAGGCAACTATTCGGTTTGTCAATTTTAAAACCACCCAAATTGTGGCGGTTTAAATTTTTGGTTTGTTTACTTTAAAATTAACAAATATGTGTGTAAAGCACAAACATAGAACCAATGCATTCAATTGGCAATAATGATGACGTCATGATTTTAGAACCAAAGTAGAACCACTGTCAAAAAATCTGTCAATTTTATGTCAACCAAAACCAGAACCAGAGCTGAATAAAATTCGCCTAATGTTTTTGCCAGTCTCAGCAATGCATAAGCGGTCACTTATAACTAGACCAGATGAACAGGAGTGGAAAAACGCTATGCTGGATGAGATCAGATCTTTTGACGAAAATGAGACGTGGGAACAAGTGGACTTGCCAGACGATGGACCAGTAGTTGAGTGTAAGTGGGTATATAAACTTAAGTATAATAATGATTGTGAGAAAAACTATAGAGCAACATTAGTGGCTAAAGGGTATACTCAAAGAGAGGGTATTGACTATGAAGAATCTTTTGCCCTAGTTGTGCGACATTCAAGTATGAGACTTTTAATAGCTTTAGCAGTTCAACTCGATCTGAAAATTTTACATTTAGATGTTAAAACTGCTATTTTGAACGGTATATTAAAAGAAACGGTTTACATGAGACAACCAGAAGGTTTCATTTTAAAAGGTAATGAAAACAAAGTGTATAAGTTGAAAAAGGCAGTGTATGGCTTGAAACAATCGAGTCGAGCATGGAACGAAAGAGTAAATGAAGTTTTGTTAAATTTAAAATATAAAAAAATCTGACATTCAACCTTGTTTGTATGTAAAGAAAAATAATAGTTAATAATTGCGATAGCACTTTATGTCCATGATTTTTTCGTATTTTCTAGCGACACAGAAGAAGTTCTAATTTTAAAATAAAGAATTTAGGAGAAGCAAAACAATGTTTAGGTGTTAGGATTGTAAGAGATTATCAGAGAAATTGTATTACTTTAGATCAGGAACATTATATAGATGAAATTTTGGAAAGGTTTAATATGTCTAATTGTAGTAGTGTTTCTACTCCATTTGATAGTAGTGTTAATTTAAGTAATGTCAACGTATGATGTAAATTTACCGTATCAAGAGCTAATTGGAAGCTTAATGTATTTAGCTGTTTTGACTCACCCTGACATTGCTTATGCTGTTAGCTTTCTAACAGGTTTATTCTGTAATGCTTTTGGTTAAATTTTAACGTCAAGGCCAAAGTTAAAATTTTAACCTTCAATTTATTCCGATACTATATTCTGTAAAAATTTTAATAGGTTTATTTTAACCAAATATGTTGAAATTTTCAGGACCAAAATAGATGTTAAAATTTAACCTATTGAATACCAGTATAAATCACGATTGGTATAATTAATCTTTATTATTTATTTCCACATAAATGTTATAATTGCACTTCAAATTAATTAAATATTTTATTGCATGAAGCTGACAGATTGGAATAGACGTAAATAAAGTGTATTACTTATTTGCATTTATTGATTGATAGTTTCATATTTACCTATTATTTTTTATTTTTTCATAAACGTTTGAGGGATCAAAGCAAACCGTTTGAATTAAGTAATTGTGCTTTTAAGTAACCCTTTTGGCCTTCAAAACAAATTGTCATTTATTTAATCAATCATAATTTCGTGTGACTGCAATTTGTTGTTTCCTAAAATATTGTTGACTCAACAACAACAATTAACTGGATCTGTTTTTTTTGTCTTGCGTGGGGAACGTTTTTTTTTCATCCCCCATACTCGGTAAATCACAAGAACCTTGTAAATTGGTTATCATAGAAATATATAAATATATTCTATGCTTTTACCTTACTGCTAACTTCATTAACACTGAAATATTAACATATGGTTGAAAAATAATTTTAACTGGGCCGTTAAAAAAAGTTATACAGAATACCAATTGGAGTTATTATTTTTAGTAGTAGGATTAACATTAATATTTTAACCGGATGGTTATTTTTAATCTATAAGATACAGAATACATCTGTAAGTCAGTATAACAACTGTTACACTAAGTCACATTGGAATTGTGCAAAAAGGATATTAAAATATCTTAAAGGTACAAAACACTTTTCTATGAAATTTGAAAAAGACAATTCAGGCTTAATTGGTTTCGTAGATGCTGATTGGGGTTCAGACAAAAAGGATAGGAAATCTTATACAGGTTATGTTTTCAAACTCGCGAAAGTTCAGTTTCATGGAAAAGTTGTAAACAAAGAACTGTTGCTTTATCATCTATGGAAGCCGAATACATGGCCTTGAGTGAAGCCACAAAAGAGGCCATATATTTGAGGAAATTGTTATTCGATCTGACAGGTCAGCTGGAGTGTATTGAAATACAGATTTATGAAAATTAATAGATATTAAATACTTACCTACTGGAGAAATGGTAGCTGACATCTTAACAAAACCTTTACAAAATGTGAAAAATGCTAAGTTTATGCAAAGATTAGGTTTAACTGTTGTTTAAATATTCTGTTGAAGTTTTTAATAAGTGGGGGTGTTACGAACAGAGAAATGGAGTAGGGAGAAGACGCGTCAATATGCGCAGAATTCCTAATGTAGGGCGCCGCCATTGTCTACTACAAACGTCAAATTTTCTACAGGGAGTAATCAATATTTTATGTAACGTATTTACCAGGACTATTTATAATTTATAGCAATTTTATTTTCCGAATACGAGTAATACGTAAGGATCTATAAATTTGAAAAGAAGGAATTTAAAGGATAATTTTGATTACTATTAATATATCAACGGAAGCTGTTAACTTGGTTGAATAGGAACATATTCTATCATAATAAAACTCAAAAGTGATGACACTGTTTTTTACTAACTAGTGAATTTACAAAACTACAAATACTTTTCAAAATAATCTGATCGCGTTTTTTTTAACATTAAAATTCCCATACGATGTGATAATAGTATATCGAAAAGTTTTAAAACTAAACTTTGTGGCTCTTTCAGGAAAAAATCTTATAATCTTTCTAATACTTCTAAGTAGTTGCTGCAGGTAGTAGTTCCAAATAATAGAATTAGCAATAAACTAAAGAACATTTAAAAATTTAATTTATAAAATGTTTTAATTTTCTTTGAGAATTACAAAACTAAAATATTAAAAATTATATCTAAATTTACATTAGATTACCTTCTTAAAAAGTTCAACAAGTAATTTTAAAAGATGCACCTTAAAAATAATAATGATAAATGACTATTTCAAGTTACAAAAAAATAAATTCACAATAATTAGGCATTGTGGTTGGTGCCATTCAGTTATGTAATCACAACCATAAAGGGCACCTTAGATGCTCAGTATTTTCATCCGTTTTACATGTACAGAGCAGTCCATTTTTGATGGGAATCCAGGGTATCTCGAAAACTACAATATGTACAACAAAACCGTTTATGCATTCTCGATCTAGTTTTTCCAGTTTGCCTTAATGGTGAAATCAGATCGGGTCTACTGTGTTTCGTTTTTGAGATACAGGGCATTTTTCAAATTTTGCCATTTTCGTCAGGGCCCTGTAACTTTATTATTTTCAGGTCTATCAAACAAGTCTAAAGGAAACAGTTTTACATAATTTTAAGTAGAATCCATTGGCGTTGCCGAATTTTTTTATCGGGTCCCGTTTGTTAGATACAGACCAAACTTGTGGTTTTTTAAATACAACACCCTGTATATTTCTGGTTAATTTGAAAGATCTTTCGATTCTGGTTATAGTAATATATAATATATAGGGGTTTAATTGAATTTTAGTACCTCTATTCAACATTTTCATGAATAAATTGGGGGAAACACGTATTTCCATTGATTTATTTCCTTATAAACTACATTAAACTCCTGATGTCTCAACATTATAGAATACTCTATATACTAAATATTATATGAAATATTAAAAAACTAAAATAAATGTTCGAATTGACCCCCATTCCGCTCAATGCACTTGCGGCACCTTCGTTTCACAGCTCTAGTTGCATTCCTTATTCCAATAATGTTTAAATTATTGAAAGCTGCTTGGGTCCTCTCCTTCAGTTCATTGAGAGTGTTGCTCTTTACTTTATAAATTTCGTTTTTCAGATGTTCCCATAAATAGAAATCTAATGGACTCAGGTCCGGAGATCTAGCAGGCCATGGTATAGGCCCGTATGTTCCTAAAAGCACATAATTAATAAACCTAACTGTAACAAACTCTAATTTTTGAATTTATTAGCTTACCTAACCAATGGCCTTCTACATTTGTGTTTAGATACTCTCGAAAAACAACTGCATTGTGCGGCGCAGAGCCGTCTTGTTGAAAAAAACTTTCTTTTAAATTTAATGGCAGATTATCTACAAAAGGTTCCAAATATTGCCTTAATATATTTAAATATGTTTCAGAATTTAAATTTTCATCAAATATATAAGGTCCAATAATTCTGTGACCAATAAGACCGCACCAAACATTACAGCCAAATCGCCCTTGGGTGACTCTGGATCATGTTTCATGTGGATTTTTTGTAGAACGTATTCGATTATTCTGTCTGTTGAAAATGCCATTGCTGGTGTAACACGGGATTCATCCGTCCACATAATATTTAAGGAAAAATTATCATCTTCACATCTGTTAATGAACCAATGGCAAAATTCCAGCCTTCGTTCTGCATCATTTCCATAAATATCATGAACTTTTCTGTATTTGTATGAATTCAATTTATGATTTTTAAATATTCTTTGCACACTAGTGCGCGGAACACCACACTGTTCTGAAATCTTCGAATTTGAAAGCTTGTTGTCAGCTGCAGCCAATGCGAGAACGTTCACTTCATTCATTTCTCTGTTTTCTTTCGTGTATAATTTTGGCTTTGGTTTGTTAAATGACCCAAAGTTTGTTAAATTTTCTAGCAGTCGCTTGAAAATCTTTCTTTCGGGTTGCCGCCGTTTCGGATATCTTTCAAAATATAACTGTATTGTAGCCGGCTCGCTTCTATTCGACACAAAGTAACACTCTACCATATCAATTTTTTCATAATTTTCATAAGCTGCCATTATGGTGCACAAATTTACGTAATGTAGTGGAAACGATTACTCTTATTTGCTATACTGAATTTTAAAATGTCAAACCAGAACAATTGTTTCTAATAACTGTCACATTCAAATCATGGCACATTAGTTTATATAAAGATTTAAATATTTCCGAATATTAATAATTGAAACATGACAATGTCGAGTATTTTTACAAATATAAACTATATGTAACCGAATTTAGTAATGTTACTATCAAGATATTAAATACAACTTTAGTCAAGAGTTTTATGTAGTTTATAAGGAAATAAATCTATGGAAATACCCGTTTCTCTCTATTTATTCATAACACTGATGAATAAAGGTACTAAAATTCAATTAAACCCCTATATATTATATATTACTGTAACCAGAATCGAAAGATCTTTCAAATTAACCAGAAATATACAGGGTGTTGTATTTAAAAAACCACAAGTTTGGTCTGTATCTAACAAACGGGACCCGATAAAAAAAATTCGGCAACGCCAATGGATTTTACTTAAAATTATTAAAACTTTTCCTTTAAACTTTTTTGATAGACCTGAAAATAATAAAGTTACAGGGCCCTGACGAAAATGGCAAAATTTGAAAAATGCCCTGTATCTCAAAAACGAAACACAGTAGACCCGATCTGATTTCACCATTAAGTCAAACTGGAAAAAGTAGATCGAGAATGCATAAACAGTTTTGTTGTACATATTGTAGTTTTCGAGATACCCTGGATTCCCATTAAAAATGGACTGCTCCGTACAGTTATGTCGTCAAGTATGACGGAGTGTGTAAATATATAAATCGTCGATGCATTGCGTACAGTCAATTGCTGGACTTGAATGAAATCACGATCAACCAGATTTTTCCAACGCGTACAAGCTTACTTTATCTATATACTTTTTCTTTCTTGTAATTACAGCTACAAAATTACTGCATATACTTCAATTTTAGACATATCGCTTCTAAACAATTTAAAGACTGATGACAAAGTGAACTATAAAACGGTAGGTCTAAAGATGTTATGTATATTCCGTCTTATTCGATAACTTATATAACTATACATGTATAACGGATGAAGAGACTGAACGTTTAAAGCACTCTTAACAGACAGAAAAGAAAAAAGGATTTAAACCAAACTAGTAAATATACAAAAACATATCACATGCCTATATACATACATAATATTATAAAATATACAAACATATAGGTATATACACAGACACATATATACATAGGTACAAAATATATAAATAACATAATGAGTACAATGTAACAAAAACATATTGATTTTTTTTTAAGCAAATAAATGGAATTATTTCTTGTCTCAATTACACACATTGTCACAATTTACATTCTGTTACCATTTACGAATAGTCCCTTGATGTGGTAAGGCAAATTCTCTACGGATTTCTTCATAGGCTTTGCAAGAGTAAAGGGCCCCACATACTTCGTTCTTTTTCAACAGGTTTACCCGACGGGTAAAAATGTTGGAACGAACGGACGATAAAACTGAGGTGTGTGGGAGAAAACCGTCGTGTTTACCCGTCGTTCCAAAATATCAGCAGAGTTTGATATCCATCCGTCTTCGTGCCATCGGTTCGGGTAAACAGGAGGTGTGTGTCCTAAAACCGGCGTGTTTTTTCAGTGTCGTCGTAGATTTTGTTACAAAATTTCGAAATACGTATAGTATAGCATTTGTATGTGTTTCGTATTAAACAACATGGCAGATCTCCGGCAAATGAACAAGGAATTTATGTGAAATAAGTGTTGAAAATTTTAAATCTTCATAGCTTCGACCAGTTGCAAGAAATCGTAAAGTGGCCGTCAATCGTTCATGGGAACTGATCGATGGCCGTAAATTGGTATCACATTTTTTAATTAACGGCGTTACGAGTTTTAGTAGCTTAAAATATGTTTCTTCTTTCATTCGTAGGTAATTATGCCAGTCTCCTGGCTCCAACCTTAATTCTTCCAATAAATTGTAATGACCCAGTGCACACCGTTTTAAAAGCCACTCTTTGGTCCATCTCGATCGACCTTTTCTATGTTTTTGTTTTGCAGCTAAAGCCGCCGCCACTGCGAGGATGCACATTCGGTTCATCACGTTCACAACTGATTAAAAATACTGTGTGTTAGTGGTGTCGACCGGCTTCGTTCTTCGTTCCAACATTTTTACCCGTCGGGTAAACCTGTTGAAAAAGAACGATGTGGGGCCCTTAAAACTGTAACAGCCGGATTCATGAAACGGGCGTAGCGCTAGTCCGACTAACGAGTTTACGCCCGTGTAAAGCGCGTTAGTTGGCCTAACCAGCTTTGCGCTCATTCACGAAACATGCGTCGCTAGGTAGCGAAGCATGCGTTGCTAGGTAGGCTGTTTATTTACGTCCATATTTGCGCCAAAAGTTAGACCCAGTATTGTACCTGTCTAAAAATCGCGTAACTTTGGCCTCTAGTTCCTTGCGTTTCCCATTGTATATTTAGTATTTATATTCAAAAACCGTACTTTTCAGTACTACGGATTAGTTAACATATCATAAAGTAAGTATTATACATAGTAGTGAATAGGAGTATGCTTTTTATTTAAATTAGTGCAACAGATGTGTAAATTTTTCGCGTAACCTCCGCTACTCTGACTAACGTTACGCCTTGTTGATGAATCCGTATGTAAGGTTGCTGCAAATCGTAGAAGTACAGAGAGATAAGATTCATAAGATCTTTATATTCTTCAAGTATCTAATCATTAATACCTGAGGCACAGTGTTATATGTCTTTTCCAGATGAACGACAGTATTTTCAGATAAAATTTTATTTTTTCTTATGAGTCCATTACAAGATTCATATGTAAAATGTCCTTCAATTTCTGTATCTGTTTTTTTGCATCATAAGCTTTTTTCGATGTGCTGTTTGCCTTTAATTCTACATTAATTTTTTTTAATAATGTCAAAAGTACTGAAATTAATAAATACTTTAATAAATAACGTTGCATAAAATATGTTCATATTTTGTTATCTGTAGTTATGTATAGATTTCAAAGCTTTTATCTTTCTCCTTATCGAACTGCTATTTGTACTTGTGGCCGACATATATTTGGATATTTGAGCATTAGAAATTACCAATTCTTAATTATAAATACTTAAAATATATTTGAACCATTTGTTACCAACTTGCGTTTTCTTCTTTTTTGTTTTTTAATTATACTTTCATCTATTGATGATGTTGAATCTTGTATCGTAGTGTGTATGTGTCTACTGTACTTGTGGAAGGTTCTATTGAAGGCTCCGATACATTGGATAATGACGGTTATACAGTTTGTACCTTCCCTAATTTTAGCGAAGGTACTGCATTTGACTTCCAAAATCTTGTACCAGCGGGTATTATAGGGTCTTCTTTTTTAAAATGATCTGAGCAGATTGGTTGACCCGACCCATTTATCATCACGTATGCCAATAGACTCTAACCATTTCTTCAGTAATTCATTTTTAGGAAACCTTTGGAGAAAAAAATACTAAACAATCTTCAAATCCTAGATAAGTTTTGATGAAATACTTACAAATGAAAACTAACGCCTTTTGGTAAAAACTCTTTGCTATTTGAACAGTCTTTTACAAAACAACACGCCATGATAAATACTAACTAAATTCATACTAATTATTAATAAATTACATATAACACTGGAAGACACAAAAAACACATAACCACAAACAACACAACAAACCAAAACAAACTGAAGGAATTTGACGTTTCTGGTAGAAAATGGCTGCGCCCATAGCGTCGGACGACAAGTGGATGCGCAATCGTCGAAGTACATTCTCCCTACTCCATATCTCTGGTTACGAATGATATTAAAAACTTAGAGCACCATCTAGGAGAACATTCTGCTTTTTGTATTCAATGGTTATGTCCACATTTTGTAGTTTCATTGTTTAGTTAGTTAGCACCATATGACTAAATAAATCAGACGCCTTTAAAGGATAGGTACCTTAACATGGCGATCCCGAGCGTCATCTTACGGTCATTTGGAAAAACACTACTACTTGAGAAAAATTAGCATACAGAAAACTGTGTCACAATTTAAAAAGAAAAGCAAAGTTGCCAGTATAACTGGTAGAGTTCGCTGTAGCGAAAAAAAAGTAAAGAAACTAATAAATAATTAAAAATCTGAGGTTAAAACATGTACGAGTAACATGATTTTCTATGAACATGAAACATGGATGCAATGGATGGTTAAAATTTAATATATTTTTGCAACGTGATGAAGGTAAGTTATCGCTCTAGTGCATTCTGATAAATGTTTTCTGTGTTTGATTAAAATTTAATATAACGCAAACAGTTAACTATAGTTAGTGAAATGATTATCTAAATTGCCTTGCCTGCTTTTGTTTGTTTTATTTTTTAATATAAAATACTGTTGAATATACTGCTGTGTACCAAACTGCAAAAATATATATTATTCCTATGGTATCACAGATACTTCTTACAGAAATCAAAGCTTCTTCAGAGTTACTGCAGACAGGGAAATGTTTGAGGTTAGAATCAATTCGCAAATTATGTAAACCTGATTTTAATCTCACGAACAAAAATTGTTACTTTGAATTAAATGTTTTAAAAATATTGAAAAGAATAACTTCACCTTATTTTGGTATTTATTTATTTAAGGTTGATTCGTTTTTTTAGTGAATGTAAAAGTAATAGTAAATACATATATCTACGAGTCTACTGATTTTTTTTGCTAATACTGAGCATATTTAAATTTTCACAGAAAAAAATAATCAGTAGGTAGTACATCGTACTGATGAGAACCATTGTAGTTCGGAACAAATGTATTTAACAATAATATTTAGCATAAAGTATGCATCTATTTTTTATCATGTTAATTGCTATTAATTACTAGTCATGTAATCAACTTCTTTTCCTATTTATAATAGAATAAAGCATTGGAAAAACAATTCTCTTTTTATTATTAAACCGATCATACCTTCTTTTTTAATAGATACATTATAAAATTCATTGTTTTATTATTCTGTTATATAGTGTATAACTTATATGAAATAAAATTCATAAATCATTGACTACATAATTTTGTAAAAAATCTGTTCAACTTTTATATTTGAACTTTTAATTTTTTACGAAATTTTGTTATCGAGGATTATGAATTTTATTTCATATGTACAAGCTTTTGCAATATTAATGACACCGCTTCAAAACAGTTTGAGAGCCACTAGAATTTTCGGTAGAAGTTTGTGCTCCTGTCCGCATTGCCCTTTTACGGCGGGAAAATACACTGTATATGCATAGT
This sequence comes from Monochamus saltuarius, assembly GCA_025584915.1. Taxonomy (NCBI): domain Eukaryota; kingdom Metazoa; phylum Arthropoda; class Insecta; order Coleoptera; family Cerambycidae; genus Monochamus; species Monochamus saltuarius. The sequence continues at coordinate 44,724,787 of CM046724.1, read as the reverse complement.
TTCCCCGCCGTGAGAGGGCGATACGATCGAAATAATTTAGTGGGAAATTCCGCATAAAAAAATAAGTAGAGACAGAGAATCTTTCGCCCAAGGTCAAATGTGTTATATTTTACTTGCAAAATATATTACTTATGTATAGATAGATATTTACTAGAAAATATCATGGCCAAGCAAAACTGTTTTATCTAGGACTACATTTTATCTAGGATTCTACCTGTACCTATATTATTTATTTGTCACTTTTTGTTGGTGATTGCGTTTACTTTTGATACATTTTGATAATACATACGTAACACAAAAAAAAAGGAGTACGTCAAAGTAGGTGCTACAAAAAAAAATAGTTAATTTAAAACGTAAAAAATAACTACAAATTAAAAAGATTTTACAATATAGGTATCCGATGGGTGGCGATCATCTAGTATATGTTTAGAAAAAGTTCAAAATTCTCTCGTATAAAAAATAATTTTCCGCACAAACATTTATGATGAATGTTATGATTTGGCTACTATTAAAATTCAAAGACAAGTCACAGAATAGAATCGATTTTTGCCAATAAACAAAAACACTTATTATAAAATAATTATTTATACATATTTATTTTAGAGCAAATGAAGAAGTCATATATACACAGGAAGAATTAACTACATTTGGCGGTAAATTTGAAAAAAAAACAATATAATTCGTTGCTAACTTTTGAAAAATTTGGATTAACAAAAGAAAATAATAAACACAAACTAAATCTACGATGTCGCAATAACATTCATCTTAGGCTAATCTAATATAAATAATATATGTGGTTAGGATTAGTAGATAGTTGACATTGACATGAATTTATGGGGTTGTGTAAGCTTGGCGACAAATTAACCAATAAAATGCTAGCTTTCTGGGGCGAGAAATTTAAATCAATCGTTTTAGTTTAAAAATAGAAAATATTTAATAAAAGACTATAGTTTCTCATAAATTATTTCTAATGTTTTAAATGTGTCGATAATAAGATTGTCATATAAATTTTTTAAGGGAAATGAATTCGTAGTCAAATCTATTTACACAGGAATTTTACAATCGAGGCCCAAAGTTGTGTTTTTACTACTTGTGGGAATTTGCAAATTATTTAAGAAAAATTTTGCTTAAACGTGTGTTGTATAACTTTATTTCAATACTGCAACCATAATAAATTACAAATTTAAAATTCTCTGTTCTATATAAACGTTAACCTACATGTTAAATTACAAGTACATAAAATTATAGGATAAATAGGGGATATTGGTAATTTTGACTGAAAATTTTAATTTACACCTATTTTTAAAATATTTTATTATTTAAACACCTAATATTGTACAAAAATTGGACTTTTATTGTATTTTATAAGGCAGTTTTAATCAAAAGTATTATAAGTTACTATAACATCAATGTTTCACATACTTTTACAGAAAAAAAACTATGGTTCAAAACCTCCAGTGATTGAAAAAGGTACTCTTTAGTACAAATATTTTTACAAATAATATATTTTTAGATTTAATATATTTTCTTTAAATTATTATTATCAGTTTAGTTATCAATTAGCATAATAGTTATACAGGGTGTCCAGAAACTCTCCTGACAAACGAAGACCGGAGATTCCTCAGACAATTTTAAGACAATTTAACCCAATTCACCTAGTCCAAAAATGCTTCCTAAGGGAACTAGAGCTCTTTGAAGATGGCGCCTTGTAAATAGTTTTGTTTAAATACCTCCAGAACACTTCTACTTAGAAAAACAAAAACTGGTACGCTTGTTTAGCCTTCAGAGATGAATCGATTCCATCAATTGCGAATTTCTAGTACCGGTCATAGGCGTCCGTTTTGGGTAGGTCAACGGTTATTTTAACGCATAAACTTTTAAGCATTTGTGAATTAGATTATTAAATTTTCAGGTATTCTCGTACTAAAAGGTACTCTTACTTTAAGCCATCAGGATACACGGTTTTCTAGAAAAATGGATTTAAAAAATTTTCGTTAAATTTATTAAATTTTCAGGTATTCTAGTACTAAAAGGTACTTTTACTTTAAGTCATCAGGATACACCGTTTTCTAGAAAAATGGATTTAAAAATTTTTTAATAATCTAGTGTCACAAATGCTTAAAAGTTAAATACAAAGAAGTTATGCATTAAAATAACCGTTGACCTACCTAAACGGACGCCTATGACCGGTACTAGAAATTCGCAATTGATGGAATCGGTTTATCTCTGAAGGCTAAACAAGCGTACCAGTTTTTGTTTTTCTAAGTAGAAGCGTTCTGGAGGTATTTAAACAAAACTATTTACAAGGCGCCATCTTCAAAGAGCTCTAGTTACCTTAGGAAGCATTTTCGGACTAGGTGAATTGGGTTAAATTGTCTTAAAATTATCTGAGGAATCTCCGGTCTTCGTTTGTCAGGAGAGTTTCTGGACACCCTGTATAATAGTATTAAACAGAATATGTTCTAAAATGTTGAACATTTAATTCATAATATTTCTCTGGCATTTTTTCAGGCGACACAATTTTTAATTCAAAATAAATAAATATTCACTGAAGAGACAAGAATTCAGTAGACAGTATATTTTATGGAACTACACAATTATACAAGGTGATTCTAAATATAATACAAGTTACTGCATTTTCTAGACCCCAAAGTAAGACGGGAAGTATATATCAACATGTATTATGAATTGTATATAGGGCATGAAAAGTTAGTTCCTTATGACAGTTTAATTAATATTTCATGAATGTGTAGAGATAAATTTAATGATATTTGGCAATCCCATCACTTTATATGTCCTTTTTGAAAAATTAAATAGGAATGTCTAGCGGCAGATAAAACAAGGGTGATAGTGCTTAGAAAATGCTCAATTTTTTGTTTTTAAAATTTTTTTTTTTATAAATTCATAGCAAATATGAAAACTAAAGATTTTACATAAAACAGGTGGCACTCACCTAATGTTAATAACATATTCATATGTTCAGTTTGAAAATGATTAATTTTTTGCAACGATTGTCGATTGCTTGTAAATCAAAATTTTTATAACAAAAAACCACACGATCTACTAATCAATGGTTACTGCAAAGCAGTTTTTTTGTAGCCAAATTTTTATTTGCTAGGCGAGCTGCTGACAGATGAATAAGGTTATATATTAAGACAACTTAACCTCACTTTTCTCCTTTACTAAACGATATTTTAGCAATTTATTATTTATTCAGATAGCAAATGCTAGCACACTGCTTAGTTCTTGTCCCATTGAATGTGCCCACTTATTATAAAATTTCTATTCTAATATTCTATTTATTCTTTATGTAACAGCAATGTTTAACGTCAAACTGGAAATTACATCCACTGAATTCTTGCCAAAACAGTAGTCTTAGTTTTACTTTTTACCTTCGTATATTGGCTTTTAACATTAATACAATTGTAAAAATATACACTTAATAATAAATTATTCATTAAAATGTTTGCACAAAAATGGCTTGTCTACAACACTAACACTGAAACCACAAAATACACCGTATTCTAGGCGGAAATTACCTCAATGTTTTCAGACACTTCAGCAAAGGTAACATTTTTCAAAACAAAATACTCAAGTTTGAAAAGACCCTTCTGCCGTGGTTTCTTGTTCCTGAAAATATTTTAGTAAAAATAAAAATCTATAGTTATAAGTAAAAACATTTAAACTCACGTTGTTTATTGACTTTTTCATCAATTTTGATTCCCAAATTTATGAGAACATAACCTCCATTTTCTAGATTGTCAAATGTCTCTTACATATCATAATTATTATGAAGCTTATATGACCAATGATTAGGCTATTATAAGGTCGCATTGTTTTTGAAAATTACTTTACTTGTTTTAAAAATAAAATGTAGAAATCATAGATTACGACTACGAATTACCAGTTACGAATATAAATTCTGTAAAACTAAATTGTCAAATTTTTTGTTTCTTTTTATGACCTTCACAAAACATGCTTAGAAGACGTCCATCCTCTAGTGGTGATTAGAATAACTAAGAACTAATGCTGAAAGTTGAATTCATTACGAATAAGCCTGCAGTTCAAAAAATGTCGCAAAATGCATATTTATTGGTGTCATTAATATTGCAAACGATAGTACGTTGCACTGTATATATTAAAGTAAATTCAAATTTACCGCCAAGTGCTGCGTAATGAAGCTTATTATGCAGCGACATCTATTGTATAGATTTTGAGAGTTATAGTTTTCTCAAAACAGAAAACGTAGCATAGTGCATATGCTATTTTTTCTCCAAATCAACGTAAGATGCCGCGAGGTATGTCTAGAGCAAGTCGTGCTTCCCATGAAAGACAGAGAAAAGAAGCTAGAGATGGGCGATTCGAATCTTTTTCAAGATCCGTATCGTTGGAATAATTTTACAAAATGATTCGTACCATGAGATTCGTACCAAAGATTCGTATCAACATAATACAAATTGAATGTAAAGTAAGTAAGAAGTACTAACAAATAGCCCGGTCCGTGCTCGTATTTCGAACCGAACTGTGAACTGTATAATTATTTGTTATGTGAATGTGAATCAACAGTCGCGTCGCGTAGGTACGGTTCCGTTCAGATAAAATTGGGTGTCGGTTTTCTATCGGAAGTCCAGTTATGTGGTACGACTGGTACGAATCATTTTAGTATAGAGGATTCGTATCATACGAATCAGTGTCTTGATTCGAATAATTTAAACGAATCATACGGATTCGACTCATCTCTAAAAGAAGCCTCTTCCTCTTATTTAGTTACTCGTATGGTTAGCAGTGTTAGCACAGAATCACAGATCATTGGCCGAAAAAATTTGGTTAGTTGCAATACAGAGTTCTAGTGAGATGTTGCGTGTTTTTTACTGCTTCCACAATTGAACTTTTCTACAGGTTATGGGCCCAGACCACAAGCCCCAGGTCCTAGGTACCGATTAGATTAGACCGTGCAGTGCCGTGAAACAAAAAACACTGTGTAGTGCTAGAACTGTATATGAAAATGGCTGTAAACTACTTAGCAAGTGTGCCGAAGTTGGTTGGCCGAGAGAATTACGACGAGTGGTGTTTTGCCGTAGAAAATGTATTAGTGCTTGAAGGACTAAGCAAATGCATCGATGGTACTGAGAAGGACACATCGTTAGTAACGAAACCAAAAGCAAAACTAGTATTAACCGTCGATCCATCTTTGTACCCGCATATCAAAGATGCAAAAACAGCCGAGAAAGTATGGACGAAGCTGAAAAATCTTTATGACGACAATGGTTTTACTTGAAAAATTGGACTTTTAAGAACCCTGATATCTGCCAGATTGGAAAATCATGAATCCATGGAGTCCTACATAAATCAAGTTGTTGAACCGTCTCAGAAATTACGGAGAACAGGTTTCAAGATCGATGAAGAGTGGGTAGGTTCGCTACTGTTGGCGGGACTTCCTGCAAAATATGCTACGCTCCAATGATTATGGCCGTTGAACATTCAGGGATTCAGTCGCTTTTTAATACTGATCGATATTTAATGAGTGCCAAACTGAACAAATCCAAAAAAATTGCAATATCTTGTAGTAGGGGAGCCCAAGCGGGATTTCGAGATTTACTATAGCGGCAGATTAATATACAGGGGATACCTTGTACCCGGTTAAGTACTTCCACCAAATATGTGCCCCATATATATGGCCGCCCGTCAAGGATAAAGGATCAGATTAGTAAAAAAATTGATCATCTGAAATTCGTAGCGTCAGATTAAGATAGGGTGAGTTAGTTACATGCTAAAACGTGTATATTCCACTAATCTGACAATTTGAGAGTGACGTAAAGAAGGGGAGGGCTACAAAGTTGTAAAACCTCATCTCGACATTTAGGCGTGGCTATTTTTTTATTTTGAAGGAAATAATTCAAGGATTACGAAAAATATATAATCTGACGATTTCCACAAGCAAGTAACAAAAATTCATTGATAAAGTTTAATCGTGCAGCTGCGTGATGCATATATTCCTCTCTCCGCGTTTCTATTCCTCTCTCCTCCGTCCCCACTCTGGTTTCTGTTGCCATGACCCCATGACAGATGATCAAAGTTATGTGAATTAAAGTTTATAAATATTTACTATGAGTGATATTAATATAAAGTGTGTATTTTGTGGTGAAGCTACTTTGCAAAAAACAATTAAATTCACATTAGAATCATTACAAAAATGTATAAATGTCGTAGAATATCGTCGAGCAAACCGGTTCTCAAATCGAGCCAGAGCAGGAAGATGATTCTACCGATGAAGATGATAATTAAAAAAAAATACTCAAATAAATTAAATTTTTTATATTTATTTTCTTATAAATATAAGTATGCTACTTAAAAAAACGTACACTTTTTTATTTGCAAGCTATATCCTGAGCTTTTCAATTAATTAAGTTCAATGATTAAAAAAATTAATTTTTTTTTTAATTTGTCAGATTAGGCTAATCCCTCCAGATAATCGTCAGATTATAAGACAGCACGTCTAGGGCATAAAGATGAACCATATATATCTTAATCTGACGCGCTTGAGTATTTCAAAATGGCGATTTTTTTTTGCACATTCTAATAATGGCAGCGCGTTTGCGTCACATCCAAATCGTCAGATTATTATATAAGAGCATTTTTTAGGTTCACTTAACATCCCCTTAGAAAATCTGACGCGCTCGATAATTTTTTTTTTTTTTTCATTTTCAACCCTTACGTACGACCACCCCCATCATGGAAACAGTCAGATTAACATACGTACATTTTTAAAAATACGTAGGACATGGATGATATCAATATCTGACGCGCTTGAGTATGTCCATGTAACAGGTTTTTTTTACATATTTGAAAATCTATAGCTTACCGATGAAATGGTATATATTATATGACATTTTTTTCTTTTATCATATAAGCTTCTCAACCCAATAAGTCTCTATGACGCCGAGTAAATCCCGATTTAGCATCGTGGGCTCCCTACTATTGAAAACCAAGCCCGAAATGAAAATGTTAAAACGGTTTATCTAAAAAAAAAAATATTTTGAGGGCATAGGCGTACTCACAAAAAAAATTGGGGGGTCTGTGGGTAACGCAACCCCCTTTCCTCTGTTCGTGCTTTGATATTTTAGATTGAAATCACACAGAAAGTGTGCCATCCGAAGATAAAAATATGTGCCAAATTTAAATTTTGACACCCTGTATTTTGAAAATGGGGCTCCCAAATAAAGAGTGGTTTATGGAAAGTCTCATTATTTTAGTCCAAAGAATACGTGATTAACAGCTTGACTTACTAATTTGTGGCACGCTATATACCTACTTGAATTAATATATAAAAATCAATATTTACCTTCTGAAATAACTTCCGAAACAACTTTCTTAGAAACTAAGTCCATATCTTTATCTTTCAATGTTCCTAAAAGAAGTGCAAGTGTATAATAATATTAAATTGCAAAAAAAATCGTATTATACCTGGTACTGAATAGTCCACTGTCAATTTGGCCTTTTTAATTGGAGGTTCAAAAATATCCACTGGAGAATCATTGACATCTTCGTACATGTGTTCTGAAAAAAAATATGTTTTGGAACATTTGTAAATCCTATATTATTCACTTGTCACAAGCTCAACATGTATATTTGACGAGTGTGATATACTGTGACAAGCCAGTTTTGTCATTTGTTGCATATGTCTTGACAGCATTCGCCATAAATCAATGTGCCGCAGCTTGCCAGACTTGGTGAATAGATCCCTTAGATAATAGAAAAGAGCTGAATACAAACCAACCGTGATACAAACAGAAGATTTACAAGAAATTGGACTGTTCACATTTGCATAACTTACACAATATCTAATATGTAATTCTGTTCATCTTTGAAATTTTTAAATTGTTGAATATTTTTATCTGTAACTGCATCAGCTTTAGAAAATATTGTAGGGTAAGCACGCGGTGTAAGTCCCCTTCTCTGAACTTTAAACATCTCGTGAAAAATGTTCAGCACATACGAAAATTCTGTAAATTTTTATCCATAAGGTCCTCTCTTTTACATGCTACAGCCCACGCCTTTGCCCTAAAACAGTAACAGTTTTATTAAGAAAACTAATACTTGAAAAAATAATTTTCATAGTCCTACGCTCCGTTACAATTCGTCCATTTACTACTAAATAATGGGAACTCTTCACGGTACAGTATTTTGACGGATTTGAATTGTACACTTGTGCTGTATTTCTTTGATTAAGCGTGAAGTCAGTGACTTCAACTATAAATACGCCTTAAAGCATTTATTGTGGACGCTAGTAATATGTAGGTATTCAGTATCAAAATACATATTTTTATTTGAAGATACGGGAAGGGCAGTCAACAAAATATCTACAAAAACATGATAAAATAAACCTAAACTAGTAAAGGTATTGAGCCTTTGTTTTTTTTTAATAATTTTTATGACGTCACAGCATAATACGCTAATAAGCAAGTTATTAATACTGTTAGTTAAAAAAATACAGCTTTGACGTCTCCACCAAGAATATGGTGGGCTTAAACAATGGCATAGTCCTAGTTGAAATCTTGAGATCTGGAATGTCAGTAGCAGACTACAGATTGTAACTATATTGTGAAGGGTCCCCATAATAGGAGATGGAGAGCGTTATAAACAAACAATTTAATTTATTATATACTGTGAAATTACCTTTCGTTGTCTCTTGGGAATCTAAAAAAACCTCTGGTAAAATTAGCAACATTGTTATTGCAATTTTTAACAGCACAATAAATTCCAACAATGCACTTTTCTGTTACTTTACACAAAGTATAACTTTGTGTTCCTTTACCTGCGAAGTCAAGCTACCGGAAGTCGGCAAGAGGTGGCGCCAGTGGTACAACTTCTAGTGAAAAATCTGACAGGTCTTCGAATCACAATGTTAAGGCTGGCGTAAACAAAAAGGATTTGAGTAAATTTGTATGTTTTAAGTGTAAACAAAGTGGACATTACATGGCCAAATGCCCAAACAGTAAATCAGAGAGTGGTTTTAGTGCTGTTTTTACCACAGGAGAATTCAAAAGCACATATTGGTATGTTGACAGTGGTGCAAGCGTTCACTTAACTACAAGAAGGGAATGGCTAGAGAATGAGAGAAGTCCAGACTTAACAGACATTGTACTAGCAAACAAAACGAGAATACCAGTGAAATATGCAGGTGACATACAAATCGAGACAGTTCTGGGGAACACAGAGCATGACTTTCTTCTAAGCAAAGTGCAGTTTGTTCCAGAACTAACTACAAACTTATTGTCAGTTTGTCAACTAACCAACAATGGGAACAAAGTTTGTTTTGATGAGAAAGATTGTAGAATTTACAATTCCCAAAATGTGCTGGTAGTGACTGCAAATTTAAGGAATAATGTCTGCAAACTGAATTCGTGCAAACAGAATGCAGTTTTCCTATCTGGTATCGTCAGCAGTTTAGTTTGGCATCGTCGTTTGGGACATTTAAATAGTAACTACCTAAACAATATGTGTGAGTTGGTATATGGTCTAGTTTACAAGGGACAAGCTAACATCAGCAAACAGAATTGCGAAGTGTGCTGTCAAGGCAAACAGACACGATTACCATTTCCCAGCAAAGGCAACCGAGCCAATGATTTTTAGAACTGATACACAGCGACATTTGTGGTCCCATGGAAACACTTTCCTTAGGTGGAGGAAAATATTTCTTGACTTTTATTGATGATTATAGTAGGATGTGTTTCATATATTTTTTGAAAACCAAGGACGAGATGTATGAAAAATTCAGAGAGTTTAAAAGTTTAGCTGAGAAACAACAGAACAAACAAATAAAAATTTTAAGAACTGACAATGGAGGAGAATATTGCAGTAAAGACTTTGAAAACTATCTAAATAAGAGTTAGCATCATTCAGCAGAGAACAAATAGTCACACGCCAGAACAAAACGGTATGGCTGAACGTTTCAATCGTACACTAGTTGAGAAGGCCAAATGTTTGATGAGAATGTCAATAAGTCTTTGTGGGCAGAAGCCTGCAATACTGCATGTTATGTCAAGAATCGTTCTGTGTCTGCAGATGTAGAAAGAACTCCATTCGTAACTTGGACTGGTAAGAAACCCGATCTTAGACATTTACGAATATATGGTAGTATAGCAATGGTGCATATTCCTAAAGTGAATAGAAACAAATGGGATAAAAAAGCCATAAAACATATTTTAGTAGGGTATGATGAAAACACAGAGGGATATAGGTGCTATAATCCAATCACAAGAAAAGTAATTGTAAGCGCAGTTGTGATCCCTGATTTAGTGATAAACAAGGAGACAGAGATTCCAGATCCAGTGGGGGATGAAATGGAGCAATCTTCCCTATCCAGTGATTCTGTTACGGACCAATCAGTTGATGAAGGCTAACTGGAGGCTGCAAATAATTCCGATGACGACTTTGTCCCTAAGCAAAAAATTTCAGAAGTAACTGAAGTTTCAAGGAAATCAGAGAGGCAAATAAAGAAAAAGAATTTAGAAGACTATGTGACATACTTAAGTGTTGGTAGCACGTCTAAAATACACAACACCACCGATGTGCCAACAACAGTTCCAGAAGCACTTTCCAGACCAGACAGACAGGAGTGGAAAAACGCTATGCTGGAAAAGATCAGATCTTTTGACGAAAATGAGACGTGGGAACTAGTGGACTTGCCAGACGATGGACCAGTAGTTGAGTGTAAGTGGGTATATAAACTGAAGTATAATAATGATTGTGAGAAAAACTATAGAGCAAGATTAGTGGCTAAAGGGTATACTCAAAGAGAGGGTATTGACTATGAAAAAACTTTTGCCCCAGTTGTGCGACATTCAAGTATGAGACTTTTAATAGCTTTAGCTGTTCAACTCGATCTGAAAATTTACATTTAGATGTTAAAACTGCTTTTTTAAACGGCATCTTAAAAGAAACGGTTTACATGAGACAACCAGAAGGTTTCATTTTAAAAGGTAATGAAAACAAAGTGTATAAGTTGAAAAAGGCAGTGTATGGCTTGAAACAATCGAGTCGAGCATGGAACGAAAGAGTAAATGAAGTTTTGTTAAATTTAAAATATAAAAAATCTGACATTGAACCTTGTTTGTATGTAAAGAAAAATAATAGTTCATTAACTGCGATAGCACTTTGTCGATGATTTTTTCGTATTTTCTAGCGACACGGAAGAAATGAAGCTTTTAGAAAGTAGCTTAAGTTCTAGTTTTAAAATAAAGAATTTAGGAGAAGCAAAACAATGTTTAGGTTTCAGGATTGTAAGATATTATCAGAGAAATTGTATTACTTTAGATCAGGAACATTATATAGATGAAATTTTGGAAAGGTTTAATATGTCTAATTGTAGTAGTGTACTACATTTGCTAGTAGTGTTTTTAATTTTTAATTTAAGTAATGTCAAGGATGAAACGTATGATGTAAATTTACCGTATCAAGAGCTAATTGGAAACTTAATGTATTTAGCTGCTTTGACTCGCCCTGACATTGCTTATGCTGTTAGCTTTCTAAGTCAGTATAACAACTGTTACACTAAGTCACATTGGAATTGTGCAAAAAGGATATAAAAATATCTTAAAGGTACAAAACACTTTTCTATGAAATTTGAAAAAGACAGTTCAGGCTTAATTGGTTTCGTAGATGCTGATTGGGGTTCAGACAAAAAGGATAGAAAATCTTATACAGGTTATGTTTTCAAACTCGCGAAAGGTTCAGTTTCATGAAAAAGTTGTAAACAAAGAACTGTTGCTTTATCATCTATGGAAGCCGAATACATGGCCTTGAGTGAAGCCACAAAAGAGACCATATATTATATATTTGAGGAAATTGTTATTCGATGTGACAGGTCAGCTGGACTGTATAGTCTAAGAGCCAGTGGCCGGCAACCTATAAGTAAAGCAGTGCCCAGCAAATTTTCCATGACAGGTCGAACACTATACCTTTTGTTAGACTGATGAGAACCTTTTTGTTAAGAGGAAACTCTTGCTGAAAAATAATGAAAATTTAATCAACCGTTATTAAATTAACAAAGCTACCGTTTGAAAATTTTAAAATTTCAGATCTAACAAATTAGACATTTATTTTTATTATTTATTATATTTAGCACCTTTTTATATTAAAATAATATAAGTAACAAATAACCTATTTCTGGCACAGGTTCTGAGATTTGGTGATGTTGATTACAATGCTTGACATTTCTGACAGTTGTTTAACTGTCAAAAATCAGACAATCAAATACTTTTGAAATTTATAATCTTTTGCCAATTTCACAAGTGTCTGCCATGACCTTAGAAGCACGATAATCGTCTGCCTTTGTTATTTTTATATAATAATAATTGTATATTTTAAAATTTTCAAACGGCAGCTTTGATAATTTAATAACGAAGTTGGTTACATTTTCATACTTCTTGCACCTGAGTAACTCCTAAGTCGGCCTCGCCGGGCTTAGGGAGTCCCCACATCATGAGTGATAGGTATAAGAGACTCACTGTGCAAAATTTCAGTAATGATCATTTACTTATAGGTTGCCGGCCACTGGCTCTTACACTAGTATTGAAATGTTTAATGATAGTCAAAGTGCCCATAAATTGGCAAGCAATCCAGTTTTCCATGACGAAACATATTGATATCAGATACCATTTTGTTAGAGAAACTCTTGCTGAAAAAATAATAGATATTAAATACTTACCTACTGGAGAAATGGTAGCTGACATCTTAACAAAACCTTTACAAAATGTGAAAAATGCTAAGTTTATGCAAAGATTAGGTTTAACCAGGGTTGCCAACGGTGTATAACGAAATTCCTTACAGTTGACGTCTTGACACTCTTGACTACTCACAAACTGTTTGAAATACTCACATAATCTAGTCAATAGCCGTTTTCCCTTTATACAGAAATCTTATCTAATCTGAGTTATGCTTATATTCTTATACATACGGATTCATCAACAAGGCGTAACGTTAGTCAGACTAGCGGAGGTTACGCGAAAAATTTACGCATCTGTTGCACTAATTTAAATAAAAGCATACTCCTATTCATTACTATGTATAATACTTACTTTATGATATGTTAACTAATCCGTAGTACTGAAAAGTACAGTTTTGAATATAAATACTAAATATACAATGGGACACGCAGGAACTAGAGGCCGAAGTTACGCGATTTTTAGACAGGTACAATACTGGGTCTAACTTTTGGCGCAAATATGGACGTAAATAAACAGCCTACCTAGCAACGCATGCTTCGCTACCTAGCAACGCATGTTTCGTGAATGAACGCAAAGCTGGTTAGGCCAATTAACGCGCATTACACGGGCGTAAACTCGTTAGTCGGACTAGCGTACGCCCGTTTCATAATCCGGCTGTTATAATGCTTAGGAAGATTAATCGAAATTTCTGGTAAAAGGAAAACGGCTAATCTATTAGGCTTGTTTTTGCAGCAGTTGAAAACGGTTTGGAAACTGTCAGAAATATTCGACCAGTTAAGTTGAGAACGCGTTACCATTGAATTTGACGCAATAAATAGTTGGACGGACATTTCTGATAGTTTCCAAACCGTTTTCAACGCTGCTAAAACAAACTTATTGAAATCAAATGATAGAAAAATTATGATCTCAATTGGGAATTCAAATTAAGAAAATAGCGCCATGTGGCAAAAACTTGAACTAGTTTCGATGACAAATATTTCACAGCGTTACTTTTAATTTTTGTAAGGAAACGTTTAATTAATTGAAGAAACTTAACTATGAGAAATAATTGAGAATAACGGCATAAATTGATAAATATCTATAAAAATAAATAAATACGACTATATAGACACTGAGACGATTTTCATAAAAACTAGTTTGAAATTTGATATTAGGTTCTTTTCACCTACCAAAAGATGGCACTGGAGCATCAACTACATTTCAATATTAGTACAACAGTAACAACTAACCAACCACCAACAACAGTAACAGTGCAGTATAGTCCATTAAATGATTTATTAATTATTTGACGATCCCAACTACTTACAGGTAAAATTGTCTCCAACTCCAAGATACTTTTTTATGATATTGTTGAATTATAACATAAAAGGAAAACCGAAAAAATCTCTAAAATATGTGATGTGTTCGTTCGTATTAAATTATAATTATATGTGTGTTCGGTCCGTAGAACACGGAACATAGATATCGTCAAAATGAACAATTGAACATGGATCAAATGGATGAGCATAAACCACGATCTGTGAAAAACATAAAACGGATCAGTAGTGGAACTCTGCGCCACGAGTTCTATTCAACGCCTCGAAGCGAGAGTTTGGTACTCTGCCACAGAATAAAGGAACTAACCAGAAGCGAAAGCTAAGGCGGCGCCTTTGATCTTGGATGGTCACGAAAATTTAGCCTTGAATTTGAAACTTGAGGTATATACTACTTACTACACTGAGAGAAAGTTGTATATAATATCTACAGTCTACATAGAGAAACAAGTTGACACTATATTTATTTAGTCATATTGAAGCTTTAGCAGTATAAAATACCTACTATTTATAAAGTTAATAAAATATATAAAATACATTTATAAATTGCATTTATTCCTGTTTATTTTTTTTATTGTGAAAATTATATATTTTATTTAACGTGGAAGAGCTTTTTCAGATACATTTGCCATGCAGAAAATATGATACTGCAATAGATGTTTTAAATAGTATAGTCACTAATATTTCCTTTGTTTCAGTTATGGAAGCTATTTTCATTTCAAGTAATTAATAGATTTCAGGTATGAGTACTTGGTGGGCCACGCTAGATGCAGGTCAACTCAATCATTCCGCAAAGCACACAGCAACCATCCGACTTCTCTTACATCTTTTGCTCTTTCCTAGTTCCAAATTTACAAAGTTATTCTTAATTATTTTCAGAAACAAAGTGTACATAAATTTTAAAAAATAATTTTTCCCTCCATTTATTTTGTTCACTTTACGTTTTAAACCTTAGTTTACTTGTGTCAAAAAATATGATTTAGGGCACCCTGGACACTAGATTCTAAGAGCACTGGTGTAAGACTCAAATGAAATCAATATTATGGGAGTTATTTTGAAACTAGTTTCAAGACACCTAAAGTTTTAATTTTGAATAAAAGTAATTTATTTTTCAATGTTTACAGAATAATAACGGAGATGGTCTTAAAGAAAATACAAATATGGTTTATGAAATATATATTTATACAATACCTATTTTACATAACTATAAATTAAAAGAATCTATCACTTTCCAAAACACACCAAACCGACACAGCGACACACATAAACAAAGCAAAGCAAAGCGAGGTTGATTAATAAACAACTTGTAAAATGGCGGCGCCGCACATGCGCACTAAAATTGTGTTTTGGCGGCAGCTCTCTCCTTCGCTTCTGGTAGTTCCTTTATTCTGTGATATAAAAAATATAGACGGAGCCAGTGCAGAGAAATGGAGTAGGAGAACGATTGTCAACATTCGCAAACTTCCTAATGAAGCGCGCTGACATTGTCTAACACAACTGTCAAATTTTCTACAGGGAGTGATCAATATTTTATACTTACCGGGGCTGTTTACAATTATCTCGACATTGTTTAACGCACCAAATCGTATAAAAAATTGTTAAAAAATAAAACTATTTTTGTAACTATTCTGCAATTGATGTTAAAGTAAAAAATTTATATTTTAAAAATTTGATTATTTTGGAAATAATTTTTTTTTACGGATTGTAATATTAATATCAATTATAAGAAAAATCTCCTTTAGCTTGAAAGTTAAAATAATTTTTTAACAATTTGTAAAAAAAAAATTATTGCTCTGTGTTACTTTTAATAGTGTTAACGTAAAAGTATTTAGATACGCTTTTGTAAATATTACAAAAAAATGTTTAGTAGTTACCACTTTTCAGTTACGCCTGAAAGCGGTATGTTAATAAAAAAAATATTAAACAAATTACCTCATGACTAATTTTAAGTTATGAAAAAATGACGTAAATCTCTGTCTTGTCAATCAGCTTTTTTATAACACAATTTTGACAAATGGTGGACATCATCTCAAAGCAAAGCACAGGAGGTAGGATGAGTGGTTAGGCTCACTTCATTCTATGACAACTGTAATTGTTTTATTTTGCAAAGCAAAATAATAAAGATTACTAGAGCTACATTAAAATTTACGTACGTCTTGTGTTTATTTTTTATTTCTTTTATTTATTAACTTACCTTGGATAGGCTAGCTATGTACAAAATTAGGGAAAAGGGGAAGATTATAAAAAGAATAAATACACCTACTTTATTTATTTTCTGTCGACAATGAAGATTATTAACAAAAACCTGACTTAACTATGAATGACTGAGTGGAATATAAATGAGAACCAGAGTGCCGTACTCAGCGTTGAATTCACGGGGAAAAGGGCACAGCAGAGAAAACTCCGATCATAATTCAAACAAATATCTGTAATTCTGTTGTAATGATAAATTAAACTATTTACAAAATATAGGTACTTAAATCCACAGTAACACACAAAAGATATTACAATACCGCAGCCCTGGAAAAGCCTTAACATTCAGCTATCATGCTAATGGTAGGTCCCAGGCACTGAAATATACGATATGGAATGCGTTAACTCCCATTGCGCATCCAAATAAATGTACCAACCCTAGGAGCAGACAAAAGGAGGCACATGAAACTCAGCAAAGACATACTTCATTGGTTATGTATGTGGGTGAGAGAGAGACAACCATCTGCACGTACGATATGAATTGTGTTCTTAATTTCCCATTATTTTGTTTGTAAACACGTCATTGGCGTACAGTGTGGCTTCTTCTTTTATCTTGTATATCAATGTTATTCTTTGTGTATTTTTGTGGGTGTTATTGTTGGAACATGTCATGTTTTATAAGGGACTGTAAAATTAACCAGCATATAGCACGAAATAATTCTTCATATTCAGAATTCAATTCCATTTCAATTCACAATCAGCTAAGCCCCTACTGCTGCGCCATTGCTAGAGGCACAAAACAAAATATGGCGCTGATTATAAATAATCCATTCGCAGCTTTTAGCGCATTCCAGTCATCATAATATAAAATTACATTTCAGTGGTCCCAGGCGTATATGTGTCAGCACCTAAACAAAAGAAAAACAACAACAGCAGTGTGGCCATAACTGGTAATTTTAGCTTTTAACGATAATTGATCTGCTGGTTCCGAATTGAAAGAGGCCCAGCTAGCCCATATGTCAATAAAGATTGTAATAAAAATTGTCTGCGTCGGACCAGACGGTAGAAGTTATACTTCTTTGGCCATTCTCATACACCCACTCGTACGTACAAAAAAAAAAAAATTCTTAAAAAAAACACTCGTACGTAAAAAAAAATCTTATAAAAAAAAAATTCTTAAAAAAATATATATATATATATATATATTATTATTATATTAGTTCTTAAAAATTTGTTCTTAAAAGTTCTTAAAAAAAAGTTCTTAAAAATTTGTTCTTCCAAATTTGTTCTTCCTTTTGAGCGTGACGCGGTTTCTCGACCAACATCCCATCCCAATGTGTCTAACGGGCGCAAAGAAGTATAACTTCATGGAGTAGGGAGAACGCGCTTCGACGACTGCGCATCGGTTTCTCGTCCGACGCTAAGCGGGCAGCCATTGTCTAACCCAACTGTCAAAGAGTTTTGTTTACTCTGGGATTTGTTGTGTATAAATATATTTTTTCGATTTGTGAATATTTGAATTTAATTATTCTGATCTCTTTGTGTTGCAATATTGACTGTTAGTGTAAATTTAAACATTTTACCATGGCTAAATGTGCTGTGAGAGACTGTTTCAATAATAGAAAATTTTTACATGAAGGTATCAGTTTTCATACGTAAGTTGTTAATTGAGACTAATATAACTTGAAACTATGGTTAATACTTTTTCTTTACAGGTTTCCTAAAGATGATTTGCAGAAAGAGTGGCTACAAGCATTGGGTAAATCTAATGAAAAATTTGTCTGGTCGAAAAATAAAATTGTTCAGAGCATTTTAAAAAGGAAGACTTTGTAAAACTTTCTGGTAAAAGATTATTGAAGCCTAATGCGATACCTTCACTGAAATTAGCAAAGTTCAAATTGACTCATTTGACACCTCGTCATCCAATATATTATCAGAACCTTCAACAAGTACTATAGAACCTTCTCCATCAATGATACAAGAATCAACATCATCGACGGATGAAAATATAATTAAAACACAAAAAAGAATTAACTAGTGGTAAACTGATATTGAGATATTTTAGATATATATCCAAGTTGTAGAAGTAGATACCGCCCATTGCCCAGGTTCGGAGAATGTTTAAAGGTTTTATAACAAGCAACTTTAAGGAAAAAACTTAACTGGTGAGTTGTAATTAATGTCAAAGTTTTTATTTTTATTGCACTCTTTATTGACATGGGCTAGCTGGACCTCTTTTCAATTCGGATCCAGCAGATCAACTATCGTTAAAAAGCTAAAAATTACCAATTATGGCCACACTGCTGTTGTTGTTTTTCTTTTTGTTTAGGTGCTGACGCATATAGGCCTGGGACCTACCATTAGCATGATAGCTGAATGTTAAGGCTTTTCCAGGGCTGCGGTATTGTAATATCTTTTGTGTGTTACTGTGGATTTAAGTACCTATATTTTGTAAATAGTTTAATTTATCATTACAACAGAATTACAGATATTTGTTTGAATTATGATCGGAGTTTTCTCTGCTGTGCTCTTTTCCCCCGTGAATTCAACGCTGAGTATGGCACTCTGGTTCTCATTTATATTCCACTCAGTCATTCATAGTTAAGTCAGGTTTTTGTTAATAATCTTCATTGTCGACAGAAAATAAATAAAGTAGGTGTATTTATTCTTTTTATAATCGTCCGCTTTTCCCTAATTTTGTACATGGCGAGCCTATCCAATGTACGTTAATAAATAAAAGAAATAAAAATAAACACAAGACGTAGGTACGTAAATTTTAATGTAGCTCTAGTAATCTTTATTATTTTGCTTTGCAAAATAAAACAATTACAGTTGTCATAGAATGAAGTGAGCCTAACCACTCATCCTACCTCCTGTGCTTTGCTTTGAGATGATGTCCACCATTTGTCAAAATTGTGTTATAAAGAAACTGATTGACAAGACAGAGATTTCGTTTTTTTCATAACTTAAAATTAGTCATGAGGTAATTTGTTTAATATTTTTTTTATTAACATACCGCTTTCAGGCGTAACTGAAAAGTGGTAACTACTAAAAATTTTTTTGTAATATTTACAAAAGCGTATCTAAATACTTTTAAGTTAACACTATTAAAAGTAACACAGAGCAATAAAAAATTTTACAAATTGTTAAAAATTATTTTAACTTTCAAGCTAAAGGAGATTTTTCTTATAATTGATATTAATATTACAATCCGTAAAAAAATATTTCCAAAATAATCCAATTTTTAAAATATAAGTTTTTTTACTTTAACATCAATTGCAGAATAGTTACAAAAATAGTTTTATTTTTTAACAATTTTTTATACGATTTGGTGCGTTAAACAATGTCGAGATAATTGTAAACAGCCCCGGTAAGTATAAAATATTGATCACTCCCTGTAGAAAATTTGACAGTTGGGTTAGACAATGTCAGCGCGCTTCATTAGGAATTTTGCGCATGTTGACAATCGTTCTCCTACTCCATTTCTCTGGATTGGTCACATTCATGTCACATTCTTTAATGACATTTAAAATGACAGCAAGTTAGTTAATTTCATATTGCAATGCAGCCATCATATTTGCACAACCGCCAACATAAAGCAAATAAAATATCCATTTTCTGGACCTTAGGTCCCTAGAAAACGCGGCACCTGTCACGTAACCTATATCATAACCTGACGCAGTCTATATTTTTCTAGGTTTGTGGGTTGCATAGTACAGCCCATAGAAAATATAGTACTGTGATATATTTTCTATGGTACAGCAACAGCTTAAATAACAATCAGCTCACAGACTCTACGGCGGCACCTTTGAAGTATTAAAACCTGAAAATTTGCCCTTGAAGCTTGTTGTCTCTCTCGTTTGGGATACAAGTCTAATTGTTCTGGTTAAAAATGGATTTACAAAAAAAATAGCAGTTGGAAGTGCATCCGTAGCAATATTTTACTTTTAATAAAAAATTGCTACAAAATCGCATTCGTAGAAGAAAAGATACAGGAGTATTTGGCAAGAAAAATAGTTATCCTGAAGAGATAGAGGACGAGGTGTTTTAAGTCTTCTACAGAGAGAATTAGTTAATGAATATCAAGACGAATATAATAATTTTTTATGAATGTATAACACAACTTTTCTTGAGCTTATTGTATTAACAGAGAAATATATTTAAAAACGACACCCAGTTTAGTTAAAGAAGGCGACGTAGGCGCCGTTGATAGTTGGATATATATTGGATACAAATAGGACATGTCCTATTTTTCACACAATTTTTCACTCCAAGACAATTTTCGAGAAAATTTGCTGTATGAGACTCTACAATTTAAATTGCACAAGAAATCTTATACAAGAAATTGGATAATGTAAAACGGCTTTAAGAATTCGTCTCGTATCGAGTATTTTGACAATCAAGTGATCTTTATTTCAAATATAAATAAAGGCCACTGCACTGTCAAAACACTCAGACGAATTCTTATAATCAGAATACGGACCTGGCATTTTTGTGTTTGAGTATGAAATTCAACTAAGCAGTTGGCGAAATCAATTACTCACAATTACCCATTACTCACAAATTTACTTACAAGTGGTAAAAACTCTTACAAATCCAGTAATTACTCACACATTGGTACCCAGGGGTTTAACCGTTGTTTAAATATTCTGTTGAAGTTTTTAATAAGTGGGGGTGTTACGGATTGTATTAAAACTTTAGATCGCCATCTAGGCGAACATTCTGCTTTATGTATGCAATGGTTTGGTCCACATTTTGTAGTTCCATTGTTTAGTTAGTTGCAATACAGAGTTCTAGTGAGATGCTGCGTGTTTTTTCTGCTTCCACAATTGAACTTTTCTACAATTTCCTGCCTATTTTACATTATTTCAAGGACTTTTTACCAACCAATCATCATTTTTAAGACGTATTTTTGTGTATAGGTGAGTAGGATTCAATCGTCATATTGTTCCAACCACAGCAAGATTCGATTCCGAACCGCCCTGAACTATTCGGCCAATTAACAAATATGTGTAAAGCACAAGAATAGAACGAATGCATTCAATTGGCAATAATGATGACGTCATGAATTTAGAACCAAAGTGGAACCACTGTAAAAAAATCTCAATTTTATGTCAACCGAAACCAGAACCAGAGCTGAATAAAATTCGCCTAATGTTTTTGCCAGTCTCAGCAATGCATAAGCGGCCACTTATAACTAGAGAAAATCTGATATTTTTACCTACATTTTTCAAAACCATTTGTATATTTCCTGCCTATTTTACATTATTTCGAGGACTTTTTTTTACCAACCAATCATCATTTTACGACAGACATATTTTTGTGTATAGGTGAGTAGGATTCAATCGTCATATTGTTCCAACCACAGCAAGAATCGATTCCAAACCGTCCAGGACTATTCAGGCAGTTCATTTGTTAATGTACTTTCGGCGAATGCAACGTAAGACCACAGCATAAGTAAATACAGCAGTGAAGAGGGAATCTCCTAGTTGGCGGGCAACAATGCGCAGGTAGCAGCCATGTTGTTGGACTAACCAGCATCACAAACCTACAAAAATATAGACTGTGCCAGTGTCATATTGCCGGCGACAGCTAATTCATGGCTCCCCTAAAAGGTCCAGAATCACTAAAACTTGGTTTTATGCCAATTTACGTTGGTTGTATTGTAGCGTGAATCTCATTTGTTTACTCTGATTGGTCAAATTCATGTCACATTCTTTAATGACATTTAAAATGACAGCGAGTTAGTTAATTTCATATTGCAATGCAGCCATCATATTTGCACAACCGCCAACATAAAGCAAATAAAATATCAATTTTCTGGACCTTAGGTCCCTAGAAAACGCAGCACCTGTCACGTGACCTATATCATGAACCGACGCTGTCTATATTTTTTCTAGGTTTGTGGTGAGAAGTGACACCGGTAGACGCCTGGCGGGGACAACTGATCTAGTGGCTATTAAAAAATAGGGGTTTGTCGTAGAAAGGTGAAAATTAAGGGTTGTATGTATTTTATAATGCCACGTCATAAAAAATAGAAATAAAACATTTTGTCCAATAAATAAAACAAAATGTTTGGGGTGGACCGATTAGGGGTATGAAAAATAGATTACGATCGATTCTAAGACCTACCGAATATATATATTGTAACAATTTGAAATATACACATAGAAAATCAAATGAAAATAATACCTGACCGAACTTAAAGTTGAATAAAATTAATAATTATTACTGTCAATTTATAAAAAAATACAAAGAATTGTTAATTTAGATATCCTGGATATAAAGTTACTAAGAATAAATAATATTATATAGCATAAAAATAATAATTTAATAATTTCATAAATTTGCATGACGTTGACAATTGTTATCACTCAGTACATAAAGAAAAGGAATTTAAACTCAGATCACCATATATTGAATGAAAGGTGAAAGTTTATACATAAATCTGATATACATGCATATTGTAGGCAGACGAGTAACATATGAAAGGTTAAATTACATTAAAAATAAATCATATCCTGAAAAATAAATTTAAATGTCAAATTATAAGAATTAATTCCAGAACTGTCAAAAGTAAAGGTGACTTTGCAAGAATCCCTTGTAAATGACCTAAAACACCAAATAAAGACTATTTTCATTAATAAAATAATTAAAATTGTACAATAAAAACAAAAGGACATTTATAAAATGTATTAATTATAAGTAGTGTTGTGATAATGTGCATAATAAAAAGACATCCAAAGACTGTGGAAAAATCATGTATATGGACCTTTTAACATGGCAATCCACAGATAGGATAAAAAACAAAGAAATTGTTGTTAGTTTGGGTTTAGAGAAGAGCAGCAACATCGCAAGAGAGCTCCCGAAAATGTACAAAATTTATTAGAACAAACAAGTATAAATCAAGAAAATATTGACTCACCAGCAAGATTTACTAGTCTCCATCCTCCAGGAAAGTTATTTTGCCACTACAGAAAATATCAACCGTATCCAGGGAAATTTGCAGTTCCATAGAATCCTACAGGATAGTTTCCAGGCAGGAAAATAATAAATTTCTAACCTCAGGTACCTTAAAAAAAATAAAGTGCACTCTAAATTTCTATAGCTATAGTAAATTCAAACAGATTTCAACTATTTCAATCTTCGCAAAGTATTGTCACGGATTTCCCAATCCGTCTTTTTTCTTACTTCCAGAAAAAACAATCCGTTAATTAATTACTTCTTTATTAACTACTGAACACTACTAATTACAGGTCAACTAAACACTTATTTAATTAATCGCTATCTAAATCGCTTTGATCTCTCTAACTAAACACTTCACTTCAGACAAGACTAATACAAGACTAACTAACTCGGCCGTTTATTCTTCTTTTATAGACCCAACGAATATTCCAGGTATATTCCAGTATCTCTAGATCCATTTTCTCGTACGACTGGAACGCTTCTCGTCGTTTCCACGATTTTCTAGTAACGCCTCGATTCACGCATGTTGTTTGTTTACCAGAATGGCGTAGGGGCGATCGGGGCAATCTTAGGCAATTCGCGGTGCCACAGTCGTCGGTTTGGGAGTGAGTGGGGCAAATTCCGTGACAGTATTAAGAATAAACTACAGGACTTACCTGTATAAAATACGTCTAATCCAAGCAAATATAACGACCATATTTACAAATTTCACTGAAACTATTAATATCTGTCATGCATGAACAGCCATTATTTTAGAATATATTAGGACTATGTATTATCATATTAGATAAATACACTCTGTAGGAATGCAACCAACATTACAAGTTAAAGAATATTATTAGCATAATTTATAAAATTTCAATTAAATTCAATAACAAAGTTTTAACTTATAGTGGTTTGGTAAAATTATCATCAGAGGAGTAATATTAAAAAGAAAATATTCTTTATTGTTTTCAAATTGATTCTAGAACCAAAAACTGTTAATCTTTCAAGTGTGTTACTATTTGTTATAAAATAAAAACCCTGCATATTTTTTAACCGATTCCTGAGTTAAGTTTCTTTTGCTCTTTTGATTTGTGAAACTGTGTCTAGCAAGAGATAAAAAAAATTGTATAAATAAGGTAAGATAAAAAAATAATATAAAAGGTTTGTATTGAACAAAATATAGCTTAAACACAACATACACTCATAAAACATAATACATAAAAGGATCACAAAAGAAATATTCAAACTTTGACATTAGATACATAATAAAATATTTAAATTAAAAACATATAATAAAAATAAATTTAATTAAATAAAACATACACCCATATTTAATATTACAATATAAAAAATTTCATAAAAATCGGTCAAGCCGTTTCCGAGGAGTATGGCGTCTAACACTGTGACACGAGAATTTTATATATTAGATTTATTAATTGCATTCATAATGGCAGTACTATAATTTAAACATTTTCTAGAAACTTACGTCTGAAATAAAAAAGGTAATGTCTATCTACTTTTTTTGTGCAGAACGCACGCTGGAAAAAAATTTGGAAGAAAAATAGAAAATAACTTAAACCTTCTGCAAATTTTAGTTAAATGCCAAATAAATATTTTTTGGAATGAGATGCAATAATTGGTTTTAAGATTTTCACGGCCGGTCCTGTTATTTGCTGTGGTTTTCGGTTTGTTATGCCGTGATTTAGCTAACTGGTGATCAGTAACAGAATTAAAGTGCACATACCTAGCCTTAGCGGAAATTCTTTGACCGGCTCTTGTTATTTTTGGGCTAGGCGTAAAAGCGGACACCTACAAGTGCATTTCATTTCCGTTATTATAGTAGCGATCAGACCTAGATTACAGTATAACGACTCGGAAAACCACTATAAATCAAATGAGATGCAATAAAATATCTTCTTGAGATTTATTAGTGTTTACTTCCCAACTATCACACGTGTACAATTATAAATAATAATATAGTAAGAAGGTTTCATTGAAGAGATTCCTTTTATTTGGTTACTTATTCTAATTTCTTAAATATGCTGGAAAAATAAATTATATGAATATTAGATGTTAACAGAAGTATGGTACAGTGTTTCTCCCAAGGCACAAGCATTGTTATAATTAATTTTAGTAACTAGACATTTATACATCTAACAGAAATATTTTCAGTTTTGCGGGATATCTAGTTTGCGTATGAGCTCTTTAAATTAAGTCAACAGTGTTTCTTTAGAGATAACTGTTTGTAGTTGCGTGTAAATTTACAAATTAATATTTTTTAGCTAATTTAAATTAAATAAATTAAAGTAGCTTAGCGGCCAGTTCAGATATTTTTGAGACAACAATGGATCAAAAAATTGAAATTCAATTAATCCGCTGAAAATCACGAAGTATTAAATATTTTTTATTGTAAATACCTACCAGTTAGTACCTACCAAGTAAAAATATAGGAAGTACATATTTAAAATAAATGATAATTTTGTCGAATTTTCATATTTTGTTAGATAATGAATAATTATAAAAAAATATTTCTGCCATGTTTATTTTTAATAATATTTGCTTATTTTTGCTTATTTTGACCTGAAATATTCCTAAATTTACCTGCTGACCTTGCGAAACACACTGAATTTTTTACTTTTTTTTCAATGAACTTTTTAACACACTGATTTATTTACAGAATGTGTCAAAATTAAATATTTAAAACTATAGGAAGTTGTTCATTACTAATTTTTTCTTGTAAACAGCTAAACAAAGTGAGCATTGCCAAAAATACTTTATTTGGGCCGACAATGCATCAATTTTGTTTAATCAGAAGCTCCATTTTATTTTTACTAATATTAAAAGAACTTCTTATTTCAAATTTTTTTTCCAAATAACTATCTTATATCTATTGAAATATACAATCCACTTTTTGTGTAACTGGAATTTTTCGTCCTCTCGTTCTCCACATGAATATGTTTCGTAATGAGCAGAACTCTAAAAAAATAATAAAGAACAGAGATCAGCCAGTTTAGATAAATTAGTTTTGACAAATAATCACCCATCGTTCGATATCCAGATGTCATTGACAATTATTTTAAGAAAAAAATAACCGCCAAATATATCTTGCTTCTATAGACCGATCAAAAATGGATTATAAAATTCATGCCATCGGTGATAAAAGAACTTGAGCCGAACATCTCGTGGATGCCATTCTAGGAACTATTTAATTTTTCCTATTTCTCCATATTTAAGAAATATCTTATAACAATGGCATATGTTCCAGTTAGTTGTTTCTTTAATGAGAAATATATTTCACAACATATAATTACATTTATTATTTTTGAAAAAAAGTCGGCTTTTATAATAATTTATTTTTACATACCACAAATGTCTACTATATTTAATTAAAAGTGATGTTTTGTTTAAAATCGACATAGTGACTAAATATAATGTTATGTAATGGAGAAAAAAGAAAAAATGTTTCTTAACAAAAAAAAAAAAGAAAATTTATTTATGATCTAGTCGGTCAGTAGTCGGACGTTAGTCAAAAATGTCAAGAAAATGAATATTGCTTTATAATTCGAAATTAAATAAAAGTTTCACATTTCTAATATGACATATGTGTGCAATATTTCACCACCTCTAGCTAATTCTGAAATATCCTCCTGAATGAATATCGAACATGACACACTTTGAGCATTGTAAAAATTAATAAATATCTTCACTCTTCACAAAATGCGACTCAAGAAACTAGTGATCCTTAGCTAAATTATGAGATATTGGTACATTATTACCGAAATCTCCTGTATGCTTTTAGGTACTTAAGTTTGACACATCCTGTATCACTGTATATAATACTTACGTTTAGGGTACAATTCTGACCAAAAAATGTTTGCTTCATATCTTTCAATTTTATTTTTGAATTTCCTTTTGAAGATTACAATATTTGTCACCATTTGTAAACATCATGATGTGATAAAAAAAATCTATGATGCTCACTATAGAACCCCCCAAAAACAGTCTGAAAATTCCACCAATAGAAGCTGAAAATATTGAAAATATGTTAATTATGGATTATTTTCTTTTTTTGGTATACAGAAGAGAGACATATCACTGTCTTATGGTGCTCGCCCACTGATGAGAAGCGGCAGGAAGAGAAGAATAGCGTTATTTTGATCCTGTTTCCCCGCAATAGGACAAAGCGACGAAAGGGAAAATACCACTTGGCTTTTAACTCTGATCGAGGTGGGTATATAAGTCACATGGTATTTGCTCTTCGGTTTTTTCGTGCTAGTGTGTGGACACACAATCAAAATGACGCTTTCCTTCGCTAAGATAAAACTGGAAAATGGCTATACAGGGTGAGTCAGAAAGAATGGGTCAACACTAAGCTGGAGATACTAGACACCAAAATATTATGTTTGAGATCTTCATGCTTTATGCGAATGTCGCTGGTTTAAGAAATACAGGGTGTTCAAAACTTTCTCAATTATTGAGAAATTTCAGAATAAAATTTAAACCTTGAGCACCCGAAACCAGATACATTCGTATAGGCACGATGAGCTCAAACACAATATTTTGGTGTCTAGTATCTCCAGCTTAGTGTTGACCCATTCTTTCTGACTCACCCTGTATGTCTCTCTAACTTTTCGGGCTAATTCGAATTTCGATAACGTGACAATAATTCCGGAGATTGTCCAATAACACAGCACAACAAACAATGGGGTTGCTGGATCGGGGACTCATTTAAACCCATCATATCAGCTTCAAAGTTATTGCCAAATAAAAAAAACAGATTTGATGTGCAAGTGAACCAGACCATCGTAGATTTATGTTTTTGGGGACGCTGGATTTGAATCGGGAATTCATTTTACCCTATCAGGTCAGTTTCAAGGTCATTTTAAGGTGAAAGGTGAAGATATGCAAATGGGCACGTGTATATTTTTGGGGTCATTGAAGTCGAATTTAGAGTTTATTTAACACCATCAGGTCAGCTTAATTTGACAACTGAATGATGTACACTTTCTGGGCTGTTTTGTCGTCGATGCTTAACTGTTGACATTTTGCCGTATTTAACAAATGACACATTCAGTGCTACAAACTACATTAACCTGACAACCTCAAAACTCTAATACTCAATAACACCCAATATTACCTGATTTCTAGCTTTCTTACACTCAAAGGATCCGTACAATGGATGTCTTTTACGTTTTTGTCTTCTTATATATCTTTTGAGGGGCTTCAGCAGTAATCACCAGCATTATACAAGGTTTTAAAAAAGAGTGTAAAATATTTCAGGAAGTAATAGTATGAACCAAAATAAGCAGAAAAGTCTTAATAAACATGGGTCTGCAAAGTAACGGTTGCGGAGATATGGACCACTATTCGTTTTTCAAACATTTTATTTTATTAGGAATAAACCGACAAAAGAAGCTTTTAACAAACAAAAAACAAAGTTACAGAAGATGTTCAAAGTGCCCTCCGTCCATTTCCAAGTAGGCAGGACATTTTCGTCTCAACGATATTCGTACTCTTTCGAAAACACCCTCCTTGGTTTGGATATCTTGACACTTTTGATTAATCCATAGCTGCAGCTCTTCCAGGCTATTTACAGGAGTACCATACACTAATGTCTTCAAATGCCCCCAAACAAAGAAATCTAGAGGGTTCAGATCAGGCGATCTTGGAGGCCATAAAACAGGTCCGGCCCTTCCTAGCCATCTATGTGGAAAAGTTTGGTGTAAATGCTCTCTAACGGCCATGGAAAAAGCACCATCATGCTGGAAGTACATTTGTTGCCTCTGATTCAAAGGAATGTCTTCCAAAAACTCATACAGTGTGTTCTGCAGAAAGTTGAGGTAAGCAGCGCCTGTTAATCGGTTTGGTAAAACAACAGGACCTAGAAACCTGTCACCTACTATACCCATCCAAATGATTAATGAAAAACGTACCTGATGTCCAGATTCTATTAGAGCATGAGGATTTTCGTCGACCCAAATATGCGTATTGTGAAAATTAAACACTCATTTCCTGTGAACCCGGCCTCATCAGTAAAAAGTAGAGTTGGGATCACTCGAGTGAAAAATAACTCACGAAATCACTCGGTTATCAGTTATATGAGTAACGAATTATTTATTTGATTTTTTTAATGTTTCCTAAGTAAGCTTACCACCTCTTCATATGCACAAATAACGACAATCTTATCTTTTTAAATTCTCAAGTAAGAAAATTTATTGGTTTGTCGAATAGCAGGGGGGTGTGTACATCAATTTACGTCGTATTTGAACTATTTTTTTTTACATATTTTGTCTGTGTCCCGATAATTATATTTTAATATAAAATTAATCATTTCCTCCAATCGAAGGACACAGCTCTAGGAGTGGATACCGACCTTGGTCTTCCGGATAAATGGCACTGTTTGCTCAAGGAACCGGTATCCCGCAATCTTTGGTGAATTCTTCCAAACATGCGTTGTGAAGGAATCTGGCGATTTGGATATGCGCCAACATAAAGACGTCGCGCTTCGGTGGCGTTTCCATTAGCACGACCATGAAATGCATGTCTGTTAATTCTGCGTTAGAGTAACCAGCCATAGCGAAAGAAAACTTATGCACTGAGAACAACTGTTAAATACGTAAAGGTAGGTAGGTACTGTTTATTTTACTAAACATCAACCAACTATTATAAGAAAATACACAATGTTTATGCAAAATAAAAAAGGGGCTAAAAAACATAAAACATTCCATACCTCCGCAACCGTTAATTTGCGGACCCATGTTTATTGAGACTTTTCTGCTTATTTTGGTTCATACTATTACCTCCTTAAATATTTTACACTCTTTTTTTAACACCCTGTATTTATCCCATCTGAGTTGGTAAACGTTGTACCGCCGCTTAACCAACGAATATAGGTGTGAAGTAACAAGTCCCCATATGTGGAATTTATTTCGTATAAAAAATCACAAAACTCTCTGTGACTTAAACCCTGATTGGTCCCTCTAATATTAGTTATTTTAACAACCACTTTAATGACTTTCATTTGACGTAAGGACTTTTCACCTAAAGCCTCTTGATAAATAATGCAGTTGATATTGTTCCAAATCCAATTTCAGTTCCTATCTATTGCTCCCATCATACAGGAACATTTAACGAATCCCCCATAGTCTGATACCATCTTATTTACAGCTTCAAAAATATTGCTACACTGAAGTCCTCTTTTTCTGATCTCGATTTAATATATTCCTAGGGCATTGATTCCTGAGAGGTCCCTTTGCCGAGTTCCAACATTGGATGAGTCTTCGCCTTCTATACATGGTGAAATCAGCACGGTCCTGTCCTTTATAAAACTTATCCAATATTCTGAAATTCTCGTTGTTCTCCAGTTTGAACCCTAATTCGCCTTGTCCTACATTGACCACATCTAGACGCTTCTATTTTCAACGTCAGGTCTAAAGTTTCGGATATACTTTTATGTCCGATCAACCTTAATGCCTGACTAATCTTGGTATCTCACAGGCCATCGATAAAGCTGCCTACTGCTAATTTTTCTTGGAGCTTTGCCGGTGCGGTGGGGTAGGCTCACTTCACCATACCTGCCTCAAATTGTTGCAGATTTTCTACGAAGCGTGTTCTTGGCTTTTTAGTCGTGCTTGGTAACCGTGTTGTAAATGGGTTTTACCATATCTCATTTCCAAAGCAGTCTTCAGCGTTCGACAATCCTTGCCTTACCTCGTAGAGAAACTATTAGTGATGTTGCCTTTCCGTCGTCTGACTATAGCTCTTGTGTAATGACAGCTGCTTCAAATTGCTTAAGGTAAGTACTCCATGACACCTTTTAATCAAATGTTGGTAGCTTAATCCTTGACGACGGAAGAAAACTACCTTTAGTCTTAATGGGCTCCTTCACGGACAACTGGGATTTTAGACTTGGTCATATTTTCTTCTACGACCTGGATCTTATCTTGTACTGCACTTCTTAATTGATTTATTTCCTCTTGAACAGTTTCCTGAAATTCATTAAGATTAACCTTAATTGCTTCTTCTAACTTATAGTTTTCTTATAAACTGGTTTTCATTTCGTTTCTTAATTATTGTTTTTTTTTCTAAATTGTTCTTCATTTCCTATTGACTGTTCTTCATTTCTTTCTTTAAGTCTTCCCTCATTTAGTCCTGCCTACTCTTCATTTCCTCTGGACTCTTTCTCATATATTTCCATTAATTGCTTGAATGTTTCTAAATGCTTTCTTTGTGTAACGTTGCTCTTCTGACACCAATGTCATCTCTACGATTACTTAGCCTTACCTAAGGTAGAAAAACAAACTTTATTGTCACTACTTGATTACACAACAAATATATTTCAAGCAATTCAGTAACTCAAATTAACAGAACAGTGATCTAATCTTTACTATGAAGTGTAAGTCATTCACGTCAACTTCAAAATAAAGGCATTACAAAAATTATAAATTTGAAAGCAAACAGAAACATTATTAACAAAGTACACAGGTAGGTGAGCTTCTATAACAATAGCATCTTTAGACTCCTCTGTGTATTGCTGAAAGGTGTTGCCATGTAAGGTACCTAGTGTAATGTCGGGTCATATCATATTCTTTAGGAACAGATTGTACTTGCATATAAACAATGCACTGAAGTTTATTATTGTTATTTGTGATTAAATAGTCCGATTCTCAACGGTTATTATAAATTCGAAAACATAATTCATTTAATTAAGAACCCTTAAATTAACTTGCTGCGTACCACACATCATAACAAAATAACTACCATTATAACAGCATCCAACGTTTTTCTGCCTATGAATGTCTATTCCACACTAGTAACTATTAAATCTGCTCGTTCCGCTTAACTCAAGGTTTTTATATATTCGCATGTCCACTTAAATCAGGTAGTGTATAGTGTGTATGTAAATAGTGAAGTGTATCTGTATTAAAGTGTGATATCCGTAGAGTGCGCTATAGGTAGCTGTCAGTGGGTGGTGGCAGGCCATGCCATTGTTGCGGGTGTGTATAAAGTGAACTATTACAGTGCTAGATTCACTCTATTTATTTTTGGTAATTTTGTTTCTTTGAACCCTTCTCAAGTGGGATGCCTGTGGAGTCTTGTCCCCTGCGGTCCTCATCTGAAGACACCATTTTACTTATACCTTAAAATTGACCAAGCGTTTCGATAGATATTTGCAAAAGCCACAATTTTGGGTCCAATTTCAGGGCTGCTCAGGACCCTCAAGTCCAATTTTTTCCTAGTATTTTATGGATTACCCATATACGTGCGTAACGCCACAGGTCGTATAATGCAACATGACAAAATTTGAATCTACTCGATATTACCTACTACCTACATAATTTAATTATTTTTATTTGTTACTTCCAAATTTAGAGGCACTGCCTCACCTATCTCATCGTACTAGCCGCCACTGGAATAGAGTGAAGTGGTGCATTTAATAGCTCCGTTTAGGCAACCCACTTTACGTTGACGATGACACGATGAGCCAATTGAGCATTCAGATGTAGACGGATGGAGAAGCCTCACCATATTCACTTAGACGGAAATCGTTCATAGGGAAATCGAATTGAGAATGAGAAATGTAAAATTTGGCTACACCGTCAAAATATTATAAATTGTAAAACTTAATTTTGACCGTATAGCCATACAATGAATCATGTCTAATTACAATTTAAATAGTGAAAGTTGTATTACTATGAGTAACTATACCCGAGGTCCAAAATAATAGAAAGTGATTCTGTGAATGAATCACTTAGATCAGTACGCGAGGTGAGGACTGCAGGGGACAAGATTCCATAGGCGTGCCACTTGAGAAGGGTTTAAATAACACAAAATTACCAAACATAAATAGAGTGAATCACTAGCACTTTAATAGTTCACTTTAAAAAGTTTATACACATCCGCAACAATGGCCTGCCACCACCCACTGACCTATAGCGCACTCTCTATAGATATCACACTTTAATACAGAATACACTGCTATATTTACATACACACTATACACTACCTGTTACTAGCACTGTCACTATAACCGTCACAAGCTAAGACTTATCGTCGGTTTTTAGCCTGTTCGTCGTACAGTTGCGTCAGACGGACGCGCGTTACGTTTATAATGGTTGAAAATGCTTTGTTTTAGATACAGTGTGCTGCTGTTGATGATTAGGAACTGATTCTGGTGTACTACGAAGAAATTTATTATTGGGTACCTTATCCTTACAACTACGATAGCAGGTTCCGTGGTAAAACAGTGGCACACTTTTGCCATACGACCTTTATTTATCCATGTTCCGTAAGATTTTATATAATCTAAGTATATAAAATATGTTTTTCGATTCAGACTTCGACCTTCTATTTGCCTTAAATAGTTTCTTTGCAATATTTGTATTTCGTCTTCTGTCAGCATATTCTTTCTATTTCATTTTATAAAACGAAAATTCATGTCACGCATAATTAGCAAAAGCACCCTTCTAGACATTCTAGGCAAAGTGTCATTTTGTGAGATATAGCAACCTGATATTTTTTATTGTCGGAAGCTCTTTTTTAATATACCATCCATGAAATGTTCGCATATTTTGCATCACTAACTTCCATCTTTTTCATTTTGTGAGTTTCCAGTATTTTCCATTTCGCAGTTGTATATTTTTCTTTGCTATTCTTTATTGCACGATATACACTACTCACAGACACTCTTGTTTGAATTACATATTTCAACCGCATTACTAACACTCATATTTTGGTCTCGAACCCTTATTCCTACATACAATTTCTTTATCATCCGATATGCCTCACTTATCATATTAGGGCGTGTATGATTTCGAGAACACGCTGTAGAGCTTAAATTATTAGGTATTCATTCATAAGGTCACCATATTTGTCGCCGTAAAATGATCAAATTTCTGGTGTTTTTAGATTCTTGAACAATAAAACATATAGAACTGTTACTGTTTAAATTTCCCTCAAATAAAATAACTTTTAAAAACGTTCGCAAGACACACATTATTTTGCTATTCTAACTTCAGATTTTAACTACTATTTTCACATACAAGTGAACAGGCTTATATCTAGTACTAAGTTTACGTGATAACAATATTTACATCTATAGTTAAATTTAAAAAAATACGTATTTTTAAAGATTTCTGTACCTACCTAAAAATATATTGTTTAGTCCGCATTCTTCCGTTATTTATTCGTTTTACTTCGGTATCTTTGAATATTTACAGGTCTCATGAGATGACTTTCCTATTATTTGTTAAGCCCTAGATTATTCAGTTATTAAATATCTAAAATTATTTGCATTTGTATAAAACAGTATTTCAAGAATATGTGTGATATTCATCCTACATGACATTGATCCGGTTGACATTTGATTACCCCCCTAATTAATGAGGTTTTCCAGGTTTCCCTCATTCCTGCACTGAAAGGTGGTTAGGGCCTACCAATGTAAGTCGTTCCTGGGAGCAAATGCGGCCTGCTTAATAATAATATGCCGCCCTCTCTCCCGCATAAAGGTAAGTTCATGCACTAGCGATTTGCGAGTTGCGATTTGCGGACTTCAATTTGATTGGTTAACATAAATTATTTTTGACATCAATTCATTCATTTCAATTTATTGCGCTTGTTTTCTGTTGACAGTTCGCAACACAAATGCCAAATGCCAATTAAGCATCCAAATCAATCACAATCTCGTCTCAAAAGGCTGGTTCATCCTATATTTTCAGGTATTAACAATATTGTGTGAAACTAACTACTCAGTGGACAAAAGCCCCAACCTGCGTTGAATTACACCCACAATATCTACCCATATGTTAGAACGAAATCCGCAGTTTTATACGAAACAAGATGGCGACCACAAAATCCGGAGAAAGTTGAAACAATTTGAACTTTTTGACGAATTTCGTCGATTTATGACAGATGTCATACTATTTTGTAAAAATGAAAATTAATCATTCTCATACCATTACTTATTACCGAATTTGCTTTTTATATTATATCCTACAATTAAATATAATTTCTAAATCACTTAAAAGAAGACAGACAAATAGAAGTTGTAGTGTAGTGGGAAATATTTAAGAAGCGAAAAGAATAAGGCGACTTCACAAATGTGGTGTGAGAAATGAGACTTTACGATCCTCAGAAATATTTTAATTACTTTAGGATGAATTAAGATCAATTTAATGAATTATTAAATAAAGTAAGACCTAGAATTAAAAAGTGTTATTACACCAAGAATTTTATATCTATATGACATTTACGATCCATTTTGACATTTGATATGATTGACACCACAATATCGTAAAATGACAACAAATAACATAAATTCCCTATATAGTTCTTCTATATTTCGTCGTTCTTATATGAACAACAAAATTTCGTACGAAAATTATTTTTGCGATTTCGCAAAAATATATTCGCATTCGTTCTAATATGAACCAGCCTTAAAACGTTTATTTATTTCACAATTATTATAAGTATTTACAATATTAAATAAATATTAAAAAATGGAAAATGACGTAGAAGAACAAAGTCGAGTAAGTGTAAATAATTTATTTTTAATACATTATATATAGGTATATATACATTTTTTTACAATTTGTAGATATTTAATTTTTGAGAAAATTGCCTTCAGTTAACGGGACAGGGAGGACATGTATGTACAGAAAACTTGAATAATGAACGTGAGATTAATATCAATGAAAATTCAGTAATAGGAGAAGAAAATTTATGTGAGATACTGATTGCTATAAAGCAACACTGCAGTGATTAGTTTGTAAAATGTTGTGTTCTTAATATATGTTATGTATGTAATAAATCAAAAGTTAGGTGTTTATTGTTAGAATTATTTTGTTCTCTAATATAGATATCTGATGTCACTGGATTTATATCATATTATAATCAATATCTAGTTATAATGTGTAAGTTTTGTTTTTAAGACATATAAATAAGTTTTGTTTTATGACAGAACATTTTGTAATAAAAAGTAATTTTCAATAAACGAAATCGTTGAAGAACTGTTTTATTCGCCGCAATAAAAATAACATTTATAAGTTTTACTTATATTTAAGTTGTACTTTATTTTATACCAGCTGCTTTGCCAGCCATTTGAATGAAAAAAAAGGGAAATGAGAAAATCTAGAAATTCCTGTTATTTTCATTGTTGCTGTCAAATTGAAAGTTTTATTTTGTTTACTGTCACATAGCAAATGTGACGCTAGATAACAAGAAATTTAAAGTAACTAGTTTTCGCGTCTGTGCATGAACGAATGTAAAATTTTCATCGCAAAAATCGTTAATCGCAAATCGCTAGTGTATGAAACTTACCTTAGGTCTTCAACTTCTGGGCTAATCCTCGTGATTAGAATGAGGGGTAGACATATTATTATCCTTTAAGTACAACCACACCACCAGGCATATGGTGCAAAACATTCCACACAATCATAACCTTCATTTATCCATGTTTCGTCGCAGTATAATATATTCATCGATTCAGATTTCGATCTTCGTCTTGAATATAGTTTCTTCACCATATCATTATTTCATCTGTTTCTATCAGCATAAGTATATATTCTTCGATTTCATTTTGTAACACCAGTAATTCATGTCATACTATAATTCGCAAAAACACTTCTCTAGATAATCTAGGCA
Source organism: Monochamus saltuarius (assembly GCA_025584915.1). Lineage (NCBI taxonomy): Eukaryota > Metazoa > Arthropoda > Insecta > Coleoptera > Cerambycidae > Monochamus > Monochamus saltuarius. Next base: position 44,687,961 of record CM046724.1, on the reverse strand, counting down.
GACTTCATTCTGTGATAACAACCTGAATTTTTTTATTATCGGAAGCTGATTTTTAAAATACCCATGAATTCTACTAATCGAGTATTTTGTATTATCAACCTTTATTCCAGCAAACACTAATCATTTGTACGTACATAAAGAGTCATAAATACATATAACGAGCATTTTACAATAGGTACTTTTATGGTAAGCAATAAATTATCCACAAGCAAAATGTCCCACCGACCAGCTGCTGGCCATCCCTTAATTTTTGCCATCATTTTGCCATATTGTGTATTTTATATGATCCATTATACCATTAATTGCATATTTATTTTGTTACTTTCATATTGTTTTCATTTTTTATTTCTCAATTTCTTATAAGTATTTAGTATTCAGATAAGTAAAAATTATTTAGACAACATTCAGTAGCAATGTGCCGCAAATAAAGATAGAATACAATTCTTGGAATTCTAAAATTTGATGAAAATAAATTTCCTGATACATTCAGATTTATGAAATTCTTTTTTACATTTTTAAATTTTCCCCATTGTTACTTATCAAGTAGTGTACTGCTTGTAAATTGTCGCTTCTTTAGAGGTATTCTCAAATAACTGGTAGCAATAATTCATTTAGATAAAAATAAATGAGAAATATAACTAAATAATTATGTATAATAATGTAAAATATTGTACTATAAAAATTTAAAGTATAAATGCTTTACAATTTAAAATTACTTAGAATGGTGTTTCTTGTAAAAATTATAGTATAATAAATATTTCACTACTAAAATTATAACAATAATAAGTAACATTTTAATATTATCTAGTCATAAGATTTTCCCAGCACTATCACTCTTTTCTCTCTTTGGAGGATATATTTGAAATTTAATATCTGATCCTTTTTGCCTCTTCTGCAAAAATCTTGCCTCAGATTTTAAGGCACTTTCTAAGTAGTTGTATATATGTTCCTGAAAAAAAGGTTGTTGCTTATAATAATTCTAACCTAATCATATCTTTTTTTAACAACTTACAGCTTTGTCCATATTGGTACTATCTCCATTAATAACAACCCGAACCTCATATGATTTTGTAATCCATTTAGTAATTTTTTTGACATCCGTTTGTAAATCATGTTCTGTTATATTATGGTTGATTATAAGAACTTTTTCGCCTTTTATGCCACCTTTCTGCTTTTCCTTTTTCTTTTGTTCTCTTTGCTTCAGGTCTTCAGCGTGATATTCACTTCCTGTCATTAATTTGTAAACAGGTCTTTGAGTTTTTGTATCCAAGTCTACAATTTTAACTAATTTCAAATCTCTACGTTTCGATATATTTTGAGCTTCTTCTAAAGTCACTACAGTTAACTGATCCCCACTTATTAAAGTAATTTTAGGAATGATATTGGTTTTTTTCTTTTTTTCCTCTCCAGTTACTGGATCGACTACTTTAATTATGTGATTTGTTGGTTTTGATGAATAACAGCTAGGTTGGCACCCACACAGTGGTGTCCTTAGTACAAAACTTCTCATTATCCCATTATTGTAGTTTATTAATCTAAAAGCTCTGGATACTAATCGTATTGGCATAATTTTAATAAAATTACTATTTTAATTACTTTAATGATAAATTATCCACTGGGCACTGCTGCCTGTCAAAAATAAGGTTATGTTATGATCAATGATCATAGCTTTGTTCGTAAACCCTACACAGCGTGTACTGTCGTGTAGTGTAGTGGAATTCAGTGTTGCACTCAAATAATAATTTTACACCACTTTCACATAAAAAATTTGGCTGTTCGTAAATTCAAGGTAGGTAAACTGCCATAACCTAATTTTCAATCATGTTGTGTTTTTCTTAAGACCGCCGTTCGAAGATCTCTCGACACAAACGACCGCATGAGGGTCTAGTGTCAGAGTAGTTAATGTAGATTTTTCTACAGCTCAGAAATACTGACTTGTTCGGAAATAGTTCTACTTACAGGTAGGTGGCGGTAGCGCTGCTACACATTACAGTGCCTTTATAGTAACCACAGTGGCGACAATAGAGCCTATGCCCCGCCCACCCGCCATTAAGGGGCAAATTTTTGGCGCGAACAATTTCCCCGTTGCTGAAACCGAGTTTTAATTTTAAAATATACTGCAATAAAAACATTTCGTGATTAAAGTATTAGAAAATAGCCGTAACAATGAGTTTTTGATATAAAATACCGGTCCCCATAAATGAGAAGTTTTCATTTATGACTAAAATTAAACAATTTCCGGAGCCATTTACGGACCGCTTGTTGTAGGCCCTCAGCAGTCCGGTTCTCATTTCTCTAATTTTTATCGGAATTAGTTCAAATTTGAAAAACTATTAGTTGAAATATGTCCTGAGGGCGTGAGCATTTCAAACATATAAGTTTTAATTTAATTCTTAACGAAATCTTGTCTTCAATATCGTCAAATTTGAATTTGACATTTGACATGTTTGACAACAGAGAGGTTAGAAAAGATACAACAAAATTTAATTTGAACAAAATAATGTGAAAATAATTATGTTAATAAAAGCCATTATTAGACATCTAAAATCTATATAAAAATTGCAATAAATTATGTTTAAATATTTTAAAAGAATATTATTGGAAAATCCTGATGTTGAGAAAGGTAAGTTTGAAAATGTTGCTGTGTTCATGTTTCTCATAAAATATATTTTTGCAGATATGTAATGAAACTGAAGTTAATAGATGATGTGGACCCCTTTACGTTAAATATATATTCAATTTATATATGCATATAACAATGCTATCTATGGAGTTTCACATAAACAAATATTGTTTCCTTTTAGTTTTAACGTAACACAGTTATTTTATTATTACAACAAAGAGCAGATGAAAAGCTACAAAAAGTTTGCAGTCTTACAAATATTTTGAACCTGGGTTTGTTACAAATGCAGGGACAAAAGTAATGAATGATTTCTACATTTTAATTAGAAAGGTACGTTTCCTTGTGAAATTAAGCAGGTAGATTTAGATAATATGTATGACTTAACAGGTTAGGTATAGGATTAACATTAGTTTGTAAACATTATTTTCAGGCAAAACATTCTCAGATTGTGCAAAACCGTTAAGATGTTTCATGTATCGGTATCACTGCCAAAGATGGTGCTATTTTATTTGCTAGTGAATATGCAAATTAAAGGATGCATTCTGTACTGATGTACCAAGTGCTTGAGTGATGTCCTCAACCACCACACAAATTCCGTGGAACGAGTGTGCAACATGAATTGTGGAAAACCTTCTATAGTTCTTATGAAAATAGGGACATTTTGCCCATACTTGGTCTAAAAGATATATTAAACAAAATGATGGAATTGGGTTATGATGCTGCTAATTATGAGAGTTGTAGAACTATTTGCTATTAATAAAGCAAATCAAATTACCAACATTTTAGCATCACTGCTGAAGAATGAGGGTCTGCAGTAAACATTTCATTACAGGTAAGTGTCTCCTTTGTACAGTTTGTTGGAGGAAATGATCATGCTTGTTTTTGTTTACAGGTTGAAAAATACATGATGTGGGAGACTGATAATCACGGAATGCTACAAACTAAAATGGGTGATAAATTTATCCTGGGATATACGTTTTCATGAAAACGACTGAAGATAACTAAATTTTAGAAACTGTTATATAATTTTAACCGATAAAAATATTAGTAATATCTGTTGTATTAAAGAGTTAGGTAAATATCAGTTTATTAGCCTGTTTATGGAGTGTACCAGACAGCAAACAACAAAATAACTATTCAATGTAGCTATATTAAAAAAAATACGAGTATTCATAGTTAATATTGGCTTAAACTATTAAAAAATTAAATAAAAGATTAAAAAAAACTGGAATATTTTTATTATTTATTAGATAATGGTAATTTAAACTGTTTACAAAGTTGGTAAGGTGTTAAATTATAAACATAGTTTATACAGGGCGATTCTCAACCTATACGCATAAATTTGGGGATTTATTACTCGTGACAAGTAATTAGTACGTGAAAAATTGTAGTAAAATTTACTTTCAAATTAAGAATACACAGAAATTACGTGAAATTTTGATGGCTATAAACATTTGACAACTAATAAATCCCCAAGTTTATGCGTATAGGTTATATCTCTTTGGTCTGTAATTTCAAAATAATAGTGTAATAAATCTCAATTTTTATATTTCAAGTAAAATATGAGGTTTTTTATTACGTTTTACGTATTAGTTTTCTATTCTCGTTTAAGCTATTAACAGACGGTCGCTTGTGATTAAAATGCATAGAACATTACGCACTGATGCTATAATAGGTATATATTTATATCTATGCGGTTTACTTGTCTGTAGGAGTATATCTCATTACAAAAATTAATGGCCATTCTCTCCTATACCGAGGATCTTTAGAAATACGCTTCATAAGATTTACCATTTTGCTGAATTAGTACATCCAACTGCAACACACAACCTTGAATATTTTCTGAGCTAAAATGTAAATAAGTATGTGAATTTGTGATACAAATTTATTAAATGAATGTCAAACAGCAAAGATTTCGATAAACATACCTCATAAGATTGGTTAGGTTATGAGTGTTTTCTGTTATTTTACAATGATACAATAATTACAATATACCTACTTATGTATGCATATCTGTGTTTGTGTGCTAAGCTTACCTGTAATATAGAAATTAGTAGTAATCTGTGATAGAAATCGATAAGAATAGAATATTAACGAAGGTATAATACATATACAAACAGACTTGTACAACACACTTGACAGTTGACACTTGTAAAAGTAAACAAAATACCGCCATTATGGGGCAAAAACGGGCGACCAATAGAAAACTGGACATGCTATTGTCGCCACTGTGTTTACTATAAAGGCACTGTACTACACATATTGTCATTTAAATGAACCGGGTGGCCCAAATATAGTAAAAGCATTGTTGTTTAAATAAAACCTGGAACGATGTATGTTTGTGCTATTATAATAATTGCATTAAATAATTAATACATAGCAATGTACTATTATGAACAAATATTTATCACAATTATATAAAACACAGACTAGAGGTAATGACAATTTAAATTGTTCTAGATATGTGTTTAGTTATTACCAACAACATAACTATATTTACTAAAACACCTGCAATTGCATAAAATTGCAGATCAATTTAGAGCTTTGATAAATCGTAAATCATTATGTCTTAAGTTCTACATAGTCAAGTGTTCTACCAACGTTGAGGGAATATATTCCGTATAAACTTTGCTTCTATCGAACACCCTGTTCAATCAAGGGGGTTTCATTACATTACCACAACGTTTTTTTTATTTTTAAATAAATAGCTTATTTTGATGTACAAATTTTTGGCTGAGGTATACGAGTACGTACACACTACTTCAAGGCCGTTAAAATCATGTGACATTTGTTTTGATATAGCATCAGGGGAAGCGATAGCTAACTCATATTAAAAGTTTTTTCTTGACGAATTTTACGGCCTTGATATTTTTGCAGTCTCAAATAGTTTTTCTTATAGTTGTGATAACCATTCAGGGGACTTGTCATGGCTGACGTTATACAATAATTGTTAATACTGTCAATACTGTATTTCTCGCCCTAAAATGATCAAGATTGTGGTGTTTTTAGGTACTAAAATCTCGAAAATAAAACACGTAGAGCAAAAGTAATATCAAAAATAAAATTACTGATGTTTTGTTTATCTACTTTTACTATTAAAACTCTCCTCAAATAATATAATAACTTTTAATTTTAAAATGCATTTGTATGACGCACATTATTTCGCTATTCTAACCCCACATTTTAACAATTATTTTCACATACTTATAAACAAAAGTGAACAATCTTATATGCAGAACTATGTAAGTTTATGTTATGACAGTGTTTACATTTATAGTTGAATTTAAAAATACGTATTTTTAAAGATTTCATACATTTTCATAATTGATTGTAAGTTCTACTTTGGATTATTACAAAATATATTTTAGTTTCATATTATGAGGCAACAACATAAAACAACAAAACTATGTAGATACTAACAAGAAATACCTACCGGAATCCCAAAAAATACCTATATTATTTTACTTCTTGAGATGCAAGGCAGTCAAGTCTAACTTTTCCTGATATCAGAAAGTTTGGAGTAATATTTACAAGGTTAGGTAAATAATTTCAGTTATATTAGGTATTGTACCACATATTTATGTATGTTGTATTTTCATAAATTTAGAAAAATCTCTTTGTTATTTCACACCGTTAATTGGTAATAATAAATAACGAAATAAGTATCAATTCGCTAAGTGTTTTTATTTCTCTTCTGGTTAAAATAATTTAGTGACAAAACCGAAAAAAAATTGCGGCAACTCTATTCATGCGAAAAGTTATGTATATATTATTAGATATCTCTCCGTAAAAATTAATTGCAGTTAGAGTCGGACTTGAGACTATGAGATAGTACTTTTAAAAATAAGTAGGTTTTTTGTTATAAATATTCTTCCAAAAAAGCTCACTCACTCTCTTTGAAATACAGAAACCAAAATTTAAAAAAAAAAACAATTTTTATGTGTACAACCGTTTACAACAATAATGGCACTCTTTAAAATGAATTTTGCGATTTCTTTAGAACTTCTGATGTATTTGTAATAAAATCTACTTCAAATTTTTAATATTAGTTATTAGTTGTTTCACTCATCGATAAAGATTTAATGAAATTTCTACTCGGAACTTCCAAGTTCAAAAACTCGTTTAATAGAGTGTCATTATTATTGCAAACGATAGTACGTGTCTGCTCCCGGTTGCCCCACAATTTGACCTACATCAAAAATACGCTGGTCATAAAAACATCGTAGGTAAAAAATCAAATATAAAAACCTAGCTGTATCGAGGTATGCGTATGCCTCCGCTGCAGCTGGCGGAACATACCTACCTACGTAGCTAGACAGTCATACACATTATTATCACCATCACTTTAGCTCGCACCGTTTACGGTTTCTTATATCAACGTGACGCATGACGCCAGAAAACAACATAAAAGTGATTGTATAATATACATGAACTAGTAATTTTTGTAGACAGGATAATTGTTTTGACAATTGACAGGGCAATAAGTAGAAACCATAAAGGTAATACCTACTTATCTATAAAACTAAATTATAATGAATATAGGTATTTCTACAACAAACTAATTATGTACCTTGCTTCCTTAATTTTTTTTTATGGAAATAATGTAAAATTACAATACGTATACGTATGTATGAAATATAGTTTAAATATTTTCATTAATTTGGGAAATAAACATGTCACGTTTTCATGAAAAGGGTTCGACGTTTCTCTGACTTGCCCTGTATTAGCAAATATAAATAATAAAAATGATTCAATAATGTGTGACAAACACACACAGACACACATACCTACATAAACATAATAAATAGGTAGTTACGTACAAGTATTTTAATTAGCACCAGATATATTTTTTTCAGTTGTATGTAAATCATTTGTTTAAAATAGACCATATATGTATAGAAATATCTTATAATAAATGTTACTATTAAAAACTGAAGTCACAGTATAATTGTGCTGAAATATTAAAATCATGTAAATTAAAAACCTTTTTCAGGCCACTATGTATAAAATAGTATTTATCATTTTACAGTTATCTGTAACTAAAACTTTTAAAGAGTACATTAAGCAGCGGCGGCGCCATCTTTGAGGTACATGCCAAACTTCAGTTTTCTACGATTTGGTAATAAACATCGCTAGAAATATTCGAAACCGGCAGACATGTTGATATAATTGTCAAATAAAAATTTTGCGCTTAATTTTTACACATATGGCTTGATATAAAGCAACAATATTTTCAGAACTTGTTTCTTGTCCCGTAACTTAGGTAATGAGAACTTTTCATCGCGATCTGTGACAAAAAATCTGGCAATGTTTACCGTATAGAAATACTTGTATTTTATTTTCTAAAGAATAATTTGATTTGAAATTTCTTCATTACCTATTCTGATCTTTTATCTAATAGCACAAGTCAGTTTTATGACTGTAAAAGTTATCCGAACGACGAAAATTATGCTTGAAATTAGGTCTACACTGTCCTACACTTTGAACGCCCTCTTAATAAAGTGTCAATTTCTGACTGCGGCACGAAAATCTCTTTTTCGTATCATCTATACCGAATAAAGTAATACATAATAACTTATTAGTACATATCTTAAAGTTAAATTAACGTAGGTATCATCGATAATTACCACCAAAAACAAATGTCTATCCCTGCAATTCCAGACAAGGTTGTCCGTTATTATACTGCAAATGTGCCTCTTTGCATTTTTCGGAATTAACCATTTCTGCGACAAAACAGAAAACCCATTTAGTACTTTTGAGTTTATGATGTTTAAAAATATCTACCAAATAGTGAGTTTTATGATAAAAGTTTTATTTTCGCGCCACAAATATACTACACTACACTTTTACACCACCTTGTTAGCCAGTGTAGTAGTATCTGCACAACTGAAATTTTCGAACGCCTGGATTATACTTGCACTTGGCTACACTGCAATAAACGAACAACGTATTATTACACCAGTGCAGCAGTGCATGGTTTACGAACAAATCTTTTATTTATATCTGATATTTGTTGTTTATGACACTGAACACTTTTATTTATAGAGGTCAATTCAGCGGCATAGATTAATATGCAAAAGACAAAATGCAAGGATGTCTATAGTCACAAAGGATCACGGTCTATATTAGAAAACGGCAGAGAAACCATATCTCTGGACTGTAATATGGGCATTAATTATCAATCAGTAGATGGCGCTGCAAAACTCGTGAGGGTACAGTGTCTTTAAAGGCACTGTACGTGAGGGATGTGGTCATGTAAAAACATACTTCTACTATATACCGCGCATTTTGTTATTTTTAAAAATGTATGTCCTTGGCCCCGAAAGTTAGGAAAATACAAGAGATTAACCAGAACTGTGGTGCATTTGCGCATGCTCCATAATAAAGCGCAACTTTCAGATTCAAACTTGTAACTGATGGCATGATCCTAGACACATTAAAGGGTTATCTGTTAACATATTGTGAGCTTGCGGATTACTATGGCTGTTCTCTCTTTCATTTTTTTAAATTAAAATGAGAGTTCAATGATTCCAGACAAGTTATTTTTCATAAATATGGTCCCAGAAGTACTGGAAGATATTTTAAGACGGTTGATTGAAACAAAGATAAGACTAGTGTTCTATAATTATATTTCTTACAACTGTTCGTTCAGGAATTTTTTGTATTTTAAAGTTACATCCAAAATGTAGAATCAATTTTAATGAAATGTAGGAAGTGAATTTTGTTTGCGCTACCGTTAAAACGTAAAGGGACCGTAAACCTTAACACATTTCCTCTTTTTCAATATGCAATTGTTTATATGTATATTTAAGTACTCCACCTAATTTAAAATAAAAAGGACACTTTTCATTTACAACAAAAAAAAGCTGTTTTTGATACTTATTTAGGTTAGTATAAGTACCTACTGTTTTATAGAAAACAGTTCATTTTTCTATTGTACTAAAGAGTTTTAACGCAACTGGTATTTCTCTATTTAATATAAATTTTTATTATTACGAAACTTAAACTATTAAAAAAAATCTACAATAATAAAATAAAGAATATATACCTACTATTTTTAATAAAAAAAATATGTACATGTGTATAGATATACGAGTATACAGGCTGTATCACATAATAACAATAATAATGATTTATTGATGTCAATACATACAAAAAGAAATGTTTACACAAGTCACAAGAAATATGACACCCAAAGCGTCAGTACTTAAAATTAGGTCAAAGCTTGACACATACATTAATTTAATCATAAAAAAACGTTACAAGATATTACAAACTAAACAAAGAAAAAATATCATAAGTTACACACATCACACAGTATATTAAAGGGACCAACAAGATCAACAAAATCGTCATTAAAATAATCATCAAATTAATAAAATGCTTTCATTTTGAGAAAGTTTTTTATTCTCATTTTATAATGAGTATTACATAGGCATTTAATTTCCTTAGGAAGTTTATTATGAACACAGTAGTAATTAGAACCGACTCTAGTCTTATTTAGTCTAAAAAAGTCGGGGTTAATATTATCTCTGTACCTAGTAGGGTATTCATGGTTCATACAGTGCTGACGATATACATGAATATTTTCCTTTATGTACATCAGACATTCCAAAATGTACACACTTGGTAGTGTAAGTATGCCGTAGCTCTTAAAATATTGCCTACAGTCCGCCCTGTAGGGTAACCCTGCAATAATGCGAATGCATGTGCGCTCTAATTTAAAAATTATATCACCGTGACAACAATGACCCCAGTTCAGGATAGCATAGCACTAATTTGCATGAAAAAAACCGTAGTAGGTTGTCAGCAATGCTTTAACGAGACAAAATTAACAAGGCTTCTAATCAAGAACATCATTTTCGATTGTTTTTTAGATTGTTCATCAATATGTTGTTTCCAAGACATCTGATGATCAATATTTACACCAAGAAACTTTACTTGAGTGGTATAATTAGGAAACTCATCCTCGTCATTCATATGACGCAAAGTAAACAAAATCGACTGAGTTTTATCCTGATTGAGATACATTTTATTCGCCAAAAGCCACTGTTTTACGTTATTTTGTGTTGTTTGTACATTCTGCTGGAGGACACTGACCCGATCTGCACTGTTTAAAATGGTAGTATCATCCGCAAAGAGGATGAAAGAGGAAATGTCATCACTGTTTGGTAGATCATTGATATAAATAAGAAACAGTACAGGTCCAAGTACCGACCCCTGTGGTACTCCATGATTCATGGTTAAGCATGATGATTTACTCCCATTAAAAGAGACAAACTGTGATCTGCCACTCAGATACGATTCAATAAGTGATACACTATTTAAATCAAAGTTATAACGCAGAAGTTTTTGTAACAAGATGTTGTGGTCAACACAATCAAAAGCCTTGGTAAGATCATAAAAAGTACCAGAAACAATGTTTTTATTTTCAAATCCACTTAGAACTGAGTGTGTTAAATTGTTTATTGCTAGCGTAGTGGATTTTTTATTACGAAAGCCAAATTGACAGGAGTGAAATAGATTGTTTTGTTCAAAATATTGATTTATTTGTTCCTTGAGAATCTTTTCCAAAATTTTGGCTATGATTGGAGTTAAGGAGATTGGTCTATAGTTTGACGGGTCATCCATGGATTCCTTCTTATGGATAGGGATAATTTTTGCGAGCTTAAGAATGTCAGGAAATACATGCTTCCTAATACATTCATTAGTTAAATATGTAAGGGACTAACAATTAAATGTTTAATACTTTTTATAATTTTTACGTTGATATTATATGGATCCATACTTGTTGTATTTTTGAGTTGACCTATAATGTCCCTCATTTCATTGAATGTGACTTCACGAAAGCTAAAATTAATATGTGGGTTAGTATGATGAATATAATCCTTAAAGCTAACATTAGTATTTGACAAATTATCAATAATATTCTGAGCAATATTGGCAAAGAATTGATTAAAAGTATGAGCATTAATATGACCCGTAGGAGGCATATCATGACTTGTATTATTTCTTTTAATAACCTGCCACATGGCTGTTTGGGGATTACTAGAATTATTGACAAAATTATCATTAGCAATTTTTTTTGCTTTAGAAATTTCACGCCTATAATTACGCCTACAGGAATTAATCATATCTCTAGTGACAAGACCAGGATCCCTCCTATAAATATCATTCAACAGGCCAATGTTCTCCCTCATATCCCTCAAATGATCACCAAACCATGATGCACTAGGCAAATTAAAACTGCTTCGGAGCTTATTCTTAATAGGAAAACAATGTTCTATAGCTGAAGCTAACATATCTACAAACAACTCAAACTTTTTATTTAACTCAATGGTATCAGTTTTTAGAAAGCCCCAGTCCCGAGCCTCAACAATCCGAAAGAACTGAAAAAATCCGAAAGAAGTCAGTGGCCTAAAGTTTACCCTAGTACTGCCTCCTCCTCTTACACTAGCCCGCCGAATCGACATCAATATGCCATCATGATCCGACAAATTCATATCACACACCAGCTCACACTTCACAGACTCGTATGAGCGGGAACGTCTCGCGCAGATCTTTGCGCATGCCGCCATTTTGGGATAAATCGCGGCAGGGACGTGTGGTTGTAAAATATGCCCTTATAGCCATACCGTCAACGACTGCGTTATTGGCGCACGAATGCTGCATTTTGTGGTTTGTTGATTTTCTTGTATTTTATACTGTTATGTTATTTTATTTTTAAACAATTTCAAGTAAAACAAATTTATATTTAGTATGACACTTTCTAAATTGGGACAACTATTTTTAATCCGGTCCTGACTTGTATCCCAAAAGAGAGAGAGACAACAAGCTTCAAGGACAAATTTTCAGGTTTTAATACTTCAAAGGTGCCGCCGTAGAGTCTGTGAGCTGATTGTTATTTAAGCTGTGGTACTAGCTTGAGAGAGTTGTGGCTTGTGGCTCTGTAGTCTCCCTACCAACCGTAACTGGGTGGATACTGACGGGCTGTCTACTAGTAGATGCGTGATTCACAGGATAATTTTTCGAGGAATTTTTTTTGGGATTGTTTGTATTAGTAGTGACTACACTGCTCACAAGTTTTGCTTCCAAATCGGCTATTCTTTGCTCTAACAGTTTCTTGTTTTCAACCAGCAAGGCATTTTTTTCTTCGACTTCTTTTAGTAGTCTCATTAAATGTTTGTTTTCTTGTGCCAGATAATCTGCTGATAAACTAACAGGTGTATTGGATGGTTCTGTGTTTACACTTTGATCTGTTTTATTTAAAATGTGACATGTATTACATAGCCACTTAAGCTTGTTTTCCTTAGAATAATGTTGAATGTCTTCTATGCTCAAGTTAGCACAGTCCCTATGGAAACAATAGGTTTGTTTTAGCAGCAGTTAAAACGGTTTGGAAACTATCAGAAATGTCCGTCCAACTATGTATTGCGTCAAATTTAATGGTAACGCGTGCTCAACTTAACTGGTCGAATATTTCGAACAGTTTCCAAACCGTTTTCAACTGCTGCAAAAACAAGCCTAATATTTACACTCTTTGCATTGTATTTTATAAGCGTTAGTTCGAATTTGCAGAGAGCAAGCCCTACACACGTATACACTCGGGCTCTGCGGAGCCATGACTGAGGAAGAGGATAAGAGGGCCACTCCCATGTATCTCGCTTAATATGCGAGACACGTCAAAAATCTTTAATTGTTTTTTGTTGCATTTTTGGAGGCCTTTATGCTCGTAAAAACAAATTTGAGATCCATGGCCAACTTTACGAGTAGTAACAAAAAAACCTGTAAAGTGCCCAAACTTTAACAGCCGGATTCATGAAACGGGCGTACGCTAGTCCGACTAACGAGTTTAGGCCCGTGTAAAGCGCGTTAATTGGCCTAACCAGCTTTGCGTTCATTCACGAAACATGCGTTGCTAGGTAGCGAAGCATGCGTTGCTAGGTAGGCTGTTTATTTACGTCCATATTTGCGCCAAAAGTTAGACCCAGTATTGTACCTGTCTAAAAATCGCGTAACTTCGGCCTCTAGTTCCTTGCGTGTCCCATTGTATATTTAGTATTTATATTCAAAAACTGTACTTTTCAGTACTACGGATTAGTTAACATATCATAAAGTAAGTATTATACATAGTAGTGAATAGGAGTATGCTTTTATTTAAATTAGTGCAACAGATGCGTAAATTTTGCGTAACCTCCGCTAGTCTGACTAAAGTTACGCCTTGTTGATGAATCCGTATGTAAAGCTGTCTAATTTTTTTATTTTAAAAGATAGAGAAAACTTATTGGTAATAAATTTTTATTGCAAAATTGATACCTTCCACCTGATATAAACAGATTTTTGAAATGTATGTGGTTTGCTGCGCCCTCTAGGCGGATATAAAAAAAAATTGCCTGTTTTTTCGTCTTTCATGCAATATACTACACTTTGCCCTTATATTTTGTATTTATTACAATTTTTTCAATTTTAGTTAAAAAAAATGTAGGTATCTAAATATTTTCGTGTTGCTCAAGATAATGTAGAACCTGTTTTAAAGACGCCAACTGCAAAAAAATAATGAACAGAATGTACTTTTTTATGCAAAATACAAATTTTCTTATAATATTATTTTATTGGTTTTCACATTAGAAGCAAAATTGGGTCTTTAAAATTATTTTGACACAGACAACGTAATAAAATAATATTATAAGAAAATCTGCATTTTGCATAAAAAAAGTACCTACATTCTGTTTATTATTTTTTGCAATTGGCGTCTTTAAAACAGGTTCTACATTATCTTGAGCAACACGAAAATATTTAGGTACATTTTTTTAAACTAAAATTGAAAAAATGTAATAAATACGAAAAATAAGGGCAACATGTAGTATATTGCATGAAAGACGAAAAAACAGGCAATTTTTTGTGGCCATAGCCTGCTTCAATAAAAAATTTTCTAATCCGCCGAGAGGGGCGTAGATAATTTTGGGACATATATTTTATTTAACTTAAATATTTTTAAATAACTTTATCCACGGTGTCCCATAACTAATGGGCTTTACAGCAACAGGGCATAGTAGACGTGAAAATATACCATACAAACCAATAGAGAATGAAAAAAATACAATTTTGTCGTTCATTTAAAAAAAGTGTTCACAATAAAATATTTTAGTCAAACCGACGGTGCAACTTATATAGGAGACATTAATGAAGTTTTACTGCATATTACTTCAAGTAAGAGGTCTGTTTAAGTAAAGAATCCGGACTGGTTCCAAACTGTCAAAAACGCTCGTCCAACTACTTCCTGCATGATGTTTACTGAAAACAAATTCATAATTTTACTGGTCGAATAATTCTGATAGTTTGAAACTATTACAGATTCCTTGCGTGAACAGATCTAATAAAATTGTCGAAATGTAGGTTATACCTAAGTGACAAAGAAACCACATTCTGCGATCTTTAATCGTATTGTAGCATAATATTAGTGGAACTACAAAAGAAATTACCCGAATAGTTTATTTGCAACGAAAAATGTACATAACACAGATATTTTATGTTAAATTTAATGATTATCAAAAACTGTAAGGGAAAAGAAAAAAATGTAAAATTTCCAGTTTTGGAAAGTATATACCTACAATATATTTTGTTATTATCTGTATTTTATTCCTTTAGGCTAATTTGTTTCAAAGTCTCAAATATTTGTTTTTATACAGGGTGTAACTTTGAAGGGGGGTCCGGTTTGGAGGGGGGGTACCCGTGACCTTTACAAACACATATCATACGTTTGTTTTCTTAAATTCTGTCACAAAACTGATTTTTTTGTTGCCTTTTTCGCAATTTTCATAGTACGCCACTGAGCAGACAAACGCTGCGCATATCTAGTTGCAGCGTCACCAGCATTGTTGCCATATTTAATTAATGAAGTGGAAGATGGGAAAAGAAGGCCCACGCCACTCGTGAGGCACTGCTTTTGACACATACATTTGTTTGTAGTGGGTGTTCGCTTTATTATTCCATATAAACAAAAATAAAAAAATTTATTCTTTTACGGATAACACATCATAAAACAGAAACAAGTCAACAAACAGAAAACCCGATAATAAATAAATACTTTTACTTAGAGTCTTCTTCTACGGCATTTAAAATATTTGGTTCAAGTTTATTACTTTCCGAGTTTGTTTTTACTCGACATTAGAGTATTGGCGTTCTTAACTCCCATAATCTCTTAAATGTTGAACTAATCTTATAGACAATTTCTTATGCGGTACGTGTCTATCGCGGTAATCCATCTGATATCGCTTCTTGCAGCCGCCGTCTAATTTTGATAAAAACGAAGCTTTAGACATATTATTAGCTCTCATATTAGCTCTTTCTTAATTTGTATACATATTTTATTCATAATACCACACACACTTGGTAATGAAAATAGACCTTTATAAGGTTATTATACACTTGCACAGAATAACACATTCCACAAAATACCACTTTAAATTATTACGAAATTAAACTTGGCAAAATACAATCCTGCATTAAACAAATTCTAATTCGATTTCAGTAAAAAATCACGCAGAGAACTTGCTTTCTCTCTCTCATATCTGTATTTTTTTATATAAAACGACCTAGTCTGGTTTCATGTATTGTGTGCAGTATTTATGTGATATTTTTATTTTATAAACTAGGTCAATGTCACGGTTATTGAAGGGACATTGATATAACCCTTAAAAATAGTATCAAATCGGTTGTACTGAAACTGTTTTTTTAAAACATTTTAAAGCTATCAGACTAATAATTTGCTTATTTTTAATTACGTACATTTTATAACACAGCAACAATTATTTTAAAACATTAAGTTTTACTGGCAATAATTATTAGTAGGTAACGTATTAAAATCCACCTACCAATACTATTATTTAATAATAATAATTAGTTAATAGATCAGTAAAAAATTGTATTTTTACGTACTTTTACATTACGTACTTTTTACAACACTCGAAAATGGTTTTAGGATCCATACTTCATCAGAATTGACAGAAAAGTATAATGACTGATGAGTCGCAATTTTATAAAAAACATTTATTTAAAAGATTATTCATTGCAGTTTTTTTTGTATATCCGTTACTTAACATCTAGACGTCGGAACTTGTATCATTGGCAGTTGATTAGGATCAACTGTGTATACTGTACATGCAAAATTATGTTAAACATAGGTATTTACATTGAATTGGTGTTATGTTATTTCTAGTGACTCGCATCGCCGAAATCTCATCACAATAAATTGAAGCTGTAGTTTTGCATATCCAGACTATTGTCTTCTGCATTCACATTACCTCACCAAAAAAAATCCTCACTTTAACATTTCACGGCCTCACAATTATGTCAAACTATGTCACTATGTACTGAATTCATTATAAAAACATCAGCTTCGGTCGCGCTTGCTGCATGGAATGCGACCCTGAAATGAAGGGATAAGTTCCGACACAGGTTCCGACGTCTAGACTGGTAACAACTACCTGGCAACACCGTAGACATCGTTCTGCAGTGAAACTCGGACGCTGTACAGGGGCGGCGTGTATAGCAATTTGGGTGCAGTTTACAAAATTAATTATAACTCGGCTATTTCTTTGATTTAAAAAAAACTAGTTTCAGATTAGCAATCTAGGGACCACGGACTACCCCCTCCAAACCGGACCCCTTCAAAGTTACACCCTGTATATTTGTATATACGAAGACAACTCTACTACCATCTTTACGTAATTACATAGAATGTCTTCATCACCGTATGCCTAATTTTAACAGAAGATAGCTTATGAAAAGTTAACTCATTTTTCTGTCTTCAATTTTTCCTTAAACAGAAAAATTTAATACCGGATTGAGCCAGTTTGCAGATTAGGTTAATTGAACAAGAAGCTTGAAAATTAATGAAACCTTCCAATAACAATCGACTTGTCAGGGGACACCCTGTATATACGTATATTACAAATTTTGTTATATTATGTGATTTAGATCAAATGTTTTTACATGTTGTTTCCTGTTTGGTGTTGAGAAAATATATTTTTAGTTATTTATTATTATTATTTTTATTATTAATATTATTATTATTTATGTTATGTATATTTTTATTAAACTAATTATCTATAATATTTGTATACCCAATAAAATTTTTCAGTTTCGTTGAGGACGGACGCCAAGTCGTAATTTGCCACAGACGCCAGTAAGACTAATTACGGCTCTGACACAATTTTCAACCTTATATGTATAACATGTGTATTTCGAAATACAATAATAATTATTGTAGGAAATTCAGCAACTTATGAACTGATTTTTCTTTTTAATTCCTTTTTGCTACTTTTGAGAAATATTTTAAAAATAATATGTAATTTTACGTTTTTACGTTTGCAATTATTATTTTCAGCGGAATGAGTATAAAATAATACGGTTCTGTGATTATTTTGTGATCTAATCCGAAAATGTAGGTATAACATTTTAAGAACAATTTTTATTTCTCAAAACATTGAAAATAATTGTCAGGGAACGATAAAATTTCAAATTGCTCCTTTTTTGGGCCCCCGTACCGTCAACATCGTTATGAATATGTTACCGCATTATATTTTTATTTTCAATCGCACAAAATAAAATATTATTGAAAAATACTCGAAAATAATTTAATTACTGATTATTTGTCAAAATAAAGAGAATATTATAGGTATACTGTTTTGTGAAATGTAGACTTGTCAGTTATCTGCCAAAGAATGTTTTGCGAACTAGTATCATAAATACTAGGTACTTATTTAGCAATTTGCCGCATTATTTTATATTTTCTATAGTAAGACAAAATAACATATCACTGAAAATATTCCAGTGTACATTAGGTCTATTCCTTTGCACAGAAAGTGTAGCACCAGCTGCACTGAATAGCCCGAAACCGTTCCTTTGCAAGAGAATAGTGTATTTTACACCACACTTTTTTATTCCATTGCCCCAGTGTTAGTTACACTAGTGTAGTTTATCTACACCCAGGCCGAGCAGGAGTGAAATGCACTGGACATGCGCAGTCAGCAACCTGCATTATCTTTAACAAATATTTGAAAGTTTTTTGAATATTTCACAATTCTTGTATGAACTAAATAATCAAATTAAGTTTTATTTATGCTAAAATATTTTTAAAACTCTATCAGAATATTTAGGTACAATTTCTTCTACATATTGTTTAATTTAATTTCGTTTTTATCTTTCAAATAAAGAACTGATTAATGTTTCTACTTCATCACCACTATTACTCGAGCTAGCCGAGCTTGAATGAACATCTACTAATCTATTGTCTAGTCATCATCACAAAAAACATCTTTGACGTCCATAATTAATAATTAGTTAGGAAACATCTTTCAAATATAGAATATATCCTAACTGCACAAGCATGGTTGTTCTCTGGCTACACCATCTCACACTTCGTTATTCCTTTGATTCTAGCACCACTTCTGCACTGCGCTGAACAGCTGATTTTCAGCGTAGTGTAATTTACACTACACTGAAAAGCAAAGGAAAGAACCTATTGAGTCATTGGTTATTTGTCGAAATAAAGAAAATATTTATTCTTTGTAAAATTCAAATTCGTCCTTGAACATAAATAACGGTTCAAGTATCAATATCTTGTTCTCCTTATTTAGTTTTAAAAATAATTATTAGAATATCCAACATTGAATTTATACCTATGTTGAATTTACATAAAACTTATTGCTGCATGAAAAGCAGTGTTAAATGCTGGTAAAAATGACGCTATAATATCTTTATGAAATAACTGACTTAGCAACCGTATATTGTGAATAAAATTGTATTAAATTTGGCAACGCAGTTTAGTAATAAATGGTACAGATTACTGATTCTCATTTGCTTTATTTATTGCATTAAGCTTCTCACCGTCAGAGAGCAGCACTTCCTTGGATCTTATTTTATCACGTGCGAAATTAGGTTGACCAACTACTAAGTACATAAACAAGGTTATTACTCATAAAGTTGGCCATGGATGTCAAATTTGTCTTTACGAGCATAAAGGCCTCCAAAAATGCAACAAAAAACAGTTAAAGATTTTTGACGTGTCTCGCATATTAAGCGAGATACATGGGAGTGGCCCTCTTATGTGATACAGCCTGTATATATACAGGGTGCGGCAAAATGATAGACACTATTTGGGATGTCAATAAAAATCAAACCACACAAAGCAAAGAAATAAGTTTTTTATTTTTGGAAACTACATATCATGCCATTTTGAAACGTTATGTTCAGTGGCGTAACAATATTTCCCGGGGCCCCCCCGCAATAATTGATAAGGGGCCCTTGTTACCGATACACTGTAAAGAAAGAGAAAAAAGAACGAAAACCCACTTAATTTTTTATTTATCAATAAAATATTCAAAATAAAACATTTATTTCTATACATGTCAACAAGAAACAAACAAATAAAATATAAGTAGATACAAACTTAAGACTTCTTCCTATTGATATATTTAAATAAAAAACTTAAAAATTTTGTTTTCTACGTGCATTATAAAGCAGATAAGGTAGGTCCCTTTATACTTTCCATTAATTTTGTTATTCTTAGAGAGGGCCCCCTTGCAGATGGGATGCGGCGGGCCCTATTGTTACGCCACTGGTTATGTTTGAAAAATTTCATCTCTTAAATGACGGCCATTATTGTCGATACACTTTATGAAGGTTTTTACGGAAGCGCGCCATTACTCTAAAGATCATTTCATGCGGAATCCCGGCAATTTCTTGTCTTATAGCTTCCTTTAATCCTTTCAAGTTCTGTGGTCGATGTCTAAAAACTCCTGATTTGAGGTATCCCCAAAGACAGAAATCGCAGGGGGAAAAATCAGGCGAACGCGGAGGCCACCCGAGGTCACCCCGTAGAGACAAAACTTCGCCCGGAAACATTTCTTGAAGAAGATGGAGTGGACGACGCGTGGTGTGCGATGTAGCACCATCCTGTTGGAACCATATCTTCTCGCTGATGATCGTTTAACTCGACTGCGAAAGCGCGATGCGCTCCGGTCCAAACCATGTCGATAACTGAAAATGGCACAAACACAAACTTATCTACCTAAGGCGACTGATTAGACATTGTTGCTGCTTCTACAAGCCGAGCAACGAGCAATAGTGTCTATCATTTTGCCGCACCTCGTATATACAGGGTGAACCTTAAATAAGTACAAATATTTTAACTGCTGGTGTAGTTCGTCATATAGATCAGTCTAGTGAAAGCCATTTTTAAAAATTTCTAATATTTACGGAGATATTAATTTTTTTTTAAATACCCACATTTTGAGGACCGCTCTTAACCAAGCTAATGAACCATATCATCTGTTGCGAGGTTGCCATATCTCGATCGATCCAGCCCCCTGATATAATTTTCATATTTCTATCTTTAAAAATAAAAATTGATGTCCTTTTCGTTAGACGTACTTTGTGAGATCCGTTCATTTCACTGACTTTGTGACAGCCATTGCCGACTTTATTGCGGCCGGCTTGTATATTAACTTTTAATTGACGCATTTTATTGCAGCCAACAGTGTTGTCAAATTTTTTATTAGAGAAGGGCCAATAGTTTCTGCAAGTAGTTTCTGACTTTTGTAAAGTTCTTTATACATATAAGTAAAAATATAATCTACTATTAAGCTACAATTTCCTAGACGTAGAATTAAATTAACGTACGTGAGAATTTTCTGCTAATAATTATTTGATAATCTAGTTTCTATCATTAAAAAAATGTTGCTATTATTTTGACAAAATTATTTCACAGATTGTAATTTATTAAGACACTGGTAAACTTAAGTTATCGCCACGTTAAAATACTTAATTTAATAGCAGTTTTTCGGCAGGGACAGATTTGCTAAGCTCAGGTATTTTTGAAGAATTACAAGCACAATAGTTCTTATTTTATTTAATAACATGTAAAAGTTATAAAAAAATAAATAAATAAAACATCATTCATCATATTGTATGTAAGGGAAATCTTTAATTAGGCGTCTCTGAAAAAGAAAATTGACTGGTATTTTGAAAATTTGTGTATAAGGAATTTGTTATATTTTTCTATGGATCCAATTGCGATGTAGGTATGAGACTTCCAATTGTACCAAAAGTAAGCATCAACTCGCATATTTCAAACCAAACATACTATTTATTATTTAAATTTTAAAGTATACCTTAGATTTTATAAGATTCCAGCATACTTTATTCTCAAATTCAATTGTTTTCAAGATATTCAGGTTTGTTTAAATTTTAGAAAGCCCTTACTTAGTAGACATAAGCTGCTTTCTTTCGAACATGATTTTGTGATCATGATTCTATATTTACCAATCACGTTGCCTTCTTTTTAAAATCCACCAATCCTGTTGCAGATTTTGTAATCATGATCACAAGATTCTGAGCGAAAGAAAACAGCTTTTATCTCATTTAGTTAATAATTTAGAAGATTCAAATTTTAGGTTACAAATATTGAAACGTATTAAAAAATCTGGAATATAGGAAAGTTAAAGCAAGTTATATATTGCGATAAAAAATAACTGACCAACTTTTACAAGTTTAAAACCCATTAACGCACTTAATTCAAATTATTAGGTTTCGAATTTGTGAGATTTGGTAGGTTATTTTATGACGTTTTGCGTAACTTTTTGATATTTCATGTATTTGGATATATTTTTATATTAGCTACAAATTTGACCATTCTAGATGAAAGTATTAAACGATATAGAACTTATACGTGTAAGAATATTTTTTCATTTTTTTTTTCGAAAAGTCAAAACGTTTTGAAAACAATTAAGTTGAAAAATAAAGTATACTTATAAAGTCGTAAACTAGATGTATAATAACAAATAAATGGAAATTTGTATCTTCTATTCGAAATAGGTTAGTAGATGTCTACTCCCGGTACAAACAAAACTTCAACATCAATACTTTGAATCCACTGAAGTTTATGACAAATCCTTATGAATTTTCAAAATTTCAGTATATTCCATTTTTAGCTAATTGAAGCTCTCCGCGATACACTATATATAATAATAATATAATCATATTTCGTGTAGTCATTTCACTTTCATGTGTCCTCGAAAAAATGACACCTAACCATCATTGGAAATTCTCGGCCATCATACGCCATCCTAGACAATTTCGGTCACTGCGCGATGGCCCATCATAAAGAGGGGTCTTAATAATTCATAGCATTAATTAATTAATTTGTCAGATATTATTTCAAGATGTAACTTGGAACATGAAATAAAATTTTAACCTAAAAATTTCATAATTTAAAGTTCAAAGGTAAAAGAAAATAAAGCGGGAAAATAGATCATACCGCTGATTGTTAGTTATGATTTGTTTGGAATTTAGTGTCATGCAATTAGTTCATCTAAAATAGAACATTATTATTATACTTAGCTACTTTGACTTATTTTTATCATTTTGTAGCTTCTACCATTGTAATAAATAAATATAGTAATATGGTCGGTAATATATTTCCTTTGTTCGGAATATTGAGAACTTATTAATTAGTTCATTTTCTACCAGAGGGGGCCTCATGTTCCAAATCTACATATTTATAAATTTAAATCGTTGATTGAATTTCAGTCAACGCAAATAATCTACTCAATAATTTCGTTATGTCTTGAAATAGTAGAAACCTATTTATTAAGAGAATGTTTCGCTTCTTGAGTCTAGATGGCGCGGAATAAAATATCTATTACAGTGCCTTTATAGTAAACACAGTGGCGACAATAGCATGTCCAGTTTTCTATTGGTCGCCCGTTTTGCCCCATAATGGCGGTATTTTGTTTACTTTTACAAGTGTCAACTGTCAAGTGTGTTGTACAAGTTTGTTTGTATATGTATTATACCTTCGTTAATATTCTATTCTTATCGATTTCTATCACAGATTACTACTAATTTCTATATTACAGGTAAGCTTAGCACACAAACACAGATATGCATACATAAGTAGGTATATTGTAATTATTGTATCATTGTAAAATAACAGAAAACACTCATAACCTAACCAATCTTATGAGGTATGTTTATCGAAATCTTTGCTGTTTGACATTCATTTAATAAATTTGTATCACAAATTTACATACTTATTTACATTTTAGCTCAGAAAATATGCCAGGTTGTGCTGCAGTTGGATGTACTAATTCAGCAAAATGGGATATCTTATGAAGCGTTTTCCTAAAGATCCTCGGTATAGGAGAGAATGGGCAGTAATTTTTGTAATGAGATATACTCCTACAGACAAGTAAACCGCATAGATATAAATATATACCTATTATAGCATCAGTGCGTAATGTTCTATGCATTTTAATCACAAGCGACCGTCTGTTAATAGCTTAAACGAGAATAGAAAACTAATACGTAAAACGTAATAAACCACCTCATATTTTACTTGAAATATAAAAATTGAGATTTATTACACTATTATTTTGAAATTACAGACCACATACATTACTATACGCATAAACTTGGGGATTTATTAGTTGTCAAATGTTTATAGCCATCAAAATTTCACGTAATTTCTGTGTATTCTTAATTTGAAAGTAAATTTTACTACAATTTTTTCATGTACTAATTACTTGTCACGAGTAATAAATCCCCAAATTTATGCGTATAGGTTGAGAATCGCCCTGTATAAACTATGTTTATAATTTAACACCTTACCAACTTTGTAAACAGTTTAAATTACCATTATCTAATAAATAATAAAAATATTCCAGTTTTTATTAATCATTTATTTAAATTTTATAATTTTTTAATATTTTAAGCCAAAATTAACTATGAAAACTCGTATTTTTTTAAAAATAGCTACATTGAATAGTTATTTTGCTGTTTGATTTCTGGTAAACTCCATAAACAGGATAATAAACTGATATTTACCTAACTCTTTAATACAACATACAACAGATATTACTAATATTTTTATCGGTTAAAATTATATAACAGTTTCCAAAATTTAGTTATCTTCAGTCGTTTTCATGAAAACGTATATCCCAGGATAAATTTATCACCCATTTTAGTTTGTAGCATTCCGTGATTATCAGTCTCCCACATCATGTATTTTTCAACCTGTAAACAAAAACAAGCATGATCATTTCCTCCAACAAACTGTACAAAAGGAGACACTTACCTGTAATGAAATGTTTACTGCAGACCCTCATTCTTCAGCAGTGATGCTAAAATGTTGGTAATTTGATTTGCTTTATTAATAGCAAATAGTTCTACAACTCTCATAATTAGCAGCATCATAACCCAATTCCATCATTTTGTTTAATATATCTTTTAGACCGAGTATGGGCAAAATGTCCCTATTTTCATAAGAACTATAGAAGGTTTCCACAATTCATGTTGCACACTCGTTCCACGGAATTTGTGTGGTGGTTGAGGACATCACTCAAGCACTTGGTACATCAGTACAGAATGCATCCTTTAATTTGCATATTCACTAGCAAATAAAATAGCACCATCTTTGGCAGTGATACCGATACAGGAAACATCTTAACGGTTTTGCACAATCTGAGAATGTTTTGCCTGAAAATAATGTTTACAAACTAATGTTAATCCTATACCTAACCTGTTAAGTCATACATATTATCTAAATCTACCTGCTTAATTTCACAAGGAAACGTACCTTTCCAATTAAAATGTAGAAATCATTCATTACTTTTGTCCCTGCATTTGTAACAAACCCAGGTTCAAAATATTTGTAAGACTGCTAAATATTTGTAGCTTTTCATCTGCTCTTTGTTGTAATAATATAATAACTGTTTTACTTTAAACCTTAAAGGGTAACAATATTTGTTTATGTGAAACTCCATATATATCATTTGTTATATGCTTATATAAATTGAATATATATTTAACGTAAAGGGGTCCACATCATCTATTAACTTCAGTTTCATTACATATCTGCAAAAATATATTTTATGAGAAACATGAACACAGCAACATTTTCAAACTTACCTTTCTCCAACATCAGGATTTTCCAATAATATTCTTTTAAAATATTTAAACATAATTTATTGCAATTTTTATATAGATTTTAGATGTCTAATAATGGCTTTTATTAACATAATTATTTTCACATTATTTTGTTCAAATTAAATTTTGTTGTATCTTTTCTAACCTCTCTGTTGTCAAACATGTCAAATTCAAATTTGACGATATTGAAGACAAGATTTCGTTAAGAATTAAATTAAAACTTATATGTTTGAAATGCTCACGCCCTAGGGACATATTACAACTAATAGATTTTCAAATTTGAACTAATTCCGATAAAAATTAGAGAAATGAGAACCGGACTGCTGAGGGCCTACAACAAGCGGTCCGTAAATGGCTCCGAAATTATTTTAGTCATAAATGAAAACTTCTCATTTATGGGGACCGGTATTTTATATCAAAAACTCATTGTTACGGCTATTTTCTAATACTTTAATCACGAAATGTTTTTTATTGCAGTATATTTTAAAATTAAAACTCGGTTTCAGCAACGGGGAAATTGTTCGCGCCAAAAAAATTTGCCCCTTAATGGCGGGTGGGCGGGGCATAGGCTCTATTGTCGCCACTGTGGTTACTATAAAGGCACTGTATTGATTTGGAACATGAGGCCCCCTCTGGTAGAAAATGAACTAATTAATAAGTTCGCAATATTCTGAACAAAGCAAATATATTACTATATTTATTTATACAATGCTTGTATGTTAAGGGCGCCGTATTCCTGAAAAGTGTTTTCTACAAATATAAATAATTTTAGACATTTAAGAACTGAATAATATAGAGTTTAGCAAATAACAAGGATGTTATTTCATGCCACCTGCAAATATTCAAAGGTACCGAAGTAAAATCAATATTTAACATCAGAAAGCGATCTATCCAATGAATTTTTAGGTACTGAAATCTTTCAAAATACGTATTTTTTTAAATTCAACTATAGATGTAAACATTGTTATAACATAAACTTACATAGTTCTGCATATAAGATTGTTCACTTTTGTTTATAAGTATGTGAAAATAATTGTTAAAATGTGGTGTTAGAATAGCGAAATTATGTGTGTCATATAAATGCATTTTAAAAGTTATTACATTATTTGAGGAAAGTTTAAATAGTAAAAGTGGATAAACAAAACAACAATAATTCTATTTTTGATATTACTTTTGCTCTACGAGTTTTATTTTTCGAGATTTCAGTACCTAAAAACACCACAAATTTGATCATTTTACGGCGAGAGATACGGGCACCTTAAAGTTAACGTATGTGATACAACATAGGGCTGAATCTTAGAATATAAAATTTTATATTCTAAGGGCTGAATATATACTACAACTACACCATTGAGCATAACCACTGCGTAACCCCACAGATTACGGAACTACAGTACCACAAAATAAAAGAAAACTATTGAACATCATTGAAGTCATTAAACAGTAATGAAGTGAGATTTCTTGCAAATGGCGAGCGATTTCGTTTCACTTTGAGCAACATATTGTATTGGTACTATTGGTAGCATTCATCGGTATAAATAACGTCATATCGAAAAAAAGTAATAGATATTTTTCGCGGTGTAATCATAGAAATCATAAAATATATAGAACGCCAAAAGAGGTATCGAAAATAGTCAACCTATGGAGAAAACGCGAGTCTGGTAATATTGCAGTAACTTAGCTTTCATGAGTTGGTTACACTACCGAGGCAGCTTCACACTAATAGGCGGGAATTTTAAAATATGACAATTTTACGTCCAATTTGTGATTTCTATGGTCCTTCCGTTTTGAATTCAATTGTATGCTAGACTTAAAATGCAGTGCAACCAACTGCTTCCATTAAGTTTTCCCTAGATGGCTGATTTCTAAGCCCCTCCATAGTCTGACTATTTTTGAGTGCCTAATGTAACGGCTTCTGGCGTTCTATATATTTTATGATTTCTATGGGTGTAATAGTGTAACAGGGAGCTTCTAATTGTAATATATCTACTACGAAAGTAATAGTGCTCGCAACACTGATGGTAGGTGAGCGGTGTTATTTTAGAAGTTTTGTTTCATTGGATGTGTAAATCGATTTCGCGCATGCGCATTTCTCACAAGTGCATCAGACGAACAAAGAGAGTACAAACATCTTGGCGGAATTCGTAGGCCGAAACCCGCAATATAGTAGTATTACCAAAGTTTACAGAATATCAGAATAATATATTTATTCTGTAAACTTTGGTATTACATATATGGGTCTTACGTCGCATTTGCCGGAAGTACATTAACAACTGAACTGAACGAATAGTTCAGGACGGTTCGGAATCGATTCTTGCTGTGGTTGGAACACATTATTTCGAGGACTTTTTTTTACCAACCAATCATCATTTTACGACAGACATATTTTTGTGTATAGGTGAGTAGGATTCAATCGTCATATTGTTCCAACCACAGCAAGAATCGATTCCGAACTGTCCTGACCTATTCGGTCAGTTCAGTTGTGGCGGTTTATACCAGGGTTGCCACCTTTTGAATTTAAAGATACGGGGCATATTATTTTTTTATTATATCAGTTGAAGAGGGAGGGGGGAGGTTAGCGCCGCAGGCAAATTTTTTTAAATTTTCAAGGTCAAATTACTTAAAATAAGCCTAATCGCGTAGGGGCGATCGGGGCAATCTAGTGTTTCGCGATACCAAAGTTGTCAAATTGGGTGCGAGCGGGGCAAATTCTGTGACAATATATTTTTTTTAGTAGTTCAGAATCTTTTATAATTTTTGGTAAAAGCTTGAGCCCACAATCTAACGAATTGTAAAATTGACTATGCTTAACGCAGTGGTAGATTTGTCCAAGGTCTGCTGCAGTAACATTGTTAGTTTCTTGAATATTTTCTGTTTGCAAAAAATTTTGTTAAAACTTGATTTTTCGACATTTTTGCGTCTTCTATACTCTTTTGTATTAGAGTGCTGTTTGACATTACTAAGGACACCGTGACTAATTGAAAAATCCTTTTTGCATACTAGACATCTTGCAGAAAAATCGTTTCAACCCTTTATTAACCAAATATACTCAGTCTGCCACGTTGGTCGATAGCTGCAGAGGCGCTTTGCTTTTTTTGGTGACGTAGATGGTCCTTTTCCGAGGTCTCCATTGTCCTTATTTTTTTCGTGTTTTTCTAAATATTTATCCATATCCTTTAATTTATAAATGATTATAAATAGATAATTTTAAAATTTTTTAAAGTATACTAATCTCCTTAGGCACTTACCTTAATAATTATCTAGTGCGCGCTTAAAACAATTTAAAATAATTGCCAAATTATTGTAAAGCACCGCGCAAGACACTAGAAAACTCAACTGTTAGATAGAATGACACATAAATGAGGAGTCACCAATCACCATGCAAGTGACAAAGACAACAAAACAAGGCATTTGGCAAGAATGGAAACTTTAGATTAAAGTAAACTTGACGCTTTTCCTCTTGGCGCCAGATGGCGATCCATAAGCAAACAACTTTACACTAAACTCAGTCTGTGCTGTTGTCCGACACTTAAATGTTATTGTCATTATAATTTTGGCAAAAAATAATTTATTCAAATGATTGCTTGGGTGTGGATTGACATTTTTTCTGAATACCAAAATACGATACTTTTAGGCGTCCCGTATAAACTAACGGCGGGACGCGGGACATGTGACTGAAATACGGAACTGTCCCTTGAAATACGGGACGGGTGGTAACCCTGGTTTATACTGTGAGTGCAACTTAACTAACTAAACAATGGAACTATAAAATGTGGACATAACCATTGAATACATAAAGCAGAAAGTTCGCCTAGATGGTGCTCTAAGTTAATCAATAATATCATTCGCAACACCCCCACTTATTAAAAACTTCAACAGAATATTTAAACAACAGTTAAACCTAATCTTTGCATAAACTTTTGTAAAGGTTTTGTTAAGATGTCAGCTACCATTTCTCCAGTAGGTAAGTATTTAATATCTATTAATTTTCATAAATCTGTATTTCAATACAGTCCAGCTGACCTGTCAGATTGAATAACAATTTCCTTAAATATATAGCCTCTTTTGTGGCTTCACTCAAGGCTATGTATTCGGCTTCCATAGATGATAAAGCAACAGTTCTTTGTTTACAACTTTTCCATGAAACTGAACTTTCGCGAGTTTGAAAACATAACCTGTATAAGATTTCCTATCCTTTTTGTCTGAACCCCAATCAGCATCTACGAAACCAATTAAGCCTGAATTGTCTTTTTCAAATTTCATAGAAAAGTGTTTTGTACCTTTAAGATATTTTAATATCCTTTTTGCACAATTCCAATGTGACTTAGTGTAACAGTTGTTATACTGACTTACAGGTGTATTCTGTATCTTATAGATTAAAAATAACCATCCGGTTAAAATATTAATGTTAACCCTACTACTAAAAATAATAACTCCAATTGGTATTCTGTATAACTTTTTTTAACGGCCCAGTTAAAATTATTTTTCAACCATATGTTAATATTTCAGTGTTAATGAAGTTAGCAGTAAGGTAAAAGCATAGAATATATTTATATATTTCTATGATAACCAATTTACAAGGTTCTTGTGATTTACCGAGTATGGGGGATGAAAAAAAACGTTCCCACGCAAGACAAAAAAAACAGATCCAGTTAATTGTTGTTGTTGAGTCAACAATATTTTAGGAAACAACAAATTGCAGTCACACGAAATTATGATTGATTAAATAAATGACAATTTGTTTTGAAGGTCAAAAGGGTTACTTAAAAGCACAATTACTTAATTCAAACGGTTTGCTTTGATCCCTCAAACGTTTATGAAAAAATAAAAAATAATAGGTAAATATGAAACTATCAATCAATAAATGCAAATAAGTAATACACTTTATTTACGTCTATTCCAATCTGTCAGCTTCATGCAATAAAATATAATTAATTTGAAGTGCAATTATAACATTTATGTGGAAATAAATAATAAAGATTAATTATACCAATCGTGATTTATACTGGTATTCAATAGGTTAAATTTTAACATCTATTTTGGTCCTGTTAAATTTCAACATATTTGGTTAAAATAAACCTATTAAAATTTTTACAGAATATAGTATCGGATTAAATAATTGAAGGTTAAAATTTTAACTTTGGCCTTGACGTTAAAATTTAACCAAAAGCATTACAGAATAAACCTGTTAGAAAGTTAACAGCATAAGCAATGTCAGGGTGAGTCAAAACAGCTAAATACATTAAGCTTCCAATTAGCTCTTGATACGGTAAATTTATATCATACGTTTCATCCTTGACATTACTTAAATTAACATTATTATCAAATGGAGTAGAAACACTACTACAATTAGACATATTAAACCTTTCCAAAATTTCATCTATATAATGTTCTTGATCTAAAGTAATACAATTTCTCTGATAATCTCTTACAATCCTAACACCTAAACATTGTTTTGCTTCTCCTAAATTCTTTATTTTAAAATTAGAACTTCTTCCGTGTCGCTAGAAAATACGAAAAAATCATCGACATAAAGTGCTATTGCAATTAATGAACTATTATTTTTCTTTACATACAAACAAGGTTCAATGTCAGATTTTTTATATTTTAAATTTAACAAAACTTCATTTACTCTTTCGTTCCATGCTCGACTCGATTGTTTCAAGCCATACACTGCCTCTTTCAACTTATACACTTTGTTTTCATTACCTTTTAAAACGAAACCTTCTGGTTGTCTCATGTAAACCGTTTCTTTTAAGATACCGTTCAAAAAAGCAGTTTTAACATCTAAATGTAAAATTTTCAGATCGAGTTGAACCGCTAAAGCTATTAAAAGTCTCATACTTGAATGTCGCACAACTAGGGCAAAAGATTCTTCATAGTCAATACCCTCTCTTTGAATATACCCTTTAGCCACTAATCTTGCTCTATAGTTTTTCTCACAATCATTATACTTAAGTTTATATACCCACTTACACTCAACTACTGGTCCATCGTCTGGCAAGTCCACTAGTTCCCACGTCTCATTTTCGTCAAAAGATCTGATCTCTTCCAGCATAGCGTTTTTCCACTCCTATCCGTCTGGTCTGGTTATAAGTGGCCGCTTATGCATTGCTGAGACTGGCAAAAACATTAGGCGAATTTTATTCAGCTCTGGTTCTGGTTTCGGTTGACATAAAATTGACAGATTTTTTGACAGTGGTTCTACTTTGGTTCTAAATTCATGACGTCATCATTATTGCCAATTGAATGCATTGGTTCTATGTTTGTGCTTTACACACATATTTGTTAAT
This sequence comes from Monochamus saltuarius, assembly GCA_025584915.1. Taxonomy (NCBI): domain Eukaryota; kingdom Metazoa; phylum Arthropoda; class Insecta; order Coleoptera; family Cerambycidae; genus Monochamus; species Monochamus saltuarius. The sequence goes on along the minus strand of CM046724.1, from coordinate 44,656,056 downwards.
TTTAAAGTTTAAAAAACAAACCAAAAATTTAAACCGCCACAGTTTGGGTGGTTTTAAAATTGACAAACCGAATAGTTGCCTTAACTTCTAATAAAATGCGGTTGGTATCATTTTGGTAGACCTTCAAGTAAACCGATGCCGAATAAAATTCGCCAATTGTTAATAGCAGTGGAGCATATTGATTATCTGACTAATTTAAAGAGTTGCGCATAAATTCATGCTTTTTCAAATGATAAGACTGATTAATTATATTTCAGTCCTGGAGTTTATTGCAACGGCGTGGTTACGACTTTTAGAACCTTAAATTTCCAGATAGGTTTAATAATTTTAGTTCTTAAGTTACTTAAGTACAGTGAAATTTAAATCAGTTTTCATTAGTCCAAAGCGATCCATTTACAAGTTAAAAATTATTAAAATATGGAACATATTCTTTTCAAATTCGAATAACTTTATTGTTGAAGTCTTTCAAAATTTGTATTAGTCGATATAGATAATCGACAATTAAATATAGACCAATTAATTTGGCATCAGTGGGATACAAGGTTTTAGAGATTATAGTTTGTGAACAGTTAACAATATATTTTGAATATAACATATTTTCTTTGCAAATGACAATCAGGTTTTCGTGAAAAGCATTCGTGTGAAACAAATAAAAATGTTGTTTGTATTAATTGGAAAGAAGTAATCGGTGAGGTAAAGATGGTGTTAAGTGTTTGTATTGACGTGCTTTTGAAACCACTGACAAGACAAGATTATTGCAAAAATTACAACTGTACTGTACTGTATAATATAAAATATAATGTGTTACAATGGTAAAGTAAATACTTAAGTAACAGATTTCAAATGACGATGACGTTGAAGGTTATTAACACAGTTTATCAAATACCTACAATCATGAGTAAAATTGCTGTTCCACAAGGTAGTGTTTGGTCCCTTGTTATTTGCAGTTGCAGTAACTTAAAACGCTCCTTGGTTAGATTCTCATAAATTGGGACCTTTGATACATTAGATAGCTTTCTAGTCTTAAGTACTTCATTCCGCTTTAAATATGACACAAAGTCTATCCCGATAGTCCCTGGGTTGTTAGTAGTGCTAGTTTTATTTTTAATTCTAATTAAAAAATTGTCGCTTGAGGAACAACGAACTTGCAGGGCACTGTTAAGGAAATTCGTAAGTAGCTCATCATTATTGGAATCTGGCAAACCAGTAAAGCGCAACATATTCTTATTATTTATTAGATGTAAATCTTCGTGCCTTGTTGTAACTGCATCTACAGTCTTTTTGTTAGCAGCTCTATTTTTATTAATCTCTAGGAGAGTTACATTAAACTTGGGAGAATGTTTTATCAATCTTTGCTTCAAGTTGGGAGGAAAATTTCAAACAAACCTTGTTTATTAGTTCTTCTATCTGATTATTCTCAGAAATTTTCGAATCTATCTGTTAATGCACTACGTGTACTTGGTTTTAACATGATACCAGTTTGTTTCAGTGGTAGAACTATGAAAAGGATTCGCCAGAGAATTCGTATAGCTTTAAGACCAAAACTGCACATATGACTAACTTTTTGAAGAATTATGCTATGTTAGAACTCCATAGTCATCATCTCTACTTCAAAACAGTTACTAGGGTATGTTTTTCTTAAAACACACTTGGAATACCACTTAATTTAGAAAATATAACAGGAGAAAATCATTTGTAAAGTCGCGAAGAGACGCGAAATTCGTAGATATTCACGCGAATTTCGAAATTTTTAAGATTCGCGTGCACTAGACCGGCTCGGCCGGCAACGAGCCGCATCGTTACGGAACATAAAATAAATTATTTTTACCTGGTACAATGGTCGTCAGCTTAAAGTCACCACCTCCATGTTTTGTCCCTTTCTAGCACCGTGTATAATAAATGGCACTAGAAAAGAATGGACCATGGAACTGGTGACTTTAAGCTGACGACCATTGTACAAGGCCAAGCCTGGTATATACTAGGTTACCTCTTAACTCCGCCGACCAATGGGAGCAAAGATAGGAATTGGCGCGTTTGACGTCAGCCTGTATGCTACTTTTAAATGAACTTATGCCCTTTTATACTTAATAAATGTAATTTTAAGATAATTTCAAAGTAAATACCTATATATTTTTAATGTATTTTGACTGAGTGAGTAATGTAAATTCTTGTATTATTAATTTTAAATATTATTTAGTAAAATCATTAAATATTTTACCTGATTAAGGGATACACATTATTTATTTATTTATTAAGGAAAGTAATTCAAGAGAATTATACAAAATTCTAATTACAGGATCACACTTACGATTGCAGTCTGTGCACCTTAAAATTAGATTAGATAGTGGAATGTACAAAAGGTATTAAATTTGTTACAATTATAAATATTGTTTGAATAATTAGTAATATTAAGAAAGATAAGTTAAAGTAAACACCAAGAATTATAGGTATTCCAATACCTATAATTAAATTATATGTAAAATATAATAAAAACTTATTAAATTTATAAAACTTTTTTAGTACTTACGGTGAAGACACAATGACAAATGCGAGGTACAAATTGGTACAAATGACAATATACAAAAATACTATTATACATAAATGAATGCTGTAACAAAATGATACAGAGTACAAATTAGTAGTCGATCAAAGATCAAAGTGATGAGCAGTAAAATAAATACTACATATTTATTTTACTGCTCAGCACTCTAAATTGTATTTTAATTGTGTATTTACTCTTATGGATAACATGCAAAAAAATAACGATACTACTAAATATTAGTTTATAAATACACACAATTTCTAATAAAAAGTGTAGTGAGTTATAAAACAATTTTTTAATTTTTTTTGTCTTTTTCTTCCTGGATCAGAATCGGCTTTACGTTTCATACCTAAAAAAAGTATTTTGTTTTTCTATTGTGTTGTATAAGCTATAGTTTGTAGTTGCACTATGAATGATAACTTTGGAAAAATAACAATAAAAAGCAAGTCAAACTGCAGATCCTTTACGACACAACTTTAACATAACCACAACACACACACGGACGCTTGACATACTGGATGACGTAACACTCCCTCTTGCCCGCGCACTTCATCTTAAAGTTACGTGGTAACCTAGTATATACGTACATAAATAAAGCCGCGCTCACTATTCGGCAACGGAAGGCAACGTCGCGGCCGGTCGTCATGAGCTTTAGAAATGAAAATTCGCGTTCCGTAGCGGTGCGGCCCGTTGCCGGCGGGCCGATCTAGTGCGTGCGAACCTTAAAGGGGCCTACAGACACACGAACATTTCTTGAGATATGTACGCGCGTACAAGTACGCGCGTATATATCCGTCGGTGTGTAGACAATATCTCTCTAAAATATCCGTCGAAGATGTATTCAGTCGCTGCTTGAATTTTTGTACGCGCGTACAAGTTGCACGTACATATCTTTCTGTGTGTAGCCAAAACGGACTTACGTATCGCGAATAATATCAGTGCGGTTCGTGTTGTCCACCCACGTGTTTTTAATTTTAATCATGGCTGATAGTAGGAATTATTCGAAGGAATTTTTAACGAAATAGCATTGCAGATCTCCGGAATTATTTTACTTAGCGATTGAGGTGAGATGACACTAAAAAATTTCAAATCTTCATAATTCCGCAGGATAACTGATAATCTTTCATGTGGTAATATGGCAGACCTCATGCACGTGTCTTGTTTCTGGATTAGTGGTGTTACTAAATTTAAAAGTAATACATAGCTATCTTCATCCATACCTACGAAGATAATTGCGATAATCATCCAGTTCTAAACGAAGTTCTTCCAGTAGATTTATATGTGAAAATCGATTACGCTGCAACAACCATTTTTTTACCCATTTACTTCGTGGCCTTCGTTTATTTAATAATCGGTATTGTTTGTTTTTTATTATGCACACACGCCACTGCTAATAAATTTAAATCGTGATTACTCACTGTCGCCATGTTTTTAGCAAATTGAATAGAAAATTATCAAAATGTGTGTAGGCAATTCGAATAAAACGTACATGTACGCGCGTACTTGTACGCGCGTACATATCTCAAGAAATGTTCGTGTGTCTGTAGGCGCCTTAAGTCTCAACTTTTTAGCGAATTTCGCAAAACAGCAACTATTAATAATAAAGTTTAAAACATAAATATCAATTTTTTCGCTTTTTTTCTTTAATTATAAATATATCAAAATAATTACCTGTATAATGATTGTTTTCCTTTGTCAAAAATATGAGTTTGTACCATTAGTTTAATAAGAAATAAGTAAACATCAAATTCATAAATTATTATGTATTTAATATTTTGAGACAACAATGGTTCGTCAATCATTGAAAAATATTTATTAAAATAAGGTATCTAAGAGCTGACTATGATGCTGTTCAGGTGGCCTCCTTTAACTTTAACCTTTCTTAAACAGTAAAAAAATGTTACAAAAGCTAATAATAAGGAATATATGGGTAGATATTGTGGGTGTAATTCATCGCAGGTTGGGGCTTTTCTCCACTGAGTAGTTAGTTCCACACAATATTGTTTATACCTGAAAATATATGAAAAAATATACATAAAAGGTAAATTGTTTTTATTTATTTTAGTAGGTCGTTATGATACTTAAATTCATTGACAGTTAATCAGTTTGACGTTGTCGACATTTAATTTCATTTTGACACTGTCGACATTTAATTTCAAATAATTTTAATTTATTGGTATAATAATTTTTATAGTTAGATATTTGACACAAGTTAAAGGAGACCACCTGATGAAGCAATCCTAAAAATGCAGAAATAGGTCAGATCTCATCTATTGTGGTTGAATTTCGAGTTCCCACTCCAGAGGTTAATATATATAGAGTATATCAGGTTAGTAAATAGATTAAATTCTTTAGATAATTATTGAATAAAGTTTTGTCTGTGGATGTTCATTAGCATACCTAGATGTTTGGAATCAGGGAACATACATATGACTTCATTGATAGGAATTGTAGGAGATTTGATACATATTAGCTTAAAAAACCTTTCTTAAACAGTAAAAAAATAACATCTTTCTTGTCTGGTTGTAAATCTTTTTAAAGTATTTTCACTATTATAATCTATATCTAAACTATCATTTTTAAAAAATCAATTAAAATAAAAATTCTATTTGCGGATTATAACATAATTTTGTTTTACATTTTTAGTTAATGTTACCAATACCGTAAGTTTGATTGCCTGACATTCTTCATCACATAAATCTCTGGCATTGTTAAAACAATTTTATTTTTTTCGTTTACTTTCAAATTACTCAACGATAATACAACCAAATGTAGCATATATAGGGTATTTCTGGAAATGGAAAACATTTATCATAAGCTATACAATGTGTAGCTATTTTTTAGTTTAGATGGTGATTGTGCTATTTGTCTTATTTCAGGTAATATGATCGCAGAACAAGATATCATTCGGGCTTCCAAAAAACAAAAAGACAGCAGGTTTAGATGGAATTCCAAGCTTTGTAGTTAAAGACTGTACACGAGTTCTCATTAAGGCCTTTGGTTCATAATCTGTCACTGTCTTTCTACAAATTTCCAGATGTCTGAAAAACTGCTCGTGTATGCTCGATTCTTAAGAAGGGGGCTCCTTCCATTGTTAGTAATTACAGAGCTATATCAATACTTTCTAACTCTACGAAACTACTTGAGGTAACTCTATACAATCAGATTTACTCGATATTTCATGTGTCTCCCGATCAACACGACTTTATGGAAAAAAGATCATGTACGACAAACTTAGCCTGTGTTGTTACCCAGTATTTGAGTGAGGCTTTGAATAATCAGAAGCAGGTTGATGTTATTTATTTTGATTTTCAAAAAGCATTTGACCAGATTAATCATTATGTTTTGTTATCCAAACTTGATCGCCATGGCTTTTCTTGGAATTTAGTCAAATTTTTTTAATTCTATTTATCGGGTAGATACCAATATGTCTAATATAACGATGTTAGATTTTTTACTTACCCTATAAATACTGGCGTTCCGCAAGGTTCCAATTTGGGTCCCTTACTATTTATTAACGATTTATCTAATTTAATTAAATGTCACCAATAACTTTTTGCTGACGACTTAAAATTTTATAGGATAATTAATAATACGTACAACTGCCAATATGTGCAATCAGTCTTTGATCTTGTCTCAATATGGTGTACAAGTTATCGTATACATATAAATATATCTAAATGTAATATTGTATCATATACTAGGAGGAAAACTATTATTTATTATAATTATCAGTTGGCATCGACCGAAATAAATAAGTGTGATGGGGTCAAGGCTTTGGGTGTTTTCTTTGACAGTGGCTTGACCTTCAAGCAGCACATAAATAATATTGTATCTTCTGCATCTAAGTCACTTGGATTTATTATTAGGAATTGTCAAAATTTTAGGAATATATCGGCTTTGAGATTATTATTTCAATCATTGGTCTGTTCGAAGTTAGATACTGTTCACTAATTTGGTATCCGCTGTATCCAAATTATATTGATTCAATTGAATCTATTCAAAGACGATATTTGAAGTGTCTTTGTTATAAGGAAGATGGTAATATATTGATAATATTAAATTTTGAATGAATGATATGAATGATGTTTGGTTTATACAGATTCGGAAATTGCAGATTTTTACAGAGAAAGTAGAAATTGCCGCTTCATCCCAGGGAAGGTACGAAGTCTAAGAGGGGCGGCGACGTGCATTGGTCTAGCCTTCCCCACTACTACGGTAACCGGTTCCGTATCGCCAACGCAAATTCGCCATTGCAAATCTAACTGTCCGGTCAACTGCTGCCAGTGTTGTCAGGTCTCATGCTTTTGCATGAGATCTCATGCATTCCGAGGAAATCTCATGCTCTCATATTTTGATTACAAAATCTCATGCTTTTTAATAGACACAAAAAGAAATAATAAAATTATTAAAATTACTCTTTGAAATCTACCAAAACAAAGACCTAACGAGAAATAAAGGCAACATCGAGGGCAAAATTGAATAGATAGAGGTAGGTATCTACAATATTTGGGTACTTGAAATATCCTTTATTGTAGACTGATCTCTTAATAATTAGCAATGAATACATAAACGGGTATGACAGTCTACGGATATGCGGTGTGTGTGCTGTATTCACGCTGTATTGCAGTGATTCTTAACTCTATTCCGTAAGGGTACCTACATTTTCTGGAAACAACAGATTTTACGACCCGTGAGTCACCCTGCGTCACGTCAACTGCGCCTCAACGTTCGCCCGGCCTAACAATAAAATAAATTAGAAAGGTTACGTGGATAATAACTTTTAAGCAAGTACCTGTAAGTAGGTACCTACTTACAATGTAATATTATGATAAAATAGCAGAACATAATGCTTTTTAATGAAATAAAAATGGCATTACAAAAGTAATTAAAAATTAAGCTGTGTCAAGAGGTGTTTTTTGATAAATTAAGCCATCTCATGCTTTTTTCTCCAAACCTCATGCTTCTTTGAAATTATTCTCATGCACTGAATTTTTCCCACCTGGCAACACTGCTTGATGCGAACACGCTGTGGTGGAAGTATGCGTGTAGCATGACACAAATACACGCAAGCTGCAAAACACAATTCGCCATCAAGATCCTCACTTTCCAAATCTGTATATAGATTTCTATACAAAAAAAATATTATTATCGTATATTGAAAGTAGCTTTGTAATTATTTAATTTATAATGAATTGTAAAATTTTGAATAAGATTGAAAGTCTAATTTTGATTATTTGTTGGGCGCCGTTTATAAGAATATACACTTGGAATATTTACCTGCAATGCTCTTATAATGATGTCGGTAGAACCAAGACTCCACTGTCTCTAGGGAAGCGGTTACCTTGTGGCTTATTATACACTATGTATTGGAATTATTGTTTCTAATAAAATGTATCTTTTGTTTAGAATTTAATTTTTTAATCAAATTTTCAATCTTTAATTCAAATTAACTTTGTTAATATATATTTTTTTTCTAATAAAGAATATAATTTGTTTTATTTTTGACTGATTTATAGTTACTAGGTAATAAAAGAATTTCAGATTCAATCTTCAACAAATTCTATTAATCTATAATTACACAAATTTCAATGCACAAACATGAATCTACTAATTATCCTAAATCTTAATCTAGTATAAATTTTTGATTATAGAGCTCTAGAGCTTTTGTTTTGATGTATACTATTGATATGAAGTATTTATTCAAATATTTTGAATTCTAATAATTTAATTGTGCACACTTTTCTTTATAACTAAATTCAAATTTGTAAAATATTTAAATCAAGCAATTACAAATATGGCCAATGATCATTTAAAACCCTCGTTCTGTTCCGTTGAAAGTCTGAACTGGAGATGATCTGCTTTGAAGTCTCCTAAGGCTCAGCAATTTTTACCAATGGCACTAACTCACTGCTTTTTCACTACGGTTTACTTAATTTCTTTTCACTTACGCGGCACAGCTTTTTAAATTTCTAATTCAGTAACAGTTTACTGAGTTGGTATGGAATTTCTCATGACTTGTCACTTGGGGCATTCCACGCCAACTCAGCAGTCGATCTCACATCACCCTCTCAGATCTGGTTCAAAATTGGTACATCGATTGATACTATTGAAAAAAGGATATTCTCAAATTTGCAGCCCCTAAGACCGTTTCCTGTCACCAGGGGCCCATAGTGAAGTTTTCGACCATCATTTCACCTTCAGGGGTCTGAAATCGGTTTTTCGTGTACTGACGCGGCATTTTGGTCTAAAAAAATTATCAAAAATACATAAGAAATGCCAAATTTTCCGTAGAACACGATGCCGCCATCCGTTTTCCGATATCTAACAAGGGGAGCCCGGAAAACGCGAAAAACCGCGCTTTGGTAAAAAATCTGATATCTCAAATACGGTCGCTTCAAACTGGCTGAAAATTTACCAAAAGGCTCTTCGATTATTGCTCTTTCGAATGTTCATACGCGCGTGGTGATCATTATATGTAAAAAAAAAGTTACACGCGTTTTACAGGTTTTATATGGGATTTTCTGTAATTTTTTTATTGTAACCGCTCCACTGGCCCTATCCAGTTGGGTAATAATTGGATTTTTTTCTCTCACCAAGCGTCTCTTTTGTCCCCCTGTCTTTACAAACACAGAAATTTCTCTCTCCAGCCAGTATTAGAGAAAATATTATTTAGATAGAATGCTGATTCATGTATAAGGACGTGTAAAATAGTGAAAATAATATGGAGATGTCAACAATGATTGTAATATGGGTTTTCTTGTTTCTTACTGCGATTTTCATTCGTTATATTTGTATTATATTCATATTTTTTACAAATAATAGAAGTAAGCTGCAGAAAATGTCAATTTGCTCAAAAATCAAAAAATTTACGAAAAATTGTGAAATAAATCATTGAATAAATAATGTTTTCTCTAATACTGGCTGGAGAGAGAAATTCTGTGTTTGTAAAGACAGGGGGACAAAAGAGACGCTTGGTGAGAGAAAAAAATCCAATTATTACCCAACTGGATAGGGCCAGTGGAGCGGTTACAATGAAAAAATTACAGAAAATCCCATATAAAACCCGTAAAACGCGTGTAACTTTTTTTTTACATATAATGATCACCACGCGCGTATTAACATTCGAAAAAGCAATAATTGAAGAGCCTTTTGGTAAATTTTCAGCCAGTTTGAAGCGACCGTATTTGAGATATCAGATTTTTTACCAAAGCGCGGTTTTTCGCGTTTTCCGGTCTCCCCTTGCTAGATATCGGAAAACGGATGGTGGCATCGTGTTCAACGGGAAATTTCGCATCTCCTATGTATTTTTGATCATTTTATTAGACCAAAATGCCGCGTCAGTACACGAAAAACCGATTCCAGACCCCTGGAGGTGAAATGATGGTCGAAAACTTCACTATGGGCCCCTGATGACAGGAAGCGGTCTTAGGGGCTGGAAATTTGGTAATATCCTTTTTTCGATTGTATTAATCGATGTACCAATTTTGAACCAGATCTGAGAGGGTGATGTGATCGACTGCTGAGTTGGCGTGAAATGCCCCAGTATCAATGTTGACTAAAACTTTTGTTCATTTGTTTTGCTTGCTTTCAGGCTGTGATATTACCTGTTCAAAGTTTGTTGACCTACCGCCGAAAATTCTGACGTTTCTAATTTATATGTGTGGAGAATTTCTCTTGTTGTCATGACTACCAAAAGCTTTTGACAATTTGAAAATATAAATCGAAATTATGGAAATATGCTTGGTTTTCAGTCTAAATTAGATACAGTTCTGTGTTCCTGGCATGATTCCTATTCTTTCGATGTCCCATTTGTCTGTTTTTGAGAGAATCTCAACCTTACATTTTTTTGTCTTATTTTATTGTTTTTACCTAATTTCCTTATTCTACTTATAATTCAACATGTTTGCATCTGTAATTGAGCTTCTATTATAGTTAACTTAACTTTTTATTACTTTTTATGTGATAATATTTAGTTACATTGAAAATTTTTGTGAATGTCATTTACACTTTTATTTCTTTTGTTCAAATAAATTACTTTTTCAATTGCAAGTTTTATTAAGTAAATCTATGTTGAATTAACTCTATTTTAATGCCACAATTATCACAATTGGTTTGAGTTTATTAATTTTAATTTATAAAATTTGTTTTCGAGTTCTAATATATGTCAAAATTTTCATCCTTGGATGGGTTTTTATGTTACATGTCTATCATTTCACGTATTTATGGAAAATCAAATTCTTTATTACCTATGCTTGTAATATATGATTCTTAATTAATTAAATTTTAAATTATATTATCTCATTTTCCCTGAGATGTTTTTAGAGTTTTACCTCTATGTTATGTAATTTTGTGAATATTTCAACTGACCCCCTTTGTTTCCAAGGTTTTATTTGGCCTGTCTAAATAAAATCTTGAAACAAACAATTACTTGTAAATATTCCAACTATATCATGGTTTCAATCTCTTTTTCTCAAGAATTTTCCAACACATATCAATTCTTAAGTAATATTTACAGTTCTAAATACTTAAATGTAATATTTATAAATAGGCGTAAATATAAATATTCCTCTGGTTATTCCTGTATTAGGTTCTAATTCATAGCTGTTTTTCCCATCAGTTGTGTTTATTAAATATGGTGTAATGCTCTTACTAAAGCTGCGCAAGCACTGCAAACCAAAAGATACCACTGAAAACTGAAAAACTTCGCCATCTATCATGAATCCAGTATATTTCCTACTTTCTTCATGTAGTGGAATTAGCCAAAAACTATGCTTCGAATCTATTTTTGTAAAAATGTTTGCTTTTGTTATTCTTCCTAAAATTGCGTCAATAGACATGGGTGCCTCATACTGTGGAATTGTAAATTTGTTTATATTTCGAGCATCCAAACACAATCTAATATCCCCATCTTTTTTTCTTACCACCACTAATGGATTTATGTATGACGTATTACTTCGCTCTATGATCTTGTCTTTTAATAAACTTTGAATCTCATCCCTTACTTGATTTTTGTAATTGTATGAAATTGGGTATGTTTTCGTTTTAAAATTTTGTATATCATTATTTACCTCTAATTTGTGAGTATAATTGTTAGCTTGCCGTGTCTCCCTCTGAATAAGCTTACTGTACATTCCTAATAAACTTTTTACATCTTTCAAATATTTTTCGTTGCATTTTATTTCTACTTTATTTAACTCAACAGCACCAACAGCACCAACAGCAGAAACAGCACCAACAGCAGAAACAGCACCAATAGCACCAACAGCACCAACAGCAGAAACAGCACCAACAGCAGAAACAGCACCAATAGCACCAACAGCACCAACAGCACCAACAGCTCCAACAGCAGAAACAGCACCAACAGCACCAACAGCAGCAACAGCACCAACAGAGTGATATTTTCCTCATCCTCCTGTACACCTTTGTAATTATAATCATTTATATCATTATTCATTATACTTTCATTATTATTATTTTTATTTTCGTTTATTTTTCTGCAAGTTATCTTTCCTACTTTTTCGAACTCTACCCACATATCATACAATTTCATTTTATTCTGTTCGTAATCTATTATGATTTTATGTTTCGACAATTGATCAGAGCCCATAATAATATCATACTCTTTTGGTATAATTAATAGCTGTAAATTAATTTCCTTATTACTGATTTTGACATTTAGATTTAGCATTTTGTTCGCTGTATACAACTTTTTATTGTTTGCCCCTATTAACGTTAATGTTGGGATTAAATTTTTACAAGTATTTTCGTTTATTAGTGACATTTCCGAACCAGTATCTATTAAGGCAATTTTATTCTGATTTTGATACTTTAACTTTATGAAAAGTAAATATATTTGCTGCTTTTGATTCATTTCCTCAATTTTATCATTTTCTACAAAAATAAACTCTCTTGGATGTTCGAATTGACTAGGTTTTGGCTGTCCGATTGGTTTGCTGTTTAATGAAAATTTTGACTATTATTATTATTTTGAGAATCATTTAAAATTTGCGAGTTTTGACCTTCATTACATTGCTGATGGTCTGTGTCATTTTGTCTGTCATTTCCCTGATTGTTATCTCGATGTCTGGATTGTGATCTTTCCCTATTTCTTATTTCCCGATCTGAGCTATGATTAGTTTACCTATCTACTCTATTGAAATGTACACGTCTGTGTTCTCTACTATTGCTCGGATTCCCATTACCTTGATGGTTTCCATACAGTGAATTTTGCCCATAATTGTGATTATTGTCATTGTAGTTTTTATTGTTGTTATTGTAATTGTTTCGGTTGTAATTTGGGTTACTTTCTATGTTTGTGTACTGAGTGTTTTGGTTTATTGTGCCATTGTTGTTGTATTGATGATTTTGTGTGTTATTATTATTGTTGTATTGTCTGTAGTTATTTTGTTGGTTGTTGTTGTTGTATTCTCTGGGGTAATATTGTTGGTTATTGTCAGTATATTGTCTGTTATAGTTTTTTGATTGTTGTTACCCTGAAAACCCCTATTCCGGAAATTTGAGCGATTGTTATTGGGATTGTATTGTTGATTATTGTTTAGGTTGCAATCTTCCACATTGTTATTAGTATCATGATTACTACGTACATTGAGTCTATTGAGATAATCGCACAATTAGTCTATATTACAGATGTTATTCACGCTTACACTCCTCGTGATATCACCCCTAAAATGCCTTCTAACCCCCCTGAAATATTTCTAACAATTTCACCCTCAGTTAATGGTGGTGTTAAAAACCTAGCCTCTGCATATAGTCTCATTGCGTAACCCATTTTATTACTTGACATTTTGTCATCATATCTTCCACCAAATAACCTCGTCCTTGTTTTTCTTGTTGAAATTCGCCCCAATAATGCTCCAGGAATTTCTCCTCGAAGTTTTCCATATTTTGTATCTCATCTTCTCTTCCCGTAAACCATACATGCGCATCTCCTTCCAAGCTTTCTCGAATCACCTGTCTCAAATCCTCACATTCTGTTACATTTTTACATCTGTTCTTAATGCTTTTCAAAAACACTATGGGATGAACAATACTTATACGCCCATTAAATTTTATTGCGTTGCTATTGCCTCCACATGTAACATATCTTACTTCTACTGTTTGGTTTCCCCCCGTCGCTTGTCTTGTTTGGATATCCTCTTCACATTTTTAAAGTGTCTTTTGTGTCTCTTTGATCTCCGTATCCATTCTCTTGATATTACATATTACAACTTCTTCTCTTTGTTGGATAATATTTATATCGGCTTTACACCCCTCAATTTCCTTTTGCACCATCCTCCCACAATTTTCTTTGTTCTTTTTGACTTCTTCTCTTAATGATTCCTGTTCTTCCTCCAAATACTTGAATTTTCCTTCTATTTTTGTTTCTAAATTCTTGTGTTTATTCCTGACTTTATCCATAAATTCTGCATTCTTCTTCTCAATTTGTTCTATCCTTCTTGCAATCTCTTCTGCTATTTCTGTCTTCAATTGTGTATCCCTTTCTTCTAGTTTCTGATCTAAATTTCTTAATAGTGTTTCCTGTTTCTTTTCTGCGTCCATTTTGTCCTATTGTCTTATAAGCTCTGCTTTTCTTTCTTTCTCCTTTTGTCTTGCCTCTTTTTCCTTTTTCTGTTGCAATTCTTTTTCTGCCTGCTTCTTTTCTGCATCTTCTTTCTCCTTCTGTCTCTGTGATTCAGCTTGTTTAAACATTTCCATCAATATTCTTTCTATGCCAGCACTTCCTTCCAGTTTACTTTCCTGTTGTTCCCCCCTTTTCTCAATACCAGTTACAATGCTGGTTTCCTCTGTACTCTCCATACCATACGAGGATGTACGATCTTCTTCTATTAACGTCTTTCCGCTACGCAGATCCATGTTCTTTTTGTTTTAGGTGATTACATTATTTAATTCCAATACTAACATTTGGTTTTCATTTCAGCACTTTTCTGACCACCCTGTATAATCAGAGATCCTTGTTTTTCAAGCCCCACGTTGGTTAGCGACAATTATATTGATAATATTAAATTTAGAATGAATGATATGAATGATATTTGGTTTATATAATGATTTCTATACAAAAAAATTAATATTATCGTATATTGAAAGTAGCTTTGTAATTATTTAATTTATAATGAATTGTAAAATTTTGAATAAGATTGAAAGTCTAATTTTGATTATTTGTTGGGCGCCGTTTATAAGAATATACACTTGGAATATTTACCTGCAATGCTCTTATAATGATGTCGGTAGAACCAAGACTCCACTTTCTCTAGGGAAGCGGTTACCTTGTGGCTTAATCACTATGTATTGGAATTATTGTTTCTAATAAAATGTATCTATTGTTTAGAATTTAATTTTTTAATCAAATTTTCAATCTTTAATTCAAATTAACTTTGTTAATATATTTTTTTTTACTAATAAAGAAAATAATTTGTTTTATTTTTGACTGATTTATAGTTACTTAGTAATAAAAAAATTTCAGATTCAATCTTCAACAAATTCTATTAATCTATAATTACACAAATTTCAATGCACAAACATTAATCTACTAATTATCCTAAATCTTAATCTAGTATAAATTTTTGATTATAAAGCTCTTATTTTTTTCTTTTGTTTTGATCTATACTATTGATATGAATTATTTATTCAAATATTTTGAATTCTAAAAATTTAATTGTGCACACTTTTCTTTACAACTAAATTCAAGTTTGTAAAATATTTAAATCAAGCAATTGCAAATATGACCAATGATCATTTGAAACCCTTTATACATGCATGTGTAAAATTATTTTTTTCTATTATTATATACTTTTTGAAACAATAAAACTAATAGATTTTGAAAATATGTTTTATTTCTTAATTTCATTCAGTACATCAAGAGTTCCCATATAATCATGGAGATGTATAGAAGCCCAAGGTGCAGAGTCAGGTCCACAGTTCCATCCTAAGGTAACATCTGGATCTTGTTCGCCTTTCCTCACATTATCCTGAATCCATTTCAGAATACTATGATGATGGTGATTTGTAGATGGTTCAAATTTCCAATGTATCTTCTTGGATTCTTGAATGATGTACAAATGTCGAAGTGTATCACTTCTGGCATAGTATGCAGCTTTTGTAATAGCTTCATCAATGCAATAAGCAATTGTTTTATAATTATTTGATATATTTTCCACTGGAAAAGTAGTATCTGAATAATGCATATATGGATAATATTTATTGTCAAAACTATCTAGTAGCAGTTCAAATAAGTAAATTTTAAATGATATCTTAATAAAAGGATATATTGATTCTATGATATCATCTAACTGCTTTATTTTAATGTTTGCATAACCTTCTTTTTTGCATGCACTGATAACATTTTCAATAATCACATCAAGTTCTATTTTTTTGTCTATTAGTAATATAATAGTGGGATGGTAAGGTGTTGTTTCATTTTCAGCTAACCACTGAAAATCAATTTCTGGTATTACCACTTCTTTTAATATATTGTTTAACAGTATGTAGTTTCCACCGCTGTCAATGTCAACTATGCAACGTTTAATAAACTGGTTGTAAACGTCACTGGTTGCACAATGTAATGCAATACTCATTTCAGTAGACAAATTTTGTGTATCCATATTATCTGTTAGGCTAATAAAAATAGTTTTAATTTAAGACTACATTTTATTTTTACAATTTCAGTGTTGTGCTTCTTAAAATATTATTAAACAACATTTTGTTCATAAGGATTAAAATTAGATTTATAACCCCACGCATGTGTATCTGTACTTATAGAGTTTAGGATTCGTTTATCATCATAAGGATTGAGAATCATTTTATTCTGTCGTATTGTGTACACAGAATGTTTCTTTGATTTGATAAGGTGTTGAGGTTTATAAACAATTTCATGATGAAATAAGGTTCTTTTGTAGTCATCAAATGAAATTTTTTAATGCTCGCAAAAGTAGAACCGTTTGACTTTTTTATCAGTTTATTATTATTAACTTTATAGGCATACATTTTTGCTCGCAAACCGATAAATTCTAACATAATTTCTCCATTATTTTCATCTTTCATTAATCCAGGAACTTTCTTATTTTTTGGTTGTATTCCATATATGTTATCATATTCATAGTTGGATGTATCGAATCTATGAACATCTGTTTTTATATACTCATAAATATCCTGCTCTTTAAACGCATAAATTAAGCTATCTGTGTCGGTATACATTAATTTTGCATTATTACCCATTTTCTTCAGTATGTAGTCGTAGTGAAACTCATATAGAAAGGTCTTAGATATATCCAATATACAAAATCCTGCATATATATGTAGGTTTATTAAATAATATTTCCAATTTATTCATTTCTATTATGGTCATATCATCATTAAAAATATTACAGCTATGAAAGTTGGGTTTTGCAATATACTTTTAAGGTCCATACCGCCCCTCCCACTTAGTTACTAATCGAACATCTTTATATTTTCTTACATTCTCCATTAATTTACCAAATACTGCATTAATCATTAGTTTATAGAAATTTATATCAAAATCATTGTTAGATTGTTGACGTAATTTAGTATTTAAATCAATATATTTCTTTAACCAAGGTGCTTGTTTAAATCTAAGAACTCTATTGATCTTTTCCAATTTTAATCCATATTGTAAGTACATCTTTAAATTTCTATAATGAACAATAATAATTCTTTTTTGGATATAATGTTAGCAGTAATTTTTTAAATTTTAATTTAGACGAAGGCATCGGTGGAATCATGTGTTCTGGAGCTAATGGTAAATCATTATGAAATCGATGGAGGTAAGAAGAATATTCTAAGCACATTCAAAAATATAACTAATGTCGGCATCATCTGGAATATTCATTATTTCTAAATTTTTTATTTCAGGATCATCACCGTCTAGAAATATAAATTCTCCATATGGTAAATATTCAGACATTGCTGCACCGTATAAATTATTTACATCAAAATACATTAGATATGTAGATTCTTGAGTTGGATCATACTGACCACCCATATATTTATTACTAGCTTTTGCATATCTATTAGAACACTGAGACACTCGGATGCCTCTTTCAATAAACATAACTTTATCAATATCTGTTAAAAGCTCCAATTGTACTTCACTTGTTTTAAGCATCGCATCAAATGCGAGATCTGGAGCTGTATAAAAATGAGACGGATCCAACTCATACGTTGATAAACAAGTTTCACGAAAATTTTCAAATATATCTGCAAGAAGGAGAACATCCGTTTTTAAATATAAATCTGAATATTCGCCTAAGGATTTTATATTGAATGTATTCCAAACATTAATGGCATGTTGATAATCCTCATCTTTAACATTTTCATCATGTAACTTACCTTAGGAAGGTAAACTCGTCTCAGAGAGTTTTTCCCACGAATCAATTGTGAGAAATATGCTGACTGGGTATGAGCGGACATGCTAGAGTGAAACCGTGACCTAGGCTACCGTCCGTTGCGAGGCCGGGGAGCCGAAAGGAATAAGGCGGCATTGACATATTTTTGTTGAATGAAGTGTCACCCAATTTTGGGAATTCAAATTGTTCTGTAGCAGAGCTTAATAAAATATATTTATAATAGTTAACTTTGGGTAATTTCTAACACAATATAATTGTATGGGAAAATTCCTTTTCTTGTTAGTAAGTCAGATTCTTTATCATTTTGACAGTGACTTTTAGTAATAGACTTTTTTGTGTTTTCTAAATATAAAGATAATTTATTTATACTGCTAGCCATAAATCTAAAGGAATCAATAAATCTTAAATGAATTTTGGTGTTATCAACTGTTTTAGTAAATGAAATAAATTTTTCTTTATTAACTGGTAAAAGTTTAATGGTTCCTGAAAAGCCCGTAGCCAGTTGCTTTATTGTAAAATTTGCATCATAGGCACTCAAATTGTGAAAAACAACAGGTATATTGCAAGAATTTTTATAATTGAGATTGCAATTTTGATGTGCAGGTCCTCTATATTTAGATGTAAGGTGACAATGGTCATGAACTTTAATCTGATTTAATGTAAAAGGTTTTTTACAAATGTGACAATGGGTTGCTGTTGCATAAATTATTTCTTGTGCAGGTGTCAAGTTTTTCATGGGCTTTACATTTTCAAAGATATCATTTACAAATTGTGAAATATTTCGCAATTCGGAAATAAACCACTTTATGCTATCCTCTCCTTGATATAAATTAAATTTTGATAAATTATCATCATATGAGCATTTCAAATAATATGCTACACTGAAAGGGGTATGTTCTTGATAGTTAACAGAATAATATTTCTCAGACCTAAATTAGTGCATGGTTCCAAGATGCTTTCAAGATCAGCATATTACAAAAGGAACTTTTTCTTTATAACTATAGTGTTTGAATTGTAAATATTTTTCAGATTCTTTTGGCACTCTTAATGCACATTTATTCATATTAGTACATTAAAATAAGTGTTTTTTGAGTAAATTATCAGAGCCAAAATGATTTAAACATCTATAGCAAATGAAAGTCTTATGCCCATGAGAAGATAGTTGTTTTGAAAATAACGCTGACATTCTTTTAATCCATGCAAAATGATAAATTATTTTGTTGCTATAGACTCCATTAATATTATTTTCTATTGCAGAATTATTTTTATCTGTAGATAACACTAATAAATTAATATGTTCTGTATTATTATCCTTATTTTCACTTAAAGAAAGAGGTAGGATACTTTTGTTTTCTATGCAGTATAAATTAATAGATAAGTTATTTATTTAGCTTTTCAAACTTTTTTATGTCGATAAAAAATCAAGAGAATCATAATTTAAAATATTTTTGAAATGTGGATAACTTGACACCCTCTCTGGATGAGTATTATTAGCTGGGTGCAAAGCTGAAACTACAGCCCACAGAAAACAAAATTGATAATTATTTTTACCATTTATTACAGCTTTTTTCGGTAAGATGAAATCTGGAAGGGCAACATATGTTGATGACCCACCTTGTAAGGGGGAAAAATTATTAATGTTTACTTTTAAATGTAGAATTTCTAGAAGCGCCGAGCCGGAATCTTTTTCATTAAACTCCTCCAATTTTTGTGTTAGAGGATGAATTACATACTGTTTATACCATTGTCTTAAATTAGTGTTAATATCAATGATGTGATTTTTTGTAGGAAATGTTTTATTTTCAATATCACCACTTTGAGGTTTAATGAAATCGCATACCAAAACTACATTTACTTTAAGCATTGAATGACAAGAACTTTAATTTTAAGCTGAAAACTAGTAAAAGCTTTATTTAAGAAACATAATGGGTCCTTGATACTTAAATTTGCAATAATTCCAGTACACAATCTTCCACTAAAACATGAATCAATAGTATGCCACACTAAATTGCGGTTGCGTTTTTTACTAACATTACCAACTATACCACTTCCTACTTTCATACACGACTGTTTCAAGTGTTGCAATTTAGCTAAATAAAATTTTAGAACGGCTAAATTTCCTTCTAATCTAAAAGGATTTTCAGTTTCCTTCTGATCATGAATTTTATTTTTAATTGCAATTTTCAATAAGCTAATATTCCGTTTTAGTATTATTATATGATTGGTTATTTCCTCTTTCGTTTTTAACAACTTAATAACCTCCCCAGTAGTTTTCACAATACTAGAACTAAAAGAAGAAACAGTAGCTGAAGGATTCATTATTTCAGCTACACACAATACAGAAGCACAACACTGTTCAATTAAAAAAGTAACTCAAAACAGATTACTCACAGATGGTGATAAATGAGAACTGATGAAACTGACCAAGTGTGCATCATTTTATAGTACACGCAACTAAATGTAGAGAGATCAATTATACCGGAATCTGTAAATTTGCAAAATCAGTGAATTTGCAGGAAGTAAGGTGTCGTATTACAATTTTTGATGATTCAGCTATATTGCAGGAAATAAGGTATCGTATTACATTTTTTTGCTGACTCAGCGAATTTGCAAGAAATAAGGTGTCGTATTACAATTTTTACTGATTCAGCTATTGTGCAGGAAATGGCGAATTTGGAGAAATGGGTGTCAAATTACAATTTTTACTAACTCAGGGAATTTGCAGGAAATAAGGTGTTGTATTACAATTTTTGCTGATTCAGCTATTTTGCAGGAAATAAGGTGTCGTATTACATTTTTTGCTAACTCAGTGAATCTGCAGGAAATAAGGTGTATTACAGTTTTTGTTGATTCAGCTAATTTGCAGGAAATAAGGTATCGTAAAGTTTGTTTAAACTTTGCCTATGTTTTCTATCAATGTCAATAATTGGGGAGTTTGTTATTTAACAATTATATACGGGTGTTCCCTCTAAGACTTTCAGTGCGAATATCTCAGAAACCATCATAGCCAGTGCGACGAAATTTTGTATACAGACACTAGATGGCGCGTAGAATTCGATAATGGCATTAGTTTTTATACAGGGTGTTCAGTTTTGCAGAGAATGGATTTAATTTCGATTTTTGGTAGTCAACCTCGGCAAAAATTGTATTTAAATTGAAATATCTTTAATTCTGAACACATTCTGATAAAAAAGTCACGAACAATTTTTGTCTTGTCATAAAAACTCCTATGAAAAGTGAAATTGTTTTGTCATGCCAAAAGTGAATCCAATTTACACACACGCAACTGCCGCATGGATAGACGTCAAAACGTAAAGTGACAGAAACTGTCAAAGCAAGTATGAGTAGGTATTTTTGTAGAAATTTTATTATAAATACGTAATACCACGAGGTACCTACATTGAATGTGCGTACGTATTTGCAATAATGGTACAGTTTTGTTAAAAGAAAATGGAAGTTTGAGCAACCTTGCCTGTAATGAATACCCAGAACACAGAAAATTGTGAAACATTAATATTATTATTTTTCACCATATCACTCTCAAACTAATAAATTACGTGCAAACATTAACAGCTGTAAAAAAATATAATATTGTGGGAAATCATGAAAGCAATAGGGGACGATCCCTAAATAAGAAAGCAGAATTTATAAACATCCTCTCCGTTGGTTCGACCACGTTCGACTTGAAGGGCGCTGCGAGCTATCTAGTGTATCTACAATCCACAGAGGGTAATCTGACTAATCTGTGCTACAATCTAAACGTGATCTAAACTTGTGGTTACTTAACCTAGAATTAGTGATGGGCAAAACGTTTACCCGCGTGTAACGTTACAGGCGGCGCCGCTCCAGAAAAATACCGTTACAAAATTCCGTTACTTTTTTTTTTTCTTTAGTTTTTTGGGTTTTTGCCACACTTCTGAAAAATAATAGAGATTAATTAAATAAGCCCTTGCGCCAAACGGAACAGTCAAGGGTTATTTTTGAAACTAAGTTTGCCTAACTAAAAATCTCACACTGAAAAAACAGATAAGTAAAATAACAAAAATCACATCACTATCGCGCACTTCCGTATTATTGACGTTTCGAAAACCTCTCTGTTTTCGTTCTCAAAATCGTATTAAAATGTTAAACGTATGTCAAGTTTGACAGTTTAAAATTTGTTTATCTGCTTCCATAGAGATGTTAAATGATTTTTATTTTATTGTTACTTACTTCTTCTTGATACAACTGTAGCCAACAAGGATCGATGTTCACTGAACAGTTTGACACACACTTATCTCCGTTCAACAAAATAATCGCGGTCTCTTTTAATTTTCTTTTTGTTGCGTTATCTTCCTTCTCTAAAATTTTTACCGAACCCCATTGAATTAAATGACCGTTTTCCCAAGCGTGTTCGCAAATTTTGGATTTTTCAAATTCCCGTCTATTTAAGTAATTTTTATGTTCCTCAACTCTAACATTCAGATGCCGAGACGTTTCTCCAACATAGAGTTTATTGCATTCACAAGGTATACTGTAGATGCAATTTTTGAATTTTGTATATCATTTTTGGACGCGTTTTAGACAAAAATGATCGCAAAGTATTAGTTGTCTGAAAAACTGTTCGAATATTAAATTTATTACCGATTCTTCTTAACTTTTCTGATAATATAGGAATGTATGGAATTTTTATTGTATGATTAATTTCTTTTATTTGTCTTACAGTGTTCGTTTTATCTGTAATATTTTTTAATGTTCTATCAACAAAATTTAGAGGGTATTCATTATTTATTAAAACATTTTTAATAAATTTTATTTCGTTATTAAAAATATCATTGTTTGATGAAATTAATTTTGCTCTATCATATAAACATTTAACAACACCTTTCTTAATATCGATGTGATGGTTAGATCTAAAATTTAAATATCTATTGGTGTGAGTTTGTTTTCTATAAACACTTGTTTCTACAGAATTATCGTGTTTTTTTAATTAAAACATCTAAAAATGGTAGCATATTATTATTTTCTATTTCCAAAGTAAATGTTATTGTTGGTTCTTTATTGTTAATATCATTTAAAAATTCATTTAATTCTGTAACAGTAAAAGGCCAAATTGCAAAAATATCATCTACATATCTCCACCAGATAGTTGGTTTTTTATTTATGTTTTGAATATAATTTTCTTCAAAAATCCACACGGAAGATACCTCACCTATGGCATACTGATGAGAGCCAATAAGCTCGAAACCGGTATATGTCTGGTGGGCGTCTGACGAATGACTCTAGCTGTTGCTATAGGTTTTCCAGGTGTAATTCAATGCTGGTCGGGGCATTAGCCCGCAGAGTAGTTGTTTCCTGGAATTCCGTGTTTGCAAAATATCGTTTCTCGCCGATCGCGATAAAGGTCGACAGCTTTCAATGGTGTCTACTGCATGTAGAACGCTTCGTGCCTGCGACATTTTCAGTCCGGCATGGAGTAGCGAACGGCCGATAGATGTAGTTAGTTCTACACCGCGTACTCATGGTCCCTTCTGTCGGGTTAGACAGACGAAAGCAGCTAGGGTTATTCGTCAGATACCTCACCTATGGCATACTGATGAGAGCCAATAAGCTCGAAACCGGTATATGTCTGGTGGGCGTCTGACGAATGACTCTATCTGTTGCTATAGGTTTTCCAGGTGTAATTCAATGCTGGTCGGGGCATTAGCCCGCAGAGTAGTTGTTTCCTGGAATTCCGTGTTTGCAAAATATCGTTTCTCGCCGATCGCGATAAAGGTCGACAGCTTTCAATGGTGTCTACTGCATGTAGAACGCTTCGTGTCTGCGACATTTTCAGTCCGGCATGGAGTAGCGAACGGCCGATAGATGTAGTTAGTTCTACACCGCGTACTCATGGTCCCTTCTGTCGGGTTAGACAGACGAAAGCAGCTAGGATTATTCGTCAGATACCTCACCTATGGCATACTGATGAGAGCCAATAAGCTCGAAACCGGTATATGTCTGGTGGGCGTCTGACGAATGACTCTAGCTGTTGCTATAGGTTTTCCAGGTGTAATTCAATGCTGGTCGGGGCATTAGCCCGCAGAGTAGTTGTTTCCTGGAATTCCGTGTTTGCAAAATATCGTTTCTCGCCGATCGCGATAAAGGTCGACAGCTTTCAATGGTGTCTACTGCATGTAGAACGCTTCGTGTCTGCGACATTTTCAGTCCGGCATGGAGTAGCGAACGGCCGATAGATGTAGTTAGTTCTACACCGCGTACTCATGGTCCCTTCTGTCGGGTTAGACAGACGAAAGCAGCTAGGATTATTCGTCGGATACCTCACCTATGGCATACTGATGAGAGCTAATAAGCTCGAAACCGGTATATGTCTGGTGGGCGTCTGACGAATGACTCTAGCTGTTGCTATAGGTTTTCCAGGTGTAATTCAATGCTGGTCGGGGCATTAGCCCGCAGAGTAGTTGTTTCCTGGAATTCCGTGTTTACAAAATATCGTTTCTGTACTTGGTTTAACTATTTAATAAAATTAAAGTGCATGGAATGTGTAAGTTAACGAGTGAACTAAATAAAAAATGTAAATAATGCAAGTATAACGGTAATTAAAAAGTAATACATACCTACATTGTGGCTTATTTGTTAATTAATGACTAAATTGAATAGCTTGACCCTTCATCTCAAGGTATTAATTAATATTATAGGTAAGTATTAGTTCTGAAACATTTCTGTTTAATAATTTGTGTAGAATAAAAAACAACAAATACAGACTTTAATTTATTAACAATAAAATAAAATTACATTAAGTATCTACAGTATTACTTCCGGTTTTATATTAAACAGTTATTCTGTATTCTAATTTCTATTACAGAGCAACGTTTAATCTGAGGGATGGTCATGCATGTACGATTAGAAACAAATCTTGCCATTTCATTGTTCGATACCAACCTTATTACATTATGTTGTGTATATTTTAACAACAGTTAGCTTTCAACATTTTTAAGATATTCTAACGAGATGTTTTCATACTGTACATAGAATTATGAAATTAGTTTATTTTTCTTAAATTTATTCGTTTAGAAATTTTAAAACCCACGACAGACAACTGAATTTAATGTCTTATAGAATACTTTTCAAAGTGAGTTAGAGACTTCTTTATAATATTATCCTTATCCATCATTCCATGTTCCGAATTATTTCCAAGAAAATGTCTGTAATATTTTTCAGTTATTCTTTCTGGTGGCAGTCTGGCACTAGGTACTCACACATAACTGAAAGATAAAAACAACAATTACAAATTATTATCTAGCTTTAAATGACTATTTAATAGGTACCTACAGGGTATAGTACATCTGCAGGTGATTCTTCCTAGCAAAAACCAATTGCTTTATTTTAGTTCTATATCATACGAAATACAAACATTGTAGTTTATTGTTTACTATTTTACAGATGTAGAGTTCTTCTTAAACATATTTTATCCATAAGGAACATAAGTAAAGTGCTGAACTGCTGAAATATGTGGACACAAGCAGAAGTAATAAGTAATCTCAATAATTTCTAGGTTATGCTTTCGTAACATTTCTTTTGTGGGCCTGGGGTTGGTTCCGATCTGACTTTCAACGACAAACACGTTCACATTATAATAAAAAAAGTTTTAGGAATCGTTCTGTTCGAATTTAGAGTAGTTGGAAAAGAGAGATATTCTTTAGGTACTTACACAATTTTGTAAATTATTTTGTGATAAAAAATACGGGTAAGTACCTAATTATTATGTACACTGTAGTAACATAAAAAAACAATTTACTGAAGTTTTATTACATTGTAATGGAACAATTTAAAAATATCCACAGATATTTTACAATATTCACAGATATTTTACAATATTCACACTGTAACCCTAGCTGCAGCGGTAGACTGCACCGACACAGCGACCCCAATGCTCCAAAAGGTTCAGCTTAAGTCTAAATTGTTATCGACAAGTCTCAATAACACCATTGTGCATACGTAAATTGCATTAAATACATTATTTAGCGTTATTTCTGTAAAATAAAATACTTTATGCCATTAATATTTGACAATTCATAGTTTTGACGTTTAGCGATGTTAGTTTCTTCTGTGTAAGTCTGGCTCAAGGCTATGCACGTTTTACATGACAAAACAATGAAATATGGGTACTTTTTGGAGGCATTTTTTTATGTTAAATTTTGAAATTTTTGAATGTTTATTTATCAATTTGTGTTCATAATTAAGTATATTTCAATTTAACCATAAGTTTTAGCATGGCTAACAACCAAAAAATCAAAATTAAATTGATTTCTTGGTAAATGGAACACCCTGTATAAGAATTGATTTTATCATCAGATTCTACGCGCCATCTAGTGTCTGCATACCAAATTTCGTCGCACTGACTATGCTGGTTTCTGAGATATTCGCACTGAAAGTCTTAGAGGGAACACCCGGTATATATATTATACAGGGTGTCCTAAATGTTAAACATGCTTAATGTTATTATCTCTTTAAAACAATAAACGCACTAATTACAACAATAAAACGAGAATAGTTCATGATAGTACCATAGTATTGGCATTTTAAGATACAAGTTGTCAAAACGAAAAATAGTAGTCTGGCTTACTAATTTACCAGCTTATAAGAAATTTAACAATACTACTTTTTACTTTTAACTGGAAGCAACACTAATTTCAATTATCTGACAGTATACCCTTTTTCGCCATTTTTTTTAATGATGTTTAGTTATATGATGAATTAAAAATTATGAGAAGAAATTAAAGATAGTTTTAAGTTTCATAATGATTTATTTTCAATACATAGATTATATACAGATAACTACAGTTCCAAATTATGTAATTTTTTCTACATTTTTATGTCCATTTTTGTTTTGTGTAGTATTTTAATGTGCTCCTCTAAATACATGTAATATTTCCTAATAATACGTTCAATTTCCACCTGTCTTCTAGTTTTCATTCTTCCCCCACAAATATAATGTCTGTTGTCAAGCCAATGGGTCCTTTACTGACCAGATATACCATCCGACTTCTTAGACTATCGTTGAATTTTTCAATACCTTTTTTTTTAAAATAATCGAAAAATCGCCGTGGTAAATAAGTGGAAAAATCTTCTGTTTCTGCTATTATAGAGTCACCGTATTTGGTATTGCTAACTCTTAACTTCACCACTTTGTACTTTTGATTTACCACTAATTCTTTAACGTTTTTCACAACTTTGACTGATGTCTCTTTATTTAATTTCTGTAGTTCCATTTCAGCTGAAGATACTTTTATAACTGAATAATATTTTATAAAGCATACATATATATACACAAATCGACCATTACATCAGCATTTTTCAGTAACTTGATATCTTTTGATAGTGTATTTCCTTTAAAATTACTAAATCAGCAGATATAGGAATATGATATTTTAATTTCCTGTTAAATATAATCAACAAAGTAATTTAATACCTGATTTGCTTTAGAATCAATGTCAGAAACAACTGCACTTAGCATTTTAAAGATGTTAAGCTATAACCTAATAGATTTGATTCAGAAAACACCTACAAATTTTTGCAAACGTAATTTAATCCAAACTAATCATAGTAATAAAAAACTATACCATGAGCCCCCCCACTCCAAGATGTACAAATCTGTTCATATAAATATTTGTCTAAAACTTGCAAGAGTATCATTGTTTTCATACCACCATAATAATAGCACTCATCCCCGTTCTAAATTGAACAGTATAGTGGCAAGAATATTGAACATACAGTTCTGTAATAAATGTTATATTTTTATGTTCTTTTTACAGAATTCGTCACCTGTCCATTAGTATTAGTACCTTACCATCGTGTATTAAAACATGGAAAGGTAGACGTAGCCTTCAACAACAACAACAACAACAGTTAAAACAGGACCAGGTGCAGCAACAAAAACAGACAGAAACATTTACTACTACGACAGAAGCAGCATCCTGGCAACAAGAACACAATGAAAAATGGGGACTACAATTATAGCAGGTTTTCTGGTTCCGCCCAATGCAGTGAACAATGGTCACCTTCTGAAAACTGTGATACGTATATAATATAATAGCTTCAATTTTATTTTGTGTTATAACTTTAATAAAGAAATTTTGTTAGAAAATATTTCTTTTAATCATCTGCCTACAACTATAAAAAACATTGCTATCGATATTTTTAATACTGAATAATAATAATACATTCATAAAACCAAACGGTAACCTTGAACTTGACAACAGATTGTGATATCAGAGGTTTCTATTTATAGACTGAAGTGAATAACTTTAAACAGATGGTAACCTTGGATCTGTTACTGGATGCTGTCTAGGTGTTACATAGACTAAGGTCAATAACCTGTAACAGACGGTGACCTTGAATATGATACCGGATGCTGTCCAGACATCACGTGGTTTCTATTTTTAAAAATGACCAACCACACCGGGTGCTAGCATCAGCGGTTTTTATTAATAGATTAAGGTCAATCACCTGTAACAGACGGTGACCTTGAACCTGATACCGGATGCTAGCATCAGCGGTTTTTATTTATAGACTAAGGTCAATAACCTGTAACAGACGGTGACCTTGAATATAACACCGGATACTATCCACACATCACGTGGTTTTTATTTATAGATTAAGGTCAATAACCTGTAACAGACGGTAACCTTGAACCTGATACCGGATGCTAGCATCAGCAGTTTTTATTTATAGACTAAGGTCAATAACCTGTAACAGACGGTGACCTTGAATATCAAACCGGATGCTGTCCAGACATCACGTGGTTTTTATTTATAGATTAAGGTCAATAACCTGTAACAGACGGTGACCTTGAATATGACACCGGATGCTGTCCAGACATCACGTGGTTCCAAGATCAATGGACCAGATGCTAGCATCAGCGATTTCTATTTATAGACCGAGGTCAATGACCTGGCGCAGAATCGGCACAGCTCGTCTACTTATGTCATTTACACTTTTATTTCTTCTGTTCAAATAAATTACTTTTTTCAATTGCAAGTTTTATTAAGTAAATCTATGTTGAATTAACTATATTTTGTTGCCACAATTATCACAATTGGTTTGAGTTTATTAATTTTAATTTATAAAATTTGTTTTCGAGTTCTAGTATATGTCAAAATTTTCTGTCATCCTTGGATGGGTTTTTGAAAATCAAATTCTTTATTACCTATGCTTG
The DNA here is from genome assembly GCA_025584915.1 of Monochamus saltuarius. Classification (NCBI taxonomy): domain Eukaryota; kingdom Metazoa; phylum Arthropoda; class Insecta; order Coleoptera; family Cerambycidae; genus Monochamus; species Monochamus saltuarius. The sequence continues at coordinate 44,626,934 of CM046724.1, read as the reverse complement.
TAATATATGATTCTTAATTAATTAAATTTTAAATTCTTTGTTTGCATTTTGCTTTAAACATTGAATATTATCTTATTTCTTTTCTCATTTTCCCTGAGATGTTTTACCTCTATGTTTTCTTATGTAATTTTGTGAATATTTCAGTATATATCCTCAAAAAGGTATAGATAATTACTTACTACTGCATAGATACAATTTCTTCTCCCTGCATACAAGACGCAAAATTACATCATTCTTATTTGTATACAACTTACTTCGCAACAATGTTGATTGTATTGAGTTACTGAGCTTAGTTTTTATATTCCAAGGATCGGAAGTAGACATCAGCGTCTTTTACAAGTGTTTATTCTATAGTATAGTATAGTAGTATAAAAAAAGTTTTTAAATCAGTCAGATACAAATAGAAAAAAACTGAGAGTGATTGTACAGGGGGTTAAAAAAATATGTGCTTATATTTGCATGATACATGATTTTTCTTATATTTCTAATGACTGCAAAAGATTTTAAATAATGTCAAAAAGTGTCCGTTAGACTTATAACTGCGTAGCCCAAAAATGGTTAAAATCGATCAAGTCTTTTTCGAGATATTCGGAATAAACAAAAATTTTTCGAGAACTTTGGCGCTCTCTAGCGGCTAAACGAAGCAATTCTGGAAATAAGTAAATTGGGCTAAATCGGCTTATTTTGAACCCAGAAGTCTGTGGTCTTCCGTTGTACACGTCTTTTCCGGACACGCTGTAAATGCACCAAAAAAAATAAAAACCGAAAAAAGTCGTATTATTTGGAAATCTTTAAAAGCAAATTACTCGACAACCCTTCGTTGTGCGTTTACGAAAATTGGCATAACGGTAGACTACCCTATAGTCATTAGGACTATGTACGTCTTTCCCTTTGTAACCCCGTATAAATGCACCAAAAAAAATAAAAACCGAAAAAAGTCGTATTATTTGGAAATTTTCAAAATCAATTTACTTAACAACTCTTTGTGGTGCGTTAACGAAAATTGGCATAACGGTAGACTACCCTATAGTGATTAGGATTAAGTACGTCTTTCCCTTTGTAACCCCGTATAAATGCTGCAAAAAAATTAAAAACCGAAAAAAAGTCGTATTATTTGGAAATCTTTAAAAGCAAATTACTCGACAACCCTTCGTTCGTAGCTATATATTCTGTGCCTATACTTATTAGGACTATGTACGTCTTTCCATTTGTAACCCCATATAAATGGACAAAAAAAATAAAAACTGAAAAAAAGTTGTATTATTTGGAAGTTTTCAAAATCAATTTACTTAACAACCTTTTGTTAAGATTATTTGAATGAACAATTGCGCGAAAATGATCAGCCAGGGTTTATTTTTCTAACTTTTGATTAGACAAATTTTGTTTTAAAAAATAACACTTGAATAATCCTTTTGGTCTCAAAATTTATTCGATTAATCTTTATTTTTTATACATCAAATATGGCAAAGTACACAAATAAATTAAAGAAAAATTATTTTTAGTATTTGGAACACAAGGGCATATGCCTTATTCGTATTTGTTGGTATTTAAAATTAAATTTACGCACTTTATATGGCTCAGCCTGTTGCAAGCATTACACTGAATGCATAACTTTATATCGGACTTATTTCCGCAGAATAGACAACTTTCTGAGACATTATCCGATTTACTAAGGAGCAAGTTTTTCAATGTCAACTTTCTAAAGTGACCTATATCCACACCAGTTTCCGATATATAACCTTTTGATACGAATTGTTGATAATAATGAATTATAAATGCACCACAGTTGTAGGCATCTTGTTGTGTGTCATGCCTATATAATTCAACTTGCCAATCACTCGTACTTAAATCTCTTTCTTATAGGTCCCAATGAAATCAAGAAATACTCGTAAGTATTTTTTCGATTCATTTAGGGAACTACCGGGAGTCCGGTTCTGGCTACCAAGAGTAACGACGTGTGTGAGGAAAAATTGAGAAATATCAAATAGCTGTTCACAGTGTTTGCAACAAACATTAAACATAACAGAAAGGTGAGTGGAAATATACAAAGAAACTAGGATAATTATTATTTGTGGAGGAGTTCGTACCGATAAAAGTGAGGTTTCCGAGGGGTCGACCCGAACCAACTTTTTGCGCGGTGCGATAGTAAGGAATTATAAAAACAGTAAACTAAGTCCACGGGCAACGATGACCGTGGTACGTCGACTCGATTTGGATTTGTAAATCGAATCGAGGTACCTAGCAGGGCCAGCCAAGCGTCTCGATCTGTTTGACGGCAGCTTGCAGCTTTTAGCTTATACTGTTGTTTTCTATGTGGATTGTGGTTTATTCTTGGATCGATTAGTAGTAAAAATATTTGTTTTCTTTTACATTATATTTTAAGAATATTTATCTTTCGTTTTCTTTCATTTGCCAGTGGAATTAGAAGAGCCGAATCGAGCTTTTCGAGTCATTTCACGACAAGTGGGATCGCAGAAGTTTCTTTTTTTATATAGTTACTTATTTACAGAAAAAAAAGAATTTGATTTGTTTCTATTTCTTATTTTTGTATCTTTATATTTTTGTATACCTACATTATTTGTCTGTAGTGGTAAATTTCCAATTTACTTTTTTTATTTTATTGAGCTATTGTAGTACTTAAATATTCTTATATTCTAAATATATTGAATACAACGTAGTTCTTTTTATTTATAGATGCCATTGATACTTAGTTTAAGTGTTACAAGTAGACCTAATATATTTTGCTTTGCAATATAGAATATGAAGCGTGAGAGAACAAACATTGCGATTTTAGCACAATACTTTAATAAAAACTTCGATCATGTTTCTTATCAAGAATTACAACAATTGAGCATATCAGACAATATTGTATCTGATGCTGCTAAAAATTTATGTGGTACTGATGAGAAAAAAATAGAAACTGTTGGCGCCAATTATTAAGTTAAGTCATAGTAAAGCCTATAGATGTTTATATCTGTTTTGTATCTGACTTATTTTCACTGTATAGGTACAATGGTTGTCAGCTTAAAGTCACCACTTCCATGTTTTGTCCCTTTCTAGCACCGTGTATAATAAATGGCACTAGAAAAGAATGGACCATGGAACTGGTGACTTTAAGCTGACGAGCATTGTACATGCGAACTGGACAACTCAAAAAGGGCAATAAAAAACAAAAAAGAAAAACACGGTGTGATAGGCCGCGAATATAGAGAGTACACGGGTAGCATTTTTCCTATAATAGTATCTAAATAATAATAGTAATAATCTAGTGATATAAATTACATTTTAAAATTATAGTGGTTTGATCGCCGACCATATTTATCCTATTTTCCCTTTTTATTCCTATGTCCGTATGGTATGGCATTTTAGAAAGAATTTCCACATTAATATTGGGTAAGTCGTTTTATATAGATATTTTCTTTAGCATAAATAAATTAGATATTTCGAGACAGTCCGCTTTCTATCAAAATTATAAATAATTTAACAAAAGAACAAACATTTTTTGGTCCAGGTTCGATCCGGATTGCATTTTATTTAAGTTAAACAAGTAAAATTTCATATTGTTAAAAATAGAAAATAAAATTTAATAGCTAGTATAGTTTTTTCAGTATGATAAAACTTGGATTTTTTTGGATTTCGTTGGTTTCTGTTTGTATTCAAATATACAAGTAGTTATAGAACAAACCTTTTTGATATTTTCAGTAGAATATAAATAGACATATTCTATCATACCGTGTGTTTATTTTTTATTGTGGTTATATAGAAATAAATTACGATTTTAGATATTTTGTAGTTGTTGGTTTTTTCATATTTCACTAATTAAAGTGACTTACTTCTAGCAATAACAGTATTCATATTCGATAGTTGTTCAGTTCGCAGTGCACTTTGTCAATTATATTAGTAGCTACCATACAAGATGGAAAGAAAGACACACAAATTAAATATTGTAACCTCTAAATTAGGTTATCGTTGAAACACGTCACGTAGACAAACAATTTTTATTATCACTCTTGATAATACAAGAAATATCCTTCAACAAATTTCGCAACTGTCAACGCTTTACTTTGACGTTTGTCACTCGCGTTTGGCTGCTCAATACAAACTGACTCCAGCGGCCGAAAATGATCTGCTTATATAGGTTTTCACAGTTCTCGAAGTTTCTGAGACTTCGAGAACGTGTCGAGAAACAAATAGAATATAGCCTGGAATATTCCGGAAAACGTCAAAATAAAGGCATCACAAAAATTATAAATTCTAACATGAACAGAAACGTAATTTACAAACTAACGAGGTAGGTGAGCTTCAATTATAAATTCTAACGAAAACAGGAACATAATTAACTAACTAAAAAGGTAGGTGAACTTTCGTAACATTGCCCCTCTTAGAACTGATCGTCCCGATCAGGTTACTCCATTGTCCGCATGGCCTTCTTGATAAGGTGTTAAACGATCGATGTGGACAATCTTCATCTTGGCTTGGGGATTCCTCTGATCCTGTAAACTACGTCATTCAATCGTGACACGACGGTATAAGGGCCTTCCCACGATTTCTGCAGCTTCGAGATTTACCCTTGCTTCTTTTGGGTTATAGAGCCACACTTTCTCAAGCTCTTGAAACCCGCTGCTGTTGGCACGCAAGTCGTATCTGGTCTTCATTCTGTCGCTTTCTATTTTTATCTTCTCTCGTACTTCTTCATGTACCATCTTTATTCGATCTTTCAGATGGCTGAGATAATCATCTAAGTTTTCCTCGTGTTGCGGTCGATTCATAATTAGATCTATGGGTAGCCGCAATTCTGTGCCGAAAATCACGTTGGCTGGTGTTTTACCCGTGGTCTCATGAATTGCTGCTCGGTATGCCAGTAAAAATGGAGGAAGGCAGGTATCCCAGTTGGTCTGTTTCTCGTTGACGGCCGTTCTCAGGAAGTTTTCGATGGTGCGATTGAATCTTTCCACCATTCCATCTGATTGCGGGTGAAGAGGTGTAGTTCTGGTTTTGTGAATGCCTAGCAGCTCACAAACGTTCTGAAATACTTCCGACTCGAAATTTCGTCCTTGGTCGGAATGGATCTCTGGGCACCCCATAACGACATATCCAATTTTCGAATAAAGCTTCGGCTACGGTAACAGCTTCTTGATTAGGTAAGGGATATATTTCTGGCCATTTACTGAAGTAGTCCATCACTACTAAAATATAACGATTCCCACTGCTGCTACGAGGAAATGGTCCAGCTATGTCAATAGCTATTCTCTCGAATGGAGCTCCAACATTGTACTGCTTCATCTGTCCTCGGCTTCGAGTCCTGGGTCCCTTACTAGAGGCGCAGGTATCACAACGTCGGCACCATTCTTCCACATCGGACCGACTGCCAAGCCAGTAGAATCGTTCTCTAACTTTATTCAGAGTTTTGTTTATTCCAAAGTGCCCACCACCGACTCCACTGTGCAGTGCTTGAAGAACTTCTGGAATTCTTTTCTGGGGCAGCACTGTTTGATAAATCTTTTCTTTGCCGTCGGGACTCTCCCAGACTCTTTTTAATAGGCCGTTCTCGATGGCTAAAGAATTCCATAGCGCCCAGTAGCTTTTTAGAGACGGTGATTTATCAGAAATATCCTGCCAGGTGGGTCTGTCCATGTTTCTTATCTTCCACTGGAAAATTGGTCCAAAATCCGGGTCTTCACTTTGTTCTTTAGAGATGATTTCATCTGGGCCCTGGATGTTAATTCTTCGGCAAAGAAACTCATCTTGTTCTCTAATTTCTTGTCGCAGACAGTGCTTACAGTTTGGAGGGCATGGTCTTCTGGATAGGGCATCAGCATTCCGATGGTTAGATCCTTTCCGGTGTTCGATTTTGAAGTCGTACTCCTGCAACCGTTGAAGCCATCTTGCCACTTGGCCTTCCGGATTCTTGAACTGCAATAGCCACTTCAAAGAAGCATGATCGGTCCTCAAGACGAACGGCTGACCATAGAGATACTTATGAAAATGCTCCACAGTTTTAACTATGGCAAGCAACTCTCTTCTGGTTACGCATTACGCAGTAGTTCATTTCTTGTTTAGAAAGGACCTTGCTAAAGTAGAAAATCACTTTTTCATGCTCGTTTTCAATTTGTGATAATACTCCTCCAATTCCAGTATTACTAGCATCCGTGTCACGATGAATGTCTTTCCAGGCTTGGGATATGACAGAATCGGAGAAGAACACAAAGCTTCTTTTAATCTTTGAAAAGCTTGTTGACATTGTTCCGTCCAGATGAATGGCTGATTGTTTTCTGTGAGTCGATGTAGGGTTTTGCAATCTCGGCGAAATTTCTCACAAACTAGTAGGTGCAAAGTACCAGGAAACTTCTCAATTCATGTTTGTCTTTCGGTACTGGCCATTTCCAGATGGTTTCAGTTTTCTCTGGGTCAGTCTTCACTCCATTCAGACGAAATAATGTGTCCTAAATACTTGACTTCCTTTTGAAAGAGCATGCACTTCTTGGGACTTAGCTTGAGCCGGGCTTCAACTTTTGGAAAACTTCTTGAACATTCTTCAAATGATCTTCAAAGTCTTTGCCAAGTATTATTATGTCATCAAGATAAACGAGACAAGTTTTCCAGGTCATTCCCGTAGAATGGTTTCCATAAGTCTTTCAAAGGTGGCTGGTGCGTTGCAGAGGCCAAAGGGCATGACGTTGAAGTGCCACAACCCTGTTCCAATGGAAAACGCTGTCTTCTCTTTATCATCTGGGTGAAGTTGCACTTGCCAATAGCCACTTTTCAGGTCTAATGTGGAAAACCATTGGGATCCAGACAGGGTATCCAGGGTATCGTCTATTCTTGGCAACGGATAACTGTCCTTTTAGTGACATCGTTTAGTCTTCTATAATCCACACAAAATCTGGTAGAGCCATCCTTCTTCTTTACCAGAACAACCGGCGAAGTCCATGGACTCTGGGATGGTTCAATGACTCCCTGTTGCTGCATGTCTCTAAGCATCGTCGATACCTCTTCTTTTCGCTAAAGGGATACGTCGTGGAGCTTGTTTAATTGGAGTGGTGTTGCCGGTATTTATGCGGTGCTGCACAAGATTAGTCCTTCCGACGTCATCCTCTGTTAACGAGAATACATCCTGGTAGCGCCTCAACAAATCTTCCAATTTTTGGACTTCATCAGCTCGTAATGGGGACTTGAATCGGTTAACAAGGGTCTGCAGGACTTCGGGTAATTTTTGAATATTTCGAGGTGCTGTTGATGATTCCATATTGCTGAACACCGATGCAACTGTTTGACAAATTCCCAAAGGTTCGCCTTTCTTGATCTGTTGTGGGTAGTCCTTTAGATTAAGCATTCTCACCAATACCAAATTGTTTTTCCTTTCTGTTAATGTCTTTCCGGTTAATATGCCCTTCCTATAGAGACTGCTCTCTGGTTCTGCGATTACAGTTTCTTCAACTGCCGAAGGACTGCTACAAATAACTTCAATTACCACTTCTGAACTTGCTGGAAGTTCTATGTCTGCTGATGTCTCAACAGTTCTAATAGGAAGGTTTCTGATTTCAGGAAACTGCATGATGATTTCTTCATCTTTGGTCTTCAATAGTCTTCGTGGAAGGTCCAATACAAAATTATGTTGAGTCATTACATCAAGTCCAAGAATGACATCATCGGTTATATCTGCTACTAGGATGTTGTGTTGGAATGTGGTTGCCCCCAGGGTTATTCTAGCTAGATGGATGCCCTTCACTGATATGACTTCTCCATTTGCTGTCTCCAAGATGTAATTCCGGTCTGGCTTTTGTATTCTGCAGTGAGCGACGATGTTCGGTCTTACTATGGTGTGACTAGAGCCTGTATCAAGGACCATTTCACAATCCCGTCCGCATATACGCCCTGGTACTACCAAACTCGTTCCATTATTTTGCAGACGGGTTACCTTGATCTTAATAGTTGGTGGGGCTTGGTAGGCGTTTTCCTGGTCCTGACTAGATGTATTCTTAGGGCATCGATTCCTAAAATGCCCTTCAACTCCACAATTCCAACACTTGATGGATCTTCTCCTGCTATGTACAGTAGAGTCGGTACGGACTTTTTCTTTGTGATAATTGTCTAGAAATTGTCTTAAGCTCTTCATTAATCCTTCGTCATCCTCTTCGGCTTCACGCTGTTCTTCTCTCTTAAATCTTAGTTGCCTTATTCTGCCTTGACTACTTCGGGAAGCTTGTCGTGCGGCTTCAATTTCTAGCGCCTGGGCCAAAACTTCAGATATATTTTTATGCCTGGCCAACCTTAACGCTTGACCGATCTCAGAATCTCGCAGGCCATCAATGAAGCTACTTATTGCTAACTGTTCTTGAAATTCTGTCGGTGCGGTGGGGTAGGCTAGCTTCACCATACGTGCTATATCTGCCTCAAATTGCTGCAGATTTTCTTCGAAGCGTTGTCTTCGGCCTTTTAATTGTGCTTGATAAACGTGTTGTAGATGAGCATCGCCATACCTGGTTTCTAAAGCACTCTTCAGCATTTGATAGTCTTTTGTTGATCCTCGGCTAGCGTTCGTAATATCTCCATGGCTTCACCTCGTAGGGCAACTATTAGTGATGTAGCCTTTTCTTCTTCTGACCAATTATTTGCCAAGGCAGCTGCTTCAAATTGTTTAAGGTAAGTGCTCCATGACACTTTTCCATCAAATGTGGGTGCTTTAATCCTTGCAGAGGAAATGCAACTGTTGTCAGCCTTAACAATCTCCTTCGCAGGCCATTGTGACTGTAAATTTGTAACTTTATGCTCCAACTTAATTAGGCTTTCTTCTAAGACTTGGACTTTGACGACTTCACTCTGTAATTTACTAACACTTTCTTCTACGACCTGAACTTTATCTTGCACTTCATTTCTCAATAGATTAATTTCTTCTTCAACGGTTTCCTCAAACTCTTTGAGATTGATCTTAATTACTTCTTCTAACTTTTTATTATTTACTTCTTGATAATTTTTCATTTCTTCTAACCTGTTCCTCATTTCCTCTTGACTGTTCTTCATTTCATCTTGGCTACTCTTTATTTGATCTTGGCTATTCTTCATTTCTTTTAGGTCTTCCTTTATTCCATCTTGACTATTCTTCATTTCATCCTTCATGTCTTTCATCATTCCCATTAACTGTTTCAATGTTTCCTCCATTTCTGTCGTTCTTGATCTCGTCACCTGGCATTCACTTGTCTACTCCAAACGTCTTCTTTGCGGAACGTCACACTTCTGACACCAATGTAACCTCGAAATTATGTTATCGTTGAAACACGTCACGTAGACAAACAATCTTTATTATCACTCTTGATAATACAAGAAATATCCTTCAACAAATTTCGCAACTGTCAACGCTTTACTTTGACGTTTGTCACTCGCGTTTGGCTGCTCAATACAAACTGACTCCAGCGGCCGAAAATGATCTGCTTATATAGGTTTTCACAGTTCTCGAAGTTTCTGAGATTTCGAGAACGTGTCGAGAAACATATAGAATATAGCCTGGAATATTCCGGAAAACGTCAAAATAAAGGCATCACAAAAATTATAAATTCTAACATGAACAGAAACGTAATTTACAAACTAACGAGGTAGGTGAGCTTCAATTATAAATTCTAACGAAAACAGGAACATAATTAACCAACTAAAAAGGTTTCGTAACAATATGTTAATAGCGAAAAAAGAGCAATATTTTGCTCGAATTCAAAAATTATTTGATATTAGTAGAGATGTTTCGACCGCAGAAAAAAAGGATCAATTTCGTATTCGATATGAAACTTTGGAAGCAACAAAAACTAAATTTTTGGATATTTTAGATGAAATCAACTTATTGCAGTACGAGAGACATAAATTTTGTCCCAGATTATCAAGTTTTAGACACATTTGATGAATTGATTTGCCACATACAATCTGTAGCAAAGAAAGTAAACGTCACGGATCCTAGTACTAATAGCGTCAACAATCCTACCCAAAATTTGAATAGGTCGTTACGTAAATTACCAGAATTACCTCTTCCAAAATTTAGTGGGGATCTCAAAGATTGGCACTTATTTATCGAATGTTACAATAATATGATACATAATCCAGATTTAACTGACATAGATCGGGTTCATTATTTGATAGGTTGCTTAAGTGGTAGTGCTTTGTCCGTATGTTCAGGTACTAATTATAGAATTATTTTGAAAGCACTCACAGATAAATACGAGGACAAACGCGTTATAGCTAATACCTTTTTAGAACAATTACTTCATTTTAAGCAAGCTTCAACTGAGACAACCAATAGTTTGAATTTATTTTTGAACAAATTTCACTCGGCTGTTGTTGCTTTACGTCAGTTAGGCATTCCAGACTTAGCTGATTACATTTTAGCTTATTTAGCAAAAACTTAATCCTGATACACAGAAAGTATTTGAAAATTCGAAACGAAGACCAGAAATGCCTTCTTACTATGATATAATTACTTTTATCAAGGAACAAGCAAAAAGTTGTAGTATAACTAGTTCTGTTAATAAATCAAGTACTCATAGCAATAAAAATATTTATGGTAGTAATATTTCTAATAACAGCAAACCAAAAGTAACCCATTTATTTGTAGTTCAAGATAGTAATGCCACTAAATGTGTAATATGTAGAGTCACTCACTCAATTACACAATGCCCAAAGTTTTTAGAAGATTGTTACAAAATTGCTCGAAATAATAATTTATGGTTGAATTGTTTATCTTTCCATAAAATTATAAACTGTAAAATTAGCTATACTTATAAAATTTGTCATCAAAAACATCATAGCTTGTTACATTTCAAATCACCGCTACAAAATGCAACAAATATTAGTCGTGACAAATCTAATTATAAACCCATGGTAGGTGCTTCAGAGCAAACTAATACTGCTGTTTTCCATGATTGTCTTAAATCATCTGCTGCTGTAATGACAATAATAGTATCGCTGTTAATCATTCAAATATTCCATTGGTCAATTGCTCTTTCACTAATCGTAATACTTTATCTAATAATAATAGTGTTCTTTTGCTGTCTACTGCCAAGTTATGCATTTTAGATGGCTTTGGCAATCTACATGAAGCCCGCTTTCTGCTTGATAGTGGTAGTCAAGCTAATTTTATTTCATTAGATTTTAGTCGTCGTTTAAAACTCTCTCTGTCATTCAGATGTACATGACATTGGTTCCACTCGCAGTTCGGTACATGGATGTGCTAACATTGTGATTATTTCTCAATTTGATACAACAAGATATTCTTTAGAGGTACTGATTGTTGATAAGATCACAAATCAGTTACCGCCTGTTCATATTGACATAAATGGTTTATCATATTTAGAATCTCTGTCACTAGCTGACAATAGTTTTTATATTCCACAAAAAATTGATGGTATTATTGGGGCAAATTTATTTGCACATTTGCTTGGTAATAAACGCATTGCAGGGCCGCCAAATACACCAGTTGCAGTAGAAACTAAATTAGGATAAATAACTACTAACTCCTGGCAATTCTGTGACTTCATTAAAAAACAGACAGTTCCGGATACTCACATAATTATGTCACTTGATGTTACTTCATTATATACAAACATTCCAATTGATCTAGCAATAGAATGCATAAAAAACAAATGGTCCGAAATTACTCAATACACCTCCATAAACCAAGATGAATTTATTAAAGCCATATCTTTATGTTTAAATTCTACTTACTTTACATATAACAACCAAATTTTTTCTCAAATTTTCGGAATTGCAATGGGGTCACCAATATCAGCAACAATTGCAAATTTAGTAATGGAAGACCTAGAAAATAAAGTAATAAAATCCCTAGATTATAAACCAACCTTTTACAAAAGATATGTAGACGACTGTATTATTTGCTTGCCGAAAAATAAAATAGATTACACAGTGAATATATTTAATCAATATCACACCAAACTTCAGTTTACCACAGAAATAGAAAAAAACAACACAATAAACTTTTTAGATATCACAATCAAATATGATAATAATGGCATCATCAACACAAACTGGTACACAAAAGAAATCTGGTCTCAACGATATTTAAACTTTAATTCTCAAACATCCAATAGTTACAAAGCTTCATTAATAGTTTAACGGATCGTGCAATTAATCTCTCCCACCCAAAGTACCGACCAGACAACTTAAAGAAAATTAAAAAAGTCTTAGAAACCAACTCATACCCAAAGAAATATTACGAGCCAGTAATAAAAAAAAGAATTCACAAAATATACAATAAAACAAAAACTCAGCCAAGTAATAGCCAAGAAAAATATATTTCAATGCCATATATGTATACCAAACGTATCTGAAAATATTTCAAATGTTTTAAAAAAACACAACGTAAAAATTGCTCACAAACCACACAACACAACAAACAAATTCTTTACAAACCTAAAACCAAAACTACAAACAGAGGACGAAACCAACACAGTATACAAAATAGACTGTAACAACTGCAACAGTACATACATAGGTCAATCCAAACAATATTTACATAAACGAATATAGGCACATAAGTACAACACAAAAAACTTAAATCACAACGCAACAGCACTTACGAAACATTCCTTAGATAATAACCACAGTTTCAATTTAATAATATAGAAATCCTGGATAAAGAACCAAACTACCAAAAGAAAAATACATGAAATGCTACAAATAAAAGGCACAAAATTCAATAAATAGCCGAACTGATATAGAGAATTTAAGTGAAACTTATTTTAACATATTGGAATAAACATAATTCATAACGGGGTGAATTGATAAATAATAATTTTTACATCTATCCATAATTTTTAAATATTTAGTTTGTCATTATATAAAAAAATATATTTCCACACTTAGAAAACACGCTCTCTGAAAAATGTCTTGCATACCATTACTCTTATCACATAGTTAACATAAACAAACTTCAAAACCCTTAGCAGTCAAAACTTAAAAATAGACACATAGTTCAGTTTCATTAATACCATAGAATAGAAAGCATGTAAAATTTTAAATTGTACAATATACAAAACACAAAACAACTGTAAGTAAACCATTTATAAATAATAGTAAAACTCAAAGTACATTATAGAAATTTTATAGCCCTGATGATGGTTAATAAACCGAAACGTACGTAGGAAAATAAGCTGTTTTATTACGTTTGACCGAAATCCCAAGAAAACAACATCTCTATATAAATTAGGATATGTATTAATGGGCTCAGCTCCCGTGTTATCCTCATCTATTTCAACTCATAGTTTTTGTGTTACATTAGAGCCTATTTTACAAAAGTTAGTGAACCGCTTTTGGGAAGTTGAAGATATTCCATCTTCAACTGCAATAAGCCCAGATGATTTGGAATGTGAAAAAAATGTTCCAATCCACTTTTATTCGAGACACTTCTGGAAGATACACCGTCGCATTGCCTTTCAAATTATGTATGTACTTCGTTCTTAGGAGATTCATATTTCACAGCTCTTAGGCGGTTTTTGTCTTTGGAAAAAAGATTGAATAGTAATTTGTTTCTTAAAGATAAATACGTAGAAATAATTAGAGATTATTTAGCTCAAGGTCACATGTCCAAAGTAGTAAAAAATGATAGTTGAGTAGGACAGTATTTCATTCCTCATCATGCAGTTTTCAAAGGTGATTCTAACACAACTCCGATCCGTATTGTATTTGACGCTTCATGTAAGACTGATACCATATATTCTTTAAATGATATGTTATATACTGGTCCAAAGTTACAGTCTGATGTCTGTACGATGTTCTTAAATTTTAGATTGTTTAAAGTGGCTCTTACGGCAGATATTCGGCAGATGTATCGCCAAATAAATTTATGTGAAGATCACAGGAAATTTCATCGAATACTCTGGAGATTCTCTCCTGAAGAACCCATAGAAACGTACCAACTAAATACTGTAACATTTGGGGTTAAATCCTCCCCATACCTAGCCCTTCGAACTGTTCGTCAATTAGCAGACGATGAAAATATTTCATTACCCTTAGCTTCAGAAACCGTTAAAAAAGACATGTATGTAGATGACCTCGTAACTAGTGTATCTTCCAATAGATCAGCATTTGCTTTATAACATCAATTAGTTGAATTATTTAATAGAGGAGGTTTCCAATTAGTAAAATGGGCTACCAATTCCGAAAAATTAGTAGAACAAATACCCACTGAATATCGAGATAACAAGGTGGTGCACTTTGATACCGATTTTATTAAAATATTAGGTTTACAATGGCACCCTAGCTCAGATTGTTTGTCATTTTCCTTTGAATTTGTTGATAAACCTTGTAGTAAACGCAACATCTTGTCTACAGTTGCTCGCTGTTACGATTCCTTAGGATTCTTAGCTCCTGTTACATTATTAGCCAAACTTTTGATAAAAGATTGCTGGATTCGAAAATTAAATTGGGATCAGACCTGCCCTCCTGATATTGTGCGACGTTGGGATCAGTTTAGGCAAGGGTTACAGCTCATCTCAAATTTTAAGCTACCTCGTCATGTTGGAACCTTTTCTAACCAATCAGTAGTTTTAGTAGGTTTTGCAGATGCATGTCTGACTTCATATGGCGCTGTAGTATATGTTCGTTTTATAAATTCCTATAGAAAACCAGAGGTGCAACTTCTTTGTGCAAAATCAAAAGTTTCTCCAATGAAGGTTGTGTCAATTCCACGTTTAGAGCTTTGTGCAGCACATCTATTAGCCAGGTTACTTCATTTTATAGTAGATTGTTACCAGTCCCGCTTAAATATAACTTATGCTCTATCTGATTCTACTGTCACTCTTAATTGGATTGCTACGCATCCTTCTAAATTACAAACTTTTGTATCGAATAGAGTATCTCAAATTCAATAATTATTGACTGATTCTAGCTCGTGGTTCCATGTACAAGGGAAAAATAATATTAGTGATTGTTTGTCAAGAGGCTTAACACCTTCTCAATTTATGGCTAACACTTCGTGGATAACTGGTCCTCATTGGTTGCAGTTAGAAATTTCGGAGCGGCCAATTTGTAGTTTAAAATTGGAAGAAAATTTACCTGAATCCAAAGTAGTTTATCTCACAGTTGTTGAAGATATATCTGAAAATCCCTTTTATTCACTCATCAGTCGTCATTCCAATTGGGTCAGACTATTGAGATCCGTTGTTTATGTCCTGCGATTTATCAAATTATTGCCGATTGCGGCTTTTATTTCTGTGCTTGATCTAAATACTGCTGAACTTACTAATAAAAATCGTACAACGACGACATTTTAAATCAGAAATAGAAATGTTAAAAAAGGTACTTGTCCTTCATCTTTGAAAACTTTGCGCCCTTTTCTGAAAGATGGTGTAATTCGCGTAGGTGGTAGACTAATTAATGCCAATTTAAAATTTGATACTCAGCACCCTATACTGCTTCCTAAAAGATCGTCTAGTAGAGCTACTTATTGACTATTTTCCTTCGCTTGTCCTCGATATAATTACATTGTAGTCCCGCTTAACCTACTCTATCAGCACGCATTGTACAAAGACAAAAAAAGGTTGGTTTTTGTCCATTGATTATCACAGTGTCCCCTTGGATAATCATTCCGTTTTGCGTGCTTGTCAGTGACGGTTGTACAGTGAAGTGTCCAAGTAAAAATAAGTGAAAACAAGTGGAATAAGTAAAAACAAGTGGAAAATAAGTGAAATCAAGTGGAAAATAAGAGAAAATAACATTTCAGTGATAAAAAGGATAATGTAGTTAAATGAATGGAGTTACAGAAAAGGTGGAAAAAAAAATCAACTCTGGAAAACAGGAATGTTTAGCTTCTACAAGGAGAAATAAAGGTTTGTTAAGAGAACAATATTTTGTTACTTATTGATGAGAATCTTAAGAAAAATATTCAGTTTAAATTTAACTGATATTAGGTATATGTATGTAATGTATGTATGTATGTGTGTATATATATACATGCTTTAAAATAAGATGTAACGTGCGTTACACCTAGAATAAAAATAAGTCGATCGACTCCATTATATAAGTCCTGGATTTGTTTATGTCATTACTGCAAGAATAATGCGTGTTATTCTTCAGGAAACTAAGACACTATGCTATTCCAAAAATATTTATAAACTCTTAGAGAATGTATTTTCTTATTGTAAAAAGAAAAGGATAGTACGCTAGTTTCCTAAAAATAAATAAATAAATAATAATTGTGAAATAGCCATTGAGTTTATAGTTAGCGTAGCAGGTATATCTAATGATATCACTAGGTACTTGCCAATACAGGTTATCGAGCATGGGTATTTTACAACAGTAGATAGATAGTCTATCCGGTTGAAGACAGAGGTCT
Organism: Monochamus saltuarius; assembly: GCA_025584915.1. Classification (NCBI taxonomy): domain Eukaryota; kingdom Metazoa; phylum Arthropoda; class Insecta; order Coleoptera; family Cerambycidae; genus Monochamus; species Monochamus saltuarius. Next base: position 44,610,604 of record CM046724.1, on the reverse strand, counting down.
GTCAATTATTTGCATAGTTGTTAATTCAAATTAATCAAAGAAGAGCACATCAATCCAAGAAACCAAGTACATTACTGTCTGAAATAGTGCAACAAATGTTAGATGCACATGCTGACATATTGTCGACAGTAATAATTAATGCTTGGGGGTACATGCCTGCCGATATAGTATTGTTGTGGGGTTCAACGAATTTAGATTCCATATCACAGAAAATCCATGCAGTCTAGGGATCTCAGGATAAAAACTCCACAAAACCAGTATAAAGACAATAATAATTCTGATAAAACAAAAACGTGTATACGTGTGTGTATGCATAATATATATTTAATCTAGAACAACAAAACGAATTGTTACAGGTTCTCATTTTGAGTTAGAGAGGTTGTAGAAATATCTTAAACTTTTAATGAAACTGTAAATAGATCTCAAAGATGCATATTTTATGTAACATATACACGAAATATAGGACTAATGTACTGGTATCATACATATTGATACATGTTAAAATAGAATGTAAAACACACCTCAAATTAAAAGAAGTCGTGTGACTTTATAAAATCCTGTGCTTGGTACTACACCACTGCAAGAATAACGTGTGTTAGTCTTCAGTTAACTAAGAAATGGTGTAAAAGAAAAAGTCGTGTGACTTTCAAATTAAAAGAAGTCGTGTGACTTTATAAAATCCTGTGCTTGGTACTACACCACTGCAAGAATAACGTGTGTTAGTCTTCAGTTAACTAAGAAATGGTGTAAAAGAAAAGTCGTGTGACTTCATCAAGTTTTTGGTTCATTAATATCACTGCAGCAAGAATAACGTTATTCTTTTAAAAAATGTAAAAATGGTGTGATAATAACAAAAAGAAGTCGTGTGACTTCATAGTACTATGGGTTCGTTACCTTCACTACTCCAAGGATAACGTGCGTTGTTCATCGAATTAAAAAATAAATAAATAAATAAATAAATAAATACAAATCTGAAATGGTGTCATTTCTTAAAATATTTAAAATATATCTAGATTTAATACAAGGTTTCCTTGCAATAAATATTGTTTCTCTAAGACTTATGAACAGCTTGAGCGCCCTCAGAAAATTTCTCAGTGGAAGCCAGAATGGAAACGTGCATATGTATGTGTATATATACATATATAAAAGATATAAAATCTCAGAGGGGAGGGGTATTGCTCCTACTGGCCCTCTGCGGGCGCCCAGGATGAAGTGTTGGATGTATACGAGTGTATATATAAGGATGTAACAAGTTTTACAGTTAAAAATAGACAGAAAGACATGTATAAGTACTGGATGTGTTAACTATTATTATTTCAATATTTTTGAAATTTAGATGTGTTGAACCAACTAAATTGTCATTTAGTCATTTGTCATCAGTTAGAGTAAACATATTACTAGTTAAAAATTGAATATAACAATATACCTAATAAGATTGCTCTTGGGCTACTAAGGGCTTCGGAATTATGGAATTAAATTAATACAGAGAAAGGTATCCTGAAACCTTAACAGCATTTAATTTTATTTTAATGTTCATGTAAAAAGTCGTAATCACTACCAGAAGAAACACTTAGGGATGTAAAAACCATAATGTTAAAATTTAGAAATTAATTAAACTCGTTTCAAACAAAATAAAGTAATTATAACCGAAGGAGTGTTTTCGAAATTACAAAAATAAATAAATAACGGTAAATTTCAGATATTATAACACATGAATTACAATGGTAGTTTGAAAACTTATAGATCAAAATATAAAATCAATACCTACAAAAAAAAAAAAACCGTTAGAGATATAATCAAAAGCTCCACAATTGGATAAAGTACCTACCTTTTATAAATAATCTAAGAAAGATTTTACAAAAGCTATGCATAGCAAACTTAAAATCCTTAACAATATGTATGAGACACGCTCGTAATTTATTAAGAATAGGCAACCAGATTTCTGGTATAAATCGACGAGGCAGTGTCATATTCGGATATTTTAAATAAAGCCACTCCGAACTATGGCGTTGTTTATGCTATATACATAGGCTATACTGTTTTAATATTGAAGCAGACAATAAATCAATATCTCTGTATATCGAGACAAATTAAGAATAGATTTTTTTTGAAAAATTACATAGCTGGGAAGCTTAAGATGCCAAAAGCTAAGTTTTGAATGTATAAAATGTATTATACTACGTCTATAATTTCACTGTAAATTAAGAAAATATGTTTTACATATTTCCTTCCTTTTGACAAGGATATTTCTCTGGTGATAAGGAAATTTTATGGATGTCTTTCAATACATTAAAGGACGACTCAGTATTAAATTCTTATAAATTAACGGTAAACTTAGTATGTATGTAAGCATTTCTAATTTTTGCTTTCCAAATCCTAAACAATCAGTTACTTGAAACGACTCACTCTTGTCACAGTGAGAAAATGATTTTCATTAAAACACGGAGTGTCTAAAATTTGGATTTGAAATTGGCTGCACCCATGGTCAGAGTTGCTTCCTGTTCTTAATTTAGAAAGACAGTCCTTACAGAGCATCTGTGTCTTTTCGTCCTTTAGCTGTTCACTAGATCAATTGTTGAATACAATTTTTTGTTAGGAGACTTAATTAATTCAGAGGTACTTATTTCAGTTTCAATGAAGATTGTGTAAGCTTTTATGAAACTGCCAAAATCAATGGAATATTGTTGGTTGTGTCAATAACTAATAGAAATGGCAAATTTAAGTTTTAAAAACTTATTTAAAATTGGTATGTCTAGTGTCTACTTCGGAATAAAAATTTGAAAACATCAACTAGCTAAGTACATTTATTTATAAATATTGGCCATATCTCAAAAATTAGTAGATATACAAACTTGAAGAACGTCAAAAAAGAAAAAACAATATATTTAATATAAGAATATTTTTTAAATAAAATAGTAATAATATATGTATATATATATGTATGTGTATATATGTGTATATATATATATATGTATTATATATAAATAAAATATTAAAACCAGCGTTAGATTTGGAGCGTACACTATATTGAAACAACATTTGATGGTACCTAGTAGGCAGGACAAATCAAAAGGGCATTTTTTAATCTGAGTATTCTGAGTGATAAATATCTATTACTATTTTCAATTCATTATATCCACTCAGGATCCGACTAATAGTCCACACATTCCACAGAACAGAACAAAAATGCAGCAGATTCACTTAAAACTTAAACACGAAACGATGTATGTACTAAAGCTATTCTTATTATACCTAAATATGTATCCTAATTATCAGGAATAAAATTTTATATTGTTATTGGTAAAAAATATTAAAAATATTTTTATAATGAATCAAAATAAGTTGGAAGTATCATATAATAGTGTATAATTTGCTATTACCTAATCTTAAGAAATTATTTAATTAGTAAGGCTACAGTAGAATATCCATATTTCCATAAATAGAAGTTGCTATTGTCATCATTTATTTTCCAAAAAAATTAATGTGCACAAGGTCAAAATCGGTTACTCTGAACATCTACAATGTAATTATATCGAGGACAAGCGAAGGAAAATTGTAAGATTAATTGACTTACCTTAAGGAAAATTAATCTGAATTTTCCGAGCTTGTCCGAGGATATAATTACCCACCCCCCCCCTTTTTTCCCGTAATAGTACCGATTTTGACAGACAACCACTACAACGGAATGATTATCCAAGGGGACACTGTGATAATCAATGGACAAAAACCAACCTTTTTTTGTCTTTGTACAATGCGTGCTGATAGAGTAGGTTAAGCGGGACTACAATGTAATTATATCCTCGGACAAGCTCGGAAAATTCAGATTAATTTTCCTTAAGGTAAGTCAATTAATCTTACAATTATCATCGATCCAATCTGCATACTGGTCCGCACTTAGTTCTTTCCTTGCTTAGACTGCGTTACTGGATTCTATCAGCTCGCAGTGTTGTTAGACATAGAATTCAGAATTGTAATATTTGTTTTAGATTAAAACCCAAACCCCAAATTCCTCTTATGGGAAATTTGCCGGCATGTAGGGTACAGGAGGCAAAACCGTTTTTACGTACTGGATGCGATTATGCTGGTCCTGTACAGATAATACCTTATCGTAAACGTGGAGTTCGTCCTATCAAAGCATAGATTTGCTTATTTGTATGTATGGCAACCAAGGCGTTGCACCTTGAACTTGTTACTGATTTATCTACTTCGAACTTTTTACAAGCTTTCAAAAGATTTATTTCTAGACGCGCAGCAGTTTCAGAGATACATTCTGACAACGGTACCAACTTTGGTGCAAAGGCCATTTTGGATGACCTATATAAATTTGTGGTATCATCAGAATACAATGATACTATGTTCAATGAATTAGCTGTCAAAGGAATTCAATGGAAATTGATTCCTCCTGCGCCACATATAGGGGGTTTATGGGAAGCTAACGTAAGGTCTGTGAAAACTCATTTGTATAAAGTAATAAATAATCAATTGTTGACTTACGAAGAATTCAATACTTTACTTGTACAAGTAGAATGTTTGCTTAATTCTAGACCCTTATGTGTACTTAGTTCTGACCCCCCACTCCCCTCAGATCCAGTTGCTTTAACTCCGTCTCATTTTTTAACTTTAACTCCTCTTTCTTATATTCCCGCTTCTGATCAAACCGACCAGAATATTAATACCTTAAACAGATTCCAAATGATTGATCGTATGGTCCAAGATATTTGGAAAAGGTGGCATTTAGAATATCTTACCTCTTTACAATCTCGACAACGCTGGAATACTCATAGTAATCCTGTTGAAGTAGGTACTATAGTTGTGTTAGAACAACCAAACATACCTCCACTATAATGGCCCTTAGGAATTATAGGAAAGGTATATCCTGGTCGCGATAATATTGTTAGAGTAGTTGATGTACGCACTAAGTTTGGAACCTATAAAAGACCTGTAACTAAGGTCTGTCCTTTACCAGTACAATAATATTACATTAGTTTTCTTTCATTCGTATTGTTATTATATATATATTTTTTTGTGGGTTAGTTAGTAATTAATTACATAAAATTAAGATTAGGTAATTAATATTCACTTTTTCCAAGTTTCTGACTTATCGTTCAGCCTGGGGGGAATGTTGGCGCCAATTATTAAGTTAAGTCATAGTAAAGCCTATAGATGTCTATATCTGTTTTGTATCTGACTTATTTTAACTGTATAGGTACATGCGAACTGGACAACTCAAAAAGGGCAATAAAAAACAAAAAAAAAAACACGGCGTGATAGGCCGCGAATATAGAGAGTACACGGGTAGCATTTCTCCTATAATAGTATCTAAGTAATAATAGTAATAATCTAGTGATATAAATTACATTTTAAAATTATAGTGGTTTGATCGCCGACCACACATTTATCCTATTTTCCCTTTTTATTCCTATGTCCGTATGGTATGGCATTTTAGAAAGAATTTCCACATTAATATTGGGTAAGTCGTTTTATATAGATATTTTCTTTAGCATAAATAAATTAGATATTTCAAAACAGTCCGCTTTCTATCAAAATTATAAATAATTTAGCAAAAGAACAAACAGAAACTTTATATCTATAAATGATACTGCAGGAAACAACTACTCCGCGGGCTAATGCCCCGACCGGCATTGAATTATACCTGCAGTATCTGTGTGAAACAGCCAAGAACCCTTGTCGGCCACCCCACCAGACATAGACCGGTTTCGGGCTTGTTAGCCCTCATCAGTATGCCATAGGTGAGATGACCGACAATTGAACTGGCTGTTCCTTCATATATAGTAGTAGTAAAGTGCGGGCGGCCTTAGCCTGGCAAGTAGGCCACACGTGGGCCCCTTATCTCTTCCCTTTGCAGCTCCTCGGTGCCAAAGATTCTATATCTTAGTCTTCCAAGAGCCGCACAGTATCCTAGAACATGGATAGGGTCTCTTCCCTCTCTCCGAATTCCGGACATAAGGGACTATCCTCTATGTCTATCAAATTCAAATGCCTTCTGAGTCTGCAGTGGCCTGTCAGGACCCCCACCATTTGGTTCAGGGACCTTCGACTAAGGCTCAGCAGCCACTTCGTCCTAGATTTATTAGGTTCATTGAAGAAGTCATGGGCCTGTATACAACCCCCGTTCCTTCTCCAATTCCCTCCTAGTGTTTGATAGGCCCGGGTCCCTGGCACGGTGCCCCAGATCCAAGACGAGCTAGCAAGTCAGCCGTCTCATTACCGGGGATTCCCTTATGGCCAGGAATCCAGACCAACTCCACCTCCCTTTGTCTGGCCAGGGACTCCAGAGGACGCCATCTCTACACTCCTGGACAAGACTAGATCTAGTCACCGGAGAGCTAAGAGCCCTGAGTGCAGCCTGGCTGTCCGAGCAGATGAAGATTATCTCCTACACACAATTCCTTACTTCTTCCTTGCCAGCTACCAACAAAATAGCAAAACCTCCGCCTGGAAAACCGTGGAGTGTGTGCCCAGCGAAAAGCTCTGCCGGATGTTCAGGTTTTCCAGATAAATTCCTGCTCCAGAAAACTCATCCCCTATCCGGGATCCATCTGTATAGCATATCAGAGATCCTGGGGAAACATGCTTTCTGCCCTCTCCCACTGCTCTCTCGAAGGGAAAACATGGTATACTTCCTACCCAACCTTAGTTTATCCTTTGCTTCAATAACCCTCAGAGCAGATACTGGGATTTTATTCTCCGCCCTCAAGGCTAAGGCTAAGAAGCGTGACCCTCAACACGACCCTCTGCCTTCCAGCAGCCTGCATCCCTTGTTCTCAGGTAGGTCGCCATCGCCTCCTTTACAATCCATGTTAGGAGGGGTGGCAACCCCAGCAAAACTTCCAGGGCGGCAGTTGGGGTTGCCTCATTGCTCCTGTAATACTTAAGCAAGCCAGCCTTTGATCCTTGACAACACCTTGGCCACAGTCACCTGGCCACACTCGGCCACCAGACCAAGGCCCCATATTGTAGCCTCGGCCTGATCACCGCCGTGTACACCCAGTGAAGTACCCTTGGGTTGAGTCCCCAGTTTTTGCCTACTACTTTCCTTAATTGCCAAAAGGTTGCCATCGATTTCCGGGTAACCCGTTCAATCTGTGGCCCCCAAGACAACTTACTGTCCAAGGTTACACCCAAGTATTTTACCTCCTTACTTAGAGTAAGGGTTTTTCCATATATAGTTGGGGCCCTGAAATCTTCTATCTTCCTCCTTTCTGTGAAGAGGATCAACTCAGTTTTACTTGCATTGACCGAGAGACCCGTCTCGTCACACCATCTCTCTACAATCTTACAAGCTCCCTGCATTCTGTCGCATACTACGCCCATAAACCGGCCTACCACTAAAACCACGCCATCATCGGTGTAGACTTGAGTGTCCCTGTATCCCTCTTGAGTAAGGCGATTTAGGAGACCATCCATCACCAGGCACCATAGGTGTGGCGAAAGGCAGCTACCTTGCGGGCAGCCACCCCTCACTCCCAGGTCCCTGTGGCTATCTCCCATAGTTGCACTGAGTCTTCTCTCCTCCAATGCGGATCTCACCCATCTGACCATGGCAGGCCGTGTGCCCCGGTTCTGAAGTGAGTCACATATAGTTTTGTTCTTGCCTTGTCAAAGGCACCCTCAATGTCAAAGAACATGGCCAATGCGACCTCCTTGTACTGAAGGGCCTTCTCTACCTTATGTACAATACTATGTAGCGCTGTCTCTGTGGACCTGCCTCGCCTATAAGCGTGCTGGTTCACATCGATCGGGTGTCTGATCAACATCCCATCCACGAGATACCTGTCCACAATCCTTTCCATCGTTTCCGGCAGTGACTCTAGCTCGCTACAGTATGCCTTCCAGCCAGACCTTTTACTAAGTCTTAATTCCTTCTTAAAATCTCTCCTTGCCACCTTGTAGTCTTCCCAGGAGGTCCCATCCCTCCTGACGGCTCGGTTGAGTGTGTGCCTGGCCGACCGGCGGATATCCTCTAGGGACATATTCCACCAGTGGACCTTGCGCTCCAACCGCCTTGAGAGGGCAGGCTTCCTCATATGCTGAGATGATGCAACTACTTAGGTGCTCTACTTCATCATCTAAGTGCCTATGAGAGATAATCCGTTCGTCCTGGTTGTTCTGTCTCTCAGAACTCCCCAGACTATTACGATATATCTCCCAATTAGTTGCTCTCGGATTTCGTCGGTTCTCTTTAGATCAGACCTCATCTCGAATCCAATCATCCTGTGATCGGATATCGAGATATAGTCCGTCACCCTCCATCCAGAGATACTTTCACTCAAATTCTGTGAAATCAACGTAACGTCAATCACCTTCTTTCGGATACGATTCACAAATGTCGGTTCCCTTCCTCTATTCAAAACTTGTGGATCCGTTGTTGCTCTATATTCCAGTAACGCCTCCTCGGGCGTTAATATCCCCCTACCCCATATTGTGTGGTGTGAGTTCGCGTCACACCCAATCACTACAGACAGACCTATATCCTTAACAAAATCTACTATGCTTTCTAACTCTCTGGTGGGTGGTAGTCTTTCATTATCATATGGGAGGTATATGCTGCTAACTACAACCTTACAACTAATTTCCACTCACCTTATACTCGAGGATGGCCGCAGTAGCATCCCTGGTCCCCAGTTGTGGTAGTGGCACCATCTGGAGTTCCTTGGACGCCATTATGCAAGTCCGCGGTGCCTCGGTTCCATCTTCCTTGCCGACTATCAGCTGATAGCCCATGCCTTCCAGCCCCACTACTCTATTCCTGTAAACATAAGGCTCCTGATTAAAATTAATACTCCAGTCTTACCCGTCAGTAGCTTTACCAGTTCCCCAGTAGCCGACTGACTGCGCTGAAGATTAATTTGTCTTACCTGCAATGTATCCATTTTGAGGCATAATGGTTTTCCTCTCGGCTGGCCTGGGCTCTCCTGGCGCCTTGGGTGCCTGGCGTGCCACTCCACTCCAAGCCGGTACTCGGCGAACCGCCAACGTAACCAGCTCAAAGTAGAGCACCCACCCGGCCTCCTCTAGGCGCCTGGATATGTCCTGGCCTACCATAAAGGTCAAGTGCCACCCTCCAGGTCCTCCTGTTGTTTCTAGATGTTTCCACCTTGTGACCTCCAAAGAGCGGTTCTGGAGATCCAACATTACCATCACCTTAGGGAGGTCCACCTCTGGGCTCCTCAACCAGAACCCGATCTTCTCCGGCCATGGCGCGTCACTCGCCCGGATCGCTCTGAACGCGACGCCTTCCTCGACCAGAGGTTTCCAGCTCTCAAGGAGCCAGCCCATGGAGATGTCGTCTTTGGTCGTCACCAGAAACCAGCCAGAGTTCCTGAAACGAAGTTCCGGTCCTCGGGGGCCCCCTTCGGGACCCACCATGGCTCGGAACATCTCAGAGACGAGATACTCCCGCAGTCTTCCTCCTTCGGCAGTGGTTATCACACCATCCTCCCGGTTGGACAGTATGACAACCCTGGTTCTCCCTTTTGTTGGCGTTTTCCCTTCGCCCTCTGCCGGGGACCGCCCTCCTGCCCCTGAGCAGAGGGAGACATGGGAAGGCCCCCGCGGCGTAGCCTTATCCGTCCTAACCCTCATGCGTTCGGTCTGAGATGAGGGGCCTGGCTGTCCTTCTGGACCTCCCGGCTTCCCATCCCTTCCTTCATATGTAGTTTCACATATAAATCGAGTGCAGGTGAGATGTTTCACACAGATACTGCAGGTATAATTCAATGCCGGTCGGGGCATTAGCCCGCGGAGTAGTTGTTTCCTGCAGTATCATTTGTAGATTTAATGGCGCATCGCCCGGGGCGAGAGGTCTGCGGTTAAGTACCAACGATATTGTAGGTCGCTTTCTGTAAGTAGAGTCGCTTAGGCCGAGCAGGAAGTAGCAGACCAGTTACATCTCAGAAACTTAATATGCCAGATTTTGAAAAGAAATACTGGGCATATCAAAGATTTACTTGTTTGTAAAGATACATGCGATACTGATTAAACCTAGTAAAAAAATTTTTATTGCTGCCAAAAGGGCGACAAAGGAATTAAAAATATCTAAATCGGACATATTCGAGTCGTATTATCATTCCTCGTCGGTATCTTCGCGTCTGTGCATTAAATTAAGCATGCAAAACTGAAAAAAATAAAAAACAATTAAATACTTTTTTATTGGACATGTAGAATCATTATTCCAACGGTGAAGTGAGGTTCCTATTTCTTCTAAATCGGTAAATTAAGGTCTTCCACTCCTAAGTAATTCCAGTTTTTCAAATAAATACACATTTGATGTAGACCTCTCTGACATTGTGGACATTGATGTAGAAGAGTATAAAAGGTGATGTAGATATGGAGGTTGAACATGTTTGCATTACAATCTTCATTTTCCAATAAAGATGAAAACTACGCCGCGATAAATTATATGTTTTCTGAACATTCCGACGTGTCTGATTTTGACGACACCAAAACTTTGTATTTCGGAAAACGTAATATTGATATATGCATCTTACCACATGGCGCAGTAAATTTAATGTAAACCATCCAGATACACAAATGAGAAGTTACAAAAATGCAGCTTTAAAGAGGGTAACTTCAAGTTAACTTCAAAGGAGTTTGATATGATTTGTAAAGAAAGAAAATTGATAGCCGGAAAGTATGGCTTTATTTTAAAGAATAAAATTAAAAATTTGTAAATAACATTTGTATCATATATTTTAAAGATTGGACCAATGATACAATTAAATTATATGCGTACTGCGGACATGACAAGTGCAAACATTTTATTGTAACAATCGAGAAGGTTTCTTTGTCTGAGGTTGAACACTTCGTTAACGTGGTGAGTTCCTTTAAAAATTTCTGCCACGCTAAAACTTTAACATCGCAAGTAAGAGGCGTGGAACGCTGTATATTGAAGAACAAGATGACACACGTAAAATCTTTTAAACAGCGACAGAACCATGTCTTACGCGCTGATACGGATTTAATAGAACGTAGAACACTAAATACTATCAAATCGGATAGTGTATATAAAAAATTAGATCTGAAAAATTATAGGAAAACGATAAAAATAAAGATGATTTTATGGATATTCTGCAAATGTTTAAAGAAAATAATGATTTTGTTAAACACGTGGGGCTCCCTGATTCACATCTACATATATAGCAAGGAACAAGTTGATCTATTAAGATTGAGGAAGACTGACCAGAAAATCCTACATTTGGTACGCAAATGGTACCATAGTTCGAAAGCCACAAAATGAAACCAAACAATGTTTTTACTATGCAGGGGTCATTCAGCTTGATCAAAACAAAAGAGTGGATTCGTTCCATTATTTAAATCTAGTCCTTTTTATAATTTCTTTAATTCTTTAGTCGGCACATCAGAAGACCGAACAGAAGGATCACAGGTGAATGAATTCTGTAATGTAGACTTTCTAAATTTATTTTTGAAAAAGTATATCGCGTACTTACCTCTCTGGAGTGGACTTTTTACCGATGCAAGAATCAGTAACGCACCTGTAGAGAGGTGGTTCGGTATTGCAAAAAATTCAATTTGTCAAGGAATCCTTCACCAAAAATGTGGGAGAATAGTAAAAAAAATAAGAGACCATATTTTATTCCTACATAAAGAGGAAAAGTTCTCTCTTAGGAATAAAAAATGTGTTACCAAAGCAATTGATACTGACTTTCACAGGAAATGTGGAGTAAAAAGGGAAAAAGGAATAATTCTACTAATTTCGATAGATCAACGCTTAAAAAAATAATCGAGTCAAAGAAACATCAAATGTTAAGGAATGAAGAACCCAATACATCCAGTCATCATCATCATTTTGATCCGAACGTTTGCATGTATTGTAAAGAAGCCGAGTTAGACGTTACAGCCGACTGGATTCAATGTAACGGATATGATGGTTGGGTCCATCAAAAGTGCCTTAAAGATAGTAAATATTTAAATTTGTCATCAGATTTTTTCTGCAAGATGTGCGAAAATACAAGTAGATTGGGCGATTGGCATGAGAATGCAGCGAGAGTTCAGGTGAACTGTCCAAGTTTAACTAATAAGCCCTCTAAACCCCTCAAAATAATGAAAAACGGCCTTGTTGCTGATCCTAGTTACTATACAACCTTAACAGGAACATTGAAGTAAATAAGACAACAAAGATATACTTACACGAAATTTAATATCTATATATTCATCGGAAAAATTACGACATAGGTATTTATAAAGAAAGTTCTTAACTTTAAATGAAATGGTTAAATTAATTTCGTTACATCTGCATGAATTTCTGTGTCATAGTGAATGTTTATGAGAGCCAAACCATTAAGTCTGTTTTCACTTGTAGTGTTTCGTAGATAGTTTTTCAGTCTCCTTAGGCTGGAGAAAGACCTTTCTGGGGTAGCAGTGGATACAGGAATGGTAGAAGTGTTGTCATCACTGTTTTCCATACTTCAAGTTCTGCTTTAACCACTGATATGTTGCTTTCGGGAAGCAGTGACGAGTACATGAAAATTGCTTCTTCAATTTCAGAACTGGCAGTAAAATTTGAAGGTAGCACACCAGATAATGCTGATACTACTTTACGATGTTTGGTAAACCTTTCAACCAATTGTTGAATTGTATGATCAAGAAATGGAAAGAACAAATTAATTTTGTAATACGTGCATACATCCAAAGCAGAAATGTTTGGTCTATTTAATTGTCTTCCGACGACGCGTGGCATTCGCAGTATACCACCATTTTCTTCCAGTAAAACCTTTGCGTCTTCATAGAGATGAAGATATTCGACGTCAGTGTTGTTTCTCAGGAGTTGTAAGACATTAATAACATCATCTACGTGTTTGAATGCCGTGATGAGATCGATGTCAATTGTTTGTAATTGTTTTGATAGCGACAATGTATAGCTCATAACTTTTTGAAGAATCACTAAACACATCCGAAGATCGAAGCGTACTTAGCAATTGGGCGGCTTGTTGCGATGTTTCCTTATTGTGATTACATTGGAGTTCTTCGAGAGCATTCATAATCGCTGAATAGATTTCCTGAATCTTATAATAGTGTCACGGAATTTGCCCCACTCACTCCCAAACCGACGACTGTGGCACCGCGAATTGCCTAAGATTGCCCCGATCGCCCCTACGCCATTCCGGTAAACAAACAACATGCCGTGAATCGAGGCGTTACTAGAAAATTGTGGAAACGACGAGAAGCGTTCCAGTCGTTCGAGAAAATGGGTCTAGATATGCTAGAAAATACCTGGAACATTCGTTGGGTCTATAAAAGAAGAATAAACGACCGAGTTAGTTAGTCTTGTATTACAGAGTTGAAGTGAAGTGTTTAGTTAGAGAGATCAAAGCGATTTAGATAGCGATTAATTAAATAAGTGTTTAGTTGAGCTGTAATTAGTAGTGTTCAGTAGTTAATAAAGAAGTGACTAATTAACGGATTGTTTTTCTGGAAGTAAGAGAAAAGACGGATTGGGAAATCCGTGGCAATAGCTTCTAGCTAGGCGCTACTATATATATATATATATATTCAAATGTAATAATTTAACTCTCTTTCACTCCTCGTATTTTTCGCTATAATATTAGGTAATATTTTGCTTATTTGGGGGGGCGGGGGGTATGTGGGTTGGACCCTACGCCCGTGACCTATAAGAAAGATTTAAGTACGAGTGATTGGCAAGTTGAATTATATAGACATGACACGCAACAAGTTGCCTACAACTGTGGTGCATTTATAATTCATTATTATCAACAATTCGTATCCAAAGGTTATATATCGGAAACTGGTGTGGATATAGGTCAGTTTAGACAGCTGACATTGAAAAACTTGCTCCTAGTAAATGTCTCAGAAAGTTGTCTATTCTGCGGAAATAAGTCCGATATAAAGTTATGCATCCAGTGTAATGCTTGCAACAGGCTGAGCCATATAAAGTGCGTAAATTTAATTTTAAATACCAACAAATACGAATACGGCATATGTCCCTTGTGTTCCAAATACTAAAAATAATTTTTCTTTAATTTATTTGTGTACTTTGCCATACTTGAAGTATAAAAAATAAAGATTAATCGAATAAATTCTGGGACCAAAAGGATTATTCAAGTGTTATTTTTTTAAACAAAGTTTGTCTAATCAAAAGTTAGAAAAATAAACCCTGGCTGATCCTTTTCGCGCAATTGTTCATTCAAATAATCTTAACAAAAGGTTGTTAAGTAAATTGATTTTGAAAATTTCCAAATAATACAACTTTTTTTCAGTTTTTATTATTTTTTTGTGCATTTATACGGGGTTACAAATGGAAAGACGTACATAGTCCTAATAAGTAGTCTACCGTTATGCCAATTTTCGTAAACACACAACAAAGGGTTGTTAAGTAAATTGATTTTGAAAATTTCCAAATACAACTTTTTTTCAGTTTTTATTTTTTTTTTTGGTGCATTTATACGGGGTTACAAAGGGAAAGACGTACATAGTCTTAATCACTATAGGGTAGTCTACCGTTATGCCAATTTTCGTAAACGCGCAACAAAGGGTTGTTAATTGATTTTGAAAATTTCCAAATAATACGACTTTTTTCAGTTTTTTTTTGTGCATTTATACGGGGTTACAAAGGGAAAGACGTACATAGTCCTAATGACTATAGGGTAGTCTACCGTTATGCCAATTTTCGTAAACACACAACAAAGGGTTGTTAAGTAAATTGATTTTGAAAATTTCCAAATAATACAACTTTTTTTCAGTTTTTATTATTTTTTTGTGCATTTATACGGGGTTACAAAGGGAAAGACGTACATAGTCCTAAATCACTATAGGGTAGTCTACCATTATGTCAATTTTCGTAAACGCACAACGAAGGGTTGTCGAGTAATTTACTTTTAAAGATTTCCAAATAATACGACTTTTTTCGGTTTTTAATTTTTTTGCAGCATTTATACGGGGTTACAAAGGGAAAGACGTACACAGTCCTAATAAGTCTAGGGTAGTCTACCGTTATGCCAATTTTCGTAAACGCACAACAAAGGGTTGTTAAGTAAATTGATTTTGAAAATTTCGAAATAATACGACTTGTTTCGGTTTTTAATTTATTTGGTGCATACATGGCCCTTAGAACTGTAGTATAGTCTATAATTACGCCAATTGTTGTAAACGGACAACAGAGGGTTGCTGAGTAATATAGTGCCTTTCGATTCATGTGCCATAGTATCTATCAATTTTTGTGAATGTATTGGTTTTTTTCCACATTTGGATTTTAAAGTCGAACAAAGTACAATTATATACTCATATATGCGCTATGTTTCGATTGGAAAAAAATTATGTCAAATTTAATTTTAGGTTAGGCTTGGTTAAGTCCATCCACAGATTTCCACCAGCGGTTGGAGCTGTAATAGGATCGCAGCCACATATATTTTTATTTTGACTCCACGTCAGCATCTGTGGATGGCAATCTGTAAATAACTTCACCCCAATGTCTCTATAACATTTTTAATTTCTTCTTAAATAGTGACACTATTGAAACAATTTTACATTTTTTATGTTTTTAACACCCTACATTTTTCAACGCCATTTTTACAGTTGCTACCTATGTACATTTCAAGACAAACAAAAATGTGAAATAAAAAAAATCACAGGTGGGTAGGTATACCTAGTTAGGTTATAGAACACAACTGTCTGTTCTTGAGTATGAGTTAAGAGTATGAAAAGATATAGGTAGGTACCTCATGATAAGACGAAACACAAAAAAAACAACAATTCAAATACCTACTTCACATATATACGAGTAGTACATAATAACACATAATATATAGCTAACGCTACAGAAGGCTCGTCAAGTGGTGTTTAAATGTAGTCCCCGAAAAGAAGCCGGCTCCAAAAGCCAGCTTCTTTCAAACTGCGTATGTACAGTAGAAACTAGTAGAAAGAGTAAGTTTAACTATTATAGCTCGTAGGGCCGTAGGTCACGCCACAGGCGCGTCCATTTTAGCGCGCAATTCAGAAAGCGTTGCCAAATGTAAATTTTACGAAAGTTATTAGAATATTATACCTAAATAATAAAAAGTATTAAATAACAATAATAATATGTATTCTTACACATGAGTGACAACTGACGTTTTTATAATTTACATTAATTGTAATTAAAAATAAGGTAGACACATACGTAAATAAATAGGCACTTCTTTAAAAAATTTAAATTGTGTTACAATAATAATAAACATCAATAACAATTTGAGAAAACGTAAATATTTCTAATTTTTTTAATTGATTAATAATATGACATGATTTTTCTTTCTGTATAGATCCAGAATTATACCTTGTTTGTATTACTTCGATAATTACCAGTGACATTTTTATAATCGAAGCAAATATTAAAACGACAAAAAAAAGCTTATGCATACGTACATAATATATACATATACATGTTCAAAACAAATTCCTTGTGCTCTATCTCAGAAACTGTGATACGAAAATAGTTTAAATAAATAATCTGGGGATTTCTTTAAATTTATATGCGTTGAGTTAAATATGTGTTCTGTATAGACAAAATTATATTTTCACAAAAAATACAAATTACATTCCTCTGATGTTTTCAGTATCATATGATTATAGATAGTTCGAATGTTTATAATTATTATAGATGTATACGAAAGGTAGGTATACTTTACTATAATGATAATGTGACACTGTACGCGATCTACGGCATTTATTGGAGACCAATGGCTAAAAGACAAAGATATAGGTTGTGAAAGAATTATGAACATTAGTAAAATCGCTGTTTTACAACTGCGATGTAATAAAAAACATAATTATTGTCAAATAAAATCCAAACATCAATAATTTGATTTTAAGTTCGGCCCTACTAAAAAAAGTTGTAAAGTCTATTTTAAATTATGGTAAACATTCCAGCTTAAAAAAATGAACCACAAATAACCGAGTTAGCGAGGCGATTTTACTCCACTATTAAATTCATAAACGCAACGCACTTTAGAAAGACGGCGATATATGGCAACACAGGCAGCGGTCGTCAAGGAAACGAACGCGCTAGGCTGTTTCTCTCAAAGAGCGCATATTTCTGAGTTTTAAAATTTTAACAAATACGTATCTTTGCGCCATCTCTCAACAACCTCAGGCCCTATACCCTAATATGTCCCCATGAGAGTTCTGTTGCGTAGCGATATTTTCTGTGATAATATACATACTTGATGCGACGCAGAAATATTCACAAGTGATGGAAATACTGCAAACCTCAACAGCGAACACCCATGTTCGTTGTAAAGTAACGCGACGGGTTACAGGGTCTCGTCCACACGGTCGTTTTGAAGCCACGCGACGCGGCTTTAGGATTAAAGGAAAAGGATGAACATGATTCTGTATGTTTTAATGCAAAAATACTATTTCACCTTTAAAGTTTCTCATTCGATATGAAAAATTCTCAAGTCAGCGATACGTATTCGACCTAATCGGATACACTCTATCTGCAAGAGTGCCAGTCGTTGTTTTCGACGTATTTTTAAAAATTTTATATTTATTGTTTTATGTATGTTGGTATATTTCAGTTTCTGTTACTATTAGGTACAATAGATAATTATATCTTTGGTCGATATGTCGACTGGATAAAAATTTATAAAGAGGTAGGTAAGTGAAACTTTACAAGCTCATACAAATTTACCACTTACGAACGTTATTTCCTAAAATCTCGAATTATAAACGTGTAAATTGTGTCATTCCAGTTAAGAAACTCTTAAAAAAACCTGGGATACGCGAGGTCCCATGGTGTAATGGTTAGCACTCTGGACTTTGAATCCAGCGATCCGAGTTCAAATCTCGGTGGGACCTACTTTTTGTTTTTAAATACATCTACTAGTTTAGCACTACAAAAATATAAATAACATATCAATAGGTACTACTCATATAACAAATAATTTAAAATATAATATTTAAAGTTTAAGTTTTCACTTTTCTGAAACTAATTCTTAATTTGTTACATATTATGCAGCAATGCGATTTGCAATGTTTCTGTTTACTATTTTCAATATGAGATTATTCGATTAGGCAAAAATAGTTTAATACATACAACCTTTAACTGATCTGTTTGATGTAAGTTTGTTTCATTAAAATTAGAAGTATAAAACACTTAAATGTTTTTTCACAGATAAGAAAGAAAATTTAACATACATTTTCGTGACGTACTCCTGTTGAGATAATCTAATTTGTCTATAAATGGCTAAAGTAAAAAAATTGCCGAGAAAAATTAATAAAAATGCAATGAAGTATATGAAAACCAAGTTTTTCTAATAAAAAAGTCATGATCTTACCCATAACCCCGCCAGTGGCACTTTACGTAAACTGTAACTTCGATATTTTATACCAATATTCTAAAAAAAAAAATATGCTAAATTTGCCAAAACTATCTACAGGGGTTTAGAAGGCATGAATTTTAAATTGACTTTTTTTTATCAGTTTTGGAAACCGTATATCTCTGAAATGACGTCCTTATTTGACAAAATTGCCTTAATTTTAACCAAGCCCAAGCCCTTAGATTTGCCTGCACGTAGTTAGCAAACACGTATAATATGGCCTAACACTTAAGAGAGAGTTCAGTTAAATATACACTGAGGGAAATATATTTTAGCTATTAGTAGGATTACTCACAGCAAAATATTTGTGCAGCAAAGTTACTTTGCTGTTGATTTATTGCTGCAGTCCCAATTTTATTATAAGTAGCCTTGGCAATTTTTCATCCCAGCAAAAATTTTGATTGAAGCTGTTAGGCTTTCATCCTAGAATGACTAGTTCTATAGCAATACCAGCAAATATTTCTTTCTATTTCAAATAAGTGACTTTTTAACCATTACTATGTGCACTTAGATTGGTTCAGTTGGTTCAACTTTGTCTTTAAATTTTCATTTTAGTAGAATCTATTGCAAATATTGCAATAGAGCATCTGCGGCACGTGATCAAAATAGGCGTGGCTACTAGCTTGGAGGATAAACAAACAGCGATCATAACCTCAAACGTATTTATTACTATTTATTTATTATATGTTTTCACGTTACCTTAAGTGGTTGTGTTCAGGTTATAGTTTATTGTTATTATTTTTCGTTTTTGTGGCTACAATATTCCTTCATTTATATAATCATGTATAGTGAATATTATTATACACTGACTGAAAGTCATAGATGCTGAAAGTATAGATTATAAAGGGCTGAAAGTGCTGATGGATATAGACATAAAATAAGTGAAATTGGAATAGATCCATACACATTCAATCTGATAATGAAGATTTTCCTAAAACTTTATATCCAAATACTGTAAATTATTTGTTATATAATAAAAGTGCTTATACACATACATCAAATTTGTGGTTTTTTAGATACTGAAATCTCGAAAAATAAAACAAGTAGAGCAAAAGTAATATCAAAAATAAAATTACTGATGTTTTGTTTATCCACTTTTACTGTTTAAACTCTCCTCAAATAATATAATAACTTTTAAAAGCATTTGTATGATACACATTATTTCGCTATTCTAACCCCACATTTTAACAATTATTTTCAGATACATATCAACAAACGTGAACAATCTTATATGCAGAACTATGTAAGTTTATGTTACTTACATTTATTTAAAAATACGTGTTTTGAAAGATTTCAGTAGATACCTAAAAATTTGCTATATAGATCGTTTTCTGACGTTATGTATTGATTTTACTTCGGTACATTTAAATATTTGCAAGTGGCATGAGATGACATTCTTGTTATTTGCTAAATTCCATATTATTCAGTTCTTAAATTACTTGTATTTGTAAACACTTTTTCAAGAATACGGCACCCTTAAAGCATATTAAAGGCTTAGAAAATAAGTAATTTTATCACCGAAAATGTACGCATATTATGTATATAGGTATGCATATACAACATGCTAAAACAGTTTCATTTCAAATAATCTAAATTACCTACAAAAGAAATATTTATTTATAACTAAAAAATGGTACTCCGATATGGTATTCATTCTACAAGATTTTATATAAAATATTAACTTTTCACAAAAAAAAAATACTGAAAACATTTGAATTCGTAAATAGCAGAAATATGTGCCAGTTTTAAACAAAGTTTTCCAAAAGTAGGTATCCACAGAATAAGAATAAATAAAAATTTAGTCCTGAAATAGGTTGCCACTAAATACAATCAATACATATGCTACTGTGGCGTTTGCACAGCCACGGAAAATTGATATGATTTATTTTTTCAAACCTCTTTTTCTTCATTTAATATTTTTCGCCTCATATCTATCTCTTCTTGATTCTTTTGATGAAGTACCAGATGTATAACTCATTCACAGTGGGGATCCAATCCGGATTATTTTGCTCGTGCAAATTTGCAGGTTTCCCTATAGTATAATAAATGTATACCTAATTTTTGCTCTTTTATGTTTTGAATATTTTCTTCCAAATTTAATTTTGGACTCTGTAAGGTCAGCTCTTTTTAAACTATTCATTCAAGCCTTTCGCCTCTCAGATGCTAACTGGTTAAATTGTTTGTCTGTCGAATTCAGAACGAATTCTGAAGAAACTAACATTGTCCCTTGCAGAATTACTGCCACAGTTTACTACCATACAATAATTAGGCATTTTATAATACAAATAACACTCAAATATTTAATAATAAATTGGAATAAATATAAGGTTATACTTTTGTTTATCCTCCAAACAACGACCTTGAAAATCGTGACGTCACGTGCAGATGCCCTATAATAGAAAGTTATTGTAAATCCTTTAATTCTGCCGAACATAATAGGCGCCTACAGACACACAAACATTTCTTGAGATATGTACGTTTTATTCGAATTGCCTACACACGTTTTGATAATTTTCTATTCAATTTGCTAAAAACATGGCGACAGTGAGTAATCACGATTTAAATTTATTAGCAGTGGCGTGTGTGTGCATAATAAAAAAGAAACAATACCGATTATTAAATAAACGAAGGTCACGAAGTAAATGGGTAAAAAATGGTTGTTGCAGCGTAATCGATTTTCACATATAAATCTACTGGAAGAACTTCGTTTAGAACTGGATGATTATCGAAATTATCGTAGGTATGGATGAAGATAGCTATGTATTACTTTTAAATTTAGTAACACCACTAATCCAGAAACAAGACACGTGCATGAGGTCTGCCATATTACCACATGAAAGATTATCAGTTACCCTCTGGAATTATGAAGATTTGAAATTTTCTAGTATCATCTCACCTCAATCGCTAAGTAAAATAATTCCGGAGATCTGCAATGCTATTTCGTTAAAAATTCCTTCGAATAATTCCTACTATCAGCCATCACGACTTTATTTAAATACTGCTTACCCTTATTTTGTTCAGAAAAATATAGTTATTGGTTAATAATTTGACGGATGGGATTACCTTATTTTTTTGTTCTCAATTATTGCCATTTTAATGGTGAATTAGAAAAGGAATAGAAGTCAATATTTTGAAAAAATGAAGATAAGTAGGTACTTATCTTTATTTCATTTTTCTTCAAACATGCGACGTTATTATTTAAAAAAACGAAATAGTTATTTATGTATCAAGGGAATTATAAGGGCCTTAATTACCGATGGCAAAGTTTGCGTTTGCGTTTGCGTTTGCGCCCGAGGGACAGCAATTGCCTGAGGTTATTAAGGCTCATTAATTCCCGTGGTACATAGATAATTTTATTTCTGACCGATTTCAATAAAATATTGTTTATTTTTAAAACGGAAAAATTCCCAGTATGTATATTTGAATCAGTTACCATTGATTATAAGAGTTTTGTTGTTGCTAGGTTGTTGCTATGTTACGTATATGTATATTAGGGTAGAGGGAATTATAGAATCTATAATGTCCCAAGGGAGTTATGACTCTCTTTATTGATAGCGTAACTATGACGATATAAGCTTATAATATCCCGGTCAGAAATAAACAATTTTATTTTTACTTTAAGTTATGACGGATATGACAGATTGCGGCCAAACGACCCGATCTATCAAATAAGGGATTGCTCAACGTTACCTTAATCATGCATAAATATGGTCGAGCACTATCTTTATTACTGCTACCTTAATAATACAGCACATATGCGCATGCTTAGATGTCAATATAAGGGAAACTTAAATACTGCTTAACCTTATCACACGTCCAGTAACTCTCTATTAGCTCTTTAAATAGAATTTGGTGGCTTGTTTTGAACTGCTGACGTATTTATAATGAAATCTATTTTTAACTTTCTAACTTTAACTTTTTAGCCCCAATAGAGATTTAATGAAATTTCTACTCGGAACTTGTACAAGTTCAAAAACTGTTTTGAGGTAGTGCCAGTATTATTGCAAAAGCATGTATAGAATGTATGAAGGTGCTCTATTGTTTTAACAAAACACCGACCTAGGGTAGTAAAATCATGTTAATAATATAATTTTTATTATGGTTGGTATATGATATTGCAATACTAACAAGAAATATTTCAACGATAATGCAGATTATCTTAGCAAACATTTTTTATTGGTCGATTTGGCTTAGTGTAGAACTGTAGAACAATACATAAGTCGATTTTGATAAAAACTAATTTGCCCTTTACCACTGCTCACTTTGGTATATCTAAATATCCAACAGTTTTTTTCCAAAAGTTGTGATTTCGTATAGATAATATACCTACATATCCATTCACCTCACAGTTTCGTTTATAAAGATTCCAAAGTCGCTATTTAATTTTTATTATATTTGTCGAAAATCTTGTAACAGTTTTTCATACGACAGATCGATTTTATCAGATATTCCTAAGTAATTTTGTATTTTTCTTTGTCCAACTACTTTCGTAATTATTTTATAAATAAATAAATAGTCCGTACTGGTAATTTTGTTAAGATGCAATGTTTTTCTACCACTCCACTTTCTCCTCAAATGCTTATATGTTTTTATATATTTTGATTACAATTTCTCGGGTATGTTCACAGAGACGTTGCCAAATTATCTTTTTAACTGGTGTATCAAAATCATCCTGGTCTGTAAGAATATAACTACTTGTACATACGAGCAGGGCCAATTTTTGCAATACCGTTGCAGATTTATACGGTACCTCTTTACATAAATGTGAAAACAAGAAAGAAAATGAAATAAAATTCAGCAATTTCATTTTCTGCGAAAATCATTAAAGTTCAGATGTTATTATTTGAATTTTTATTTATTTTTTGTTTTTTCATTTTCATCCCTTTTTCACCACCTGTGAGGTCGTGACATATGACACTCGTAGGTGAGTATGTGGAAGCGCCATAGAAATCATAAAATATAATATAGAACGCAAAAAGAGGTATCAAAAATAGTCAACCTATGGAGAAAACGCGAGCCTGCTAATATTGCAGCAACTTAGCTTTCATGAGTTGGTTGCAGCACAGAAAATATAGCTAGCTATATATTCTGTGGTTGCAGTAACGGGGTAGTTTCACACTAACAGGCGGGAATTTCAAAATATGAAATTTTACTAATTTGTGATTTCTATGGTCCAATTACAAACATTCTGTTTTGGATTCAATTGTATGCTGGGATTAAAATGCAGTGTAACCAAATGCTTACATTAAGTTTTCCCTAGATGGCTGCTTTCTAAGCCCCTCCATAATCTGACTATTTTTGACTGCTAATGTAAAGGCTTCTGACGTTCTACTCGTATATATATTACGATTTCTATCGGAAGCGCTCAATCTTCTTACTTCCAACATTCTCTTAGAAAATCATTGTAGTTGAATTTTAATTTGTTTTGCCCCGTGACAGGCTGACAAATGAAACGAGAAGGTGGAATCACTTAACTTTTTTATTTCCAATAATTTGTACCTAAATTTATTAATTAGCAGTTAAAACATAATTATTTGTCTAACTTTCATATTCTCCGTTTCTTTAAATTTTTATCTACATATATTTCACCCTCTTCAACAGTCCCTAGTTCCTAATTAATAAGTAATACGATTTTAATTTTCAACAATTCTGTATTAAAATTGTTAAAGGTAATATAATTATTTCAAGAAACGACTGTTTTATTTATATACAGTATGCGCCAAAAGTATGGAATAAATTTAATAAAAACGAAACAATTATTTTTTGGGAAAAATCCTCGACAGGTCGATTTTTAATTTACCCTCTTACATAGGAAAGTTTTCGAGTAGATGACGATTGAATGTTAGAAAACGTAAATCAATTAAAATAAAGCAAAAACGTTATCAAGTTTAGTTTTTCGAATTCCATAGTTCTTTTATGGATCACGTAGGTGAAAATCTTTGCAAAGTGTCATTGTCACACCGACTTTCTAATAAGTATTGTAAGCGACATAGAAATTATTATTCAATTTAAAGTATTATGGCACATTTAACTGTTACTCAAAGAATTGAAATTTTAATTCTTATCGGATGCGGGAATATGACTAGAACTCAGCAGGAAGTTTGCGATTTATTTAATGAAAAATATCTAGATCGCCCTATCAGCCTATCAACAGTCAGTAAGGTAGAGTCTAAATTTAGAGAAACTGGCAATGTTGTAAATATTCCAAAACCTGGACGTCCAAACATTAATGAAAATCAGAAACAGAACATTTTGATAAGTATGGTGGATAATCCTCATAATTCTTCACGATTGGTTGCATTAAACAATGACACTAGTCAAAGCACAGTGCTACGTATATTGAGGAAGGAAAAATATCATCCCTACAAAATCAACTTGTGCAGGAACTCAATGAAGATGATCCCGATCGCCGCTTACACTTTTGCGAAATTCTAATGGATTTATGTCAAGGAAATAGAAATTTACACCGGCAAATACTTTTTTCAGATGAGGCCACATTTTGTCTGAATGGTACAGTAAACCGTCAAACTTGCAGATATTGGAGTCGGGAAAATCCTCCTTGGATGGCAGAGGCACATACCCAACACCCTCAGAAATTAAATGTGTGGGCTGGAATAGTTGACGACAGAATAGTAGGGCCTTTCTTCTTTGAAGGAACCCTTACAGGCCAAAGATATTTAGAGTTTCTAGAAAATGACCTTGTTCCAGCCCTTGCAGTAATTTTTCCTAACGATAATGATCCTGACATTCCTGACGATACCATATGGTTTCAGCAAGACGGTGCACCTCCGCACTATGCGCGCCCTGTACGAGATTTTTTGGACAACTGTTTTCCTGGGAGGTGGATCGGCAGACGCGGACCGATAGAATGGCCTGCAAGATCGCCAGATCTTACACCTCTTGACTATTTTGGGGATACTTGAAGTCAAAAGTGTACATTAATAAACCACGTAATTTAGAAGAACTTCAAAATCGCATTCGGGACGAAATACGCAGAGTTACCCCAGAAATCATTCATAATGTGCAAGAAGAATTTCTTCACAGACTTGCGCATTGTCAAGAAGTTGGTGGATGACAATTCGAAGTATAAAATTTAATCAATTGTATTTTATTTTACATACCTCAGAATTGTTACTTTTTTATGGATAAAATTTACGTTTTCTAACATTCAATCGTCATTTACTCGAAAACTTTCCTATGTAAGAGGGCAAAATTTTAGTACTGTCTGATAGAGAATTAAACGATCTTTCAGAATCAAGGAAAAAAATATGGTGTTGCCATTTAAAAAAAAATCGATGACGTCATTACTCGAAAACAAATGACATTTGAAAATCGCATTTCAGGCTAAAATATGTATTTTTTAAATTAAAAATGGACCTGTTCGAGGATTTTTCCCAAAAAATAATTGTTTCGTTTTTATTGAATTTATTCCATACTTTTGGCGCATACTGTATTATTCTTCTCTATTTATATATTATTATTCTAGTCTTACCTAGATTTGCGGATGTGGTTGATTTCACATCAGTAATAAAGCAAACATAATGCTTTTTCTAAAAACAACGCAAAAAAGAGATAAATAGTAAGTTATGTCCATACTTACTACGTGGTTCTCAGTAGTTCTTTTTGTGGTCGTACTAGAGGGCAACTTACTGGGTTATCTCCAAACCGTTGCTATTTGTTTATTAAGTATTATTATTATTATATTTATGAAAAAGATTATCCTTAAATATAGTTGTCACAAAATAAATATGACTAATGAAAACAAATTGTTTGAGTTGTGCACTTTTGGATTTTGAACCAAAGTTTTTTTGTAATGCAGCTTCCCAGTCGGCGTGTACAATGGTCGTCAGCTTAAAGTCACCAGTTCCATGGTCCATTCTTTTCTAGTGCCATTTATTATACACGGTGCTAGAAAGGGACAAAACATGGAAGTGGTGACTTTAAGCTGACGACCATTGTACCAACTTAGAATATGCAAGGATGACTAGATGAGCGAAAGGCGCTCAACCGCACCCTACCCTAACGCTGCTACTGTGTACGAGATTTAAGATTGATAATCTTTCTTCATAATATATAGTCAATCAACAGTGAGTAACAAAACTTACACAATTAGATAGATAGATGTATAGATAGATAGATAGAATATATTTTCAGATGCACATAACTTACAAAATGCCCAAAAACGAGCGTTGAAGAAGTCAAATAAACCTAAGAACTAGACAATGGTAAAATGCTAAAAAAGTGAGATTAAAACACTGAGTAAAAAAATTCTCATAGATATAACATGTTATCAAAAAGAGAATACAAATAATATAATTCGTATCACACAGAAAAAAATAACCGTAATAATTAAAAACGTAAAATAAGGTATAACTCACATTAAACTCTAAAAGTGTGTTTTGCGATTTGTTACATGATTTCTCACGTGATCAATAGTATGTCGAATAATTTTGTTTTTATACCATATGATTTTTGGTATTATAGAATGTTATGATCAAGTCATATGTAAAGTAATAACCAAAAACAGCTGAATTTCAAAATAAAACTGTTGCTAAATTAACATAAAAATTAAAGGTAAATTGCTACATGCACAGTCGTTTGCAATAATAATGACAGTCTTTAAAATAAATTTAGCGATTTCTTTTGAACTGCCGTTTTCGTAATGAAATCTATTTTCAACTTTTTAACATTAGTTCTTGGTTATTTCACTCAACAGAGATTTACTGAAATTTCTACTCAGAGCTTCCAGAAGTTCAAGACCTGTTGTCTATTGTGTGTTTTGTAATTGACATTAGTCAATTAATATAAATTGTTGCAATTTTTTTTTATAACTAATGCTTTATATATGCGTCTGGTTCCGCTCGATATATTTTCTAGAAGGACGGTGACTTTTCTTAATAAATGATCAAAGAATGCAGTTAATTCTTTTGACAAAAAGGGATGAAGAGCTATTAGACTGCTTTGAAAGATATTGCGCCTCATATACAGGGTGTTGCAGAATTATGTTAAGAAAATCTAGGGGCAGGTTCTAAAATAAGAAAAAAAGTTTATATAAACAAGGATCCGGAAATGCTTCGTTTTCGGGATACAGGTTGTTTAAAATTTTCTGTCTTAAATACCATAGTCTCGAAAACCGATCGAGATATGAGATGAGATATGCTACACAACAGTGTATAGTGAAGGGCTACTTTTATGTATATAAATTTATCTTGTAATATACTAGCATCAGTGGCGTTCGTGCCGTTAAATACACATTTTTAGCAAAAAAAATTGTACGTCACTGATTTTTTTGCAAATTGGAATCGCTCTCTTAAAGCCAAGTTAGTTCTGCTTAAAAAGTGGCCCTTGGTTTTTCCGTCCGGACGCGGACGCATTTTCGTGATAGAAATTAATTTATTAATCAATGCAAACAGGAACGATTTTCAGAAACTTACATAAAAAATAGTTGGCGTCTGTAAATATTAGTCTTAAATTTCGTGTCAAAATTCAGCAAGAAAAAAATAGAACTTAGAGCGAAGAACACTTTTTGTAACATATAGCAAATTGTTTATTTTTATTTTATTTATTGAGAAAAAAGTGTATTTAACTTTAAATTGAATGCTGGAAATGGCTACCCTGTGCCCTGTACATGCTCTAAATCGCCTCCTCATCTGTCTTCTAACCCTTCGGAATATTCTAGGGGTTTTGCATATTCACATCAGGCATTGGTAATACGTTCCATTAATGCAGCTTCATTCGCTATATGGGTAGAATACACCAGTTGTTTTAGATGTTTAGAAGGTAGAAATCGGATTTAAGTCGGGTGATTGGGATGGCTAAGGAGTAGGCCCGCCCCGACCAATTTAATTTCATTGGAACGTAAGTTTTAAATAGTACTTTACATTGCAATTGAAATGAGCAAGTGCCCTGTTGTGCATAAACCATAAACGGGGGGTCAGTTTGTAGAAGGATAGGTAGATTTTCCTATAAAAAACAGGTATGTTCATCCATCTAATCTTCTTGGCAAAATAAAAGGTCCAACCAAGCAATTTTCTATAATTCCTGCCTACACATTGACTGAAAACTGCTGCTGGTGTTGCGATTCATGAATAATGCCTGGATTTTCATCCGCCCAAAAATGTTCATTGTGACAATTAAAACACTGTTTCTGGTGAATGAAGCTCCATCTGTGAACAAAATAAATTGCTGATCTACATTTTTTTGTCTTAGACATTGACCATACATTAACATGGTTCATATTCCCTAATTCATTTGCCAGACGCCTTCAACCAGAGGTTAGTAAATAGATTAAATTCCTTAGATAATTATTGAATAGAGTTTTGTCTGTGGATGTTCATTAGCATACCTAGATGTTTGGTATCAGAGAACATACATATGACTTCATTGATAGGAATTGTAGGAGATTTGATACATGTTAGCTTAAAATAAGTAAAAAAATTTGTTCAACCACTTAAAACATTTTCCTGATTTTCCACTGTTCGTCCAATAAAACAATCTACAAAAATCTATGTTACTTTTCTTGTTTCCCTCAAAGGTCTATGAACATTCGAAAAAGTGTTTGCGCAAGGTAACTGACGGTCAGGGAATGCATCTTCAAATTTCCGTTTGTTTTTCTATACATAAAATTAATGTCAGACAATTTTTCAAAGCAATAATTCACCATATTTACTTATTTTGTAAAAAAAAATGTATTAAAAACTTAAACACTTCAGAATTAAGTCACTCGACACTGTGTTATTTATTGTTTGTTTGTCGGTCATGGAATTTATGACAAACTGACACATGCCACCTAGATTATTGTTTTTTAATTAGCATTCCAAAGTTGGTCTATTGTAATGATTAATAAATTCATGTTTATCTCGAAAACGGTGAATCAGGGGGAATAGTCAAGAGACACTTTTTAAGGAGAATTAACGTAGTATTAAGAGAGCGATACCAATTTGTCCAAAAATCAGTGGCGTACAATTTTTTTTGATAAAAATAAGTATTTGACGGCACGAACTAGTATATCAACAGATAAATTTATACACGTAGCAGTAGCTCTACAGATTTTCGAGAAATGAAGACTATATTATTTAAGACAGAAAATTTTAAACAACTTATATCTCGAAGCGAGGCATTTTCGGACCCAAAATATAAACTTTTTTTCTTATTTTTAAACATAGAACCTGTCTAGATTTTCTTAACATCATTCTGTAACACCCTGTATACATAGAGGGGTACTGGAAAAAGGGATGTAGTGCTACAATTTCGAACTCTACCGCCTCTAAAAGGAATCTGATATCGTACGATTCATCAAAATAAATAGGCTAAGATTGTTGCGACACCTACAAAGTATGAACGACGTGAAACCCTAAAAAAATAAATAATTGCAGGAAGCACATACTGGGTATAGGAAGAGAGGCAAGCCCGGAGCCAGTATTAACGATCAGGTAGAATTTAAGAACGGTAGGAATTAGAAATAGGAAAATCAATTCGAAGAATGGGGTAGAATCTAGGGTAGAATGGAAACTGATTTTTACCGCCACATGACTTTTCATATTATTTTGTATATTCA
This sequence comes from Monochamus saltuarius, assembly GCA_025584915.1. Lineage (NCBI taxonomy): Eukaryota > Metazoa > Arthropoda > Insecta > Coleoptera > Cerambycidae > Monochamus > Monochamus saltuarius. The sequence goes on along the minus strand of CM046724.1, from coordinate 44,580,694 downwards.
AAATCATGTGATAAATATAGTGCATAGTCTAAACACACTTGTATTGTAACACTAACTCCTGCCCTGTACTACGCAAATTAAGCTGCCACAAACAAATAAAATAATGTGTTTTCTCTATGGCCACAAATTTAAAGAATATGGTCACCGTCACCGTCACCGTAGGTGTGTCTAAGGGTAAAAAAAACACAAGGCTCGTTGTAGACGAGCGACGTACATCATCGGGACCATAGAAAATCTGGACCATTCCAATCACTGACTGCCGCTATGCATGCACTTCCTTTCGTCTATGGACACCTATTGACAAAATACACGAGACTCATTTTAGTCGAGCGGCCACCGCGGCCATAAACATGTGAAGTTTGACAGCTTCCAAATAGCAAATGTTTGTTATTTGGCAAATATATCACACACACTACATGAAAATTAACAAATCTTTGATATTTGCCAAACAGAAAATTTCCCGACGGTTGTCGGTAAATGAACACACATCAAATGAGCCAAATATTTGAGACGTCGTGCATTTGTAGCAGATACACACATACGGATACAAACTGGTACAATTTGATTCATATCATATTATATGGAATAAGTATTAACAAATCAGCTGAAAAGTTGGTTGGTATCATTTACAAGTTAAAACTGCACATTCATCAACTATTTGTTAATTTTTCAATCGTCAAACTTACGTATCTCTGCTTCTGGAAAGTGACACCATCTACCATCTTGGTGCTCTTTTATTTGTTTATTTCTTCTGTAGTAACAAATAAATTATTATCACCTACATAGGCTAACTAACATATAATTTGGGGAAGGGGCAAAGTTCAAATTGCCACAAGGACAAAGTGTCTTCTGAAAAAGAAAAGGTTGTATGAAGCGGTGGAGGGGAAAAAAGCGAAGAAATGAGAAAGTTTTGGGTTTACCATATCAATAAAAGAAGACTGTATGGTGAACTGAACTTTACAATTTATTGTCTGAACTGGAGGGATATCAACAAAATTTTATTCAGTATTTCCCAATGTCACAGAAAGCAATATTTAGGGCTTTTGGATTATCCTCGCCACCAAAACACAAGATTTCGCATCACAATGTCAAATGACGAAAGCCTTGCAGTTTGTTTAAGGTAAACTTGTTGATAAGCGAGGGTGTCCGACAGTTCAGAAACCAATCCCTGACTTGTGGGAACAAAGTAGCGCGGCCAAACATAGAAATTGCAGGCTACCGACACGACCTGCAGTGACGGTCGTTGCAGGTGCCGGTCCAGCAACTGCTGGTCTCAATATGCAATGCGCCATTAAATAACATGGGGACCTTCATGGACCGTTTTTTTTTCAATTTATCAGTTACTCATTTAGGATACAATTTTTACCACATTTTTACATATAGCTCACGGCTCATCCGGTTAATCAAGACTTTGTCCCTCTGAGGTAAAGCGGTGCAACTTTTAAATTGAATATCTGACAAGATATGTAATTATTGATTAGTACCATTCTATTTTTCATTACTTTTGTGTTTAATTTGTCTGTACAAGTGTACTTGATACAAACATTATGATTTGTGAAATAAATTAATAAGTGTTATAATATTTTGTAAGTACGGACATTTAAAAATTGTTTTGCCCCACTCTTCCTGTATCTCACTTGACAGCGAATTTTGACATTTGTCAAATCAATGTCTACTACCTATAAATATATGAAGTAGGTATAGTCTTATATCATCGATATAAGGGAATGTAAAAAAATTCAAAAGGGACAGAAAGTAAATACAGTATAACCTCTCAATGGCGGACACCCGTTGTGAATCGTGCACTGTCCGGTATATGCAGGTGTCCGATATTTAGAGGAGTGTAAGGAAAAACATTTTATTTAATAATATATACGTATATTATATTATTTGGTATTGAAGTAATATATACACATATCTTTTATTATAAAATACAAGAACAAAACCTAAATGGCTATGGGAGCAAAGAACAATACATAATATGTACATTCATACATACATATGTACATAGTATAGATTCTACATAAATACATAGAGGCTACTACATACTAATACATACATCACACTAATACACTATTTGAAATATTCTGTAATTGTTGTTGAGTTTAAAAAATAATTCTCAAGTTCTTTTAATTTTTTATGAGCTTCTGAAATATTTGAAATGCTAGTTAAAAGTTCCACTTCTCCATTTTCAGTTTCAATTTCATCACTAGTTTTAATTATTTCATCAATACAGTCAACAATAGAGACATTTGAATGTTCAGTTATTAAATCATTATCAATAATTGTTGAATAGGAATTTAAGTCTAAATTAGTAACAATAAAATTTGGAAATAAAAATACTAATGGAATATCGTCTTCTGCATCACACTCTACACCTATATCACTATCAGATTGATTAAATCCACATTTAACAAAACAGATTTTTACCGTTACAGGCGATAATTTTTTCCAAGCTGCTGAAATCCATATTAATGAGTTAACCACTGTAATGCTTTTTTCCAACTTTTCCAATGACTCTTCTGTGTCCATTGATGCCAACAGTCGTTTAACTAGCATACTCCTATAAATAACTTTAAAGTTTTGTATGATACCCTAGTCCAAAGGCTGACAATGTGAAGTAGTATTTGGAGGAAGGAAAACCAGTTTCACGTTTTCTAATGCAATTTTCGGATGAGAAGTTGCATTGTCGAGAAATAAAATGACACTTCTCTTATCTTTTCATCTTGCTGTCAAACTTTTTCAGCCATGTTGACATAATATCTAAAGTGATCCATGCTTTTTTATTAGAGACCCATTCTTTTGGCAATTTGCCCACGTGCGCCTCTGCAAAACATCTAGGGTTCTTACTTATACCAATACTTAACTAATGGTCGTCTGTCCGAAATTAAGAGGTAAATTTACATTCAATTTTCCGTTTTGTTGACTGCCGGACTGTCCGAATCCATTATGCGGAGGGTCCCGAGGGTCCGTTATTTAGAGGTGTTAATATTAAGAAAGCCGTATTGTAAAATTTCCTAAAAATAAAATCGTCCGCAATTTAGAGGAGTCTGTTTTATGGAGGTGTCCGAAAATAGACGTTTTACTGTAGTGGGATAAAATGGTGCAATATAATTTCAAACAAGTGGCATAAAATCATTGGAATATGTGGATATTAACATAATTCCATATATCATGCTTGTTTAAGTCATCTAACTCGATATTAATCAAAGCTAGGTGGTTATTAAAGAAATGTTTTACCTCTCGTCATCAATCAATATTTATTTTACCTCAATTGAACCCACTGCTCGAATATAAAAACTTATATACGGGCGCTATTTGGAGTGAAGGTTGCGTTCTTGTTAGCAAATGTCTTAATTTCTTAAGGCTGGCGTTTCAAGGACAAATAATCATATCTAAATATGCACACAAAAAATACACACAGTAGGTGGAGGTCCTTATTAATGTAGTACTAAAATTTAATGCTGAAATTGAATCATTTTCTTTATCTTTTGAAGGAATAATGTGCTAGAGAACAGGAAAAACCGTGAATTTGTACCTTATCACTGTGTTCTATACACCGGGAAAAATACTTGTTAATTTACATAAATTCAAGTGTTACCAGTTTTTTAAAAGAATTCTGCGGGATGTGATAATGTTTATCATGTCATATACAATGTTCTCAATGTGCAGTTGACTTATAAAATTCAGGAGATTTTATGATAAAACATAATAGGTGAAAATGATGCTCTTTTTTCTTATTCTAAATGACTTGTCAACCTGGAAATTGTTTTATATCCTGGAGAACTTGTATAATTGACATAGTGAAGAGATATTCTTTCTAACTTACTCAGATTTTTTAGACTGTCTCAAACAGCTATGAAATTCGTTGAAAATTTGCCTATAAAACGGCGCCCTTTTAAACCATTTTTATTACATACTAAACGGCTGTCCTCTGTTTTGGCGAATGCGCTCCCTGCATACTTAAACGTGTTAAAATTAATTTCCCTAATTTTTGGAATGTTTATCAAGAAACTGTTCCTAAGAACTGAAGGAATATCGTTTAGGTAAGTTCTTAATAATATCTGAATAAACCTACACACAAAGGTTTAAATAAAATCCACGTTTAAATTTGACTCTGCGCTTTTACAAAGTAGAAAAACCCATGTTTATCAAGCTCTAGGTAAGTAACGAAGCCACTTTGGATTTAATTGGTTAAATAATTTAATTAATCCATTAATTCCTAATAAAAAAATATAGAAATATTTGTTATAAAAAGGTTTGTTTTTCTTCTACACTTCAACAATTGTAGAAAAGCACGGTTAAATTAAAAAATATAAAAAAATTAATTACCACAAATATTGTAACACTTTGTATACATATAGGTATGTTTGTTTCAATCGATTCAAGATCAAGTATTCTATCACCTCCTAAAATTATGGTAACGACTTGCCCCCTGTATATTGTATTATTAGCATTACCCTATGAATATCCTGAATAAATTGATTTTGAGGGTTACTCTTGTCGTTTGCCGAATTAGATACTGAGCCATTAAAAGTAAAAATATTCCATACTATTCAATACTTTCAGAAATGATTCCGATATTAACACAAAGAAAATAATATTCAAAGATTTGTCAAAATCCATAAAATTGCGTATAATGCTAATTTGAAGATGAGTTACTGCATATAGTCAAGAGCAATAATTTTGCAAAGAAATACGTTATTGATGACGGCTAACTAAAAGTGGTTTCATCATAACTGTTGATATAGAATCGGATATAACTGACGTTACTGACGTTAGTGTCACGAATGTAAAGCTATAGTGTGTTTTTTATCATGATTTGTATAAGTTTTTTGTTATGTGTTTTTGTGTTGTTATGTAGTATATGAAGTATATTGGAAATATATTATTTTTATATATACCTATATATTATAGATAATTAATGGGTATTTTAAGAGAAAACTAGTATTTTTCCGCCAATTTTTAAATACAATAGCGATCGCGCATGGGTTATGCCGATGGCACAGTTTAAATATAAGTAAACAACTGACCGACGCAATGAAAAATATAAAAATTATTAAAAATTGATACAAAAATATTTTATGTAAAATATTTCGGAGGCACTGTTAAACCACTATGTGGCCTTTTATAGTCTTCGTAAGCCTTTAGTTTAAAAAATAATATAGGGTGATTTGAAAAAGATACATTTTATTGCAAAAATAATGACACTTCCTCAAATCAGTTTTTTGACAACTGGATGAAATTTCAATAGATTTCTGTGGGTGAGTGGAACAACTAAGAACTAATGTTTAAAATTGAAAGTAGATTTCATTATGAATATGTCAGCAGTTCGAAATAAATAGCCAAATTCAACTAAACAGTGCCATTATTATTGCAATAGATTTTACAGTACAGTACCATATAAACAAGTATCATATGAATGTTTTATAAGGCATTTACGCAGAATATAACCACTCACTAGCACTAGCACATTCCTCTCTTCTGTTAACAAATTTTAGTATGGTATAATTTCTTAAACTTTATCTTTAAATCAATCAATATTAGGTGCATATTATTCGATAAGACGTGTTAACGATAAGTTTGATCAAACTTCTCCGACATATTCTATTGATGAAAAATATGTAATAAAAAGTGAATGAAAGTCTATAATAAAAATTAAAGTATTGCTAAATTAGGTTTTCCTATCACATTCATATTCTATTTAACAAAAAAGATTTTTTATGTAAACAACTGCCAATTATCTAATTCTAATCATACATGACGGAAAGCAAGCTGGGGCTAAAATTGAATTCTCCTTCGATACCCATGTATTTACACTTGCTAATGAAAGATTTTGGTTGTACTGGGACACCGATGGTACCCGATGAGTATTTGGGATCCGGACAATAATTTTAGGAACACCCGAATATTATGATTTCATAGACGAGGAAGAAGTTTGTTTTTAGTTAGCTTGAAGGGGGCATGGTGTAGGTATTGGCGCCCTTCTTGGGTGCGCCAATGAGTTTATGATACATTTTATGTAATCCAAAATGTTCTTTTCAGATGTATTCAGATCCTTAAAAAATCTATATTATTTACGTAGATGTGTAACTGGAATAATTTCTAAGGAAATGAACGACAGTGAGTGAGTGAGTTAAGTAAAATCGTGAGTCATTTAATGTATTTTTCGTTTCTTAGATATCTGGGTATTTAAGGATATTTTTGGGTACTATTCGGTATTTGTGGGTACTTAACGGGATTTTTAGGTACTTAAGGATGTTATTGGGTAATAGTCATAGGTATTCTTTGGGCACTTGAGGGCAATTCGTGGTTTTTGGGTATTTTTGAGGTATTTGCTTATTTGATGAGGTATTTTTTTGGGAAAATAAGGTATTTACGGGTAATATTTTTACAAGAACGTAAAACTCTTTCTTAACAAAAAAAATTCCTACCCTCCTATTTCGAGAGCGCTGATTACGAATCTTAAGTCAGATTGGCGGCGTTCGCATGTAATTTTCGAAAAACAAAGTTTTCAAAATTATAACCTCTACAATGTGTTCCACTTTTCATGGAGCCACCCTGGTATCCCGCTCACCTTATATCCGAATACTTTGAAGCTTTGGTGGTGAATATATTCCTATAAAGTGAGTCTTTAGATGTAGCCATATTTGATTATAGTCAGACGCGTCCGATTCTAAGATGAGGAAAGGGGGTCAAAAAAAGTATTAGCGATTTTTTTTTAAAATAACTAGTAAGATATTCTTAATCAGCACCGTTAGAAACCCTCTTGTACAAGATTACATCGTTGTGGGTTCAAAGTTGTTTGAGATATGGGCCGTCGAAGAACTATTTTTTTTTCAACTTAAAATATTGTATCTGTAAAACGGGCTCTCAAATGAAAAAAATGTGATCTTTATTTTTTATTCAAAATAATGTATTGTACTGGTATGAAATGATTCTACAACAAAATAATATATTTTTTTAATAAGGCAAAAATTCTAAATTTTTCTAATAAATAATCTTCAAAAAAAACCTAAGAAAGCCATGAAAACAGAAGTTATTGCAAGTGTCAGTGTATTCTTGAATGTAAATAAGTTAATACATCAAAAATGTATGTATCTATGTACAAATTAATTTTTGCCTTATTTTTTTTCATTTGAGAGCCTGTTTTATAGATACAAATGATTTTATGTTAAAAAAAATTGTTTTTCGACGGCCCATATCTCAAACAGCTTTGAACCCACAACGATGTAATCTTGTACAAGGGGGTTTAAAGATGCCGATTAAGAATATGTTACTAGTTGTTATAAAAAAAATCGCTAACACTTTTTTTTTTGAAAAATTGACCCCTTTTCTCCATCTTAGGATCGGACGCCTTTGACTATAATCGAAAGACTCACTTCATTTCGGATATTCGGATATTCGGATATCAGGTGAGCGAGATACCAGGCTGGCTCCATGAAAAGTGGGACACATTGTATATATACATTACATTAGGTTGAAGTTGCAATATAACCCCTATACAGGGTGAACCTTAAATAAGTACAAATATTTTAACCAGCAGTACAGTTCACTGTATAGAACATATAATTAATAGTCTTTTTACAAAAAATCAGGAGTAAACCCACTAAACAAGAGACCTTACATAACATTTTAACAAAGTTGCATTCATTTTAAATATGTAATTTTACACTGTAAATTAACTGCACGCTTGCTAGAATATTTCATATGAATGTCTTAACTAGATAGTTTGTTATAAGTGAACCGCAAAAAGTTTCTGTGACGTTACATATTAGTACTTGCTGCAAGTTATCACATAATTTACAAAAGAAAAGTTGCGATGCAACGAAACTACCAAGATGTTGTACATAGCAACTCAATATGGCGTCCGTAGAATTGTCACGGTTTCAGTGTAGAAGATGTAATAACGAAATCTTACCGAATGATACTGCAATTTATTGCAAAGGCATATGTGGATTAGCATACCATAAACAATGTACTAATCTCTCACGTGAAAAAGTGAAGCTGGTAGTTGAAACACCAAATGTGATGTGGTTCTGTGATATGTGTAAGGACAATGTATCAGTGATAGCAAATATGTTATCCAAATTTCAAGAGAGCATTTAAATAACACAGTAAGTGAACAAACCAAAATAATCCAAAGTCAACATTCTAAATTAATGGAATTGCACAATAACCTCAAATTAGTGAAGAATGCAATTCAAAGAAATTCTACTTTAGACACCGTAGAGTCACCTACCAGTCAAAAATATAAACCAGGGGGGTCCAAACAAGGCTCAGACAATAACCAAAGGAGAATTCTACCACAAACTAAAGGAAACTCCAATGTAAATAAACCCGACGGAGCTATCTTATCGGCCGAAATAAAAACCACTGCTGATAAAACTGACCGGGATAATCAACAAAATAAAAATGAAGAATTTCAAATAGTCCAGTCTCAAAGCAGGAAAAAGCGATCATGTGTTAAGGGAACAAATACCAACAGCATCTTAGAAGGTACTGAAAAAAAGGCGTGGGTATACGTAACAAATCTTCACAAAGAGACTACGGTCAACCAAATTGAAACTCTACTCTCTACTGTGTGTACAATAGATTGTGAAAAATTGAATTTAAGACATAGCGAACAACACAGCTCGTTTAAAATATGCGCGCCATATAAATACAAGGAGGATATTATGAATGGAGAACTGTGGCCAGTAGGAACACTCCTTAATAGATATTTTTTCCCGAAGAGAGAAACAATGAATGGGGATATCCGAAATTGCTCTACTAGTGAGGACTTTTTAAGCATAACTGTAAGAAACCTTTCGGCTTCGTAGTAGCACACCTCAACCTCGGTGGAGGACTTTTTAAAAAACAAGACGTTTTAGAGGACTTGGTCGACAAACACTGTGTAAATGTGCTGTGTCTCTCTGAACATCATCAAAGTAACGAAATACAATTTTTTTGTATGAATGATTACAGTGTAATTAACCACTTTGCAAGAAACTCCTTGGAAAAGGGTGGTGTGTGCATTATGGGACAGAAAAATATGTCTTTTAATAAAATTGCTTATAATCGCAGCGAAGATATGACTTTCGAAATGTGTGCGATCGAGTGCTTACTGCCAAATGAGGCGATTATAACAGTTTGTTGTTTGTATAGATCTCCTAAAGGAAACTTTGAAGCATTCATGGACAAATTATCAGGTATGATGGAAAATATATATAAACCCGAACATAAACATAATTTGCGGAGATTTCAATGCAGATCTATTAAACAGACAATAAACAAACACAAACACTGCAGAACTTTTTCCTAGAATATAATATTATTCCAACTATAAATACACCGACTCGAATAACTGATCATAGTAGTATGTACATGCATAGATAATATTTTTGTTGATTGCAATTATGCAACATCAGACGCGTATGAGTCATATATCATTGTTATCAGATAATTACATTTGACATCTCCACAGAAATTCAACATGTAAACAACGAGTTGTTTAGAAATTTTAGTGATGATAATATTGAAAATTTTAGAAATACAATTAGGGTTTTAGATAGTAATAAGTACTTCACGAATATAGCAGATGTTAATGTTGCGTTCAATCAATTCTATGATGATGTCAAATACGCGTTTGATCAAAATTTTCCGCTTAAAAAAAGAAAACAAATAAAAATTAAAAATAACAAACCATGGGTTACAAATGAAATACGTTTGTTAGGAAGTATGATAAAAGAAATGCATCGTATAAAAAATTCAATTAATAGCGCAGTATATAATCATAGATACAAAGAACTAAGAGATTTCTATCATAAAAAAATAAAATTATCCAAAAGAACTTATAACGATAAGAGATTAAGAGAAGCTACTAATATAAGTAAGGAAAGCTGGAAGATAATTAATCAAAACAAAAAAAGTTGCTCTAATAAAATAAAACAAATAGTATATGAAAATAAAAAAGTTACAAGTAACTCTGATATTTGTGAAACCTTTAGTACATATTTTGTTAATATTACAAATAATAGTGACTCTCCAAATTCAATGGTTCCAGACTTACCTTTAGCCACAAAAACGTTATTTTTAAATCCGACAGATTCAAATGAGGTAGAAAAAACTATGATAAAAGTATGTAACAAAAAATCTGCGGGCATCGATGATATACCCGGAACGGTACTCTTATCAGTAAAAAAGGAATTGGCACCTGTTTTGTCTGACTTAATTAACTTGAGTTTTTTGCATGGCATTTATCCCGATTCTCTAAAGATCTCTAAAGTTATTCCAATATTTAAAAATAAAGGAAATACGCAAAGTGTCGAAAATTATAGACCAGTAGCATTGCAATGTCATATTGCAAAAGTGTTTGAATACTGCTTTAATGCAAGATTGAGCTCGTTTTTGGAGAAATACAAAATGCTGTCACCCTGCCAAAATGGTTTTCGAGTAAATTACTCAACTCATACTGCTCTGGATAGTGCCTTGCACCACATAATTAATGCATTAGATAATAAAGAAGCTATATTGGGCTTGTTCTTTGACATGACGCGTGCTTTTGATTCCGTGGATCACCACCTACTGTTGGAAAAATTATATTTAATGGGCATTAGAGGTCCGGCCAATGACTGGATTAAATCATATTTGACAGAGAGGACGCAGCGGGTTGTGATCGACGGAATCAAGTCATTCCCAAGACATATAAGTAAAGGTACTCCTCAAGGTTCTTGCTTGTCTCCAACATTATTTAATTGTTTCATAAACGATTTGCCAACTTGCGATGTGGCCCATAATAAATTTTTAATATACGCAGATGATACTAACGTGTTAATCTCTGCAAAAAACAGAAGAGATATTTCACATTTTGCATCCAGCGGTATAGAGCGCGTAGTGAAATGGTGTGGAGATAACGGCATTAAGCTTAACGGAATGAAGACTACGGCGGTGGAATTCTGTCCGAAAAATGCTACTGTAGATAACAGCTTATTGCTTAGAGTGGAGGGAAAATCAATAGAAAACATTACAGCGGTGAAATTCCTTGGTTTGTATATTGATAAGAAACTTACTTGGGGTGATCACATAGATTATATACTTCCAAAACTCAGTTCATATTGTTACCTTATTAGAAGTATTAGAGACACCGTATCAACAAATGTACTGAAGTTAATATATTTTGGGTTATTTCAATCAACTCTGGCGTACGGGTTAACTCACTGGGGTGCTGCGGCAGATGTAGATAGAGTATTTTTGGTTCAGAAACGAATGATCCGATGTATGACTAAATCTTCTCGCAGAACATCATGTGTAGATCTGTTCAAAAGCCTTGAAATAATGACCTTGCCGTCGCTCTATATCTATTCACTTTTAATTTTTGTAAAACAGAATATAGGGGACTGGAAAAAAGATACGATGTGCATACACACAATACTAGGTATAAGGATCATTGTACACCGAATGTTCCAGGCTCACTGTAAAAACAACCCCAGGTACATTGGGGTGAATATATTATATCTCACTGATACCGTGTAACCGAATTTTGGTAGGATATCTACAAGACTTGGGTCCTGGCAACTGGCAATTGGCAGCACAGGCAAGGGAATAATAGATCCCCAATTTATGTTTGGCCACACGGGCAGGAAAACCTCGTCGAACGTCGAAGGAGTTTATCCTGGGAGGTGTGGAGTAGAGATGGAGAAATATCGATAGTGGTACAGTACGATATATCGATAGTGGTTCATGTTCATAGAAACTATCGATATTATCGATGGTTTAAAAATGTAAAACAAAATAATTTTTTAATAATACAAAATATAAAGAAGAATAATTTGATTTTCTTTGGAGGAATTTTTTTGACAGTGTCTTCTTTTTCTCTAGTCTCGATGACCACAGAATACTGAAAACTCGATCAGTTCACTGTTCTGTGATTCTGTTTTACACTTGGTAGAAAGAATATACAAGTTTTTGTGGGACGCATTCAGATAAAACGTCCAACGTTGTCGGGAAATAATTGTATCTCTTTTTACTGCATGTACTAGAAAGAGACCCAGTCATCATTCAACAACGCCAGACGTATAATCTGAACGTGACCCTTTTTATACTGTCCAATCTTCCCTATCCGCTAAGATGACACGTCTAATAAATCCTTAAAATATTTACGTTATAGTACAATAGTGATAAATATACGCGGTCTTTTAACTATCCGTGATACACATATACCTAATTCAAAATATCGATAATTGGAACGAACTATCGATAGTATCGATAGTGGAGTTGTATTGTGAACTATCGATAATATCAATAGTCACTATCGATAGTTCTCCATCTCTAGTGTGGAGGCAACTACTATTTATTTCGCAAATTAACTGGTTGAATCGAAATATTTCTAGTAGTTTGAAACCACCAATCTCTGACTGTAAAAACAGATGTATTTTAAACTATTTAAAGCAAATGACAATATTTATTGGTAATTTATTAATTACCTTTGTTTGTAGGCCAGGCAAAATGGTACAAGGCAAGTACATTGCAACTACTGTGAACTTGCTAAGAAAAGTTGTAGCAAACTTTCTAAAATAATGTTTCCTTGCAAAGTTTTTGGATGGAAATTATAACTTTGTCACAAATCCCTTGCGAACTTTCTGTAAAAACTTTTGCAACGTTACAGCTTGGTTTGTAAATTTTGAGAAATGTTGCAGCAATTTTATCTTGCTTAGTGGGAAAAAGTCAAATTTTAAATAAATTTCGTGATTTTTCAATAGAAAACTTGTTGAGGACCGCTGATTCGGGAGTCATGGTGGATGTGCATTCCACAGCGTTGCCAGTGTTACACTAGAATTTTTAGACATGTCAAATAATGATTGAAATATTTTTATTTATAAAAATATTAATGGCCATCTCCTCCCCTTTGCCATTTCTATTTCTCTCCAATAAATTGAAAATATAAACTAGATTCTCTACGCACAATCATATTATCTAGAATTTGTTCATTCTCCATTTTTACTACACTCCGACTGATATATCACAATACGTTATTTTTATCACTATCACTGATTAACACTACTTACTTAACAAATATGCTTTTAGCATGTCAACCTTTTCACTGCTTGAATAATGTGCCATATCATATTTTATTTAATCACACTGTATTTCACGAAAAATATTAATTAAATACACAATACACTTAAGAGAAAAACACTGTCCGTGAAAATAATAAGACGATACGTTTCATACGTTAGTGCCGCAACTCTTAAAACAGATGCGTCAAGCGGTGTATTACTTAAAGAAACTATTAGATTAGTTCGGTTTCAGGAGATGCAAAATTACTACTGCTCCTGACACCTACCTGTTGTCTGTGCCTACGACATCAGTTTCTTTTTGCATGCGATTGACGCTGCTTTTACATATTTTACTTTGCCTTCTCTTGATATTGAACGCATACATCAAGCTATAGTTATTTTGTTATTTCATGTTTTGTGTTTATTTTTAAAATCTGTTTCTCCCACTATGAAACTACGAGGTACGAAATGATTAGCACTGACACGTTGTTTGAGGTTATGTGGTGGAAATATGTGTGAAAATTATAGTTTTTTTGTTATTCTTCATAAACTAATTTAAGGGGATAATTTGTGATAATCGTTCTAACAGTGTTCAATGGTATTAACTGAAATATGGATAACTGTTTAAATAGTTGGTTTTTCAGTAAGTATGTGAGCTTTTCTGCACGTTTATGGATATTTTTTTGAAATCATTTAAGTAACTTCTTAAACTCTTTAACTGATAGTATCAAACTTGAGAAAATTCATATTTTAATCGTTTATGATAATTTTACTTTACTTATTGCTAAAAAGCTGTTGTTAAACTAGAAACAATGGTAAAAATTGAATTTACTTTAAAAAATTATTTATCTTACAAAAGATATGGCAACCTCGCTTCAGTAAATCATATGGTTTATTTTATTAGGTTAAGTCAGCGGTCCTCAAAATGTGGGTATTTAAAAAAAATTAATATCCGTAAATATTTGAAATTTTAAAAAATGACTCACTTATTTAAGGTTCACCCTGTATATTTTAACAACAGTGTGACATCATGAAATGAAGAAGGCAGTGGTGTTATATTGCAATTTCAACCTAATGTAGTGTATCAATTTTGAAATTTTTTTTCGAAAACTACATGCTAGTGCCGAAGTCTGGCTTCAGATTCGTGATCAGCTCAGTACCCTCGAAAATAGGGGGTAGGAATTTTTTGTTAAGATTTCAGTTTTATGCTGTTGTAATTATCTTTTTTTCTCTTTTTTTTTGTACCCCTTGTTCATATTTTCGTTCCAGGTAGTAGCGTTTTGTCCAGACCTCCTCGGGACCCTGTATAATTGTTTGAGTCACCCGGTACGCATTACGAACCGTCGAACACTTCGAGCAGTGCTTGCATTGCTTGCCGCTACCAACATACGGAATCCCCAACTACCCTCACCAATCGTGAGCGTTAATGCTAGCGGGCAGGCAGAGACAGCTAACTGCCAGACTACAGTCGGGCTCGGGCTAGTGGGGTTAAGTGCGCGTAAGGTCGTGTGCTTGTGCACGACGGGTTACATCTGTCGAACGAACTCAATAAACGAATTATCAGCGTAGCAAGCAAATCTGTGCATTTCCTATCAACAATGATAAGCCACGACGGTTACAATAACGTGGACGGCTACGACGGTTACATGGAACAAGAGGAGGAATGGGAGAGAGAGGGACTCCTGGATCCTGCCTGGGAGAAGCAACAAAAAAAGGTATGAATTTTGCACTGTCACATACCTACACATACTGGACATTTGCAATATTTTGCATATCTACAGTAAACTGAATTAAGTGCACCTGGCATTTCAAGTTACCGTTCGCTCTTGCAGTCATCGAATCAGCTAAATTGTAAACAATACTTTATACCTAGGACATAACCTCAACGACAAAGAAAGGAATATGAACCAAAAACAAAAGCAGTACTCTACCAAGCAAAGAAAGATTTCCAGTTCTCCCACGGTTTAATTTTCAGAACTGTGCATCGGTGGAACAACCGTGCGTTGTGCCTAGAATGTAACTTTATCCCGAGAAACTATTTTTGGCAGTGGCTGCCTTGAATCCTCACCCGATTTTGTGATGTAACGGAATTTTGCACTGAAAAATAGAGTGCCAGGCGTTCTTTCCACCAATAATTACAGAAAACCTAGCAATATTTATACACTTACCCCTGGACTCGACACATTAGTATGCCAAATAAAATTTATATTTAAATCCCTATCGTCCTGTGTTATTTTAAATAATAGGTAATGTGCAAGGTTTTCTATAAATAATCGTTAATTTTGCTACTGTAGCCCGTTTAATATTTAAGTGTCCGTTGAATCGTGGGCACGCCAGGCCACGATGAATAATGAAATTGAATTTTGTTTGCATTTTCAAAAGTATTCGAGTACGCTCTACATGCGAATTCAACGACAGCTGCGCACGGCGTCCCGTTACAAAAGCATCTGTGCGGGTGGGAGTGAGAGAGAGAGGCCAGGAGTCGAATTTCTCGACACCAAAAATGGTTTCACTAGGAGACTGTACGTTAAACTGTAAACAGTGTTTTATTACTTGTATTTTTCGTCTGACCGATTATTATTGAGAGGATATGTAGATTACTGTTCAGTTGTCATTAATATCCCTACAGGTTTTGTGGGGAATTTATGAATATGGATTGCATAAGAATGGATTTCATCAAGTTTGTTTGACTGTATCACCACACTACCCATTTTATGATGATACTGTTTTCTAGGTATTTTTAGATCTGTTTGATAATTTTTTGAGATAATGACCATTGCTTAATAAAGATAAGTTTCAGATAGGATTATTCAGAAAATACATACCTAATCGCTTAAGTATTTGGATTAGATTTAAATGGATTTTGATGGGTACATAAAAAAATCTATGCTTACCTACTAGTTACACGCTTAGTACTAAGTGAGGTAAATGTATTATAGGTGTTGGGAGATTAGAATTTTAGCAATTCGCCCATGATTTATTTTAAATTCATATATCAATGCATAGTTACTATTATTTTTAAGTAGGTGTATAGCCTAAATGTTTAGTTAACAGAGATTTAACATCTAAGAAAAGCTGAATAATTACATAGGTAGCTTGTATATAAATATTATATTGTTTGTTATTCACGCAGCAATTACCGAGGTAAGATAATTTACCCAAAATAAAAAAGAATATCAATTTTAACCTATCTTGATATCTCACAAAAGACGAAAATACCTATGTAGGCATTTGTGTAGGAGTACATGTAACATAAGTAGTAGTTAAGTTGTTTGTTATATGGTAAAATATTTCTTCAAAATCTTATAACAGTGTTTTGCTTTTTTCTATTTTTAAAATTGCAATAGTACCTACCTAGAGCATAATTACCATTTGGTGTATAATGTAGGCATTACAGGGAAGTCTGTAATACATATGGGTACATAATACGTCAGTAATTGTCATTATATGTACAAACAAAAAAAAAAATGCCATTTTTAAGTCTCTATTAATTATTGTCATTAATAACTAGGTATAACTCGAATCAAGAATTCAGACGTCTTAAGTCGCGGCTGACATTTGTTTTTATTGTCAACGTAATTTTCGATATTTGGTCGCGTTAAAAACAATGTTTTATTGCAATTTAGTACAATATATGATGCAAAGTTTTAGTGTAGTATATAGTTTTATTACTATCAGTTGCAGTTTCTTAAATATTTTGGTGAAAATATAATGAATTGTTCATTTGTTCGTATGACGTAAGTCGTCTGAATTCTTGTCGCGAGTATATAATTAAGTATTACTTCAAAAATGACCAATTACTTACCTATAATAGTTTGCACATAAAATATATAAGCTTTGTTCCTAGAGCGCAAAAATTGGTTTCAAACTGTCAGGATTGTTTGACCAGGCAAATATTGCTTTGATATCGCTGAAAGTATAGTAGCAACATAATTGGTCGCATATCTATGATAGTTTGAAACAGTCTCAAACTGACTCTTGGAACAAACCTATAGATAGAGATACGTATACGTAGATAAGTATTTATTGGCGAAAACCGATTTTTTTAAAAAGATGTGGAATTAAATTTTTACTAGTTTACTCATATCGGTGTGTCTAGCAAAATTTGTTCATGTCGTTTAATTATAAATTGAAGATTTCAACTCAAAAATATGTATGTTTATAAAATATCATTTAAGATATTTGTTTTATTTCTTCGATTTTCTTGGATTTCCAAACATTTTCTTATATTTTTATTTAATTTTAAATTCCTACTTGCATTGTGTCTATTTAATAACGCATATATTTTTTTCTTTACACATTGATATACTTAATAGTTGATGGGTTCGCAAATGATTTAAATATTGTGTCAAAAATTATAAGTGTTTTTTGTTGTCAAAAATATTCATGTTTCGTCATTTACAGATGAAGTACTTTGAAATCTCAAATCATCACATTTTTTAAACTATCGATAGTTGCAGGTATTAACAGTATAATATGACTTGGTTCCGTAGTTAATTACAGTTATCGAATTCACTTTCTCTTCAGAGACGTCAGTTCCTAGGAAGATACTTCAATACAAATAATTAATTCCGGGAAAATAGTGAAATTGATTTCTTAAGCTTAAGCTTTCAGAAGTTTGAATAACATTGTTTGGATATTTTGCAAAATTTGACTGCATCGTAACTACAGGGTATCTATACCGTGACTTTGACTTTCTTATTTAATGTTTTTAAATGGATTGAATTGCATAAAATACTAAATACGTACCTACAGATACAAAATATACATATCGTCGCCCATTTCACGAACTGACGTAACTCAAAAAATTCGAAATTTGAGATACTTCGTGTAGTGTAACAGAAGTACATGCTTTACACATTCACGAAGCGGGGTAACTCAATTCCGTATAGTTTTCAAGATAATAGACATTACACTGGCGGTGTAACATGTTTCTGATTAAAATACAATTTCACAAACCGACGTAACTCAAGTTACGCCAGTTCGTGAAATTTTATTTTGATGATAAGTAGAAATAAATAAGTGGCGTATCGCAGATTTTCTTGTTCAGATTAGTAGCAGAATAAACTCGATTACTACAATTAAGGCACTGTGTAAAATGGAAGTATGTGAAAAGATAGGTGAGATAACCTGTGCAAGTTTTGACTTGCAGCAAGTGATATATCTACCCATATCAAAAGAAAGTGCTATATTTTATAAAAGTCTTTTATCAAATTACAACTGCACAATGTACGACATCGCCACTAAAGATTGTTTTTGCTTTATGTGGCATGAAAGCATCATCAAACGAGAGTCATCAGAGATTATTACTTGTGTAAGGCCTAAACTATGATGCAAAAGCATAAAATCTGTTGTTTTGTTTTCTGACGGAAGTATTGGACAGAACAAAACTCTATTAACGCAACAATGCTGCTTTATGTTATAAATACTGTAAATATCGAAGAAATCACATTAAGATTCTTCTAAACATCCCATGGACAAAGGGGATGCGGTACACAGTACCATCATATCCAAAGGTTAAAAACTGTCGGTGACGTTTATGTATTTTCGTAATTGCCGCCTATAGTGAAGCTTTCCCGAAGATGCCATTCCCTATACTGTTGTATCTCTAGAACTAGAAGGAAATGACTTCATTGCCTCAAGATTTGTGGATTCGCACTGCAAAAGTAGCTGAAACAGGTGAGGCTATGAAATGGACCGATCTCATGGAACTTTAAGCTGGGAAATATTGTTCAAGACACTTGCAAACAGAAGACACTTTCGCTGAAATAACAGAAATTTCTATTGATGAGAATTCAGTTACAAAGTCTCAATTCTGCACTAGTGAAGTTAGTAACACGAAATACATGCAATTAAAGTCATTGTGTGAAGGAAATACTCCAATAATAATAAATAAAGACTTTCAAAACTTTTATCTTCACCTTCCTGATGAAGACAAGTAAAATTAACCACATCGCTTGTTTTCCGTTATATTTTTGATGATTTATGGAAGGTATTACATAAGTAATACTGTATTTATTTTTGTTGTGTTATGTCAATATATTATTTGGTTGTCTTTCATTCCATAGTTTCTTTTAACTTAAATTTCGTCGTAACAGCTATATTAGCAGATAGCGAACCAATTGCCAATTTCACGAAGTGACGTATCTCAATTTTTTAAAATGTAATAATCCAAAGGTAATGATACGTTTCAGTTATAGTATTATGAAAGCTAATACTTTTAACTATTATTTGTCCGATTTGTAGATGTCTCACGGTTCTCATATTTCTTCAGTAGAAGGACAAAAAGTATAAGAATCTTTAAATTGCTCTCCTGTAAAACTTGAAAAAGTGAGATACGCCACTTCGTGAAATGGGCGACGATATATCGCTCAAGAGGTAAATTATTGTACTCTTGACAGTAGTGTAATCGCTAATCTAGACGAATACATACCGTCTTATTGATCATGTTAATTACATCATTCAAATTATAGAAACTGAAATAATTTCATCTATTTTTGATGACGTTGTTACGAAGAGCAAACCACTGGAGCTTATACAGGGGTAGTATTGTAAAGGGTACAGGTTCGGGTACAGGGTTCTATAGTAGATATTCGTAGGCCTTAAACATATATTGTGCCACTATGAACATAAGGAATTGCGAGCATTACTGATGCTGGTATTTAAATTTAGAGTACCTACGTTGGTTTTATTACTAGCATCTCGCGGAAATTCAAAGGATTTAGTCTAGGATTTAATGTACAAAAAGCGGTTTGCCCCTCAGATGATTATTATCCATAATTATCTGATTTAATTTTAGTTTTCTTTGAAAATTTGAATCTAAGAAAATTATTGTTTTAAATATTTTGTTGAATGATTTTGTACCTTGTACAATACCTTTATTATTTTTTTTAAAATTATAGATCGTGTATTACATATTTTAGGTTCATTTAGTTAAAATCAAAATCTGAGAAAATGTTGAATAGCAATGTAGCAACAAATGTGATAGTATCAAAACCTAAAACCGAGCCTAAAACACACTCAAAACATTCAAGTTTATATTATTCAGTAGTTAAATTAGTTTTACATAACTTTTTGCCTTGCCTTACTTCTAACAATCGATTTAATTGACGTTTGACATTAAGCTAGTTAGCCTTGATTCCAGCTAATGAGCATTCATTTGTCAAAAGGCGCCCATAACAATCGTTGTAGTTGTTACCATAAAGTATTTATTTCTATTAATCTCCATTCTCAACAGTAATATTTAATATCATATGTGCTTTTATGAAAATAATTTTATTAGAATAACAGTACCTAAGTAGGGATTTCTGATTTTTTATTTTTTTACTCTAGCATTTGTTAGTATTCCAGAAATATAGGTTTGGAAACACTTACTGATTACTTTCTTTAAAAAATAAGGTGAGTAGTTAAATTTTTTAAACGCAGTTTTTTATTAAAATATATAATTATATTTATTATCTACTTTTGTTTTTGTTGTCAATCCACAAAAAAATTAATTAATTTGTCAAACATATTGAAAGGAACATAATTTCATAATATAAATAACTTTACCTTGAATATTTCTAAATTGCCACCTGTCTATAGTATTTTTGGCCTAGTTTCAGTTATTAATGAATTTTGTCCTACATCTGTCTTGCTAAAAATAAATCATTTTGTTGAATTAATTCATGGTTTAACTGTCAGCGATAAAACAATGCATATTTGTAGTAAATTACGTCATTTACCGCCTTAATATCAGTTGAACTTCATGGTCTTTATGGATTACCTTCTGGATTGCTTGATGAAAATTATTAGATAACGAAATCATTTAAGTTACCTATTATAAGAAATTACTGATGGAATCTCTATGGAAAGTATTTCCTATCATCAAGAAACGGATATCCGTAAATAGATTGATGGTTAATTAAGCTTATAAGTCATCATTTATTTATTTTTTAAGTTTTAAAATTTATTGAATAAAAGTAAGAAATATATTATCGCAAATATACAGGGTGATTCTTAACCTATACGCATAAACTTGGAAAATTTTAACTGGGAAAAGATAATGACGAATAGTGAGAAAAAAATGTTTTTAGTTATGGAGATGACCAATTTTTACGTGAATTTAATAAAATTGAAAATATATTTAATTTATCATAGCATTCGAAGTTATTTCCGTGATTTTCAGTACACAGGCCCAAACCAGGTTCATATCGCAAATCTTGATCTGTGTTAACATTGGTAAAATACACCATAGTTTTTACGTGACCTCAAAAATGAAAGTCATGCAGATTTAGATCTGGCGATCGAGGAAGCACCCAATTGGACCACATCGGCCTATCCATAGTTCGGGAAACACATGATTAAATGTTGTCACACTAGTCGAGCAAGATATGGTGGAGCACCATCGTGATGAAATCACATAATGTTGTCTAACGTGGAGATTAACTTCTTCGAGAATGCAAAAATTATAAAATAGAGAGCATCAGACTTTCTAGAATAAAAGAACCAATAAGTACTCCGTTCACAATCCCAACCCAAACATTTACTGAAAGTCGTTGACGAGTGTGTTCGTCGAGTGACATGCGGATTTTCCAATGCTCAATAATGCATGTTGTGAAAATTATGAATACCATTACGTGTGAAAATTGCATCATCCTCATTTGTAACTAAAATGTTGAAGGTAAAATTTACTGAAAGTCGTTGACGAGTGTGTTCGTCGAGTGACATGCGGATTTTCCAATGCTCAATAATGCATGTTGTGAAAATTATGAATACCATTACGTGTGAAAATTGCATCATCCTCATTTGTAACTAAAATGTTGAAGGTAAAGTTTGGGTTCAAAGACTACCGATGTAACAATCTTTCGCAAAAGTTCACTCGAAGCGGAACATCCCTTGGAAGTAAGGATTGTACCCGCTGCACGTGAACTGTGGCTTATTATGTGCTGCAGTTGTCTTAGTGATTATGTCAAGGTGCTCCTCAACGACATTTAAAATCTCTTCTTTCAGATTTACAATTTCTTTCTAATGGCTCCCCCAATGTTGCCCAGTCTTCGACCGCAAATTGTTGCAGCCACTGAATTTTGATATGATTCCCCGTATGCCTCTATCATGTCCATAAGTTCTTCGTCTTCGTTATTATTTGTCCTCAACTATAATTTCACAAGTTTATAGGATAAGAATCGCTCTGTATGTACAGATACATATTGAACAAATTCAACAAACAACAAATTCTACGTGGAAGTTTTAGGAAAATGGAATGCACCCTGCTCAGATATTAGAGTTTCATGTAGAACTGTAGAGATACTTCCCTACAAACAATTACAGGTACAATTAAAAATGTAGTTGTTTGAGGTAGATTAGTGTTACGTTTAATACAAATGACACACCTATAGATTGAGTCGAGGATTGAATCTATTATTGATAAATTCATAATATAAAAAAAATTCTATTTTGCTATTATCATTTTGGTTTAAAAAAAATATTCTGATTAAATTACTACACACGTAACGATAAGTCGTAATGATTTATCTACGTGTATAAGAACTGTTGACGTATCGGTTATGTAGATGGAAATAGTGTAAAAATCTTTGTATTGTGAATCATCGAGTGAATCATGAATGCAACACAATATTATATATTTATCGAAATTAAATAAATCGTAGTAATGAATGCACTGTGTAAATAATTTGTTACGATTTGCCCTTACGTTTGTATTATGTGAGGTTAAGGGTTAAGGAAATACGTAAGAATATATTTCACTGCATTGTTAAAAATGTATGCTTATTTTTTATTGTACATGGTATACTTACATATTACCGAGCATATTACATAATATTATAGGCTCATAAGTGTCTTTATAAATTAGTATATTTTTATTAGCTGTTATAAAATAAATATTGTGGGCTTTATGCCAATTCATACTAAATAAATACGATGCAATACGTCAGCTCACGAATTCATTTTATTTATAGTCACCTACTAAACTAAAGAAACAGTTTTCGACATCATCAGTATCACTGACATTTTACGAAGAGGAAATAAGTGTTTAAAACAAGATTTAAAATTTTATTTTGAAGTGTAGTAGCTTCTTATAGATATTAGATTAGTAGATTTAAATTTTTACAAATTTTAAAAACATTATTTCTATTAATACTTAATACATGTTATATCTGAAATAATTTTTTAAATCGGTGTATTATTATATAGAGTTAGGTAATTGTAATAAATAATATGTCAGGATGTTCATATAATTGATATTTTCTGTGAATTTTAATTAAACTAGTCTTAAATAAATTCTATAATTTGTAAATAAATGTTGACAATTACACAGAAAAATAAAAATAAATGAAACAATAAAACAATGTACGTAAATAAATGTGAATAATGTACCCAAATAAGGAATTACTGATTATTTATTTCCAATTTTCGTCGAAATTACAAGATCTTATCGAGGCAGACCGCAAAATGCTAAATACAAAAAATATTTTATACAAACGCGTAGGTATTACACATTTTAACTTCCTCTAAATTGTTTCTGTGTAACGTGACACTAGAATTTCTCATTATTTTTTTAAATAAATACTTAACACAGAACCAAGTTAAGTATAATACTCTTTATAATGTTATTTCCACTATTTCTCTTATTGGCACAAATAACACCTGATTAACTTTTATACGTTTTGTTAATTATAATTAACCTATACATTCAAACAACAGCATTGCTAAATACTTTCAATTAATCACTATCCAAATCACTATTGTTATCAGAGCCTCTTAATCGTCACCGATGTCTCACTAATCTGACTAATTCTAGCAAGACAACGCGATTCATCCCGTTGTATCTCGACGACACGTCACGGTTGGTTCTTTTTAGTGCATCAAGTTGATGTCATATACACAGATTTTTGTAAGTTGTTTGACAGGCTGATCATTCAACACTATAAAGAAAACCAAACTCAGTAATAGGGCTTTAGTTTGATGATTATTTCAGTCATATCTTGATGGTCGGCATCAATGTGTGCAATGACACGGTTTTAAATTTTACACCTTTCTTCAGTCATCGGGTGTTCCTCAAGGCTCCATATTTGGTACTGTTTTTTTTGTGATTTTTATTAATTACATTGTTGAGGATTATTATTTGGACTGTGACAACGAGAATTTTCAAATTTTTCTTAATGGCTGGTGCATTGCAAATTGCTCAATATTAAGAAATGTGAGATCATATCCTTCAGAACATCCTTTTTGACTGCCAGTAAAGTTCCATGCTGCATATTAATAAACCAGGCCATGCTTACGATGGCAGTTCAGGATTTGTCTTACGAAATTCTAGCGGTTTTAAAAATGTATTTGCTTTCAAGTTATTGTATGCAACTTTTGTAATATTCCAACTTGAATATGGTTTGGTTATTTGGAACCCCATTTATGTTACTTATGTTTCCATATTAGAATGAGTTCAGCGAAGTTTTTTGAAACCTGCTCTCTTTTTGATGGATGAAGTTAATCCTGTGAAAAATTACTACTTTTGGAATTAAATGAGAATCTATTATGATCATAATAATTGGGACTGAAATGCTAGACGTAATCCCTAGTTATTTTTACCTTTTACCCGTACTAATTTATTTTTTGTTAGTTAGTTATTAACAATTTTAATTAGTCACAAATATACAGGGTATTCCAAAACAGAAGGTCATACCTTTAACCACATATTAGACATTTGGACAAAAATAATGCCAGTTTCCTTATGCCATTTTTTATTTGGGCGTCCCTGTTTCCATATACAGGGTGTTAAACTTACATTTTATAAAATTTAGAAGTATGCATTTTGTTTTAATTAGCAGGTTCACTTGAAAATGATAGTGAATAATAGATTTATGGCCACTACAAATTGCCGTTTTTCTCCAAAACGGAATATTTAAACAAAAAATTACAAAAGAGATAAAACGATCAGAAGAAAATTCTACGTTTGATATTTCAAGAAAAAGTTGCATAGGCGTACTTAGAAATAATTGGAGGGGATAAAGTGTACTGCAACTATCAGTTACCCCCATTCGCTCTTTGATTTTGTTCACCAAAATTACATGATAAGTATGCAAAATTTCAAGTATGTATCTTACAAAACAATGGGATTATTAATAAAATTAGTTTTTTAAAATAATAATAATTTTAATCTTGAAACAAGGACGCCCAAATAAAAAATGGCATAAGAAAAGTCGCATTATTTTTGTCCAAAGAATGTGGTTATGGTATGGCCTTCTATTTTGGGACACTCTGTATATTGTGTTGTGTTTGTATTTTTGGTACTAGGTATATGTATTTTTATATCTGTTATTTTTATTATGTACTTATTTATTCTTTTATTGGGCTTTGTGCCCGTTGGATATTTTATCGAAATAAATTAGTAATTAATGTGTAATAAATATTTGAGGCAAATTGTGTTATGATTTCTTGTGTATTAAACAATATGTTATATAGAAAGAAATCACAAGGGAAATATTTCTCAATCTATGTATTCTATTATTATAGCTATATTTCAGATTATTGAAGATAGAAATATATTAAAAATATAAAAAGTGGTCGCATTTGAAAAGTTGTTCAGGATGACTACGATCTTAAACGGGACTTTGGATTACATACCATATTATTAAACGGGGTAGAAAATGTGATGCAGATCACATCTTTCCAGTTTAAAAATATTTTAAATCTTTGGAGTATGACTTGTCGGACAAGGCTTTTACGAGGGCTTTTACATTTTAAATTTCAGTTAAGGATGGAAATATACCTGTGATGTAAAGCTACTCACTGCCCTCAATTTTTAAACACGTACCAGCTGCACTTAAGTTGAATACAAAAATTTTTAACGAGAAGCCATGTGTTAGGCAGAGTGAGCTGTAAATAAATCCCGTATATAGTGCGCTGTATCTGTTAATATGCATTGACTCAGATGCTGTATGTACGAGTATTAGATGTATAAACAATGATTATTTAATTTAACAAATTTGTTAGTCGGGTGTATTAACCTGGTGACGGTTAGGGTTTTATTATGTGTAATTTTCTTGTTAGTTTAAAGTGATGCAGTGCAGCACCAGTGATCTCTAGGGTTGCCAACTGTCCCTGATTTAACGGTATTCTTTGAACCCGTCCCGCAAGAACCCTCTGCGAGACTTTAGTTGTCCCGGAAATTGTTTAAAATGTTGAGTATATAAAAATAAAACAGTATTTTTTTACTTGTCTGTAGCAGATTGTTAACAAAAACAGCTGGTCATCCCATTAACCGCGTATTTTCGGCGGCACAATTTGACGATTTAACCCTAATTATCTATAAACAATAATGCCTCTCTTAAAAGATATATAGTGTGTTCCGGGGTCTGCTGAAAGCACTGTCAGCACTAAAATATTCTGATATTTCCCCAATATTATAGTGGCTTTTAGGCTTTCACGGCCAGTGCTGTAATTCCATACATGGTGATTTTCCGGGTTGTTGTGTCGTGATCTCGGTAACTGGTAGCTGCCAGAAACAGAGTTAAAATGCACATCCCTAGCATTAGCCGGGATTCTTTTAAACCAATGTCAATATACTGATCTTTATGCATAATATTGGTTTGCTATATTCGGCTGGAATTGCTATTTTACAAAAAGTAATGTGGATGCAGCAGCAGTGGTGGGTGAAAACTGAATTTAAATAGAAACTGACAAGTGATAAAAGGAATTTGGTTAGTTGCGTTTTTTCTTTAGTTAGGTACTAATTTAACATTTTTGATATTTGAGAAAAATTAAGGTTTTTCGAATAATTGATGTATTGGAAAACTATCAATAGGAATCATCCTCATCTTGAGAACTCTATAGAGGAGTTAAACAGATTGATATTATATTGATAAATGCACCATTTTACACTATTCATATTCATAATGGCATCTGAAACTAAATTAAACTGTTGTTAAATGTGTGCATAGCCATTTCTCAACTTAAAATTCTCCCTTCCTCATATTGCTGAGGCCGTGGTTCCGTTTTCAACTTCTGCAATGCTCAATGTTAATTACGGAACAACTTGATATCAAGAATTACACACAGCACAGCACGGATAGCCGTTTCTGCCTATTTTGGAACATAGTCATAGTATGTTACAGTTGCTTTTAAAATCGTTTTTTGAACCCTTGAACCCAAAAATTCAATAACATTGATGGATCACCCACCCTATTCGCCTGATTATTGGCATAATTGTATTATATTGGGGGCGGATTACTTTGAAGGGCATCATATTGAATTACCCAATTAATTGTGAAATATTTTCTTTATATTAAATCAACGAAAGTATAAAAATTTACATTTTGAGACATCATGTCCATTATAATGAACCCGTTATTATGAGGATATAAGTAACGCGTTTATTTTTAAATCTGAAATTTTTATTGAAGTTTATTCTGATAAATTTTGTATAAGCCACAATATCAGTTTTAAAGTTTATCAAAATGAACATTTCATAATATGTCGATATTTTATTTGAAATGGTACTTTTCTAATGAGCGTCCCCCTTGCACTCATTAAATCGGCGCCTATGCAAGTACGTATTTAGTCCCATATTTGCAGTAATAATAAAATGATTTCAAATAACAATGCGTTCAAATTAAATTAAATATTTTGTAGCAAGAATCTTCAAAACAGGTTAGCAGTTACAGCAACTTCTAAAATCAGTAGTTAACTTTTGACAGCACTCAATTACTTTTAATAAATGATTTCGTACAGTCTTCATTAAGTCTGTTACGATAATTTATTTATATCGCATATTGTGAATGTCCACTGATGTTTCTAAATTTGAACGTAAAGTGTAAACTTAACTGTATTGTGTTGTCATACATTATCAACAATAACGGTTTATGAAATGATGAATAGCATTGGAATTGGAATATGAATGATAAATGTAAGGTTGTGTGTTATCAGCATTGTACTTATACGTGGAAAAAATTCTTTTATGTACAAACACATATTTTGAATTTTCGTATTTGAGATTACATGTAAAAAATAGGTCACCAATATAAAGAACACTATTCCGGAATTTTTTAAATTATCATTTTGTTGTACAAGAACAGCATACTAACAGAACAATAAAAAGATTATACGATAAGAAAGTGTAAACTGTGGAAAAAATTTTAAGGCACTTATTTAATTGTTGAATTAAAACATCGTAATTTTCAGGTGTTAACATAAAAATATGTACAATACAAAAATCATGTAAGTACCAATTTTAATTGAGTATGTTGAAGCATCTATGTACTTTTATTTATGTAGAAATAACTTATTGCATTTCAACTTATCTTTCCGATATCTTTCGGATATCAAGATGGATAATTGGGCGTCCACTTGAATAGTTGTTGAAGAAAACCATAATTCCTTAGATGCTTTTAGACCGAAAGTCTTGTGATTCAAAAATCTAAAACTATTAATTTTCAAGGTAAGGTTCTTCCACAACATTTTTAGATTAGAAAAATAACTGAAAAACAACTTATTTTTCGAATATAAAAAGTACGGTTTTATTTTGGAAATTATTAGTGATATATTATCTATGGAGATATTGCTTTGGTGTATCTTGATATTTTGATCAAGGATATTCAGAAACTCAACTGCTATAGTTCAAGGTTGGGCGAAAATAAACTTATTTAGATTGTACTACCATACCGAATTCCATACCTTAGTACCATTTAATTACCTGTACATGAAAGTCAAGGCCTACTGAGATAGAGCTTCGAGAGTCAAATGCACTGCAATCACTATTAACCCTGCACAGACACACATAAAAAACCGTTATATAAACGACATACTGGGGTTTCACAGACCCCAGTATCCTATGTACTGGACATTCCAATTTTAAGGGTGGAAACTCTGTAAAAATGTTTATTAACTTATAAACTTTTACCCCATTAAAGACAAAGTAGTTTTGATTTTCATTTATTTACACACTTTCCATATATATATGAAAATGCAACAAAATTCACATTTCGGTATAAATCTAATAAAAATCTTAAAATAATTAAACTAAAATTAGAAAATGTAAGAAATTGGCAAGTAGATACATACATAAACTTTAAAAATAATAATTGACAAACTACCTTATCTTATGTACCCAAGCCACAGTCAACACAAAGGTGATCTCTGTGCTCGTCACACATAGCCCTTCTACACTGACGACATAACATTTTTATTTTTCTGTCCCTTTCTCTGGTACAAAAGGCACACCTGACACGTTTCTGTAGTGGAGTTACTTCCTCTGTGCTGGTTTGGATCCCCAGTAGATCTTCTATGGCAATTCTTAGGGGTCTGTGAAGAGTCTTAGACTGTAGACGCGATCTAATAAATGGTTCTGCCAACTGCCAGGATAACTCGTGTAAAAACTGCCTCCTTGATTTATTTGTTACACCTAATGAAAATTACAGTTTTGCATTTACACCACATTGATCCAAAATTGATCCAAAGAAAAATCTTAGGGGCCAACGTCTGGTTTTCCTCGAAACTGAATATGTATGACACAGTTGATCAAAAGAGTCTTTGCCACCTTTTGTCCTGTTGTAGTCAAGAATAATTTCAGGTTTTCCTGTTTCTTGATCGACTTCTTCATTTGCACTTTGCTCAGATTCTGTATCACTTTCAGTTGCCACAAAGTCTGGATCATTCGCAGAATCAGAACCACCCACTGACTCTTCGTCAGATTCTCCCTCCATAATCTTCTTTATCTCTTCTTCTAACGGCTTGTTTTAAGGGACGGCGCCGCTCCGAATTTGACATGTTTTTAATCAATTTAGAATAGCTTTTTTGATACAAAATTCACCGAGATATAAAGAAATTACAACACAGAACAGTTTGTAAACCTTCACTGTAAAATACACTCTGGGGTCAGCAGGACCCTGGACCGATTTTGCAACAGTAAGATTCCACTACTAGTTATCAACTGGTGGTAAATTGACCGTAGGAAGATACTTAAAGATGTGAAGTGAATTTAGACACGTATCTAGCCTCTGTATTACCTAAGCTAAAACTTAGTGCAATAAGTAAATTTTCGTTGGGTATCATTGACCCCAGTGTGTTCTTTTAGGTTAAGGGTGTATCAAGTTATTATATGTTTAGACTTCGACTAATGTTAATTATATCACCGAAAATTTGCTAAATTTACTCAACTGTTAGATTAATTGTTAATTGTATATGGTGATCCATACCTTAGTACCATTTAATTACCTGTACATGAAAGTCAAGGCCTACTGAGATAGAGCTTCGAGAGTCAAATGCACTGCAATCACTATTAAGGGTGTATTAAGTTCTTATATGTTTAGACTTCGACTAATGTTAATTATATCACCGAAAAAAATTTGCTAAATTTACTCAATAACTGTTAGATTAATTGTTAATTGTATATGGTGATCCGAAAAACTACTTCACTTAATCTTTTAAAAATGTCAATTTTAGTTCCACGTAAAAGTATTGGTTAGAGGAACCTAAAAATATATTTATTTTCAAACAGCAGTTGTCGTTAATCTAACGTTCGAAAAGGTTACATTTTGTGTTTGTTTTAACAGATTTTAAATGTTATAGTGCGCGCCAATATTTTTGGCAGGATAAATGACGTCGGATGTGCGGGGCCGAGAGGAATTATCTCTCTTCACCCACATCACTGCTGTAGACCAGCGCGCGTCTCCACTTCTACAAGTAAGAGGTGGGCCTCCGGGCCCGGGGGAGTTGATGCAATATATTATTAAAGAAGTAAAAATAACATACTACGGGTACGCGAAATGTAACAAGGTACATTTAGTGGTTATTACCTACTCTATGTCGGATGAAGCACGTGCAGTACAAAGAACGGCAATGGCTTACATTTGCCCATCCGTAATCGTTCGTGCCTGTCCGTTCGATTTATCGAGGAGGATAGCACCAACAAAAATTCTTTTCAAGTAAAAGAATTTTGAAACGTAAAGTTTTTTTGATTGGAGATAACTACAAATTTTTTAATTTCATTTTTGTATTTTTAATCATTTCTATATCAAGAAAAGTGTTCTTGCGGCAACAATCAAAAAATTAATGTCAGGAAAACTTTTGTTCCAAAAGTTTGTCTTTTCTCAGTGTAGGAAATCCCCAACATCCTTGTGACTTGTTTCAAATCCTGACACAGATAGAAACAAATATGGCAAGTTTATGCATGATGCATAGGTCGCTTCTTCACAGTCATGCATATTATGATACTAGAAACATTTGTATGTAGTTTTAGAAGAGGATAGGTATTCACTTCTATCAGTGATTATTCTTTCTATGTAGTGTTCACAACTATTCTGCGGTAAGTGACGATCCATAATTTCTTGATTCTTCGCGTAATACGCAGCAACATGGATCATGGCGCACCGACCAAATTAAAGTTTCCATTATTATATATACCTGCATTTTCCTGTAAAACCTTCATTATTTTGAGCATTTTTCATTTCCAGAGGCGTGTTTTTTCAATTCCATTTCTTGCCTCAGCGTTGTAATTCTTTTCCTAAATATACCTAGAGTCTAACTGGATGTAGTCACTCGTAATATCTGAATAACAGCCGAAATATGCAGTAAACGCTGAATTCAATGTCGTTTTTGAGGGGGATACTTACATGTTTGTGATAATTGCAGTTGCATATTATCCCTTTAGGCAGGGTGGCGACCCCTACATGAATCAATATATAGGGAACAGGGGTCGAATGAATGGTATAGATATAGTTCTATGTGTAGTGGTATCGTTTGCTTTTTGTTGCATAATCTTAAATCAGTACTTACACATTATTAAGAAACGTTTTTAAGAAACTAATTTTACTTTTGTTAATTGTCTAAAATTGGAATTGATAATTGCATAAGAAGATAAAATTGCTTAATCCAGTTCATTAAGATTTTTTTGTTCTTAAGTAATCCAAAATATCGAAAATGCAAAAAAACGCGTTTAAGAAAATAATTTTACTTCTAAAATTGGAATTAACAATTAACAATTACTTAAGAAGATAAAACCGCCTGATCGAGCTCATTATTTTTTTTTGTCGTTCCTAAGTAATAATAATAATAATAATAATACACTTTATTAGCCCAACAGGTGCAAACCCAATTACAGGACTAGCTAGAATACAATAAACTAGTTTCAGATATAAATAGCTCTAATAGAAGAACAAACCTGTAAAAATACAGATAAACAAAGAGATAAATAAATAAAGTGTAAGTAATCCAGAATATCGAAGCGGATGATTTTCTAGGCCATTTTAAAAATAAAATTGATATGATTTGAAAATGTTATTTTTCTTTAGATTATTTCGATGTAACATAAGGACTTTTCACATTTTTTTGATCACGCATTATGTCTCATAACATTACTCTGATAACGCATGTTTTCTATAAATAGATTACCAACACCGCCCAGAGCATGCTTACAAAAACAAAGTCCTTTTCCAAAACTGGACAAAAATAATAGATATGTATTTCTTGGATTTCCATACAATTTTTAACGAAACTAATTCATAATGAGATCAAAGAAAAATTAAATCAATTTATTGTGGGAAATTCAAATATATAATTTATTCCAATGTATCCATCGTAAGAGTAACATTTACATTATTGTCAATTTTTCCCTTAAAAAAACAATTTGTTTTGAAGCAAACCATAAATTTATCTTGGATCATCTACCCCAGTACAGCTCAAATCAATGCCCGCTCTGATATAAATTAAAAAAAAAATTAAGTAATACTCCGAAAATTCTAAATAAAATTAAAACCTAATATTGTTATTAACTATAAATTATCTACAGGCGCTAATGTATGCTGGGAAATTTTGCTAAAATATATTTAGCATACATTCTTGTAGGGAAACCCACAGTATACTTCCGTGAATCTGCTTAGCGAGACCTACTTCTCATCCAAAATTTAAACAAGATTGCAGACTCGATTGTAAGTCTTCCGCGGTTTGGTTGCATGTACAGGCATTAATTTTATGAATTGGACCTACAATGTATAACGTATCAAAAAGTTTATTTTTATAATGAACCTGATGATGGTTGTGGCAATGATAAATTTCATTAAGTCGATGACATTTTGTATAGATTAGAAAAATTCTGCTGCTTGTCATAAAACCAACGTGAAAGTGAGAAATTTTTATCTTGGTGGGACTTATGATTTTCTGCTGAAAATATAGCAAAATGTTACTTGAAAAAGTTGTTCAGAATGGTAAATTATGGAGACGTGCAAATTTTCGAGAAGATCGGCGAGGTTTGATGAAACCATTTTTCAACAAAGTAGGTACAAAGATTTTATCAATGCAGGCCGATCTTTTTGAAATTTTGCACGTCTCCAAATGTTTGTACTACATATTGCATTCAATTACAAAAAATGATTGAGTTAAGTCGTCTGAATTCTTGCTGCAACTATACTAATAATACTAATAATTATTTCATGCGGAGTGTAGTTATTTAAGCATCAAAAAAGGTAAAGGTTGTTTCCTGATCGCATGCAAAAGTTTAGTGGCCGAGGGTACCGAGGCCTATCAATTTTGCCTAAGACCGGTAGCCCTTAACAATGCTTCTTAAGTTTTTTGTACGATCCATGCAGTAACCAAATTAAATGATTTTTAGATTTAAACACAAACCTAGAAAAAATATAGACTGCGTTGGGTCATGATATAGGTCACGTGAGAATATTTTTTCTAGGTTTGTGGATTTAAATGTCAAAGTGACAATTATCATTTATTAAAAAATGTCAAAATCCCACTATCAAAAATGATAAACGTGGAAGATAGGATGTTTGGCTGTTTTACCAGAGAAATCGAGAGAACGGAATGAAAATTCTGTAAATAAAAATACATATTTTTCATATTTGATAACTTACTGCCTTCCGATCGGTAAGTGACTGTTCGTTTGACAAATCGTGCAAAAAGTGATTAAGGTTGGCGAATTTTCATTTATTAGATTAGGGCTCAGTCTTCAATAAACAGATGTAATTTTGGTTTGCCTTTTACGTCACATTTACGTAAAATCTACGGTTGAGCATATAACCATATGCAGTAACTGTCTTGACAGAGTATGTATGTACCATGACTATCGTAACTCGTATACTTCAATGAAAGTGATAAATTTAAATTAGCCTTCATTTAATATTTTCACACTGTCCTGATTATATCGTATTTAACAAGGCTTACTTTGATTGCTGAGCAGTCCTAGAATGGTTTCAAAGAATCGCCCAGCTGTATTCTCACCATGGTTTCTTCAGCTATTTTTATTAATGAAATGGTAAATTATTTCAAATTGTTCTGGAACCGATCATCGTCAGAACCAAGCCCATAATTAATTGTATTTCATTTTTTTACGCGTCATCTACTTTCTACAGAACGAGTGCACAATAATATAATATTTATTTAATATGTTAGGTAATAACAGAATTGATACAGAAATGAAGTATATTTTCTCAAATATTTTCTATTGTAGGTAACCCTATTATAAAAAATTACATCATTTGTAGAAAATGTTATTCTATTTAAAGAAGCAATAAAAACTATATGGACGGCATTCAAACTTAAATCGGTGGCAATGAAATTGACTGCGATAAGAAAAAATTAAATGCACCATTACGTATACAAAAAACCATCTTTAAAAACTTTTATTAGAACATTGTTTAGAAACAAAAAATAAGAACATATTGACAATATTCCACATGTATCGTCTATACATAGAACGTACAAAAGGGTTATTTCTAAGTAGAGTAAATGTAGAAAAAAAAACAGGTATTTAAAAAGGAATTTTTTTACAGGTTTACTAGCAGCTGCATTTTCTAAATACCCATCTAAAGCTGAAAAACCGGAGTAGTACTCGGAGTAGTATTATAGATTTCCTGTGTTGCCTCGTTTACTTGTTATACAGAACTGAAAATATGAATTTCCTGTATTTCATGTTTTTTGTCATATTTCAGATGTTGTTCATTCTATTATTAATTAAAAGTATTCAAACAGATTTATTTACTTGTTTACTCTGTATCAGATTGTTCTCTGGCTTGGTATTTATATATAGACTTACATTCGTACCAGAATCAAATGAGCAAAAAAACAGTCACCCAATTTTTATGGGAATGTTCACAGCCATTCGATTGTAGGTTATAACAGTCTAAGATATTCATTCTTCTAAGTCGCGTTATTTCTTTGATGTAGTCGAATATGCCGTTGCTGCAGCAACATCGGACGAGATACAAGGGTTACCAACCAACAGGCCCGGATTGGGCCGGCGAGTTACCGAGTAAAACTCGGTGGGCCGGTCACTCCGGGGGCCGGTTAGCTCCGATGCAGTGTTGCCGTTTTAGTACATTTGTACTATTTCTAGTACATTTTTGACAGCAAAGTACAAAAGTACATTTCATCATAAATAGGCCTAATTCTAGTACATTTTTAAATAAGACGAAGGTCATACAAATCGGTCGATGATTCTTCGAAGTAGCCGAATAGAATATAAATATTAGGTTTGTTTTAGCAGCAGTTGGAAACGGTTTGAAACTATTAGAAAGGTCCGTCCAACTATTTATTGCGTCAAATTCGATGGTAACGCGTTCTCAACTTAACTGGTCGAATATTTCTGACAGTTTCCAAACTGTTTTCAACTGCTGCAAAAACAAGCCTAGTATTTCTTTTTTCGTATATATTTTATGCTATATAATAAGAATATTAGAAAAATAATAGTTTTCTGTTTGATTTTTTGGCATATAAGTAGGTATTATGAAATATAACATATATCATTTATATTTTAAAAAATAATAGTTTATGTTTATTTATATTTATATTTTTGTTTCATGTATATTTTATGATAAAATTAAAAATACTTTGCAAAACATAATAGTTTAATATCATCAGCGCAAAAATAGGTCTACGCTATGAGAAACGGCAATATTTCACTTTATCGTAAATTTTAGTACAATCTAGTACATTTTATTGCTTCTGCTCAGTACATTTCAGAAACTGAACGCGGCAACACTGCTCCGATGTATACCACTCTTTAAGTTTTTAATATAATCAAATAATATAATAATAATCAAGGTCCTAAATAGTTATTAATTTCATAAGCATTTACCATGGTATTTCCCGCCCACGCCCCGCGGCGTTATAAACAGATTCATTGCGTCGCGTATAATACACAAAATCGTCCACTGGGAAGCAGCTAAGAATCGAACGTTGAACGGGCTCCAGCCTTAAAAACTTATTATTATTTTAGTTAGGTACTAGGTATTTTTGTATTGAATCAACTTTATTTAGTATTTAGGTTGTTTCTTTTAGTTTAGTCTTTGTTTGTTTCTTGAAATTTTTATGGCATAACTGCTTATTAACACGTTAATAATTTCTTTAAGTGTTTTTTTTTTCGTTTTTATTTGCTATTAGTGGGCAGGGTTTACTTAAAAATCCGCTTTTATCCGATAAATGATCTCTCTCTAATGCTTTTTCCAAAAATTATCCTTGTGTAAGTCTATATATTTGTACAAATGGACTTTTTATTGAAATTCTAAGGTGCCAGGAGAAAGCGTGACCTTGAAAATTTTGAAAATTTTCGACTGCGGCGCCATTACAGAGCCACTAGTAGGCCGATACAAAAAATCGAACTCGGGCCGAAAAAAATTCCCAATCCGGCCCTGGAACCAAATATACCTCTGACTTTCAGTGCTTATATCTCTTCATAGTGAGTTAGGGACTTCTTTATAATATTACACATAATTCCATGTTTGGAATTAATTCTAAGAAAAGGTCTGTGTGATATTTTTCGCTTATTCTTTTTGGTGTCCAATATTATGAATAATTTTGTTTCAATGTAATTTGTGGCACTACACACACATACCTGAAAGATAAAAACTAACTAGCTTTAAATGACGATGTGATAGGTACCTTCTGGGTATAGTAATTTCACAGGTGATTCTCCTAGCAAGGACCAGTTGTTTTATTTTAGTTCTGTATCATATGACATAGAGAAATTGTAGTACATTGGTTACTATTTTACAGATGTAGAGTCCTTCTTAAACATACTTTATCCATCAGAAACATAAATAAAGTGCTGAAATATGTGGACACAACAAACAACATCAATCATTTCTAGGTTATGCTTTAGTAAAATTTCTTTTGTGTGACAAGTTCAGTTCAAAGACAAACGTTCACATTATAATAAAAAAGTTTTAGGAGTCGTTTTGTTCGAATTAATTTGTTGGTAAGTAAGTAGTCAATAATTATTATTACAGCAGGTGGAAAGAAGAAATATTCTTTATGTACTTACACATTTTGAAAGTTATTTTGTGATCAAAAATACGGCTACCTAATTATTATGTACACTGTAGTAACATAAAAAAAAAACAACAATTTACTGAGGTTTTATTACATTATAATGAAACAATTTAAAAATATCCACATATAATATTTTACACAATATTTACGCTGAACAGAGCTGTAACGGAAGACTGCGTCGGCGCAACGACCTCCATGCTCCAAAAGCCTCAACTCAAGTCTAAATTTTTATCGACAAGTCTGAATAACACCATTGTGCATACCTTAAAGTACAATCAATACATTATCTAGCATTATTTATGTACAATAAAGTACTTTACGCCTTTAATATTTGACAATTCAATGAGCTACATAGTTTTGACGTTTACCAATGTTAGTTTTTTTCAGAATGTGTTCAAAATAATAAATAATAATGTGTTTAATCACGTTAAGCTTAATATCACTGAGAACCAGCATGGGTTTCTTCCCAACAGATCGATTAATACAAATATGTTGGAATTCAATACTAATGTCAATACAGCTTTTCAAAGTGGACTCCAGGTGGATGTGGTATACACGGATTTTAAAAAAGCGTTTGATAAGGTGGATCATGACGTGTTATTGTGTAAGCTACATCAATTCGGTTTTACTAACAGTGCGCTAATATTTTTTAAGTCTTACCTATCTGCGCGTCTTTGTGCCGTTAAATTTAATAATACAATGTCCGATAAGTTTACAGCGATATCAGGTATACCTCAAGGTTCCAATCTGGGACCTTTATTGTTTATCATGTTTATTAATGATTTGCTTAGTTATTTGTCTTGTAATTGTCAACTCTTTGCAGATGACTTGAAGATATATAGGACAATTCAAGATCTATCAGAGTGCCATTTATTACAGACTGATGTTGATAATTTGTATACATGGACGGTCAATAATAATTTAATGTTAAATATTAGTAAATGTTCTGTCATGAGCCTGACAAGAAATGTAAATACTATTAATTTTGACTACACTGTGCACGGGGAGACCTTGAGGCAAGTTAACGAAATTACTGATCTTGGGATAAGGTACGATTCCAAATTAAATTATAAGTCACATATTGTTAGAATTACCCCGAAGCTTTTAAATTATTGGGGTTTATTATTAGACAGAGTAAGAATTTTAATAATATTGTGGTCTTTAAAAAACTGTACTTTAGTTTAGTGAGACCTAAACTGGAATACGGGTCAGTCATTTGGTTTTCCCAAGCGATTGCGCATACGATGGGTGTTGAAAAAGTACAGAATAAATTTCTGCGATATATTTATTTTCGTACGCATAATGAGTATCCTGATTATCAAACCATCAGAACGGCACATTTGAGAAATGAATTTCAGATTCACAGCCTGTACGATAGGAGGAATCTAAATGCTATGCTTGTTATAAATTAGTTAATAATCTTGTAGATTCTAAGAAACTTGTGAATCTATTGCCCTTTTATGTAACAGTTTTCTCCTTGCCTTTGTTGCCAAATACCTCACCATTTTTAAAGATGCTCAAACTGATAAATCAATATTATTACCTTCTCGATCTGGATTTCTCCTATATGCCAAATAAGTTTAAAAAGACAATATCTAAGCATTTTTTTCTTGCTAACTAAATTACTTTACTTCAACGTGTGAACTGACTGACTTGTATTATGTTAAGTATATTATGTTAATTGTACTAATTCTTCTGAATTGTCACGATTGTATGTACTAGTTGAGTTGTTATTGTTAGTAATCCCAACTCTTGTAATTAGGCAGTAATGCCTGTTAGGGTTGTTGTTTAATAAATAAATAAATATTAAGTATATTTCAATTTAAACATAAGTTTCAGAGGGGTTGACAACCAAAAAATCAAAATTAAATCGATTTCCGGAAAATGGAACACCCTGTATAGGAATTGATGTTATCATCAGATTCTACGCGCCATCTAGTGTCTGTATACCAAATTTCGTCGTACTGGCTATGATGGTTTCTGAGATATAAGCACTGAAAGTTTTAGAGGGAACACCTGGTATAACGCACTAATCATAATACTACTGCTAATAATAATTTGAGGTTAACAGCAGCATGTAATGGATTGCTATACTGTTGTACTGTCGTGGTTCATTTTATTGCACTTGCATTTTTATTTTTGAAATACCTATATTTGTAGAACTATGTGCTTTAGACATTTTTTCATGAGTTTTTTTTGTTGGTTTTGGTCGGACATACAAGCCCTTTAGTATCGACACTTATATCCGGATACCCTGTTTACCTGTTTGGCTGTTGTACACATTAGTATTACGTATATAATATTTTATTTTTTAACAATTAAAATATAACATTAATAAAAACATAAGCGATTCTACTTTATTAAAATTTTTAAATATGTTTTGTAAAATTTTTCATTTAGGATTTTCCAAGCGATTTTCTGTTTAACAAGTCTGAGATTTTTTTTCTCTAACAAATTAACAGGGTTTAATAAATTCCGACAGTTTATAAAAGAAAACGAAATATTTGTATGGGAAATTTCAACAAACTTAATATTCTGAAAATTCTACGCCATTGCAAATACAAAAATTATTAAAAATAAATATAAAAATATTTGATATTAAATAATCTGAAAACATTTTTTGAAGCTCTGTCCAAACTACCAAATGGTCAATTAATTTGATCGAAAAAAATGATTCTACTAAAAGTAAATAAATTCATAGAAATTAATATTACATTTTATGACATGGTATGCAGAAAATTAAGGAGAGGCTCCTAAATTAACTTGATCTTCTGCGCATCAAATCGGTTATTCAATGTTACCTATATAAGATTTTTTGTTTATGTTGATGATTCCTGCCACAATTGTAACTGTATGAACATAGTTTCTAAATAATTCTTAAGGGTATTATGATTGTTTAAGTATTGTCCCAAAATTGAGTTTTATGTGATATCCTTGGAACGTTCATTTTAGTTGTTTATGTTATGCTTCTACAAATATTAGAACGGAATTGACGAATACTGTATTTTAATACAAGAGAAAATAGTTACAAAAAATGATTAAAAACGAATTTTGCATAGGTGTACGCATGAGAGCAATATAGGCACAGCTTAGATAGATATACTCTGTGTCACAGGTGTTAATGAGGTGGGAACCTCACAGAAAAAAAACACCGTATATGTCGTTTATTTACAGTCTGGTAATATGTTACTTTTAAATAAATAAACATGCGTAAGTCCTAATTGTTTAGCTATCATTTAAAAGATGTATGGAAAAAATACGAGGTGCAATTCAAAAATAAAACTGATAGACTTTTAAAAAAAAAATGAGAAAATAATATTTAAATGGTTCTAAAATACATATATTATTTAGTTATTATTTCTATATAGTTGCCGGTTTGTTCCAATCAGGCACTTTTGCTTTTGATATCGTGGAATGAGTTTTTAGGAACTCTGTATAATACCCCACTCATGAAATTGTAGCTAGTTTGTACAAAAATAATTACCGGTCTAAAAATATT
Organism: Monochamus saltuarius; assembly: GCA_025584915.1. NCBI lineage: Eukaryota > Metazoa > Arthropoda > Insecta > Coleoptera > Cerambycidae > Monochamus > Monochamus saltuarius. The sequence continues at coordinate 44,539,894 of CM046724.1, read as the reverse complement.
TCTATAATTATTATATTTCTTCGATTCTTTAAATTTGTATCTACAATTCACCCTCTACGACAGTCCGTAGTTTCTAATTAGTGAGTAATACTATTTTAATTTATTGTTTTCAATGTATTACAATTGTTAAAGGTAATATAATCATGTCGAGAAATTTGACTTATAATCGTGTTATTTGTTATGACCACGACTGTATCGATTATAGTTCTACCTACATTTGTAGATGTGGCTGATTCAACACTGGTGATATAAATCATGTTTATAAAAATGAATGTACAGTAACAATCAAATCTGCTTCTTATTTATTTTTAATTCGACGTAAAGGAAATTCGATACCTTTCCGGTCGCATCAAATTATATTCTACACAGAACTATCAGCAAAAACTGCTCAACTGTTGGCAGGAGACGAGCTTGGACATTCGAATGCGTTGGTGTCACAGCTAGTTTATTTTAAACCGTGGTACCCACGCGAGATATTTTAAATATTAATAATTTAAATCGATTCTTGATTCAATATTTTAAGTATAACTCACTATCTTGACGATGCATTGCCAGTAATCGATGTTTCGAATTATTTCAATTATTCATTATCAGTTTTCAACTTAACGACAATGATCAGTGGGTTGTAGATCTATAAATTGTACCAATGACATTGCGTCAAACTTTCAACTTTGATGTGAGTTTGTGGAGATTTTCACCTATGCTTTTGCTGCTAATAATGCTCCTAATTTTCATCATCGTCATGACGCATGACTCAAGGTTCAGATTTAATTTTATTTTAAATAAAAGTATGCTAGTTTTAACACACAAGCGCACATAATTATGATGATATATTTGAGGCCTTTTATAAAGCTGCGTTCAGATCAAATCAAAGAGCCAGAGCGAATTATGATGCAGTTTTCATCTACCAATTATTCTCATGTTCACTATTGATATAGGTGCTCTGAGCTCGTAAACATGCCAGACAAAATAGTTACTTGTAATTCTTTTTTTATATTTTATAAAGATAACATATTGAAACAATAAGGAAAAACGACAGCAGAGAACAACTAGATTTAACATAAGTTTCAGAGGGATTGACTATTGTATTTTTAAAATTTTATGGGTTATTCTTCAAATTAGAATATTGTTACATTTTGACGTGTTCATAATTTTATTCTATATCTGTTACCGTCAAGATCCAATATGGCGCTCATAAGAAAAAAAAACAATTGATTATTGCATAACCGAATTGCACCAAATGTCAACTCTTTCTTTTGAACAATAATGACGGCAGCAGACATCTTAGATGTGTGACTGGGGCATTATAGTGTACAAAATCTAGGCATTGCTGGGAATTAGAAACATTACTAATGCCCGTACCACCTGTACTCATAGTCATACTTCTATAACTCATACTTGAGCTCGGCTCACGTACACAGTTGCAGTTTGCAAGTCCGTATTTCGTCTGAAAGCATAATTCCATGCGACCTTGACAACGACCCATTCTCAAGTTGGACAGAGACTAACCAAGGTGTGCTCAGTTAAGTTTGACATTAGAAATTTGAGCTTGTTCGATGGATCGTGAAGACAATTTGGATTTTTTGAGTTTATTGATTTTGTGACGGACGAAAATATTGAAATAGTGTCAAAAAGGTATATGCGCGATGCTGAAAATCCATTTGAATTTTTTTGTGATAGTGAATTTCGGAACACAAATTTTCAAAAAAGACTAATAAACACTATCATTCCTCTAATAGTATATCATTTGGAAAAAAATTGTATGTTATTTATTGGCAGAGCATGTAAAGTTACCTATATTAAATTTTCTAATATATAAAATGCACAAAGACAAAAAAATATAATTATATATACCTACTTAATTTGAACAAAATCTTAAATGCATTTCAAAATCAATACATTTTAGCTTGATTTTACTTTGACCAGGGTCACAGCAGAAGACTAGGTTTATGACGAGTACCTACGTATATAATCACAATTACTCTATTAGAGCTGCAACTTCCAATTGAAGGCAAATGTCACAATAGTGTTAGGTTACTGGCCAACTTAAAAAACAGAAAATTTCCTTATTTACCAGTCAACATATAGCAAAATAGAAGTTACTAAAGTGGAACCGAAACAAACTCCACCGAGTATTGCCCAAGTCTCCATTATAGGATTGCAGCTGTACTCGAGATTTGAACACGAGTTGACTAAGTCTTAAGATTGGGATTGAATACTGCCTATAGGTGCGGGCATAAGACGGTTACGCTCACTTTTATGACAAATTCACCTATTCTTTTTTGGCTGTAGTGTAGTCCACGCGATTCGAGGTTAGCATTAGGGGAATATGTCGATCATTTGGTCTGGACGCAGCTTAACGATGCTACTCGATTGAACTGAAACGTCACAGCTTTTCATTTTTTTAATCTATGAAACGACTTTAAAAAGTTTTCTGAAACCGCTGCGATCATAACGTCATTGCTTTTTAAATGCGGTTTTCCTGGATGTCGTGGCCATGAGTCTATTTTTTCAATGTAGGCTTTACCTGACGGAGCCATAGTATTACCAAAAAACAGATACAAATATAGTTGTAAATAGTTTGTTGAAAAATACAAAAGAACCAAGACCATTTTCTTGTATAGCAAAAAAGTAACTCGTAAGATAAGGCATCAAAAGCTACTATTTATTTGATTGATGCCACTGTAACATTTTAACGGGTTCAAAACATATTTTAAAAAAACTACTCAGTAAAACATTTTGCAATATACATTTCTTATATTAAATATAGTATAATACCTATAAATAGTACTTTTTATCACAGAAACGAGTCTAAAGCTAGTAACGGACGGTGAGCTATAATATGTATCTGACATATTACAAAAATATAGCTTGTGATTAAAATGCATAGAACGTTACGCACTGACGCTATAATATATATTTATATCTATGCGGTTTACTTGTCTGTAGGAGTATATCTCATTACAAAAAAATTGGTATATATTATATTATCGCTTACCGTTCGTAACTAGCTTAATAGACTATTTTATACTTCAGCTACGATCGTGGTTTAGTTTAGATAATACGTTTGTTTAATTAAATATTGCAACATTTCAAAAAATAAAATAAAATAAATGAGGTTTAATAAACTCACTTCAGAGTAGATGAACTATACATACAAGGTGTCTCACGACGAGGTGTATAAGCATCCCTCGGACAATACTAAGGAAAATAGTTTATCATACACATTAAAATTGAAAATTATCAGCTGCTGTAAAGAAAAACTGTAAAAGATGTGAAATGTAATTATGACTTATGTTATCTATAACTTTGTAATAAGTGTAAGACTGCATTAATTCGGAATGATCGGGTTGAAACGGTTCGATTATTAGTGGAGTAAAATTGGCTCTCAATTATGCCGTTTTTTTAAGGTGTAACTTAAACCTTTACCATCTTGTAGAGGAACAATTTTGGCATCAGAAAAAAACTTCTACAACTTTTTCCAGTAGAGACGATTTTTTTAAAATAGAATTTTCGATATTTCGGATGTTATTCGACAATTATGTGTTTCGTAACTTATATCTTTTGTAAACCAACGATTTTGCCTTTTATTTTCCACAGTTTATATACAAAACTATAGCGCTTCTAATGGTATATAACAATATTTGATAACATAAAGCCTTTTCAAGAAAATTACTTCCAACCAACAAATTTGTGCATTAAAAACTTCAACATGCGAAGAGCTATATTAATTACAGTAAATTGAATACTTATATCATGGCAAATGTAGTCAAAAGTATAAACAAAAATTTTAAAAAAGTTTCCCTCGCTAGGTGTACGGTTTTCAAGAAATTGAATTTTGTATGTGCGCCGTGTGCATAACTAAGCTTATACTAAACTTGCGATGCAGAATATGTTTTCATAAATAGGACACTGCATTCATTCGACGGATTAGAAAAATATATATTTTCCCTAAAGACAAAAACATTTTTTTGTATATATGTATTATCATTGTGTATAATATATAGGGTGTCCCGAATTGCAGGAACCTAACTTTAATAAGTGTTAGAACTTTTAAATTAAAATTATGGGTTTCCAAGTTCAAAAATTTTGACTATAAAAATTTGATAATTGGCACAAATATTTTTTACTTTACTCCTTCGATACCCCTACCTCACATTGCATGCCAAAAAATCTAATTTTCTGAAAGTTACTTGCATACCTACCTTCTACTGGCATGCCTTTTAGTAAACACATGCCAGTAGTTGCTTTATGCAAGTTTCTTACATGCCATATTATGCATGCAACAGGCATGTGTATTCCTTGCTTACAAGCTAGTTATCTATTTTACTGGCTTTTCTATTCCAGCCTTTAAAGACAAAAAAAAAATTGTTGTCCAATTGATTGCTTAATGTTAATGATTTCATGTTGTGTACTAATTAAAAAATATATTTGAAAGTTATGACTGAAAATATATCCAATTTGTATATGAGTGGTCAGTAAACTGTATTCTATTCTCAGTTCTTTACATGTCTGTTTACTCTTACATCATTTTCTTTTCTATTTCCTAGTCCCTAAAGTTCTCTATATCAACCGTATTTTAAGAACGATTTTCACTTTAATAACTATTATAAACAGTATACTTACAAGTAAAAAATTCAAAGTCTAACACCAAAATACTGGCCCTTGGCTTTATTCAATATTAATTAACTAAAAAAATATTTTTCTGTAAAAGTAACTGGCAAACAAATTTGTGGATTTACATCAATAGGGAATTGGATATTATTAAAACAAGTTGGTCCCATATTATATAAATCTATTTTGGATGCGACGAAATTATGTGACCTATATAAAAATGTTTTTGGTCGACTGACATTTCATTGAAATTCTCCAGAATAAGTAACGATTTCTATGGCTAAATATATTTATAAACGATTTCTCGCTATAATTTGAAACCAAAACCAAGTGAATATGAACTTAAACTGGATATAAATATAGTATGTAGACGTTAAGTATTTATTAATCTTTATCTTCTATCAGATATTCAATATAAACATAAAGTAAGTAGTTAACATTAAAATGTTTCTATTTTAAATGAGAATATGTATTCGGTAATAAGAGAACAACCAATAACGAACCTTACAATTTATTACCGATTAGATGTTAAAGTTAGTTTTCATGTAACATAAAAAGCCATGACGATATAATATATTATTATTATTATATGACATTTTGAATGGTTCTGACACTACCGTATCAATATATCAATTCTGTGTCATGACAATGTGACTTTGAAATTTACACGTAGACAATGTTACGACTCGATTGTCATGTCATTAAAGTTGTGATCATTATCGGTCATATGAAAACGAACCTTTAGGAACCTTAAATACTGTACTTTAAGATGTGGCACAGGGCACACACGAGCGCTAAGGCACCGAAGCAGATTTTCATCGTTGGGTACAGTCATTGAATAAGTTACAGTTATTACTCAATGATACAGTATACACCAGTGGCGTAGCTAGGCGTGGGCGAAGCGACCCCACGCCCACGGCCTCGCGCGAGCCCCCCTTGGGGGTGATTTAAAACTGAACGCCATGAACTCTAAATAGTACGAATAGCACGGTAAAAGAGCTTACTAAAAATAAGCTTTACCACACGTACTATAATTAATTTGCACACCCTAATGCATTTGCTCTCTTATCGACGTATTTTTCAGTATTGAAGAGGTTACAAAAAATATTTATTTTTAGCATTTAAATACCTAATTATGAAATTTTGTAAACAAACTTTCTGATTTTTCACCATTATTTTCTTGAAAATATATAGGGTGACATTGGAAAATCACGCGATATAGAACGGAAAAATAATAAAAAAGTTATATATACTAATGTCCGATCACTTTTTGTTTTAAGACATTTCAAAATTTGTTGTAAAATTTAAATTTTTGTAATATCTCCCGATTGTATCAAAATATTTGAACCAAAATTGATACACACTGTGACCTTGCATGTAGCTTATATGTGTCACAATATTCAGTTCATTTAGGATCCAATGGTGGAAGAAAAGGGCCTCGCTGGTGCACAGTATACTAAGCAATCAGTACGGAATCTTAGACAATTTATGAATGAAATACGTCTGGCAGTTTTTAAATACCCCCACTCTAGAAAAAGTCGCCAAGAATATGGCGGATCGCACAGAACATACGAAAAAATAGCTAATAATTTGGGGTAAACATAACCAAAGTTGTTTCGTAGTTTTAATACTTTTGCATTAATTCTTCATTAACTGTAATCCAGTAAAAAATTCAAAGAACCTAACTGACACACAGAAATTTATAGTAATAACTATCAGTCGCCAACAAGATGGCGGATTTTTGGAAGACGCGGGAAAGCTGAGTTTCCCTACTGATCGCTCACGTCTAGATTAGTCCAGGCTACGCCACTGGTATACACTTGAATATTTCGTACTTCATATTTCGATGTGCATATAATTTACGTTACGAAATTCATATTTCAACTATATTGTATTGCAAGCGTTTTATTATGACGTTTAAAGAATTGACGTTAAATGTGTTATTTGTATTAACATATTTTAGGATCAAAATTTATTTTTTTCCGAGACTGCGTCTTTTATATATTGTAAAAAAAATATAATGAAATGCCAGGAGTTATGCAATATGCATTGTAAATATTTAGAAACATAAATAATGGTGTATATTTATCCACCTGGCAGCGTCGTTGACTTTAACTGACAATAACTTCTATTTTAGCATATTGCACAAATTTTCTTTGCTGCAAAGATAAGTCATGCGATGGTTTCTACAGCCAAACTGTATTTTCACATTATGAACATTTCTTCATTTGTACTTGAAACTCGTGTATTCGGCTATAATGTTAAACTTATTTATTCGTCAGTGTTACACACATGCTAATTATGATTGTTCCTCATATTAATTATTTCGGAAGCAATCATTTCAATATTTTAAATGGGTTGTTAAGTATATCTGGTATTTAGTAAAGAATGGGCCATACTTTAGGGTTAGCTTTCTCTGATAAAAAAATAAGATGATTTTGAGGGTGATTTAAGTCCTCTTGGTATAATTTTGCTTCTTTAAAAAGTTACAGACCTGAGAAGGTATTTTTTTTATTATTTTTTTTACATTAATTTATTTATTTGGGTAATTGAACTCTAATTTTGGAAAAGAAAGTTTTTTTGTGTGATAAGTACGAATATCTGATTGATTTTTGCGTTTTGTGTTTAAAGTATGATTGCTTCTTTTCGAGATCACCTTATATAAAATTCAATTTTATAATGAAAGCTTTTATGTGATATATAGAGATACAACTTTCATATTCAGTATTTTTCTAAATTTAAACATAAATAAATTGGTACTGTGGATTGACATTTATCACTGAAATAATGTTATACCACCTTAAGGCCGCATTCGCACGCTACTGTCTAAAATCGTGGTGGAAATGAGAAACTTTTTCCTATTAGTTCAGACGACCCTTTATAGATGTCGCCATATGTACAATCTAAATAAATATATTTGAATAATAATTTCGTCGGTGACCTTGGCTGCAAGACATCGTGCGATATTGCCACTGCCACAGTTTCCACTTTGCAGCCTGTTGTTTACATGAGTCATAGCTCATAAGTTTGAGGCTTGAGCTGCTCAAAATTATAAGTTTGGAAGTGAAGTCGTATTGAATTATTAGTGAAGAATTTGCCTAGTTTTTTCTTTTTTATTCATCTGTAATAAATAGTGTAGGTTTAACGGCCCAATTGTTTTATGTGACTTTTTCTTTTTTTTCAAGTGTTCTACAAAGTTAGAGGTAAGTGAAATAATATATACTTTAGTAAAACCGTGTGTGAACTGTGAATACGAGTCCAAAGTAATTTGTTGGTGGTCTGAAAGAAAAACAAAAATTCGCATAAAACTAACCTCTAATAAACTTACTTTTTGATATTTTCATCCGACAAAACTTTTTCGATTAAAAAAACATTTAATTATTTTACTACAGCGTAAAACTCTTCTATCTTAACTAAAAAATGTCTACTCTCCAATTTTCAAGGGTGGTTATTGCCCTTGAGTCTAGATATGATTTTTTTTAGAGATGTAACCTCTATAACCCCTATCGGCCCTATCATCCGCATTTCATGAGATCACACTATTGTCAAAATAAATAGGCGTTTTATAGGTATCGCAACTTCAACCAGTTCAACCTAATGTTATGTACAGGGTGTTTTCAAAAGAAGTAGGGTAATTATTAACATTAGCGTAAAACTCTCCAATTTTAACAAAGAAATTCCAACTCCCTATTTTCGAGGGTGTTGATCACGAATCTGAAGTTAAATTTCGGCGCTGGTATGTAGTTTTCGAAAAATAATTTTCAAAATTGTAATCTCTATGTATACATTACATTAGGTTGAAATTGCAATATAACTCCTATATATTTTGACAACAGTGTAACGTCATGAAATGAAGAAGGCAGAGAGGGCAGAGATGTACATTGCAATTTCAACCTAACGTAGTGTACAAATAGAGCTTATAATTTTTATTTTTTTTTTCAAAAAGTTACATGCGAGCGCCGAAATCTGACTTCAGATTCGTGATCAGCACCCTCAAAAATAGGGGGGTAGGAATTTTTTTGTTAAGATTGGAGAGTTTTACGCTAATGTAAATAATTACCCAATTTTGATTTAAAATGTACTCTACTCCCTATTTTCGAGGGTGCTGAACTCGAATTTAAAATTAGTTTTTTTAGTTGTCTAATTTAAAAAAAAAAAAATAAAATAAAAATAGTAACCTATGTATGCGTTAAATTAGATTGAGTTGCAATATAACGCCTATTTCTTTTGACCACAGCATGGCATCATGAAATAACGATAACAGAGGCGTTATATTGCAATTTCAACTTAATGTAATGTATACATAGAGGTTATAGTTTAAAAAAAAATGTCAAAAATTAAACACAACCGATAAAACTAATTTTAGATTTGTGTTCAGCATCGTTGAAAATAGGGGGTTAGAATTTTTAAATAAGATTAGAGATGTTTCCACTGTTGTACTGGTGAATGTGCAAAAAGAACATGTTTTGCATAAAAATTATCTTAGTAAAATGATTACCCCTTAGTTTAGTATATTGTATAGCACCTTTTTTGAAAACTAGAAAAGATATACCTAATAGTGAAGTTTTACACACATTTTTACTAATGCATGTGTAACTTCTCAACAACTATTTTGAAAATTTCTGTCTATTGGAGCGGGTTGACAAAAATTGAGTATTATTTATTTAGAAGTACGTATCAGATAGCCCCAGTTTATTTTAAAACTTTTACCTCTCATCCATTTTTGCTGTAAAACTGTTTAAAAAAATAAAATTCATTACTTTCATTACATCACACAATTTTAACTAAGAAATATTTGAGTAGGCGACTGTTATACTAATTTCTGTCATTAGATCTTTTGTGACATTTGCCAGTGCTTCCTTAGATTTGCTACTTAAAAAAATTATTTTTTATAACTTTATTATGGCAAATAATGATAAATGTTTATTTTATTAACGATTAATATGTTTTGACATGCTGCAAGTATTTTTTGAATATCAAAAAAACTGTGCAACAAAAAAGTTGCAAAAGCTCTAATGACAGAAATTAGCATGACACCACCTACCTACTTAAATATTTCTCATGATAATGAATTTTATTGTTTCTTAAACAATTAATTTTAAAGCACAAAATTAAGAGGGGTAACAGTTTTAAAATATTTGATATTATATTTTTGAATACTCAGTTTTTGTCAAACAAATAAGTTGTAGTAACAAATAACTTTTGAAAAATTGTTGAGCAGTTGCACATTTATTTGTACAAAATTTATGTACAGTTTGACTATTAAGTTACCCCTTTTTTGGTCTCTTAAGGACTGAACATTAAGTTTTTTGCGTCATACTACAAAAAAGTACCCACAAAAACTATTTTCACCAATTTTTTAAATGTCACTTCCAATCACCATAGGTTTAAGATTGATATCACTGGCTACAGTTATTGTTAGATTTTAAACATCAATATGCACGATTTTTAATGCAAAAAGAAACAGTTTACAAATACCTACAGTTAACTACATACAGAATTATTGTTTTTCCCAGATATGTCAAAGATCAAAAATTTGGTAAGGGTAGAAACTGCCAGTATTAGTCAGTACCAACGATGGCAGCGGACTAGGTGAGATGATATTATAATAAGATGTTCACACTTCACTTTGTACCTTAAATTATTCAAATTCATGTCTCTCTGGGGCACTTACAATATGTTTGGTTGTAGGAATCTTATTTTGGAAGAACATTCTTATTCAGGAAGGTCAGACCAGACTTCAGGAGTAAATTTGTAAGTAGTAGGTTAGATGGAAATATGAAGTCAAAAACATAATATTTTGTAGACCTGCTAATACCTCTGGGCATTCTTATTTTCCCACAAAAGTTGAGGATATTAATGAAGAGACATATAGTGTCAACGAGGGTGTCAATATAGCTGAAAAATCTTACCAGAATATTGAAATTCATGATATACAATATGACACTATCGAAAACATGCACACTGGGAAAGTTATCTTTAGTAAAAGAAACACGTAATGGCTTAACATCAGTTCTTACATTTCAATGTATTGAATGCAATGAAAATATTGAGAAATGTACAGAAAAGCCGGGAGAAACTAAATCCAAATTAAATTTTGGTGCTGTGTGGCTCTATCCACTGGCAGTACTTACACACACCTTAAGGAACTTTTAGGGGTTATGGAAATTCCATGTATGTTTAAAATTAATAATCATTAACTGAACAATAAATGATAAATGTTTATTTTATATATTTAGGTATGTCATACAGGCTTTTTCATAGCATTGAGATGTAACTTGGAGAAACCTGGCAAAATGACATTTTTAAGAGTATGGAAAGGAAGAAAAAGAACTAGCAATTCAAGCAGGACAAAGGGACAGTGATGGAACTCCATGGACTATGGTATTCATTGACGGAGGGTGAAGCCACAGATCATATGGCCACAGCTATAATGCATCATCTGGCGTTGTATGTAATCTATGATTTTATTTGAAACATAACTATTGATGACTTACAGGGTGTAATTTTGGAAAGCTAATAGGAAAAATATTATTTCTCGGAGTAAGAAATAAATACTGTACAGTATGTTCCGTGCATCCAATAAGCAACAACCTCCAGTACAGCAGTTTGTTTTAAAAATTGGATGAGTTCTTCAAGTGCCATGGAAGTGTCAATAATTGTAGAAGGATTCGAATAAGTAAAACTATGCATGATTTGCGATATTTACAGTTTACAGCAGATGGAGATTCATCAGTGTATGCAAAAATTCTTCCGATGTTCCTTATGGCAATTATGTCACTAAAATTAAGAGTTGTTTCCTGATCGAAGACAAAAGTTTGCCTGGGCCGGTAGCCCTTAATGCTTGTGATGCTTATTAAGTTTTTTTGCACGATCCATGCAATACCCAAATTATATGGTTTAAATGATTTTTATATTTAAATTTGTTTAATTGCAAAGTGAAGTGAATCCTGCCACTTACTAAAAAGATAGAAATTTATAAACAGCAGTAGTAGTATATTTGAAAAAGTAATCAGTTGAATCGTTTGAATTATTACCTATCAATTTTTTTTATAACACAGCCTTCCGATTGGTAAGTAACTGTTCTTACTGATCTGATATTTGTAAACACAACTTACTATTCCTTTTAATGCAACCAGTAGATACGTTAAATTGACGGATCGTGCAAAAAAACTGAAACCATTTATCATTTTAGTTATGAGAGTTTGTACTGTAAAATTTGTTACAAAACAGTAAAGTTATTGTATTATTATTTATTCATGTACTTTCTTATTGTTACTTTAATGATTATTAAAAATTATATCTATATTTACTATTATTTTAATTTTGTTCATCCCCACTCAATTTCCAGTTCTATTAAAAATATTTTTACAAAATTATATCATTTACCTGTTAGATATAAGTTTAATTTTGTCCATTTAACAGTCAGTTATAATACCAAACACTATTTTAGTTTACTTACATTTAATGAATTAGGTATATTAATTTTTATCAATAATGCAGGTAAAAAATTAACTGATACAATCCGAGCTTCTTATTCCCATAACGCAAACTCTATTTGTACCCGTTGAATATGGTATTTACCACTTCATCGCTATAGAACTAACTATAAACAGCCAATGGTATTGATTTTTATTAAAATGTTATTTTGTATCTAATTGCTCAAAAAACATTTACATAATTTTTTTTTGTTTATAAACCTTTCAATCACTCAATAAACACTAATGGAAAAACAAGTCAATTCAAAGTTAAAACCACAAACCAGCTGAATAGGCATTTCTTTACGATATTTTCGCGTTTATATTCAAGTCTTAGGAGTGACATGTTTTATTAAAATTATATAGCAGCATTACAGATGAAAAAGTTAAATTTTGATATAATACCTAATTATAAAATAATAGGTACCTATGTAAATTTTAGTCCTATGATAGATAAAAATTAACACTTCTTTCAAGAACAAATAAAATAAAATAGTTTCGACATCTATTTTATTTATCCAAGACTAGGTAGTAACTTTGAATATGTTTTGCACAACCGCGCAACACTGCTATGAAACCCTTCTCTTCAATTGCCAAAACAAAGGTGGCGACACGTGCTGGCAAACTAGCTCAACTAAATTCTGACATTTATTTGACAATTGACAGCATTTCTCTATTATGAATCCGATGTTCATTTAGGTATCATTTTCTTCTAAATTCTTTTATAAAATCTCAATTTGTTGTGATAATGTGAAAGAATAATGAGTAATCCACGCAATGGACAGGTTAAATTTAAAAATAGTGTTGTGATTTTTGTTATAAAAATACAATTAGTTCAGTGTTAAACAGGGTATCAAAAACCTCTTTCCAGACTTTAGCCAGATAATAATATATTAATTTCAAGTAGTGCACTTTGTTCTAGAAGCATGTATTTATCTAATCATGGCAAAAAAATTATTTATTTTTAGAGAACAGAGAAGAAATTGATACCTAAAAATGATGTCTAAATCACGTACTTTTTCAATATGGCGGCTCACTGAAAATGCCCCCTTAAACACTAGTATTTACGTATAGAATATTTTAACTGTATTTCATTTCATGGCAATGTTGCAAGAAACCGTTGCTGCAGCAAGACCCTGACAATCTGTGAAATGGGCGTTACATTCTAAAACGTGATTTACACCAGCGCTGCTTCAGTTCTTGTATGAGATGGGTTCTAAAATAGACTATTAAAATAATAAAATATACAGAACGGATTCGTGTCAGACTATTTCAACACAGTAGTATTTTTAAAACGTAGAATATAGCTTTTAATACGTTGGCGGTGCCTATTTTTATCGAGGTTTCTCTGGGTAAACTGAAGGGTTTGAAAAACGTTAATTTGCTTTAAATCAGTTTCTACAAAATAAAGGAAGAGAGGGGTGGTTTGTGGAAACCAATTTGTTTATGTATTTATTTTTAATTAATTTCAACTCTCTGGATCTAATTCTCTAAAATTTAATGTGCCACATTTGCTTGGCTTGGCTTTCTATCGGACTAAAATTCTGTAAAGTATTTTAGTCACTGTCATAATATTTTAACATTCACCCTATTTGTTTTTTTATTTGCGACTTGTGACGAACCATTTAGTCCAATTAAACAATTACGAGTTGTTTCAATTAATAATTTTTTTTTGTTAATAATAAATGTCACATAAAAAAGGCTTTTCAGTTTTGAGAATGAAAACTGATAGATTTTGATTGAAATGTGAACTTGAAGTAATACAGCGATATGTGTTTTATTCTCCCTTGATCTCATTTTTTATTGTTAAATTTTTGCTCAAGGGCGCCGTATTCTTGAAATAGTGTTTTTTACAAATACAAATAATTTAAGAACTGAAAAATATAGAGTTTAGTAAATAACAGAAATGTTATGTCATGCCACCTGCGAATACTCAAAGGTACCGAAGTAAAACAAACAGTGTCCCAAAATAGAATAAAGAAGTGGCATAAGGAAATTCGCATTATTTTTGTCCAAAGAATGGCAACCTTAAGCACTAATAATTTCATAAAAGAAGCTTATTTTTACTTTCATACTTAAATAAGTAACATATAACATGATAAATATGATTTCTCAACAGGAACTAACTAGGTAATGTGTTAAAAAAATCTAATTTTAGTAGTTACCAAGCAAAATATAAGAAGTTGCTAATTTCACTTTTCTATTTTAACTTGTTTGACAATTCGAAACTGTAAATATTTAAATGAACTTTATTTAGCTTTAAGTAAAAAGTTATTTATCAACAATGTAATTAGTCGAAAGCGATAAATTACGTAAGCAGTTTATTCGATAACAGGAAATATGTAGGTATCTAGTTTACTTGACATTTTCTACTAAGAAATTAATTGAAACGGTTGCCCATTTGAAGTATTTTCAATTTGGACTCATCGGGATCTATATAATATTGTTTTACCAAAATTAAAGAAATATCGATAACATAGTTTTTTTTAACTTATGCTCAAGTTTTTAAAATATAAAGTTCCCATGTAGTCGCTTATAAAAATAGTTACACATTTTTGAAAAACGACAATTGCTCGATTATTTATGGAAAATTAATTAATACAGGGTGATTCAGAACTTATTAAAAAAATATATACAGGGGAATACAATTTTGTAAAATTAAAATCAAAAAGAGCAGTTCAAAAGTAATTTAAAAATTCACTTCTGGAAAGTGGTCCGCTGTAGAACCTGATAAGGCGACCAAAGAATCGAAAAAAAATCCCAAGGAGAGAAATAAATTACGTTTTACAATGCAGCAAAAATTCAACTGCTTTTACTACTATTGTTATTAATTATTAATAGAATTAATTTGTGGTTTTAATTAATAAAATAGTTTCACATACCTTATGTTACAACAAAAGTTTGCGCCCGTCTACTCAATTTCAACAAACTAACACAAATATGTCAGCTTCTTGTCCATTTTGAACTTGTAAGTTATTGGCAGCAGCTACGATACGTGCGTAAATTATAAATAGTGTTCACTTTGGTACAATACACTTCATTTTTTAAATATCCCCTACAAAAAGTACAAATGATTTAAATATAGATCCTGGTGTAATGATACCCCACACTGTTGCAATACGCCGTGGGCACCCTGGACTTCCATCTCTTGCACGATTCGATTGCAAATTTTTCGCGCCACGCCTGCGTTTGCACTACACTTGCACTCACTGCACACCATTATAAAAGTAGCTAGTAGTAGTAGCAGCATTTGTCACATGTTTACTGGAAAATCGTTCTCCTAAAGCATTTTCACTTCACCATAAATTAAAACTATCATCAACTGCGAGTTGCTATACGTAAGCCATTTTTGATATTTAAAAAACTAATGTGAATACTTGCATCACAAAAAAGTTAATACGATAAGTAATCGGATATTGGAAATCGCCTGGCTAAAGGTTACAGTAGCCCAGCGATGAAAAGGTTGAAAATACTGCAACTTCAATAATGTTTTACTCGCAATCTACACGGATTTTACAAAAAAAAACAATATTGGCTACAATTTTAATGACGTATCTCTTCCCAATTTTTTTAGGTAAATTCTGAATCACTCTAAATTCTGAATATTTCTCTTAATAACAGACGTAAAACAGTAATTGATAAAAAGTTGAGGTGTTTCAAAAATTAGATGAAACGACTAAAACTTCAAGCCTAGGGTTTGAAGATAAATATGTGTGTTTATAATATTTATATAAGTATCTAGGTAATTTTATTTTACAAGTCTTTTCCAATTTTGATACAGATATATTTAAGGAAGTTTATTAATTTAATTATTAGGAAAGCAGATAAAAATACTTTCATCGTGAGCTATTTCTAAAAATATACTTAGTCATAATCAGTAATTTTCTGTTGAAACTCCGTTGAAATTTCCGATGGTTTAGTGCGTTCAGCACATTCCAGGTCAATAACACAACTCTTAGTCACGTATTATAGCTTTGTTCTTCTTTCTTCTTTCACCGAAGTACGGTGTTGTGATTTTACCTGTTCATTTCAAATGTTTGTTTTTTTAGCCAGTGTTTATTATGTCAGTGATGCCCCTTGCATACATTTATTCCATGTGGATGGCTGCGTTTATAAATAAATAAAAAACGATCTCACTTATCCATTTAATTAGATGGAATACTTGATAACTTTATTCTAATTACGTCATAGCTACAGATTGAAATAATTCAATTAAAATTAGAATAGCAGGCAGAAAATGGTAAATAATTTTAATTTCTTTTCAAAAACTCTAACAAATATTAATAAAACTAAACAGTTTTCGTTATGTTGGTGGAAAAAGTTAAGAATTGTTGGAAGGTGAATGATTTTAATAGATAAATACAGTGGGTCGAAATAAGAGTACTAAACTGATTTCTATTTAAAGTTGCTTTGTTTAGCCATTGGAGGGTATTAAAGTTAGTAGAACATTTTAGTATTCTTTAAACAACATTCAATTGAGTCAAAATAATACCGAATTGAAGAAACCTGACATAATTGGGATTGCTATTATATTAATAATATCTCTACCCCTCATTCTACTCTCTCACGAGAATTAGTCCAGAAGTCGAAGACTTGTGCGGGAGAGGGGGCGGCATATTATTAATCAGGCCACATTTGCGCCCAGGAGCGACTTACGATGGTAGCCCGCCACCATTCAGTGCAGGAATGAGGAAAACCTGGAAAACCAAATTAATTAGGAGGATAGTCAAATGACTCAAGCTAATATTTGTCCACCCTACCATTCCACGAATATGGCTGATATAAGGTCTACCGGCTACGGGGTTCGAACCCATACCTGTCTAGCCACATCGATTCACTGACGCCTTAGAGCCCCCGCGCACTAGCGGCCAAGTCGCGCGGCCAGGTCGCGACGACCAAATCATTACATTGTCTTCAAATTTACACCGCGCACTTGACTGCCAATGGCCGCGACGGCCAGAGAGTCGCGACGGCCAACGAGATCTGTGGCGGTGCACACGCGGCCATTGGCAGTCAAGTGCGCGGTGTAAATTTGAAGACAATGTAATGATTTGGTCGTCGCGACCTGGCCGCTAGTGCGCGGGGGCTCTTAAGGTTCATTTGCAAACAACAGTGACGTATCAGTTCAGTATCAATGTTATTTGTGGTCGATCACTGATGCCACTTTACACATATAAAGGTCTATTTACACACATCAGTGCCGTGTCAGTTCCGTATCAGTATCAGTGAGAAATAAATAAACGTTGCTTAGATTTTAAATTGGCGTGTTTAAACACGTTCGTCACAGTGCCGTATCAGTTCTGCTGTTTCAGTGTCCGTTCAGTGGCTTTCAAATACGCCGGCGACGATATTTTTGTAATTTTGCTGACGAACTGACCAGATTTTTGTATTGCTCATAAAGGATGAAAAGCTTATTGAGCTGGTACGGATTTTCCATCCACTGCATGATAAAAATATTCAGATCACTTTGTTTGATCGGCTACTAACTGCTTTTTACGGACTACGGATGAATATGTATAAATTGGCATCAGTGATCGACTACCAATAACACTCACGTTTCTGTCTATGTGAATCTATGACCCTCAAAGATGTCATTCCACTCTCAATCTTTTTTAAATAGACTACCAACTTACTTTTTGGCATCTTGTCTATTTCAGGAAATGCATTCTGATTATGCCAATTTTGATAATTTTAAATACCGAAATCTCGAAAAATTAAATCTATAGGTTGTTTATTCATTGTTACTACTTAAAATATAAAAAAATTAACTTTTATAAAACGTTTGCAAGACATGCCTTTGTTGCTACTTAACACCACGTTTTCACGTGCCAGTAAATAATGATCTAGTACTACGTTTATAATATAAAAATATTTACATATACAGTCAACTTTAAAATATGTAACTTCGACACCCAAAACTTTGTCGGTGAAACCGTCTTTTGCTGCTATTTCTTCGTGTCTTCGGTATTAATAATATCTGTGGCGTCAATAGATAGTAAAAAAAACATCTAAACTAAAAGTTGTATTAAATTAACCAGAATGCATTAGGTATTCCATATTTTAAACATGATAAGAAATAACTGTTTTTTTTTTAATTTTTCCTATCTATACTATTTACATAACGATTCATGTAACATAAATTGGAATAGAGAAAAATTAAAAATAGGTTATATAAAAGGAATGGAAGAAACTTTATAATCGAATGATTTCTCCATTTAATTATCACAAATATGTAGGCCGTAATATAATTTGAATATTGTTTTCAACCTGGTAGATTATTTAAATATAAAATTAATATAAAATACCTATAACCAATGTGTTAACTAGTTACATATATGAATATGAATTTCAATATAGACAATATTATATTTTCCAAAATTTACCTGGTCAAAAATAAATATTACCGAGAGATAATTCACATGATGCATTTTAATATTCTGGATTTAGTGGATGACTTAATATTATGACGTTTATAATGAGATTAAAATATTAACTGTAGAGTTTGTGTGGTTCTTCCACTCATTCTTTTTTTTCTAATATAATTTATTTTTTCAGGTAAATGGGACCCTTCCGTAGCCATCAGTACACTTAGGTTGGGGGAACGGAAATTGTAAGTTTTAATTTTAGATACCATAACTACTTAACTAACTACTTTCACAAATTTTGAAATAGGTAGCAATTTTATGTAAAATCATGTAGAATAAGAACTGAGTTACCCAACGATGTAACTAATTGTCCTTGTGACTTAAATAGAATGAATCATTATTTTTTTGTATAATACGAGAATTATCAAATGATTAAAGGGAGTTAGTTGATGGATATTGCATGTTATTTCCGATCCAAAAAAAAATTGAAACTGATTGTTCCAAAATAATTATTGAAGCAAAAGATCAGACCAATTAATGTTTCCTTCACCAACATTGCGGCAGTATATTAATCCACATATTTTAGATTTGAGGTGAAAAATATGAAATATAGTGTGTCTATAGTACTGATTGTCTTGTTGTAATGATGTTTTAATTGTAACTGACGACTTTCAAAGGGCAATTAAGGAAGCTATAACTGAACTAGATGATGGCACCATATTGTGGTGGTGTGTAGTCTACTTCTCTTCATAGTTACTACCTATGCTTTCTAAAAGAAAGAGAACGCCCTTTAGGGTACATATTTTTTCATCTAGAGTCGACTAACCTTATTCTTGCGATATATTTTGCACATAAATTAATTTTACATTGTTTCAGTAATTGTGACAATATTAAATCTTTGTGTTTTATTTGTTCCAACATATATAAGAATTAGTCCGCTGTAGGAACAAAATTTGTAGTACTTTCGTCAGAATTATTATTTTCATTCAAAAGAAAAGATTTACTTAAAAAAATTTGTACTAGATACGTATTTATTTGTTGACCTTAATGTGTTTTCAGTGTTTGTTGACATAACCGTTGGTAGAGAAGTAGCAAATCTCCTTAATCTAAAAGAGTCAACAACTGTCGACCTTGTTGTAAAAAGAACTTACAGTTCCTCTAATTTTATGTGTAACCGTCATCTGTTGAATGCGACTCGAACTGTGTTGCACAGCATGATAATCAGTCCGCTATTAAGTAAATTAAATGGAAGTAGTCGGTTTCTTGACAGGATTTTGTTTATAATCTATTTCATCTTGGTACCGTTCCGATTTTGTAATATCTGTTGGTATTTAAATGTGTCACGGTTTCGCTAGAAACTGTTTTTAGACGGTTTGAATATACTCGGGTATTCTACTCTATTCTATGGTGTAACTAAAATGTTTGACTAAACTTGAATATCGGATTCTACGTTACAAATTATGAAAATAATTGTATAATATACATGCAGGCTGTCTACAGTTCGGGTTGCCTATGCCAGAAATGGATAAAAAAATCAGTGTCGAAAAAGTCATTCTCTTAATTAAGAATATCGCAAAATGTTGAGTATTGGCTAGGAGGTCATGCTTTTATACAGGGTGTTCCAGAATGATGGTCAAATATTTTACCAGTGTGTTTCACAAGCCATTTCAGGGGGGGATATTCATATAAAATTTTTCAATTTGGGTCCTCCCTGTTGAGATATTCGAGTCTCAAAATGGCGGAAAAAAATAGTTTTATTATTTTTCCTAAAAATGATTGCACTTAGAAATTTCAATTGTCGTACACATTATCAGCTCGTCAGAGGCTATTTTGTGGTGGTGTCTATTCCTTAGCTTATGTTTCTGGAGGGCGGGAATAAGCAACCCCTAGATTTATTTCTTTCAGAACTTTTTCCTGCAATGACCGATTTTAACAAAAGGTTTTTGTTAAATACTATACCTAATTTTACCACTTTTTTCCCTCTTGTAAATATTTGTATTGTAACAAAGGTATTCCTGTAACTGTTGCCAATCCTGCCGTATGCATATAGCATCAATTTCTTCGCTAATATTTCTACGGAAGAGTCAGTTGTTTACAAATATTTACAAAAACTGTCAAGACTGATTTGTTTCATAAGACAACAGAGAAAAATCATCATAGCAACCGCCTACTGCGGTTATCAGTAACCGGTGACGAAACGATGTTTAGTGTAAGGAAAATTATTTTTATTTTTTTCCGCGAAAAATTTACAAGAGGGAAAAAAGTAGTATAATTAGGTGAAGTATTTAAAAACACACTTTTGTTGAAATCGGCCATTGCATAAAAAAGTTCTGAAAGAAATAAATCTAGGGGTTGCTTATTCCCGCCCTCCAGAAACATAAGCTAAGGAATAGACACCACCACAAAATAGCCTTTGACTAGCTGATAATGTGTACTAAAATTGAAATTTCTAAGTGCAACCGTTTTTAAGGAAAAATAAAAAATCTATTTTTTCCACCATTTTGAGACTCGAATATCTCAACAGGGAGGACCCAAATTGAAATACTGTATATGAAGATCCCCCCCTGAAATGGCTTGTGGAACACACTGGTAAAATATTTGACCATCATTCTGGAACACCCTGTATTTAAGAAAATATAACCATTTTGTAGAAGGACATTTTTAGTATCCAAAATGGACGTTTACAACTTTTTTTAGTAGGGCCGCATTTTATAAAAATCAAATCAATTTATCGATGCTTGGGACATTATTTGACAATTATTACGTTTTTTGTTACATCGCGCTCGTAAATGAACGATTTTACTTGAGTTCGTAGTTTTTCTACAGCTTATATAAAAAACTACAGTACTTCTCACGGTACACACCAATAAATAAAAACAATATAAAAACGAAAACCAGGTTTAGCGTCGGCATATCCTTTATTAAACATGGACGGAGATAGAAATGCTAAAATGTTGTACCATAGTTAAATTAATCAAAATTGTATTATTAAATTTCACTGTCTTCACCGATATCGAAACTAATAATTACAAACAGTGCATTAAAAACATTTACTACAACATTTATTTTTATAAGTTTCCGTCACAAAAAATAACATTGCCTGGCTGTACCGCACTGTTTTTCTCAATATTAACTTATATCAATTTCTTATAATATTGCCTCATGGGGTGCAAAAACTTTCTATCAATGAAAATAAAAACATCGAACTCCATAAGATCGATTAATTCAATACTGTCTCAACTGAGAACGTATAGATTATAAGTGACTATGTATTTCTTTGAACTCCGGTCCTGCCTGCATTTACCAATCTCTAAGCCCATCCCACTGAGTGAAACATACGTGGTTGCAGCATTTAAAATATATTCGTTTCTGAAGTTGTAGACGTTCGGCATTTAGCATAGAATTTTGAGTAATTTTTATCAATTCGATATATTTTTGGTATCGTTGCAAAGCTAAAAGACAGACTTACTTCCCTCGTGTAACCAATTTTCGATTTAAGCCTTTATTTTTAAGTAAATAAATTGTAAATATGACGATTTCTTGCACAGTTTACTCTTTAAATTTAAATAATTAAAAACTAATTTTGAAAAAAATATTACAAAGCAGCCTTATGAAACAACTTTGTCTTTCGATTATTTTTTTATTTGGACCGCCATGTTTATTCGTTGTCTAAATAAGTGTTATGGACCGAGCGTTAAGAATCGGTTTATTTCAAGCGCGCAACGGACTCTTAAAAGTGTATAAATGTCACAAAATACTTGTCATTATTCAATACGAACGTCAAACGTATAACTTGTGTGCTTACAAACTGTTTTCTCATTCAGAAAAAGTTAATATGTTGCTAATTTACGGCAAGCCACAAAAAATACAAAAAGAACTGCAGAGTTATATCGAGAAAGGTATCCAGAGCGCCGCATTCCTGATCATAGAACCTTTACAAAATTAGAAGCGGCCTTGATACGAAATGAAAATGTATTTTCTGTTAGGAAGAATCAAATAAGTGACCGAATGTTAAGAAACAATGTTAATGCAGCGAAACTGTTAAGTATTTCGAACAAAATCCACAATATTCTATACCTACGGCAGGCTAGCCGGGAATTGAATTTGGATAAATCAACCGTTCAGCGAACTTTAAAGACCAGTGAGTTTCATGACTACAAAATTCACAATTTGGAGTAAATGTATGGTGCGACATCATCGGTAGGTATTTAATTGGGTCTCATTTTTATGAACATACATTGAATAGCGTGAGTTACCTAAATTTTCTACAAAAAGAACTGTCTGCACTTGTGGAGACTGCCTTTGCCGCTAAGGATAAGTCTATGGTTTCAGCAAGACAGAGCGTCACCCCACAAGGCCAGGATTGTGCATCAATACTTAGCTAACACTTTCCCAGAAAAATGGATTGGGATTAATGGACCTATTCATAGTCTAAGAGCCAGTGGCCGGCAACCTATAAGTAAATGATTATACCTGAAATTTTGCACAGTGAGTCTCTTATACCTATCACTCATGATGTGGGGACTCGCTAAGCCCGGCGAGGCCGACTCAAGAGTTACTCAGGTGCGAGAAGTATGAAAATGTAATCAACTTCGTTATTAAATTAACAAAGCTGCCGTTTGAAAATTTTAAAATATACAATTATTATTATATAAAAATAACAAAGGCAGACGATTGCCGTGCTTCTAAGGTCATGGCAGACACTTGTGGAATTGGCAAAAATTATAAATTTCAAAAATATTTGATTAAATCTGATTTTTGACGTTAAATAACTGTCAGAAATGTCAAGCATTGTAATCGACACCACCAAATCTCAGAACCTGTGCCAGAAATAGAGGTTATTTGTTACTTATATTATTTTAATATAAAAAGCTGCTAAATATAATAAATAATAAAAATAAATGCCTAATTTGTCAGATATGAAATTTTAAAATTTTCAAACAGAAGCTTTGTTAATTTAATAACGAAGTTGGTTAAATTTTCATACCTCTCGAAACTTAGTAACAGTTGGGTCGGCTCGCCGGGCTTAGCGAGTCATCACCTCATGAATGATTGGTATAAGAGACTCACTGTGCAAAATTTCAGGTATAATCATTTACTTATAGGTTGCCGGTCACTGGCTCTTAGACTATTCAGTAGCCCGGAAAGTCACCAGATCTAACACTCCTCGATTTTTTATGGGAGGTTTTAAAAATAAGGTTTGCAAAACACCTTCACGAGATATTAATTGTTTGAAAGAAAAAAATTACAAACCCTTGTAATGAGTTAAACGGTGAAATGTTAATAAACGCAGCCCACAAAGAAGTCAAATTAAATATCGAGAATGTCAAAAGTGATTTACCTGTCAATGAATTTAAACATGATAACGGCCTACTTAATTAATAACAAAATTTTACCCTTTATGTAATCGTTTTCTTATACATATATGTATTTAGTTTCAAATAAATTTAATTTTTGTGTCAAAATTGCTGCCAATGATTAACATTTCAAATTTCGAATAAACCACGAGAGTAATCAAGTCTTATCAAGAGTAGGAAATAATTTACTTAATCTAAATTTTATACTGAAAAATCTTTTCTTCCATTGACGTAGAATTATCGAAGGTGTAATTACTAAAAAAAAAAACAAACAAATTCCACGCCAATGGATTGATATTACTAATAATTTTGATATGGGGTTTATTGTCCCATAAAGCAAGGTCATCTTACCAAATTTTAGCAAAATCGTATAAGGCGTTTTAAATTTATTAAAAAACGATTTCAAATTTCAGGGTCGTGTAGCGCCTAAACGGGGTAACTTTGAATTAAGGCATAAGTTTAGCTAAATCGACTTATTTTGAGCCGCACTGTATCTGGTGGAGCGTTGTAAAGACCTTTTAGGGTCACCCTGTATATATTAGCTTAAGATACCTTTCTAATACAGTAAAAAATGTTACAAAAGCTAATATTAGAGAGAATTTATGGGTAGATATTGTGGGTGTAATTCAACGCTGGTTGGGGCTTTAGTCCACAGAGTAGTTAGTTTCACACAATATTATTACCTAAACATATATATAAAAATTTGCCGCCCAGACTTTCTGCTTTTGATGCAAAAACTAAAAAAAAAACTCGAATGCATCAATTTTTATTTGGGAGGAGACATATTTTATAGATGTACTCATTCTCCAAATGCCAGCTTCTAAGCGGTGGTGACTTTCACCGTTATACTTTAAAATGGAAAGGGTATTGTTTATTTTTACGAGTATTCAAATATACCGTGCCTTCATAAATGATTACAAGTCACGTGATCAGGGTCGAGATTTTCAAATCAATCGCAGAGCAATTCGTATGCGAATATCCTTTTCCTCACTACGGCAATTGAGAGAGACAAGTAATCTATTTGCATACGAGTTGTTCTTCGAGGATCAGAGTCCTGGTCACGTGGCTTGTAATCATTTATGAAGGCAGTGTATTTTCAATGAGATATAGTTTTTTTTAACTGAACTATCAGTTCTGGAATATTGTTAATAAATTATTATTCGTGGAATATAACAATAGTTTAGTGCTGCATTTACTTCTGCGTAAAAATTATCATTTGTTTTCAAAATGGTGTACATTATTCAAGAAAAGATTGTAATGATTACTCTTTCCAAAATTCAAGACTAAATCAAGCAGTTGATGTTGCTATTGTGACCCACATTTTGAGGGAACCCTACTTTGAGTACAAGAAAATTGTCTGCTAATTTAGATGTTTCACGAAGAATATTAAAACATCATTAGTTTCATATAAAATTACATTAGTTTAAGAGCTTCATAAAGATGATAACTATTGGCATTTAGACTTTTCTGATGAGTAACATTTTTTTTCTACATGGGGAAGTAACTGCCGTTGTTTGTTGAACAACAATCTAATAAGATTACGTTAGGTTCACATCCACCCTCCAGAAAAACTGTTTGTGCAGGAACATTTGAACTCATTTTTTACCTGGAACTTTAACCGGAGAAATACATTTGGATCTGTTGGAAAGCGCTAATAATCCTGATTTAACTGATAACAAAATGAAGTTTTTTCACTTTATGTGATGTTTGTGAGATAATTTTTTTAAATAAAACAATTCAAGAATTGATTGGAAAGATAACACTGAATGGTCCGCACATTTATCAGATTTGTCTCCGTTGGACTTTTTCTGGAGCATTTGAGGCAACACAGGAAAGCTTGCTACAAACTATGCGTGAATTTGCGATTCGTTATGAGCGATTCGTGATATGCGATGAATTCGCGAATAGTGTGTAGGGTCTTGTTCGTTATAAATCAATTTATAAAAATCCTATACACGATGCACGAATTCCTTACAAACCACGCATCGCGATTCGCAAATTCACGCATAGTCTTTAGCGGGCCTTAGAATAATTACAACAATTACGGCAACTCACCGTACACGAGTATAACCTCCATAATGTTGAGAACATTTTATGTAAAGTTAAATTAGATTTGAAAGGACATAATTGAAGAATGGAAGTCACACTCGTTTAGGGATGAAAATTTGGGTAATAAGTTCATCCATAAAATGCGACATTGTCAAAACAAATCGAATGATCGAACAGATCGAATGTTGTTTACCATATACCATTAATAATCATCTATTAAAATTTCATTTTAATTAAAAAACAGATAGACGTAGTATTCACCCAATCGGATATTGTACTATAATATATGTATATCCCTAATAATAAGGCTTGCACGTAATGTACTTTAGAGCCATTACTATGGATATTTATTTACAATATGTTATGATGATAAATTTTTTTGTTAACGACGAAAAATAATGACGATTTGTGATGACCATAGTACGACCGTTGAGTGAGAAATTAGAAAGAGACGCAACCTTAATGGCGAAATGCGTATTCGATCTACAAGTTTAACACCCTGTGTCTTGAAAACAAAGGCCCAAATAGAAAATATCTATAGGGCAAAATGTTTTTAAAATAGGACAGAAAAATAAAAGCCTTCATGTTTGACCTTCCGTTATGTTACACCGTCTTTTACAGTCGGGGTTTTTTGGGGCCGAGATTTGTCCGTCTGTCTAAAACTGTTGTTTCGACCGTGTTCTGTATGATTCAATTGTTTAACAAGCAAAGAAAACCTCCGTGAACAATAAATTGTCGATAAATTGACGAATCCAAAGAGCTGCTATTACCTAATACTATCTCGTCACCAAAAGTGGATACGCTTTGCCATAAGGTTGCGCCTCTTTATAATTTCTCACTCAACGGTACGGCATTTGTACGCGGACAAAATAAAAAATTAGGTGCTTGCGCGAAAACAATGAAATGAGCATGTCAACATTTATACCTCTTTGTTAGCTTGTCATCGTTTAGTTTATCAACAACATCGACCGTTTTTATCCCAGATTGTTCCCGGTGACGAAAGCTGATGTCTAAGTCAACGCCAAGAGCAGAAAAGAATGAGAGAACGCAACTGCTTGAGTAAAAGTTGGCACTTTCCCATCTGCATAAGATATGCGCTAGAGGGTATCATCTATGATGAATTGTATGTAACCATCACTGCTGAAATCTATCGCCAACATTGCCAACAACACAATCGAGTAATTTTACAGCATGGTAATGCCCGCCCTCGTTTTGCTAACATCAGAAAAGCGTTTTCACAGCGTTCTGTTGCTGCATAAAATTTCCGTCTTTTTCGAGCCGCTTATTTATAATTATTCAATTTGTTAATGCGATATGTCTGTTACAAACAAATACATTTTTAATTCAATAAAAACGGAAAGAACTTATACATCAACTCAGTATACAAAAGTCAACCATCAACTATAATAAACAGCTACAACACAGGCAAACTCTCCTGGTATAGAAAATGTAACTTATGGTTTTTAAGTGTACTATTAAAATAGACATTCAACAATATTGTGTCAATGCCCAATGGTAAATAATGGCGATGAAATGATCGGATACTTTGCTATATTTATTCCTGTAAAACCGGTGTTACTAATGTGGTTTTATCGATTTCAATACCATTGGATCATGAACATAAAGATACATTCATTTATCAATTCATATGACATTGCAACTGTTTTTTGTAATACATTTTTTATCAGCTGTAAAATTATCATAAAATATCGGAAAAAGAAGTATTAGCATTAACGTTAATAAAATATGATATAAAATTTTAGGGAAACTGTATTTAATGGAAATGTTAATGCCAGGGTTACAGTATTGACACCTAGTGACTTCAGTTTCGGAACTTAATTAGTTATGATGAAAATTATACTCAGTTTTAGACGTTTATCACATCTTATATAAACAACTAGACAATTTGCAAAATATCTACTATAGGTGGTTTTTGCACATCGAGGCAATCATTTGTGTAATTGCTTTTTTATTTCAATGAAAGGGGATTACCTTTGTCTATACTTTCACAATTTAGCATAAATGGCTTAGAAAATCAAGGTGCTTGTTTTATTTGCTATTGTTATTTGTTAAGAGCATTTTGCTAGGATAAATCTAAATTATGTTATGCTAACATTTATACAGATTAGAATGAACCAAGAGAATTTACTGGTGTATTTGAATTATTTTAGTTCGTCTAAATGGAGTCGCCTATTTATAGCCTTTTCTAACACATTTGTAGTCCAAAAACCACAGCATTTGGCTTTGAAACCAGAGCATATTTGTAATGGTGAATCTAAACACATATTAGAAATTTTACACATTCCGCATTCGTGCTCGTAGTAAGCTAATCAATTTTGTAGATCAATGTCGACGGTTGTCAACATTTTTCTATTTTGTTAATTTTATTAATAATTAATTTTAGTTAGATCTTATTTTGTAAATGTAATATTGTGCTTTGACATCTAAAATATTCATGCTATATTTTTTAATTTGGTGTCATTGTAATTAACAAATAAAAATAGTTAGAAGTAACTTTGAAATGTTTGAAACTGTTCGAGTTGGAATTTTCACTAAAATGTTATAACATGGCACTGCTATTTCACTTTTGTGCTGGGGGTAAATACTTGCGGTTATTTGCAGTTGCTATACAGGGTGTCCGAAAACTAAACCGACAGATAAAGACAACAAATTCTAGAGATGATTGAATATTGATTTGACATAAATTGTCTGATACAATAATGCTCCCTAATCGAAATAGATAAATATATTTAAAATGTTTGTGATTTTTTGCACGCTAATTACACAATTACAAATTCTTTGATAATATTTAGTAGTTAGCTTTGGAAAATAGATACGTAAAATTCTATGAAGAATGTGGGATTTTGTATTAAATAATATAATATACTGACGAAACATATAATAAAACGACAATTAACAAAAAAAAAACTGAAATATGCTCCAACATGGCGGTCATTATTCTCTATGCATAAAGTGATTAGTTTCTCTAATGTTCTAATCTAATATGCTCTAAAAAAACAACCCCATCTTCTTTAGGCATCTTGGAATAAGACGATTTATGTCAAATCGATATAAATCATTCCTAGAATTTGGTGTCCTCGTTTGTCGGTTTAGTTTCCGTTTTTTTATATTAATTTTAAATAATTTCAATTAGAAATATCGCTGTCAAAGGCAGTGTTATTCTGTTGACAATTCTAAGAAAATATCGACATTTTTTACAATGTCTGAATATGACTAATAAAATAAAACTTTATCTCTTATCAGCTATTAAATATCAGAAAACAATCAGATGTTTACAAAGCAGATCCTCAACTCGAACAGATTAATATAAAAACACCTACTTAAAATAAAGATTAGTTATGGTTACAGATATATAAATAGTATTTACACAATTATTGATAAATGATAAGATATATCTCCCCGTATATGCAAAACATCATGTTTTCCTTTAAAATCTGATCAATGAAAAATTAGAATATGTTGCTATAATAGAAAATTACAACCTTAAAACTATTGAATAGATAGATGAAGTTTTTGTAATTTTACCTTTCCTCATAATATTTAAAAGCAAAATAACATTATGCCAACAAATTTTTACATATAAACATATGACATATGAATATTAAAAAATATTCACGATTAAGGCAGATTTATAATTTTTCTGGTGCTCTTTCTGTATTGTTACAAGATTTGCATGGAACACTAACGATGTGGATGTGGCCAAACCTAATTGGATGGTATTCCTGTTGTTTAAAAAATATATACTTACAGGTTTTATTAATACTTGTAAAAGTAAATTAGTGGTATTTTTGTGTATTGAAGTGGAAATAATTGAAGGGAGCCTATAACAGTATGTATATAATATATTCTGTTACTTGTCCCCGTTCATAGTTGATGCATAGGTATATGTAATTATTAATAAATGACTATACAGGAATATGTCACAAACTTGGAAGAGGAATATTAGGCCAAAATATATGCAGAATGGTTTTCAGGAATATCAGTCAGCAAATTGTCAATTTCGGTGAAACGAAACATTTTTTCGTTTACATTACTTTTTTATTATGTACAAAGAAATAACAGTTAAAAGTTCAATGAGAAGTGCTCTCTGTTTATTTTGCGATAGCCTCATCACTGCAAGGAGTTGTGGACCCCCATAGTGATGGAGATACGGTGGCATTCTTGATCTACTTGCTGTAGCTTCTTGAAGTGTAACGTAAACTAAACTCGCGAAAGAATGAAAGGGCATTTCAATCGGGCGATTTTACAGGTTATGATATTGTCTGGCCCTTCCTACCTGTCACCGTCCAAAAGTTCCATGTAACGGCAATCGAAATATGCTCCACCGCTCCATCATGTTGAAATCACATTTGTTATCACATCTGAAATCATCCATTGTGTTCTGAAGAAAGAGTAGGTCAGCAGTTCGGTAGAACAACCGGACCTAGTAACCAAATGTTTAATTAAAAACGTACTTAATGTCTGGAATCTATGGTAGCATCGAGATTTTCATCGGCCTGATCTTGGCCTATCGCACATTATACCTGCACAGAACAATACAGTGTGGCCATGAAACCTGCACGACTTTGCACACTTGTCCAGCACGGATCAGCAATTTTTAGTGAAGGTTCTGTGTGTGCCAAACATTTTGAAGCTTTTAGGTAGTAATTGAGTGTGAAATATTGAAATGTGTTATTAAGAGGAAGAATTATTTATTTCTTGAACTGCAGAAAGATCTCCTAAAATTCTTTCAATATTTTCGAATGTAATAAATCAGCCAAGAGCTCATAACATTTTATGAGCTCTTGGATATCGTTCGTTCTCATCTACAGTGCCAAAACACAAAGTTTTAGAGAACCGTGTCATCTGGCGAAAGACTTGCAGTTTGTGTAAGATAAAGTAAATAGGAGTGCTTAGTCCACAACACCAGGTAGGACTAACGCGCCGTACATAGAAATTGCAGGTCATAATTGTATACCGACTGACACAACCTACTTTGACGCAAGGATTGTATACCACCATCCTGTACTGTACCATCCTTGACTTTGACATTGTGGGTCCTGGTGCTGGTCTAGTGTGCGTTGTTATTCCATTGAGCAGGCTTTTCTGTGCGTAAGCTTCTACATACAGTAGACAGGCATAACGAGAAATTATGAATTGTGCAGTAGCCACTCAATGTTATTTATATAATTTTGTTTGAAACTAACTACTCTGTGCACTAAAGCCCCAACCAGCGTTGAGTTACACTACCATATCTACCGATATACTCTTTATTATTAGCTTTTGTAACATTTTTTACTGTATTAGAAAGGTATTTTAAGCTAATATAAATCAAATCTACCACAATTCCTATCAATGAAGTCATATGTATGCTCTCTGATACCAAACATCTAGGTATGCTTAGTGAACAATGTTAACTACAACCTATATGTATGATAAAAATAAAGTAAATCGAAACAATTTACAAATGTAGTATATTTTTCAGCATATTTTCAGCCATACTGTCTCCCTTTGTGATACATTTTTAACACCCTATATAGGTACTTAATGTTTCCTACATTTGGGAATGAGAAGATCAACAGATAACACATTACACACGTTGACGTTTATTTCAACAGTTTTGTCTGCCGTTTTTAATTTGAAATGATGGAACCATCCAAGAGTACCTATTCCTCAATATTGTAAATATTGTTTAGTGCTACAGTGCAAATTTTCATCTATTAGAACACCTAGGAAGGTATTTATTTAATTGCATGTAGAGTTGAATGCAAAGCTAAAGAATAATTAAATGATCTGATACTTGTTAACGTATTTAAATTATTTTATTTTATTACTTAACTTATATATTTGTTTAAATCTTTAAGGCTGGCGTTTCAAGGACAAAGAATCGTATCTAAAAATGCACAAAAAAGTCGTATTAACGTAGTACTAAAATATATTGGTAAAAGTGAACCATTTCCTTTAACTTTGGAGGGGAAAATGCGCTTGAGAACCTGAAAAAATCGTGAGCTGAATCTTATCATTGTGTTTCATACGTCGTGAAAAATATTTATCTAATAATTTACATAATAATAATGTTACAATTTTCTAAATGTGTATTTGACATGTAAAATTCAACAAATTCAATGATTTGTCAGCCTGGAAACTGTTACACAACCATGAGAAAACTTGTATAATTGACACAGTGAAGAGATATTCTTTCTGACTCAGTTTTTTTAGACAGTCTCAAGAAACGGCCTTGAAATTCGTCGAAGAATTGCGCTTAAAAACGGCGCCCTTAATGAAGTAATTTGTTTCATAAAAGATATAATTTTTTATCATGAGTTAGTGTTAGTTTATTTGGCATAGAATATACAGAGTGTCATAACAACTATCTGATATTATATAGCCCGTCAAAATTCGTAAATTTTCCTAATATATCCACTTTAGTAAACATTAACAATATGTCACTATGTTATTAATGTAGCAGTATGTACATACAAAACAAAGAATTGTATATGCCATGTACCTATTACAGTTAAAAAATAAACAACAAAATTACTGTTTAAAAAAATCATTTACTGAATAAAAACACCTATCCAAAAGGAACAGTTTTATCTGATTTTTGAAAACTTTAAAACAATATAGCAAACTTACGATCGTGCTTTATTCCTCGAATTTCAACGTTAAAACAGTTATTTGATATTATGCTCTTACAAAACTCTCCCATTTTTGCACACTTAATAATAATAGCAGCTAATTAAATTGTCTTATAACTTATAAATAACACTTTAAACATATATTGGACCATACAGAAAATGCCTGATCTAAGTGAACCTTTGTTGTACTGTGCAACAAATAAAGTGGCGTCATATACACTTCGGGAATACCCGAACAGCTCGACAGGTGATCGGTAGTTTTAAATTAATTTAAATGCAAATTATACATTTCTATAGATATAGTAGGTACAGTGATATATTTGGAGATATTATTAATTCAGTAAAATTTAATTTCATACTAATTATTGTACATGTCTGTACCCTATTGCTACCCTAAAGTGTAAATAATCTTTAATCACAAGTGAATAATTATTAATCACTGCTATAGTGCATTATGTACAGTATTATACTTAAAAAAAAACAGGCGAATAATGTATATATTATAATATAGTCGCGGACAAAAATCATTATACTTTATCACACGCATAGAAAATTCAAAATATGATATACCTAGTAGGTATTATTTTTTGTGAAAATTTCTATTAAAAATGAATACATATTTCATAAGGATTTCATGTACGTTCATGGTTCTCTCTATAGCATCACCTTCAGCGTCAGAGTGTGCCGCTTATAGCAAAAGGTGGTCCGGTTAAGAGATTAAATAATACTAGACAGACAATAAACCAGTACCAGTACTGCACTCTCGATCGTGCGTTGCCACTTCCACTGTATTTTTGAGTCTATTTATCCATTTACATGAATTTTCAACATGATTTATGACTGAGCGGTTTGAAAGTAAGGTAAGCCGCAACAAAATCCTTACACCTGGACCTTTCTGGTGACCTTTCCAAAATAGTAGCCACAGTTAGATAGATATTCCTAGAAATACTAATGAAGACATTTCTTATCGTGGATATAAAGAGGACAGCGTGACCTAAATATAATTTTATTACCTTATCTGGAATTATTTAAAAAAAATGTATAACGTGTATTCATGTCAACTAGGTATACTGATTTACCACTGGTTTCAAAAATAAATTAGAAACATTCTTTTAGTGCACCCTGTACACATACAAATATGAGTATATGTGCGTAAGACATTTTCTTATTTTGTCTTTTGTTGTACTAATGTGGTTCTTCGTATTTTCCTAACAATTTGGAAACTGACCTTCCCTTGTTGTTCACGGTTAGGTTCTATAGAGGCATACCTATTTATTGTCGGAGCCCCTGCAGGGTTCCCTCTCACCTGGAAAACCTTGAAAACCTGGAAAAGTCAGGGAATTCGTTTTAAGCGCAAGAAAGTCAGGGAATTTAAAAATATGGCGTAAAAGTCAGGGAATTTTTAAATATATTTACAACAGTTAAGGAATTTTAAAATTAATTGAAATTGACAAATATTTTTTTTTAATTTACTTCGGATTTATATCTAATTTACAATATATTCGAAATCCAAATACTATGTATTCATGCCAAAGAATAGTTATTTTGTTACGAAATAAATATTTTAAAACTGTTGCTAAGCTACTTACTTCCATCGACATGGAATTTGATAAGCTTTGGTCAGGGAAAACCTGGAAAAGTCGGGGAATTTATCATGAATTTTAAACAGGGAACCCTGCCCTGGATTCCCTCATACAAGGTGATTCACTTAAAACTCTCCAGGTAATGGAAATAAAAAAAGATAGCGAATATCTGTAAAAGTCAGCTTGTAGGAATTAGTAATAGCTTCAATTTTCTTTGCAGACACCACCGGCCCAGACAACGTCGAGACGCCCTAATTATTTTTTGTTTTCAAATATTTTCTTCTAAATGAAAAAATGTATTGCACAACAAAGTTTTAAAAATCAACAGCCTTTCCATACACAGCTTGTCCAAAAGTAAATGCAACATAGAGCAAAAGTGACGACAATTTTATTTTCGATTTTTGTAACTAACTAAAAAATCCAAATATTTGGAGATCGAGGGGTTTTCAGGGCGAGAAATTAAAAGTTGTTTCTAATTTTGACGTCACAAGTAGAAGGAAGCCACATCAAGCTTATTTTAAATGATAGAACTTTTTTGCGGCTTAGTGTATCCGTTTTTGAAATAATCCTATTTGAAGTATTCAGTACACCGAGTACAAACTGTGTTGGTTTCAGGTAAACAGCCCTTTCCGCTGAAGATACAGTAAAATGTGAAAAAAGTTATTCAGAATAATAAATTATGACGACTTGCAAAATTACAAGAAGATCGGCCAAGTTTGATAAAACCGAAATTTCAATAATGGTTTTATCCTCGGTTTTATCGAAGCAACATTACATTGTCGTCAGGGATCTACTCTTGCTCTATGTTACAT
The DNA here is from genome assembly GCA_025584915.1 of Monochamus saltuarius. Classification (NCBI taxonomy): domain Eukaryota; kingdom Metazoa; phylum Arthropoda; class Insecta; order Coleoptera; family Cerambycidae; genus Monochamus; species Monochamus saltuarius. The sequence goes on along the minus strand of CM046724.1, from coordinate 44,504,998 downwards.
TTACTTCAGGATAGTTTATATAGCATTGCCAGAGTTTCCGCAAAAGAAATGGAGCGTTGCAATACCTACGTGTAAACCGTCACGGTGATATCTGCATAGAATTGCCATTAATAATTTCTAAAAGCTGGCTTTTACAAATCATCGCTGTCATTTATCGTTGTCCTGTAATTTTCCTGGGAAATTTTAAGCGAATCACCCAGTATATTAATTTTGGTTCGTATTGTTAATACTGCTGCTGCTGCGGTAGAATGTTTTTAAGGCTGGTTTCGCAAATGATAGAAACCGACTCATAAAGAAGGCGTGTCACAGTTTTATACATAGCGAGTAACACCCGGCTTCCGTCCACTACGATAAAACAGTTTGTATGCGATACAGACAAAGACAGCGAACATCAGAGAAGCTCGCATAAAACCAGACGCATTTGTAACCGCCCAAAAACGAGGGCCACGTGTAGGTTTTACGTTTGTTCAGATATGAATGAGCGTGCTTCCCCGGCTGACCCGTCTTCGCAGCTGTCCACAAATAATCTTGAAACGATTTCAAATATTAATTTACAAGAAACAGTGTACGGACAAAACATATAGGGCGATTTAATATCTGTAGTAGTGTATCCATAAATAATTTGAAATGATTTCAAATATAAATTTACAAAAAACAGTATATCGACAAAATATACAGGGCGATTATATTTGTTGGTACTACTTTATGTTTCTAAAATTATAAATATAACAGATCTGTAAATATCTATACTTCGCATCTACTTGAAATATTTGTATATTTACCGCAAATAAAAAGTGAACTGAAATAATCAATATGACACATTTAATAATTTTTGGTTTAGTTGTAAAGTGTGTATAATGTAGTTCTTTGTGTGGATACATTTTTTTATTATTATGTGATAAACAGGGTGTTCACGGAAGGAAAAGCTTTGTCTTTTAAAATTTATAACTCATGTAGCATTCAATCTCTGACATTTCTATTTAGGGTCTCACTATTAATTAGCAGAACTTAAGAATATTAAATTCCTTCGTTTCTGAGGTGCAGGGCGTTGAACTTTATTATTTATTTATTTATTTATTAACGAAATAACCGCTGACAAACAAAAATCAGTATGTTGCGGCGAAAGGTAGGTATTTGAGAGCAAATAATTCGTCACCGAAAATCATCACATATTAATTTTAGTGGTGGAAATAGAGGGGTGTCTATGAATTTTTTGCAAAAAAAGTGGCCTAATTGAAATTTTGCTAATGTTTTTGGAAAATATGGAAGGGTATTCAATTATATCCAGAAGAAGCCCTCTTATGACTTATAAACAGTGTTTTCTGTTTTTCTTGAAAACGCCATGTCGTATCGACTTCAATAAATAAATAATACAATTCAAGGGCCTGTATTTCAGTTAACAAAACATTTTAGAACATATTTATAGGAACTTTTAGTCTCAAAATGAGGTATTCAGAATAAATTCTTGCTGTTTGATGCCCATCAAAAAATATACTCACTTTTATGAGTGCAAGATGCGGAGCCCTTGGCTGGTAATGTAAGCTTTGAAGATAGTAAAACGCGTCTATTTTTACAAATGAAAACGGGCAATGGAAATTGAAAAAGGGCATAGTTATTATTATCAAATACAAGGGCAGATGGCAATAACTCGGGCTAAATACTGTTATTTTATAGTTTGACTCCTCTAGGAATGGTTGTAGATAAGGTAATTTAAGAACAATCTAGTAAAGATTTATGCCCATTAATTATTTTGTGTATCTATCTATTATAGGTTGAAAGAGATGATCAGTTTTGGGAATGTATGGTGATAAAATTAAAACATTTCTATTCTGATCATATGTTACCTGAAATAGTAAAATGTCATAATTAAATAAAATTATTTATATAAGTATGTAGTTTAAATTGTCTGTAATGTATGAAAGTGCAAATAATAATACAATTTGACGTTTGGATATTTTTTTCCATATTATTGTGGTTCCAAAAGTTAAAAAGTTAGATCTTTTCAATTTAGAATTAATGTCTAATTTAAAAATCGCATATGTGTTGATATATACTGAAAAAATATTTGAAATGTAATACTTTTGTAAAAGATTTGATTAAAACGTATTCTTTTCCTGCAAAATAATCCTGTTTAAACTTCGGCCAAATATTTTAAACAAAAATCACTGAAAATGGTAGTTCAGTTAAACATTTATGAATGGCTGCACATTGACTATTACTCACCACACTATACAAATAACTATACACACTGTATAACTAAAATAAATAATCTGCATAACATGTGATTATTTCTTTCAGTACATTAATTATTTCAGATTCTTATGTTATATAAATATAAGTAATTATTATAAATTATGTGTCCTATACCTACCTACAAAATTAATTACCTTCAAATTCAGAAATTAAATAAAGTACAATTAAAATAAATAAATTTTGAGGTTGTTTAGAGATTGGTTAGGTTTCTTTAAACATCCTATATTTTTTTCATTGATTAGTGTTCCAATAGAGTCTTGTTAATACATTTTTTTCTAATTCCATAAATTTCTGGTTATTAAATATTGGTTAGGCTCTTTTGAACACCTTATATTTTTGTCCGTTAATTAGTTTTCTAATAGACTCTGTTAAATATTTTATCAAAAATTTTTATATTTCCATAAATTTATTTTTATTTATTATAGTTTTCAGAGATTGGTTAGGCTTTTTTAAACACCCTGTATTTTTCATTAATTAGTGTTCTAACAGACCCTAGTTAAATATTTTATCCAAAATTTTTATAGCTCTATACATTTTTAGCGTTTTTAGAGATGGGTTAGCTTTTAAACACCTTGTATTTTTTCGTTAATTGCTTCTTGACCCTTGTTAAATGTTTCGTCAAAAATGTTTTGTAGTTCCATAAATTTTTAGTGTTTTTAGAGATTGGTTAGGCTTTTTTTAACACCCTGTATTTTTTTCGTTAATTAGTGTTCTAATAGACCCTTGTTAAATGTTTCATCAAAAATATTTTGTAGTTCCATATATTTCTAGGGTTTTTAGAGATTGGTTAGGTTCCTTCAAACACCCTGTATTTGTTTCTTTAATTAGTCTTCTAATAAATTCTTGTTAAATGTTTCATCAAAAATTTTGTGTATTTTCATAAATTTTTAAGGTGTTTAGAAATTGTTAAGCTTTTTTACACACCCTGTATTTTTTTTCTTTAATTAGTGTTCTGATAGACCCTTGTTAAATGTTTTATCAAACATTTTTGTATTTCCATAAATTTTTAGGGTTTTAGACATTGTTAATCTTTTAGACACCCTGTATATTTTTCTTTAATTAGTATTTTAATAGACCCTCGTCAAAAGTTAGATATAATTTTTTTAAATTCATTAATTTTCAGGGTTATAAAGATTTAAACACCCTGTATTTTTTTCATTAATTAGGTTTTTAATAGACCCTTGTTAAATCTCTGAACAACATTTTTATTATTCCATTAATTTTTAGGGTTTTTTAGATATTGTTGGGTTTTTTAAATACCCTGTATTTTTTTCGTTAATTAGTGATCTAATAGACCCTTGTTAAAAGTTTCATCATTTTTTTTTTAAATCCATTAATTTTCAATGTTTTTAGAGATTGTTTAGTTTTTTAAACACCCTGTATTTTGTTCGTTAATTAGTGTTGTAATGGACCCTTGTTAAAAGTTTAATCACAAACTTTTTTTAAGTTTTATTATTTTGAGGGTTTTAAGAGATTGGTTCAGTTTCTTTAAATACCCTGTATGTTTTCGTTAATTAGTGACCTAATAGACTCCTTCTTAAAAGTTTCATATAATTTTTTAACCCTTAAATGCATCTTGTTGCAGATATGTCACATAGCTTTCAAAGTTCTATAGTAAGACATTGCTTAGATTTTAAACGGACTGCATGGCGTTGGATCACAGCAACATTCCTCTAGCGGCGCTCAACATGTACTGATTCCACACTGATTCGGACAAATTTGGCGCGATTTAGTGTTTACTTATTATACCGTCTTTGACACCTAACCTGTGTGCATTCGGCCAACAAGTGAAGTAAATTCAAATAGTTTTCAGTGATATTTATAAGAAATAAATATATTTTACAACAAGAACAGGTTTGTACATTGTACTATACCACAATATTTGTTATAAAAATTTCGATAAGCTCTATTTTAAACCATAAATAGATATGTTGCAGATATACAACATTGTGTGAAAATGGAAATTATTAGAGTAATTCATTGTTGCATATCTGCAACATCATGCATTGAACTATCAACTATAGAAATCAGTTGTCCTTATGTAATAAAAGAATATAATCGTCATATGGGGGGTGTTGATTTACTGGATGCGATTATGGCCAGGCATAAAATACTTATAAAACTCAAAAAATGGTACTTGCGGATTTTTTACCACTTCATTGACATTGCTTCTACATAGAATAATCAAAAAATCAAAGCAAGCTGGATCTGATAATGCGGAAATGACTTTTTTGATTTCCGGAAGGAAGTCTCTGTATGTCTTATGAGGGTTAGTCAAAGTAGTTCTGTAAAACGTGGACGACCTAGCCAACTTACAGTGGAAGAATTGATAGAAAGAAAAAAGCTAAATGGACCAACTCAATATGCTCCACCAAGAGATGTTAGGTTAGACCAAGTAGGTCACTGGATCATATGGACTGAAAAACGAAATAGATGTAAATTTCCAGGGTGAAAAGGTTATTCTTAAACGGCTTATGATAAATGTGGGTAAACCTGTGTTTTAATAAGAAAACGATTCTTTTAAAGAATACCACACTAATGTTTAAATATCTGCTTTTACATAATGTTGCATATTTACAACATCACACTAATGTTTAAATAACTGCTTTTACATAATGTTGCATATTTACAACATCTAATTTTTTTATTTTTTTTTCAGTATTTGAGTGTAAAATATTTTTTTTATTATTTTTCCAGTAAACTACATATTATAATACACTGTGTTTTTTTAAAACTAAAATAATAATTCATGCATTTAAGGGTTAATCCATTAATTTTTAGGGATTTTAGAGATTGTTAAGTTGTTTTCAACACCCTGTATATTTTTTTCATTAATTAGTGTTAAATAGACCTTTGTTAAAAGTTTAATCAAAAACTCTATTGAAATTTTATTATTTTGAGGGTTTTAAGAGATTGGTTAATTTTTTTAAAATACCCTGTATTTTTTCGTTAATTAGTAAGGTAATAAATAGTCCCTTTTTGAAAGATTCATCTAAAATTTTTTTTAAATCCATTAATTTTCAGGGTTTCTAGAAATTGTAGTTTTTTTTAAACACCCTGTATTTTTGTATTAATTAATATTCTAATAGACCCTTGTTCAATCTCTGATCAAAAATTTTTTTTATTCCCTTCATTTTTAGGGTTTTTTAGAAATTGGTTGGGCTCTTTTAAACACCCTGTATTTTTTTCGTTAATTATTATTCTAAAGAACCCTTGTTAGACGTTTTACCAAAAACAATTTTTTAGCTCTCTTGATTTAAAGTTTTTTTTAATGGTGAAAAATTTTTCAACACTTTGTATACAGAACGGTCTTTCGCAGGTTTAATAACCGTTCCGAAGTTAAATCTTCAAAAATAAAATTTCCTCGAAATTGGAAATTTTATTTTCTCCTTATCAATTTTTATATTAACACCCTGTCTATCACTCTGTTAAATTATAGGAGTAACATCTTCGAATTTTATGAATGAATTGTGACGTGTAAAGGCGGAGCTTTATTTCAAGTTCCACCCAAACGTCTCACGTACCAAGTTAAAATTTCAGTAAATTTAAGAAATTATTGGAAAATTTGAACCCATTTTTCTCAGTCATTTTTGTATATATTGGTATGGGACAAACGTGAAAAATCATTAAAAATATATCTATAACTTGCTCGTGGCCGAATTTCCGCTTATAAGGGAACCAAAATCGAAAATTATTTTTTTGCTTTATTTCTGAATTTATTATCAAAATTTTAACGCGAGGAAGTAATAGATAATTATTAAATAGAACTACAGTTAAAAAATGAAATTATTCTGTCGGAAAATAAATGAGAAAAATGGGTTACGGCTTATTCAGGCACTGCGAAACCAGCCTTAAGATATATGTGATTCTCTGAGACGTCCCGTAATAACCTATGCAACTGGTCGTATTCCATGCTTCCAAACGTTTCCCTGCTGGTCACTGTTGGCATCTTCAGTGATGACTCCACAAAAACTTCACCATGACTATGGAAGTATATTTTTAAATATATCGTCTTTAGTCTGTCAGGAAGCTGTTATATAATACAACAACAATTCAGTCACAAGGACTACCGTATTTTATAGTTTACGTTTATGTAATTGTATTTTTTTGTGTAATATTTACGATATATTGTGTACCTGTACACAAAGAAAATAAGAGATGACGTAGGTCTACTCAATTTAATAAATGTTTTTTTTTTTACTGGATGTTAATTGGATTTTTTTAAATCCATACAGATAATATCGCTGTAACAGTTTATATGACCTTCTAACTTTTCACAACGCTCTCTCTAGACAATGGCATTTGGGGCAGCTCCCAGGTGCCCTGCCTTTTCCAACCTATAAATTTAGTTGGGATTTAAAGGCTACGCAGATCATTTCCTATTCTGCGCTATTTAAACGACATAAATAAATTCACAGTTAGGTATGAAAATATGATGAAAATGTTAATCGGCCACATAAGAGATCGGAAATTGTTATTAATATAAATTTATTTGTTTGTTATTTAAAAAATTGGTAATTTTCTCCAAACATCTCCATCTTTTTAATTTCCCTCTATACCAAATTATTACAAATATAGATATTTATGAAAATCAAATAATACTTAGTATTCCATATGATGCTCCTTTTTGTTACTAAAGGTATGGTAAATACTGAAGGAGGTGATAGAATACGTAAAAATAAGGCTAGTTTATTATAAAAAGTTTTGTCGAATACTCGATAGTTTTTAAAATAGGGGATGTTCAAGTTTTTTTAAAAAATAGCTTTCTATAAATTTCACTTGACAGGATAATTAAAATATTTTGATTATTGGTACAGTGCTTCTACTATCAATTATGAACTGAGGAAAATCCATATGCTGTTGTATAAAATCATTTCCAAGAGCAATTTTCTGTAAATGTTTGAGTTGGGATAGTTGGAGGACTGTAATTTTTACCAGGTCGATTTAATGGACAAATCTATTACGATTTTCTTGTGGAACAATTGCCATTATTGCTGGAAGAAGTTCATATCCAACTGAGAAGAAACGTGGTATATGTATGGCGGTGCGCCTCTTCACTTTAGTATTCCTGTTAGAAAACACCTTATAAATACATATGACAATAGGTGGTCAAGGAGGGCCCAATTTATGGCCAGCAAGATGTCTGGATCTAAATGCTGTAGATTTTTTCTTTTGGGGACATCAAACTCTTGTACAGCTACAGCATTTGTAGATCTAGACAACTTAAGAGATATAATTATAAATTGATGCAAGACAATAAGAAATAGTTTAATGCAAAGAAGACTAGATGCATGCATAACAGCAGGAGGCGGCCATTTCCAGCATCTCATGATCTCATCTTTTCAATTTTGTATTTATTTTCAATTTTGATAGTAAATTATTTGAAATACTAATACTAGGTACCTAATTAAAAAATAATAAATAATACCACTTTTTTCTTCCAAATTGATTGTAGATTACGAAACTTCAATAAAAATACCAGAAAAAGGCAGTGGCGTATAATGTGTATGGTAAAAATTATAAAATAACGTTACGTTACAGAAAGCCATATTTTTTAAAAAAGTTCCCTTCAAACACTATCGAATATTGGACAAAACTTTATATAATAAACTAGCCTTATTTTTACGTGTTCTATCACTTCCATCGGTATTTACCATACCTTTAGGAACACCCTGTATATACAAAGTGGAAAATGGGGTATTCTGACATCCAAAGCATTGAATACCTTCAGATAGCCGTGGACGATGCAATCTCATATTATAATCCAGTCAAATTGTGTCACCAGAAAAGTTGTAGGGTAGTTTTGTATATGTTTTTGAGGTGCCGAATCCGAATCTGAGGTTTGCTAATAAAATTTCATTACGAAATGTTGGAAAAAAATGAAAAAAGTAACAAAAACCTCATGTTTGACGATTTTTTGCTTATAACTGAATTGATGATGATATGATTCTATATGTATAATCTCTATTCAAAATGAAATTACGTAAAATTTCATACATATTTAATTATTTAGGATTTTTTGTCCGACAAACCGTTAGATAAAAATTGACGTATTTCGGAAGTCTCTGTAAATCTCGGCTTCCACTTCAAAACTAATTTATTATTAAAGGCTGTCAGTTAGTGAATTCCTCCGAGTTTTTTATACGTACGAATTTAGATCGTATGCATAAAGGTACAGGTCATAATGGTCAAATTATTTAAGAAGTCTGAAATTGTACAAATTCAGTTACAAAAAAGGTGAAATTCCAACAAAAAATCTTGAAAAATTATTTCATATTATTAGATATATTACATATAATTACATATTACATTAGTGTCTGAGCAAAAATTATATGAACCGTTGTCGTTTAGAGGTTTCTTACTGAGGTTCATTGAAGGCGGCGGGTCCTGGCACAGGTTTGGGTTGTTCTGTCGTTAGCGTCATCTGGAAAATGAAAGAGGTCTTGTGAAAACAACATTTGATTACATCTCCAGGAAATATGAATGATTACGACATAGATTGCAAGACTGGGTATACCTTCCGCATCGTGTAAGAGGCTTTCTTCAGTCTGTTCGCGGTCTCTTTCTTCGGTCTCTTCGTCGTCTGTGTCAATGCTGTCTTCCGGGGGCTCGACGTTATCACACAGCTCTTTAAACGGTGTGCTGATGGGGGGCAATGGAGGCCTACCTTCCTTCATCTACAGTTGCGTTGGCTGCCTTTTTACATTTACAAGAAATGTACCGGGGGATAGAGTCCGATGAAGGGTTCATAGTGGTTGGCACTGGCACGAGACCACTCCTTGCTTTTTCCATCCCCCATTCATTCGGGTCTCTTTGTTGCTCGTCGAGTGTGGCTTAACCGGGTAACCACTAAACATGAGACTTATCATTTTACTTAGTACTAATTATTAGTAATTATCACAAATTATTAGCTAGTGTTCATTAAATGGATAATACAATTGCTGAATCTCTCCACAAAATAATAATATCGGTATGTTGGAAATGTGCCTGCGTCCGATTTCTCAAACTTCGAAGAATACAGAATAAATTGAAGACTACTGAAATCAATAGAGACGGTGTAAAATTACATTTTATCAAAAGCTAAATGCAATTATGGCATTTTACACTTTAATAGAAGATAGTAAAATAGCGTAATTTTTATTGATATTTTATCATTATTTCTTTTAATAATTATTATAACTTGTACTTAACTTGATTGTAAAAAGGGAATAGTCAGGGAATTTTGAAAAATTATTCCTCTAACAATGCTGCCACATTTTCATATACCTTCAGCAGTGCTTCAGCATTTTTGTATTGATTTGTGCAATTTCATCATAATTGCCGCTTGCATTTCTATTATAGTATTGTTCGCGGTTTTCTTAGCGGTACGTGATTTATTTATTTTTAGATGTATGGTATTAAATACATAAATAAGTATACTCGCGACAAGAATTCAGACGACTTACGTCATACGAACAAATGAATAATTCATTATATTGTCATCAAAAAAAATTTAAGAAACTGCAAGTGATAGTAATAAAACTATATACTACACTAAAAGTTTGCATCATATATTACACTAAATTGAAAAAAATTATTGTTTTTAATGCGATCAAATATCGAAAATTACGTTAACAGTAAAAACAAATGTGTAACGTCAGCCGTGACGTAAGACGTCTGAATTCTTAACGCGAGTATAATCGTAATAAAGGAATGAGGGAAACAAATTAATTTCTCATTAAAAAATATTTTTTCTGTTCGTACAAGGCAATGAATTATTATAATTACCGAGATAGTTACCTAATAGCATTACCAGCCAGTGTCATGAGGTAACCGACCTTTGAATGTAAACAATTTATGAGATATAGAGATGAGATAGTAGATTAAAACCACAATTTTTATTTGATATAGATTTTATTGAAGTATTTGTATTATTCAGCTGTATACTAAAATTGTATACTATTCATAACAGAACATTCTATCATTTCGTTTGTCTTGCGGACAAACGAAATATTTCAATAGGTGTTACCCTCTAGATCTTTTATGTCTGTCGACATATTACATTTACATTATTTATACGTAATGAGTGCAGTTCTATAATTATTCATTCTTTGCAACATTGGTCAGAAGCATAGATTTATTAGCAATTATTAAGCTACATTTTGAAGCAGTCAGAGAACGTCTTTCTACTTATTAATTCTAGCATAAATGCAATGATGGTAATGTATTGCAATTATAATTGAAATATAATTTATACTAATACTTCTTTTCACTAAGGTAAAATATGATTTATTAAATATGTTTATTTATTTGCCATTCCTACTACCAAAATGTAGAAAAAGTATGGCAATACTGCTTATTATTCTAAGCACGTGTTGCCCTACACACAGTACGTTTCATAGTGCATTGTTGCGGTTAATCGGAATTTGTGTTTTTTTTTGTAGTTTCTCGATGTTTTTAATACAACTTTTATTCAAATTTGATGCGTCAGTGTCAAGTGTGTCGAAAATTGAGTTCTTATCAGTCTGAATTCTTTTCATATACAGGGTGAGTCAGTCATAATATCATTAATTTTAAGAGGAGATAGGTAATAATGAGTATAATGCGAATACGCGATTAAAAAAAATCTAAATGCATATTTACGCCGAAAAAAAATATTTTCAAATCATTATTTAAACCCCGTTTTCAGACTGTCATTGACCATTCACAGCCTTGGTTGGTTACAGCTCACAGTTCAACTCGATGTCGACCTGATGCAATGTTGCCAAGTTGAAATATTTTTCTAGTACCTACCTACCTAGGCATTAGACATCATAAATAAACGATTGTACTGACTATTTTAGAATCTCACATTATTTCTTGCTCAGTTCAGCCAATAATAATTGAAAATGTTAATGTTCAATGTTTAAAAAATATTAATATTGAAATTACAAAACTCCAACGTATCTAATAATAAACTGAGTAATAAACCATTTAGGTACATTACATAAAAAACGTATACCCAATGGGTAGGTAAATTATTAAGAGAAGCTGAAAAGTGTCCCGTGTTTAAATATAAAGTAATAAAAAAACCCTTGTGTTGTCGACAAAACACTCTCCAAGACCGAAAGAGCACGTCTCTGATCTGAACCTCATAAAAAATTATCGAGAGTAAATCTGACGTACCGTATTATTAGGTCAATAACCTAGTTACCTAGTTTTTGTACTGTTATTTAACGACAAGAAGTAAAACTAACTTTTTTTATCTAGATACATGAATGAATTTTCCTTAAATATTGATTTATTTGTTAATAAAAACAAATGTAGATAATAAATAAATGTTTTCGAATGTTAGGTTATTTAGTTTTAATAATTTTGATATTACGTTTTCACTACGTTTTACAATTGAATATGAATTTGTAGTATTAGTCGTAAGTATAATATAATATAATTATTCAGTTTGTAATTACATACATCTAGCCTAGAAATTTATTGCTTTTTAAGTAGTATGGTACTAACCTATTTAAAATTCCACTTCGAGTAAAGCTGCACTCATCCGTCCATAGCACTTTATTAATAAAATTTGGGTCAGCAGCAATTCGATTTTGTAACCAATTGCAAAATTCAAGACGACTGCAGAAATCAGCACGCTCTAAAGATTGAACTTTCTGAAAATGATACGGGTGCAGTGAGTTTTCGCGTAATATTCTGCAGACCTTGCTTTGGGATATCACCAATCGCCTTGAAATGGTTCTTCTAGAAATTGTAGGTTCCTCCTCAACTAAATTTAAAACAGCTTCTATTACATTTAAGTCATTTTGAGGATGCCCAGCAAGTTCTCGGCGCGGTTTAATACATCCCGTATCGCGAACACGTTGAAACACTTGGACAAAAGTTCGCACACTTGGGTGAAGCCTATTAGGGAAACGTCTCCGGTATTCGACAGCAGCGGCATTCGCATTTCGTAAACATTCCCCGTATAAAACTAGCATTTCCGCATATTCTAAATTAGTAAAATTAGGCATTGTGATGTGAATTTACGACCAATACACGACCGAAATAAACAAACTACTGCTCGTATTCTCTCCATCTCTCCTCCAAATGTGTGGTGTGATCTCTAAATTTGGGGGGAAAGAAATGCGGGACGTGCGGAAAGTGCGACTAAATGGTGGGAAATTTGAATAATACGCACGCTGAAGTGTTAGACGACATTATGTATGTAAACAAGTGGCAACGATGCCTTCCATCGGAATTAGATTATCATATGGCTGCGACATCAGAAAGTTTGTAGCGTACCAGGAGCGTCGTGTTACCGATTTTTATAGGGTGATTTGTTTA